>JAJHZJ010000101.1:2281030-3616532 GCA_023548195.1 Bettongia penicillata ogilbyi | reverse complement strand
GACTAGGGTTGTAAGAAACCATCAGAACTGGTCTCACCCTTTTCCAGCTGTTCTATTAACTCAGAGCACACTCATAAAAGCTGGAAGCCAACATATCCGACTACAGGGTCATTTAGCTTCTCTGCCCTGTCCCCACTCCCACCCCACATCCCCATGGGGGTTATAGTTCCTTTTGACTAGATGGTCATAGCCAAGAGGCAGGCAGGTTGCTTTGCGAACTCTAGATGGAGTGAGGAAGCACATTTTAAGATGTGGTTTAAGGAACATGGTTTTTTCAAAGCAGCCAGAGGATACTAGCTGAGAGAGGACTTAGAAGATCAGACAGTCAAAGAAGCATAGTCCTTTACAAACAAATCACAGTTAGGAAGCATCAGGGCTGGGATTGGAAGCTGGGTCTCTGGGCTCCCAAGCTGGTGCTCCATTTTACCTCCCTCCATCTATAACCAGTCCAGTACATAAGGGGGTAACCCAAGTTCTGTTCATCACTCTACTTCAACACGCTGCAAGGACCGAGCTCCCTACAATCTTAGGGCGGGGAATCTAATCCTTACGTGATGAAGTCCAGGAAGCTGGCCAGGGGTTCATAGGCATGATTCCTCATGTGGCGGAACTCTACCACCATCTTCTCCTTGAGTTTGTCATCAATGACTGACACTGTGAGTGGGGATGCCTCATTTGCCAGGAAGTTCCCATAGTCTGTGCTCTGGAGGTGTAGTTTCAGATCTACAAACCAAAGGGGTATGGGAAGGAGGGAGGGAAAAAAGAACATGTCAGAAGAAGTCTGATGTCCCACTTATAGACACTTGCCCCTCTTCAAATTCCTTTACAATCTTGTTCCAACCCCAAGGCAGAGTTCCCAGCTAATAAAATGGTAATCTTTGGTAACTTATGAGTTCATCAAGTCCAAGTCTTTCATTTTATAAAGAATTTAAGTGGTTTCTCCAAAATCACAGAACAGCTTCTGACTCCAGAGAAGTCCTTGTTTCACTACACTGTCCTGTCATGAAATTCAGGCCTGCTATTCCCAAAGAACACCCTTCCTAAAGTCCTCTCAGCACCCTTGACCTTCCTTACTTCTAGTCCCAAAGCTCTGAAACTCTTTGTGTCTTACTTTCCTATCCACCTTAAAGAATGCAGGACTAGAACGCCACAGGGATCTGACAAACACAAGTAAGGAATGGCCAAAAGAACTAGGGCTGGCACAAGACTGCTCCAGGAGCCCAACAGCTGAAATTCATTGCCCAATCAAGGAGGTTAGAGAGGAAAGGTCTGGCTTATCTCCTCAAGAAGATCCTTCATTGAACTAGTTCAATTTCAGGAATATATGATCACTCCCCTTTGCAAGTGACTTTAGGGAAGGAGAGAAGGAATAACTCATAAGGCCCATGGTTACCTACCCAGCTCCCCTCCATTTGACCCCCAATTTCCAGCCCTTGGTCAATGGGTAAGACTAGATAATTTATCTGCCAACCCTAGTCAAAGGCAATGGAAGACAGACTGAGGAGGCAATTAGAACCCTAGAGATAAAGGGAAACCTCTCCTATAGAGCTGACCACACTTGAACTTCTGCTCCCCAGAAGCTCACAATCAGAGCTTTAGCCTCCTGAGGTCAGTGGCTTGGCATGAGGTCACTTCTATCACTTCCTCCAGTCACCTAATATCATATCCCCTCAAATTGTGCCTTTCCTTCCTTCCCTTCCCCTCCCAGGTTTTGAATGTGGGGGAGAAGTCAAAGTAGGGGCCTTCACGCCAGTGACAGTTTCCCCCTATTTCCCAAACTCCAAAAGGCCTGGTCTTTAAATAAAGCTAGTAACAGGATGAAGATGGGGATTAAATGTGAATCTGTCCTATTTCTTTCTATGTTTCCCTACAGATATGCCACCAAGCCTCTCTATACTTCCAAAAGATGATACATAAGTCAATCATTTCCCTTTCTTCAAATGCTTCAAGCCCTAGGCAAAATACAGCGCTGGGATCTGAAGTCCCAAGTATAAAAAAAATGAGATTTCCTTACAAAGAAGTTTCTCCTTTCAGTTAAATAAGTATTATTAAAATGCCTACTTCTGTTGTAAGGCACTGGGCTAAGAACAATGAGGCTGTGAAGACAAAAATGAAAAACAAAACCAAAAACCCATGTCCTACCTTCAAAGAACTTGTTCTTTTACCCTCGCACCAGGAATGAAGGGTTTAAAATAAAACTATCTGAAGTTAGTTTATGACAGGTTAGAAGTGGTAGATAGGGTGAGGTGAGGACACGAGATGGGAAAACACAACTTCCACCGTCACAGGAGTACAGGACAGGTCATTCAGGCACATGGAAAGAAGGGGCGATGGATCTCAACACAGATCTCATAGAATCAAGATGCCATCATCATCATCATAGCTAGCCCTTATATGGGCCTTTAAGGTTTTTTAAAATCCTTTTAAGTTTTTAATTTGATCCCCGTATTGACTCTGTGAGGTAGGGGTAAGGGAAAGACTCTGGGAGACAGTCATGAAATAGAATCTAAAAGTGGCAGCACGGTAGAAGGGAAGAAACACTGGATTTAAAGTTAAGAGACCTGAAGCTGAACCAGTCTCTACCTATGCCTTTGGGCAAGTCACAGAATCTCAGAATTTCAGAGCTAGAAGGGGCCACAATGGCCAGCTGGTCCAACCAGTCAGTAGCCGACAAATGCTTACAACAATACACTCAGCAAATGATCATTCCACCTTTGCTTGAAGAGCTCCAGTGAGGAGGAACCCCCACCTCCCAAGTCAGCAAAGCTCTAATCGTTTGGCAATTTATTGACCCAGAAAGTTTAAATCAGCAAATGTGCTGCCCTCAGATCCTTTCCCTTCTCTGCGGCTCTTCCTTCTACAAGATGATTGCGAAGATCCCTTCCAGGATTCCAAAATCCCTATGATTTTAAAAATCCAAGAATTTTCCCTGTCCTAAGGTCAAGAGTCAGCACAGGGGAGCACCAGAGCTGAAAGCCATGGTGGATAAAAACTGAAGATAAGAACACCACGTTCTCTTGTCTGGTACAATAACACAAGCCAGCCCAACAGCTGCTAGCCCAAGACTGTCTATTTGTCCATCATATTCACCATGCTGATAAAAGTCAAGAGATAGCTTATCTTTAGTGCTAGGGCTACTTCCTCTACACCCACCACACCATGGTTAGTAACAGAACAAACTTTTCCCAGAGGTCATTGGCCACTCGGTAAAATCCTGATGGCAGAAGGCCTGCGGTATCTGTTCTCAAAGAGAGGCCACAACCTGGTTTTAAACACAGGGAGGAAGTGAGATACGGTGGAAAGACCAGGGCTAGAATCTGGGCCCTGCCACTGGGACCACAGGCAAGTTATTTTCCTTTCTAAGCCTCAATTACCTTATCTAAAAAGATTTTTAAAAAAGACTTAGATCAGATGATTCTGAAGTTTCCTTAATTAATTCAATTGAATTTAATCAAACACTGTTTTGAAGAGATGCTCAAGGATCTACAATAGCTTACTATTTCCTAGTGTATCAAGTTTTAGTTCCACCTGGAATTGAAAAGCCCTCCATAAACTGGTCCCAAACTATTCATACAAGCTTCATTTCCACCACTTCCTACCAAAGACCTTCTATTCCAATCACATTAGTCTCCTTACCATCCCACAACCCTAATTCCATTCCTGCCTCAGTGGCACTGCTCACCCTTCCTTACCCATCCAATCTTACCTATCTGGAGATGGCTTTCCTAATTACTCCAGCTCATAGTATGTTCCCTCCCCTTCCCGACATCCAAGGACACTCAGCTAGAACAACCACATGCTCTGGATTGGTCTACATATACATTTCATTATTCTTTAATTTATTCCTTTCATGTAGTTAAGCTGTATGTAAACTCCTTGGAGGCAGGGATTACGATTTCTCAATGAATATCTCATTTTCTGTGTGCAGCAGGCAGATTTATGATCTCTGACTACACAGTGAGGATCAGATGAACATAAGAATAAATAGTCTCTTTTGAGGAGTTCTCTTCTGAAGGTAGGTAGCAGACACTTACTACAAAGACCCTTTCTTCTGGCAAATAATTTCTGATTTCTGGAATTCAGCAAATCAGCAAATGTGCTGCCCTCAGATCCTTTCCTTTCTCTGCGGCTCTCATCAAAATGTAGAGGCTGGACAGACTATGATCTCCAGGGACCCTTTGAACTTGCACACTGCAATGATGCTAGATTCTAAACCCTGACCCAAGACTAGACAATGGGCAAATGAATGGGTACAGATAAATGGTCTCCATCTGTAGCTCTTGTATTTTGTTTCCCCAGAGGTTTTTCTGAGCTAAATAGGAAGTCCCCTCACCCTCTCCCAAAGCATCTGATTGTAGAAGATGTAGCTGGTACATGGAGGGAAGGGGAGGGGGATCCAGGCACCCTGGGAGCCTGGATCCAGGCAGAATGTTACACTGGGCAAAACCCCTGTAGTACAACCCCAATCTCACCAGCAGTCCTAGAGACAGACATGTCTCCTTCTGTTATCACCCAAGGAATCCTGGGTTGAGGCTGAAATGAGGGAATAATAACAGAGCAGGTATTCATCTGTACGTCAGGTCCCTGGTTGACGCTAAATCCCATAAGGGCAGGGTTCTCTTGCCTCCTCCCATCATATCCAGCTCAGTACTATGCATGCATGCAGTAGGTATTTCATAAATGTTTCTGTTGCCTGAAAGTCTGTGCTGTGCTGACACTGAACATTCTGAATCTTGTAGTGCCAAGACTTTCTGGAATAAGTGACAAGGATGGGATCTGCCTCGTGGTTTCTACTTGGAGCAAAGGAAGTCTGGAGGGACTTTGCCGAGAATCATTCTAAAACCCCAAAAAGTTTTTGTTACCAGGAAATTAATTTTAAAAAGCCACTGGGGGAGCTGTGGAGGGGCCTTTCCAGACCACTCTCCCTGGCATGGTCCCATTTCTCCCCATGAACTGGAGAGAGGTGACAGCTTAGCAGTCACTGAGGCAACTCAAAGAGGGGTCTGGGGAATGGGACTCTTGGAGCCAGGGCCAGTTAATCCCTCTGCATGTTCTAGGGGTGGCTTTCCATAGTCCAAGACAGTCAAACAGAGACCACACAGCGATTCTGAACTACCATTGACCCTGCTCTTGAAACCCAGCCACCCAGGAACAAGGCAAGAGAACAACCTCTCATCTTCACTTTTGATTGACAGACACTGCAGCCCTTGGAGTGAGGAGTCTGGGGAAGCCTGAGGGTCCACGGAGCTCCTGCTGGCTGCATTCTGTACTAGATTCAAGCTGCTCCTCCTCAGAGGGACTCCTACAGAGTCCTGCTCTGCATGAGGAGGGCTATGTGATGGGGCTAATGGGACAGATCCAAGAGCTCCAGGAGGAGGGAGGTCTGGAACTGATTGTGGGCTTTGTGGGAGACCCAGCCACACGGTGCGACTACCCAGGTTCCCCCACCCTAATGGATTTTCAGAAGGAGCCACGGTCCACTTGGAACCTTGAAGGTTACAAGGATGCATATAGCTTGGTATCCTGGGACTGGTTTTCTGGGATGGTGTGATGACAACATGCCAGGCTGGGCATGATGCCTCAACATCCCAGTGATAACAGACACCAAATTGGCAGGGTTTTATGACACAAAGACTCTCACACTGTTTTAAGGTTGCACAGAGTCAGCACTTCTGCTTCACACCAAATCCCTGGGACAACAGGGACCTTGGTTCATTTCTTTCTAACTCCTCCACTCATCCCTAACCTCCAATCTGCTTGAATCCCTTGTCCAACACACCCAAAGATAAGGAGAGGGGATGAGGTTGGAGTTGGAGGAAGGAAACAACAGATTTACGCTACAAGGTCAGCAAGTCCAACCTTCTCATTTTATAGATGAGAAAAAAATGGCCCAGGGATTTGCTCACGGATCACCCAGAAGCCAGCCCTCCCTAACCCAAGTCTAGAGCCTTATCAACACCACAGGAGTCATCTATTCTCTAAGGACTGGAGCATTCAAATACCAATGAAATAGTTTAGCAGACGTTCTTCCAGTAATCTGGCCCAAATCTTTAATTGTAGCATCAGTCCCCATAGAAACAGGGGGTCCTCACTCGCAGCATGCCCCAAATTTTGAGATTTTTGTTTGTTATGGTTCAAACATGATTTCATTAATACAGATAATTCATGATGTAGAAACTCTCTTTACTAAAATTAATATAAATCAGCAACTGGTTGTAACTGGTCTTTGAGAACTACTTAGAAAATTCAGAGGCTAAGTGACTTGCTACCAGGGACAGGACTTGAACCCAAGTTTTCCAGACTCTGAAGTTAACCACTCTATACACTACAACAATATGCTGCTTCTGTATGAGATTGCACAGGAAAGTAAAAGTCATAATAATCAATCAATCAAGTATTTATTAAGTATTTACTATGTGCCAAGCACTAGAGACATGAGTGCAAAATCAGCTCCTGTCCTCAGTGAATTTGTATTCTAATGAGGGAGATGATACACACATAAATAAAAACATACAAGATACATACAGAGTAGATGGAAGGTAGGCTTTGAGGGAAAGGCAGTAGCAGCTAAAGGGATCAGGAAAAGTGTCCTGAAGGAAGCAGGGTTTAAAGAGCCTTAAAGGAAGCTAGAGGTCCTTGGAAGTGGATGTTAGGCAAAGGAGCATTCTGGGCATGGAGGAGTCAGTGCAAAGGCAAGGAGACAGGAGATGCACCATTTAGTGTAAGGAAGAGCAATGAGACTAGCGTGTGAAAGGGAGTAATGTGTAAGAAGAGTGCAAAGTTGAGAAAGAGTCAGATTGTGGAAGCGCTTTAAATGCCAAAGTGAGTTTATATTTGATTATAGGAAACCACTGGAGTTTAGAGGGATGACACGGTCAGACATCCAGTGAGAAGGCTACTGTTAATAGTCCAGACAAGAGGTGATAAGGAATTGAGAACTCTAATTGTAGCTGATGAGATTCTCCAAACAGAGACAGAACAAAGAGAAAAGGGCTGAGAATAAAACTTTGGCATACCTACAGTTAGTGGGCATGATGTGAAAAACTAGCAAAATATTAACTGAGGAATAGTCATATAAGCAAGGGAACCAGGAGAATAGTTATAAAAACCTAGAGAATAGCGAGTCTGCAGGAGGAGATGGTGGTGAACAGTGCCAAAGGTGAACAGGTCAGAGGTCAGGAAGGAGGAGATTAAGAAAAGGCTGTTAAGTATGGCAATTAAGGGATTATAGGAAATGTCAGTAGTTTGAACCTTTTTGTGTCATGGACCCCTTTTTCAGTCTGGAATAGCCTATAGACTACCTTTTAAATTCATAATTGAAGGAAATATAGTTTCAGTTAGAGGTTAGTAAAAATAAAGGTTTTTTTCCCCATCAAAGTTCACGAACCTCCTCAAATCTATCCACAGGTCCTCTAAAATGAGTAATTTCAAAGGATTAATGAAGTCAGAATCCAGATTATAGAAGGTTGAGAAGAGAGTGAAGAGAGTGAGAGGCCCACAGTATAGCCATGCTTTTCAAGTTTATCTAAGAAGACGAAAGATACAGGAATCTAGCTAGTGGGCATGGTAGGATCAAGTGAGTTGTTTTTTTTCTTTTAAAGGATGGTAGAGACTTGGGTATATTTGCAGGCAACAGGGAAGGAACCAGTACAGGAGAAACTGAAGATTGGAGAGTGAGAAATAACAATGAGGGAATCTTCTGGGAAACATGGGGAAAGAAAAGCCCAAAGGTAGCTGGAGAGAGACAGACCTCTTCATGAGATGCTGGAGCTAAGTAGGGATAGTGAGAGATGAAGTCAGTGGGACATAAGATGAAGAGGGATGAAAACGGGCCTCATGGCAAGGGGCCTGAATTTTTTGGATGAAGAATAAAGGCAGGTCCTTCGCTGCAAGGGTCCTAGAAATAGCAGGAATTACTAGGGAAGAGGAATGGTGTGGAAGGGTTAAGGAGAAAAGAGGTGTAGAAAGCTGCTTTGGAGAGTGGGAAAAGAAAGCAGTCAGGGAGGAGGAGGCTTTCCTTGTTATAGTGGAGGATCCAAGTAAGACTGGACAGTATAAAAGTGTAGTGAACCTAGTCAGCATGCTTTTATGATTTTCTCCAGTTTGATTCAGCAAGATGTGAATAGAAGTAATCCAAGGAGTCTGGCAAGGGGAATTGGTGACAGAACAAGGAAGGTAAAATTTGAGAGTAAAGGATGATGAAACGGATCACCATGGCATTGTTTTTTCAGTACGGAGTAGAGACCCTTTTCTTCATGACTGAAGAAAATACTATTTCAGTTAGGGGTTAGTAAAAATAAAGAAGGAAGATGGGGATAGCCAGAGCTAGGGTGATAATCTGGGATAGAGCAGAGGAACGGAAGAAGTAGCAATGAAGAAGATGACGGCTAACATTGATACAGCTATATGCAAGGCACTGTGCTAAGTGCTATACAATTATTATCTCATTTCAACCTCACAACAATTATCCCCCATTTTACAGATGAGAAAACTGAGGCCAACTGAGGTTAACTGACTAACCCAAGTTCACCCAACTGGTAACTGGTGGAGATTAAATTTGAACTTGGGTCTTCCTGACTCCAGACCCACTGATCTACCCACTATACCCACTTAGCTGCCTCTCAATTCATCCCAAAGAGTTTAGGTTTTGGGGAAGCAAAGCATAGGGGAGAGATGGAAAGAAAAAAGATTATGATATGATAAAGGAATTACAGTTTCCTGAAGATGGAAGCAGTGCACCTGTGAGTAAAGGCAAGATCAAGAATATGACCATCCCTGTGTATGGATGAGGTGGAGTAGAGATAGGTCATGGCAACTGAGAAGACTGAGGAACTGGGAAGTTAAAGTATTTGAGGGGACATTACTGTATATGTTGAAATTCTGTAGTATGAATGCAAGAACTGAGAGAGAGGAAGGACTATGAACTAGGTGCAGAACTCATTCATAAAGGAGGAAGTATGCCCTAGGAATTGGTAGATAATGGCTACCAGATTGGGTTAAAAAATATGGATTGCATGAATCTCAAAGGATGACAGGTTTCAAGTGTGCTTGCAGAGGAGTATGGAAGTAGCAATGGAGGACAGACAGAAATTCATCTCCTTCACTTAGACCATTAATGCTGGAGTATAAGTAAAAATGGTGGCACAGCAGATAAGAGCACCAGACTTGAAGTCAGCAAGATTCAACTTTCTGAGTTCAAATCTGACCTCAGACACTTACTAGCTGTGTGACACTGGGAAAGTCACTTAACCCTGTTAGCTTCAGTTTTCTTATCTGGAAAATGAGCAGAATCTCTGCTAAGAAAACTAGAAAAAGAGTCAAAAAAAATTGGACGCCACTGAAAATGACTGAATAACAAACGAGTAAGAACGTGTGTGTGTGTGTGTGTGTGTGTGTGTGCGTGTGGTGTTTGTCCTTTGTTTTTGAAGAAGACCATGCCTTTAGAGAAATAATGACATGACTTGTAGACCATGCCATCAGAGAAATAATGACATGACTTGCACTTGACTTTGTTTTGAGTGAGGAAGGGCTGTGCAGGTCACCAGCCTCACTTCTCCTCCAGAGCCAGCTAAATCCAGTGACCAGATATTCATCAGGATGACTGGAGATGACCAGGATGAGGCAACTGGGGTTAAGTGACTTGCTTAAGGTCTCACAGCTAGTGAGTGTCAAGTGTCTGAGGTGAGATTTGAACTCAGGTCCTCTTTACTCCTGCACTGGTGTTCTATCCACTGCACCACCTAGCTGCCCCAAGTAAAAATGCACACACTATTTGAAAGGGTGGCCCAAGATATCATCTTGGGGAAGACAGATCTCAGTGAGTGCCAGAAGATGGAAGAAACAAGGGAAGAAGTGGTTTAAGATGGGAGAAAGTTTGAACCCAATAAAAGAATAAATAAATTAGAATGCAAGGGTTGAGATGGTTATGAGGTTCAGGGGTAGAGTGGAGTAGGACTGAAGTGAATGGAAACAAAGAAGTGGACAGATTGAGTTCCATGAGGAATATCATAAGAGTTTCCAAAGAGAATGATTTGAATGTCAAAGGATAGAGAGGCCTTTAGGAAAACTTATGAGATAGGGCTGTGCAAGTCAATCAAGTGAAGTAAAATACGTCAGGTATTGCTATCATACAATATGTCTTAAAAAATCCTATGCAAAATCCTGGTCAACATTTGATTCATTCTAAAAATTAGCAGAGTTTTGATTATAATTAAATGTGATTAAGAGTAAGGTAAAATAAGCTTACTGACACTTACACATACAGATGCAAACATACTCTATTTACTATAAAATGCTGGTCCCCATTTAGAGGACTTGCTTTAGATGGGTCTTTTCCTGATACCAATTATAAATGAATAACAGGACCTCCTATATTCTTCTTTTGTCCTTAGAAAAGAAAAGACAATAAGTATCTCTTCAGGCTTGAAATTATTCAATTGAATCCTTTTGTCTTCTTTTTACAGAAGACAACCCAAACCCCTTTAGCCTTTCCTCAAGACTTCTTATTTCCTTAAGTGAGGACCCTCAGGCTGGTCCTCCAGTCCTGATCCCAGCTTGTTTCCTCTCTTCTCAAGCTGGGAACAGTTATAACCACCAGAGTCATTCCTGCCAGCCCAGGTCTTGGTGAAGGGCCCTACTGAAGAAAACTCAAGACACAAATTGAGAAGAAGAGAATGACTCAAAAATATCTACAAGCAAAGTCTTAAAGATAAATGCAACTCAGAATCAAGGGCAATACGAATTTCTATAGGAGCTAAACTTATAAGTAATTTAAAAACAAATGAAAGGAATGGTAAAAGAGGTAAGAGCTAGGGAAGAAATATGTGAAAACAAGAATTAACAGCTTGGAAAAAGAAGTCGAAATTTTACTGAAGAAAATAACTCCTTGAAAATCAGAACTGGCCAAATGGAAGCTAATGACTCCATAAAACATTAGGAAATAATTAAAATCAAAATATAGAAGAAAATGTGAAATATCTCACAAAGAAAACAATTCAATTGGAAAACAGGTTGAGGACATATATTTTGAGAGTCACTTGTACTACCAAAAGCTATGACTAAAAAAGAACCTAGAAATCATATTTCAACAAACCACAAAAACAAAAAATCAAAACAAAAAAACCTGTCCAGATCTCTTAGAACCAAAGGGCAAAACAGATAGTGAAAAAGCCACCAGTTATCTCCTGAAAGAAACCCCAGAATGAAAACTTCCAGAAAATATTAAAGCCAAAATTCAGAGCTCCCAGGTCAAAGAAAAAATACTGTAGATAGCCAGAAAGAAAAGAATTCAAGTAACAAGCAGCTACAATCAGGATCACCCAAGATTTAGTAGCCAACATCAAAAAAGAGGAGAGAGCTTGAAATACATTACAGAAAAAGCAAAGGACCTAAGATAAGAGTAAGATTCAAGTGCTGTCCATACCCTGTCCTCCACTGATCCTTCGCATAAATTTCTTTTTGTGCATTTCTTTAATGAGATAATTTTTCTCTAATCTTTTCCCATTCCCAATCTTTTTCCCAAAAAACCCATTCAAATCATCTGCATTTTTGTATATTGTGAACAACATCCAGCAGGACAAGATAGAAGGAGAAATGCCATTTGAAATGACTACAGACATTTCTACAGACCTTACAACCAAGAATATCCATCAAAACTGAGTATAATCCTATTGAGGGAAAGGAAAACAAGGCTTCTATGTATTCCTGAGGAAAAGACTAGAGCTGAGTAAAAAATCCAACATACAAACAAAGGAATCAAGAGAAGTATAAAAAGGTAAAAATGAGTGAAAGATAATAAGACACGAAACAAAATCAAACTATTCATATTCTTATATGAGGAGATGATATATGTAGCTCCTCAGAACTTTATCATCACCAGGGGTCATAGGAGTCTAATTAGATAGAGGGCCTAAGTGTGATTCTGTTGTGTTTGGATGATCTCAGAAGAAAAATGGAATGGATGTAGAAGAAGAATGCACTGGGAAAAGTAGAATGGGAAAAGATTAGAGAAAAATTATCTCATAAAAGAAATGCACAAAAAGAAATTTATACAAGGGATCAGTGGAGAAGAGGGGACGGACAGCACTTGAATCTTACTCTCACCAGAACTAGTTAAAGGAGGTAAAAACACACATAGTTGGGTACAGAAATATATCTTATATAACAGGCAAACAAAAAAGAAATTAAGGAAAAAAGGGTGAAGAAATTCTAAAAAATAAAATACATAAGTTATTAGAGATTTTGATTAAGAAAAAGAATGAAAGAAAAAAACAAATCACCAGTAACAAAAATTAATTTTATTTTTATATGTAACTGAGGAAAAATAAAAAGCATTAATAAAAAAAAATGAAAACAATGAATTAAAAACTTATGAAGAAAAAATAAAACCCAAGATTAGAAGGTATCTCGCCCAACTACATGCCAATAAAACTGACAATTTAAATTAAATGGGTGAATATTTACAAAAATGTAAGTTGCCCAGATTAAAAGAACAGGAAACCCTATCTTAGAAAATGAAATTGAACAAGGCTTAAGTGAACTCTCACTTCCCCTGGGAAAAAAATGCCTACACCAGGTGGATTTACAAGTTAATTCTATCAAATATATAAAGAAAAAAATAATTCCAACAGTAAGTAAATTGTTTGAAAAACAGGCAAAGAAAGGATTCTATCAAATTCCTTTTATGATGTAAATATGGTCTTGATACCTTAACTAGGGAGTAAAGTAGAGAAAGATAACTATAGATCAATTCCTTGAATTAATATTATGCAAAATTTTAAAATAAAATGTAATAGCAAGGAGAATACAGCAATATCACAAAGGTAGTACACTAAGACCAGGCAGGATTCATATCAGGAATGCAGGGTTGGTTCAATGTTAGGAAAGCTGCAAGCACAATTGACTGTATTAATAAGAAAAATCATGATTATTTCAACAGATGCAAAAAAAGCCTTTGACAAAATACAACACCATTCCTGTTAAAAAAAAACCACTATAAAGTAAAGGAGTTTTCCTTAAAATAATAAGTAGTTTCTAACTTAAAACTAAGAACAAACATTATCTATAATGGGGATATGATAGGAACTTTTCCAATAAGATCAGAAGTGGGGCAAGGCTGTCCATTTTCACTATTATAATTCAATATCATACTGAAAATGTTAGTTATAACAAAGAGATAAGAAAAAGAAATGAAAGGAATAAGCACAAGCAAAGAGGAAACAAAACTACCATTGTAGTGGATAATATGATGGTTTAATTAGAGAAGCCTAGAGAATCAACTACAAAAGTCACCAAAACAACTAGCAATCTCAGAAAAATTGTAGGATATTAAAAAAAACAAACCATACAAATCATCTGCATTTCTGTATATTACAAATAACATCCAGCAGGACAAGATAGAAGGAGAAATGCCATTTGAAATGACTACAGACACCATAAAATACTTGGAAATCTACCTGCCAAGGCATACACAGAGACCTATATAAATATAACTATAAAACATTCTTCATATAAATAAATACAGAACTAAATCATTGGAAATATTAATTGCTCATTGGTAATTTTAAATTTATTTATTCAGTGCCATACCAATCAAACTACCAAAGACTTACTTTATAAAGTTTAAAAAAAAAAAGGGACCTATTAGTACCTGATTTCAAATCTGTAATTGTCAAAACATTTTGGTACTGGCTAAGAAACAGAGAAGTTGATCAATGGAAAAGAGTAAGCACACAATATACAGAAGCAAATGAATCCAATAACCTAGTATTTGATAAACCCAAAGATCCCAAATATTGGGAAAAGAGCTCACTATTCAGTATAAACTATTGGGAAAACTGGAAAGCAGTCTGACAGAAACTAGGTATAGTTCAATATCTTACATTGTATACCAAGAGAAGCCTAAAACACGTACATGATTTAGACATAAAGAGTGACATCATAAGCAAATTAGGGGAATATGGAAGAAATTATCTGTCAGATATGTGGATGGGGAAGAGTTCATAACTATTTAAGAAACAGAGAGGTTTGCAGGAGCAAAAATGGAAAATTTTGACTACATGAAATCAGAAAGTTTTTCACACACAAAACCAATGCAGTTAAAATTAGAAGAAAATCAGGAAATTGTGGGAAAATCTTTGCAGGAAGTTCCTCTGATAAAAAGCTCATTTCAAAGATGTATAGGGAACTGAGTCAGCCATACAAGAAAGAGAGTCAATTAATAAATGGCCAAGGCACACAGGAAGACATTCAACAGCCATGTGAAAAACGTTCTAAATCACTGAGGTAAATCAAATATAAAATGGAAATGAAAACAACCACTTCACACTTACCAGACTGGCTAAGATAACAAAAAAAGGGAAATGACAAATGCTTGGAGGGGATTATGGGAAAACAGACACTAATGCATTATTGGTGGAGCTGCGAACTGCTCCAACTATTCTGGGAGGTAATTTAATTGGGGAACAGCTAAAAAAGTTATGGAAATAAATGTGCTGGAACACAATAAGAAATGATGAAGGGGATAATTTCAGAGAAACCTGTAAAGATTTGCATGAGCTGATTAATGCAGAGCAAAGTAAGTAGGACCAAGAGAACCATTTATAGGATAGTAACAGTATTGTAAAGATAAAATTAACTTTGAAAGACTTAGGAATGAATTAACACAATGACCCAACAACTCATGAAGAAACAGGCTATCCACTTCCAAATTGAGAGCTGACAGAGTCAAAGTGCAAAATGAAGTATATTTCTTCTTTCCTTTCTCTCCTCCCTAGACATGGCTCATATGCGAGTGTGTTTTGCATTACTATACATATTTATAATGGGTTTTGTTTTTCTTGCCTTCTCAATGGGCAGGAAAGTGGAAGGAAGGAGAGATAGAATTCAAAACTGAAAAAACAATAATATTGAATTAAAAAAAAGGACAATCCTTGCTGGTGAGAAGCTCACAGCCTAATGGGGGGGGGGGGAAGGATAATATGCAAATAACTACGTAAGAAAAGGGTATATATAGAATAAATTGAAAAATCAACCAAGGAAGGTACCTGAATTAAGAGAGAATGGGAAAGACTTCCTGTACAAAATGAGATTTTAACTGAGATATGAACTGTTGTCATTCTTTAGCTATGACCTTAGGTAAAGTAAGTTTTATCTTAGGTAAGTAGTTTTATCTCTCTGAGCTTCACCTGTATTTCACACAAGTTTTTTCAGACAATAGTTCTTACCTGTATCTCACACAAGTGCTGTACGAAAGTGCTTTGTAAACTATAAAATAATCCAAGACCAGTCAAGATGATCGAGTAGGAGGAAGCAGTGCAACCCCACTTCCCTTACAAATCCTCCAACAATGAGTTAAGTAGAATGCCCCAACCAAGAAAAAATTATAGTAACATGACTTTCCAGCCCAAGATTGTAAATTCAATCTTTATAGATTGCTTATGCAAGTAACCAGGAGAGGAACAACGAGCAGGGGTGGACTGGGATTATGGACTCAGTGTCCAAAGCTCTGAGCCAGGAAGGCAGGGGTTACAAGTATGCATGAAGCTAGACCTCGGAGTCAAGTCTGAACCACTGAATGGATTTATTATCTAATCCAGGTGAGAAGGCTGTGGTCTCCCAGAGGAGCCAGCAGTAAGGATTTAGTGGCTAGACCTCTGACAAAGAGATCACTCAGGGCAAATCACGGCCTTAATCCACCCCCCAAGAGAAGTGTATGGATCTCCCAGAGAGATCAGGATCACAGATACAGTATCTATACACAGATACCATAACACCCAGCTAGGCTAGCTACGGGCAGTTGTCAAGAGCAGAACAGGAATCCCAGATCTAGAACCAGTGTGGGTTAGTAGTACCATTTCTCCAGAGTGGATCCTGGACTAGGGTATCAGTCAAGTAGTAACCCCAGAATAGAACAAGACTGAGCCCCAGGCCCATAACAGGATAAGACCTGCAGTGGCTTATTCTGAACCTGCTGAGCTGAAAGGGGTTGGGGCCAACAACTGGTGACTGGGACCACCCAGGGGCATGTCTGCAGCTGTAGTGCCCAGACCCAGACTGAGGCCTGGAACCTGGGAAAGCTGAGGAAGATAGTGATCAGACCATGGCCTTGACCTGACTGCATAGGACATGCAAAAAGTTTGCAACTCTTTGGATCAAACTGACCCTGTGATCCTTGAAGAACTTGGCAATCAATATCCAAAGAACATAGTGGCAAGACATCAGACAAGAAAAACCAGGGCCATAAAAGGCCACAACAGGCCTGCCAAAAGTGCCATAGAGTCTGGCCCTAACACAAAATACTAATTGGGGAACCAAGCTAGAAGAATGAGTAAACAAAAAAAAGATAAAAGAGCTATTATGATGCCAGGAACACCCAAGAAACAAACCCAAAAGAAGAGAATAGATCCAAAAATCCTCCAAGAAAAACCTCAAAGTATAACACAGCTTGGCCACAAGATCAATTAGAATTCCTAGAAGAAATGAAAGAAGAATTTTTTAAAAAAGAGTCTAAAATGATATTATTAAGAAAACGAGAATGATAGAGGACAGAACTAGAATAAAGAAATGAGGACTTCAGAGGAAATACCTGGAAAGAGAATGAACAGTTTAGCACAATTAGTGTACAATCTTACCTAAGTAAGATTCCCTAAAAACTAGAGCAAATCAAATAGAAATTAATGGTGTTACGAGACTACAAGTAATACCAAAACAAAGTCAAAATATGAAAATGTAAGCTATCTCACTGAAAGGATAATTGATCTGGAAAACAGATCAAGGAGAAATAGTTTAAGAATTATTGGATAAAATTAACAGCCATGAAAGGAAAACTGCTCAGACATATCAGAATAAGAAGGTAAAGTGAAGACAGCAACAATTCACCAAATGCCTCCTAAAGGAAACCCCAAGTGAAAAATTCCAGGAATATATCATCCAAAATCCAAAGGAAAAAAAGTACAGCAAACAGTCAGAAAGTATCAAGAAACAACAATTCAGAACACACAAGACTTAGAAGCTACCACTACAAAGGACTGGAGAGCATGGAATACGACATTACAAAAAGCAAAAGATATAAGCTTAACAACCAAGAATAATTTACTTGGCAAAACTTTATATAATCCTACAGGGAAGGAAAATGGGTCTTTAATGAAACATAAGATTTTCAAGCCTTCCTGATTAAAAGACCAGGAGTTGAGTAGAAAATTTTGAAAAACACATGGAAGTTAAGAAAAATACAAAAAAGTAAAAACAAGTGAGAAATCAGAAAAGAATTCATAACGACATGTTTGTATTCAAATGGGAAGGGGGGATAATACAAGCAACTCCTAAAGATCATGTCATCAGAGGTCAGAAAGGGAGTGAAATAAGACAGAGAGAATTATTTTTGTTATGTTTTGTTGACCTTAAAAGAAAGGAAAAGAGGGGGAAGGATATACTAGGGAAGAAAAAGAGAGGTATGGGGGGAGAATCCATCTTGCATAATGAGGCACAAGTAGAAGTCTATACAAATGTAGAAGAGAGAGGGACAGAGGTTATTGCTTGAACAATCTGAAATGGTCAAAGGAAGCTAAATCACATAAAAACAGTAAATTTATCTATAAATTTGAGTTATTTTTCATCATCATTGGAGGTCACTCCATTTTATAGATGTCAAAATTAATATTAGGGCTTTCTCAGAGATACAGAATTAAAAGAAGTAGAACAAGAACTATTGTCTAGTCAGTCAGTAAATATAAATTTATTAAGCACTGACTACATGCTAGGCACAATGCAAAATTCTGGGGGTACAAAGAAAGGCAAGACAGTTCCTGCTGTCCAGGAGCTCACAGCCTAATGTGGGAGACAACATGAAAACAATGTAATCAAAACACATATATGATAGATTGGAGATAAGCAAGAGAGGGAAAGAGCTAGCATTAAGAGGGAACAGAAAAGGCCTCTTATAGAAAATAGCATTTTAGCTGAGACCTGAAGGAAGCCAGGGAAGCAGAAATGTGGAAGGAAAGCATTCCAGGCACAGAGGAATATTAGTGAAAATGCCCAGAGTCTGAATATGGAGTGATTTGTTCAAGGAGCAATCAGGGGGCTAGTGTTACTGAAGAGAAGGATATGTAGGGGGCAGGGGAGGAGATCAAGGTATAAGAAGAGGGAAGAGGATATCTGAATGCTAGAAGATCTTATATTTGATCTTGGAGGTGAGAGGAAGTCAGTGGAGTTTACTGATTGGGAAAAAAGTGTGTGTGTGTGGGTGTGGGTGGGTGCATGTGCGTGCGTGCGTGTGTGTGTGTATGACATGGTCAGACTTAAGCTTCAGGAGGACTGATTTGACTGATGACTAGAAGATGTACTGGAATAGGGAGAGATTAAGGTGGGGAAACCAACCACCAATAGTCCAGGCATGAGGGAAAGAGGGCATGTACTCAGGCAGTATCAGAAGAGAGAAGAGGGTATTTCAAGAGATGTTACAAAGGTAAAATAAAAAAAAAACTTGGCACAGTTTGCTTGGGGTCTAAGTGGAGAGAGTGTGAGACGTCGAGAAAGACACCCAGGTTGTGAGCCTAGGTAACTGGAAGCACAGTGTTACCTTCAACAGTAACACAGAAGTTCAGAAGTGAGAAGGGTTTTTCAGAAAAGATGATTTCAGTTTTAGATAGACTGAGTTTAAGATGTCTAGTAGGCAGCTGGAGTTTGGAGATTAGGGCTGGGAAAGTATATCTGAGAATCATCAGCATGGAAACAATAACTGAAACGACAAGGACTGATGAAATCACCAAGCAAAACAGTACAGAGGGAGAATGGAAGAAGGCCCAGGACAGAGCCCTAAGGGACATTTACTTTTAATGGGTGTGACTTTGATGAAAATATAGCAAAAGAGAATAAGAAGCGGCAGTCAGAAAGGTACAAGGAGAACCAGGACAGCATTGTCACCAAAACCCAGAGATGAACCAATAACAATAACAATACCATTTATGTTATGCCTACTATGTGCCAGGTGTATATGGGGTGTTCAGGGAGGACTAATATCTCTTTCATGAGAGCTGCTCCTCCACCTTTGGTGTCCACCTTTTCACCCAACTCTCACTTGTGGTTCCAAGAAGCTGAAGTACGTGCAGTGGTCAAACCCCAGTAAAACCAGGTTGGCAAATGGGTTAAACCAGGCTGAAGATAACTGAAGGCCTCAAACCCATCAGTGAATTAGAAGGATGTCTACCCCAAGCATGTGAAGACTTCCTCTAATGGAATGGGTGGATAAGAATGGCCATGAAGGTGGCTGAAGCAACTGCTACGGAATGCTTAGAGCTTGGTCAGCCGTTGAAGACGCCAAGGTCATCCACGGCATCCCAGGCCAACGTCTTGACTTCTGTCCTGCCACTGGACTTCAACGACTTAGGAAGAGAGGCTGATGACTGTGCAGCTCTGTCACTGAGATCCAATTCATGCTCATATCAAGACATCGCTTCACTTGGGAACTGGAAGCCTTCAAAAACAGAGGACAAACAACAACAACTACTTGCCAGGCACTGTGCTAAGCGCTTCACTAATATCCCAGTGCAGCAAGATTTCCAAGGAGCAGAGGTTGCTCGGCAGTGTCAAAGACTACAGCAAGGTCAAGAAGGACGAAGACTGAAAAAACTCCATTAGATCTGGTAATTCAGAGATCATGGGTAACTCTGGAGAGAACAGTTTCAACTGAATGATGAAGCTGAAAGCCAGGCTGTAGGGAGTTAAGACAAGGGGGAGGAGAGAGGAAGTAGAGGTGAGATCATCAGAAAAGAGATATGGGGCAATAGCTTATGGGGAGTAATAGATCAAGCCAGATTTTTTTGAGGATGGAGAAAATTAAGGGTATGTTTGTAGGCAGTAGGGAAGCAGCCAGTAGTAAGATTAAAGATTAGTAAGGGATTAAAGGTAAGTAAGAGAATGGGGGTGGATCTAGGGAACAAGAGAAACAGAATGGAATAGGATTATTTATGTACGGAGAGGAGTTTGACTTGTTGATGGGGAGGACCAGGTAAAGGGGCAGTGGCAGAAGGCACCTGGGTGATGTGAAATGAGAAAGAAGAGAGAAGAGGGAGCTCTCTGGGAATGGCTCAACTTTTTCAGTAAACTATAAGGCAAGGTTCTTGGCTAAGAAGGTAAGGGTAGGGTATCCATGGGAGATTTGAGGAGGGATGAAAAGATTTGGAAAAGTCGATGAGGTGAGTGGGAGAGTAAGCTAATTAGGGAGCTGTAAAAGGATTGCCTTGCCATAATGAAGTTGAGGTTATCTAACAAATCTGTAGTGGATGGACCTAGTTAGCACACTTTCTTGTTTTGCTCCAGGTCTGTTCAATAGTACATGAGTAGGAATGAAGGCAGAGGATGGTGGGAGCAATGCAGGCTGAGGCTTGGCAGGGCAAGATCAGCAAAATAATTAAAGGGGGATAGGAACTGAGGGAAGAGGGCTGTGTAAGATTGAACTGTTTTACGAAGGGGTTAAGGAAGGAAAAGGAGGAAGTGAAGATAGTGCAGGGGTGATGGCCTGGGGAAGAACTGAGGAGAAGAGGGATCTGAGGTCACCATGTAGATAAAGAATAGGTACAGGTTTGCAAAGTACTGGGAGAGGTTGAATAACAGTAGGCCATGGTCATACGAGGGAAATTGCAGAGTTCATGTTCATGGAAGCAGTGTATTTATGGAGCGTGGGATGATCAAGAATATGACCATCTATCTGTGTGTAGCTGAGAAGGTATAGAGGAGTAGGCCATGTGAAAGTTGAGAACTGAGAGGTTCTCTACTAACCGTATGTACACTGAAGTCCTCTAGTATGAGATCAGGAACTGGGGAGTTAAGATTGAGCCAGGCACTGAACTCATTAAGGAAAGAAGGGGGTGGCCTGAAAACAGCTACCAGAATTTTGAACTGAGTGAACCTCAAAGGAGGAAAGGTTACTAAAAGATAGTAACAGAGAGAATTTGGAAGTGGCAACGGGGAGAAAGGAATGTTCCAATTCCCCAATTTGACCAATGAGTTGGGGGAATAAATAAAAGTACTCATGAGTAAAAGTTCTGGAAAGGAAGGCTAGGGAGCCTGTATAATCAGGAGAGAGGCAGATTTCAGTGAGTCAGAAGACAGGAGGAAAAGGAAATAAAAAAATTTAAGGTGAAAGCAAGGTGAAGCAGGCATTCCAGAAAGCACAATGGAAGGGTGGGTAGTTTTAATGGGAGGAAAGAGCTGGGTTGAGGGGAAGGTGAATAAGGAAAGGGGCAGGCAGTGGAAAACAGAGGTCAGAATGATATAGGGCAGGGAAGGGAGTATTCAGAAATATTAGAATGGGGATAATTTGACCAGGTGGAAGTTTGTTAATCACTGTGAAATGAATTCAGGTAGGTTATTAACATCCCTAAGGGTTTGGCCTCAGGATGGAGTACTCTAAGGGCCATAGGCAGGTCAGCTGAATGAACAAAAGGGAAAAATGAGGGAATGCTGTTACTCCCCTTCCCCTAAGGATGGGAGACTTTGATGGAATGGCTTTTTTCCTCTTCCCAGGAAGGAAGGAGACTGGTGCTCCAAGAAATGGTATTTCTCTTCTTCCAGTGGAAGGAGGGAGATCAAATAGGAGACCTGATTCAGATGGAATGGGGTGTTCTTCCTTCATCCCAAGGGCAAGTACAAGATGGAATGGCATTTCTCCTCTTTGCTAGGAAGACAAGAGAGCTAGCCTGGTGGAAAGGTGTTTTCTCCCCTTACCCCAAAGGAAGAACAGGAGAGTCATTAAATATATGCTCAGTGGGTCATTAAATATTTCTTAAGTACTTCTCTGCACCAGGTACTATGCTAGGCACAGGGGGTGCAAAGGACAAGACAGTCTCTGCTCTTAAGAAGCTCACAGTCTAACAGGAGAGACAACTCAAAAACAAGGAGAAACAAACAGGAGAAATCAGAGTTCATTAGAAGGCTTGGGAAAGGCTTCCTTTACAGGGTAGGATTTTAACAGAGACTTGGCAGGAGAGATGGTAAGATGGAAAGAGCTGGTCTCATTTTCTCAATGACAGGTCAGGTTGGCACATTCTTTTCTCATTCTTTCATGTATGGCAGACCTATTTTGCGAGTTCTCTGAGGCTAGGATTTTCTATCTCTTATCCCATGTGATACCTGCACGGTAGGTGTCCTAACACTTTTTGTCTGGATATGGAGGGGCTGCAGGCAAGTAACAGAATCCCTAAGCCCTTATGGCCCCCTAAAGGGCAAGCCAACTGCCCAAGGCTGAATGGCTTCAAGCAGAGCAGAGCCTGGAACCAGGATGCTAACTAAGACAAAACTGGAAAAAGACCTCAAAAGTCATCCAGTTTAACCTCAAATCCAAAGCATGGATCTCCTCTCCATCCTCCTCCTACTGGTGTCTTGCTGGAACCAGCTTATTCTCTTTACTATGCTTAGGTCTCTAAAGTATTTTTTAAAACAACAAAAAACTACACAGTTCGAATTTCCTCCCCCTGACATGATTATAACTAGAACTGTCATCATTTATATAATGCATTAAGGTTTATAAAACATTTAACATAGATTACCACATTTGATCCTCACCACAACTTGGTGAGGGAGTTACTACCATTATTACTGCCATTTTACACGAGTAAACTAAGAATCACACAAGTTAAATGACTTGTCCAAGGTCACCCAGCTAGGGAGCATCTAGTTTTCGGCCCTCTTTCTACTACACCAGGCCTTCCTGCTTATAATCCCAGGATCTCCCCACTACTGGCAGCTGGCCTGGGGAGGATGGATCACTACGGAGACAGCTGGACTTTAACCATAAGGGGTTTTCAATCTCAATCAGCAGTATTCTTTCTATTCCTGAGCAATGATTTAGTGACCAAATGATGGCACAAACTCTGAGGAGTTTCAGCTAGGTCAGAACCTGGAATCTGGATGGCTAACTCCCTCAGGAACAAAGGACACCACTGTAGACTGGTACTTGGCTCTGGCTTTGCTGGGACCCACCTATCCTTAGAAAACAGAGACCCAAGACTAAAGAGAAATACCATGGAATTGGACCTGGGACCCTAAACCCAAGGTGTGGGTAATGGCCACTCTGGCATGAAATGTGATGAAAGGAAGCAAGGTCACAGCTGGAGGATGTGTCAAAGACCCAGTGGACCAGGGCTAAATCAGCCACATCCATGATGTCACCTAAATACTTGGCCAGCTGGGATTGCTCCAAATTTGCTTATGCTGAGAATGCTGCGGCTACTCTTTATACAAAACCTGTTCGCCTCAGATTTGACTACAATGAAGTTCCTGGTACTGGCATTCCCAGGGCTGACCCAGGACAGGTTGGAATGAAGGCTCACACAGGCTCAGGGCCAATGGGCTTCTCAATGCTTCTGCTTTCTTTACTGTGATTCAAAACTCCCACTAAAATTTCCCACAACTTGGTTCTGGAGAATCAGGTAGAAGGTATTATGGAAAAAAAGAACCACAGACTGTCAGAGGTGAAAGGTAAAAGGATAGTTAGACCAACTCAGCCTCAGTTCCAGTGATAGGGAACTCATTAATTCCCAAAGGCAGACTAGAGAGACTTCAAATTTCATGCCTTTGGCAGCTGGCTTTCCAAGGCTGCAAGACACAGTGGTAGCTATTGCCTACTACTTAGCCCTGTTCTATCTTGGGAAGCTGCATGACACTGGGCAAGAGATTCATAGCAATCCTCCCCAAGTTGAATGTATTCCCCAATTAAGATTTCTACCTGTCCCTGTGCCCTGAAATGGCCTTGAGCTATTCCCAGGCTTCCAGAACACAGGCAGAACTTGGGAATTACCCCTACTAATGTAGAACTGGATCTCTGAAACTGATTCCCAAGGGGCCTCTAAATGTTTAGAAAGGAAAAAAACTTAGGTCCAAATCTGAAAACCAAAGGTGTGAATGAAATGAAGCTGAAAGAGGGAACATAGTAGTTACTACCTATCTACAATAGCCCCAACTGCCCAATAGGGCTTGGCCACAGTCTACTTGTGGCTTAGGGGGCCAGAGCTGGGGGCAAGGGGGGCTGGCCTTTGGATCGTTCCAGGATCACCGACTGGGTCCCAAAGCTAAGTTAACGAGCCCCTCTGGCCAGTTGGCTGGCTGGTTGAGCACAACACAGTGTGAGAGAGGACAATGTGTTCTTGGGACTTTCACTTCTGCTTTTTTTCAGAGGTCGCTCAAAAACTCTTGGGGATTTCAGGGGCTTTCAAGAAAAAGGGATTGTTTAGTGGAACCAGATGTGGGGAAGAACAGCTAGAGGGGCTTCTCCCAGGTTTCCTAGGCCCCCAAGTGCTAGCTCAGGCAATGCTGACCCCACACCAAATGAAACTTGGAGCTACTAATAAGGAGTGTGTGTGTGTGTGTGTGTGTGTGTGTGTGTGTGTGTGTGTGTGTGTGTGTGTGTGTGTACACATGTGCGTAAACCTCACAATAAATCATGACTCAGGTTGGGGTGATGAGAAATCAAGACAACTCAGGTTCAGAACTTTCTACTTGGCTCTCAACAATAACCTCTCTTCTTCATAGCCTCACCACCACCACAAGGCAGCCAAAGCCTCTGGCTTTAATCCTTGGGCTTCCCTCTTCTGGGAAGGAAAGGATGAAGCTGGGAACATGCCTGGAACTGGCATCATGGGGCCCAAAATTAGTAAGCCTCTTAAGGAAATCCAAGTCCTGATCTTCGAGTTCACTTTAGGGCCCTCTAGTCCACAACATACACACCTGAAGAATCCTCTTTACATCCTTGACAAGTGACCTAGTCTCCTTTTAACTGTCAGGCAGAGAGTTCAATTCATTGGTTCAATGAATTGAACTGCAAAAATCACCAAGCATTTAGGCATTTGTCCTTCTTAAGTTATGAAAGGAAGAAAAGGGCTGATATACCCTGTAGGATCCAACGTACATCTAGCTCAGGTTAGCTTGATATTCAAGGCCCTGCAGTCAATCTTTCTGACTCTCTTTCCCATCATTCACTTTCATATGCTCTCCACTCCAGCCTAACAGCCTGTGGAATGTTCTCCAGCATTGTCCTGAGGCTCTTGCCTTCACATGCACAGCACTCCTGGCATGTACTGGCTGCTTACTTCTGCCCTATCTTCCTTCAAAGCTCAGCCCACATGCCTCCTCCTCCAGGAAGCTTTTCAAGAGTACTTTTCCCACAAAGTCACCGTTCACTCTGAAATATTCTTAGAGTCCTTCATCTTGACTCCTCCTTTGTCCAATCGAATGTTCAGCAGTGCACCACTTACCTGTGGATATATCCTCCCACCCTGTCCACCAGAGACAGGCAGTAGATTTCCTTCGAAAGTTTCATTGTTTTTCACTCTGTGATTTCACCTGTGTATGGCGCTCCCAGGTGATAACTAAGGCATACTGGGGCAGGCTCTGCAGTTTCAAAGGACTTGTCCAGGATAACAGAGCCAGTACAAATCAGGCTTGGAACTTGAACCTAAGTCTTCTCTAGCCAATTGTCTCTTGCTTCCTCAAGGGGACAGGACCACAGACTGACTTGGTTAGAGCAGAAGTCTGAGAAATTTTGGTAGATCAGATGTTGGATAGGTGAAATAGTACTAGACTGAAATAAATCTTAAGAACCAGACCAAGGAGTTTCGATTTCATGCTATAATCAATAGGGAGCTGTGGAAGGTTTCTGAATAGGAGAATGAATGAATGAGAATGATGTCTAAAGAAAATCAGCATGTACAAGAGTACTTGGAATGGGAGTAACAGAGGCTTTCCTTCAAGCCTGCTGAAATCACTTTTGCTGTACTGGTGAAATACTCTATATTTATCTTTCTATCAGCCTCAAGGAAGATGGAGTGTTCTTTGGTGCTGAGGTAAGTCTGATTGCCAAATCTAGGATCCCTGGCCAGGAAGTCAAAGCTGGGAACTTTAAACCCATGTTTCTCTGGTCCCTTTCTCTGCTATCATAACTAGTCCTCCTTATAAGTCAGGATAGAATCGTTGACTAAAAAGTCCATTATTAACTAGAAGCTTGGACCATTCTTACTCCCTTGTTCCTGGTAGCTAATTAGTGGCTAACTGATCTAGTCTTCCTTCAGAATTTCTTTCCTTCTCTCTTTCCTATACTCTGTTAAGGAACTCTGAGTTAGACCATCATCACTTCACGTCAGGATAATTTCCACAACATCCTTGACAAGTTTTCCTGGACTCTATGAAGTACTCTTGCACATGCTTATTTTCTTTAGACATCTTTCTCATTCATTCGTTCTCCTACTCAAAAACCTTCCACAGCTCCCGACTGATTACAGGATGAAATCGAAACTCCTTGGTCTGGTTCTTAAGATGTATTTCAGTCTAGTCCTGGCCAAGTCAAGTCAGTCTCTTTGCTCCTAGTGGCTCAAATATGCCATGCCTGGTCCTGATAATTATGTTTCTCCTTGAGGTGTTTCCTTTGATTCTAATACTTCTTCCCTTTCTTCTCAACCTGACCAGATCCCATCCAAAGTTCAGTTCTTCCTCACAAAAGGTCTTTTCCAAATGCTTCAGCACACAATTCTGGTTACATCTCTCTTTATCTACAACTTATATAATACTTGTTGGAGGTCCATAACCATATTGTTACTTAAAGATTTCATGTGTGAATGATTTCCATCTGCACTCTAGATTGCCATTTTGAGGCATGGCAGTGCCCAGACACCTAACTCTACTTCTCTCAAAAGAAAGGAGAGTGGTCTGTGCAAAGACCAGGACAATGAGAGAGTACTCGATTTGGGATGAGGAGATCTAGGTTAAAAGCCTAGACTTGCTAGTTGTTGCTAGCCCAGAGAAGCTAAGTAATTTGCCTAAATTTCCCAATCTGTAAAACGTAAAGTTTGGACTATTTTGATCTCTAAATGTCCCTTCTACCTTCAACAGCTTATGATTTAAAAAAAACACAAAACATTTTAATCGAAATCTGTTGTTTCACTGGGGTGCTTTGTGGACACTGCCTCCACCAAAGGCAGGAGCCACAACTCTCCAACTACTTTGGTCGTGGAGAGTTAGGTGAGGTACTTTAGAGATTAAATGACATGCCCAAGGTAATGTGATCATCAAAGGACAGAAGCAGGATCTTCTACTTGGCTCCCAGCCGGGCCCTCGATTCTGCCATCCCACTTCTTACTCTATGATTGGTCACTATTATCAGCCTACTCCTGCACCACCCCACTCTATAGATAAAGGAACTGAAAAACAAGTTAGAGTTCTTCCCTACTTGTCAAATTTGGCATTCAGACTTGTCCTTAGGGTACGGTAACTTACCCCATCTAACCCGAGAATATGCCACCTCCTAGTACGTAAGACAGAAAGAAGGGGCTTGCAGAGTGTTATTTACCTTACTCCATGCTGCTTGGGATAGTCCTGGCCCCATCTTTCTGTCACGGAATAGGTAAAGAGAGGGGAAGTGGAGAACTGAACAGCTGCTCAAGCCAGCTGAGTAAGTGCCAAAGCAAAGAAGGGCTGGTTGGAAGGAAGAAAAGGAATGGACAGGGCAGACAGAGCTTAGGGACTGAGCCTCTCTCTTACCTGGAGCTTTCAGGGTTTTTTGTCTAGGGGACTCTAAACACAGCAGGCCCAGCACTTACTCAGTGGGAAGCCCTAGCACTGGCTGGGCCTGATGGGCCTTTGGAAAAACCTGGAAGCAGCCCTTGGCACCTCTGCCTGCACATTACTAGGTTTTATCTGGCACAGAGCAAAACCAGTACAGCCCTTGCTGGAGAGGACACCGAGTTCTCATTCTTTGGTCACTGCATTAGACATTCTATTTCACATTATAGGATACATTAAGAGAAATGAGGGGTGTGGAAAATTGGTTGTGAGCTGCCATGAAAGGGAGCCTCAGGTCAATTCTAAGGGTATGGCCAGGAGTCTGTACAAGGTCTCTGACCCCAGGGATGGGTCACCTGCAAAGAAGCCAGGCCACACTGACTCCAAAATGGCACAAGTCAGTGTTCCTCTGCCGACAATCAGCTAATTATGCTCAGATTTCTAAAAGGGAAGACCTAGAGGCCAACTGTTCCAGGAGGAATCCACTGCTTAGCCAAAAGCCCTCCCTGAGCCCATTCCTTAAAAGTCCCTTAAAACTTCATCTTTTACTTCTCCCTTTTCCTCCAACTTCATTCCCCTTCTTCTCCATTTCCATCACATGTCTGCTTTCCTGTAGTTCCAACTCTCTTCAAGAGCCTCTACCTCCCTTCCACTGACTTGGAGCTTCTGAACTCTGACCCAAGATGTTGGGAGGTAATTTAAGGATAATGGGTAGTAAAAGAACCTTCCTAATTACCATCTGAGCTATAAAGAACATCCAGTCCCAAAGTGTATGTGCCTATACACAAATGTGTGTGGGGTTTAAAAGCATCTATTCCATACTATGAGGAAACAACCTGTGTGACAGTCTGGAGGGTGGTATGAAAGACTATCTGTGCCAGCAGGGAGGGGCAAAACTGGTTACCACTACACCCAGGGCAAGTTCCAAGAACAGCTCCCTAGGAATTATCCTGAGATGGCACCTATGCATTAACCTCTTCTCACCTGTGCCCAAAAGGCACAAACCAAAGGGAAAAAATCTTGAGAAGGAATTCAGAATTTGGCTTCTTATACTTACCACAGCTTAATTCCAGAGTGGGGAACCTGCGGCCTTCAGGCTACATGTGGTTTCTAAATCCTTAAGAGTGGCCTTTTGACTGAATCTAAATTTTATAAAACAAAAAGCTACAGTTAAGGGTTTAGAAGGCCACACATGGCCTTAAGGCCGGTTTGTTCTACAAAATTTGGATTCAGTCAAAAGGCTGCACTTAAGGACTCAGAAGGCCACATGTGGCCCTAAGGCAGTAGGTTCCCCAGCCCTGACTTAGTTCCTTCTTGTTTCTTCCTGAGTGGGGTTTGGCATTGCTACAGATCAGAAGCCTCTTCCCAGATAGCTGGTAATAACAGAATCCTGAGGAGGAAGAAGACCTGGGTTCCAAGGCCAGCCAGCCCTGGTACTCTCTTGATTGATAAAGCGTGGCCAACCACTTCACCTCGGAGCCTGAATTTCATCACTGCTATGAGAATGGAAGAGATAGTGACCAAAGTCCTTTCCAGCTCTAACTCCTAGGATTCACAGAAAAACAGTGTGGCAGAATGAAAAGGGTCCTGGACTCAGTATCAGGGCAAACTTGAATTCCAAGTCTCATATTCCTCAGTCATTTAAATTCTGGGAGTTTCAGTTTCTTAACCTGGAACATGGGGATAACAGCATCTCTCAGGATTGTGAGAGCAAATGAGTATATATACAGTTCTTTGCAAACCTTAAGGTCTTATATCAATGTCAACTGTGATCAGCATCATCATGGTTGTTAAGAATGGAGGTTCCTAATTTTGTGAGAGGAAAAACTGCTTTTAATTTTTAATTAAGTTTTTTTCAATTAGCGAGCATTTATTTTCACTCCCTTCTACCACTGAAAGGAAAAGAAAAAACAAATTCTTGTAACAAATATTGCAAAGTCAAGCAAAAAAAAAAATTCCTGTGGTGACCATGTCCAAAAACACCTGTTACTTTCTGCATGCTTTTCCATCACATCTCTGTGAGGAGGGAAGCAGTAGCACGTTTCACCACTAGTCTTTGGAATCAAAATGGATCCATTCATTGTTGTTTTAGGAGAGGGAAGATCAGGGCAGATACTGATAGAGCCACCCCTAAATTTGGTAGTGGGGGAGAAGGCCAATTAGAGGGAGGAAGGACGTCTGGGAGTAGAAGGGGGCAGGAGGAGGGCTCTAGCATAGAAATCCCTGCTTTAATAGCTGCCTCATAACTGCCGGCCAGATGGCCTCCCCAGCCAGGGCACTTCCCTGCTATGGCCTGGTGGGCAAAAATAAAAGGGGCACACAAGGCCTCTTCAATGCCCTACAGGACATTTGGCCTTAGCTGAAGAGACTGAACATATGTGGAGTTAACGACAGGACACACTGGCCAAGAAGCACATTTACATAGGCTCTGGAGCTCCCTGGGAGAGGTCTGGAGCCAGGTTTGTGCTGGGTAACAGCTGGAGTGTTCGGCCAGCTACACAACATTTGGAGCAAGACCCAAGGTGGGGGGAAGTGGGGCCAATATTTCTGGAAGCTTTAAATCTGCTCTTTGGAGTTGGCTTCAGTGAACAGGCTCCTTGGGTCACTCACTCTGGGGTTCTCGAGCAGTGGGACTGCTTTGGGAATCCACCCCCACTGCGCCTCCCAGGATAATACATGGCAACAAGCTGCAAGGACCAGGACAGACTAATGCCATGGCTGGAAAAAGAAGGCCTGCCTCCATGTAGCATTACCCTTAGCAGAAAGGGACATCTGAGTTCTAAGCTCTCTGTATGAAAATCAGCCAGGTAGAAAAGATTACTCTCCACAACTGTTCCCTAGTCTTCGCCTCCTGAGTTCCTTACCCTAGTTTCTCAGTTCTGTTGGTTCCTTTAAGGGATCACAGAAAAGAGGTTGAAGGAATTAAGAGTTGTTAAAAACACCCTTTGGGATCATCTAGTCCTACTTGAAAAAGATTCTAAGGTCAAGAGAGGCGGTGTGACTTGCCCTCCCAGGACTAGATCAGAACTAGGTCTAAAACTCAAGTTCCCTGACTTCTATTATTAGGTACTTCCCACCAGATCATATAGATTTTTATATATGAAAGAGGGCCTTGCCTCAAAGGACTGCCCTAATATAGGGTATGAGGAAGGGAATCCACTCCCCAGATGAGCACTGGATTTGGAGTAAAGAACCTGGGTTCATCAAAATCTAGACCCTGCTACTTAGTACATATGGGATTTTGGGCAAGTACCTTAATTTCTCTGGGTCTCAGTCTTTTTGTTTACAAAAAGAGGGTGGCCCATATAACCTCTAAGGTCTTCCCACATCTAAGTTGTATTAACAATGAAAAACATGTAGAGAGTCATGAGAGGGTGCCTGAGTTCAGTAGACATGGAGAGTGGGGGGAAAGGATTGGGTTGAAAAGAGACATTAAGAAAATTCCTGTCCTCAGAGAGGATGCTCTGACTGAGACAGTTACATTTTTAAATAACTGTGTCCCAAAATGCCAGAGCATAAGCGAGTTCAAGGGAAAAGAGGGTGGAGGAAGGAGGGAATAAGCATTTATACAGTGTCTACCCTGTCCCAGGCCTTGTGCTAAGCATTTGACAATTATATCATTTCATTCTCAGAACAACCCTGTGAAGTAGGTGCTGTTATTAACCCCATTTTACAGTTGAGGAAATTGAGGCAAACAGATGTTAAGTGACTTGCCCAGGATCACAGAACTAGTAAGTGTCTGAGGCTGGCTTTGAACTCCAGGTTCAAATAAGCCAAGGGCTGCAATCTAGACTTCAATTGTTCTGTCCCACAGGCCTGTGAGAGGGCACACCCACTTTAGAGGAAGCCCTGCCCTTCAGAGATGGGACAGAGAGTTTGCAGTATGCCCCATTCATAATATCTCTGCTCTAGAGGACGTGCCCTTAAGAGCAGTTCACCAGCATTTGGCTCAGCCTCTTGGATGCCAAGTTTTTTCTGACTACTCTCTGCCCACGGGTATACTTGGTACAGTAGAAATGGCTATGGCTCCACCTACCACACCCTCCTATAACTGGGCAGATTTAGTCAGGGACTCATGCACCTAGAGTTGGAAGGATTTTCAGAGGCCTCTAGTTCAACCTCCTTCATTATAAATGAGGTGACCGTAGCCTAGGGAAACTAAGTGACATAGCTCACTACAGGAAGTAGATATCCAAGGCAGGATCTGAACCCAGATCTTCCACTTCTAAAGATAATACTCTCTCCTAGCTCAGTTATTTACCTTTGGGGCCTCAGTTTATTCTCCATAAAGTTAGCAGGTCAGACTAAATAATGTAAGGTCCCTTATAGCTCAAAATCCTATGATCTTAACCTGAACAGGTCTCCGAGGAGGCCTCATGGGTCTTAGGAGGCTAGGGAGACATGACAGTACAAAGTGCTCTAGGAAAGAGCTTACCAAGCACAAAGCTGTCCCAGAGCTGAGGCAGGTGTGAGAAAGGTGGGGGAAAGCTTTGCACCAAGCCCAAGGTTCCTGAGGCTTTCCTTGGCACCAAGCACAACCCAATTCCAAAACGAAGCAGCATAAGTTATGGTGCCAAGAACCTGGACAAAAACACAGGGCAGAAAGCAAAAGTTCTAGACCCCAGAGCAGAGTATTCAGGGAGGAGAGATCTGGAGAGGGGGAAGGCAGATTGGGATCGATGCAGCTCCCAGGTCAGAGAGGAAGAGGAGAAGTCATAGTGAGAATGGCCCTTTGGAATGGCTGAGCTTTAACAGCTGCTATGACACAGTTCAACTTTTTCCACACTTGAGCTCTTCCAGGCAACTCCAGCCGATCACTCCAAAGCCTCTACTACTCTCCAAAGAGCAAAGTCATCTCAGAAATCCCAGGCGACAAGCAGGAGCCCCTGGCCTGCTGCTTCCCATCTGCCAGGAAATAGCACAACTATATGGATCTGTGACTACACTAAGAGCATTCTGGAAATTGAGGTCTGGTGCCCCAGGTCAGAAAATGCTTTCCAAGTCTCCTTCTCCAGGTGACATTCTCCACTCTCTAGCCTTCTGACTCTGGGTCTGGAAGAGGAGTTGAGGTCAGGCAGGGTGCTCCTGGAGTTAAGGTTAATGACTTCATGGGCTGAGCCAGGAGAGGGAAAATACCACTGAGTCAAGACTAACCAGTTCCAAAGGGAAAATGATTTTCCTCACATTTCCATTCCTGTCTGGGAGTGAGCAAGAAGTACACATATACAGGATCCCTTGGGTTCTGGATGGGAAGGGAATATGACATAGGGGCCTTCAACAAATGAATCAGTTTTGTGGAGACCTAAGACCCATCAATGAGTTCTAGCAGTTTCCCCTTCCAATGCCATCCTTCAGTCTACCTGGAGACAAGGGGCTTACATTCCAACGGGAGAGAGAAGGGCACTGGGAAAGGGTGAAGAGTTTGGGTTCAAATTCTGCCTCAGACATTTACTAACTGTGTGACCCTGGGCAAGTCATTTAACATCAATCAACATATTTCCTCATCTGTAAAATGAGGGAATTTTACTCAATGACCCCTAAGGTCCCTCCCAGTTCTAAATCTATGATCTTATGTACACATGGGTAGATAAAGAACACTAAGTAATACGAGGTAATTTTGGGAGGTGGGGAATGAACTGTCTCCCTTGTGTCCTTGAAACGCCTAGCACAGGATTGTTGATGAAATGGCGCTGCATTCTTCTGCATCATCTGCTCAACCATCAGTTTTCTCACACTGGATGGTGCAGAATGGGAAGGCAACGGGTAGAGTGGGAAGAAAACTTTTGAATTCCCACCTCCAAGTCTGGAGGCAAGGTAGTGTAGGTAGCCCTGTGCTCAGGCAGGGTGAGGGCTGAAGCCAGGTCCATTCCTGCCCCTCACGTTCTCTGCCATCAAGGCCAGACTCCAGGACAGCAACAATGCTAACGGGTGGCAAACAGCTCCCCTTGGGGGCCTGGCACTCTTTCTAGGGAAAGAAGACAAACACTTAAAAAAAACCTAAACATATGAAATATAAAACATGATATCATACAACTTCAGAGTTAAAATGGCTTGGAAGTTTTTTAGTTTAAGCCCATGCTGCAGCAGAAATATTCTCTCCATCGCCAAAAATGGACATCCTATTTCTAAGACTTCAAGAAACTTACACCTTCTACCTGTGGGCAACTTCCTTGTGTCTCTTAAGTGTGTTCCCGGACATCAAACCTAAAATCTACCTCCCTATGGCTTCTCCCCATGGTTCTTCATTCTGCCCCTTTGAATTAAGGAGAACAACTCTAACCCCTCAACTTCATGATTATCCTCCAAATACCTGAAGACTGGTCACATCCATTCATAAGGCTTTTCTTCTCCAGCAATATTCATGGAGCTAAGTTAAGAATATCTCTGGATGTTCTTCTGCTGGTCAATATCCTTCCTCGAAGATGGTACCTACAACTGAACACGATCCTCTAGGCAGAGGTCTCAGGACCTCTGGCCTCCCCCAGCAGTGGACATTATGCCTCTCAATGAGGTTTTCTAAGCTGCTATGGCACACTGTTAAATCACGGTATGCTCCCAGTTCACCAAAACTCCTAGATCATGCTAACTGATGCTTTTTTCCTTTGTATCACATTCATTTCCAAATATACCTATCCCCCCAATATATACTTTGCAAACCATTCTTTGTTTAAAAAAAAAAGAACTTTTTTAAGAAGACACAAACATTGGCAATCTGATAGAATATGAAACATTACATACACAGTCCCCTAGTTCTATAATGAAGGGAGGTACATTTTCCCAATTCTCTTGGATTTTCACATCAACAAAGCTAGGAATTAAGGGAATGGAATTATACTTGCCCTTGTAAATTTTATTTTTTCATGCAAAGATACATGTAAAATTTTACATGCATCTCTAATAAATTTCAAATTAGTAGATTTAATCCATCATTCTAGTCTGTCAGGATCTTTTTAACTTAAAAAAAGCCTTATCTTGTTCTTTTATATCTTTTTTATTTCTGAATATATTCCACTCCTCTCCTCCCCAATGAGCCATCTCTCTTTCAAGATCTTCATCCAGAATGCTGGTTATTGATGGGGTAGGTCAAGGTCTGCAATCTGAGCCTCTGATGTTCTAGTCTCTTCCCCTGGCATCTCTGTGAAGGTGACCTACCCAGGCCAAGTAAAGCCAGGCCCTTGGTTTTGAGAACAGGAAACATCCAGCTGGAGACACACCCCTTGCATCACAAGGTCAATACTCCTAAGGGCATAATCCCAGCTATTTAATGGGCATATTATCTCTGGCTAGGTCTAAAGGAGCAATGCCCCAGAGAACCCTCCAGCTGATTACCAATTTTCCCCTTATTCCAACCCCTTCACAGCCACTCCACTGGGCCTGGAGTCAAGAAGACCTAGGTTCAAATACAATCTCAGATACTTCTGAGTTGTGTGACCCTGGGCAAGTCTGCCTCAGTTTCCTCAGCTGTAAAATGGATCAAATAAGACAACAGCTGGCATATAGTTAAGTGCTTAATAAATCCCTTTTTCTCCTCTTCCCTCTAGGGTCATTCTCAGCCCCAGCTTTTGAAGTTATCTTCCAAAATCATTAAATTCACCCAAGTTCTCTCTTGCTTTTTCCAAAGTGCACTGTGTCTGGTGGACACTGCTGTTTCCCTTTAGAGTCCTCCACATCCACATCAAGGAGGCACATCAGAAAGGAGAATTGGAATAAGGGACAGAGCCAAAAGATAACTGCTGAAGAACAGCTCAGGGAACTGAGGGAGCCTCATCAGGCCTCCTAGTGATGCCAAAACATTGCCTGGCTAAGAAATGGGCCTTACTAACCCCATATGGTACTCCTCTTTGGTTGTGGGCTTCTTCTGGAAGGATGCCCTTAGGGTCTTAGGGTGAGGGCCAGGAAATAGTGATTGCAGCCAAGGACATAGGTCTGATCTCTGTCTCCATGAGTCCCTAAGGAAAGGGAAAAGATTCTAGAGCAGTACATGGCAAGAGGTAAAACCTCTAGGTGCTGCTCACTGACAGGCCCAGCTCTGACAGGAGTTCCTTCTTTTCTCATTCCTTCTGAGCACGTATGGCCTTCGAAGCTGCTCTCCTAGGCCACTTTGCAATTCCTGTAAATGCTACGACATATGGTGCTGACCTACTTCCAAATGAAGGCAGTCCACATAGCCCTGCTTTATAGTTTTATGTCAGGCCTCCAAGGTCAATTCATAAAAAATATTGGAGTTTATGGCTACGCAAACAGTGCTGAATTCACCCTGTTCTCTGCCCCATGAAGCTACAAAGGTGTCAACAGCAGTAAGGGGAAGCAACAGAAAGGGTGGGGAGTAGTTCACATTCTGAGGCATACCAGGGCTAATCACAAAAGGAAGAGGGGCCAGGCTTTGCTGTGAGGATTGCAGCAAGATCCTAGGGCAGAAGAGAATAAGTCAATTCCACACACATGCATGTGCTGTGTTCAGAGCACTTGCGCCAGGTGCACAATGTGAAGTTTCAGTAAGGCACTGGTTAGTTTCCCTCATGAAGTTTATAGTCTGGTGAGGCATGGAGAAGAATGGCAAATGAGGGACTGGACCAGACGATCTCTAAAATCCCTTGTAGGATTTCAAAATATGCAAAAACAAAGTGCTTTGTGAGGTCACAGCGACTGAGTAAGAGGCATTCCCAAATGCTAGGAGCAGGCAAATGTTCCTCAAGGAGATGTCTGAGTTAATGAGGAATTCTACAAATGAGGGAGAGGAAAAAAACCTTTTAGGTATATCAAACACAAAGGCACAGAGGAGGAAAGCCCATGCCTCATTCAGGGAAAAGAGTAATCCAGTTTGGACAGAATAAAGGGCATTGAAGACAGCAGGTTGGGATAAGGTACAGGGGTGATGGTAGAGGGGATCCCCAGAATGTGGAGAGCCTCAAATATCCATCTGAGGAGTTTACCCAGAAGGCAATACTGAATTACTGATGATTTTTGAGCATGGCAGTAATGGAACCAGATATACCCTTACGGAAAATAGTTTGGGAAAGGTGAAAAATGGATTAGAGGTTAAAAAAAACAGAGGCAGAAAAACCTTTTAAATCTAAAAAGGGAGCCCTTTACTCTCCATCATGGAGGAAACACAGAACCCTCAACTAGAAAAGGTTGGCCTTGGAGCAAGGGGCAGGCAAGGAACATTGACATATCTCTTCCCTCCATCTAAGGAACACGCTGCAGTTTCCCCTTTGACCCAAAGAAAAGAAGTGGTGGGCAGAGGAGGGACCAAATAGGCTAGTGGGAGTTAGGAGGAGCAAGGCAGACTAGAGACCTCAGTTTCTCCACTCTGCCAGAACAATCCATCGAGGAAGAGGATCATGAGGGCTAAAAGAGAGGGTAAATCTCACAGAATGGTTCTCTCTCTCTCCAAGGACCTCTGGTGGTCAGAGGAAGGAAAAGTCAGGAAGAAATGGGAAAGTATAAGTGATGGTCCTTTTCTGCCATCTTGTGTTGGAAGGGAGAATACTACGGATAATTCAGGTCTGGGAGTCAGTGATAGTCTGGATAGTTCCTGGTCAGGAATCCACCCAAAAATGCCTGGGGTCAGACAAAGAGTTGGAAAAGAATTTGGAGATGGCGTATTTATGACAACTTTATAGATGTGGAAACTGAAGTCCAAAAAAAAAAAAAAAAAGGACCTAGATTCCTAGATTGTAAGGAATATGAGGGCATGGCCTACGTCTCATCTCCCTTTGTATTCAAGTGCAATCTGCATCTCTGGAAGAAGGATAAGCTCATTAAGGAGATCACAGTTCTATTAAAATACTATAGAACAAGGAATATTATTAGCTACCCGAATGAGTAAGAAATTGAGATGATAAAGATAAACATGAATAAGTCCCTGCCTTCAAGAAGCTCATATTCCAACTCCAATACAACTAACTCATACAGTGATTTACATCCAATCAATGCCCAATACCTGGTCACCCTGCTTACAGTGGCAGCGCTGTGTGAACACAGAAGTCCCAGGCACCAAGTGAGTATTCTTTCCATGCAAAGTCAAGAAGCAGAAGTGTGTTGCTTCTGTTCTGAGAGTTTTAAAAGGTGAAAGAAATGGGAAGGTAAAAAGAAATACACTACTATACAAAGGAGGAAGAAGGGGGTGGAACTACTATTTCTCATACGTGGGTACTGGAGAAGAATGTACAAACATGGAGGAAAAAGTGGCTGATAGATATCAGATGAGCATCATTCAAGCGCGTCAGCCAAAGAAGGGTAAAACACACACACACACAGAGTTTAGTGTAGAAGCATATTCAACTCTGAGATATTTCTCTTTTGAAGGAGGAAGGAAGGTTAAGTGGGAGAAAAAACAGTACAGAGGAACAGTCATCACCAAAAAACTTTCAGCTTTAGAGGATGGATCCTGAAAGGGGTAGGGGTGCATTTAAAAGGAAGGAAAAAAAAGAAGAAAATAACTGGAAGCTAAGAGGATGCCTTTCCTTTGGGAAAGGGCAGTGATCACGCTTGGATTGTTTTCCCCTTGGTGGGGGCTAGGGAGAGTTAACTAATTAGAGGTGTCAAGGATCACCTTTAGGACCAACCACCAGTACTTCAACACGTCCCAAACTGAGCTCATTCTCTCCCCTGTGAGTTGGCTGCTCCTCCTAATTCCACTACAGCAACATCATTTACTCTGTCTCCCATATTCATCAACTTGGGCTTATTCTTTGGGAATCAGAGAACTTTCATTTAAACTACACTTCTGCATCTGTGACTTTATTCACTCTATGACTTTAGAACGCTTGTTCTCTCTGTGCCTCAGTTTCCTCACCTGTAAAATAAGGTGATCTGCTTTCTAAGGTCCCTCTCAGCTCTAAATATTGTGACCTATGACCTGTCTCTGTACAGAATGACTCTAACTCTCCTGTCCTCAGAAGCCAGGGCTGAACACCTCCTCTCTCACATCATCACCTCAACTGTCAGCTTCAACAAGTCCTATCACTCCAGTGCTGGACCTTTCACCTACACTTACCAACGCTTGTGGGCCTTCTTCACCTGGACAGCCTACCAGGCCCTCTTCAGCCTTTCCTGACCCCCACTATAACCTCAAATGGCATTAAGCTCAAAAGCAGAGACTGTTTTGGTTTTGTCTTTGTGTGCTGAACACCCAACATAATGCCTTGCAGGTGGTAGGTGTTAAATAAGTTGGCTGAATGGGATCATTTTAACTCAGTATGTCCAAACCTAACTCACTCTTTTTAATCACCATTCTTCCTGTTACCCAGACTCAGTCACCTTTGGATGAAGAGAGAGAAGAATCAGATGATAGAAGCAGCAATAGGAATGGGGCAGCCAAAAGAAAGAGATGTCTGGGGACAGGGGTGATGAGAATCAACCATCAATCAATCACCACGCACTGGTTATGGGCAATCTTACTATGTTTCTGGTACTGTCCAAAGTATACGGTGGGGTAGGTTACCAAAAAAAAAAAAAAAAAAAGAGGAAAAAACCATCCCTGCCTCCAAGAAGCTTTCATTTGAATGAGGAGATAACATAATAATACATGTATCTAAGATAAATACAAAACAGATACAAGACAAACCTCAGAAGGAAAGATATTAGCAGCTTCAGTCCTAAAACTTGCCTTGAAAGGGATTTTCAGGGGTAGCAGAGGCCAGAGATTCCCTTTCAGACCCAGGAAACAGTAAGTACAAACAAACATGTGGATGCAAAAAAACAATGAAGCACCTTGTCCAATGAAATAAAGTTTAGCTGAGCCACAGAGGAGTGAAGGAGAGTAAAATGATTGGAAGTATAAGAAGTGCACAGAACTTGAAGAGCTTTAAATACCAGAGTTTGTATCTGATCCTAGAGGTACAGGGTGCTACTGGAGTTTATTAAGTAAGGTCAGTGACATAGTCATACCTGCATTTTAGGAAAATCTCCTTGGCAGCTGTGTAGAGGAGCGATTTTTAAGGGGAAGAAAAACTTGAGACAGGCAGACCCAGTAGGAGACTACTGATATAGTCTGGGTAAAAGCTCAGAGGGCTTGCACTAGGGTGGTACTTGTGTGTGAATGGAATAAAGTGGCTGAGGACGAATTTGACACCAAGGTCCCTGGAGCACTGTGCATCTGCTGCTCTGCCTGTTTCCACTCCACAAAACAAGATGCCTTCCTAAGATGACAGTATCATTGCCATGTTGCTTACGTGAGTCTCCCTTCAGCCTCCTCTCCCTTCTGGGTGCAGGGAATAGTACCTAGCTCTTCCCAGCAGAATGTGGACTCTCAGATGACACCACTTTATATCGCCTGCCCTGCCTGGCTTCCACTCCCCGTTGTCCTATGTATCCCCCCATCTCCCTGTCTCATTTTGTATGTTGTCTTCCCCTTCAGACTGTAAGCTTTTGAGGGCAAGAACTGTCTTTCTTTTTATTGTATCCCTAGTACTTAGCATGTGTTTATTGGATTATATTGGATTAGAGTGGTCACAGGATCACAGAGAGTTCCCCATCTCTCTCAGAAAGAGTCCAGTAGGGGGAACCAAGTCTCCACCAGGATTTCCTACCAAGCCAGAAATGGAAGAAGTTACTGGGCAGGAGGAAAAGTGAATGTGCCAAGCTTCCATGACAGCAGGTCAGTGATAGAGCAAAGACTAGAACAGGATCTCCTAATGCTCAGCATCTTCCATTATACTACCAGCACAGCAGCCCTGATGTTCATAACAGGCTCGAGTCATTAAAAAAATATTGCAACATTTGGTACATTGTTTTTAAGAGAGGTGTGTAAGGGTTTAGAAAGATTTGCATCCAAGTTTTAAAAGGGGAAAGTCTAGTTTGAAAATCTGTCAGTCTAGCAAGCCTTGACTGGAGACAAGTCAATCTGGCTTCTTCATCTGTAAGATAAAGGGGCTGGGCTCAGAGACCGATGTCTAAGAGCTCTTTAAACTATAGGTCTAATGCTTCATAGATCTATGAATTCATTCCTGAGGGTTTTGAAGGAATAAGGTTTGAGAGTACATGAAACAGTCTGGTGTAATTAAAAGAGTACTAGATCTGGATCAGAAGAGCTGAGTGTGAATCTTCACTATGCCCTTTATTATTTGTGCAAGTCATTTGATCTTTATGGACCTCAGTTTCATTATCTGTAAAATGGGGAAACCAGAGGATGTCCAAGCTCCTTCCTCTCTAGCTTTCAACTCTATGATCCTATAATTTTCTGGTTTTCATCAGTGGGTTATAAGAGGTCTGGCACAACATCAGAAACCAGGCCAAGGGAAAGAAGGGAAAAAAGACCAAATAGAGAAAGTTTATGTTCACAACAATCAGCGCCCGTTCCAACAATGGATCCCTGCAATAAACATTGTGAAACAGGAGTTCCATAACCAAAGTAGAATGTGGATTGTTGCTGACATTACTATAAACAATTTAGCTGATACAAATCTGTGTAAAATATAAACTGGAACAAGATGTAATCAATTGAAGAGATGGAAACATTAACAATGTGAATGACAGGGAAATAAATCAAGAAAAAGGGTGGGATAAGCTCTGGCATGGGAAGAGGGAGTTAACCAAAGGGGCATCTGGACTGAAGGCAACAGTCAAGGCATGTTTTATGCCACTCTGGTGAAGCAACATAAACTTCAAGGGAAAAGGCCACTAAGTAGAGTGAGGTTTCAACCATGAGTCAAGAGACAAGTATTCCAGGCCTGGTTTGGACACTCACTACCTGCTGTATCTCAACCAAATCAGTTTTTTTCTGGGCCTCAACATCCTTATCTGTAAAATAGGAGAACTGCACTAGAAAACCTCTACAATTTCTGCTAGTTCTCAGAGCCTATGACTGAGAGGTCATATAGTAGGCCAGAAAGATTATGATCTGGGGAAGAAAAAGCCTTCAGGCCTTCTCTGAGATCATGCCAAATATTTATCAGTGCTCAACATTTTGCTTTATAGTTACTGTATGTCACTTGGGTATATGGAACGGACCAAACATACCCGGTGAAATGTCCTAGGTTCTCTTGAGTCTTTGTATTTCATAAATTCTACTGCCATTTGCTTCCGTCTCCTCACTTCTCACCACACCATTATAATCCTGTTCTTTTTGGACTTGCATTTTCCCTGACTACCACTCTTCATACGTCTGAAAGAGGCATCCCCTGATAGCTCTCTCTCTTAAAATCTTTTTCTTTCTTTGAGGCTTAACTCAAACACTTCCTCTCTGAAGCCATCCCTGATTCCATCTGCTGAGGGTCCTCCCTGCCCCCATACCCTGCCCCATACATCACTTTCTTCTGGCAAGTCTTATCCCAAGACCAAGAGACGACAACTCTCCAAAGGCAGAGACTGTTCTCTTTTCATGTAGTTTCATTAGCACCTTGCACATAGGAGGAGATGCTTAATAAACTAGGAATAATGTCTCTAATATATCCCTTTATTGGCCACTGGACAAAGGTCTTACATTTAACAAACTCACAAACTAAGTTTTACTGACAGCTGTAAAACAACTCTGTGATTCTTAGAGACTTCTGTCCCCTTTTCTGCCATCATCACTGCTAAAGGAGAAAGGGGCCACAGAGGACTGAAAGCCATGTTTAATCTTGTTTCGTGGATTGCTTAGATCCCCCCATCCCCCAATTTCATCAACAGGTGGGTCAGTTTACTTGAGAGAAGGGAAAGAAGCATTTATAGAATATCTACTATCTGCCAGGCACTGCACTAAGCACTTTAAAAATATCTCATTTGATCTTCTTTGTGAGGTAGGTGCCATTATTATCCCTATTTTACAGTTGAGGAAACTGGGGCAAACAGGGTGCCCAGGATTACATGGCTAGTAAATGTCTAAAGCCGAATTTGAACTCAGGTCTTCCTGACCCCAGATCCAGTGCTCTATACACTGCACCACCAGCTGCCTCTAGTGGTGGTGTGTCTGCCCAAAATTAGCTTGATTAATCCTTAGAAAATGGAATCTGCCTGTTACTGGGGTCAGACACAAAAGCTTTCCAGCATGGTAGGACCTGTCAGAGCTTGTGTTCTACTGGCAAAGCTTTTGAGAATGAGGTTCACAACCACACCAGGGGATGAATCTCAGTGGGACCTCACAGGTGTGAGGAGCCTGCAACATAAAAGCACTTAACAACATAAGTGAAGGATGTCATCAAAGCACTGGAGGATGGGAAAAGAGGATGGGCTGGTCATGTGACAAGAGGCATGCTGCCAGCCAGGCAGGGCACATCACTGGTATCTTCTCAATGTTAGCAGAAAGCAGGGAAGACCTCCAGGTCACTGAGTGGACACCCTGGGACATGCACTTTGGGGAGCAGGTAGATAAGAATGGCACTGGGAAGAAGGAACTACAATCCATCACCCTTTGAGGGAACTCCCCCACCAGATAGATGCCAGACCCCTTGGAGTAATGCCTATGAATGGCACAGGAAGTTTCAGGCTCAGCACTCACCCTCAGACCTATCCAGAAGTAGAACAGGCTGCCTCATCACTCCGAGTCCAGACTTGTTGGGGGTACTGGATGGAAAAGATAATGTCTATGCATCTTATCCCTCAGTTCAGTAATTCTGAACCTCGACCATAATTGGTCTTCCAGATGAGGTAGCTCTAATAGGTGCTTGGTCACATGGCTAGAACCTGAATTCCATGCCACCAGGATTCTCCCAAATTCTCCAAGGACTGCTAGTGGTTCTCAAACTCTGTGGTCTCAAGATCCCACTCTCAAAATACTGAGGACCACCTCCCCGCAAAGAGCTTTTGTTTATGTGAATTATATCTACCCATATTTACTCTGCTGGACATTAGAATGTCTTAATTATTGTGAAAAGTTTTGACTTCCTCTCTCTGCCCTCTTCTTCTTCCCTTAAGGGGGATCCCTGGACCATACTTTGAGAACCCTTGTGCTAGAGAGAAAGGAAGCCAGTTATGGAATCTCTTTCTCAGACAGGTTGTATTCTTACAGTAAACTGATGAGCTGGTATCAAACTGAGTACTTGCTTGGGATACAGGGATCAGTGAATCTGAGATTTAACTTTGCTTTCATTGTCTGACCACCTCTGAGATTAAGGGTCCACTTTCTTAGAGAAGGGACATGTATCATCATCAATCTCCACAGAGAACTACAATCAAGAGATAAAGAAAATAGTTTATGGGACCATGAGGGGTCCATTGAAGTAATCTAGGCCAAATAGCTCAGTGTATAGGTGAAGAAATGAGAGCCTGAGAGAGGCTATGGGTTAGCCAGTCACACAGATAAGGATTTGAACCCTCTGATTCTGAATTCAGGCTCCTCCTACTACATCATGCTGCATTCTACAATTGCTATTCACTATATGGACTGCCCAGAAGAAAAGGAACACTTTATTGAGATTAGGAAGGGTAACAGTTAGCTCTTAGATTAGGAAGGGTGAGAGTTAACTCACACCTCCACACCACTTTGTAAATCCTGAAGTATTTGAATGGAAACCGCCCCATGTGGTGAACAGTGCAAGGATTCACTTAATTATAGGTTTTAGGGCTGGAAGGGTTCTTTAAAGGTCATCTAAGATCTTTATTCCACAAAAAAGAAAAGAGATCAAGGGAAAGTGACTTACTCAAGGTCATATGGAAAAGAAATAGCACAGTAAAGGAGCAAACCTAGGTCCTCTACCTCCCAGATCACTGTGCCTGCGCATCACTAAAGAAATGGAGGTGCAGAGAAATTAAGCAACTAGCCCAGGGTCATGGAGTCAGTTAGGATTGCACCTGGGATTCCTAATGAGGTCTTCAGAAATCTTTTTTTTTTTTTAGCCCCAGTCTCCTGAGGATGGGACTACATTCAGTCCCTAAAAGGCCAGATTTGATGCCACATGCCTGATAGATACTTGGATGTTTACTAAACAGGACACTAACATCACTAATCAGAAGAAATTATGCTAGATATGTCAATAAAAAAGCTCTGACCAGGAGGTAAACCCAAAAAGAGAACAAGTCCCCAAATTTAGGAAACAAAACGACCAAGACAAAATTTCTGATCTGAGAAGAAAACTGTCGGTCTGATGAAGAACACTAAGACCCCCAATGAAGGGAATTTGACTCTACAATAGGAGTAAGGAACCTGTCACTTGGTCCTCCATATGATCTCAATCAGCCTGAAACTAGTTTCCTAAATTATCAAATACCTCTCTGCCCAATATTAAAAGGAAGGGAACAAGCATTTGTTAATCATGTAACTTCATGCTTGTGAAAATGCAACTTGCCTTTTAAAACTGTACATGTTACTCCATCTTTCCTTCACTAGAGTGTTATTCTGTGAATCTCCAGATAACAGTGAACATTACACAAAATCATGAGATTCTAGAATGTTGGGGAAAGATCTGTGAAGATCATATAGTTCGATTACCCCCTAAGGAAGAGGAAAATTGAGGCTTGAGAAAGAGTTTAACTTAGTATCATGAGAGCAGAAGGAAAAACAATATATATATGTGTATATATATATATATACATATATGTGATGTAGTTATTCAATTTTAGAAAAAAGAATTATAATTTTATGTTGATATTAAAAAAATGAAAGGGAGCAATAAACTGTGAAAAATTCAGCTTAGGAGAATATTCAAAAAGACATTTTTTTGGCAGCCCAGGAAAAATACAAGTCTAATATTCAAGACCAACCACCTGAAGAAAATTCTGCTATGACTACAAGAAACAGGCCAGCTTTCATAAAAAGAAAACCTTCGTTAAGCAAGAACCACAGTGAAGAGCCCTAAAGCATGACAAGTCAGGTGAGGACTCAAAATGAAGACAAAAAAGAAATCCTGAGAGGCATCTGGCAAGAAACTCCAAAGGTGATAATAAGGGCTTCATAACATACATGAAAGGAACTCAATGGGTAGGTCCCTTTCATTAGAGTATGAAGGGAGAGTTCAGTGATGCTACAACAATTATGCAAGGGAGGAGTAGGGTTTCTTTGACAGAGCAGGGGCTTGAATCATGAGAGTTTTAAGACACCAGGCAAAGGGAAGCCCTTGGCAAGCTTTTGGGTAAGGTAAGAAACTGGGACATTAAAACAGAGAACTGAGAATGCAGAAGTTATGAAGACTGGGAATAGTGGGGACATGAGTTGCTGGTCTCTCTCACTTTTAGTATCTCTTTTTTTCCTCTTCCTCCTTTCTTGCTCCTAGATGTTTCTATCTCCCTCCACCTCTGGACATCTGTCTCTCCCTGTCCCTTTGTCCCTCCCTCTCTTTTTCTCTTTCCCTCCTCTCTTTCTCTGCCCTCCACTAATGGATGTCTCTCCCTGGACTAACTAAAATTTAGAACAGAAAAGTGCTTTTAGTATAGGTAAACTGCCCTCACCCTCTATACTCAATTTCACTTCCTACTCCTTCCCGTTCAACCAGGTCAGTTTCTTTTTTGTTTTTTAATTTTATTTTTCATTTTTAACACAGTTTATAACAGATAAAACAATTCAGGCTTTCGGTCAAGTGATACTTCTTTTTAAAGCATTTACAATATGGACCACTAAAGAATTTTTTTTTAAACATTAACCGAGACACAAATAATATTTATGTTGCCAACTTCACAAGCTCTTGACCTGATTGTCTCCACAGTATTACTAAGAATTAAAGGACCCTAACTTATTGTTGTTGGTCTAAAGTTCTACGCCTGATAGCTTAGTTTTAGACTTAATCTCGAATGTTCCCCTACCAATAATCTATAATTTAATAGATCTGGTATTAAGCTTGCAAACCTTTTGACTATAGGAAATTGCCACCAGTAGTAAGGACATTGCAGGGATACAATGTCTCCCTAAATTCATGTCAATTCCAGGCAGGATTAGATTGTCCACTTGCATTCAGTCAGGCTTAAAGTCTGCCAGGTGTCAGTGGGGAAATTAAGTCAGGAGAATCCTACCTCAGCCCAGGCTGAACAGTCGCTCTCCCACCCTTCCCATGAGATCACCTTTTACAATTCATACCAGCATCTCACCAGCTTACTGGCATCATGGATTGGAGGCTCAGACTGCCTTTCTTGCTATCCATACCTGGAGTTAGACTCAGAAGAACAGTCACTTAATAGTCCCATAGCATCTAAAAATGGCAAGTTCCAATAACCAGGTTTCAAATATGAGTATAATTTCACTTTGGCTAAGGAACATCTTTTGAGGCAAGTCTTAAGTGACTTATATGCCTTTCTATACATGTTCTAGTTGCTGATTAAATAGCAATCATAAAATCAAATTTACCATTAAAACCTTAACTTTTCCATCAATGCCAAATTTTACCCGAGGTTACCTTCCTCTAGGAAATTTAGACTAAAATTCTTTTCCCCAGACTAAAGATGTCATTGATTTATTCTCAGTAATTAATTCAGTCAATTGTTTTAATACTAATTGCTTTTACCTCACTTTGTAATATGTCCAATTTTTCTCCCCATCACTCCCCTCCCCGCACTTCCTAATACTTTGCATTCTGGTTACTCCTTCTCTCAATGTACCCTCTCCTTCATCACACCCCACCCCCTCTCCTATTCCCATCTTCTCTCTTTCTTTGCAGGGCAAGATAAATTTCCATACCCCATTCCCTGTAGTTCTTATTTCCTGATTATATGCAATAAAAATTCTCAATATTTGTTGCTAATACTTTGGATTCTAACTTCTCTCCCTCCCCTGTGCCTCCTCAACCCCACTGAGAAGGCAAGCAATTCAAAACAGACTAAATATATGTTGTTTTGCAAAAGACTTCCATAATAATCATGTTGTGTAATACTAATTATATTGCCCTCTGTCCTACTCTATCCCCCTTTACTTTCCCCCCCACAACTGACCTTGTCCCTTCTCAAAGGTGTTTATTTCTTGTGACTCCCTTCTCCCATTTGCCCTCCCCTCTAACATTCCCCTCACCTCACTTGTCGCCTCCTCTCCTACTTTCCTGTGGTGTGATGTAAATTTTCATATCAAATTTAGTAAGCATGTTATTCCATCCTTCAGCCACATGTGGAGAGAGTAGTTTCATTTTTCCCCTCTTCCCTTCTCCCTTTTCTCCTCTACTGAACAAGATTTTTCTTCTTTATTTTATGAGTTATAGCCTGCCCTGTTCCATTTCTCCCTTTCTCTTCCTGGTATTTTCCTCCTTCACCCCTTAATTTTATTTTATTTTTTTGTGTGGATATCATCTCTTCTGATTCAACACACCCTGTACTCTCTATCTATATATGTGTATGTGTGTGTCATGTACAATCTCTCCATCTACCCAAATATTGAGAAAAGATTCAAGGGTTATAAATATTTTCTTTCCATGTAGTAATGTAAACAGTTCAGCTTTCGAAAGTCTTTTATGATTTTTCTTTCCTGTTTGCCTTTTCATGCTTCTCTTGATTCTTGTCTTGGGAAGTCAAATTTTCTATACAGATCTGATCTTTTCTTCAATATGAATGATTGAAAGTCCTCTATATCATTGAATGACCATTTATTCCCTTGAAGTATTATACTCAAGATTTGCTGGTAGGTAGGTGATTTTTGGTTTCAATCCCATTTTCTTTGATTTTTGGTTTCAATCCCATATTCCTCTGAAATATCCTATTCCAAGCTCTTCGATCCCTTAATGTTGCAGCTGCCAGATCCTGTGTTATCCTGATTGTATTTCCACAATACTCAAATTGTTTCTTTCTAGCTGCTTGCAGTATTTTCTCCTTGATCTGGGAACTCTGAAATTTGGCCACAATATTCCTAGGAGTTTCTCTGTTTGGGTCTCTTTGAGGAGGTGATCGGTGGATTCTTTCAATATTTATTTTGCCCTGTGATTCTAGAACTTCAGGGCAGTTTCCCTCAATAATTTCATGGAAAATAATGTCTAGGCTCTTTTTTTGATCATGGCTTTCAGGTAGTTCCATAATTTTTAAATTGTTTCTCCTGGATCTATTTTCCAGGTCAGTTGTTTTTCCAATGAGATGTTTTACATTATCTATTTTTCAAATTTTTGGTTTTGTTTACTAACTGCTTGGTTTAACTCACAGTCATTCATTTCCCTGAACTCAATTCTCTCTTTCAACGAGTTATTTTGTTCAGTGAGTTTTTGAACCTTCTCTTCCATTTGGCTAACTCTGCTTTTTAAAACTTCCTTCTTGGTGGAGTCAAGATGGCGGAGTAGAAAGACTCACGTATGCTAGCTCCGAACCCACAGCCCATGGATTTAACATAAGAAGAGCTCCCCACAACTTCTGGATCACTGCAGGGTGTGCAGAAACACAGTGGAAGAGATTTCCGTTCCAGAGAGCCCTGGAGAGCAGTCCCCAGGGTCCGTCGCGCCCCGGAAAGCGGAGTCCACCCCTGAGCTGCCCTGGCCATGCGGCCGAGAGAAGTAGATCCGAGCAAGCTACAAGGATGGAACCTCTGGCAGCCAGGAAGGTCCCTCCACCCACAGACGCTACAGGTCAGTGAGAGAGACGTCTGGGCTGGCCGAGAGGGGAGCAGGGTGTCTCCGTGGCTTGGGCCCCCTCAGGAGGAAGCCGTGGAGGCAGAGGCACGGGCAGGAAGCAGCAGGGGCAGGAAGCGGCAGAGGCAGCAGCAGCGGCCCGGGACTCCCCGAGCAGCAGGCAGAACTTCAGGTCTCTGCATAAATCCTATGAGGGAGCTGAGCCTGGGAGACGGCCCTGCCCCACCCGCTCCATCACTGAAGGTCTCTGCATAAAGCCCCTGAGGGAGCTGAGCCTGGGAGACGGCCCTGCCCCCAACGGCCCCATTACTGAAGGTCTCTGCATAAAGCCCCTGAGGGAGCTGAGCCTAGGAGACGGCCCTGCCCCCACAGGCCCCATTACTGAAGGTCTCTGCATAAACCCCTGAGGGAGCTGAGCCTAGGAGACGGCCCTGCCCCCATCTGCTCCATCACTGAAGGTCTCTGCATAAAGCCCCTGAGGGAACTGAGCTTGGGAGGTGGCCCTGCCCCCACCCCAGCACCATAACTTAAGTTCACATTGAATAGCAGCCATGCCTGCCCCGGAAAGCCCATTTGAATCTCAGACCCCAAGCACTAGCTGGGCGGATCTAGGCGGGGGTGGAGAGGAATCTCAGAAGTCAAGTAACTGGCTGGGAAAATGCCCAGAAAAGGGAAGAAAAATAAGACTATAGAGAGCTTCTTTGAGCAGGTGCAAATGTTCCCGCCTTTCAATTCTGATGACGAGGAACTATTCTTACCATCAGGGAAAGACGTGGAGGGCGGGGCCTCTGTATCCCAGACATCCCAGGGGGATGTCGGGTGGGCTCAGGCCTTGGAAGAGCTCAAAAAGGATTTTGAAAAGCAAGTTAGACAGGTGGAGGAAAAACTGGGAAGAGAAATGAGAGAGATGCAAGAAAAGCATGAAAAATGGGCCAATACCCTGCTAAAGGAGACCCAAAAAAATGCTGAAGAAAATAACACCTTGAAAAACAGGCTCACTCAATTAGAAAAGAGGTTCAAAAAGCCATTGAAGAGAAAAATGCTTTCAAAAGCAGAATGAGCCAAATGGAAAAAGAGGTTCAAAAGCTCACTGAATTCAATAGTTCTCTCAAAATTAGAATGGAGCAGATGGAGTCTAATGACTTTCTGAGAAACCGAGAAATCACAAAACAAAACTAAAAGAATGAAAAAATGGAAGAGAATGTGAAATATCTCATGGGAAAAACAACTGACCTGGAAAATAGATCCAGGAGAGACAATTTAAAAAGTATGGGACTACCTGAAAGTCATGATCAAAAAAAGAGCCTAGACATCATCTTCCATGAAATTATCAAGGAAAACTGCCCTGACATTCTACAACCAGAGGGCAAAATAAGTCTTGAAAGAATCCATCGATCACCACCTGAAAGAGATCCAAAAAGAGAAACTCCTAGGAACATTGTGGCCAAATTCCCGAACTCCCAGCTCAAGGAGAAAATATTGCAAGCAGCTAGAAAGAAACAATTCCAGTATTGTGGAAATACAATCAGGATAACTCAAGATCTAGCAGCTTCTACATTAAGGGATCAAAGGGCATGGAATAGGATATTCCAGAAGTTGAAGGAAGTAGGACTCAAACCAAGAATCACCTACCCAGCTAAACTGAGTATAATACTTCAGGGGAAAATATGGTCTTTCTGTGAAACAGAGGACTTTCAAGCATTCTTGATGAAAAGACCAGAGCTGTAAAGAAAATCTGACTTTCAAACACAAGAATGAGAAGAAGCATGAAAAAGTAAACAGCAAAGAGAAGTCATAAGGGACTTACCAAAAGTGAACTGTTTACATTCCTACATGGAAAGACAATATTTGTAACTCTTAAAACTTTTCAGTATTTGGGTAGTTGGTGGGACCACACACACACACACTCACCCACACACACACACACACACACACACACACACACACACATACACACATGCACGCACATACAGAGACAGAGAGCACAGAGTGAATTGAATAGGATGGGACCATATCTTAAAAGAAATTAAGGTAAATGGTGAGAGAGAAAGGTAGGGGGAGGAAAGAGGGTGAAATGAAATGGGGTAAATTATATGTCATTTAAGAGGCAAGCAGAAGACTTTTTAGTGGAGGGAAAAAGGAGAGCTGAGAAAAAAAACAAGAAGTTTACCCTCATCACATCTGACTAAAGGAAAGAATAAAATGCACACTCATTTTGGCACGAAAACCTATCTTACAGTACAGGAAAGTGGGGGAGGAGATAAGCAAGGGGGGGGGGGGGATGATGGAAGGGAGGGCAATGGGAGGAGGGAGCAATTTGAAGTCAACACTCGGGGAGGGACAGGATCAAAAGACAGAAGAGAAACAATGAGGGGCAGGATAGGATGGAGGGTAATTCAGTTAGTCTTACACAACACGACTATTATGGAAGTCATTTGCAAAACTACACAGATAGGGCCTATATTGAATTGCCTGCCTTCCCAAAGGGAATGGGTGGGGAGGGAGGGATGGGGAGAATTTGGACCTCAAAGTTTTAGGAACAACTGTTTAGTATTGTTGTTGCTACTAGGAAATAAGACATACAGTTAATGAGGAATAGAAAGTCATCTGGCCCTACAGGAGAAAAGAGAAGATGGGGACAAGAGAAGGGAGGCATGATAGAAGAGAGGGCAGATTGGTGATAGGAAAATTGGAATGCTCGGTTTATTGGGGTGGGGTGAGGGGATAAAAGGGGAGAAAATTTGGAACCCAAAATTTTGTGAAAATGAATGTAAAAAGTTAAATAAATAAATTTTTATTTAAAAAAAAACAACAAAAAAAACTTCCTTCTCCTCATTGGCTTTTTGGACCTCTTTTTCCAACTGAGTTAGCCTCTTTTTAAAGCTGGTATTTTCCTCAGCATTTTTTTTGTGGTTCTCCTTTGGTAAACTGCTAACTTGTTTTTTAAGGCCTTCTATTGCCTGAGCCCAATCTAAGTTCCCTTTGGAGGCCCTGGAGGCAGAGGCTTTGACTTCCTCTGACAGTTTGCCTTGTTCTTCCTCATCTGAAGGATGGGGGGGAGACATCTGTTCCCCAAGAGAGTAACCTTCTATGCTCTTATTTTTTTCCCCCTTTTTTGTGGCATTTTCCCATCCAGTTACAACTTCTGAGTTTCTTCTCCCACAATCACCTCACCTCCAGTTCCGCCAAGCCAGCACTGGGGGCTGAGATTCAGATGAGCTGCTCCAGAGCCTCAGGGGTTTTAGTGGGGTTGGGGGGTGGGGCTGCTATTCAGTGTGAGATTAAGATCAGCTGCTCAGGACAGGGCAAGGCCACCACACAGGGCTCAGTTCCCTCAGGAGGTTTATGATTTGACCTTCAACAATGGATGCGGGCTACTGCCTGCTTTGGGAGCCCCGTCTGCTGCTGCCTCTATTGTGGCCACCTGAGGAGGCCCGAATCATGGGAACACCCTGCTCCCTTCTTGGCCAGCTGAAAAAACCCTCTTACTGACCTTTGGTGATTATGGGTTGAGGGATCTGCACTGCCGCTGGAGATTCTGTCCCTGAAGCCTGCTCGGATCTGCTCCTCCAGGTGCCATGTGGCCAAGGCTCTGCTCTGGGTCCAGTAGGATGGCCCTTTCCCATTGCTTTTTCAGGTCACTCTGGGCTAGAAATCTCCTCCACTCCGTTATTCTGTGGCTTCTGCTGCTCTAGAATTTGTTGCGAGTTCTTCTTTACAGGTATTTTATGGGCTGTGGGGTAAGAGCTAGCATATGTGCGTCTTTCTATCCCAACCAGGTTAGTTTCCTCACTGTGCTCCTCACAGACCATGCTAATTTCTGTCTTTGCCTTTGCACCCTATGAAGATAATATCCTTTTTGCTACCTATGCATTCTTCAAGGCCCAGCTTTAGGCTCACCTCCACCATCTTTGCAACTTTCTTCAGCAATCATCGTGTCTCTCCGGGTTTTCAATCTTTCCCTCTCAAATGGCTCTTTCCTATTTTAATTTGTGCACATATCACATTTTCCCCCTAGCAGACTTCAAATTCTTACGGTAAAAAAAAAAAATGTACTTTTCCCGCTGTTGGTAGCTATTATAGGACAGGGCTTTTGCAGACAGTAGACACTTAATAAAAGTTTGATCATTTTTATTGGATACACTCTGATGCATGTAATGAAGCATATTTGTTTCCTGTTGTTAATTTTTAAAGTTGGGTGAGATGTCATACACCATAATAAGGGTCCAAATAGATATTTAACCTAAAATTTAAATGTCACATCATAAATAACTCAGAGAAGAATGGAAGGAGGTTATTGTAAATAGAACAAAGTATATGAACAGTTTTCAAAAAAAAAAAGAAATTCAAACTATCCACTATGGGAAAATTTATTCAAATATCTAATAAAAGAAATGCAAATTACAACCATTCTGAGGTTCATATGTCATACCTATTAAGTTACTAAAGATAATAAAAATCAGAAATAGTCACTGTTAGAGGGTAATGTGGGAATACACTGTTAGTAGAGCTGCTTGGTAGAGAAGCTAAGTGCCCAGTGGATAGAGTGCTGGGTCTGGAGTTAGGAAGACCTGAGTTCAAATGCAACCAGCCTCAGACATTTACTAGTTGGGTGACCCTGGGTAAGTCATTTAACCCTGATTGTCTCAGACAAGGAAACAGCAAACCACTTCAGTATCTTTACCAGGAAAACCCCAAATGAGGTCACAAAGAGTCAGACATGACTGAAAAAACAACAAGAAGCGCTGTTAACTGATCTAACCCTTTAGAGAAGTACCTAGAATAATGGGGGGAAAAGTCACCACATTGTTCATGCCCCATGACCCACTGATATTAAAGACAGAAAAAAAGGTCTCGAACCTACCAAAATATTGATAGTATGCAAACAAATATTGTGGCATATGAATGGAATGGAACATTATTATCTTTACAAAACAAGAACTCAGAGAAGATGGAACATGAGGAGTTCTGAGAAACACAGGAAGGTTTATATGAACTGATATAGAATTAAGTGAGTAGAACTGGCAGAAAAATATCCACAAGGACTACAACAGTATAAATATAAAACAATACGAAGAGGAAAACAGAGGGCGAAACATATTTCCTTCCCCTCAGTGGAGATATGAGAGACTACACTTGTAGTCTCTACTATTGAATACAAATGTCTGACAAAGTTGCTTTGTTGTTCACTTTTGCTGTTTTTGGTACAAATGAGGATTGAATTAGGAAATAACTATGGGACAAAAAGTAAAAGGCACAAATCAAATCTGATTTTAAAAATGTAAAGACCAAAAAAAGGTGACGAGTTATGTTTCTTTAAACGTACAGACCAAATTAAATGAAAGCCACAAATAAAAAGTAACTTAATTGAAGCAGCACAGTGCAGTGGAATGTACACTGGACTTGAAGTCAGAGGATCAATCCTGACTTAGCCTTTAATGACCTGGGCAACAAACATCCTTCTCTATGACTCAATTTTCTCTCTTGCAAAACAAGAGACTGAACTAGATGATCTCTAAGGTCCCCTCACAGCTCCTACACTCTAGTATGCCTATGGTTTTGGTTTTTTGATTTTGTTTTGTTTTGTTCCTGTAGGTCTTTAGCCTTTCATGGAGGGGAGAAAAGGTTCCTTGCCCTTGGATTATAAACTACTGCTATCACTACCTCTCTTCAGATTCCAGTGAAGATGGCCAGGATACTGAACCCAAGAGCCCTCAGAAGAACAACATGCTTCCCTGCCCCCCAACTCCTACCCCCAGGCTACTGGCCTCTGCTTCCAGCCCAGCTCCCCGCAGCCAATTTCCAAAGAAGGACCCAGCCATCCACACCACTTGCAGACAAACTGCCACCTATAAGGCAGGAAAACCAGCCTAACTGAAGCAGCAAAGTAGCTTGAGGAAGAGACAAAAAACTAGAAGGTGCCAAGGCAAGTCAAACCAGTGCTATCACTTTAACCATCATCTCCCTTCAGATCCCACTGAAGAAAGATCAGGACTCTGAATTCAAGAGACCTAGGAATAGTGTTGCTCACAGATCACTAGCTCTGCTTCCAACCCTGGGTCTTAAAAGTACCAGTGAGGTACTGAGGTACAATCACTGTGAAGAAGGGGCTCATCTTCTTTGCTCCCACAATACCAATTAATGAACAACTGCCACTCATGGGAAGGCTAAAGCCTGAGGGTCTGGGGAACGTCAAGATCCCCCAGATCACAGGTTCTGCTTCTAGCCAAAACTCCCAGAGGCCATTATTTTAGGTGGCAAATCCTGTAGAGACAAGACTTAAAAATTGTTTCAGCAACTGGGGGCAGACCTCCACCTCCTTAGCAACCACAGCTGATGACCTGGAAAAGAAAGTTCTAGCCAACAAAATACTTGGCATTGTCAGATGGTTCAACATCAGAAACAGACAAGATTATTATTAATGGAAATCGCATTAAAGAAGAAGCATTACCATCTGCTCTGTTACTCTCCCCTAAGGATCACAGGGCCTTTTCACCTGACTTGTAGCTAACACCTCTTGTATATTTTCCTTTCATTAGAATATGAGCTCTGAAAGCAGGTATTACTACCTCTGCTTTTTTCTATTTTATCCTCAGCATGTAGCATAGCAAGTGCTTAATAAATGGTGCTCTTTTTTTCATTCATTCACAAGGAATCTTTCCAGAAGTGATTTAGAGATATATGGCTAGGCGATAATTTTTTTCAATAGCCAACAGAGAATAAAACCAACATAAAACTGTAAACTTATGCTGTACGACCTTGCATAAAACCACTTCCCTCCTCTGGACTCCCTTTTTTGTGAAATGAAATTAGCCAATAGTTCCTAAATTGCTTTCGTACTGCAAAATGATGTAACAATTATGAAAATGTGTTATTTCAAACATAAATATAAGCAGAAAGGGAACAGTCAGCAAGATGTCTACAAGGGGAAAGAAAAAACTGAAAGGGGAGTAAAAATTATGGAACTCACTGACTGTTGAGGCTGGACAGACTCTGAGAGATTATCTGATCTAACCCCCTTCTTTTATAGATAAAGAAACTCAGCGCCAGAGAAATTAAGTATGACTCTGGATACCACGGTGCCAAAGGACAGAGTACCCTACCCAGTCAGACTGATATGTTACTTGTCAATTTGATGGAAATAATCCTTTAGACTGCCCTACTCTCTTCACCCCAATTCTATAGCTACTAAGTAACTTTCTGATTATTAGATTCTCCTCTATTTCCAGAGTTCCAGGGAAATTCATCTCACAACATAATTGAAAAAACCTCTGTTGGTAACAACCCTTCCTGCATTATGTACCAATGTATCATTGTGTTTTAAGGGCAGTTAGGTGGCACAATGGCTAGAATGTTGGGCCTGGAGTGAGAGACGATTCATCTTCCTGAGTTCAAATCTGGCCTCAGACACTTACTAGCTGTCGTGACCCTAGGTAAGTCACTTAACCCTGTTTGCTTCAGTTTCCTCATCTGTAAAAATGAGTTGGAGAAGGAAATGGCAAACCATTCCAGTATCTTTGTCAAGAAAACCCCAAATGGGTTCACAAAGAGTCAGTCACAACTCAACAACAAATTACTATGTATTAAAGTTTATCTATCTTTGTGTCTTATCCCTTTCCTAGGTTGTAAACCCTCATGGGGGTAGGGATCATCTAAACTTTGTACAGTGTTCTACAAAATTTTATGAGCACTCTGGTAGTATGAGCCACTGTAACAAGTTCTCATTACTCCTCATCATCCAAGTTCCAGAAACACAGAGCTCAGATACTAATGTCTGGAGCTGTGATGACCATAATAGTGTATGGTCATTTGTCTCTGCATCTTATTCTCACTGTCCTAGTTCGAAGTCCAAGAACCAAGGAATGTTAAAGCAGAGAGGGAACAAAAAGATCACATAATCCAACTCCCTAACTTTACAGATTAGTAAACAGAGAGCAAAATAACCTCCAAGATCACTGCTAGATACTGGCAGAGCCATCGAGGCAATTGTTCAGTTATGCAAATTATTCCAATTCTGTTAGTAGGCCAGTTTTCAAATAGCCCATTTAAAGAGCAAGCCCATTTTTGTATGACTTCAAGGCTTTACTTAGCATTTATCACCTATTACCTTAAATATCAATACCTCTAGTAACAAAGACTAAGAGCAAAAAACTTTGTTACCAGAGGCATATGGAATCTCCTCCAGGATAGGGATCATCAAATCAAAGCATAGCAGAGCTAGAGCTTAGTCTTAAGACAATAAAATTTACAGTCTTTAGCCAAGCATTTCAGCCTCTCCAAAACCTGAGGCCACCTTAGCTTTCCAACTACACCTCATACTACTTCCCCTAAATACACCCTATGGTCTAGCCAAAATAGATTGTTCCTAGAGTACAACTCAGGAAGTTCTGTCTCTGCTCATGGCTGGAACATTCTCAAACCTAGATCAATTGCCATTATCTTCCTTGAGACCTCTCTGGAAGAGCCATTGGCTATGATCCTTCCCTGGCTTTACCCTCTAATATAGCACTTTGCATAATTTATGCACTTGGCAAGATCCTCCATACCCAGGCTGTTTTTGCTTAAAGGAACTGTGTGCAGTAGATTTCAGGTATGAAAGTATTTTATAAATATTCATAAATCATTAGAGCCAAAGGGGCCTTAGAGATCACTGAGTTCAATTTCTTCATTTTATAGGTGAAAAACTTGAAGCCTAGAGAAAAGGAAGTGATTTATTTGCTCCATGCTTGGCAATAACAAAACTGCCTCCAGGACCCATATTCAGTGCTTCTTCAAAGCACAGCACTACTGAAGGCATTCAAGCTAGAAGTTAAAGAGAAAAAAAGAGGGCTAAAAGTGGAATTTATATCAATAAGTAATTAGTAAATACCATACATTTTCTAGCAAGTAGATAATTCTCCCTGCCACTAGGGTATCAATAGCCCTATACATTGCCAGAGGGTGAAGAAAAAGACCTTAGCAGTCTAGAATGTTGCTCAGCAATGGTATGAGATTTGAAGTGACAGAAGGCTAGTAGTAATAAGGGTATCACTACATTAGGCTTATCTGTGGTAGGGAGGAGGAGAAAGCAAAATCTTACCCCCAACCCAGGGCAGAAAGAAAGGGTGCTATAGTAAGTAGCTGTGGGGTCTACAATAGGGGTAGGAAACCTGCCATCTCAAGGCCACATGTGGTCTTCTAGGTCCTCGAGTGGAGCCTTTTGACTGAGTCCAAGTTTTACAGAACAAATACATGTTTGTGGAAAATGAGACAAACATGATGTAGTCCTTGTCCTCTATGGTGTAGTTACAGCATTTTACAGCTAAGTAAATACAGGGTAATCTGAAGGGGGGAGAAGGAATTAAGCATGTATATAGCACTTATTAGAGCTAGATACTATGCTAAATGCTATGCAAATAGTATTACCTTCGATACTCACAATAACCTTGTGAGGAAAGGGCTCTTATTATCTCCATTTTACATTTGAGGAAACTGAGGCAAACAGAGGTTAAATGACTTACCCCAGTTCACACAGCTAATAAACATATAAGTCTGGATCTACTCAGATCTTCCTGACTCTAGGGTCAATGCTCTAATCCACAGTGACACTGAGCTGCGTCTAAAGTTAGAGTTAAGCTGTTACTAAGAGAACCCTAACAAATAAGGGAAACAGAAAAGGCTTCTTGTAAGAAGTGGCAACTTGAGGGAAGCCAAGAATTCTGAGGCGTAGGTGAGAATGCAGTAAATTTCATGCAAGCATAAGAGAGAAGATGCCTGTGCAAAAACACAGAAATGGAAGCTTGGAATGCCTCGTTCAAGGGACAAAACCAGTTTGGCTGGAACAGGTACATAGGCAAGAGAGACAGAGATAAACACTAGAGAAGAAGGTTGTCACCAGATTTAGAAGGTCTACAAATGCCAGGCTATAGAGATCACATTTTGTCCCAGAAATAATAAGTTATTGAAGATATTTGTTCACTTTGTGGTTCATCAAGGTCTCTTTAAAAAGGAATCTTAATGAAAATGACTCCAGAAATGGAAAATCCCTAGATCCTACCTCCAATCTTATCTAGATAAAATCATATTAAAATAGTTAAAAGACAAAATAGAAAGGAAATCCGGCCTGACACACGTGACACTTACTAGCTGTGTGATCTCGGGCAAGTCACTTAACCCCAATTATCCTGCCTTCTCCCCTCAAAAAAAAAAAATAAAAAGGAAATCACAAAATAATGCCTCGGAGGTGAGTGTGAAGTGGAGAGGGGGGGAAGGAGGCAGATTCATTCATGTGCACTGGCAATGGGATAGGATATGGAAATTAACTGTATGTGTGTCTGAAGGTATTTATTTATTCAATTTATTCATTACACTTTTAGCGCCAGCAGACAGCAGTCTCCCTCTCCCAGCAGCCCACTCCAGAAACTCTGAAGTAACCAGGGAGTGTCTCCACACAGTCACACCCCCGGGAGAGCCGCACATACTTCCTCTAAGGATTATCTCGAATATTTACCCTCTGAAGGAACTGGGCAAGAGTCCAATTTACAGGGTTACATTTTTCAGGGGCTTCAAATCCCAAATAACAAACACCAACCTGGCTCAGATCCTTCCCACCGCCACCAGTTGCCACCTGCACAGAGCCGCCCCTCGAAAACCCCTGCCGCTCCTGTGCTGGACAGCGGCCTCCTGGAGAAGGTGCTCCACCAGCCTAGGTTTTATTTATCGGGTTTGCAATGGGCGGGCTGGACTTCAGATGGCACAGACCCGGATTAAGGAGGGAGGAAGGAGGCAGCGGGGGACGGGGGAGGGAATTCGCCAGGACCAGCCCCCTTCAGAGGAAACCCTCTTCCACCTGCTGGGCAGAGGCGGCTAGAGGAGGAGGAAGGGGGCTGCCAAGACCAGATGGGCAGACGCGGCAATGAGCGGGCGGCGGCCCCAGCTCCACCGCCACATCCCCCCTGTCCTCCCCAGTCCAGGGCCGAAGCTCGATAAACGGTAGCCCCCCTCGTCCCGCTCCTCGGAGCCCACCCCAGAGCCCCCCACACCCTGGGTGTGCCCGGCAGCGGGGCCTCCTCTTCGCCCCCGAGAGGAGAGCGGGCAGCGCGGCCTGGGCTCCGCGCGGCCCCGGGGTGCGCCCCTGCGGCCCCTGCTCCGGCCCGGGCGGCGAGCCCTCGCCTCCTTCCCTGCCTCCCTCCCTCCCCGCGGCGGGCCCAGCCTCGCGCTCCCTCCCTCCCCGCGGCGGGCCCGGCCTCGCGCTCCCCCAGCCCCCGGGCCGGGGCCCGGCCTCGCGCTCCCCCAGCCCCCGGGCCGGGGCCCGGCCTCGCTCACCCTCCAGCGTCTCGCACTGCACCAGGTTGACGTAATCCGACTGGCTCAGCACCCCGGCCTTGAGGCCCCGGACCAAGCCCTCCAAGTAGCCATTGTCCACGTTGAAGTAGAGCTCGGGGAAAGCCGACATCGCGGCAGGGCGGCTCCGGCGACTGCGGGAGTTTAAAGGGGGAACTGCTGCCGAACCGGAACCGGACCGGGCATGTGATCCCGCCCCCACGGATCAGGTGACGCGTCGCCAGGGCGGCGGCACTGACAGCCGAATCAGATGACAATCCCCTCCGCCCCGATCACGTGACCCAGGGCCGGCCGGGTAAGCCCTGTTGGCTTAGGGCGACTCCGGCTTCACAGGAAACAGTGCGCATGGGCGGGACGAATGCCTTATTGTGCGTGCGCTGAAGTCCGTGAACTACGGCTCTAGTCTCCAGTCGGGGGTCTCCGGGAATGTGACCTGGACTGGGCTTGCGGGCCAGGACTGCTGAGGTGTCCACCTCGCGACCCGTCCTCCCCAGGCTGTCTCTGTTGAAGGAACGTAATGGACCTCTCTGTTTCACCGGGTGTGTGGGACGGGCGCGAATTCCATTCATTGCCCTTCTCTCCCCTCCATTCTCCTTCCACCCTGGACCCCCGACCTCCATTCGCCCAACCTGGAAGGAGCGAGAAAGGCCTCCGGAGCGGCAGAAAGATCGCCGGACAGGTTATTAGGAAACCTGACTTCTAGTTTCAGCGCCGCCAGGGCCTAGCAAGACGCCTCCCCCCTCTGAGCCTCAGGTGTCCTCAGCTGTAAAATGAGAGGCTTGGGCAAGAGAGAGGCTCCTTCTAGCTGTGCCTTTCTCGCTCAAGGCTCCTTCCCAGATGTGACCTTTGAAGGACCAGCTCAGCTTTGATATTAATTCTGTGGGAAAAGATCGCTTGTCTCCATGAAATTTTACTAACTACCCCCCGCCCGAAGAAACAACAAAAAGATATTCTAGATGCCTTACCATATTTAAAGGGCTATCTTAATGTCTGTTTAAGGTTTGCAAAGCACTCCGCCGATATTATCTCATTTTGTCCGAGACATTCTGAGTTAGGTGCTATTATTGTCCCCATTTTACAGCTGAGGCAGAGAACTGCCGTACCCAAGGGTCACACACAGCGGAGGAGAGGCTGAGTCAGTATTTGAATGATTCCCAAGTCCTATGCTCTGTTTACTGTGCCACCCAGCAGCAAGCAATGGTTGGATGACAACTTGTCAAGGATGTCCTAGAGGGTATTAGGAGTTTAATTAGTCTCTGAGGCCCTTACAAATCTGTAAAAGATTAGTGTCTACAGATACATGCCTGTGTCTCTCCCAGTGCACCTAATGCTATTTGGTTAATATTAAAGACTCTTAATAAATACTAAGAAATACTTTCCTTCAAGTGCTGGGAAGAGAAAGACCCCGGGGCTGATGTACTGAGTTTGTGGGAGAAATGAGGCGGTTAGGTAAAAGACCAAGTGTGCAGTTTGGGAAAAGACTAGTGGAGACATCAGTGGTACAGTAGAAAGGACCCTGGGCTTGGAGTCAATAAGCAGGGCTTTGAATCCGTATACTAACTTCCCTGAACCTTATCTTTCTCACTTGTAAAATGGGGATAATTGTACAATCTACCCTTCCCAAAGTGTTTTTGGTTTTTGGTGAAGTGTTTCGAAAACCTTAAAGCTCTATGGAAATTCGAGGAGTTGTTACTGGCTAAATCAGAAGAGGTGCAATGAAGGCAAGGGTAAGGATAGATATGTGGATAGGACCCTTTTCCGGAAGGTTGTCCCTAGGGAGATCGTGCCTGATCCTCGTCTACCCATCCCCAGTCCTGTTTGCCAGCCATGAAAGCTCAGGTCAGTGCCCTGCCCCTGTGGCCAGGTTCCAGAACCACCCAGCCTTGAACCCAGTCAAGTTTGCTCCTGTTTTGGACACAACTCCTGGATCCGGAGGTAAGAAAAAGCCTCCTAGCCACGGTTTTCCAGTTTTGCTCTCGGGAGCCTTTATTGGTGTTTGTACATATCTGGCTTCCCGCTGGCCCTCAGCCTAGCCCAACTAATTGCGGCTACAAGGGTAGTTCGTGTTGATCTTGCGGCAGTAGCAGAAGGCGTTAAAGAAGCGGCAGTAACAGGTGGCGCACGGGTCACAGCAGGGAACCTGGTGACCCAGGCAGGATTCGAGAAGGCGAACACAGCGGCGTGGAGAGCGATCTTCGCGGCTCATCGGACCTGGCATCTGCGGAGAACCAAGAGGGGAGGGTTCTGATGCTCAGGCCACGATTCCAGTCTGGCGATGAACTCACTGCCCTCAAGTCCCCAAAGGATGCCCATGGTCACCACACATCACCCCTTATGGAGTCTCCTCATATTTGGAGGGGAAGAGGTTTTTCGTTGACACGGCAGGGAGCTCATCTAGTTGAAAACTTCCACCCCCCTCATTTCACAGCTGGGAAAACACCCACGGAAGGTAATTTACCCAAGGCAAGTTTCAAAGAGAAGATTACAACCCAGGGGGACCTCTGACTCGGTATTTTACCTGAAAACAGGTTTAGCTCTGAAATGCTGTGATTGTAGGAAAAGGGCTACTGGAACATGAAGCATCCCTATTCTCCCACTCCATCAACCTCTTCTCTTGTTAAAGACCTTTGCTCATATCTTGGTTTTGCTACTTAGAGATGTCTTTTCAGAAAACTTTTTAAGATTTACAAAACACTTCACCTGCATTAACATTTGTACCTTACAACAAAACTATGAGGTAGGCATTACTGGATACAATTCAATTCCACAAGTATTAAAGTATTAGGGACCTACTATATACTTAGTAAATAGGGGAGGAAGGATTTCAGCCCAGTTCTCTCCTCAGTTATTCCTCACTCTCACTTCCATTACACTGTATTTTCTCTTACTACCTGTGTGGATTCAGGTGAGGTATTTAATCTCTCTGAGACTTAATTGGAGTAGGCCTAGTCTCTAATATTTTTTCCTAATCCAAGTCCTGTGACTTTAGGAGGAGAGAGACTGAAAAAACTAAGAGTTTTCTCCCTTCTGCCAGGGGCTTACTTCTTGTGACTTTCTTCCTTCCCTGCAAGGATACTCACCCCAGGTGCCAGAGCCTCAGGGTCTTGCAGAAGGGATTCTTCTGCCAGCTCTGATGCCATCTGCTCCAGTTCCGGCTGTATACCAGGGCCTGGCAGGTAGAGAAGAGGTGAAGGGAAGGCAGCCCCCTACCTAGTCCAGGCAAGCCCAGCCTAGTAGAGAATCCCTGGAGTGGGAGATGGGGCAAAACTTAGGGAGAATAAAAAGGAGCATATGGGGGAGGACACAGAATCCAACCCCAGGAGAAAATGGGGATTAGTTCTTAAAGTTGGCTACCGTCCCTAATTCCAACATGATTCAGAGGAAAGAGTATTGGGTTTGAAGAGGCAGAGGGGACCTGGGTTCAATTCCTGACTATTCTACTTCACTACCTATTTAATTTTGGACAAGTGTGTTTTGTTCTCTGTAAAGAGTTGGACTAAGAGATCTGAAAGAAAGGGGAAGATTCCTATCTTTGCTGGCTCTCTGAGCCTCAGAAGGAAACCTTTGGTCCCTTGGTTACCCATACTTCCTAGGTTTCAGTACTGACCTGAGAGTCCCAGAGATTCTGCAGGGGCTGAGTGCAGGAGCCCAGGGTAGAGAGCCTGACTTGACCTACTCAGTCTGGAGCCGATGGCCTCTGGGTATTGCTGAGTGGGCTGGGCACCCAGGGTAGTGAGCAATCCCTGCAACATGGCCCAGCTCAGCAGCAAAGCATTGAACATCATCTGGCATAGACATCAGGAAAACATGGACTCAACCTGTGCTGCAGTGTCTCTAGTCTCGTAGCTCTTGCCATGTCTCTAGTCTGCAGTACTGAGACCCCAGTACCCATTCCCTCATCCTTGTGACCTCCCAGACATTCATCTCATGCCACACCCTCCACTGTTCCCTGACCCTTACCCTGAGTGACAGTCTTCTCTCTTTGAAGAAGTCACCACCCTTTCCCAACATAGACTCCCAGATAACAATAATGGGGCTGGGTCCCAAAGGCCATTCCCTCCCCCATGAAGAATTTAAGAGGCTCAAGCCTGGGGATCTCACCGCCTATGAATTTATCCTTGTCCCTTTCCTTGGAGATATCCTCTTCCAGCTGTCCTCCCAACGGTCCCCCTGTTTATATAACCAGACCTTAATGAAAAAGCAGGCCACATGACTACTTGGTGGGATGGGGGAATGGGGAAGGTCATCCCTGAGCCAAAGACATCATTTCCTGAGGTCCCCACCCTCTCTGTCCCCAACACTGGGGGTGGGGTGGTGTCATAGGGTGGGCAATACAAGGGCTGGGACCAGGGAGCTACCTCTTGGGATCTGAAGAAAAGGGGCCTCCTGCATCTCTGCTTTCAAAGCCCTGGGTGTCCTGAACCAAGTATAAGGGTTCAGTCAACTTGGGGTTCAACCTGAAAACCTATGACAAAGAGGAAGCTGGGGCGCTCCACTCCTCCTTTTGATGAAAAGGGGGCGCTAGGCAAATAGGGAATGGTCATGTTTTTCTGGACTATAGAGCGAAGGGGTGGGGGGAGGGAGAGTGGGAGTGGAAAGGGAGCAGGATAGTTAGTGGAGTAGCGGCCATAGAAGTGATTAGGGGTAACAAGGCAGGTAGGCAGCAAAGAGCTTTTTAATTTGTGGTCACAGAGTTGTCCACCTACTCTCCATCGGAGCTTTGTAATCAAGGCCCTATGCAGCCTATTCTATTTCCTCAGCTTCCAGGAAAACAGAATGAGAGAAAACTGATGTCCCACATGGGGAGAGAGAAAAACCTTGGGGGAAGGTAGAAGGAAGGGTTTGCCGAAGCACCAATTGTTTGCTAGGGAACACAGCCTGCTGCCATTCTCATTAACTACTATCATGCTCCCCTGTCCCCCAAATCTAGCAGGTTTTCCTGGAAGCTAAGGAAATGGAAATAGAACAGGACATGCCACCCGGTGATTGAATGTCCTGGAGCTGAGATCTGGCAACCCTAGATTAAAAAGCTTTCAGGGCTGCCTGCATCATTGCTGCTAATGGACCCTAACCATTTGTTTTTGGCCCTCCCTTACCCACCTAGATCTTCTGAAGGGTGCCAGGGACCGGGGACCCTCTGAGCTTCCAAGATCTACCCCCTTCACTCAGAGATCCTTGGGATATAAAGGAGAGTGTCTCTTTGTACACAGGTTTGCACATTCATGAAATGGGACCAACGCAAGAGAGTAGAGAGGCCGGGGCTATTTTTAGCCCCAAGACAAATGGGAAAGAGAAATTGGGGAGTAGGATAAGAAGGACATATGCGAGTTTGGATGCTTTTTCCAAAGGTCCTGGATTTTTTGGGACAGGCCCAATTTCAAATATTCAGTCCCATTATCTCTATGACATAATGAGTATAGTATCTCTATGACTTAGATTGGAGAGGAGACTTAGATTTACATCCTGATACACCTTGACAGTGACTACAGAAAGAGATACTATACTCAGAAATACTATAGTATTTTTATAGTAAATAGTAACTGGGAAAAAATAACAAACTTATATAAGGATAGCTAGGTGATGCAGTGGATAGAGCTCTGGGTCTGGAGTCAGAAAGACCCAAGTTCAAATTCTGCCTCATGAAACTTACTGGCTGTGTGACAGTGGTTAAATCACTTGATCTCTTTTTACTTGTTTTTTTCATCTGTAAAGTGGGGATAATAACAGCACTAAGCTTGTTCTCAAGATCAAATGAGATATTATAAAGTGTCTGGCGCATAGCAAGTGTACTGTATAAATGTTAGTTATCATTATTAAAGAGGGTGATCAGGAGAACTACTGATTACTTTGAGAACTGCTCTGGAGACTGTGAGGCCCTCTGAGAGCCCAATCCCTCTATTTCATGTCATCATCCATTTTCATAAGCAGACTCACCAAATGCACATGCTTCTAGGTCTGAGCCCTCATTGGTCAGTCTCCCATTCCATGAAAATATGAAAAAGAAATACAAGTTAATTGGGAGGAGGGGAGCACTAGCAGCAGGGGAGTGGAGTATTGGTAAAGGCTTTATGTACACAAGTCCAAATTGAAATATTGTGCCTGGTTATCCCTATAAACCATGCATAACACATCAAAAAAGGGCCAAGAAGAGAAAAGGGTGGAAAACTGAGCATTGATCTTTTTTTTTTTAAATTTTTGTTCTGCGATTCCATATTTGCCACTTGCAGTATCAGAGAATTGCCTGGAGGCACTGATAGGGATAGTGACTTTTCCATGGTCACTGCCAAGATAAATCAGGATGTAAATCTAAGTCTCCTCTCCAATCTAAGTCATCCCCCTCCACATGACTCTTCCGACTTTTTAGACTTTGCAGTCACTATGTCTCAACCACAATCTCTCCCTGGAACATCCAGTGTTGCTTGTGGGCTTTTCATCCTGGAACATCTGTTATTCTCTGTGACCTTCTAAATGGCATCAGAAAGACAATGCTGGAAAAACTTGGGAAGACATATATGAACTGATGAAAAGTAAAGTGAGCAGACCCAGGAGAACGTTGTGCACAGTTACAGCAACATTGTAACAATGATGAACTGTGAAAGTCTTAGCTTCTGTGATTGAAATGTTGATAAAAGGCAATTCAAATTCCATATGAAAAATGCTATCTACCCTCAGAGAGACAACTGATGAACTCTGAGTGCAGTTTTTTTAATGTTTATTTGTTTTTAGTTTTCAACATTCATTTCCACGAAATTTTGAGTTCCAAAAATTTGAGTTCCAAATTTTCTCCCCATCTCTCCCCTCCTCCCACCCCAAAACACCATGCATTCTGATTACCCCTTCCCCCAATCTGCCCTCCCTTCTGTCACACCCCTCCCTTCCCTTATCCTCATCTTCTCTCTTTTCTTGTAGGGCAAGATGGATTTCTATACCCCATTACCCATATTTCTTGTTTCCCAGTTGCATGTAAAAGCAATTCTCAACATTCGTTCCTGAAGCTTTGAGTTCCAACTTCTCTGCCTTCCTCCCTCTCTACCCATCCCCACTGAGAAGGCAAGCAATTCAATATAGGCTGTATATGTGTAGTTTTGCAAAAGACTTCCATAATAGTCATGTTGCATAAGACTAACTATTTCCTTCCATCCTATCCTGCCCCCCATTTATTCTATTCTCTATTTTGACCTTGTCCCTCCCCAAAAGTGCTTACTTCTAATTACTTCCTCATCCCATTTGCCCTTCTATCATCCCCCACCACCCCACTTACCCCCTTCTTTCCTGTAGTGTAAAATAGATTTTCATACCAAATTGAGTGTGCATGTTATTATTCCCTCCTTAAGCCAAATGTGATGAGAGTAAGCTTCACTTTTTCCCTGTCACCTCCCCCCTTTTCCCCTCTATTGAAAAAGCTTTTCCTTGCCTCTTTTATGAGAGAAAATTTGCCCCATTCCATTTCTCCCTTTCTCCTCCCAATATATTCCTCTTTCATCCCTTAATTTTATTTTTTTAAGAAATCATCCCTTCCTATTCAACACAGCTTGTACTCTCTGGCTGTGTGTGTGTGTGTGTGTGTGTGTGTGTGTGTGTGTGTGTGTGTGTGTGTATAATCCCTCCAATTACCCAAATACTATAAAGAAAAACTTCAAGAGTTACAAATATTTTCTTCCATGTAGGAATTTGGCTACAGTACTCCTAGGAGTTTCTCTTTTCAGATCTCTTTCAGGAGGTGATCAGTGGATTCTTTCAATATTTATTTTACTCTCTGGTTCTAGAATGTCAGGGCACTTTTCCTTGATAATTTTATGAAAGATAATGTCTAGGCTCTTTTTTTGATCATGACTTTCAGGCAGTTCCATAATTTTTAAATTGTCTCTCCTGGATCTATTTTCCAGGTCAGTTGTTTTTCCAATGAGATATTTCACATTGTCTTCATTTTTTTCATTCTTTTGATTTTGTTTTGTAATTTCTTGGTTTCTCAGCTTCTATCTGCTCCATTTTAATTTTTAAAGAACTATTTTCTTCAGTGAGCTTTTGAACCTCCTTTTCCATTTGGCTAATTCCACTTCTGAAAGTATTTTCCTCCTCATTGACTTTTTGGACCTCTTTTGCCACTTGGGTTAGTCTATTTTTAAAGGTGTAATTTTCTTCAGCATTTTTTGGGGGTCTCCTTTAGCAAGCTGTTGACCTGCTTTTCATGATTTTTTTGCATTGCTCTTATTTCTCTTCCCAATTTTTCCTCTACCTCTCTTACTTGATTTTCAGAATCCTTTCTGAGCTCTTCTATGACCTGAGACCATCGCATATTTATTGAAGGTTTTGGATGCAGAAGCCTTGACTTTTATGTCTTCTTCTGATGGTAAGCATTGTTCTTCCTCATCTGAAAGGATGGAAGAAAATAACTGTTCACCAAGAAAGTACCCTTCTATAGTCTTATTTTTTCCCTTTTTTGGGCATTTTCCCAGCCAGTTACTTGACTTTTGAGTCCTTTGTCAAGAGGAGGATATACTCTGGGGACCTGTAAGTTCTCAGTTCCTCCAAGGTAGTACAATCAAGGGAGAGGAGTTTGCCTGTGCTCTGGTCTGGGAGCAACTAGAAACACTCTTTTCTGCCCAGGTTCTGTGAGTAGAATTTCTTCTCTAGAGCCTCCACCACGCCAGGCAGCACTCCTCCTCACCTGAGGGCCACCATTCAGGGCTGAGATCTAGATCAGCTGCATAATTCCCCTAGGGACTTTAGACTGAGGGCTCCTAAAATGGACGTTGTGTGCAACAACTGCTGCCACCCTGGGGCCCCTGGGGCCAGACTGAGTTCCTTTCTCATGCAGGTGAAAGAGCTTTCTCACTGACCTTTGAAGCTGCCTTTGGTGTTTGTGGATTGAAGGATCTGAGAACCACAGTTGCAGCTGAGGATTCCACCCCTGAGGCCTGCTCCAGTATTGTCCCTGCTGGTGCTGTGTGGCCAACGCTGAACTGTGCTCCACTCTGTACCTGGTGCAATAGACCTTCCCTGTTGGCCTTCTGGGTTGCCTTGGGCTGGAAATCTTTCACTCTGTCATTTTGTGGCTCCTGATGCTCTAGTAGTCACTATTTAAGTCATTTTTTACAGGTATTTTATGGGCTATGTGGGAGAGCTTCTACAGGTATGTCCTTCTACTCTACCATCTTAGCTCCACTCCCTGAGTGCAGAGTTTTAACTTCTTTTATTTTTCTTGTTTTGTATGTGTTCTTTTGCAACATGGTTAATACAGAAATGTGTTTTGCAAGACTTCACTTGTACAAGTGATATTATATTGCTTACCTTCTCAAGGGGTGAGGGAAGGGCGGGAGGTAGGGAGAGAATTTGAAACTTAAAGATTTTTTAAATAAATGTTTAAAAAAATTTTACATGTAAGGGAAATAATGAACAAAATATATAAATGTTTGCATGTGTATATATATACATATGTGTATGCATTATACACATAAGTGTGTATGTGTATATGTATATATAAGAAGAGAGAGAGACTGTCTAAGCTTCATTTGGTTGAGTGATTTGAGAGGACTCTCTTGCTCATGCTCATCAACAACATTTCAAGGTTTCATTGGTCAAGAGTTGGATTGGACCTGATTACCTACCTGCAGCCTCCAATAGCCAACACCCATGTCCTGCAGCAATGAACTGATGAAATGCCTACCTTATATCTGTCAGGGAAAGGTGTTAAGGGACTTCAGCAGGAGTTCTAAAAAACTGGGCATCTTCTATTAGCAAGTTGTGGATAATTTTCCAAATGATTTATCTACTGGCATTTACTGTGGTAGGGCCTGTGTTGTACATAAATAGAGATGTCCATAAGATGGTTTTAAGCATAGGTTAGAATCCTTACTAAAATAAAGTTAAACATCATACACACTTTCAAAGAGGACTTCTTATATGTATGTTGTCTCCCGAATGAGACTGCAAGCTCCTTGAGAACAGGAATTGCTTTTTGACTTTTCTTGTATGGATTATGTTGGAATGCTCTTCAAAAAAAAAAGAAATGTAGGGGGGAGAAAGAGGGATCTCCTTGGGCAGGGGTGGAGAACCTTTGGCCTCAAGGCCACATGTGGCCTTCTAGGTCCTTGGGTGAGGCCTTTTGCCTGAGTCCAAGTTTTACAGAATAAATCCTTTCATTAGGGGGATTTGTTCTGTGAAGTTTGGATTCAGTCAAAGGGTCTCACTGGAGGACCTAGAGGGCCATATGTGACCTTGAAGCTGAAAGTTCCGCACCACTGTTTGACTGGGAAAGGGGAAGGGAGAGGTAAAAGAGGGAAAATTTTCTCCTATAAAAGAGACATACAAAGAAGAACTTTTACAATGGAGCGGGAAATAAGGAGGAGGTGGTAGTAGGCAAAACTTGAACCTCATTCTCATCAGAATTGGTTCAAAAAAGGAAGGATATATACACATTCAGTTATAATGAATATAAAATATTTTGACAGCAAATTTCTCTAATAAAGACCTCATTTCTCAAATATATACTGAGTAAGGAACTGAGTAAAGTTTATAAATCTGAAAGCCATTACCCAAATGATAAATACTCAAATTATATGAAAAGCCAGTTTTCAGAAAAAGGAATAAAATCTTTCTATAGTTCTTTAGGGGGTAAATGCTTTAAATCACTACTGATTAGAGAAATGCAAATTAAAACAACTCTGAAGTACCACCTCATATCTATCAGAAATGACAAATGCTGAAGAGAATGAGGGGGAAAAGGTACACTAATGAACTGATGGACTTGTGAACTCATCCAACAGTTTTGGAGAGCAATTTGGAACTATACAAAAAGAGCTATAAAACTATGCATACCCTTTGACCCAGCAATACCACTACTAGATCTGTATCCCAAAGAGATCAAAGAAAAAGGAAAAGGATCTATATGTACAAAAATACACATAGCAGCTCTTTTTGTGGTGACAAAGAATTGGAAATCAAGGGTATGATCATCAATTGGAAAATGGCTTAGCAAGTTGTAGTAAATGATTGTGATGGAGTATTACTCTGATGTGGGAAATGATGAGGGGATTGGTCTTAGAAAAACATGGGTAGACATAGTGAACTGATGCACAGTAAAGAGAGAAGAACCTGGAAATCATTATGCATAGTAACAGTAGTGTGATGATCATCAACTGTGAAAGACTTGGCTATTCTTGTGAAAGACACATCGATCCAAGACAATTGTTGTGAAAAAACGTTGTGAAAGACACAACGATCCAAGACAATTCTCAAGGACTCATGATTTTAAAAAATGCTATACACCTCCAGAAAGAGAATTGATGAACTCTGAGTGCAAATTGAAGTACAATTTTCTCACTTTATTTTTCTTGCTTTTGGAGGGAAATATGGCTAATATGGAAATGTTTTGCATGATTTCTCATATAAAATTAATATCATATTTCTTGCCTTCTCAGTGGGGATCAAAGAGAGGGAGAGAATTTGGAACTTAAATTTAAAAATAAAAGAATGTTTAAAATAAATATGAAAAAATTAAAGAGGAAAAGAACATTGTCTATGAACTCCTCTCTTAGGTTGAGTGAGCAAGCATATATAGAAGAAGCTAGGTGGGGTCATGGATGGAAATCTGCACCTGTTGCTGTTTCGTCATTTGCTCATACCTCCCTCTATGTGACCCCCTTGGACTTTGTCCATGGGATTTTTTGGGCGCATTTTTCTGGAGTAGTTTGCCATTTCCTTCTCTAAGTGTGTCCCTGGAGTTAGGGAGACCTGAGTTCAAATATGATCTCAGACACTTACTTGCTGTGTGACACTGATCAAATCACTTAACCTCTCTGTCTGCCTCAGTGTCCTCATCCGTAAAATGAGAACAATAAGAGCACCTGCCCCCCAGAGTTGTTGTGAGATAGTAATTGTAAAGCACTTAGCACAGTGCCTATGTAGTAGGTGTTATATAAATGTCAGTTATCATTATTGTTAATTATTATTTTAGCCATGTGATCTTCTCTCAGAAGCTCTTCACTAAGGCTACACAAAGGAAAGCGCATGTGCCTCTGGCATGTGCATCTGCTGTAAGTCGCCATCTATTGCTCTTTACTGGGGGAGGTGAGATGGCTTGACTGAAGAAATAGAAGCAATGATGAAACAAGAATGCATGAAGCACCTATTCTGTGCAGGCATTTTGCTAGGTGTGTGGATAGTTGCAAAGACAAAAAAGAAACAGGTCCTTCCCTCAACAGGCTTATATTCTATTAAAGTAGATATGAATTGGTAAACCATTTTGGAAAATAATTTGTGGCAGTGTTCCCAAAGTGCTGAAACTGTGCATTCCCTTTGACCCAACTATACCTCTACCTGACCTATACCCTAAAAGGATCAAAGAAAGAAAAAAAAAGACCCATATGTACATAAATATTTAGAGCAGCTCTTTTTTTGTCACAACCCCAAAATGGAAACCAAATTGTGGGGGGGAGGAATTAAGTCAACAAATATTTATTAAATATCTACTATGTACCAAGTACTGTGTAGCTAGGTGGTACAGTGACTGGATTGCCAGGCCAGGAGTCAGGAAGATATGAGTTCAAATCCAGTTTCACATACTTACTAGTTGTGTGACCCTGGGCAAATCACTTAACCTTGTTTGCATCAGTTTCTTCATCTGTAAAATGAGCTGGAGAAGGAAATGGCAAATCACTCCAGTATCTTTGCTAAGAAAACCCTAAAAGGCTTTTGAAATACCTGAATATGAAATAACCGAACAGTTAAATTCTGAGGATACAAAGAAAGGCAAATGATATTCCATGCTCTCAAGAAGCTGATAGTCCAGTGAGCAAAACTAGGACAGTATATAATGACAGCAACATTATAGAGAAAAACAATTTAAAAAGTACTAGAACTCTGAATAATACAATTCTGTTTTATTGAACAGAAGATGAATCATAACATCCACTTCCTGCCAGAGAGCCGATGGGCTTAAAAATGCAAAATGACACATATTGTCAGAGATGGTTAATGTGGAAATTTGTTTTGCTGGACTATATATATTTGTTATGAGGGTTGTGTTTTTGTTTTTCTTGTTTATTATTCAACTGAGAGAAGGCGCATTAGGACAAACACATTCTTTTTTTATTATTTCATTTCCCCCCATTAAATATAAAAACAATTTTAACATTCTTTTTTCTTAGGTTTTGAGTTCCAAATTCTATCCCTCCCTCTCTTCCGTTCTGAGATAGTAAGCAATGTGATATAGGTATACATGTGCAATCATGTAAAACATTTCTGTATTCGTCATTTTGGGCAAGAAGACTCCAATAAACAAAAGAAAGGGAGGAAGGAAGGAAGGAAGGAAGGAAGGAAGGAAGGAAGGAAGGAAGGAAGGAAGGAAGGAAGGAAGGAAGGAAGAAAAAAAGAAAGGGAAGGGTTATACTTAGTTTCTGCCATACTGTTTTCCAGTTTTCCCAGCAGTTTTTGTCAAATAATGAGTTTTTGTCCCAAAAGCTTGGATCTTTGGATTTAGCAAACACTGGATTACTGTGGTCATTTACTACGATTTATTGTGAACTTATTCTGTTCCACTGATTCGTCACTGTATTTCTTAGCCAAACTAATTTCTTAGTTTTGATAATTACCACTTTATAATACAGTTTGAGATCTGGTGCAACAGATAATAAATTCTCAAAAAAACAATTTTTAAAGAAAATCTAAAATAAAAATAAAGTTTGTCCCACAATAAGCAATGATATGCTTTATACATTACATATGTTCACTTTAAGATTATTATCATCAACTAGCTCTTACTAAAAATTTACCATATTCCAGATACTATGATAAGCACTGAGGATACAAAGAGAGAAAAACACAGTTCTTGCTCTCAAGGATCTCACAATCTAATGGGCATTAGAACACACAAGTAGTCATGAATATACAAGACAAACATAGCATAAATACAAGGAATCTCAGAAGGAAGATACAAGTGTTGTACATTACTCATATTTACAGACTTTTTTTGACATATCAACCATGTATGCTTACTATGAATAGATAAGATATAGGCAATATAAATTGGAAGTAATTTCAGAAAGAGATTTGAGAGAAACATATCATATAAATATGGATGGATTGGCTTAGGACATTAAGTCAAAATTTGCTTGAGATAAGAATAGATAACAATCTAGTGACTATGGGATTTTAGGCTATTCTTCTGACTTCTAATTAGTGCTACTAGACATGGAGACATAAAATATACATTGTAAATATCGGGTGGTCTATGACATGTTCTAATAAATTTAATTGTCTCTTAGCTTCTTCAATATCACCTTGGATTGCTTAAACAAAGGTATCAATTGAAGCAAAGTTTTTCTGTAGCATAACGTAGTTTGTGGAGACTGCACTGTCAAGTTTTTTTAATTTTTTAAATATTTAAAATTTTAAAGAAAACATTTAAAACATCTCTAAATGTTTTATTTTTCCCAATTGCATGTAAAAATAATTTTTAGCATTTATTTTTTAAAATTGTGAGTTCCAAATTCTCTCCATCTTTCTCTCTCTTACCCCCCTCATCAAGAAGGCAAACTATTTGATATAGGCTATAGTCATGCAAAGTATATTTCCATATTGGTGATGCTGTGAAAGAAAACACAATCCAAAACAAAAACAACAAGAAAAATAAAGTTTTCAAAAAGTTTGCTTTGCTGTGCTTTCAGACTCCATCAATTTTTTTTTTCTTCAAATGAACAAGTATTTATTAAGGAGCTTACTAAGTACCTGGTACTGTGCTAAGCACTTCAGATACAAAAAAAGGTAAAGGATGGTTTCTTTCTTCTATTGAGTTCACAATCTAATGGGAGACCATGCAAACAACTATGTACAAATAAAACATACACAGGGATAAATGGGGGTGCAGATAATCTCAGAGGGAAAGCACAAATGTGAACTTATATCTATTTCTATTAAAATAATATATTAATAATAAAAATCCAGAAAAACAATTAGCTTTAACTATCCTACATCACAGCTTTAACCAAAACCCTAATTTTAAAACAGAAAGCCATCAAATCCCACTGATCTGCCTTTCTCATTAAATGCTTTTTCATCCCTTTTTCTTCAACTGATACTGTTTAGATCAGGATTCTAAAGCTTAGTCTTCTTTCTATATATATATAGTCTAATAGTGTCTAAACTTGGAGCCAGCCAGCAAAATCTAAAGAGGATAGTGACCTTTTGCATGTAAGACATCCCTTTAATTATATAAACCAACCAATCACAACAGTCATGTAACAGAGATACTAAAAAGGCAGAAAAAGAAACCAGTGGTAAAGAGCCCTGGAAAGAGTACTTTTTCCAGGAGGGGAGTAGAATTAACTGCCCAGATTATGAATGGAATATAGGTAGCCCACTGGGATCTAAGAATTGTGTTTGAGCATCACTGGCTGGCCAGTAATCACACTCCTCTTGTGGCTTGCTGTGGGTCAGCTGCATGTTCATGGAGTAGTTTGGGAGATATTCCACAATATGGGGGGCATTAAAACTCACAGAGTCTGTGGTTTCATAGAATAGACCTCTCTAGTATTATTTCCAAAGGTAGCCCCCAAGTCACTGGCAGGGTAGGGGTGCTGAAACATCTGGTGTTGATAGGCACCCTCTCCACCATTCTGGAACTCGTTATTCCAAGTCTGGTTGCTCCATACTGGAAGGTTTCCAGAAGGATTCATCATATAGTCCTGGTGAAATGGAGAGTAGAAGCTAATGTACTCCCCAATAGCTGATCCATTCTGAACCACACTCATACTGTTGCCATTCTTTGACCACATGGTGTCTTTCTGCTATCTTTTTTACTTCATTCTCTGGTTCTGAAACCAGGTCTTGACCTATTTGTAAGAAAGGTTCAAATTCTCAGCCACGTTTCAGATCTGTTGTGGACTGAGGTATTTTTGCTCCACAAATCTACGGTTGAGTACATTTAGTTGAGCCTGAGAGAACACTGCCCTCATCTTAAGTTTTTTGACCAGGCTGGGATCTTCTTTCCCCTGATGGATCTTAGGCTTGTTCTGGGAGGAAAGGTTATTTGAAGTCAGGCTAGTGGCAGAGTCTTGAATATCTTGAATAAACATATCCATGGATGAAGGAGAAGCAGGAGAAATTGCTGTGTTTGGCTGGTGCTTTTCCGGACTTTGGAAGTTAGAATAAGAGTTTGGGGAGGTAAATGGCTCTGGCTGGGATGCAGAGATCCAGGTGTTGTAAGGGCAGATGGCATCGCCTTTGGGCCGGCAGGATTGGCATGGCTGCGAGTGTAAGCTGGATGTCATGTTTTAGGAAAGATGCTGTACAGATGGGGTCCAACGTGGGCAGTCACAAAAAGTCCAGGAGCAAAAGCCTTGAGTATACACTAGGCAAAGTGTGTAGCAAAGTATGAAATGCTCTACAAATGCAAAGTAGTCTTTCAGTTAAGAACTGGAAAAGAGACTCCAAAATGAGAAAGGCAGGGTTTGACCAAGGGATACCAGCCTAAACAGGAGGGTGTCCATCATTTTTTTATCTGGAGGTGGAGAGAATTTTTCAGCATGAATTCTTTGGAACTAATTGTCTTGGATCAATTTATTGCTGAGAATAGCTAAGTCACACTTGACCTTTGTACAGTACTGCTGTTACGGTGTACACTCTTCTTCTGGTTCTGCTTTCTTCACTGTGCATCCGTTCATGTAAGTGCTTCGGGGTTTTTCTTCATCCTACTTGTCATTTCTTATAGCACAATAGTGTCCCATCACAATCGTATATCACAACTTGTTTAGCCATTCCCTAATTAATGGGCATCACCTCAATTTCCAATTCTTTGCCACCATAAAAAGAGCTGCTATAAACATTTTTGTACATAAAGGTCCTTTTCCCTTTTAAAAAAAATTATTTGAGGTATAGAGCTAATAGTGGTATTGCTGGATCAAAAGATATATGCAGTTTTAGAGCCCTTTGGGCATAGTTCCAAATTGTTCTCCAGAATGGTTGAATCAATTTACAACTCCATCAACAGCGCTTTAGTGTCCCAATTTTTTCACATCCCCTCTAACATTTGTCATTTTCCCTTTTTTTGTTATATTAGCCAACCTGAGAGGTGTGAGACAGTACCTCAGATTGTTCTAATTTGCATTTCTCTAATCAGTAGTGATTTAAAGCATTTTTTCATATGACTATAGATAGCTTTGATTTCTTCCTTTGAAAACTGTCTTTTCATATTCTTTAATCATTTGTCAATTGGAAAATGACAGCTTTATAAATTTGACTCAGTTCTCTTTATATCTGAGAAATGAAGACTTTATCAGAGAAACTTACTGTAAAAATCTTTCCACATTTATTATTGCTGTGTGTTTCAGTCTATCCTATTTCCCCCATTTATCTTTCTCTCTCTTTCTCCTTTCACCCTATCTCTCCTCCAAAATGTTTTCTTTCTCACCACCAACTTCCCAAAATCTTCCCTCCCTTCCATCAGCACCACCCCACCACCCCCTTTCTCTTATCCTCTTGCCTTCATACTTCCCTGGAGTGTAAGATAGATTTCTATATCCAACTGAGTGTGTTATTCATTTTTGAGGCAATTGAGATGAGAATAAGGTTCAAGCATTGTGTGTTCCCCACCCCCACCTCCTGCCCACCAACTTCCCTTCAACTGTAAAAGCTCTTTTGTGTCTCTTTTACATGAGATAAGTTAACCTGTTCTACTTCTCCCTTACCCCTTTTCCCAGTGAATCCCTCTTTCTCACCACTTAATTTTATTTTTTTTAGATATCATCCTATCATATTCAACTCACACCTATGCCTCTGTCTATGCATACTCCTAACTGTCCTAATAATAAGAAAGTTCTTCAGACTTACAGGTATCATTTTCCTATGTAGGAATGTCAACAGTTTAATTTTATGGAATCTCTTATGATTTCTGTTTGCTATTTCCTTTTCATGCTTCTTTTGAGTCTTCTGTTTGCATATCAAATTTTCTATTCAGCTCTGGTCTTTTCATCAAGAATACTTGAAACACTTTTATTTAATCAAATATTCATTTTTTTCCCCTTGAAGAATTATCCTTAGTTTCACCGTATAGGTGATTCTTGGTTGTAATCCTAGATCCTTTGCCTTACAAAATATCATATTCCAAGCCCTCCACTCTTTAATATGGAACCTGCTAAATCTTGTGTGATCCTGACTGTGACTCCACAATATGTGAATTGCTTCTTTCTGATTATTTAAAGTATTTTCTCTTTGACTTGGGAGCTCTGGAATTTGGCTGTAATATTTCTGAGAGTTTTCATTTTGGGATCTCTTTCAGAAAGTGATCAGTGGATTCTTTCAGGATCTAAGATATTAGAGCAGTTTTCCTTGATAATTTCTTGAAATATGATATTTAAGCTCTTTCTTTGATCATGGCTTTTCAGGTAGTCCAATAATTTCTCCCCCAAAAAACAGCTACAATTAAGTGCAAATATATTTCTCTACAGCTATAGATATTTACATGCATATATAGACATATACTTTCCCAAACAAATTCTAATCCTGATATTTGTTTGTATTTGTGCATATTTCTTGTTCCCTATCCCTCCTGCCTCCTCTACTTTACTTCTACCTGCTACCTGCTCTCCTATTACTTGTATACCTCTCTCCAATGATCCCTCCCCTATCTTCTCATTCCCATAACTCTAAATGCCCTTCTATAGCCCCCTATAAGCTATTCCCTCATCCTCCCCTCTAAAGATTCCTCTCTTGTCCCCTCCCTCTCCGTATCCCCTTACCATTTTATTTCTTCTGAATTTAGAAGATTTTTATGCTCATATATATATATATATATATATATATATATATATATATATATATATAGTTCCCTTTTAAACCTATTCCCATTGAAAGTATGTTACCAGCCCTCTTAGTTCCCTTTTAAACCTATTCCCATTGAAAGTATGTTACCAGCCCTCTTAGTTCCCTTTTAAACCTATTCCCATTGAAAGTATGTTACCAGACCTCTTTCCTCATCTAATTCCTCTGTATCGATTCTTCCTCTTGCATCTCAAACGTAGAAAAGAATTACTGTTTTTAGCTGTTTGTAAATGGTTTTACTTTTTAAATTCATGTCATACTCAGGTTTGCCCCAATCTTTCTTATGAGCTACCCAATTATTAATAATAATCTTAGATATGTTTTGCATTTACATATATAAAAAGTAAACAGTCTGTCCTTAATGAACATTTTGTAATCAGTTTTTGACATGTACCTTATGTCTCTCTTGGCTCTTGTATGTCAAATCTCAGGTTCTTGGATTTTTTTAACAAAATCTTGAAAGTCTGACAGTTAACCAAATGTCCATTTTTTTCTTTCAGGATTATATTTAACTTTGCTGGATATGATATTTTTGGCTGGAGTCCCAATTCTTTTGCTTTTCAATATATAGTGTTCCAAGACCTGTGGTCCTTTAATGTTTCTGCTACTAGATCTTCTGTAATTCTAATTGTGACACCATCATATTTAAATTGTTTTATTGTTTTAAATATTTTGTCCTTGGGGTTTTGAAATTTGACTATTAATATTCCCATGAGTTTTCCTCATAGAATTTCTTTTAAGTGGTGAGTGATAGATTTTTTTTCTATTTCTACTTTCCCCCACCTGTTTCCATGCTTCAGGACAATTTTCCTTAATTATTTCTTGTATTATTGTATCAAGATTATTTTTTTGATCATGGCTTTAAGTTAGTCCCATTATTTTTATGTTTTCTCTTCTTGAGCTATTATTCTCCAGATGTGTTGTTTTTCTTGTAAAATGTTTCACTTTCTCCTCTATTTTTTAATTATTCATATTTTGTTTAATTATTTTTTGATCTCTTATAATTTCACTGGCTTTATCTTGCCCAATTCTAATTTTCTGGGGGAGGAGCCAAGATGGCGGAGTAGAAAGACTTACGTATGCTAGCTCCAAACCCACAGCCCATAAATTTTCTGTAAAAGAACTCCCCACAAATTCTGGAGCAGAGCAAGCCACGCAGAAACACAGTGGAAGAGATTTCCATTCCAGAGAGCCCTGGAAAGCCATCCCCAGGGGTCTGTCGCTCACCGGACAGCGGAGCCCACCCCTGTGCTGCCCTGGCCGGGAGGCCCCAGAGGAGCAGATCCGAGCAGGCTTCAGGGACAGAATCTCTGGTGGCTGCGAAGGTCCCTCTGCCCACAGGCTCTATAGGTCAGTGAGATGGACTTCTGGGCTAGCCGAGAGGGGAGAGGGGTGTCTCCGTGACTTGGGCCCCCTCTGGAGGCAGCGGCAGAGGCAGCAGCAGAGGCAGCAGCAGAGGCAGCGGTGGCCCGGAACTCCCGGAGCAGCAGGCAGGAGCTCAGGGCCATTACTGAAGGTCTCTGCAAAAACTCCCTGAGGGAACTGAGCCTGGGAGGCGGCCCTGCCCCCACCAAAGCACCAGAACTTAAGCTCAAATTGAATAGCAGCCACCCGCCGCAGAAAGCCCTGAGGCTGGGGAGCAGCATTTGAATCTCAGACCCCAAGCACTAGCTGGGGTGGAGAGGAATCTCAGAAGTCAAGTAACTGGCTGGGAAAATGCCCAGAAAAGGGAAGAAAAATAAGACCATAGAGAGCTACCTTATTGGGGAAGAGATGTTCCTTCCTCCTTTCATTTCTGATGAGGAAGTACAATGCTTGCCATCAGGGAAAGACATGGAGGTTGGGGCCTCTCTATCCCAGACATCCGAGGTGGATGTCCTGTGGGCTCAGGCCATGGAAGAGCTCAAAAAGGATTTTGAAAAACCAATTCTAATTTACTAGGTGTCATTTTCTTCCTTAAGATTCTGAGTCTCCTTTTCTAATTGGTTTCGTAATTTTCTTGATTTTCTTGGATTTTTTTTTTTTTAGCTTTTCCTCCTTCTCTTCATTTGATTTTTAAAGTATTTTTTTAAAGATCTTCTATGAATTCTTTTGGGGCAGGTCACCATTTAGCATTATTCCTTAGGGTAGAGGGGCATTTCTTTATTTTAATATCCTCCTCTGAAGATGAACCCAAGTCTTCTCTAGCAATAATTCTTAAATTATCTCTCCTTGATCTATTTTCCAGGTCAGTTGTTTTCCTGATGAGATATTTCATGTTTTCTTCTATTTTTTCATTCTTTTGACCTTGTTTTATTGTTTCTTGATCTCTCATGGAGTCATTAGCTTCCATTTGCCCAATTCTAACTTTTAAGGAATTATTTCCTTCAGTGAGATTTTTGTACCTCTTTTTCCATTTGAACAATTCTGTTTTTAAAGGAGTTCTTTTCTTCAGTAAATTTTTGTGCCTCTTTAACCATTAGGCCAATTTGGTTTTTTAAGGTGTTATTTTTTTTCAGTACTTTTTGTGCCTCTTTTACTAAGCTGTTAATTCTCTTTTCATAATTTTCTTACATCCCTCTCATTTTTTCCCCAATTTTTCCTCTATTACTCCTATCTCTTTCATTAATTCTTCCAGGAATTCTTGTTGAGATGACATCCAATTAACATTTTTCTTTATGGGTTTGCTTGTAGCTGTTTTCATTTGATATCTTCTGAGTTTGTCTTGTTATTCCCTGTCTCCATAGTAGCTTTATGTAGTCAAATTCTTTTTTTTGTTTCTTTGTTTTTTGCTCTTTTTCCAAACCTATTTCTTGACTTTAAACTTTATGTTAAAGTTGAGCTCTGCTCACTTGGGGGTAGGAAGGCACTGTTTCAAGCTTCAGATATTTTCATGCTACTGTTTTCGGGGCCAGTTCTGGGGATATACAAGTTTTTGTTGCTTTCAAGGTGGTGTGATGCTCGGAAAGGTGTGATAGCTGCTTGCCTGGTCTGCACTCTGATCTTTAACCAGGAAGGGCTCTGCTCCCCTGAAGCTATAAACATTAGCACTCTCTTTGCTTTGAGATGGTGACCAGGGTCCTTAGTCCCTAGTGACCAACCCCCAGTGCTCTTCACCTCCCTGGAACAGTGACCTAGAACTGTGTATACACAATAGAGTTGTCAATCGATGTCAGTTGAACTCAGTGTCAGCAAAAGGTACCCTGTAGTCTCTTTCTGATCACTTGTCCAATGCCCATACAGTCTCTGACTGAGAGCTCCTGAAGCTGCTGTGGCCACTGTTGCTGCCATGCATGTATGGGCTCTGAACAGGCTTCTACCCTGCTACCATGAACTTTTTCTGTTGACTTCCTAAGCCTTCTTAGGATAAACAAAGTCTCACTCTGACATTTTGTTGACTCCGCTGCTCCAAAATTTCATTTGGAGTGTTATTTTTAAAGTTGTTTGAATGAGTATATTGAGAGAGTTCATCTGGATTGCTTCTATTCCACCATCTTGGCTCTGCTTCACATGTTCCCTACTTAAGACTCAATTCTATTGTACCTAGGGATGCTAGGTACAATAGGGATGCTATGTGCATTTCTGGGAGAGTGCTCCCAAATTTATGGTGGAGAAGCGGGGAATGGGAGCCATTATTCTTACTGTGCTAAGAGCTAATTATGTTTATTGGCTGCTGTTAATAGGAAGCACATCAGTAGGGGCTTATGAGCTATATGTAGTTTTGGGGTACATATGTGCTGGTAGCACTTGGATCTTGAGGTAGTACTAACCCTTCAAAGAATAGATGAGAATTGTATAACAATAATGATAATCATTATTTCTATATAATTGTTTAAGGTTTTGTAAAACAATTTCCTTGTAACTATCTTGTGAAGAGTAGAACTATTATTATCTCCATTATCACAAAATTGGCAAGTAAGTAAAATGACTTTCAAAAGGTCACATAGTCAATTTAAGTGTTAGAGTGGGAATTTGAGCACAGGTTTCCTGATTCCAAATCCAGTGCTTATCCCAAAATATGACTCTGCTTCTCAAGATGGTGCTGTAGTTTGGTAAGTTAGAAAAAAAGGAAAATAAGATGATTAGTCATGAAGCTGGATGATAGACCTGTGTTTCAAGCCAACAAGCATTTATTAAGTACCTACTTAGCTGCTACGTATGCCTAGCAAACCATTCCAGTATCTTTGCTAAGAAAAGCGCAAATGGCGTCATGAAGAGTCAGACACAACTGAAATGATGCAATAACAACAAAGACATGTTACATTGGTGATGGTTCAAACTTTCTGATTTCCTTGCTGAACACATAATAAATTTGGACATTCTCAATGAGATGGCCTGTCCTATGACATTTTTTTCTGTTTCCTTCTAGAGATGAAGAGCTTCTACAACAGCCCCAAATGCTTGCTGGTACTTATTATAAAAAATATGAACAAGAGAAGGAAGCAGCTCAGTAAAAACCAGTATCGTGATTGATGAATCTGTCTGATAGTAGAGGCTATGCTCCATACCAGTCTTTGTATACCTTACACCATCTCCTCTTCCACTACTCCAAACTCTTCAATCCAGTGACACTGATCTCCTTGCCATTCCACACACAAGATACTCCATGTTTCAACTCTGAAATTCCCTCCTCATCTCTGCCTCCTACTGCCCTGACTTACTTCAAGACCTAGATAATATATGACCTTCTGCTGGAAGTTTTTCCCAATTTGCCTTAATCCTAGCACTTCCCCTCTATAGATTATTTCTAATTTATCTTGTATATAGCTTGTTTGTACATAGCTGTCTCCCACGCTAAATTGAGCTCCTTGAGAGTAGGACTTACCTTTTGCCTTTCTTTGTATCATTAGTGCTTAGCACAGTTGTGGCGAACAGCCTGTGTCCCCACAAGGCTCGGCGATGTGGTGAAGAAGAATGACACAGGAGGCAGAAGATGATAGACCAACTCCGTTTATTGATCTGAGGGTCCGAGTATTTATAGACAGAAACTGCAAGCCTACAGTAATATTCTGTTTGTCTCCTGCCCTAGTGATTTAATCAGTCTTATCTTAAAGACTATGAGCCTAGAGGGCATCTATTTTACATATCCCTTGTTTTCTGTAATTCTCTTGTTTGTCTCACCAAGACAGCAACATCTGGGGGACATGGAGAGCCATTCCGGGATGATAATGCGCACAGTCTCACAGAACAGTTTCCCCAAAGGTCTATCCTGATCTTGTCAACCTCACTCTACCCTGGCCCTCAACACACAGTGCCTGGCAAATAGCAAACACTTCATAAATGCTTATCGCCTGGCTGACTGACACACCAGCACTCTCCTCTCCAGGTAAAGAATGTAGAGAAGTAGAGCTGACTATTCTTAAACAGTTAGGGCATTCTAACTGGGTGGGACTAGAACTCAAGGGAGCAAAAGAACAGGCCAAGTTTGAGTTCCTGAACAGATAAGTCAGTGTTGCCGAGATGTTTGGGCATCTCCATTTCCCTCTGCCCATGAATTACTCAGTATCTCTCCTTGTAAGTTACCCATGCCAACACTGATAACTCTCTGAATGAGTCTGCCTAAGGTTGCCCCAAGAAAATGTTTTCTTTTTGTTGAAGGGTTAAGAATGATAACTCTTCAAGTACTTAAAAAAAAAGTCACCGAAGCCTTGTTAGATGACTGACCTTTGGGGGACTGAAACATAGCCCCACCTCTAGTTCTTCTTTCACTGGAAAGGTGTGTGACTCATGGTAGGGGTGGAGAGATCCTATGAGGAGAGTAACCAAAAGGAGAGGAATGATCAATGGGAAAAGAGTATTACCCCAGAAGATAATGACTAATAGGGAAGTGGCTGTTGTACGCAGGCATGCCCTATGAGAAGAGTGATCAGTGGATGCGGAGTAATCAAAGGAAGGGGAGGGTCCTGTGGAGGAGAGTGACTAATAGGAATTGTCCAAGAGGAAAGAATGACCAAAGATAGGAGCCCTGTGGTGAATTTTCTAGGTCTCTGAGGGCTACTCACCTTGTGCCTAGGAGAACAGAAAGGGGTAGAGGAAAAGCAGTCTCTTTCCTAGAAATGAAAACTGTATAGTCAGGACATTCTGGGCAGAAGTGAAATCTCTATAGTTGAGTGTAGGCTGTGGAACAGGAGACAAGACTGGAAGTCAGAAAATCCCCTAGTGACCCAGAGTGGAGGTTGGGATTGAAACATCTCCATTACTCAAAATTCAACTTTCCTTTTTATGTGCATGAATTTTCTTTTTATCCTAAACTTAACAAACATCGACTACAATGAACATTTCCATATACATAGTAGAATAGAAAAAAAGAGCATTGTACATGAAACTGTGAATGACGGTTAGGCAAAACTGATTTTTCTTTTTAAGTATATAATAAATTCAGCATGCAATGAACTTTCAAAATTGTTTTGCTTCTTTGTGATTTCTTCTGTTCTCTTCTTTGCATTAAAAAAAAAATTCAATGGTTCTTTCTCCTTTCTTTACTTATTCTTTCTGTAACATGCTCTGGAGGTACTCTCCCAACCACTCTCTTTACTAGCAGGGTGGATTCTGATAATATTTAATATGAATTTTTGACTTTAATAAGGGCCAAAGCTTGAATTAAGAAGAGTCTGGGCCTAATAGTCTCCATTATTGTCTTAAGTAAACTCAGAAAATGCCTTCTGTCAGCAAAGCAGATAGGACTGATTTAGTAATTTCCTTAGCAGACCCTTCTCCTGGCTTCTTAGTGATAAGGAAAAGCACAGATGTCCTGGGTTGTAATTTCAACTTTGTCAGCTCTGTTAAGATACACTTTCTTGCGTCCACAACTTCAAGGACCTGTTTAGGACAGGATGTCTGTCACCAGAGTAATGGAATTTTCTCCTTATCTCATGTCACAGAGACATATGCTACAGAAAGGAGATTTACACAGCTTGGAATCATAAAACTCAACTGACATTGCTTTGTTCATTGTCTTGTCTTAGTAAGTTTACAATTTATCCGACTAAGAGAGTTCCTTTCTCACAGTAAAATGTATGTAAGCCAGAAGACTTCTGTACCAGCCAGTCAGATTTGATCCTGGCTCTGAAGCACTATGTAACCGTTACCTTTATGGGGATTTGTTTAATTATTTAAATCATAAAATGTGTGCATTTAGCCTGTGCCTTTTCTTTAACCAAGTTTTCAGGTCAACAATTCCTACAGTCCATCTCTCTGTCCTGGGTCTAGGGAGTAACCCAGTGGAGGGACTTTCCTAATGCAATAGCTCACAAGCCCCTACTCAGGTGCTTTTGCCTCAACAATTATCTATCGATATTTAAATAGCTTTTAAAAAGGTATGTTTACTGGGTTTATATAATAAGAACATTTGGTATAAAACATCTCCCAATGGGGCTCTGGAGATTTTTTTTACACATAGAAAAGTATCATTCCTGACATTCTGACAAGCAAGAAGAGATTACACTCTCCTGGGAAGACCTTAGGCAGACCCATCGAGCAAGTGAACAATATGCAGTGGATGGCTTCTGAGATTCCTGCCAACTCAAATCCAAACGCAGGTCCTCTGACTCCAAATTCAGTGTTTTTTCTAGAATGCCAGAAAGACTCATGTAAATACGTACTCTAAAGCTGTTGGGAGTGGGGGTGGCTCTTTCTACCCTGACCACTGCATGCAGACTTTGCCTGGCCTCTAATCTCAACACCCTCATTCCTCTAGTTTAAGAAGAGCATTCCTTCTTCTTTCCCTTTTCCCACCCCTATCTATGCTCTGTGCCTCTGAAAAAAGCCTATCTCCCCTGTCTCCTCTATCTCCATCATGGTTAACACATTCTCCCACAGACTTTCATTGAGGATATCCTGCCTGGACTTTCAGCTTCCCATTTCCCAAATCTCTCACTGCTTTACCAAAAAGACATTAAGGTCCTCCATTGACAAAATAACCAGGGCCTGCCTTCTTGGGCCTCCTTGGTCAGGCTCTCCCATGTCTCCTTCAAAGAGGTGACTTCTTAGTTCCCACTAGCCAGGTTCTACATTAGTTACCATTTATATCCAAACAATGCAAGTACACACACTCCCTTCAAGCTTCTCACAGTCTAGTTTGGAAGCCTAGACACACAAGTATGAAAAGGCAAATAACAATTCAAGGTAATATAAACTGCTTTAGATCCTGGGTCTTCTGCATGTGACCTCTAGGACCATGGTAAAAATAATTTCCTTCCCCTTGGTTTCAGTTTTCTGAGACTCAGGGGCACAAATCAATAGGCAAATAGAACTCTTACATCCTTTGGGTGTAGAGGTGTTAAGGGAGGATTAGTACCTCTGGTGTGAGGGCTGCTCATTCACCTTTGGTGCCCACTTGATTCACTCAGTTCTTACCTGCAGCTCCAAGGAGGTATAGCGTGCCCACTGGCCACACACTGGTAAAACTGCCTCAGCAGAGGGGCTAAACCAGGTTGAGGGTAACTGACAGACCTATCACTTGTTGGTGATTTGGGGGGGGTGTCTTTCCCAAGCACATGAAGACTTTCACTTGTGGATTGGGCTGATGGGAACAATTTGTTCCAATAGTCATGAAGGCAGCTGAAGCAAGTGCTGTGAGCTTAGAGCTTGGTCACACATCAAAGACTCCAAGGTCATCCATGGCATCGCAGGTCATCGCCAGTCATCTTGATTTTTGTCCTGCTGCTGAACTTCTCAGTGACTCAGGAGAAGAGAGTGAAGCCAATGACTTTATGCAACTCTACCTCCCTTAAATGCAATTTGCTCACAAGCCAAGACATCACCTTGTGATGTCATTGGTCTTCTTTGAAAATGAAAGATGAACAACAGGGGTTCCTCATTTATAAAATGGAAGAGTTAGCCTAAAATGACTTCCCTGCTAGAAGGGTATAGTATGGTTTGTAGGGCCTTTCCAGCCCTGACATTCTATGGGGCTTGGAGTAAGGGATAGGCCTAGGCCAGGGGTGGGTCACTGTGGCTTGAGGCCACATGTGACCCTCTGGGTCCTCAAGTGCAACCTTTTGATTGAATCCAAACTTCACAAAACAAATCTCCATAATAATAATTTTTTTAAAATAAAATAAAAATAAAAAGATTTGTTCTGTGAAGTTTGGATTCAGACAAAGAGTTGCACTTGAGGACCTAGAAGGCCACATGTGGCCTCAAGCCACAGTTGCCTCACCCAGACCTAGGCTATAGCCATAGCAGGACAGCTTTGAAAGTTTGTCTCTTCTCAATAAATTGTCATGGCAAAATCACTCTTAGACCCATCATCAGAGCAACAGTTTGATTTGGTCCAATTAAGTCATAGGTTCTTCAAGTTCATAATATTTCTGTTCCTTCCTTGGGTTCTTTCTAGCTCTAATATTTTAAGTTCTAAGGTCCCTTCTCGCTCTGTCATTCTACATTTTACATTCTGAGGTTGCTTCTGCCTCTGACGATTCATATTCTTTTGTTGCTGTTTTTCAGTAATTTTCAGTCACATCTGACTCTTCATGACCCCATTTACAGTTTTCTTGGCAAAGACACTGGAGTGATTTGCTATTTCCTACTCTAGTTCATTTGACAGTTGAGGAAACTAAGGCAAACAAAGTTAAGTGACTTGCCCAGGTTCACAGCCAGCAAGTGTCTAAGGCCAGATTAGAACTCAGAAAGATGAGTCTTCCTGACTCTGGGCCTGGTGCTCTATCTACTGTGCCAGCCAGCTACCCAGTTCCAGGTTCTATCCTCTAACATTCTGAACAGCACCTTTCATCATAAGTCCTTCAGAATTGTCTCCGATCATTATATTGTTGAGAATAGCTAAGTTATTTACAGTAGATCACCACACAATGTTTCTGTTACTATGTACAAAGTTCTCCTGGTTCAACTCATTTCACTTTGCATCAGTTCATGTAAGTCTCTCAAGGTTTTTCTGAGAGCATCCTGCTTATCATTTCTTATAGCATAATAGTATTCCATAACAATCATACATAATAACTTGTTCAGTCATTCCCCATTTAATAGACATCCCCTCAATTTCCAATTCTTTGCCATGACTAAAAGAGCTGCTCTAAATATTTTTGTACATATAGGTACTTTTCCTTTTCCTTTTTTATCTCTTCAACATACAGACCTAAGAGTGGCATTGCTTGGTCAAAGGGTATGCAGGGTTTTATAGCCCTTTGGGCATAGTTCCAAATTGTTATTATACAGAATGGTTGGATTAGTATACAACTTCATCAACTATGCATTAATGTTTTAATTTTCCCATATCCCCTCCATCATTTGTCATTTTCCTTTTCTGTCATATTAGCCAATCTGATAGGTGTAGAGGTTGGTCAGTTGTTTTATTTGCATTTTGCAAATCAATATTGATTTACCACACTTTTCTTCTTATAACAACAAATAGCTTTGATTACTTCATCTGAAAACTGCCTTTTCATATTCTTTAACCATTTATCAATTGAGGAATAGCTCTCATTTCTATAAATACGACTATATTTTATATATACAAGAAACGAGATCTTTATCAGAGAAACTTGCTATAAAAATTTTTTTCACAGTAAGGATTACCAACTATTTCCCTCTATCCTATTTCCTCCCTGTTTCTTCTACTCTATCCTTTCACCGTCCATTCACAAAAGTCAAATTTATAAAAATGAGAGCCATTCCCCAATTGTTAAATGAGCAAAAGATATTATCAGTTTTCACTGAAGTAATCAAAGCTATCAAAGTAATCAATAACTCACTGTTGATTAAAAATGCAAATTAAAACAATTTTGAGGTACTGTCTCATACCTATCATATTGACTAATAGGACAGAAAAGGTAAAAAACAAATGTTTGTAGGGGATGGGGCAAAAATGAGACATTAATGCATTGCTGGTAGAGTTGTGAACTGATTCAACCATTTTATAGAGCAATTTGGAACTATGCCCAAAGGGCTATAAAACTATGCACAACCTTTGAGCTAACAATACCACGACTAGGTCTGTATCCCAAAATATATTTTAAAAAAACAAAAAGGAAAGGAACCTATATGTACAGAAATATTTATAGCAGCTTTTTTCTGAGGGTAAAGAATTAGAAATTGAAGGGATACTCATCAATTGGGAAATGACTTAACAACTTGTGATATGTGATTATGATGGAATACTATTATACTATAGGAAGTAATGAGCAGAATCTCAGAGAAACCTGAAAAGACTTATATAAGCTGATGAGACAAAGTGAAATGTACTGTGTACAAGGTCACAGCAACATTGGACGATGATCAGCTGTGAATGACTTAGCTGTTCTTAGCAATTCAATGATCCAAGACTGTTCTGAAGGACTTACGATGAAAAATGCTACCCATCCCTAGAGAAGGGTCAGAATGCAGGTTGAAGCATACTTTTTTAAACTTTATTTTTCTTGAGGGATTTTTTTTGTCTATGTTTTTTTTTACAACGTGACTATTATGGAAGTGTTTTGCATGACTGCACATATATAACCTATATCAAATTCCTTGCCTTCTCAATGAGGGGTGCCAAGGGGAAGGAGGAAGGAAGAGAATTTGGAACTCAAAGTTTTAAAAGTGAATGTTAAAAATTGTTTTTACATGGAACAGGGAAAATAAAATATTAAGTAAAAAATGAATTATACAAATTTTCAAGTGATTGGCTTCTGACTTTTACCTCTTCCCATACATAGTCTCTTTTATCAGTACTCCACTCCCTTCTCTTATCGCCTTTCCCTCCTAATTCCCTGAATGGTAAGATAGATTTCTATACCCAAATGAGTGTGTATATCCTTCTTTGAATCAATTCCCTTGAGAGTAAGGTTGACGAGATCAGACTCTGGTCCCCTTTTCCTAGCTTCCTCTCCACTGTAAAATCTCTTTCAGGCCTCTTTTATGTCAGATAATTTACTCTGCCCTACTTCTCCCTTTCCCCTTCTCCCAGTGCATTCTTCTTTCTCAGCCCTCAGTTTTATTTTTTTAGGTAATCACCCCTTCATACTCAACTCACACCTGTGCCTTCTGTCTGTATATACTCCTAACTACCTAATAATGAGAAAGTTTTTAGGAGTTACAGGTATCATTTTCCCATGTAAGACGGTAAACAGTTTAACATTGCAACTGTTATTAGGTATCAAATTAATGGTGAAATACTATAGGAGTTCAGGGAGAGATTTCACTCTAGCCTGCAGTAGTTAGGAGAGACTTCCCAGAGGAGATACGGCATGAGCAGGTGTGTGGAGGATGGGTAGGATTTGGACAGGTGATGAGAGGGCAGAAGCTGGGAAAAGTACTTGAGAGTCTCCCTACATTTCTAAATCTAATTCAGCTACACTAGCAATTTTTGAAAAATAAATTTTACTTCTCTCTTTTATGTTTACCTTACTTAAATTTCTCTCTGTATTTCTCCCCACTGCCCCAACCCTGCCCCCATTCATCCCATATAACAAATAATCTTTTTTTAAGGAGGAAAAACAATCAACAAAAACTGATCAGTATTGTAAAAACAATCTGAAAACATATGTAGTATTCCACACCCTTGGAGCACAGGGAGGTATCTTCTCATTTTGCTTGTTTGGGGCCAAACTTGTTGTGTATAATTTTGTAACATTTCTTTTCCATTTGCGTTATTGAAGTCATGGTATATAGTTTTTTTTTTAACTTTACTTACTTCATTCTGTATCAGTTCATGTAAGTCTTTCCATGCTTCTCTGCAGTCATAATAATTATTATTTCTTATAGTGAGCACAAGAATATTCCTTTACATTTATGTGCCATAATTGTTTTAGCCATTCCTTGATGGGCATCTACTTTGCTTCTATTTGTTGCCACAAATAGTGCAGCCATAAATATTTTGGTGTACATGAGGACTAAATTAATGATTAACCAGGTCTCACTTTCCCAAGTCAGCTAGTCTAGCCAACAAGCATTTATCACTGACTCTGTGCCAGGCATTGTGCTAAGCACTGGGGATACAAATACAAAGACCTTCTAGCTTTCATTCTAACAGGAGAAGAGAGCACATGAAAGAGGCCAGAGATCAGAAGGAGGGGCAAGGTCCCCTTTGGGGGGCACACTAATAAAGTTCAGAGAAGAAGGAAGGCAGGGCTAAGACCTTCCTCAAAATAGAGTGATAATATAGCTGTACTGTTGTATTCCACCAGTCATAGTTTTTTTGTTTCTCCTCTCTCAGCTCTAACTCTCCAGCATTCACATCCCAGCCTTCTTACTCAGGAAAACACCTCTGCCACTGCCTATGATATATTGGTGAACTCCCTGGACACTTCATTTGAGAAAGTGCCCAAGGGTTCCACGTTCACTCCTTTCTCTCTGTCCCTTTGTTCAGGACCAAATTTCCCCACTTTCTCACAGCCATCCTCAGTTCCCTTTTATGTGTTGTCTTCCTCTATTAGAATTTAAGCTATTTGTATTTGTATCCCCAGGGCTAAGCACAATGCCTGGCACATAGTAAGTACTTACCAAATTCTCTCTCTCTCTCTCTCTCTCTCTCTCTCTCTCTCTCTCTCTCTCTCTCTCTCTCTCTCTCTCTCTCTCTCTCTCTCTCTCTCTCTCTCTCTCTTTTTCTCTCCCTCCCTCCCTCCCCTCTCCACTTCTCATTCTGCCCCCTCTTGCTTCTGTCTCTGTTTTTCTGTCTCTCTGTGTCTGTATCCCCCCTTCCTTCCTCTCTCCTCCCCTACCCCCATTCTCCCCCTCTTCTCTCTCTCCCCACTGTCTTCTCTCTGTTTCTCCCATTCTTCCCTCTTCTCTCAGTGTCTGTCTCTCTCACTCTCCTCTTTGTCTCTGTCTCCCCTCCCCCTTCTTCTCTCTTTTTCCAAGCAAGTGCCAGCCAAAGCCTAAACAATTGTGTTTGAAAGTACAAATGATAAAAATGAACATAATTCTTTCCTAAATTGGGCATTGTTGGGAGTGAGGACTTAACAGGAAGACAGACAAAATTAATCAACAAAAGAGAAACAGATTTTTGGAAGAAAGACAATAAGTCATCCTGACCCAAATCTAAGACTGAACTGACCTTAGCAAAGCAATAAAAGTGAATAAATAGCAAAGCAATAAATGATGATCTGGATGAAAGAATCCTAAAAACAGCCAAAGATCTTGGTCAGTTGCCCAAGCAGGTCTGGAAATATCCTGCTGCAGTTCCTGGAGAGAGCCTTGGATTAAAATCCTGGAGACTCAAGTTCAGATACTAGCTTTGTCACTTCCCAGCTGTGTGACATTGAGCAATCCACATCACTTCTCCTAGCTCTGTTTCTTCATCTGTAAAATGAGGATAATCATACTTGCATTGCCATACTTATTTCATAGTATTATCATGAGGAACAGATGAGACACTGTATCTAAAGTTCTCTATAAATCTTAAAACACAAAGTAGATGCCAGATGAAATTATTATTTATCCTCTTATTAATTTATTCAATACATAGTTATTAGGCATGGGGGATACAAAAAAAAAAGCCAAATGCAACAAGTTGCAAAAAATTCTGACATAAGGGAAAGTGAGATAATTGCAAAGGGGATGTCCAATAAAGTGTTAGGAGATATTTAAGGGAAAAGAGATAATTTTAAGCTGGGAAATAATGACAGGAGTAGTGGCCTGATGCTGGAGATCAAGTAGAGCTAACTAGACAAATTCATCTGAGAAGGGGCACAGTGGTACAGAAAATAGTCCTTTGGAATGGAGAAAACATGGAGGGGGGACAGGAGCAGCAGACAGTTGGACAAGGAAGCCAGGGCCAAGTGCGCAGATGGCAGTCCCTTTAAAAGGCGGGAAGGGGTGATATCCACTCCCAAAAGATTCTAACTGAAATGGTTGTACTTCATAACTCCAGAGTCCCCGAGGTAAGGTGCAAGGATGAATATCATCTTAGAGAGAAAGTGGGGCCACCCATACATCAGCACCCTTTCCCAATTCAGGCTAGTTGTTGTTGTTCTTGAGTGAGGGAAGACTTCATGGAGGAGACGGCACCTAGGTGAGGTCTTGAAGACTTCAAGGGTTGGAGATGGGGAGGCAGCATCCGTCCATGCCAAGCAAGGGGGACTATGGGAGCAAAGGCATCAATGCTGGAGAGGACAGGAAGGTGGGTGGGGAGGGGATTTTATAGTAAGCTGGAAAATAGAGTATGTCATGGAGAGTAGTAGAAGAGAGGGATGGAGGTGTGCAATATCATAACAATATTTGAAAAAATCCAAAACGCTTGTGTTTTGATCCATGTATGGAATTCTTGGTGAGAAAACTCTGTTGATGCAGTTGACACTTGCTCTGTCAGAAGGTCGGCAATGCCTCCAACTCTATCTACAATCGCCTCCCATTATTTGCTAGTTTACTGACTCATTCCTCTGATTGGTAAGTTCATGACTCCCTTCCCTTCCCCAGCTTTTCAGCTCTCTCTTTCTCTATGTTTGTATATATACATATAGTCTTCCCCATTAGAACCATTAGAACTTGATGAAAGGGCTTGTCTTTCGCTCATATTTGTAGTCCCAATGCTTAGCACATTGCCTGGTACATAGTGAGAATATAATAAATGTTCTTATCTATCTATTATTTTATCTTCTACCTACCTTTCTATTGATCGATCTTGTATCTATTACCTATCTATTAATCTATCTTTCATCTATCTATCTATCTATCTATCTATCTATCTATCTATCTATCTATCTATCTATCTATCTACTTCTGCAATTTATAGCTTTAAAGTTGACCGAAACTTTGAGAGATGATGTGACTTTTCAGGGTGAGGTATCCAGTATAAATACATATCAGAGAAGGGATTCCTGCCTCTGAGATCAGCTATCTATCCAGGATAACAGGTCTGCCTCTCAGTACAATTAGTCTTTTTATAAAGTATATGCTGCTTTACCTTAGGCAAGATCTCCAGTGTCTGACTATTGCTAGTACACCCAGGTGCATAGGGAATGTGTTATCTGGGAAGTCAGAGTGTTCAGGGCTAGGCTTCAGGCACCTTCCCTCTGAAGAGGGATCTAGAATTTGTGAAGGCCATTCACTCAGGGGTTCTAAGCAGTCTCCTGAACTCTGGGGCAAGGACGGAGAAAACTTTTGTTGGGAACTGAGGAGGAAATTATAACCTTGTTAAGGTCATAGGATCCTAACAGATAAAATTACGGATCATCTTTTCCACTCCCTCTGCTGGTTCCTAATTTGTGACTCTAAAGGGCCAGGCTACAGCTGGGTTTCTGAGAGATTCTTTCTGAGAGGCTAAGATGTTTAAATATTATGGAAGCCCCTCCCAAGGCTTGACCTGGAGATCAGAGAAGTTCAAGGGTCTTGGTCTATGATAGGGAAATTCTTTAGGAGAAAGCCTATTACCAATTTTAAGTTATAGGGCATACTAACTTTTTTCTGGGCCTCAGTTTCCTCTTCTGAAAAATGAAAGAGTTGACCAGATGATCTCTAAAACATTTTCAGCCCTTACAGCCCATGTTCTATTTTTCTTTCTGAGTTTAATATTCTATCTTCCTTTTTAAATTTTATTGATATCCTTTTCACTTCAAAATATATTTCTCCGTCTTCCTTTTATCTTCCCCAAAGCATTTTAACGAAAAGGTGGAGGGAGAGAGAGACAGAACAGAAAGGAGAGAAAGAGAGAGGAAAGAAGAGGGGGGAGAGGAAGAGAGAAAGAAGGATGAGGGAATAGGGATAAAAGGACAAAAGGGTAGGAGAGAGGAAGCAGGGAAAAAAAGAGCAGTTCAGCAAAATAATTGACATACCAACTGAATCTGACCATGTTCCACCTCCACAGTCCTCAGTGCAAACTCTAAGATCCTATGACTTTTGGGAGGAAAAGAAAGAACATTTTATAAGTTATTTGATTCCTATTGAGAGAATCCTGAGGTTCCCTGAAGGCGTGGGAGGGAAGTGCGCCAGAATCTGATGGCTACCTGAGGGCCAGCAGAATATTTCATCCTTCTTAGGAAGACCTCAGCAATCAGGCTCTGAAAAGAAAGGAAGATCCCTTCTCTCCCTGTCCACTGAGAGATTATTCCTGTCTAACCAAATTGCTCCTGGGGCCCGGAACAATAGTCACAAAGAAGAGGGTATAAGCCCTCAGGTGCTACAAGGGGATGGTCATCCAACCACAGACTACCTTTGAGAAGTGATGCATATGATAAAAAAACAAAACAAAGTTATTTGACTTGCGTTTGAAATCCTAGGTTTAAGTCCTGGTGCTGCCGCTTACCAGCGGCTTGTTCTCGGGGGAGTTATTTCTCCTCTCTGCCCCTTGTCTATTAAAGAGGAATGGTGATTTTGGTGCTCCTTGCTCTCAGAGGGTTCTTGTGAGGAAAAGTCTTTGACAGCCTTAAAGCAAGACATACAAATGTAAGCTGTCCTTATTGTCCTGAGGCAGTCCGCCAGATGCTGTGTTTATTCGTCCAGTGTCTTACTTTGTAAATCACACTCCTGAGAAAGCAGCCAACAGTCAGATATAGTCAGTCCCTGTGCCAGTGGAGGCTTAGGGAGTGGGAAGAGAAATTGCAGTGAGAGCAGAGGGGAAAGACGAATGGGAAGGGAGGAGACAACTCACAGAAGATGAACACAAACAAGTCACATTTATATTCTACTTTGAGGCTTCCAAAACTTTTTCCTCAGTGACCCTGTGAAGGGAGGTAATTGAGACTCAGAGCCCAGCAAGAGGAAGGGAAGGTTCGGATAAGAGAGAAACTCACCAGGCTGGAACAAACCTAGCACTTAGGAACAAGGTATTTGCTCACATACCTAGATATAAACTCAGATGGCCAGGAGAACATGCAAAGGGGGCATACTTTTGTCTGTTCATGCCTTCTGTCTAGGGAAACCTGTTTTTAGCAATGGTTTAGGTTTGAAGGTGAAAACTAAGTGTACTAAGTCATCTATTCTACACTTCTTTGAAGGACGGTGATGATTCACTCCTATTTTATGGATGGGGATAACTGAGTCTCATGGAGGTTATGCAAAGTCATATAGTTTGTAACAGAACTAAGATTCCTACCTCCTAGTGAGCTCTTTTCCATTTTTTTCTACATTATAAACTCACAGTTTCCTTGACCCTGTAGAAATAGGGTTGTCTTCAGCCCTATACTTCAATCAGGGTCAGTGAGAAGATAGAAGGATAGGTGGGACTGCATGGAGATAGAATTTGCATTAGAGACCTGACCATACGCCTCCACTCTTGTGGACTACTTGATCCAATCTTCTGCACCCAGTATCCAAGTTAGACCCTTCCAGGCTCTAGAGGAGGTCAAGCACTTAGGGTGGAAAGCTGGTCCTGAGCATCTGGAATTTTCAAGGGACTCTTCTCCTCTCCTGTCATGAATTTGGGCAACTATGCCACACTCAGGCCTTTGGAAGCATCAGGCAAAAGGAGAGAGCTCAGACAACTGCTGAGGAAGGTGAGAGCCGTGGCCAGGGCTTATGGAGAGCCACCCTTTTCTGAAGAACCAGGGCCAGCCTGAGCGCTGAGGGCTGTCGCAGCAGACGGATGACCAAGAGGCTGAAGATGTGGTAAAGGAACCAGCAGATGGACAAAAGAAGCAATAATCACAGGCACCACCTTCAATGGGCATGTTTTCATTATAATTCTCAGCCAATGGACCCTGTGGGCCACCCAACGGTAGCAAATGAGCAGTATATCAGGTGGGATGGTGAAGCCAAGCAGCACCTCTACCACACTGACAGTCAACCATTGTTCTGTATATACCTGAGTGAAGCATTGAACACGGGCAGCCATACTGATCTACAGAGGAAAGGAAAGCAAATCAAGAGGAGACAAAAATGCCCCTCGAGGCACACAGCTCCCAGTACTCCATGCCATGTCCTGGCACCATCATCTCTTCCATTTACTAGCTATCTAATGTTGGGGAATACAAGAACACAATATGTAGAAAATGGTGCAGGTGGTGAAGAATATAATGGCATACTTTCATGATGAGGCAGATCAGATGGGTGAGGACCTGACCCAGAGGCACCTCAAGTGCCCAGTCCAAAACATGGGAGCCCATCCTTATTTAAGCAAGTCTAAATTATCAGTCATGGCCAGATACAGAAAGAAACAGTTAAGAACTGAATGAGAGTTAAAGTCAACAGACATTTATTCCAGGTTCTGTGTTAAGTGATGAGAATATCAAGAAAGATAAGTCTAACTAATGGTAGAGACAATATGCAAAAACTATGTACAAATGAGATATATTTATATGTCTATATGTGTATGTATGTTCTACAGCTATGTAACTATATTTATCTTCATATCTACCTCTGTCTCGATATTTATATGTATATAAATAGAGGGAAAGTGCACTGCATCAAGGTGGTCCAGATCACCAGTGCATTTCTAAGGCCTTTGAACAGGAAATAAAGATCTCTCAGCAGTTCAGTAACGAGGGAGGATGTGTGCCAGCTCTAGAGTGGCCAGACAGGTAGAACTCTGCTGGGCTGTTACATCGAAATATAATAATGTTACCAGACCAAGGTCCCTTCCAGGAGGATGACTCAGAACAGCCTTCATGCCTCAGTGGAGAAAGGCATTGGAGCCAGGGTAGTTACATAAACCAGTAACAGGCAGGTTCAGAAGGAGGAGATCTCCAAGCAGGAGCAGAGGGGCATCTAGGAGAGCAAAGGGAAAGGACAGGTATTTGAACTAGCCAGGGATGAGGAAAGAAGTATCCCAGCAGTTCTGGAATAGTCGGGCTGCACCAAGTAGAAAGGCACAAAGGAAAGTGTAGTATAATGAAAAAATAACCAGGAAAGGGCTAGGTGAGGGCTGTTTGTTTTCCCCTCATTGGTGGATTAAACAGAAATGTGTGGGCCTGTTTTGTGATTTGTTTTTAGAAATAGTTTCAGCTCCCCAAAAGCATTTCTTCAAGCCTCTACAGCTACAATTTGGGGTCCAAATTAGCTGTGGGCACATGGGTGGCACAGACCCAAGCAAGGATCCCCATACTTGGCACAGGAGCAAGGCAGCCCTCGTAGACCTCCAAGTGCACAGAGCTATATTCCCTGGTTTCTGCCTGCTGTCCCTTTATGGAGTAGAACAGGGCAACATAATAAATGAATCAGAGATGCCAAGCTGGAAGATACCTTAGAGCTTATCTAGCTGAGCCGCTTTATTTTACAGATGATGGATCTGAGGCCCAGTAAAGTTAAAGCAATTTGCTTGGAATCAGAGACTAAGGAGCAATCCACCAATCAATCAATCAATCAATCAATATTTATTAAGCACCTGCTATGTGCCAGGCACTATGCTAAGTACTAGTGATACAAGAAAAAAAGGCAAAAGAATGTTGCAAACTAAAGTAATAAAGTAATAAAATAAAAATGAGGGGGAAAAAGGCAAAAGAATGTTGCAAACTAAAAATAAAGTAATAAAAAATAAAAATGAGGGGGGAAAAGGAAAAAGACAATCCCTGCCCCCCAAAAGCTTAAAATCTAATGGGAAGACAACATGCAAACAAACAGAAAAAGCAAGTTGTGTACAGGATAAGTAGGAGACAATTCATTTAACCCTGTTTGCCTCAGCTTCCTCATCTGTAAAATGATCTGGAGAAGAAAACAGCCAACCACTCCTGTATCTTTGCCAAGAAAACCCCAAACAGGGTCATGAAGAGTCAGACATGACAGAAATGACTGAACAACAAGGAATGAACAGAGGGAAGGCACTGGAATTAGGGATTGGGAAAGGCTTCCAGACACCAGATTGGAACCACTCTGACTGGACTCAGCAGTTTTCTGTCGCAACAAGATGGAACATGCCCCAAAAGAGATAAATTGTCCCTCAGTAATTAGTAGCTTTGCTCACAGCTTGATTTAATTTTCCTTGTGTTTCCTGATCCCTTGGCTCAACTTGATGCCATGTTTTTAGTGCTGGGCTCCTCCCAGCTACCCACACACAGGATCATAGATTTAGAACTAGAAGGAATCTTTGAGGTCATTAAATCCAACCCCTTCATTTTACAGATGAAGAAACTAGGGTTAAGAGAGGTGAGGGGACTGGTCCATGGTTAGTGTCTGAGGCAGGATCTAAACTCTTGTCTTTTTTTTTCTTTAATTATTTATCTATTCATAGTTTTCAACCTAAACCCTAGTCTTAAATCTAAGCTCAGTGTTCTATCGACTGAGCCACATGGTTACCTCTCCAACAGCTTCACTTCCACTTTCTGTTGGTGTTTAGGCTTCAGTTCATCTCTGGTGTAACCCTTGGCCTGGTAGGCTCATCACTACCACTTTACTATCTCTGAGTCCCCAATCTTGCCCTGTGTCTGGTAGTTGACTCCTCTTGCTTGATCAAGAATGACTTTCTGGGGGCAGCTAGATAGCTCAATGAATAGATCACTGACCCTGGAGTCAGAAGGACCTGAGTTCAAATCCAGCCTCAGACACTTGACACTTACTGGCTGTGTGACCTTGGGTAAGGCACCTAACCCCAACTGCCTTGCCTTCCCCCCTCCAAAAAAAAAAGGAAAAAAAAGCTTAAAAAAAGAAAGAAAGGGAGTCTGATTGTACACCATATCCAGAAGCTAGTGACCTAAGACCAGATCACTTCAATTTCAGATATGGTCTAATTTGTCTTGTTACACACAAACACTGAAGACTAAAGTCCAGGTCCTTCTGGGCATTTTCTGAAATAATTTGTTAGAAACAACTCTTGGGGAATATAGAAACTAACTTGTTCTTAATAAACCCTACTATTGCTTAATGACTCTGCTTGTAGTTAACAGAAGCATGAAAGTTGCCGTATTAGGTTAAAGTATTTAGATGACAATCCTAAAAACCTTATTTCAAAGTTAAACTTTCGATTGAGTATCTGTGATGGTTTCCCTAAACTTTTGCTCAGTATTCCTTCAAAAAATTAAGTTTTTAATCTCCAATTCAGTGTCATCCATTCCTTTCCACTGAATGTCAATAATGCATTCTGGTTCCACTGGGACTCAAACCCAGGACCTTCTGTGTGTAAAGCAGACATGTTAACTATGGAACCCGAGGTTCCAAAGAAAAGTTTGAGAGAGAAGTATCAGAATGACTACCAAACTGAGGTTCTACAGAGCCACTGTGCTGACCTCATTGTTATATGCTTGTGAGACCTGGACTGTCTACCAGTGCCGTGCCAAGAAACTGAATCACTTCCGTTTAAACTGTCTTAGGAAGATTCTGAGGATCACCTGGCAGGATAAGGTGCCAGACACTGAAGTCCTTGCTTGAGTTGAACTGCCAAGCATTCAAACTATGCTTCAGAGAGCACAACTCGGATGGGCTGACCACAGTTGTTCAAATGCAAAGTGTACACTGGCAAAAAAGACTATTTTATGGAGAACTCGCATGGAGCAGGCGATCACAAGGTGGTCAGAAGAAATGACACAAGGACACTCTCAGGGTCTCTCTCAAGAACTTTGGATTTGACTGTGCAACATGGGAGCCACTGGCACAGGACCACTCAGCATGGTGTGCCCACATAAGAAAAGGTGCTGTGCTCTTTGAGCAAAGCAGAATTGAGACAGCACAAAGTAAACACAGGATGTGCAAATTTTGGATAACCACCCCAAATATTCACATGGACTGTCTGTGCCCAACCTATGGTAGAGCATTCCGGGCTCACATTGGTCTGATCAGCCACAGTCGGACATGCTTGAAATTTCACTTTATCATGGTGATGTCATTGTGGTCCTCTGAAGATGAAGGACAACAGCCAATAATGTATATTGCTTAGAATTACTTTTGAAAAAATTGTTTAAAGAATTAGTACCAAAATAAATATTAAGCACTTTAAAAAAAGAATTGCTTTCTGGCCCTGACATTCCACTTGAGTCTGTGATGTCTAACCTTCTGATTCTGACAGTGTGGTCTGGGGGATGTCAGTCACCTCGATATCCCTCACAATCGGTTCCTTCTCCATAGCCTCGTTTGGAGTTAGATCCTGACTCTGCTCTGTTTGAGCTGAGTGACTTTGGTCAACTCCCTTTGTCTCTCTGAGCCTCAGTTTCCTCATTTGTAAAATGGAGATAATAAGGCTTGCCTTATTTGCTTCTTATGATTGATATTGAAGAAGGCACTTCCTAAACCTCGACTCAAAAATCTTCATCACTTTTAGGATAACATATTCAGTCCTTAGCCCCAACATTTTGGCTCCAGGCTGCCTTTCCAGCTTTCTTTTTCTTTTTTTTTTCAGTTACTCATACACTATCTGTACTAGCCAAATCAGCCTTTTAGCTACTCTCCAAATTGACATGACAGATCCCTCTCCTATGCACTCCCCTAAGTCACTCCCCATTCCTAGAACACACTCCATCCTCAATTCTATATCTAAAAATCGCCAATTTTCTTCTGGGCTCAGCTCAGATGTCGCCTTGTCTACAAAGTGTTCCAGGCTTCCCATCTCTCCCATCCCATGACAGCATTTACTTTCTATCCTCAAATTTTCCTAGAGCATTTTTTTTTGAGACTAGGACTGCATATCTCACCCAGACTAGGTCAGTGGCCTGTGGGCCTCACCATAGGTCTGCTTGGGAGTTTTGATTGGTTCCATTTCTGACATGAATCACTCAGCTCCTCCTTTAGCATCTAGGTACCTCCCCTCTCCCCATCCCTTTGCTCATCCCGTTATTGTCAGGCGGTGGGGGCCCAATTGACCCACCAACCTCAGCCTCTGCAAAAGCAGGCATTACAAATGTAGGCTTCCCGGGAATCAATGAATCAATAAAGATTATTTAAGCACCTACTGTGTGCTGAGTGCCAGGGACATGAAGAATGGCAAAAGATAGTCCTTGTACTCAAGAATTCACAGTGTAATGGGGGCGACAATATGCACACAGTTACGTGTTGTTCAGTTGTTTCAGTCATGTCCAACTTTTTGTGACCCCATCTGGGGTTTTCTTGGTGATGATACCAGAGCGCTTTGCCATTTCCTTTTCTAACTCATTTTGACAGATGAGGAAATGGAGGCAAACAGGGTGAAGAGACTTGCTTAGGGTCATACAGCTAGTAAGGTCTGAGGTTGCATTTGAACTCAGGTCTTCCTGACTCCTGGCAAGATGCCCTATCCACTGGGCCACCGAGCTGCAATATAAAAGACAGGAAAAGGCAGAAGGAAGGCACTAGAATTAAGGTAGAATTGGGAAAGATTTCCTGTAGAAGATAAGGTCTTAGGTGGGATTCGAAGGAAGGCAAAAGTGAGGAAAGGGAGAGAAAAGGGGAAAGGGGAGAGAGAGAGAAAGAAAAAGGGGAGAAGAGAGAGGAGAGATGGGGAAGAGAGAGGAGAGATAAATAGAGAAAAGAAAGAGGAGAGAAAGAGAGAGATGGGGAGAGAAAGAAGGAGAGAGAGAGAGAAGATGAGAAAGAGTACTGAGTTAGAATTACATGTACCTACTCCTTAAATATTGTTAATCTAGGGGATGTGATTTTCAGGATCAAGCTAACTTTTGATCTCTGATTTTTATTGGGAGAAGCAACAGGAGCCCAACCTTTACATGCAAAGCTTAACTCCTTTCCCATCAAATATCAATTCCACAATAAATGTACATAGTAGATAGTAAAAAAGTTCATTTAACCAAGTCAATAGCAAATCAGAGAAGGTATACATAGGAGAATAGATACCACACAATGACATGAAGGGGGAAGGAGCTTTCTTATTGGGGCTGAGGTAACTCAGTTCAGCAGAGAGAGACAGACAGAGACAGAGACAGAGTCTGAGATCTCATCCAAGAAGTTTTCCTAGGTCTTTAGTGTAGCAAATTGGGGACAGAAACATGATGGAGACTGCCCACTCTTCCCATATCTTCCCAGAGTACTTTTCTTTAGGTTGTGGGGTTAGCTTCTTCCATCTTCTCTCTCAAAGTTAGAAGCCTAAAGCAAACTACAGGACTCAGGTAATATTCTCTTCCTGAGCCAAAAGTCTTTGAGATCCCCTGCAAAGATCAATGCGTGCAAATTCAAATTCAAAAAGATACAGTATAAACACAAGCATCAGCTACAATATGGCTTTCCTGGCATTGCAGGGAATCAATCTTGGGTATAGTTGAAATGGAAATAAAACAAAATGCACATTAATGGTACATACATAAAAGATATGGCACTATGGAGAGAATCACTGGGGAAGATGCTACTATAACAGTGTGTCTAACTGAACACAGGATACAGAGCACATGAACATTTTGGGAGTACATGCACATCCTTAGTCCCCAGCCATTAATCAAAAGCTATAAACGTTCCTAGCAAAGCAAAACTTGAGAACTGTATTAATAATCACATTAATAGGACTGTATATAAAATATGACTTAATTATAAACATTAGTAAACACATAAAACAAATTAATAGACATTGTTATAGCATGATCATGATACAAAACAGATGAACGTAACAGGGAAATAAGAAATAAGTCATTGTTCAGTCATTTTTTAATCGTGTTTGACTCTTTGTGACTCAATTTGGGGTTTTCTTGGCAAAGATACTAGAATGATTTGCCATTTTCTTCTCTAGCTCATATTTTACATATGGGGAAATTGAGGCAAGCAGGGTTAAGTGACTTGCCTATGTCACACAGCTAGGGTCTGACAGCAGATTGGAATTCAGGGAGTTCTCCTGACTCTATGATGCCACCTAGTGGTCCCACCTGGATACTCAAACATGCAATAATTCTCACGTATAATAATAATAAACCTAAGTGATTACATGCACAGAACGTTCCACGTGGGCAGTCTCTAGTACTGTTGCCTACTTGTAACAACATAATTTAGCCTAGTGACTGGTCTGATTCTCCTATCATTGACTGATCTCTCAGCTCCTATACCTGAGCTACCGTTAGGATCATTATAGACGTGTGTCTATACCTGGGCTTGCAGTGATGGCAGGTATGTTCAAATTGTGTAAGTTGAATCTGTACCTTGGAGTCTTTGTGGTGGTTTGGGGCAGGCAAAGATCTGCTTCCAGGTTCAATTCTCCTGCTCTGCAATAATGTTCAGTCTCTTTTACTAGAAGCATTACTTTCAGCTAGGCAGTACAGTGGATAAAAGGGTAAGCTTTGCAGTCAGGATGAAGTGAGTTCAAACCCAGCCTCGGACACTTACTAGTTAGGTGACCCTGGGTGAGTCACTTAATATCCATTTGCCTCAGTTTCCTCAAAGGGAGATAATAACAGCACCTACCAAGTTGGGCTATTGTACATAGATATCTTAAACTCAACACTTCCAAAACTGATCTCATATCTTTCTCCCAATCCTTTTCCTCTTCCTAATTTTCCTATATTGACTGCCAAATATGCTCTTGCCTAAAAGACTATTTTATAGATATTTTATAAATATATTTTATAGTTATATTTTATATGTATTTCACATAGGGCACATGCTCACATGGTGGTCAGAAGAAGAGATATAAGGACCCTCTCAAAGTCTCTCTTCATTGATTATGTGACATGGGAGACATTGGAACAGGACCATCCAGCATTGTGTGCCCTCATCAGAGAAGGTGCTGCACTCTATGAGCAAAGCAGAATTAAAGTAGCTCAAAAGAAATGTGAAACAGGCAAATTGAGAGAATCCATCCCAAATGTTCACATGGACTGTTTGTGCCTGACCTGTGGTTACAGCATTCCAAGCTCCAATTGGTCTGATCAGCCACAGTCGGACACGTTGTAACCTGACTCTAGCAGTGATGTCATTTTGGTCCTCTTTGAGAAGGAAGGAGAACAACTACCTCTACAAGTTCCCTGTTACCGTTGAAGGCACTACCATCCTCCCAGTCACCCAGGCTTGCAACCTCAATCTCATCCTCAACTCCTCATTCCCTCTCCCACCCCTCATATCCAATCCGTTGTCAAGTCCTGTCAATTCTGCCTTCTAAATGTCTCTTACCCTCCCCCACTTCCCACCTCTGACATCGTCACCATCTTGGTGCAGGCCCTCATTCTCTTACCCCTGGACTACTGCCAGAGTCTAGGGGCTGGTCTCCTAGTCTATCCTCCCCTCAGCAATAAAAGCGATCTTCCTAAAATGCAGGTCTGAGCATGTTACCCTCTCTTCCATCAACTCCAGTGGCTTTCTATTACCTCCAGGATCAAATATAAAACTCTCTATTTTGACTTTTAAAGGTCTCCCTCACCTGGCCCCTTCCTCCCTTTCCAGTTTTCTTATACCTTGCTCCCTTGCATGTACTGTACTTTTTGGTGACACTAGTCTCCTTCTCATGATTGCACAAAGTGCTCCATCTCCTGACTCTAAGGACCCCGCTACAAATTGATGTTCCTTCTGAGGGCAGATTGGCTCTGCTTCACCAGCTTTCGCCATCTAACACTTATTTCTGCAAATTCCTCTGATGGATGGCAGAGGGCACCAAAGAGATACTTTCTTGATTTCTATCCACCAAAACAAAGCTCCCAGAGACGATAGAGCAGCTGGTACTATGCATCACTCAGCAGTCAAGAAAGAAAAGACCATAATACAAGATCAAGTGTAATAGGATAGGAGGTTGTGGTGATATTGCCAAAATGAACCCTGAACTGAGTCAGGGCAAACACTCAACCCATTTGGATTTCACTCCCCACTGCCCAACCAAATTCTCAAAACTGAATCAATTTTACTTCCTCCCTTTTGCTTGTTAATGGAAAGCTAGAAGTACTGAGGAGGATTAGGAAACAATGACAGATCTCCTACTTATTGCCTATGTAACTCTGGGCAAGACACTAGCCTTCTCTGGTCTCAGTTTCTCAATCTGTAAAATACAGGAGTTGGACTAGATGATCTCTAAGGTTCTTTCCAGCTCCAACATTTTATGTTTTATCAATTAATTAAATATTTATTAAGAACCTACTATTCTGGACACTGTCCAGCTCTAATATTCTGATATATCATCCTTTCCTTCTAAGGTCACTTAGAACTTTAACATTTTATGTCCTAAGCTCGCTTCCAGCTCTAATCATCTATGGGTTTATGGAAAATATACATCCCCTGAAAAAAATCCAGCATCAGCTTACAGAATTCACACTGGAAGCAAGCAAGGACTCTGGCTCCCAAGTGGAACAAACCCTTTTTGCAACTTCTCCTTTTATCATCATCCATCTGCACAAAGAGCTTGGCAAAGCTGATCCCCGGGATTCTCCCTTGGAAGCTGTGAGTAGCAAGGACACATCACAGGACAGGGTTGAGGCAGCCACAGAGGAAAGCCAGGGCAATGGGTATGGGTCCCAGTATTGTCCAGCAGAATAAATTGCTCTCCGTAGAGCCTGGTAGTGGTCATTGTTTGAGAACTTGAATAGCAGGGCAGAGACTTGAGAATATTGAGGATATGCATTGGGAACTAGCAGACATAGAAGAAAGTGGTCACGTTAGCAATCAGCTTTCCTCCAACGCACACAGGATCTCCATCAGATTCTCTGGGATGGTTTCTCAGAGTCAAAGTCATACACAAAGTTGGGGTAGACCAAACACCCATTCATTTCTCTGACAGATGTGAACAGGAGAATGGCTGTGGCACATAGTAGAGTCAAAAGCCAAAGAAAGCCCATGATCTCATAGACAACCCTTTTCTACTACCACCAGTGAAAGGAGTAGAGCACAATCAGACAGTGGTGTTGGCTGGTCATGTGATGAAATTGATGGTGAAATAGATGACATAGAGAGATGGTGAAATAGATGACCTTGCAGATAGCACCATGTGTCAGCTACTGAATGGATGAGGAAGAAAAAGGCAAACATGGCTAGGAAGCTAGCCACCACTGAGTTCAAGATGAGAGGGAGGGTGGATCTTCATCAAGATGGTCCATATTACCAGCCCATTTCTGGGAATCCCAACCAAGAAACAAAATCCCACAAAAGATACAGGCACCAGAACTTGCTCAGCCCAGCCAACATCTGTTGTTGCCAAGTATCTGTGAAGTTGGCCCCATTGCCCGTGGAGCTGGCCAAATGATCTGTAAAGTAAAGCTCCATTGTCCATGCACCACCCTAAGTGGTTCCATGGCAAGAAGAGAGGGTTCCTTGGAAGAGAGTAGCCTGTAGATATCGCTGGAGTCCTGGAGGTGGAAGAGAACCTTCTTTCTGGGGTAGGTGCTGGGGCTGATGCCTCTTCATCCTTTTCCTCCTTCTCTTCTACCAGTTCCTGTTTCAACTTGCACTTTCTCAGTGGAATGAAATGTTTTCACCATTATCTGGAGAGATACCTTTCCATGCCCCTGGGCAGTTCCACTATACTCTGCTGAGGTCTCCTAGCTGATGTCTTCTCCCAGTCATCTCAGGCCTCTCCAACTGCCCTGAACACCTTAGATATTATCAGTAGAGAGTTAGGGGCCCCCTTCCTGATCTGGCCATTGGATTCAGCTCTTCTGATAGAGAACTCTAGCCACAAGGTGGCAGATGAGAGATTCCCTCATCTAGGCTTAGAGTTATAATATTGCAGATTTCAAACTAGAAGGGAGTGGAAAAATTCAGTGCCCAGGGTCACCCAAGTAGTTAAGTACCAAAGGTAAGATTTGAAACCAGATTCTCTAGCTCCAAATTTTCTGTTTCACCATGCTGCCTTTCAAGACTCAGTCCAGGAATGTTTGCTGCTCCACTCTGGCCAGCAGGTACTAACCATAGCCAGCTCATGGTTGCCATCTCTGAGGCTGAGGGTTCCCCCAGAGAGCTGTACAGAGAGATATACAAGTTATATCTCCCAGGGCCAGAATCTGTTCTCCAGGAGGAAGCTCTAAACTTCTCCTTTGTCCTGGACCCTTTTGGTATGAAGACTCTTTCTCAGAACACTGCTTTTGTACGCATGTGCTCGTCCTTTGTTTTCAAAGAGGACCATGACATCAGAGAAAAAATGACATGACTTGCACTTGACTTTGTTTTGAGTAAGGGAGGGCTGTGCAAGGTCACCAGTCTCACTTTCTCCTCTTGAGTCATCTGGGTCCAGTGACCAGATATTCATCAGGATGACTGGAGATGGCCCAGGGTGCAATGCATAAAATAAGATACAAAGGATTACACATGAAAAAAAAATCTTACTAAAAGAGTGTAATCAAAATTTCTTAAAAAGCAAATTCACAAACCCCAGGTTAAGAAACCTGGTAGTCCCTTTTTTAGCTCTGAATCTCTTCTTTGATCATGTTTGATACATACATGAAGCTTTAAGACTGCTTTAAGGAAGAGTGCTTTAAACAACCTCAATAAAGTTTCACTATAACACTGTGAGGTAGGTATATAGCATGTGGGAGCTGAGAGGGCACTGAATACATATAATGTCAGAGCTAGGAGGACTCTTAGAACAGAGAATGTCAGCATGAACCAGCCCTTCCACCTGTGCTCTTGTGTATTTGTACTCCTACATTTGCTCTTTCATCATCTTTTCTAATCCAAGGGGTATATAGTTTAAATTTATGTTTCTTATTATTGTGATGTGTAGCATTTCTTTTCATATGGTTGTTGATAGCTTTCATTTCTTCTTTTGAAAACCACCTATTCATGTCCTTCAAAACCCTATCTCTAGGGGAATCAATTTTGATTCTTTTTCTTGGGATACTCAGGTCTTTCATCAACATATTTCACTAGGATTAGGACATAGAGTCAGAACTAGAAGACCTCCCCACTATCCATTTAGGAAATGACCCCAAGAGGGGATTCATCTTGCCCAAATTCACACCATGTTCTATCTATGGGACCCAGACCCAAGACTCTTGATCTCAAGCCCAGGACTTGCATTGCCTTCTGGCTGTAGCTCAGTTGGGTTTGCATACCCAGAATGACTCAGGAGTCTTGCATCTCCTTACAAAATTCTAGCTGAGCTAAGCTTTCATTATTTACTTCTCTGGGCTATGGGAGAGCTATCTGTGTCTACTTTATTGGCAGAGTTCATAGCTATGAACTCATAGCTATGGTGCAGGAATTTAGCTGTGTATTGTTTATTCTTTTTCTTAAGTCTATAGAAAAAAATAAAAGCATGACGGTTTGTTTCTATAGGGGTTTTGAAGGGAGAAATGAGTCTATCATGCTGAGATCACACGATTAGGTATGAATAAAATAGCTTAGGATCAGGGAGATACGGAGATTTTGGAAGGTGGAGGGTCAGAGCTAATATCGCTTAGGTAAATCAACACTAAAAACACATCTTAAACAACAAGATGGTACTATTACCCAGAGATAGCTACAACAAGGGGACAGGTCACTTGCTCTATGAGAACCATAAAAAACATAGCATTTCCTCAGTGCTGCTTTTCAATGGGGTGGAATGCCTTACTGCCAGGTGGGCATGGGACTTCCCAAGGCGTGATCTTTCTTGGTAAATAAAACCACGTCAGTGTCTAGCCACCCAACTTAATGTTTAAACTAAGATAAAGCTGGGAATTCTTGGTCTATATCTGGATAAAAATCTGGAAAGAATACCCCAGAAAAGAAGCTTCTACACCCTGTACTCTTTCACTTATGATTTGAGAGAGAGATAATCAGTAAACCCTAGTATGTTTCTGCTATATGCAAGGCTTCATGTGGTAGAGCTCACAGCATCATGGAATTTAGAACTGAAGAGGCTGTTAGTTGTAGGCCCTTCATTTTATAGATGATAAAAAGGTAAGCTCCAGGGAAACCCAATGACTAGAGAGGGGATAGTGGGAAAAGTGAGGGATAGGATGTCAAATGGTTTGAATCAATCTCAACTCTACCATTTCCTACTATTATGAATTCAGGCAAGTCAACTCACCTCTCTGTGCCTCAGCTGCTTCATCTGTAAAATAGAGGTAGCTAGACTAGATAGACCTCTGTGACAGCTTCCAGAACTGAAGCTCTGATTCCATCAACACAGAGTTCTTCCTAGCTTTAAATTTTTTGACCCAATGCCATAAAGAAAGTGGTTGATACAGGAGTTGAACCCAGGGTCTTCTGCTCTCAATACAAAGCTTTTCGCAGTACTCTATACTGCTCCTTTGTTCAGAGATAAATAGGACATGCTACTCATATACCAGAAGTAGCTTGCCTTCTAATGGATGAAACAAAACTTTGCAATTGTTTCAGTCACGTCTGACTCTTTGTCACCCCATTTGGGATTTTCTTGGCAAAGATACTAGAGTAGTCTGCCATTTCCTTCTCCAGCTCATTTAACAGTTGAGGAAACTGAGGGAAACAGGATTAAGTGACTTGCCTAGGGTCACACAGCAAGTAAGTGTCTGAGGCTAGATTTGAGAGAAAAAACTAAGGCATATGAAACCAGATAAAAAAATATGACAGTCTCCAATTCCAAATTACATAAAGCTATATTATTTGAAGGAGAGGGCAATGAGTGGGGACTGGAGCAGCTGAAAAAAGCTACCTAGAGGAACTGGGGTTTTGAAACAGGTGGATAAGTAGAGAAGAGTATGCCAGGAGGTCAGAGAACAGTCTGGTCACCAGAAGTCCACAAGTGATGAGGAAAAGCTCCTTCCATAGCTCTCCTGCTTCAAGAGTAAACAGGGAAGAGGAGTAATGAACTGCGCTAGCATTTCAAATGAGGGTTGTTAGAGCTGCCAGGAAGTAGGAAAGCTGCTAGTGTGTGTGTAATTGACGGAGCCAGAGATTGGCTGTTACATGAATAGAATATAAAGTGTATCATCAGAGAATGAGCTACCAAACAGAGACCATGGGACATGGGTGGGAGGTCATTGAAGCACAGAGAAGGCTGAGGGAAGGGAAAAAGTGAGAGTGGGCAACACAGAATGGACCAGGCTACCTTGTAAGGTAGTTAGCTCCCCATCACTGGAAGCATTCAAGCAGAGGCTACTTTGTCAGAACACTTGATATAAGCAGATTGCATAGGAGGAGTCAGAGAAGGTTCAAGGAACAAGTCCAGGCTTCTCTTATTTGAGACCATTCCTGATTCCTCCAGCACTTAGTACCATCTCCCTCTTGAAATTACTTAGTATTTACTTATCAACATATACCAGTAGAATTTTGGTCATTGATAAAAAGAAAATCCCCACATACACCAAAATTTTTAAGACTACACTTTTTTTGTGGTAGAACTGGAAACAAAATATGTGCCCATCATTTGGGGAATAGTTCAATGAATTATGGTATGTGAATACCCCACAAAACAGTCTCTTACATAGTAGGCATGTAACCTCTTGTTGAAGGAATTGCTGGATAGGACCAAACTGGGGAGTAGAGATTGATATGAACAGTTTGGTTACAGCTCAACTCAGCCTGGATGCTCTCCGGGTCACCCTTGATTAGCTGATGAAAGAATGACATAAGGACACTTTGTCATTTCACTACCCGGAAAACACAATTCTCTCCATTCGATGTGCCTTCCTTGTCCTTTTGACCCATTCCCCACTGTAGTGATTTTCCTTAATGCTTCCTGAAGGAATGATGAGGGAGAGAAATTACAGAAACGTCATGGTATTCAAACCACCCTCTCCTGATCCTTCTTTAACCTTAAGGACTCCACTGCAATGCCTTTTCTTCTAATTCTTCTTCGGACTGCCAGGGACCTTGGTCAAGCCTCAATTTTCTGTCTGTAGAATTAGGATTTTGGGCTAGATCATCCCCAAAGTGGCTTCTCTGAGTCCTAGGACCATTGCATTTACCCTCCTTTGGGACCTAAGTGATAGATAGAGTGCTGGATGTGGAGTCAGGAAGTGTTGAGTTTGAATCCTACCTCAGACCCTTACTAGTTGTATGACCCTGGGCAAGTCATTCAACCTGTCTTAACTTCAGTTTTATCTGTAAATAGGAATAATCATAGCACCTACCTCAGAGAGCTGTTATGGGGACTAAAAAATTATATCCGTAAAGTGTCTTGTCAGCCTTAAAGCACTATATAAATGCCAGCTATTATCAAGGAAAGGGGAAGGGAAGGAGAAAGGGGGAAGGGAACAAGCACTTTGTATAACACCTACTATGTGCAAAGATTCTCTCATCTGATCCTCACAACCCTGGGAGATAAGTGCTATTTTACATTGAGGAAGCTGAGGCAGACAAAGGTTAAGTGACTTTCCCAGGGTCATATAGCTAGTAAGTATCTGAAGCTAGACTTGAATTCTGGTCTTCTTGACTCCAAGTCCAGTTCTTTATCTCCTATACCACCTAGCTACATTATTGAACATGATCATCATCTGTCACTCTCTTCTTTGTGCTTGATTACCATCAGTATGTCCACATGCCCCATCTACTCATGGTAACAGTGGGGACTGGAAGTAACTTGAAAGTAGCAAAAAAAAACTTATTACATTATAAATTCCTTAAGAGAAAGACCTGCCTCATCCCTGGCTTTACATACCAACTATTAGTTTAATTTAGTCCTGACCTGTGATTTCATCTGTATAGGACAATGATCCTCAAACTTTTTGGATTGTGTATCTCATCTGGAATTATTTTTCCCTGGTGTTTATGCTAGGTATGAGGAGGGGCTTTTCCCAATGGCACCTGAGCAGCTCCTGTGGGTGCCCTGGTTGGGGTTAAGTTATGGCTGCCTTTAGTGTTGATTCTATCCTCGAAAGAGGGAATATTGAGATCCTGCACAGCACTGGTAGGGGGAAGGAATGGAGGATGTTGGGCTATAATGGGTAAAGAATAGCTGTAATTCTGCTACATAAATTCAGCCACATGAGTGTCTTTTGTGGGGATACTAGGATGCCATCTATATTCCTACCCTTGGATTTTTCAAGTATATAGTCCTTAAATTTATCAATTACATATCCCTTTGAGTCATTCCATGGTTCCCCAGAAGACCCCAGGCCCTACTTCATAGATCACTGTAGGGAGCTCCCAATGAAGAAAGTCCCTCTGCCATTTCAAGTTGTCAACTGCTTTGCAACTTCGAGTCTTTAAGAGGTGCTCAGGACACTCTGAGGTTAAATGATTTTCCCCAGAGTCAAACAGACAGTATATAAATATTTGTTGAATTGAACTTTGAGTTGGATTAACTGTTCCACTTCTAAACTCTCTGACCCAAACTCTTTTTCTGAACTCCTATCTCTTGCTGACCCAAAATCTAGAACAGAGATTGTGATATCCGGGGGCACAAAGAGTTAGCACAAGGAGATCAGCTGGGCTTTTTTTTGGGTCATCTCAGCTCAGTTTCCTGTTTATGAAACAAAGAAATGACCTTAGTGCCTTTCCCCCATTAGACTCTAGGATTTCATCCCCTGTGGGTTTGGCTGCCAGATCTTTCAAATCCTAGGGGACACAGATTCCTTTTGAGTGATGCAAACACAAACCCATTTCACACATAGGGTTCTAAAAAGATTGGTTTTATTAGAAAATGGTAAGTCCTCAGATACCCTCTCCTGGTAGGTAAGCAGCAGCAGAATTCTGATACTGTCTTTGTTCTTAGATCTATTATTGAGGTAGCACGACCAGGCCCATAGGAACTGGGGCATTTGCTCCTCCCAACAGGCACTTAGGACATGGTCCCAACCTGGGCATTCTGGCCTCTGGGTTCACTTTTCCTCCCTTTTTCATGAAGTTCCCTACTCCAGCACCCTAGGAAACTTTACTTATGACCCACATATAGAACATCCCCAAAGGTATGCAGTGTACCATAAGAACTGGGTGCGATATAGGTAACTTGTTCCTACACACACAAGAAAAGCTGAATCTAAAGAATTCACAAGAGTCATTCATGGAAGAGAATTTAGTAATAAGAGAACTACTGAATTCATTATACCATAAGGCAGTCTGGGGATTGCTGATGAGGCAATTAACATTTCATCTTGGCTCCACATTATCGTTTTACTCTAGTAAGAGCTATTGCAACAAGAACGAGCATTTATATAGTTCCTACTGTGTGCCAAATACTTCACAAATCTTATCTCATTCTATCCTTACAACAACTCTGAGAGATGGATGGTATTATGATCCCACTTTACAGATGGGGAAACTGAGATAAAGAGAGGTTAAGAGACTTGACCAGAGCTATACCGGGTGGATCTGAACTCGGGTCTTCTGGACTCCAGGCTCTATCCACTGCACTACCTGGCCGCCTCTCAACTTTGTGCTTAGCCTTTTCCATAGTCAGTCACTTAGACATCTGCAGATGCTACAACCCACTACTTGAAAGACATCATTGCCACTACAGTTCCCAAACTCCAACCTTCCAGATTCACAGTCACCTTCTAGACATGTCCATCGCAAGTCTTCTTCTCAGTCCTCTCCTCAGGAAAGGAAACACAAGTGAGCATGGCCAAACTCAGGTTCAGGCTTACCTGAGGAGGACATGTGCCCTTATCTGCATAGATGCTAGATTAGGGAAATGGGACAAAATGCCCCTACTCAACTTTCTGGTCGTAGCTGCAAAGGAAAGAGGATGACTGAGGGGGTGGGTCATTCTCTTGTACATCCACTGAGTCATCAATTCCTCCAGCTCAACAACAAATTAAGGGACTCTTTATTATCTCCCCTTGTGAGACCCTAGATGATGAGTCATATATGGCTAGAAGACAGCTCTCTGCATTTTAGCTAATTAAAATCAGAAAAGCTAGCTCTGAGCTCTTAGTAAATAAATGTCTTGTCAAAGGGTAGTGGTGCTGGGGAAAGACAGCTAGATTTGGAATCAGAGGAACTGTGTGTCCCACTTGGCCCAGCAAAACTCCTCATCCTGCCCTGTCCCTTGGCTGGTTTCCCACCTGCCATCACTTCTGTGTGTGGAACCTTCCCCATTTCCCCAGCTGCTGCTCCTAGAAGGGACATGTCATTCACTTCTACTATGGTCCCACTTGATATCACGATGGAAGAGGGACCTGAATGGTGCGGGGTTCAGTACCCAGAGCACATGTGTTTGGGACACCAGTGATGAGGCCAGGCCAGTTTAAGAACGTGCCTGTATTCTATGACATTTTCCATTGGGTTAGACTGTGATAAAGGCTTTTCTGCTAACCTCTGAGTTAGAAATGCGTATACTAAAGGCCACAATGACTCAGCTTTGTTTTATCTCTCCGTTTCCTAGATGCGTTTTTAGTATTACAGTTATTATTGTTCAGTTATTTTCAGTCATGTCCAATTTGTCACTATCTCATTTGGGGTTTTCTTGGCAGAGATACTGAAGTAATTCGCCCTTTCCTTCTCCATCTCATTTTACAGATGAAGAAACCAAGGCAAAGACAGTTAAGTAATTTGCCCAGGGTCATACAGCTAGTAAGTGTTTGAGATCAGATTTGAACTCAGTTTTCCTGACTCCAGGCCTGGCACTCTGTCTACTGCACCACCTAGCTGTCCTTATTTTTAGTAAGAAGGGAATAATTATTTTAAGCCTTCAGGTGGGGAGAGTGCCAACAGTCTATCCATTTCAGGTGACATGAGGCCATATATTTATTATTTGCTGCGGCTTCCGTCTATGTTGTATATAATCCTTCCTGCCTTAGGTGAAGGATTATCGGAGACAGAATGCACAAGGCAGATAAAGTTTGTGAGTTTCAAAATGTCAGGAAAGCCAAAATTCATGCCAGTTTTTGTCACCAGGGCAAGCCCAGCAGGGAACTGTACATGGAAGCCAAGACACTACTTTCCAAAGTGAATTCATCCATTGACCATGCCACATCTGAAAGTGAACTTGAGGCAGCTAGTTGGTGCAATGGTTAGAGCACCAGCCCTGGAGTTGGGAGGACCTGAGTTCAAATCTAGCCTCAGATGCTAGTTGTGTGACCCTGGGAAGTCACTTAGTGCTAATTGCCTTAAAAAAAAAAAAAAAGGAAAGAAGCGAACTTGGTGGGTGCTTTGGAGCAATGCTTTGAATCAGAATTCACTTGATAAAACCCAAGAGCTTCTTTACATTTCTTCTGCTGACCTTAGAAGGGATTGTGGAAAGATAGAGAAGCCTAGATTAGATCTTCCTCAACCACCTCCCAAATACGCCAATGTGGCTTACAAATACACCTTTCTAAAAAGAAATAAGATAAATAATATCCAGTAGTACCAATAAACATTTATTAAGCTCTACAAAATGCCAGGTCTTGTGTTAAGTACTGGGAATGCAATTAATATTAAAAAAAAAAAAAGACAGCATTTGCCTTCAAGGTGCAAGTTCATCCTGGAGTTCATCCTTCGTTGCCAAAGAACACCATGCCATCAGAGAAATGATGACTGGAGACGGCCCAGGATGCACTGGGAGACCTTAGACCCTTTAGGCCAATGTCTTTTCCGGTTCTCACTTAGGGTGAGGCAATGCCCATTCATTGAATAGGCCAGGGTATGGCTCTTTTAATGAGGTCAAGAAAAACTAAGACATCAGGCTGGGTAGGAAACAACAACAGTTAGTATTGATAATAACTGTAAAGGTATGGGGGTTGAGGAGCCCTTGACAGGGGCCCCTTAATGTCCTTATTTTGGTTTAAGGCTTTGGAAGAGGACAGGGATGAGGACAGGACAAGACAGGGGAAATGAAGGGAAAGAAGGAAGGAAGGAAGGAAGGAAGGAAGGAAGGAAGGAAGGAAGGAAGGAAGGAAGGAAGGAAGGAAGGAAGGAAGGAAGGAAGGAAGGAAGGAAGGAAGGAAGAGAAGGAAAGGAAAGGAAAGGAAAGGAAAGAAGAAATGAAGGAGGTAATAAAACCCAGGTCAACAGGGCAACTTTTGGCCATTCAAATTTACCTTCCTTTGGAGAGGAGAAGGAAGGGGAGGGAGAGGCAGACAGGAGAGGAGGAGGTGAGGTACCCAGCTAGCATTCAGCCAGCTGCATCTACTCACAGGATCATGTTTGTCCTTCGTTGCCAAAGAAGACCATGCCATCAGAGAAATGATGACATGACTTGCACTTGACTTTGTTTTGAGTGAGGGAGGGAGGGTTGTGAAGGTCACCAGCCTCACTTCTCCAGAGCCATCTGAATCCAATGACCAGATATTCGTCAGGATGACTCATTAAAGGAGCCATGCTGTGGCTACTTCTTAAACACGCCTATTCAAGGCGCTAGCTATCAATCTAATGGAGGAGACAATATGCAAAACTAGACAGTTAAAGGTTGGGGGCAGATATGGGACACCCAGTCCTGGCAGTATGTTGTTCTGTGGAGTTGAAACTAGCTGTTGTTCAGTCATGTGACTCTTTGTGAATCCATGGACCATAACTCTCCAAGTCCTTTTATCTCGTACTATCTCCCATCCAGCCACCATGACACTATCTACCCATCTCATCCTGTGCCATTCCCTTTTCCTTTTGCCTTCAATCATTCCCAGCACCAGGATCTTTTTCAAGAAATCCTGTCTTGTCATTTTGTGGCCAAAGTATTTAAACTTCAGCTTCCACCGTTATCCTTCCAATGAACAGTCCAAACTAATTTCTTTAAGTATTGACTGATCTGATCTCCTTGCTGTCCAAGAGACTCTCAAAAATCTTCTCCAGCTCCACAATTTGAAAGCATCAGTTCTGCAATGCTCAGTTTTTCTTATAGTCCAGCTCTCACAGTCATACATTGCTCCTGGAAAAACCATAGCTTTGACTACGTGGACTTTTGTTGGCAAAGTGGTATCTCTGCTTTTTAGTAGGCTATTCAGATTTGCCATAGCTTTGCTTCCAAGGAGCAAACGTCTTTTAATTTCATGGTGACAGTCAGTCACTGTCTGCAGTGATCTTGGAACCCAAGAATATAAAATCTGACACTGCTTCTATTTCTTCTCCCTCTATTTGTCAGGAAGTGATGGGACCAGTTGCCAAGATCTTTTTCTTTTTGGTGTTAGGCTTTCAAGCCAGTTTTCACACTCTCCTCTTTCACCCTCATCAAGTTAAAACTAGACAGGGTGGCAGATGCAAAGTGGAAAGAGTTGAGAGTCCAGTTTCCATTCTCTATAAAGTAAGGCATTGGGAGGAGTGAGGACTTCACCGTCCATCCCTCCAATGAGAGAGAAGAGGCTGAGGGGAAGTGGTAGCCATCAAGTTAGCAGCAAAGTGGTGAGTTTAGAAATGAAGAGCTTATCCTGGAAGTACTAAGTCTCAAACAAGTAGTAAGCATTAAAGTTATTTAGGGAAGGATGGAGAGAGAGAAAGAGATAGAGACAGAGAGAGAGAGAGAAATTTATTAGTAGGACAAGCTAGGTACATAACATGCAGAAGCAAACAAATATGGTAACAGTGTTTGATAAACCCAAAGACCCTAATTAGCAACAGAAGAAAAATCACTATGACAAACTTCTGGGGAAAATGTACAATTGTACAGAATGCAGATTAGGTTTAGATCAATTCTTCAAACCACATATCAAGATAAACTCCCAATAAATATATGACCTAGATATAAAAGGTCACTTCATCAACAAATTGGAGGAGCAAGGAAGAAATTACCTTTAGGGTCTAAGAACGGGGGGAAAATACATGACGGAACAAGAGAATAGAGAGGCTTATATGAGCGAAGTGGAAACATTTTGATTAAATAAAATTAAAGTTTTTTGCACGAATAAATAGAATGTAAGAAGGGAAATGTAACTGGCTTCCTTTAATACTCAACTCCTCTTTCCAATGCTGGGCATCGATGCCTCCAGCTACTGACCTTTATCTGTTTCATGTGGGAGCTTTCAGTAAACAGCAACAAACACAGACTCACCATAAGCGCTAATATTTCCCAGAGGGCAGGGAATGGTAATAACTCCTTAGGTTGTGTGTTTTGTTGTGGTTTGTCCTTCATTCTCAAAGAGGATGAAGGCATCAAGAAGATGATACCATGACTTGTAAGTCAATTGGATTTAAGTGAGGCAGGGCTGTGCAGTCACCAGCCTCACTTTCTCCTCTGGAGCCATCTGGGCCCAGTGGCAGTACCCACCCAGAAAGAGTCCCTGAGAATATTGAAAGCCTTAAGATTTTGGTGAATTTCTTTGCATGCTTTTGTTTTCACCCCAACAAAATAACTAGCTTTCAGGTCACCTTTTCCTGGGCAAGAAGCCAACATCTTGTTCGTCCTGACCCTTCAGGTATCTGCTCTGGGTGGAACCTGAGAGGGTATGTTTTTCCTTGCTTCCTTCCTTGTTTTATCAGGAAACAAGCAGCATTTCCTGTCATAAAAGCTGTTTGTCTAGCTGTGCCCACTGAAGCAATAAGCCCCCTCTAGCACCCTGCTGGGCCTGAGAACAACCTGCCAGTTCCCCAAGCTCACAAAGGTTGTAGAAAGAACAATGAAGATTCTTTTAAGCCTGACATCAAGAGCAAATGAAAGGAGGGTTTCTTTGGAGCCTCTGCTTGGGCCTTCCATTAGTGAAGTGAAGTCCAGTTTCCTCCTGCATTGAGCAGTTTATTTTTGAGTTGATCCCTAAGAATTGTTAGCACATCAAGAACCAGGGTTTGAAATGGAAGGCATCTCCTTGTGGCTCATTGTCAGATTATTGATTTAGACCCATCTTTTTAACCTTTGACATTTCAAACTGTTGAAATTTGACTCCTGAAAATTAATTTTGTGCTGGATTAATTTCATTTCTTTTAATATTACACACACAGACACACACATACACAAAGACTATTATAAGTGTTCTGGGGATGCTTCTAAGACACCAATGAACAAATGCTTCAGTCTTCTGAAGTTCCTAAGGTCCTTCTTTATTCAAGGTGGAAGGAAAAGGTAGAGGTTGAGACAATCTTGCCCTCTTCCCCAAGGGATTTTCCCCAGGGGGTTGGCTAAAACTGTTTTCTCTCTCTCATCTAGGTTGTCCTACATTCAAATGCTTGGTTCAGAACTGACTTAGTGTTTTATAAAAGGCCCAGAAAATATAATAGGGTGTGCCTTAGTTGAACACCATTGATTAATTCAGAGCAGCCATGTGTCAAGGTGGAAATGGGATGGTCCTGAGGAAGACCTGAGCTCAAACGAGACCTCTTTAATCCCAGCTCCTAAAAATGGATCTTGAGGTGTGCATTTCTTCTCTGGGTCGTTGGTCCTTCTCACTTTTAGGTACCTGCAATGATCATTCACTCAGCATGGACATGATGGAGTCGAAACTCCAGGTCAGCTGGTACAGTCAGCCTGAGAAGCTGAGGTGCCTGAGACTTGAGCCCAGGGAGTCAGGGTGGGATAAACTTGGAACTGCCTGAACTAATATTCTTCTCCTTCCCAGGGTATATTTCTTATACCTTTTGAAGATTTTGAAAATTTTTGAAGATTCCTTGGTGAAAGTTAATCTGACCGTTAATGGCCAAATGGAGCTGGGGGGCAGGGAACCTGGCCTCCAAAATACACTTGAGGGAAGTTAGTGGGAGTTGGAACCATTTGCAGAGAGCCTAGACCCTAGACACTGCCCAGATCCCCTTAAAGGTACCAGAGAACCCTGAGGGAATGGTGAAATCTAACCTCCTTTGCCTTTAGTGAATGGGGGCCAAAGTGGACAGTAGTACATATAAGTTGTTCTACTATTTATGCTCAATTTGCTTTGCATCAGTGCACAAAGGTCTCTTGGTTTCTTCTGAAATTGTCTGTTTTCATCATTTCTTGTGGTATAATAATATTCTATTGCATTAATATACCACAGTTTTTTTGGCCATTCCCCAATGGAGGACATTTGTCCTAAATTTCATATTTTGGGCTACCAGAAAAAGAGTTGCTATACATATTTTTTTATATATATATAGGTTCTTTTCCTCTTTGATTTCTTTAGGGTTACAGATCAAGCCATGGTCTACTTGGGACAACAGGTTTGCAAAATTTAGCAACTTTCCGGGCAGTGTTTCAATTGATTTCCAGAGTGGTTGGACCAGTTCACAGCTAGCCTCTCCAACATTTACCCTTTCTTTCTGTCATCTTTGCCAGTCTGAAAGGTGGGAGGTGGAATCAAAAGTTGTTTTAATTTGCATTTCTCTATTAATGATGAAAACTATTTTTCAAATAATTATTGATAGCTTAGATTTCTTCCACTGAAAACTACCTATTTATATCCTCTTGCCATTTATCTGTCAGAGAAAGGCTCTTAAGTCTTATAAATTTGCATCAGTTTCTTATATATCTTGTAAATGAAACCTTAATCAAAGAAATTGACTGCAAAGACTTCTTTCTCCATTACTTGCTTCCTCAAAAAATTGTCATGTTAGCTTTGTGCAAAAAAACCTTAAACTTTTTAAAAATCAGAATTGTCCAATTGACCATGTATAATTATTTAACATATTTAGTCACGTACAAGAGATCACCAAGAGAAGGAGCACAGAGATAAAAGAAATGAAGATCTAAGACAAGTCCTTAGGAAATACCCAAAGTTAGTGATTGCAAAAGTCACTAGGAAGGATCAGTCAGATTGGAAGAAGGAAAACTAAAAGATAGCAGTCATGGTAGAAACAAATTCGAGAAGGAGGGTAGGAATTACTTTTTAGATCTATTCACTGTCACCAGATTGGTGATGTCTTGTTGACTATCTTTGTCATGAGTCCATTTGGAGCTTGGCGTATTATGTGAAGAATTGGTCTAAAGCTAATTTCTACCAGGCTGCTGTTAAGTTTTCTCAACAGTTTTTGCGAAGTAGTTAGCCCTTACTGCAGCAAGTGGGATCTTTGGGTTTGTCTGCTTCCTCATATTATGTACCCAATCTGCTTCACTGATCTCTCTTTTCTGTCTGTCTTTACTAGTAGCCAATCATGTAACTAATAGCAATTAATTAATGCAATGATTACTACTATATATTTTAAGATGTGATACTGACATTACTCAGTCATTTTCACTAGGGTGCAACTCTTCATGATCCCCTTTGGAGTTTTCTTGGCAGAGACACTGCAGTAGTCTGCCATTTCCTTCTCTAGCTCATTTGCTGGATGAGAAAACTGAGGAAAACAGGGTTAAGTGACTTGCCTTGGGTCACACTACTGGTGAGTGTCTGAGGCCAGATTTGAACTCAGGAAGATAAATCTTGCTGACTCAATGCCCAACACTCTATCCACTGTGCCACCGAGCTGCCAACTGAAAAATACTCCCAATTATTTGATAGCTTCTGTAGTCATTTTGAAAGGAATTTCCATCTCTGTCTCTTTATGCTGATATCAGGATCTCAGCAGAAATCAGGATACTGATTTATATGGATTTATCTACTACCCTTCAATTTTGCTGAATTTTTTAATCATTTCAATTTATTTTTAGTTGACTCTAGAGAGTTCTCTAAGTACACATCATATTAACTGTAAAGAGCAAAATTAAATTTCCTCTTGGTCTATGTTTATTCCCTCAATTTCTTTCTCCTATCTTATTGTTGGAGCTAGCATTTATAGAACTATGTTAAATAGTAGGGATGATAATGGACATCCTTACTTGACCCTTGATCTTATTATTAAACACCTCTAATTTTTCCCCATTATATATAATGTTTGCTCTTGGATTTAGTTAGATATTATTTACCATATTAAAGGAAAGGCTATTCATTTCTATGACATTTAGAGTTTTTAATAGGAAAGGCGGTTAAATTTTGTCTAAAGCTTTTTCATCATCTGTTGATACAATCATGTGGTTTTATTATTTACATTATTAACACAGCTTATTAAATTTATAGTCCTTTTTATGCTGAACCAACCTTGCATTCCTTATATAAATCCAATGTGGTCATAGTGTATAGTCTTTCTAATATGTTCTTATACTTGATAGCTTTTTATTTAAAATTTTTGTATCACTGTTCATTAGGGATTTTGTTCTATAGTTTTCTTTCTCTGCTTTATCTTTAAGTATCAAGGTCAGAGTTGAATTATAGAAAGATTAGAAGGGTGCTTTTATTTTATTTTTACAATCAATGTATGTAGTGTTGGAATTCACTATTCCTTGAATGTTTGATAGAATTCACTATTGAATCCACCTGTACCTATAGCTTGTTTACTGCGATTTTCTTATTCTGATGTTGGATTATTTAAATAGCCTATTTCTTCTTTTGTTAAGTGGAATATTTTATATTTTTGTAGTATTCATCTGTTTCTTCTAAATTGTCTGTTTTCTTTGAATATAGTTGGACAACATGGTTTCTTATCGTTTCCTTTATTTTTTCTTCAACTAGTGTGAGTTCTCCTTTTAATTTTTTTTATATGAACAATTTGGTTTTCCTCCCTCTTTAAAAAAAATGTGTTAGCTAATTGTAAATCTTATTCATTTTTTTTCCCAACAAAGCAGCTCCTGGTTTTAATTTCAGTGGTATTCCTGCTTTTAATTTTATTAATTTCTTCTTTTATTTTCATAATTCTTACTTTGTTCTTTAATTGGAGAATTTTGATTTGTTGTTGAATTATTTTTTTATTGCATGCCCAATTCATTTATTTTTCCTTCTCTCTTTGGTTGATGTAAGTGTTTAGAAATATAAATTTTCCTCTCAGAATGATTTTAGCTGTATGACTTTTGGAATGTTGTCTCATTATTGTCATTCTGACTGATGCATTTTTCTATTGTTTCTATAATTGGTTTTTTGACCCACTCTTTCTTTAGAATTATGTTATTGAGTTTCCAATTATTTTTAATTCTTTCTTTAAAGACCCTTTATTGAATCTAATTTTATTGCATTATGGTCAGTAAACAATGCCTTTAATATTTCAACTTTTCTCCATTTTTAAAATCAGTTATTTATGTTTCCACATATGGCCAATTTTTATGAAAATGTCATCTATAGCTAGGATTTAATAATCACCACCATGTCTAACTTTTCTAAAGTTCTATTCATGTCCTTACCTTCTTTCTTTTTCATCTTTTGTTTGGATTTATGTAGATCTGAGAGGCATGCCACCACTCTTAACGTTTTACTATCTCTTACTTCGTTCTCAGTTAAAATCTCATTTCCTACAAGAAATCTTTCTTGATCTCTCTTAATGCTAGTACCTTTTTCTTGAGATTATCTCCAATTTATCCTGTGTGTGTGTACACACACATCTATATAGATGTATATATGTGGAGATATGTTTTATATGTATATGTGTGTGTATTTATTTATGTGTATTGTATTTATTTGGCATGTCTCTCTCATTAGACTGGCATCTGCTGGTGAATGGAACTGTTTTTATCTTTCCTTGTATCCTTAGCATTTAGCACAGTGACTAGAATATAGCAGGTAATTAATAAATGCTTACTGACTTCACTTAACTTTTCCTTTAAATATTTAAACACTTATATTATTATGTTTATATGAATTTAGTCCTTTATCTCATTAAAGACTCATTTTTTTTCTTTTAAGGGTTATATTTAGTTTTACTGAGTAGATGATCTTTGCTTGTAAACCTTCATCTCTTTCCTTTTGGAATATCATATTTTAAACTCTCCTTTCTTTTATAGTATCAGCTTCTAAGTCTTGTGTAATCCTTGTTGTGGCTCCTTGGTAGTTGGAACTTCTCTTTGGCCATTTGTACTCTTTTTCCTTTGACTGGGAGCTCTAGATTTGGGGTATGACATTGTTGGTCATTTTCATTTTGAGGGTTCTTCCCAAAAGGAAACAGTGTGCTATTTTTCCATTTTCACTTTGCTCTATGGGTCCAACGGTTCTAGGAAGTTTTTATTTATAACATCCTAATATATGGTATCCAAACTTTTTTCTGTTCCTAATTTACATATGGCCCATTAATTCTTAGATAGTCTCTCTTTGACCTGTTTCCCAGGTCAGTTGTTTTTGATGACTCTCTTAAATCAGGGGTAGGGAACCTACAGCCTAAAGATCACATGTGGCCCTATAGGTCCTCAAGTGTGGCCCTTTGACTGAATCCAAACTTCACAAAACAAATCCTCTTCATAAAAGGATTTGTTCTGTAAAACTTGGACTCAGTCAAAAGACCATACCCAAGGACCTAGAAGGTCACATGTGGCCTCAAGGCTGCAGGATCCCCACCCCTGTCTTAGATCATCTGTGGTTTTTTAGGAAAAAAAATCTGGTTTTCATATTTCTTTTTGGTTCATTGAGTAATTGCTTTCATTTTGGACCTTTATAATTTTCAGAGGATTACAGATGATAATATGGATAATTTGGATTACATAAAATTAAAAAGTTTTTGCGCAAACCAATTCAACGCAGCTAAGATTTAGAAGAGAAATGGGTAAATGGAAGGGGGTAATCTTTGCATTAAGTTCCTTTGATAAAGGTCTCTTTCTGGACATGGGAAACTGATTCACATTTATAAGAGTAAGAGCCCTTTCTCAATTGATTAGTGGTCAAAGGATATGAATCAACAGTTCTCAAGGGAAGAAGTCCAAGCTCTCTATAACCATATGAAAATTGCTCCAAAATCACTAATAATTAGAGAAATACTAACTAAAGAAACTCTGAAGTTCTACCTCATACCTACCAGATTGATAAAGTTGACAAAAAGGGAAAATCATAAATATTGGAAGGGCTTTCAGTAGCACTGACACATTGTTGGTGGAACTGTGAATTGCCTCAACTATTCTGGAAAGCAATTTGGAAGTATGCTTCAAAAGTTGCTAAACAGCCAATACTCTTTGCCCCAGCAACCCTGCTACTTTGTCTATACCTCAAAAAGATCAAAGAAAGAGGAAAAAGTTCTATATTTACAAAATTACTTATAGCTGTTCTTTTAATAGCAGCAAATAACTGGAACCTAAGGAAGTGCCAATCAGTTGGGGGAACGGTTAAATAAATTATGTCATATGAATGTAAAGGAATACTATCATACTGTAAGAAATTATGAAAGGGATAGTTTTAGAGAAACCTAGGAAGAATTACATAAACTGGCAGAGCGAAGTAAGAAGAACCAGAAGAAAAATTTATCCAATAACAACATTGTAAAGGCAAATCACTTTGAAAGACTTTAAGTTGTTAAGACATAGTGACAATTTCAGATAACCAAACAATGACTATCCACCTCCTAGCAGAGAGGTAAATGTACTAATGTGCAGAATAAAACATACATTTTTGACGTGGTCAATACAAGAATTTATTTTGCTTAACTATGCATATTTATTGCAAAGGTTTTGTTTTTCTTTTTTTTTAGGGGAGAAGTGAAATGAGAGAGAATAAATACTTTTTAACTAAAAAAGCTAAATTAATAAAGAGTGATTTGGGGATTACAATTTGATATTAATCAATGATTATATGAAAGCAAAAAAATTGAATGAAAACTTAGATACTATAATCTAAACTATACTTCATGAGTAAAGGAGGAGGTGACTCACAAGAGTGGTCTATTTGTAATACATAGAGAATGGCTAGGTACCTTTCACATATAAGAGATTTATGGCAGAAAGTTTTCCTAAATTCAGAAGCATCTATTCTCATACTTTGGTCTAAATTCTCAGCTCAACCTAGGGCTTAAAATGTAAGAATCATTTGCATACTACATTTCAAAAATTTATCTCAAACTATCTTATATTTGACCCTTCACCTGGAACTCCAGGAAAACCTCCAAATACATATTTCCTTTCCCATTAGGATTCTTAGTTCTGCAGGCAGTTTTCAGATGAAAAAATTAAAGTTATCTATAGTCATATGAAAAAAATGCTCTAAATCACTACTGATTAGAGAAATGCAAATCAAAACAACTCTGAGGTACCACATCAAATCTATCAGAGTGACTAACATGACAAAACAGAAAAATGATAAATGTTGGAAAAGATGTGGAAAAGTTGAAACACTAATGCATTGTTGGTGGAGTTGTGAACTGATCCAACCATTCTGGAGAGCAATTTGAAACTACCCCTAAAGAACTATAAAAATGTGCATATCCTTGACACAGCAATATAACTTCTAGGTCTGTATCCCAAAGAGATTATACAAATGGGAAAAGGACCCATATGTACAACAATATTTATAGCCCATCAAATGGAGAATGGTTGAGCAAGTTATGATATATGAATGTAATGAAATACTATTGTGCTATAAGAAATGATGAACAGGTGGACTTCAGAAAAACCTTCAAAGACTTATATGAACTAATGCTGAATGAAGTGAGCAGAGCCAGGAGAACATTATACACAGTAACAGCTACAGTGTGTGAGGACTATTTTTGATAGATTTAGTCCTTCACAGCAATGCAAGGACCTAAAATATTTCCAAAGTACTCATGATGCAAAATGCCATCTACATCCAGAGAAAGAACTATGGAGTAAGAACACAGAATGAAGCAGACTATTTTCTCCTTTATTATGTTTTGTTTTTCTAGTGGTTTCTCCCATTTGTTTTAATTCTTCTACGCAACATGACTAATGTGAAAATGTGTTTAACAGGAACGCATGTGTAGAACACATACGTCTTGGGGAAGATGGGGGAGAAAATTTGTAACTTATGGAAGTGATTCTTTAAAATTGAAAACAAATCATTAATAAATTTGGGGGAAAATAAATCAATAAAAATGAGACAAATTCAGAGACGTAGAACATTGAAAGAGATGCAAATAAGTTGCTATTGTTATCATTTGCTAAAATGTATATTCTCTCTCTCTCAAAAAATATAAATAGTTCTGAAGATATTAAAAACATTTGTAGCAGTTCTTTCTGTGGTGGCAAAGAATTGGAAATTGAGGGGATGCCCATCAATTGGGGAATGGCTGAACAAGGTGTGGTATGTGAATGTAATGGAATACTACTATTGTGCTATAAGAAATGATGAGCAGGCGGACTTCAGAAAATCTTGGGAAGATTTATACGAACTCTGCTGAGTGAAGTGAGCAGAACCAGGAGAACACTGTATATAGTAATAGCCACATTGTACAATGACTAACTCTGATAAGCTTATCTCTTCTTAGCAATGCAATGATCTAAGACACCTCCAAGACTCATGATGGAAAATGCTGCCCATATCTAGAAAAAGAACTATGGAGTCTGAATGCAGATCAAAGCTTGTTATTGGCTCTCTCTCTTCTTTGTTGTTGTTTTAGGCAGGGGCAGGAGGGGGTTCTTTCTGGTGGTCTCTAACCATTGGTTCTAATTCTTCTTTACAACATGACTAATGTGAAAATAGATTTAATGTAAATGTATAGTAAAGCCTATATCAAATTCCATGTTGTTTTGGAGTGGGGGAGGGGAGAGAGAAAGAGAAAATTTGGAACTCAAAATCTTATGAAAGTAAATGTTGAAAACTAAAAATAAATAAATTTAATAATAATAATTTTAAAAGATTTTTAATTTTGTCCCAATGCACATGACCTAAATACAGTGTAAATAAAGTTTGAGGCAGGTATTTGTTTTCCCTATACAATGCCAAATACAAAAGGCTTTCACAAACAGGCATTGACAGATAATTTAAAAAGGGAAATGATTATTAATAAACAATAATTTGGGGGTGTGGAGTCAAGATGGCAGAGTAGAAAGACTCACGTATGCTAGCTCTGAACCCACAGCCCATGGATTTAATGTAAGAAGAGCTCCCCACAAGTTCTGGATCACTGCAGGGTGTGCAGAAACACAGTGGAAGAGATTTCCATTCCAGAGAGCCCTGGAGAGCCATCCCCAGGGTCCATCATGCCCCGGAAAGTGGAGTCCACCCCAGCGCTGCCCTGGCCATGGCCCCAGAGGAGCAGATCCGAGCAGGCTTCAGGGACAGAATCTCCGGCGGCCGGGAAGGTCCCTCTGCCCACAGGCACTACAGGTCAGTGAGAGAGATGTCTGGGCTGGCCAAGAGGGGAGCGTGGTGTCTCCATGACTCAGGCCCCCTCAGGAGGAAGCGGCAGAGGCAGGGGCAGTGGCAGCAGTGGCGGCCCCCCGGGACTCCCCGAGAAGCAGGCAGAACTTCAGGTCTCTGCATAAACCCCTGAGGGAGCTGAGCCTGGGAGACGGCCCTGCCTCCACCCACCCCATTACTGAAGATCTCTGCATAAACCCCTGAGGGAGCTGAGCCTGGGAGACGGCCCTGCCCCCACCTGCTCCATTACTGAAGGTCTCTGCATAAAGCCCCTGAGGGAACTGAGCCTGGGAGGTGGCCCTGCCCCCACCTGAGCACCAGAACTTAAGCTCACATTGAATAGCAGCTGCGCCTGCCGCGGAAAGCCCATTTGAATCTCAGACCCCAAGCACTAGCTGGGCAGATCTAGGCGGGGGTGGAGAGGAATCTCAGAAGTCAAGTAACTGGCTGGGAAAATGCCCAGAAAAGGGAAGAAAAATAAGACTATAGAGAGCTTCTTTGAGCAGGTGCAAATGTTCCCGTCTTTCAATTCTGATGACGAGGAAATATTCTTACCATCAGGAAAAGATGTGGTGGGCGGGGCCTCTGTATCCCAGACATCCCAGGGGGATGTCAGGTGGGCTCAGGCCTTGGAAGAGCTCAAAAAGGATTTTGAAAAGCAAGTTAGACAGGTGGAGGAAAAACTGGGAAGAGAAATGAGAGAGATGCAAGAAAAGTATGAAAAACGGGTCAATACCTTGGTAAAGGAGACCCAAAAAAATGCTGAAGAAAATAACACCTTGAAAAATAGGCTCACTCAATTAGAAAAAGAGGTTCAAAAAGCCAATGAGGAGAAGAATACTTTCAAAAGCAGAGTTAGCCAAATGGAAAAAGAGGTTCAAAAGCTCACTGAAGAAAATAGTTCTCTCAAAATTAGAATGGAACAGATGGAGTCTAATGACTTTCTGAGAAACCAAGAAATCACCAAACAAAACCAAAAGAATGAAAAAATGGAAGAGAATGTGAAATATCTCATGGGAAAAACAACTGACCTGGAAAATAGATCCAGGAGAGACAATTTAAAAATTATAGGACTACCTGAAAGTCATGATCAAAAAAAGAGCCTAGACATCATCTTCCATGAAATTATTGAGGAAAACTGCCCTGACGTTCTACAACCAGAGGGCAAAATAAGTGTTGAAAGAATCCATCGATCACCGCCTGAAAGAGATCCAAAAAGAGAAACTCCTAGGAACATTGTGGCCAAATTCCAGAACTCCCAGCTCAAGGATAAAATCTTGCAAGCAGCTAGAAAGAAACAATTCCAGTATTGTGGAAATAAAATCAGGATAACTCAAGATCTAGCAGCTTCTACATTAAGGGATCGAAGGGCATGGAATAGGATATTCCAGAAGTCAAAGGAACTAGGACTCAAACCAAGAATCACCAATAATTTGGAGAGATCCAGAGTTCCCTCTTTTTCTGAAGTCTTCATTTCAAAAGTTCAGTCTCTTGAAGGACATTACCAATAATGAGATTGAATTAATTCTCCTCAAATCTTGGTCAAGGATAAATTCTTTGAATATTGACCAGGGCTGAGTAATTTAGAGGTAAATGATATAATCAAAGTTCATTAGACCAGATATAGCCCCTCATTGTAATATTTATTCTCTCATTAATTGTTAACCAATCAGAGTTATTGCCATCCTCAGGAATACTCCTCTTCCAAGGGTACATAAGCCATGAGCCCACCCCCATGTTTGGCATTCAAGAGTGCCACTGACCTTTTTTATTAAAATGCTGACATTATTAATAAAATGACTAATTACCAAGAAATTATGTCTCAAACTTTTTAAATGCTACAAAAAGCAATCGGTAATAACTACTGCTATACTCTCCTGTGAGGTTGTCACTTAAACATGGGAACACTCTGCACCATCTCCCTTCAAAGTCCATGCCTTTGGGCCAACTAAGCTAGGAACTGAGCTCTTTCCCATCTTGGTGGCTATTTTCTCCAATGTAGGAATTCTCCTTGCTGCCAATCACCTCCAACAGATGAACCTATGACCTCCATTTCCTCAGACTCAGAAGGTCACTTCCAAGTTGGACGGGTCCATCTTATCTTAGGATTGCTATCTGCTCACCCAATATTACTACAAATGAAGCAAAATAAGTAGCCAGAGGTCCCGGCTTAAATTCCCTTAGTTGAGTCTCCCTAATGAAGGACCTACGTAGGAACAGTCATCAAGCCATGGGGGTGAAGGCATCTTCCAGGCATAGCCTCAAATAGCCCTGCCACAGACTCCAACTGGGAAGAGAAGAGATGACTGAGCCAGTAATTCCTGTCACTTCATAGTATTTAGACCACCTCCTTGAAGGAGAGCTTATTTCTGTAGTACTCCTCTCATTACAGTGTGTGAGTAGAAATAATAATTGGACAAAAGACAAAAGATGTGGGTTCTAGTCTTAACTTCGCCTCTAACTTTCTTGGAACAAATCAACTCAGTTCTCTAGGGCTCAGTTTCCTCATCTATAAAATTAGAGGGTTGAGGTCCCTTCCACTTCTAACTTTCTTAGATTCCTGGAATTTAGAGTTTTGCCCCACAGGAAGGGACCAGTAATAAATGTTTATTGTGTTTGTTGTAATTCTGGGAAAGTAGGAAGCATGCTTCTTAGAATCCCCCCAGATCCTGGCCCCATGGAACTCTGAGCTAATGCCAGATGCCTTCATCGAGTTCAGGGGAATCACTGGCCTTTGAGAATGTGTTGGGATGCATCTTGTTCTAGCAGAGCCAGAAACATTCCTTCCTGTTCACATCATCTTCCTCAGAATTTTGGGAGATGGTTGGGGTGGACTTGTATCACAGAGTTAAAAATCAACAGTGAGTACTTTTGGCCTTTTTCCAGGACATCTCTAATCTGTCATCATAATTACTGTCTCAGTCCACTCTGCCTTGGGATTCAGCCTTGCCTGGGGGCTGAGGGAAGGGAAAGGCGGCTATGTGAATAGTAGAGAGTATCCAGCCTCAGATACTTACTAGCTGGGTGATCCCTAGGCAGATGACTTAACTTCTGTTTGCCTCAGTTTCCTCATCTGTAAAATGGGGATAATACTGGGACATATCTCCTGGGGTTGCTGTGGGATCAAATGTTGTAGTAATTGTAAGGTGCTTAGCAAGTCGTAAGTGCTAGGTAAATGTTAGCTTTTATTACTATTATTAAGAGCACTGACCTGTTCTGTAGAAGACCTGAGTTCTACTCTTAGTTCCTCTGTTTATTACCTTGTCCGAGGTGATCTTTGGACAAATCATTAAATTCTCTGGTTCTCCATTTCTTGTAGAATCATAGATGCAGATACAGATAAAATATTGACTCTAGTTCAATGTCCTTATTTTACAGGTATAGAAACAGGCATAGAGAGGTTAAGTGACTTGCCAGAGGTCACACAGGTTGAGTGGCATGGGCAGAATTTGAATTCAGGTCCTCTGACTCCAAAATTCAGTGCTCTTTCCATTGGACCACACTGCTTCTTTCATTTAGTTCAATTCCACAAATGTTTAATAATGCAAATCACTGTTCTAGGTGCTAAAAATACAAAGTCAGAAGCGATATCTTCCTGGAGTCATCAAGGGGGGATAGGAGGAAGCAAGAAAAGAAGAGGGCAGATGAGTAAATGCAAGGTAATTTGAGAAGGGAGAGAGCTAGGGATACCCTGATAAATGTATAACAACTTTTCCAGGAAAAAAATATCTAGGACATACTGTGAGAGTTCATCTGTATTATTAGTCATTTTTCCATCCCTTTGCCAAGTCTGGATAATCAATACCCCAATGATTCAAGTTCAGTTTTGTAGTACTTGCTGATTTCCAGTACTCACATTGAACATTTTACAATTAGCTCTCATGAGTTGGTTGGAGCTGCCTCCAGTATGCCCATGGAAAAGAGGTAAAGAGAAAATCTTCATGCAAGAGGAGAAGGTTGTAAGTTGAGCCTTGAAAGATAGTAAAGTTTCTGAGTGGTGGAGGAAGTGCACACTAGACTCAGGCAACAGGATTGACTGAGTGGGGTTTGGGGTAAGGGGAGGTAACATCATCATATCTGCCCTTTAGGAAGATCAATTTGATAGCAGAGTGGAAGGTGGACCAGAGTGAGAGACCCTTGAGGCAGACAAGCCAAACAACAAGCTATTGCAATAGTACTAATATAGTACTAATTCTTGTACCATGTGCCTCAAATATGATTGCATACATTCATAAATGCACATGTTTTTTTTAACATGCTTAGATTTCCATTCCATGGCTTTTGCTTTGTATTTGCACAGTGCACATTTTATAACTTCATTTGCTTGTTAACCTTGTTAAGTTTGCTATGGCTCATCCTGTTGTTTAGAAGGTCTATCCTTATTTCTATGCTTATTTGCTTTTATTCTGTGAACATGTACATGTCATTGTGATGTGTAATGGAAGTTATGGAAGCCAACTGCCAAAGGTTGCTTCACATGATGCTATATCTCTGCATGTATTATTGCTGGAGTTTTTGCTATGAATAGTGTTCTGAGGTAATTTTCTGGGATACTGATTAATAACTCTCATTCTAGTATTTGATGCTATGTTGGAGCCAAATCTATGATGCTTCAGCTGAACTCACAACAACATAACATAGTTGCAAATTTGACAGCTGCAAAAATAGATTCACGGAGAACATAAACAGGGAAACTACATTTTGCTGCAAAGATACCACAGGCAATAAATTAATTTCAATGTTTAACATATATCCACTGAATGGCATGCCATCTCAATATTTGCAAAAAGTTAAATGAGTTATAGGCAGAAATACACAGTCAGCCTAGAACAGTGGGGAAATATTGATGTATTTATTTCAGAAGTAGATAAATATAACCAAAAAATAAGCAAGAAAGAAGTTAAATCTGAGGCCAGATTTGAACTCGGGTGAATGAGTCTTCCTGACTTGAGGCTTGGTGCTCTGTTCACCGCACCATTTAACCATTCTGTTCTGCCTACTTGTCTTGCTCAGACCAACATTCAGATCAGGAATGTACAGAACTCAAATCAGAAGGGTGAAGGTCAGACTTTGTTCTGGATCATACCACTCTGAGATTATTGAAAACTTGGAAGTAATTGTGGTGGTTGGTGGCTGTCCTTCATTCTCAAGGACCAAAATGACATCACTATATATATTAGGGTCAAGGTTAGCATCACTATGTTTTTTCCTGACCATCATGTGAATGTTTGCCATGGGTGAGTTCTCCATAAAATAGTCTTTTAGGCAAGCATCCATTTGGCATTCGAACAGCCCATCAGAGTTGGAGTAGAGTTTGAATGCTTGGCAGTTTAGTTTAAGAAAGGAAATCAGTGTCTGATATTTTATCCTACCAGAGCTTCAGAATCTTCCTAAGACAATTCAAATGGAAGTGATTCAGTTTCCTGGCATGGTGCTGGTTTGCTGTCCAGGTTTCACAGGCTACAACAATGAGGTCAGCACACCAGTTCTGTAGACCTTCAGTTTGGTAGTCAAATACTTCTCTCCCACACTTTCCTTCAGAGTGTCCCAAACACTGTGCTATCTCTGGCAAAGCATGCATCAATCTCATTATCAATGTGTACATCCCTGGAAATTATAATGCCAAGGCAAATGAACTTATCCACAGCATTCAAAACTTCTCCATTTGTTGTAACTGTTGGTTCCATGTGTAGATGGTGTGGTAGTTGGCTGATGGAGCACCTGTGTTTTCTTGATGTTAATTGTTAGGCCAAAATTAGCACAAGCAACAGAGAATTGATCCACACTTTTCTCTGTGTCTCAGCTTTAGAGGCCTCATTGAGTGCACAATCATCTGCAAACAGCAATCATTCACCAACACTCCCTCACGTTGGTCTTGGTTTGCAGCCTTTTCAAGTTGAAGAATTTACCATCAGTGTGATAGCTGATGCCAAGTTCATTCTTATTGAAGGTGTTTGATCACATGCCTGAAAACACCATGCTAAAAAAGCATGGAAGCAAGCACACAGCCATGTTTCACTCCACTGGTGACTGGGCAGGCAGGAGAGCATCATCCATTATTCAGAACCCAGGCAAGCTTACTGTCATGAAACTGACACACATTACTAATGAACTTCTCTGAGCAACCAAATTTTAACGTAGTTTTCCATAAGCTCTCATGACTGATAGTATCAAAGAGCCAAGAATCCTGCATCTCTCTAAGCTTTACTTGTACTTTATTTTTGATAGAGTTAAATGCTGCCATCTAGAGATGGATGAACTATCCTGCTGGTAAATCCTGTGAAGTTCTCATTTTTCATTTAGCAGCTTCTGAATTTCACCATAATTTTCATCAAACCAGTCTTGATGTTTGCAAATGCTCTGAGATAAACCATTGTAGTGCTAGACATCAAATCTCTCCACTCCTTTTCTGCTCCACTGTTGCCAACCATGTGTTGACTCAACTCTCTCTTCAAGTTAGCAACACCTTTGCTGCTCAGAGAAGTTCTCTAATCAAGGAGGAGCCAAGATGGTGGAGTAGAAAGACTCACATATGTGAGCTCCAAACCCACAGCCCACAAATTACCTATGGAAAGAACTCCCAACGGGTTCTGGAGCAGTGGAAGCTGTGCAGCAGCACAGGGGAGGAGATTTCTGTTCCAGAGAACCCTGAAAAACTGACCCCAAAGGTCCGTCACGCCCCAGACGCAGAATGGAGCCCCTGCCCTGGCGGCCCCAGAGGAGCAGATCCAAGCATGCTTCAGGGATGGAACCTTCGGTGGCTGCGAGGATCCCTCCACCCAAACACACTACAGGTCAGTGAGACTGGCCAAGAGGGGAGCAGGGTGTCTCTGTGGCTTGGGCCTCCTCGGGAGGAAGCCGCGGGGGAGGTGGTGGACAGGGGCTCCCGGAGCAGGCAGGAGTTCAGGGCCATTACTGAAGGTCTCCTCATAAACCCCCTGAGGGAACTGAGCCTAGGAGGCAGCCCTGCCTCCACCCCAGCACCAGAACTTAAGCTCACATTGAATAGCAGCCACGCCTGCCACTGAAAGCCCTGAGGCTGGGGAACAGCATTTGAATCTCAGACCCCAAGCACTAGCTGGGTGTATCTAGGCAGGGGTGGAGAGGAGTCCCAGAAGTCAAGTAACTGGCTGGGAAAATGCCCAGAAAAGGGAAGAAAAATAAGACCATAGAGGGCTACTTTCTTGGTGAACAGATGTTTCCTCCTTTCATTTCTGAATGAGGAAGAACAATGCTTACCATCAGGGAAAGACATAGAAGTCAAGGCCTCTATATCCCAAACATCTGAAATAGATATCCAATGGGCTCAGGCCATGGAAGAGCTCAAAAAGGATTTTGAAAATCAAGTTAGACAGGTGGAGGAAAAACTGGGAAGAGAAATGAGAGAGATGCAAGAAAAGCATGAAAAACGGGTCAATACCTTGGTAAAGGAGACCCCAAAAAATGCTGAAGAAAATAACACCATGAAAAATAGGCTCACTCAATTGGCAAAAGAGGTTCAAAAAGCCAATGAGGAGAAGAATGCTTTCAAAAGCAGAATTAGCCAAATGGAAAAAGAGGTTCAAAAGCTCACTGAAGAGAATAGTTCTCTCAAGATTAGAATGGAACAGATGGAGTCTAGTGACTTTCTGAGAAACCAAGAAGTCACAAAACAAAACCAAAAGAATGAAAAAATGGAAGATAATGTGAAATATCTCATTGGAAAAACAACTGAACTAGAAAATAGATCCAGGAGAAACAATTTTTAAATTATGGGACTACCTGAAAGCCATGATCAGAAAAAGAGCCTAGACATCATCTTTCATGAAATTATTGAGGAAAACTGCCCTGAGATTCTACAACCAGAGGGCAAAATAAGTATTGAAGGAATCCAGTGATCACTGCCTGAAAGAGATCGAAAAAGAGAAACTCCTAGAAGCATTGTGGTCAAATTCCAGAATTCCCAGGTCAAGGAGAAAATATTGCAAGCAGCTAGAAAAAAACAGTTCCAGTATTGTGGAAATACAATCAGGATAACTCAAGATCTAGCAGCTTCTACATTAAGGGATCGAAGGATGTGGAATAGGCTATTCCAGAAGTCAAAGGAGCTAGGACTAAAACCAAGAATCACCTACCCAGAAAAACTGAGTATAATACTTCAGGGGAAAAATGGTCTTCCAATGAAATTGAGGACTTTCAAGCATTCTTGATGAAAAGACCAGAGCTGAAAAGAAAATTTGACTTTCAAACACAAGAATGAGAAGCATGAAAAAGTAAACAGCAAAGAGAAGTCATAAGGGACTTACCAAAGGTGAACTGTTTACATTCCTACATGGAAAGACAATATTTGTAACTCTTGAAGCTTTTCAGTATCTGGGTAGTTGGTGGGATTACACACATGCACACACACACGTACACACATGCATGCACAGAGACAGAGAGCACAGAGTGAATTGAATAGGATGGGATCATATCTTTAAAAAAATTAAGGTAAATGTATAAGAGAAATGTAGGAGGAGGAGAGAGGGTGAAATGGAATGGGGCAAATTATCTCTCACAGAAGAGGCAAGCAGGAGACTTTTTAGTGGAGGGAAAAAGAGGAGAGCTGAGAAAAAAACATGAAGTTTACTCTCATCACATTCGACTAAAGGAAGGAATAAAATGCACACTCTTTTTGGTATGAAAACCTATCTTACAATACAGGAAAGTGGGGGAGAAGGAGATAAGCAGGGAAGGGGGGGATGATGGAAGGGAGAATGGGAGGAGGGAACAATTTGAAGTCAGCACTCTTGGGGAGGGACAGGATCAAAAGACAGAATAGAAACAGTGGGTGGCAGGACAGGATGGAGGGAAATATAGTTAGTCTTACACAACATGACTATTATCGAAGTCATTTGCAAAACTACACAGATATGGCCTATATTGAATTGCCTGCCTTCCTAAAGGGAATGGGTGGGGAGGGAGGGATGGGGAGAAGTTGGAACTCAAAGTTTTAGGAACAACTGTTGAGTATTGTTCTTACTACTAGGAAATAAAAAATACAGGTAATGGGGAATAGAAAGTTATCTGGCCCTACAAGATAAAAGAGAAGATGGGGACAAAGGAAGGGAGGGATGATAGAAGAGAGGGCAGATTGGTGATAGGGGAAATTAGAATGCTTGGTGTATTGGGGTGGGGGGAGGGGACAAATGGGGAGAAAATTTGGAACCCAAAATTTTGTGAAAATGAATGTTAAAAAAAGGTTAAATAAATAAATTTATATATCCAGAAAGAAAAAAAAAGAAAAAAAGAAAAGAAGTGCTCTAATCTGTTGACACTGAAAACTTGTAAGTACTCACCTGAGCTGTCCCTGAGATCCTCAAACTTTGTATGACTCAGTGGAATGCATTTAATGGAATATGTACCCCAAGAAAGGAGCAGCAGGACCCAGAAGAACATAAAATAAGACCAGGCATGGCAGTCATTTAGACATCCACAGAACCTGATCCTAACAAAGGACACTGCTTTGCCATTTTCTTTTCTAGCTCATTTGACAGATGAGGAAACTGAGGCAAACAGGGTTAAGTGACTTGCCCAGAATCACACAGCTAGTAAGTATCTGAGACCAGATTTGAAGTTGCAAAGCTAAGCCTTCTTGACTCCAGGGCCAGAACTCATTCTATCCACTATGTCACTTCACTGCCCTGGATGGTAAAAAGGATAAAATAGAAGTTAATAATTACATGAGAAAACATGAACTATTAAAACAAAGTCAAAGGATTTAAAAAATAGAAGAAAATGTAAATCATCTCACATAAAAAAACAACTGAACTAGAAAACAGATCGAGGAGAGGTAAGTTAAAATTCATTAGACTACTTGAAAGCCATGACCATACTTAATGAAATCATTAAAAAAATTGGTGCTGATGCCCAGATTTCTTAGAACTAGAGTGCAAAGTCATAATAAAAAATCTGTTAGTCACCTCTGGAAAGAAATCCTAAAATTAAAACTTCCAGCACCATTATAGCCAAAATCTAGAGATTCCAGGTCAAAGAAAAAAAATACTACAAATGCCCAAGAAACAAAGAATTCAAATGTCAAGAAACCATAGTCAAGTACAAGATACAACTATGAAGAATCCAAAAGCTTGGAATATGATATTTCACAAGGCAAAAGATATAGGCTTATAACCAAAAATAGCATACTCAGAAAAAAGCAGAGAAAACGGACCTTTTATCAAATAGGTGACATCTAAGCATTCATAATGAGAAGTCAAGTTGTTTAGAAATTTTGAAATAGAAACACAGGACTCAAGAGAAACATAAAAAGTTAAATATAAGTGAGCAATCATTAGCTACCAACCAAGGATGAACTGCATACATCCTGATATGGGGAAATGAGATGTGTTTCCCCTCGGAATTCTGTCATAATCAATTGTCATTGTCATAGAGAAAGTCTAATAAGACACAGGGTTTTTCTTTAATCTTTAAAAAAATGAAATGGGGGAATACATTAAGAAGAAAGTGAGGTGAAAAACGGGGGAGGGAAATTATCTCACATGATCATGTATCAGGTAGAAAGCTACACAAAGAAGGAGGAAGAGGTCAGAGCAGCAGGCTACACTTGAACATCATTTTCATCTGAACTGGTCAAAGGAGAGAAGAATACACACAAATACAGAGTTGTGTGCGAATATAAATTTCACTCAACAAGGAAACAGGAGAGAAAGGGGAGAGGAAAGAAGGCAAATAAGAGAGGAATTAGTCCTAAGCAAAAGAAACTAATCATAGAGAGTTCTTGAAGAGGAGTTTGAAAGAAAAGAAAGGTTTAGGACCTGTGATTGGGTTCTGGACCAGGGAAAGAGAAGAAGGGATGCAGAAACAGATAACCACAGAGCTAAGGCAGTAATTCTGAGTACATTTTTTCTCTTTCACCACCATCTTCTTTATAAAGAGGAGGTAGGAGACTGTGATTAATGAAAGAACCAACTAGGATTCTGCCCACCTCATCACAGAGAGGTGATAGACTGAGGACCTAGATGGAGACATCTGTTTCCAACATGGCCAATGTAGGGATTTGTTTTGCTTGACTATGAATATTTGTCACTAGTGTTTTATTTTTCTTTCTTTTTCAATGATGGACATGTGGGGGAGTGGTAGAAGGGAGAGAAGGTGGATTTTAATTCATTGGAAAAAATAAAATTTAGTTTAAAATAGAGTATGTAAGTTAAATACAGCTAAGATTAGAAAGGAACCAATTAGTGGGATGTGGGGGGGGGGTATCTTTGAGGCAAGTTCCTCTGATAAAAGCATTATTTCTAAGATATATAAGGAATTAATTCAAATTCTTGAGAATAAGAGTCATTTTCCAATTGCTACCTGATCAAAGGATATGAGTGTGCAGTTTTCAAAGGAAAAAAATCCAGTATTTATAGCCATATAAAAATGCTACAAATCCTTAATAACTAGAGAAATTCAAATTAAAATAGTTTCCACCTCACATCCATCAGATTGTCAAAGATGACAAAAAGAAAATGACAATTTTTGGAGGAGATTGGGGCAGGGGAAAGAATGTTAATGCACTGTTAGTAGACCTGTGAATTAGTCTAATTCTGAAAAGCAATTTGGAAATATGCCCCCAATTACTAAACTACATTTTTCCTTTGACTCACAATATCACTGTCAGACCTAAACATCAAAGAGATAAAAAAAGAGGGAAAGGACTCCTAAGTACAAACACACACACACACACACACACACACACACACACACACACACACACTTAACTACGGTGATGACAATGATGACTATACAATTTATATACAATAAACCACTGTTTATCAACTACCATTTATTTCTTTAAAAATGTTTAACTTATTTATTTTAGTTTTCAATATTCACTTTCATAAGATTTTTGAATTCCAGATTCTTTTTCCCTCCCTTCCTCCCCTCCCCATGAATGCAGGTAATCTGATATAGGCTATATTTTCATTTTCATGTTAAATATATTTCCACATTGATCATGTTGTGAAAGAAGAATCAGAACAAAAGGGAAAAACCATGAGAAGGGAAAAAAGGGAGAAAACAGTATGCTTCGATCTGCATTCAGACTCCATAGTTCTTTCTCTGGATGTGGATAGCATTTTCCATTATGAATCTTTTGGAGTTGGCTTAGATCATTTTATTTCTGAAAAAAGCTAAGTCTATCAAAGTTGGTCATCATACAATGTTGCTATTACTGTGTACAATGTTCTCCTGGTTCTGTTGACTTCACTTAGCATCAGTTCATGTAAGTCTTTCCAGGTTTTTCTGAAATCTGCCTGCTCATCATTTCTTATATATAGCAAAATGATATTCCACTACATTTATATACCACAACTTTCAACTGTCATTTACTAAACATATGCTATGGGCTGAGCACTGTGCTAAGTGCTGGAGATACCAAAAAAAATATATATATATATATATGAAAATAGTCTCTGCTCTCAAGGACCTCATAGACTAATGGAGGGGACAACATGCAAACAAGGTATATGCATAGTAAATTGGAGATAATCTTAGAGAGAATTCATTATAATTAAGAATTGGAAAATCAATAATATCACATATTGAGAATGTTTTAGGCATGAGAATGATCACTGAATCCTCTCTAATTATCACTCTAAATGCACATGACTAGAAACAGTTCAGCCATTCAGTTCACTTAAGGTGCTACCGCACATGCCGTCTCTTCTCAAAAATCTTCATCGTCTGTAAGAAAAACGTCATAATAGTTTCATCAGGAAAGAAGATCCCTCTATCTTTTTCTCTTCTTTTTTCCAATTTCTCTCAAGTCATCACTCTTAATAAACTTCCCCCAGATTGATTCTTTATGCAATAGTAGTTAAAACTCTTAATTCTTGTGAAACGGGTGTTAACAAAAAGAAAGCAACAAAGGAAACACACCTACTGCAATGATTGTAGTCTGATCATGTACGCAACATTTTGCCCTGGTGCTTTCCTGCTTCTCTGCCAGGAAGAAGGCGGTCAATTTCATTTTCTGTTGTCAAGGGCTATTACTGGGGTTTTTTTCAACTACTTGGAATTTGTCTGCCCTTAAACTTTGGTTTTATTTGCATTATGGTAGAGAGAGAAAGAGATAAAAGGACAAAGGCAGACAGACAGATATATACATTGATGGATAAATAGATGGATGGATAGGTGGATGAGATAGATAAATGATAGATAAATGATAGATAGATGATAGATAGACAGACAGATGATAGATAGATAGATAGATAGATAGATAGATAGATAGATAGATAGATAGATAGATAGATAGATAGATAGATAGATAGATGGGAAACAATATGAAAACAACTATGTACAATCAAGATATATACAGGATAAATTGGGAGATATTCTCAGAGGGAAGGCACTAAAATTAAGGAGAACTAGGAAAGGCTTCTTGCAGAAGGTGGGATTTGAGCTGAAAAGGAAACTAGAAGACAGAGATAAGGGGGAGGGAAGGAGAGAAAGAGAGAGAGAGAAAGAGAGAGAGAGAGAGAGAGAGAGAGAGAGAGAGAGAGAGAGAGAGAGAGAGAGAGAGAGAGAGAGAGAGAGAGAGAGTTACAAGTAAGGATAGCCAGTGAAAATGCCCAGAGTTTGGATATGGAGTATCATGTATGAGAAATAGTAAGGAAGCTAGTGTCACTGACTTACATAGTACTTGGAAAGGAATAAGATAGAACAAAACTGGAAAGGTAGGACAGGGACAGATTATGAAGGTATTTAAAAGTCAAAGAAAGAATTTTATATTTTAGCCTAGATGTGATAGGGAGCCCTTACAGTTGATTTAATGGGGGTCAGGATGACATGGGCATACATGTTTTAGGAAGATCCATTTGACAGCCAAGTAAAAGATGAACTACAGAAATGAGAGACTTGAGGCAAGGAGACCAACTGAAGTCAAACCCCCATTATACTCCTGTAATCCACCCACTTCTACATTAGAATGAAAACACTTCACCCATATAAAGATTTCTCTGATTGCTCATTTGGATTTGCCTTTGTATTTTCCTCCTTATTTTCATGTTTGTATTTCAAAGTCTCTACCTAGGTCTGATGTTTTTATCAGGAATGGTTGGAAGTTTTCAATTTCATGCAAGATCCATTTTTTTCTCTGTAGAGGAAAGGATAAGTTAGTTATTCTTTGCATTTTACATTTTGGCAAATCATATTCCATGTTCTCCACTTCTTTATACCTGCTAAATCTTGTGTGATACTGACCATACTTCCTTGCTACTTAAACTCTTTCTTTCTCACTGCTTGAAGTTATTTTTGTCCTTGACCTAGAAGCTCTAGACTTTGGCTATGGTGTTCCTAGGAGTTTTCATTTTGAGATTTCTTTCAGGATGACCAGTATATTCTTTCTATCTTCACTTTGTCCTCCAGTTCTAAGAGATCCTAGGTTTTTATTTTGAGGTTTGTTTTGTTTTTTACAGACTGAGTCTTCCTATCTTTTCCTAGCTGGAAATGCAGGGGTCTTTTACAGGTCCTATCTCATGTTAATTGGCAGCAGAGTTCTGATCTGTTCTGTTTCTGATCTGGGTTAAGTTTGCCCTTCCATAGACAACCTGGTGTTCACACACACACACATGCATACACACACACACACACACACACACACACACACACACCTGGGACCTTTATCATATTAATGCTAATCCTGGTATGGATGCCAGATTGGTTTAGCCTACTGTAGCTCAGAAATGCCTCATTTGACAGATCTGCCAGCTTTCACTTACCCAGCAGGAGGTATCATGGTTCTTTATGTCTGAACTTAGTTCATAGACTTAGCTAGCCAGCAATGAGTTAATTTTAGAAATCTAGCTCTCTTGCTCTCTTGTTCTACTCTTGGCTCAAGGAAATCTATTATCCTTGGGAAATATGGGTGTCCTAGGAGTCCAATCTAGTATTTTTACACCATCAAACTGTCCTTCAAGAATGTCTAGTGCACTATCCAAAGAAGTCTGGTCCAAATATCTTCCAGCCTTTCAGGTGGACTCAAACATTGAACACGTCTTAGTTACAGTCAGGAAGGAGAGTGTTGTCGCTAGCCCCCAACCAATCATATTATTCCCCATACCTCAGTTATGTAACCAATCCTATTATCATCAGCCCCATAATGTCTCCTGCTCTGCTCTGTTCTTTGTTCTAACCTTATTAAAAGCAATTAAGTCTTCATCTCGGGGTGTTTGGCCTAGAAACTAAGGCAGTCAAGACCTATTCTACTGGTATATTTGTGCCCTACTAATAAAATGTTATCTCACTCAGAGAAACTTACCTTATCTACCTTTGTTGAATTTTACTTGAGATGGTGGTAGTGGTGGGATTGTGGGAGAGAGGTTGGTCCTGCTTAGATTTCCTGCAGAACCCCCTCCTCCCCTTCTTGAGTGCTCTCTGGTGAGATTTTTTTCACCTGGAAGACTAAAAGCAGAGATCTGGCTCTTCTCACTCTCAAATTCCATAGTTTTTGCTCTAAGTTTGCTCTAAGTACTCAGTGTTGGAAAAAGCTATAGCTTTTTATCTATGTCCGACTGGAGGGCTGTTTTGTGTTCAAGTATGATAATTTGGGAATAAGTTTGTGTATTTTTGTTTTGCGTTTATGTTGAATGTCTTATTAATAGTTGCAATTTACTAATCTGAAAAAAGAAGTGGCAATATTTAAAACTCAGTTGTATTTACAGAACTGACCTTGAAAGGGAATTTATACTTAAAAAAGATCTCTCCAAATAGGATTAGGAGATGTCCCTTGAAGGAGTGTGTGTGTGAGTGTGTGTGTGTGCATGTGTGTGTGCATGTGTGTGTCTGTGTGTGTGCATGCATGTGTGTGCATGTGTGTACATGTGAATGAGAGTGTGTGTGTCCCTGTGTGTGTGCATGTGTGTATATCTGTGTGTGTTTGTGTATGTGTGCATGTGTGTGCATGTGTGTGTCTGTGTGTACCTGTGTGTGTGCGTGTGTCTGTGTGTGCGTGTGTCTGTGTGTGTCTGTGACTGTGTGTGTCTGTGTCTGTGTGTGTGCGTTTGTGTATGTGATGAGAACTTAAAACAAGATGGCCACTCAAATCTTTGGCAAAGAAGATCGCGGGCCTCATGATAGGAAATGCTGGGAATAAACGGCCTTTTGTAAAGTAAATGAATAATTGTCATTTGGCTTTGCCCTCAGGGAAAGCTTCCAAAAAATCAAATTCTTCCAGCTTGAAAGGAAGATGATGTCCTATGTCCTATCACAAAGTAAACACTACGTTGCCTTGAGGCTGTGGGCTTTTCTGGCTTAAGAGACTGAGAAACCTGGTTCCCTTGTCAGGGTCCTAGAGAAATATGAAGAAATGTCTAGATCAAATTCTCTTCTGATTGATTCCTGAACTAGTTTTTCTTTTCTCTCCCAATAGTCTAATCAATCAGCCGGGGATTGTGAGATAGTATGGTCTCTTCTGACATCTAGTGACCAAATTGAGAACTGCAGTACCCTTAGGGTTTTGGTCAGCCTGTGGCAGTTTAGGTATCATCATCTCTTTAACTGGTTTAGACATGTGACTATTAGCTGAAGCCTTACATTATCATTAATTAGGAGACAATATAGCCACTGTCTCATAGTTTGTGTTTGTTTGTGTTTGTTCATTTTTCTTTGTGTATGTGTGAAAGACATAGACAAGAGGCGCTAGAGCTTTCCCTATATTTGTAGAATTTCATGACATTTTTTCAAGATTGGTTTTTAGAAAATTATGCATATAGAGCGTGTAAAGAAAAATCACTCTCACCAAGTTTTGTAATCTAATTTTTCTTTTTCTCTTTTTTTTTCAGTTCTCTAAGCCTTCAGAAAGATTCTCTTTACATTCTGGAACTATGGCCAAGTTTTGGGAGTACAGAGAGATAGACAGATAAGAAAAAAGGGGCAGAGACAGAGACAGAGAGAAAGAGACAGAGAAACAGAGACAGAGAGAAAGAGACAGAGAGAGAAACAGAGAGACAGAGAGAGACAGAGACAGAGATTTTAGAAAACAATTTAAGAGTGTTGAAAAGAAAGATTTGAGAGGGGCTTTTGGCTTCATTGAAATATGAAGGATAATGACAAACTTTATGTGTTGTTCTTTATGATATGGGGACTGTAACATTGTATTTGCAACATGAAATTATGTGGAGGTGGATACTAAACTTCTGTCCTTGTTCCCTAGTTCCTTCAAATCACCTCCATATGGCATGAACTGGAAATCCTTTCTCATCCTCGGACACTCTTTGGTTCAGAATGTCCTTCCTAAAATACAGTGGCCAGAGCTGAGTACAGTAGGGCTATTGTTTCCCTGGACTTATGAATCGTGATTTCTCTCTTAACATATTTGCTTTCTTCATTTTACCATCACATTGTTGCTTCATATCAAACTTGCAATCCACCCCAATGTCTAATTCCTCCTTCTAAAGCTTCCATATGGCTTGGATCCAGATAAGGCATATGATACATGGTCACCTCCTCACCCACAGAATTGCATGATCCAAATTGCACAAACTATCTTCTCATTATTTTACTTTCTTCAACTTAGAAAATGAAAAACATTAGAAAAGTGTACCTTCGTTATTGTATAAAGAATATAAAGTTCTCTTGGACCCTACAGAGGTGAATGAGAATATATGAATGCAGTTTTAACTCTTTGGCAGTAGAGCACCTGAGATGTGAAGTACTGGTAGTATATGACCCTTGTGAAAATTAGGATTTTGATTTTGTGATTGTAAATCTGTATTTTCTGGGGTAAAGTTTTGTCTTAAACCTAAAATTATCCTGCTGTTTGGCACTAAGGCAAAATATTGAAAAATCATGGCTCTGAAACTATGAATTTAAAAACCCTGTTTTCTGTAAAGTTGGTAGCTGTAATTTTAGGCAAGTAACTTCTCGGTTTCCCTTAATTTATTAATCTCTACAGGGGATAAAAATGCCACCTCCTTCCTGGGTTTGATGAGGAGATCAAAAAAATGATATAATGGTAAACACTGTGTACTTGCTCTTATTTTTATTTCTTTGATTGAATGTAATTATTCTATACTGATAACTATATTGGATTTTAAATGTGATTTGTACAAAATGGTACAGTTGATAAAATGATTTTCTATATGTTGTCCTCAACCCCATGATGTCATCTACTCCGTTCTATTCTTTATTCTAACCTTATAGAAACAAGTCTTCATCTGGGTCTTTGACCTAGAAACTGAAGCAGTCAAAGACCCATTCTGTTGGTAGGTTCCAACCCTACTCACAAAATGTTATTTTGCTCAGAGAAACTTGCCTTCGTCTACCTTTGCTGAATTTTCCTCATGACATAGTTTTCTTGGGAAAGCTACTGGAGTGGTTTGTCATTTCCTTCTCCAGCTCATCTGACAGATGAGGAAACTGAGGCAAACAGGATTAACTTGCCCAGGATCACATAGCTAGTAAGTCTCTGAGGACAGATTTTAACTCAAGAAGATGAGTGAGTCTTCCTGATTCCATGTCTGCCACTCTATCCACTGTAGTGCCAACAAGCTGCCCAGTAAATGTGAGCTATTGTCGTTGTTATTTGTGTCTCCCAATAGCTTAGCACAGAGCCTTGTATATATAATAGGTATTTAATAAATACTAGTCGATTGACTGATTGATCATGAATAGAGGGCTTGCCTTAGGGATCCCAATGACTACATTTCATAGTAGGTGAGTTACAAATCCTTTTCCATTTTACTTGCCTTTATATCCAAACCTAAATAACTCTTTGCAGCTTCTACCCATTTGTCCTACTTTTGTTGTCTGGGGCCAAGCTAGTTCTTCTACATAGTAGCCCTTCAAATATTTAAAAATGGCTCATTCTCCTCCCCAACACTTCACATCTTCTTTTTCACCCCTAGTTCCTTGAAACAACCTTCATATGGCACAAAGTACAGGCTCTTTATCATCCTGGTTATCCTCCTCTGGACACTGTCCGGTTCACATTGTCCTTCCTAAAATGGTGGCCAGAGCTGAGTTTAGTGGGACCATTGCTTCCCTGGACTTACGAATGCTATGTCTCTCTTAACACTTCTGTTTTCTTCATTTCACCATGATACTGTTGCCTCATGTCAAACTTGTAATCCATCCTACCCTCTAACACTCCAACATCTAATTCCCCTTTATAAAGCTTCCACATAGCTTAGATTCAGATAAGGCATATGAGACATGCTCTCCTCCTCATCCACATGGAATTGCTCGATACAACATACACAAACTACCTTCCCATTATTTTACTATCTTTAGTTTCTTGGAGAAATTTCTAATACAATCAATTAGTAATCTGATTTATGAATTGCTGGAGATCTTAAGACACATACTGCAAAGGGTGAACCAGTGACATCAGGAGGCCCATCACAACTTCATCATTGACAGTACCTTCCCTAGGGAGGCAATGAGGTACAGCAGTGTGTCAAACTGGACGTGACTGAAGAAATCCCCTTGTAACGAAAGGCAGTTTGTCCTTTGCCAAAGTACAAAAAAGACATTTAACATTCAGATTGGGTAGTTGCATCAGGATGAGAAATCAAATCAGGTCGACACAAGAGGCTTCTAAGGACATTGCTTAACCTGTGGGCCAGCTTTTTTCTGACATTATAAACAAGGAGCCATGTCAATATGTCCTGAAACTGTCATGAAGATAAATAACTGGGCAGCTGGAACCTTGGTCTCCTGAATCAATCAAGGACCTTTAGGAAATGATCTAGCTTAATCTACGTAAGAGGAAAAGGAAGAGAAACATAGCCTTCTGGATTCAAAGAACCTTGGTTATAATCCCGCCTCGGTTGAGGGCCAGGGTGGAATGCTATTGACAAGATCAGGAAAGACCTTCGGGGAAACTGTTCTTGGAGACTTGTGCTCATTATCATCCAGAATGGCTCTCCATGCCCCCCAGATGTTGCAGTCTCCGTGAGACAAACGTGGGAACTACAGAAAACAAGGGATATGTAAAATAGATGTCCTCTAGGCTAATAGCCTTTAAAGAAAATAAGTCTGACCAAATCTCTGGGACAGGAGATGAGCAGAATGTCACATAGACTTACAGATTCTGTCTATATATACCCTAATCCTCAGCTCAATAAACAGAACTGGTCTATCTTTTCCCGCCTCCCGTGACTCCTTTCTTTCAACCATATCACCGAGCCTTGTAAGGACGCGGGCCATCCGCTACACACCTCTGATACTGAGTACCTGCGTGACCTTAGGTTAGGTACCACTTCTTTGCATCTCAGCTTACTCATATGTATATAAGGGTATGATATGAAGAAGCTAGATAGCTCAGTGGATACAGTGCTGGGCCTGCAATCAGGAAAGCCTGAGTTTAAATTCAACCTCAGATACTTAACAGGTCACTTAACCTCTGTTTGCCTTAATCCACTGGAGAAGGAAATGGCAAACTACTCTTTCTTCTTTGCTGGGCTACTTAGACCTGACCTTCAGTGGAGACTTCCAGGCTCATATTGATCTGATTAACCACAGTGGGATACACTGTACCTTGACCCAACATGGTGATAGTACTTTTTGAGCATGGAGAACCACAACCAAACAGACTTATGGCTGGAAGAGACTTATCCTTAAGTCTCATTGCCTCTGTTCTTTCAATGACTTCCATGTTTGTGAAAGTTTTTGTAGAGAACCTTGAGGGGTTTGAAAGAACCCCTTATCAAGAGTTCCCTCCTCCAAAGGAGAGTAGCTGACTTGAGAAGTTAAGGGATATATTGTTCTCAGGTGCACATCCTTGAATTCAGGTGTTGAAGTTCCAGAAATCAGGGCCCCTGCTATACAGGATAACATTCCGATAAAGAGGCCTTGAGGCCTCGCTTCCTACTTATCATGATCTGTTCTATCATTATCTATCTTATCATGAAACCTATGACAGCTTTGCAGCACTCCCCATGGTTACTCCAGAAACAAAAACATATATCCAGCTCTGACTCTGGCAACCTGACCTTCATTTGTCAGTCTTGTTTCACTCAGGGCTGCTATTTGGATGCAATGCCTACTGAGTTCTCCCCCAACAAGTGCTGATCATAAAATGATAAAATGGTGTGAGGGGTTTATTTTTGACTTGCACATAAATTGGATTTAAGTGAGGCGGAATTGCACAGTCATTAGCTTCATTCTCTTCCAAAGGCTTCAAAGTCCAGTGGCAAGACAAAAGTCAACTGGAAATGACCAGGTGTACAGTGGATGACCTTGGCATCTTCAATGTCCAATCAAGTTCTAAGCCTTCTACTGAACCTACTTCTGCCACCTTCACTGCTGCTGGAACAAACTGCCCCCATGTGCCCATTTCACCAGGGAAGGTCTTCACATGCATAGAGTGCACCCCTCTAACTCACTAACTGCTCAAGGCCCCTCAGTTTCCCTCAACTTGGATTAGCCATCTGCCAAAATGGTTTGGGAAGGGAATGGACACTGCACCTACAACTTCTTAGAGCCACAGGTGAGAGTTGGGTGAAGGTGGACACTAAAAGTGAATGAACAGCCTTGAACAGGGCTCAGAAAGCTCTCACACCAAATACTCATCTTCCTTTTTAAAAAAATTTTCTTCAAGCAAATATTTTTTTCATTTCATTTTATTATAAAGATCAACATTTCATTTGTTACAACTCAGCTTATTGTAATAATTAAAAAGGGAATTTATATAAAGTATCTGTTTTTAAACAGTTTACAAATAAAAAAGGGTGTTTTGTGTGTATATGTGTGCATGTGTGTGTATATATAACATTGAACAGGTAGAAAAGGGCTGATCCGATGTCAGTCATTATATTATATCATATTATATATTATATATAATTATATATTATATCACATCATATAGATTATGCCACATTGTACCAGTCAGTGAACAAGAAACACCAGGTGACTTTAAGACAATGACGAAGAGTAAAGCTCAAGAAAATGAAAAAAAAGAAATACCCACAAAGTCGAAACATCTGAAAGCAGCACCAAATCCTTCATGTGCAAACAAGACTAGTCCAACATAAGTTTCTTGGCTTTCTTTTTATAAAATATATTGATATTTTCCCCAATAGCCCAAACAACTGAACCATGTTACAATGGCTTTAAGAATCAGCCTTCATCGTTTTATTGTTTTCAATAAGTAGTTCTTATTAGGATACCACAGTTAATCTTTTTTAATCACAACCGACCTTTGGGTTAAAATGACGCAACAACAATTATGCAAGGATGTACTATGTAATTCTTTGGTGTTGTCATCCAAAGAACTACGCTGTGAAAATGTCAAAAACGTAATCTGCTTAAGTCAGCAATTACCTCCGGACACATGATCAAACGTTTTTGTCTATGCTGCCTTTGATCAAAAGGAAATCATTCATTACTTTAGAGATGATTGGCTTAAATTTGCGCTTAGTTGATCATTTCCTCCAATGCCAATCAGTAATAGACCAAGAAGTGCTCAATCTATTTTGTTGAGGGCATCTAGAGCATGGTCAGTCTTTTACTTCTAAGTGTAGACCCTTCTCCAAACTAGTTTGAACCCCCAAGACCTGAGAAATGTTTAAAACCCAGATTGGTCAAACAGGAGAGGCACTGTGGTCTACTCTGAGCTTAATCTACCATAATGCTTTGCAATATTCTGGCATAATAGACATACCTTGTTCTCTAAGTGAACTCAAAATGCCCCTTCCTGTGTCTACACTCCAAGACCAGAAGAAGTTGACCCAGGAGCATTCATCTGTTTATAAAATAAGGTGCCTTGACTAGACACTATCTTGAATAATGGGACTTTTGTTACCTTGGTATTTTATGGACATGCTATGTAGGGGAAACACAGAGATCCAGGATTGTAATTTCAATTGACACTTCGACATTCTCCTATCTTATTGTATTTACAACCATTCACTTAAGAAATTCCTTTCTCATATTATGGCTAACCACATGGAGACTATAATTCTGGTGGACATAGGCATCCTGAGCCAGGAAGGGAGGGAGGGATGAGAGAGAATTGCTCTGGAGATATAAGGTCTCTTTCATCTGTCCATCCTTGGGTTCATTGTCTCACAATGAGCTACCATGCACATCTCTAGATTCATGTTCTGCAAGCTGTAAGAGAAATAAACTCTCATATTCAGCCTAATTTTGTTTGTCTTTCCAAGAATAAACTTAGCAAAGTTTCACAGAAATAGTGCCTTTGCTTGGATGGGACAGTGCTAGAAATTGAACTCTTTCCCTGGACAGCACTGGGACTGGGCATCTGCAGGACTTATTCACCTGAAAAGTGCCTGTCCTGGATGGGGGGTGGGAGGTAAAGTTCCTTTTCTACTCCTGCTCCGAACCAATTCCACTCCATCATTGCAGTCTGCATTTTTCTCTCTAATCTTGCTCTTGGGATGAAGGCCACATGACTAGGTCTTCTCTGCAATTCGGATATCCTCTGCAATTATGTCTAGACTCTAGTGAGAAAGTTTGCTTAAATGACAGAACAAGAATAAGATGCAAGTTTCTTCCTTTAAACCCCCCAAAGCCATTCCAGATTCAGCATCATTTCCCAGGCACCATACAATTGCCTTCCCCCACTCCCTTTCCCTTAAGAGAAAAAAAAGAGGCTACGCTCCTGATGGGAACCCATATTCCCAAATTTAACTTCATCTGGACTTGCCCCTTTAAATTCAAAACCTCAGGGGCACTTTGAAGAAGGCTCACAAGATCCAATGATACTGTCAGGTTTTAGATCCTTGCAAATTGTCTAGCCCCTCTTCCTCAGAGTAATAATAGCCAATTTGTGATGGGGGGGAGGGGGCAGCATTTAACAAGCTTCTAACTCCCCCAGTCTTTGTCATTAGTTTCTCACTCTTTGTATTTGAATTTGTGCCATTGATTTTTCTGTCAGTGTGTGTCTCTCTGTCCATATCATGTGTGAGAGGAGCAAATCTATTACCTTGTGAGATTTAAAAGGCAGGTAGACATAGACTTCTAAGGACGGCAGCTAAGAAGACAAACCTGTAAGGTTCTTTTCTGAGTGTTTCCTAGTCTGGCCAGCCTGGAGCACAATTATAAGTTAGATGCAACAAAAAGCAAGCAGTTAGAAAGAAACAATTCAAGTGTTGTGGAAATACAATCAGGATAACACAAGATCTAGCAGCTTCTACATTAAGGGATTGAAGGGTGTGGAATATGATATTCCAGAAGTCAAAGAAACTAGGACTAAAACCAAGAATCACCTACCCAGCAAAACTGAGTATAATACTTCAGGGGAAAAAATGGTCATTCAATGATACAGAGGACTTTCAAGCATTCTTGATGAAAAGACTAAATAGAAAATTTGACTTTCAAACACAAGAATCAAGAGAAGCATGAAAAGGTAAACAGAAAAGAGAAATCATAAGGGACTTACTAAAGGTGAACTGTTTACATTCTACATAGAAAGATAATATTTGTAACTCTTGAAACTTTTCTCAGTATTTGGGTATTTGGAAGGATTAGACACACACACGCACACACACACAGTACTCGGTGGGTTGCATAGGAAGGCATGATATCTAAAAAATATAAAATTAAGAGGTGAGAGAGGAATGGGAGGAGAAAGGGAGAAATGGAATGGGGCATATGAAAAAGGCAAGAAAAAGCTTTTTCAATGGAGGGGAAAAGTGGGGAGGTGAGAGAGAAAAAGTGAAGCTTACTCTCATCACATTTAGCTTAAGGAGGGAATAACATGCATGCTCAATTTAGTATGAAAATCGATCTTACACTACAGGAAAGTAGGGAGAAGGGGATAAGTGGGGAGTGGGGGGATGATAGAAGGGAGGGCTAATGAGAGAAGGGAGTAATTAGAAGTAAGCACTTTTGGGGAGGGCTAACATCAAAAGAGAGAGTAAAATAAATGGGGGGCAGGATAGGATGGAGGGAAATATAGTTAGTCTTGTGCAACATGACTATTATGGAAGTCTTTTGCAAAGCTACACATATGTAGCCTATGTTGAATTGCTTGCCTTCTCAGTGGGATGACTGGGGAGGGAGAAAAGGAAAGAAGTTGGAACTCAAAATTTTAGGAATGAATGTTGAGAATTGTTTTTGCATGCAACTAGGAAATAAGAAATACAGGTAATGGGGTATAGAAATCTATCTTGTCCTACAAGAGAGAAGATGGGGATAAGGGAAGGGAGGGGTGTGATAGAAGGGAGGGCAGATTGGGGGAAGGGATAATCAGAATGCATGGTGTTTTGGGGTGGGGGAGGGGAGAGATGGGGAGAAAATTTGGAACTCAAAATTTTGTGGAAAAGAATGCTGAAAACTAAAAATAAATGAACAAAAAAGAAAAATGTTATAAGGATTGTAAAGGGCTTAACACAATGATCAGCATATGTTAGATGTAACATTAATGTTATTTCTCTAATTTAATGTAATTGTTCCGTGCCTGATAAAGTAGTTTTTGAAGTAGTTTTAAAATACCAAAATAATAAGATCAATAATTTCTATATGTGATCATCTGAAAAAATGATGGCATCTGAAATTTATTCTTTGTGCTAATACTGTATTTCTAAATTGTATTTTATTTCTCAAAACTCTCTTAGATGGTAAAATTTGAGAGACCATTGTGAGTCCAAATGGTATTAAAGTAAAATTTTAATCTAGGTTTTATTGCATATGAATTGGGCTTTTTAAAAGGATGTGATAAAAATTTGCTAGTTTGAAAACTGTTAATATTTAATGAGGTATATTTGGTTATAAACAGGTAATATAATAATACATTTAATATGATTGCAGATTTTTCATATGAAATATTGGTTATTGTGAAAATGTATAAGGTGGTTTAAAGTTATAGTTACAACATATTAATGGTGAGATGAATGATTCTCTGTGCAAAGTGATTTGAAAGTGATTCACCTAAACTGATAATGGGTTGTTTCAAGTTTTTAAATATATGATGATGTTTTGGATCTAAATTGTGTAATTTGGTAAATAATTTTATCAACTATGTTGTTGAAAAAGCAAAATTTTTGTTATAATCTAGATGTTAGATTAAGAATTGTACCAAAAAACTATGCCCAATGAAAATGTGCTTACCCTTTCATCCAGCAATACCACTTCTAGGGCTGTGTCCCAAAGGATCATAAAAATGGGAAAAGGACTCACATGTACAAAACATATTTATAGCAGCTCTTTTTGTGGTGTCCAAGAATTGGAAATTGAGGGGATGCCCGTCAAGTGGGGAATGGCTGAACAAGTTGTGGTATATGAATGTAATTGAATACTATTGTGCTATAAGAAATGATGAGCAGGCAGACCTCAGAAAAACATGGGAAGACAAATCAATTGATACTCAGTGAAATGAGCAGGAACAAGAGAACGTTGTACACAGTAACAGTCACATTGTACTGTGACTAACTTTGACAGACTTTGCTCTTCTCAGCAATGCAAGGATCTAAGACAGCTCCAAAAGACTCACGATGGAAAATACTGCCCACATGCAGCAAAAGAAGCATGGAGTCTGAATGCCAATCGAGGAATGCTATTTGCTCTCTCTCTCTTTTTTTTTTGTTTTGTTTTCTTCCTTCCTGTGGTTCCTCCTATTCATTTTAATATTTCTTTACAACATGACTAATGTGAAAATATGTTTAACAAGAAAATAGAGAGAAAGGCTATATCATATTGCACACTGTCTTAGGGAGGTGGGACTAAAATTAAATTTTAAAAAGAATTGTATCAAAAGAAAAATATAAGAAAGAATGAATGGGCTAGAATAAACTTCCAAGTTTTGTCTATATTTAAGAGGAAGTTTCACCTAAAGTACTTATAAATTCTGTGCAAGAATTTCTGTGTTGTGGAATTTCTATAGAGTAAATGAGAATCCTTGAAAAAAGAAATAATAGGGGTCTGCTTTTCAAACCTGCTTTACCTAAGGATATATATTTATATATGTTAATTTGGAAGCTTATGGACTACCACATTCACTATCTACATGAATTTTTAGGATGCATTTTCCTAATTTCTAGTGATCTATTTAAATATAAAGGAAAGGAAAGATACTGAGTAAATTTTAAAGGTCTGGTAATATTTGTTATTGTGATAAGGCTAATTTAGTTGAACATGTACCTCTTGGCATATAAAAATTCCCTTCTTCTCCATTACAAACAACTTTTTGATGAAGGAACTTTGCGATATCTAGGAATTCTATATTCTTATTCCACAAGTTTTGAGAGCCTAATTCAGCCTAAGTTTGTTTGTCTTTCTAAGACTGAATTTAGGAATGATTGACCCAAATTACTTGGCTAAATTCAGTTTCGCTCCAGCTCTAAGCCTATTTTAATTATGATTCAAAGCTACAGGCTCTAGAATGCTATCTATCTGAATGTAGTTTCCCTATTAATAAAAACTAGGATAATTCAGAAAGACTAGTAGGGTTGCTTTGGAGCTAGAGGTTTGGAAAAAAATGAAAATTTCTTCCCAAAAATAAGATGTGCAACAGTGTTTTATAATGACTTGACTCTAAACTCCCTTAGAATATCCCCATGGGTCTATTTCCCTTAACTTATACTTGCATTGGTGGGTTTGGTCCCACCATAGGGAGGGCCATGACAGGATCACACCTGTGATTTAGGAAAATCACTTTGGTGGATGAATGGAGGATGGACTAGAGTGGGGAGAGACTTAAAGCAGGCAGACTGCCAGCAGCTACAAATATAGCCCAGGGATGAGGTGATAAAGACCTACACCAGAGTGGTGGCTGTGTCAGGAGACAGAAGTGGGGTACAGGTGGGGCATACATTTAAGAAATGTTGCAGTGGTGAAATTGACATGGGCCTTGTGAACAAACTGGATTGGGGGGATGAGGTGAGAGATACTGAGAAATCCAGGATGAATCCTAATTTGTAAGTCTGAGGAACTAGGAATATGTTGTTTCTCTCTATAATAATAAGGAATGTAGAAGGTAGGGTGGGTTTGGGGAAAAGATAACAAGTTGTTGTAGACACGCTGAGTTTAAGATGTTATTGAATATCCATTTCGATATGTCCAAAAGGCTGTTGGAGATGCAATACTGGATATCAACAGATAGTTTGTGACAAAAGGTAGATTTAAGAACTACCAGTGTAAAGATGGTAATTAAATCCATGGGAGCTGATGAGAATAGGAAGTGAAATAACACAGAGGGAAAAGAGAATGGGGCCAAGGACAGAATCTTGAAGGATAACTATGGTTAGAGCATACCATCAGGAAGAAGCGAAGGACACTGGTCAGAGAAGAAGATGAGAGAGTTGTGTCCTAAAAACCTAGACAAAAGACATTATCAAGGAGGAGAGAGTGCTCAATAATGTCAAAAGCTATAGAGAGGTCAAACAGAATAAGGACTGAGAAAAAGTCATAGGACTTGGTAACCAAAAGATCATCAATAACTTTAGAAAAGAGCAGTTTTGTCAAAATGATAAGGTCACAAGTCAGATTATAAAGGATTAAGAAGAGAATAAGAGGAGAGAAAGTGAAGGTACTTATAGCAGAAGGCTTTGTCATAGAGTTAAGTTACAAAAGACAGAAGAGATATTGGACAAGAGAGATCCTTAAAGATGAAAAAAAATCCAGGAAACTCTGGATCCCAGAACTGTTTGGTGATTATTGGGTAAGAGGATATTGTCTAGTTACAGATTAAAGTGGAAGGTCATCTCAAGTGTCTCTTTGAGGAGATCCCCAGGAAGAATGATCAAAAGGAAAGGCATGAACTGTGCTCTCCCATGTCCTATCTAGGCTATGGAAAACTTTGAGGTCTAGATCTTGAGGAGCCAGAATTGGAAAGGCTCCTGCCCATTTAAAGGTAAGGATCCCAGCTCTATCTGAAAGAGCTCAACAGTAACCCAGCTGAGGACTGCAATGTATTTGGAAGTTAGATGTAACAATGAGGCCACAGGCAGACTCTAGTGTTAGAGGAGCAATTCTATGATATCATGCCTAAAACTTGGGAGTATTTATCCTTCTGGGGACCAAACCCACCAGTGCAAGAACAAATTGAGGGAAATAGAACAAAGTCAGTGTCCTAAGGGAGTGTCACATGTAAAATGAGGATTTTCAACAAAATGGTTTCTGAACTCATTAGATTGTAAACTCCTTGACAGCAGGGGCTGTGGTTTGCTTCTTCTTGTATCCCTAGCACTTATCACAGTGCCTGGCCCAACACAGACACTTAACAAATGTTTATTGATTGATTCCAGTTCTTCTGACTATAAATCTATGACCCCATGCCCATGGCAGAGATTATGGGTCCCTATAAGTCACCAGTTATAGGAACTTTACAAAAAACACAGGAGAAGAGTCAAGAATGACCATGATTCCCTCAAAGTATGAAAATTAGTTTCTCCTCATAGCTTTTGGCTCCAGTAAATGTTTAACAACTGGTTTTACAGCAGGAAAATGTACAAATGACACACTCTTAAGTGTGGATCTAAATTTTTATTATCTTCTTCATCACTTTCTTAAGTCTAGACCATCATCACTATCCCTGGGTACAACTAGGAAGAATGAGAACATGAGTTTAGGGAGGCAGTTAAACAAGTTTATTGGCATTGAGAGCTCATGGAAGTAGTCAACCAAGATGAGTTGGTCAATCCTTGGCTGAGGATGGAAAGGCATGAAAGATAACTGCAATTAGATCTCTATCCTCCCAGCTGGCTGTAACTTCACCAAGACAATGCCTTTCCCTCCCAACTGTAGAAACCTCCTGAATTCTCATCTGAAAGTATAGAAAAGATCTTCAGCATGCCTTGCACTGATTCTTCTTTCTTCAAAGGAGGCTGCAGAGCACAAAGCAGATTAAGAGGGATCAGGAGAAGAGTGAACATATTAGAATAGCACTTGGATGCAATAAGGACATAACAGGAAGTAACTGACTCAGAAAGAAGGGGCTAAGCTCCCAGAAACTGAGGGACAGTGTTAGGGTTGCCAGTCAGGTAGGAACCCAGTGAATCAGGAACCCTGGGACCTGACATGGGTCATATCCTGTATGGATAGCATTGAAAGGTATGGGCAAGGAGGAGGAAATAGTTCCAATTAAAACAGACTTAGTAGAAATATCCATTAAGAATTTAATGCAACTTAGATTTATTTTCCTCTTCCAGTTCATGGAGATCCTGATTGTCCATGCCTTCCTTCCAAGAAACTGCCTCCCCAGCTTCCTTACCCTGTGGTATGCTCCCCACAAAAATTGGCCAAGAGTACCTATTTTCTGTCCCAAGCTTAGGCACAAGCTGAGGGAGGTGCAGGCAGGAGGCAGACTTACCACAAAAACTGATGAACAACCCAGATCTGTCTGAACCCAGCCAGGGTAAATAGCAGCACACAGGATGCCTTCTTCTTTAAGGGCCAGGGCTTGGCATCGTGTCAGCATATTCAGGGCAGCCTGATGGAAGGGGGTGGAGCAGAGAGAGGAAAGAGGCCATAGCTGATCCATACCAATGAAGCCCTGTAGCACCATGCTCCCTGTCACCACCCACCCCCACCCTTCTTTCCTCCCACTCAATACCCAACTTCCATACCTTACTGCAGCGATAGGCCAAACAATGACCGTATTCCCAGCCCAGCAATTCTGTTATGGAGCCTGCAGTACTAGAAATGTTGATGATAGCAGCCCGGTTACAACTGAGACTATCCTGGGGGCCCATTTGGGCAGCCTTCTTCAACAAGGGCAGGAATGTCTGGCAGGGTTGGGGAAAGACATGAGAGTAGAGACATTTATTATCATCTGAAATCTAAAAGGACAGAGGTCCTGCATGGCCTCAGTTTTCTTTCCACGTTAATTCAATGCAACAGCTTTTTGTGAAACTCAGAGTGTGTGCAGAATTGTAAATGGCCCTGGAGAAGATATGAGGGTTAGACATTAAGATCCATGCCCTCATGGAGCTTACAGAAATACATATCATTCAACAGACAAACAGGAAGGAAAAAGGGAAAGGAGAGAGGAGAATAAGGAGGAAGGGTAGATTAAAGGAGAGATCAGCCCTAAGCAAAGCAAACTTTAACCAAGGAGAGTGGATCTCAAATAGGGGCTTGAAAGGAAAGGAAGAAAAGTTGAGAAACTGTAATTGGACTCTTGGCTAGAGAAAGAGAAAAGGCAAAGGAGGGTAGAAACAAATTGTTTCAAATCTAGAACTCTAGTGCTAAGCATAATCCTTTCTCTGTAACCTTTTTTGGTTTTAAACAAAGAGAAGAAAAATATGAGAATAGGATTTCAGGAAATCCCCAATTCACTATCATAAGTGTAAATGTGAATGGAATAAACTAACCCACAAAACGGAAGTGGGTAGCAAGATTGATTAAAAATCAGTATCCAACAATATAGAAAGCAAAAGAAATTAAGAGAATAAGCATAGACAAAGAGAAAACAAAATTATTGCTTTTTTAAAATCATATGATGGCTTCCTTAAAGGACCCTAGAAAGACAACTAAAAAGCTCATTGGAACAATGAACAACTTCAAAAAAGTTGCAGGACATAAAATAAAACCACATAAATCATGACTATTTCTGTATAGTACTAACAAAACCCAGCAAGTAAAGATAGAAAGAGAAATTCCATGTAAAATAACTACAGTCAGTATAAAACACTTGGGAGTCTACCTCCAACACATACACAAGAACTATATGAACACAATTAAAAAACATTCTTCACACAAATAAAGACAAATCTAAATAGTTGGAGAAATATTAATTGCTCATGGGTGTGCTGAGCCTATATAAGAAAAATGGCAATACTACTTAAATTAATTTACTTATTCAGTGCCATCACAAACTACAAAAAAAATTATATTATAAAGCTAAATTTAAAAATAATAACAAAATTCACTTAAAAGAATGGAAGGTCAAAAATCTCAGTCATAATTATCAGAACAATTTGGTACTGATTTAATGTAATAGAGAAGTTGATCAGGGGAATAGATTAGGTACAAAATATACAAAAATAAATGTTCCCAGTGGTCTAATATTTGATAAATCCAGAGATCTGAGGTATTTGGGTAAGAACTCACTATTTGACAAAAACTCCTGGGAAAACTGAAAAGCAATCTGGAAGAAACTAGGTATGGAAGAGTAACTCATATTGTATACTAAAATGAGTTCTAAATAGGTACGTGACTGAGATAGAAAGGATAATATCATAAACAAATTAAGAGGAACAAGGAAGAAATTACCTTTCAGATTTATGGATAGGAGAATCACAACCAAATTACAGAGAAGGTGACAGAAAGTAAAATAAACAATTTTTATTGCATAAAATTAACAAGTCTTTGCACAAACAAAAGTAATGGAAGCAAATTGAGAAAGTAATAGTTTGATTGCAGGGAGGAATTTCTGCAGCAAGTTTCTCTGATAAAGGCCTCATTTCTCAGATAGAGATATATAGGAAATTACTTAAAATTTATAAATATAACAATAATTTCTCAGTTGATAAATGGTTGAAGGATATGAACAGGAATTATTCAGAAGCAGAAATCCAAGATGCCAGTAGCTATATGGGGAAAATATGCTCCAAATCTCTAACAATTTCAGAAGTTAAAACAAAAAAAAATTCTAAGACTCCACCTCACACCCACCAGGTTTGCAAATTTGACTAAAAAGGAAAAGGACCAATATTGGCGGGACTGTAAGAAAACAGCTACATTAATATATTGTTGTTGGAGTGGCAAATTGGTCTAATTATTCTGGAAAACAATTTGAAACTATGTCCCAAAAGCTATTAAACTGTGGATTCCTTTGACCCAGCAATACCACTACTGGATCTATATCCCAAAGAAAACAAAGAAAGGAAAATGACTCATATGTACAAAAAAATTCATAGCAACTCTTTTTGATGAAATTGGAAATGAGAGGGTGAACAAGTTGTATTATATGAATGTGATGAAATATTATTGTGGTATGAGAAATGATGAAATTAGACCAGTGCTCTAGGAGAGCCCAGATTAGCAGCTGCTCTGAAGCTTCAGCTGCTACATAGGTCAGCCTAGAAGATAGATATCAACCCCTAGCTCTCTCCCTTGCTTCTGCCAGTTTTTTGTAGAAGCAATTCTGGTATTTATCTGCTATATAACACCTTTTCCCCATTCCTCCAAAACAGAGATGGTAGTCTACTGAACCAGAAGGAGACAATCAAGCAAAGCAGTTTCTTTATAGTTAGTCACTTTAAGAAACCATACGGTCACTAAAAAGTCCATTCAAGTGAATGAGGTTCCTCATCCAAGAGCAGGAAATTTTCCAAATGTAGAGTAAGGGAGAAACAAATTGAGATTTCCATAATTTTCATATTTCATAATAGTTTTCCATTTTGCCATGTCCCTAGGTGAATATCAAATTGAGAACAGCAGCATCATTCTCTGTCGACTGGAGGTTTGGGTAGAGGTATAGTAATGAGAACAGTCTAAAAGTTAAGACTTTGTAAGGTTGTACCCTCTGATGAGAGTGGAGGCATATCATGGCTTTGGGGAAAGATAGAACACAGAATACCCTCTAACCAAGCCGTTTGCTCCATAACTGTAGGTTATTACTCCCTAATATGTAAATATGGCCTTGCTGATTAGTTAACTAATGATTAATCAATAGCTTCATTTTCTATAGGTTGAAAAAAGCAGAGACCAGCTAGGTGGGGGCTGCTTTTACAACTATTTATTGCTGTTCTTACTTAGTTTTTCAGTGACATCCAATACTTTGTGACTCCTTTTGGGGTTTTCTTGGCAGAGATAGTGGAGCAATTTGCCACTTCCTTCTCCAGCTCCAATGAGAAACAGATGAGAAAAATGAGGTAAATGGGGTTAAGTGACTTACCCAGGGCCACACACTTGGTAAGTGTTTGAGGCCAGATTTAAACTCAAGAAGAGGAGATTTCCTGACACCAGGCTGGGTACTCTATCCACTCCACCACCTAGATACCCAATTGCAACTATACACGCAATATTGCTGTCACCCACATTTACACTGAAGTGAATGAGGAAAAAAAAGGTAAGAAGAGTTAACTTTTCCCAAGAGCTGAAATCTGCCTCCCTGTAATTTCTAAACATCATTTGACCTGGAGCCAAGCAAAACAAAGCTCACCGCTGTGATGAGCTGTTTTTCTTTTAGTATAATCAAGTGCCTGACTGAATCTTGCCTGTATCAATCAAGTCTTTACTAGGAGTAAAGTACAGGCACAAGAGTTTCTTTAAGTAGAAACAGTATGTGTATTTGTATTGTTAATTATTTTGATGTGATTAAAGATCTTTCCCCATCCATTAATGGGTCTGCCCATTAAGGGGAATTTTACTGGTTCTCAAGGATTGGGATGCTCTCTGGCTCTAAAAAAAAAGCTATAAAAACTCTGATATGAGGTTTTACTTCGGGGCTTACAGAGTGGCAGTGTTTGTTTGACCAGATGAGGACTCTGGGAAGCCACTAAGGTACCCTCAGGCTTGGAAAACCCACATGTCAGTGCTTCCCTGTCTGATAACTATGGTCAGACAGTTGGACATCTCTGCTGATGGTCAGGCAGAGGAAGCCATGTCTGTTGACTTTTGATTTCTCTGTATTTTCTTTGAAGCTCAGGGTGCTGATTCCCCTGAACCAGGTGAATGATATATGTGCTTGGTTAGAGAAATGATACACGTTCTTGATTATAGTGATCACCCCTCAAAAGTTGCCTTTCTTTTTATGAATGCAGATCTAAGAACCTGTGATAGCAGGCCCCCCTGTGTATGTTGGGGTGTTTATTGTTACGACCCCTCTCTCCCATTTGACAGCTCTTTAAATGCATGAGATCACTTACTTTAAATGAAGTGAAAAATCCACTAATTTGGAAAAGTGGGAAGCAGCCATAATGAAAAATACTTTGAAAGGGAGGCAGGGAGTATAAGAGGAGGCTAATGCCAAATTCCCCCATCTCTGTGATAGTGAGTGGAGGTGGTCACACTTGCCTAGGTGGAGAGTCGGGGCTCTCTTTGGGGGCCCTAATGAGAAGAGTCTCACCTGACCCATCTTTAGGCTACCAATGACATGAATCTGGTACAGCAGGTGCATGCTTTCTTCTGACTCTGAGTGGATCGTATTTTTAATGGCTCTTCCAGCATTGTTGATGAGTAAGTTCAATCCCAAGTCCTTCACTTGCTCCTTGACAGAGACGGAGGCCTCTTGGATAGAAGCAATATTTTCCACATCTGTCAAGATAGAACATTCAATCCAAAAAAAATATTTATGGCAGACATTACACTAGGCACTGGGGTTACAAAATAAAGAATGAAACAATTTATATTATTAAGGAATTAACTCTGTAATGGAAGAGACAGACATATAGACACATTGTTGTTGTTTGGTCAGGTCTGACTTTTTGTAACCCCATTTGGGGTTTTCTTGACAAAGGTGCTGTAGTGGTTTGACATTTCCTTCTCCACCTCATTTTACAGATGAGGAAACTGAGGTAAACAAGGTTAAGTGACTTGCTCAAAGTCACACAGCTAGCATCTGAGGCTAGATTTGAACTCAGGTCCTCCTGATTCTAGGCCCAGTACTCTATCCACTGCACCACCTGGCAACCCCAGAGATATGTATGTGTGTGTGTGTGTGTGTGTGTGTGTGTGTGTATAGATAAACAGAGTATTTGTATAGGTATATGTACCTCCATATGCCACATGTATAGGTGTATGTATGTTATGTATGTATCATGTATTTTTGTATAGGTACAAAAAATTGCGTGTGTGTAGTATAGTTTTTGTGCAGGTACATATATTATATTTTTACACATGTACATGCAATTCCATATATAAATATATCTGTGCATATGTATGTAAGTATAAACAGAATGAATATAAAGAGAAGTAGAAAATGTATTTATAGCAAAGTTGTCAAATAAAAAGGAAAGCAGCTAAGAGAGGTCAAGAAAGACTTCATGTAAAACACAGAGCTGACCAAGTGCAAAAGAGGACAATGATTCCATTAGGTGAAGGTGAAGAGGCATGGGGAAACTGCAAATGTATAAGTATGGAAGTGAGAGCTGGCGTGGGATTATGACCAACAAAGAAAGAGTCAATTGGGCTGGATCAAAGAATGAAGGAAGGAGAGTGATATAAGATGAGGGGAACAGAGGCATTTGTGATTCCTTCTGGAGGTAATAGGGAGCCAGTGCAGTTTACTGAGCAGGGGAATGACATCAAATCTCCACTTAAGAAAAATTATTTTGACAAAAGTGTGGAGAATGGACTGGAACAAGGAGAAGCTGTGATAATCCAGGCATGAGATGTTGAGGACCTAGATTTAGAAAATAGTTGTGTGAACAGAGATAAAGAACTGGAGGTAAGAAATGTTGTGGGAGTAAAAACATCAAGATTTGGTGACTGATTGCATATGTAGGGTAATGGAGAGTCAGAAAGTCAAAGAGAGTACAGAAATCATCTATGAACCTTGAAGAATGGAAGAGTAATGTTGCTTTCAACAGAAGTGAGGAAGTACTGAAGAAGAGTGAGTTTAGGTAAAGGCAATGAGTTGTTTTGGACATGCTGAGTTTGAGATATTACCAGGACATTCGGTTTGAAATGTCTGGTGATGAGAGACTGAATCTCAGAAGGGAGATGGATGCTGAATTCAGAGATCTGCAAGTTATCTTCGTAACAGATGATAATCGTGCAGATTTAGAGATATCTCCACACCCAATGTTCATGTGAACGATCTACCTGACCTGTGGTAGACTCTTGTGCAGCATTGTATGCAAAACTGGACACACGCTGACATACTGATGCCATGTTGATCCTCTTAGAGGACAAAGGGCCAAAACAATCAGAAGGGTCACCTAGAGAAGAGGGCCAGGACAGAGCCTTGGGAAATTTATTTGTGATGAACCAGCAGAATCTGAGAAAGATTGGCCAGACAGGTAGGAGGAGAACCCTAGAGAGGAACAGGAATGGAGAGACAGAAACCAGAGCAGATGGTCAACGGTATCAAACACAGCAGCTAGATTGAGAGGGATGAGGACTGAGAAGGCTCTCAGCTACATTAGGGAAAGGGGAAGAAGAAAAGAGGGGAGAGAGCTGACCTGAGTGAGTGGTCCCACCAAGGTAGGAAGTTGGCAAAATCTTTGTTCTTGTTTTACCTCTTCCCCTTAAGACCACATTCTGTGCATTAGCATGCCTGTGACTCCAGCGATTATCATCTGTCAGCCTGATAAGTCCCCAGCACCAAGTACAGTGACGCAATACAAAAGCTTCTAAGGGTCCATTCTTCTACCGGGAGTGATAATAGGGAAAGAGATCCAGGAGACACTGGAGAAATGATGTCACCTGGTAAGAGCTTAAAGTCTCCCAGGAGCATTTTCACATGTAGATATGACACTGTCCAGACTAAAATACCTTCCAAATCCAAAGAAACAAATCATTTGTGACTAAATTGTAGATACCATGACAACCTGTCAGGGGAGCTGTTGGGGGGCAGGAAACCCTGTTCTATGCCCCTGAGATCAGTCCCATGGGTAAGCCTGCTTAGCAAATGACACTGTTTCTGACAGCACCAACATCTCCTTTACACAAAAGGCAGAGTCTAATGTCTAATATCTCTCATGTGTTCTAGAAACAAGGAGCTGTAGACAGACTTAAATCATAACTAAGGAAAGTGGGGAGACTCAGAGAGGGTGTAAATCTCCCTAAGACACAAATCAAGGTAAAGTCCAGAGGACCTGCCTTTGTGCCACACACTCTCACTTTTGTTAACTTCAGTCCTTCTGCTACTAAGATGTGGTATAAGTTACAAGACTGATTTTACACAAGAGGACCTAAGTTAGAGTTTGAGTTTGGTATTTCCTAGCTGTATGACCTTCAGCAAGACACTTTTCTCAGACGTTCATTTTTCTCAGCCTTAAACTCTATTCTAAGTATGCCCAGACCCCCTCTCCTATAAAGATCCTCCTATGTCTTCCCCTTGGAGAATTTGGGGGTGAAGGCCTGTGCCAACAAGTAGGATCCCAAGATGTGCCGGTGGGAACAAATGTGGAGTTGAGGAAAGGAATGGGGTGGGGAGGGAGAAAGATTGAGTCTATAAGGATGCTCACCCAAGCTGAGGATCCGAACATTGGAGTGCTGAGCTGCGAGCTCTTGAAGTTCCTGTAGCAGCAAGAGAGCGAAGATGTCCCACCAGTAGGAGCTCTCCTGCCCCGAAGCGGGGATGCGGACATTGAGGAGTACTCTCCTCGCCTTCTCGCTCCCTCTCGGGAGCGCACGCACGACTAGAGTTTAAAGCCCAAGGCCTCAAAGATACCCACCCTCACTAAAGCCTCCGAGAGATGACATCCTCCTCACCTTTCCCCCACCCCAGACCTGGACCCTGATCTGACTCTGCCCCTTTGCAAAAGTTCATCCTCAAAGACCCAGCGCCGGGGAGCTACATCAGTTAACACCCAGGTCTGGAGTTGATGGCCCCGGGGAGAAGCCCGGGTTCCCTGGAGACATCCTGCCAAAAGTCAAAGCCCCACGCCTCTCCTCTGACACCCCCAACATCCCAGTGGGCTGCATATCTAAACTTTGGTCGGTCTCAATGGAAGGCACTTAGCTTTCGGGACAACTCAAGGGTGAGGTAGGGTGGAGAGGAAGGTGAACTCGGGAGGAAGGGAGGACTTCATTTATCTCACCTGGGCGTCAGAGGGATTCCTGCAGGTCGCAAACAACATCTGGGGAGGCTTGGGCGCTTGAAGCAGTTGCCTGACAAACTCCAGCCCCAGCCCGCGGTTGGCACCAGTCACCAGCACGCTGGAAGGGCTCAGAACAGCCTTTGAGAGATCCCGGCTTTCCATAACCTTTCTGAAGTCTGTCTGCAGAGCTGTTAACTGCTCCCCAGTTTCGCTCGGTCTTCTAGTCTCACCTTTATTCCCCGAGCAATAACCAAGTGGAGAGTGCCTTCACCCGCCCCTCTGTTGATTCACTCTGACGCTTAAGGAAATCAGGGACTACAGACCGCAAACCTTGCTCCCTTTCTAATGTCCTTGACTTGGACCGACCTAGCCCTGATCTGATCTTGAGCCAAAGATTCTAAGTCTTTGATCATTCCCCTATTTCCGTGTTTTCCATTTCAAGAAAGCTGTAACAAGCCTTTACATCATCAATCACTTGAAACAACCATTCAGATAAGGGTTATCAAGGCCATTTTTATGAAAACTGAATACACTGAATCAGGCTACTAATTATTCTTAAAACTGTGATCTTCATGAAACTCACTATTTTTTTTTCAAAACTGAAGTCCTACAACATTACTTCAAATATAACAGTCAAATCATCACTTGAAAATTTCCTTTTATTTGCACTCTATGAGCAAATAAATAATTTCTCTCTTGAATTCAAGAAGGAAAGTAGGTGGCTATGGTCATTTAGCAACATAATTTCCCAAAATAAGACATTTGAATAAGTGAGTGCCTGCAAAGACCTTGGCCTAAAGGGCCCAAGGTCTCCCAGTGCATCCTGGGTCATCTCCTGTCATCCTGAGAAATATCAGGTCACTGGATTCACATGGCTCTGGAGGAGAAGTGAGGCTAGTGACCTGCACAGCCCTCCCTCACTCAAAACAAAGTCAAGTGCAAGTCATGTCATCATTTCTCTGATGGAGAGGTCTTCTTCAGCCATGAAGGACAAATAGTAAATACTACAAATAGTAAATACTACAAAAAATAGTAAATACTACATATTGTGTTCCAAACTGTTCATCTTTTCTTTGCTTTCTGGTAAGTTTCCTTTTGTTCTTCGTTGTGCACTCTTTACTTTGTTCTCTTTTTCCCTCCTTTCTCTCCCCCTCCCCCAAGAAGGCTACAACTATACACAGATGTGTGTGTGTGTGTGTGTATGCTGTGTATGCACACATATACATTTATATATATACATGCACATAATACATACACATATATGCATATACACACACATACATATATTTAGAGATCTATAACAATACTCATATATAAATATAAACATTTATATGCATTTATATGTCTGTACTATCTTTGTTTGTCCTCTGCTTCTCTGAGGGTGAATAATGTCTCCCTTTATAGGTCCAAGTCTTCCCCTATTTTTCTAGATCAGCCAACTCATCATTTCTTATACCACAGCAGTATTCTGACCTTATACTGTCTAGTTATTTTAAATAATCTAGAACAATGTTGATTAATATGGATGACATATAGTGGTTTCCCTATTTTTCTCTCATGATTAAATCTATTTTAGCCTTAACTTTGTCTGAGATCATGATTACTATCTCCATTTTTTTCCCAAAAAAATTCTACTCCTGATCTTTCTTTTATGTTTATGTGTATCTACTGTTTCTTATCCTCCCTGACTCCTCTACTTTACCTCTACCTGCTACCTTGCCCTCCTTATCCTCTCCCTAAAATCCCTCCCTTATCCTGTCCCCCTTCCCTATCCTCTACGTCTTTTATTTCTTTATGAATTTAGAAATCTTTTGTGCCCTTCTAGATAGATATGTATTGTTTCCTCTTTAATTCTTTCCTGATGAGAGTAGAGTTCTAGAACTACCAGCCTTCTTTTTCCCCATCTAATTTCTCTGTATCAGTTCTTCCTCTCTCACCTCATTTATATGATACTCTTTATTTTTTCCTAGACAATTAACTTTTTAGTATTGCATCATATTCAACTGTCCCACAATCTTTCTTTTCAATCCAATTATTAAAAATAATCTTAGACATATGATTTACATTTCCTCATATAAAAAGTGAACCATCTATCCTTATTAAATCCCTTGTAATTAGTCTTTGATATTTATCTTATATTTCTCTTGGATCTTGGTGTCAAATTTTCTGTTGATTTTAGGCCTTTTTGCAACAAAATCCTGAAAGTCTGACAATTCATTGAATATCCTTTTTTTTCATTCGATATTATGCTTAACTTTACAGGGTATGAATTTCTAAAATGGAAGCCCCCATGAAAGTCCACTTCAATGCCTTCCAAATACTAGTTTCCCTCTCTATGCAACTGGGAAATAAGAAATACAGGTAATGGAGCATAGAAATCTATCTTGCCCTACAAGAAAAGAGAGAAGATGGGGATAAGGGAAGGAAAGGCAGATTGGGTGAAGGGGTAATCAGAATGCACAGGAATTGCTTTAACATCATTTCTACCTCAAAGACAACTTTAGAAATACAATGCAATTTAGAAATACAGTAATAACACAAACAATAACTTCAGATAGTATCAAATGCATTTCCAGAAATTATTGATGTTATTACTTTTGGCATTTAAAACCTTATTTAAAAGGTTTTAAAACCTTATTTATTTAAAACCTTTAAAACCATTTAAAAGTTATCAGGTATGGAACAATTCCTTTTGTGTCTAACACATGCTAGTCCTTGTGTTCAGCACTTTACAGTCATAAATGCCAAATAACAATATGTAAACACTTTAATTACATGTGTATATTATATCATTTATATATTTAAATCCTTTCTATGTATTAAGTCCTTTAATAACCTTTCTCCCACCTCCTAAAAAGTTTAAAAATTTGAAATTATGTTAGCTTAAAGTGTGCTAAATTAATATTCTAACTGTTGCCTTTGGTCCAGGCAAAAGAGATCTAAAGAATTGCAACCAAAGCACCTCTGGGTTTTAATAATTAATTGAATAATAATAGTTACAAATCACAGTAATCAACATCTTTACCATAGTCAGTACCCATTTTAAATTCAATAACCTTCCATAACTTGATCTATTTGTTTTCCAATCAAGCTACACTGCCCCTGATACGTAAAAATATCAAAATTTCCTTGAACTTTTTTTCTATTTTATCTTTCCAATTTTCACTTACATTTCAAACGAGATAAAAGAATCATACTTACCCCAATTCAGTTCTGTCCTACTTTGCTTCACCATTTAGAAATTAGATGTAGTTAAATACCTAACAATTTAACCATATTTTAAACAAACCCCCAAAAGAAAAGAATTTTGATCTCCCCTTGAAAGCCTAAAGAGGGAGATCTTTTCAAATGTTCTCTTTCTCTAATTACAGATCTTAAAAAGTTCTCACCACGAAACATAAAACATTTCTCAAACACACAGACATTTGACAGATAAGACAGGACAGTGCATGAAAAACCAATTTAGAAACCAATTTAGAATTCGAATTCAGACCAGTTAGAATCTCAGTCATAATTTCACTCTGATTTTTAGCCAATTTCAGAAGGATCCTTCCCAGAGAGACTCCTTCCAGATCTCTGCCCCTCCCCCAGCACCTCTGACATTCTGAGACATTTCCATATCTCCCTTCCTAGGTCCCACCCTTTAATGTTCACTTGAGGTTCCAAATGAGACCTAATATAAGCCTCAAAATTCATCAGGGAAATAATTCTTTCCTTCCCTCTTCAGCTCGGGACACTCTCTTTTGAAATGCTCCTGTTTTCTACAATGGAAACATCTAGTGTGTCTAGAGACCCCTTCATGGCCTCTTCCTTTTCCAAAACTCCTTTGTTTTTCAGCATCTTTATACTTTTATCCTCCCTGATTTTCAGGTTTTTTCCTCATAAACTCATTCGTAGTTGCCACCACAATCCTCACCGTCTGTCTTTGTGTTACTTCCTCCCTCTTCACATATTCTCTCTGTGCTTCCTTCACCAGTTCTTCCAAAGAATTATTACTCCACTTTTCTATCTTTAGCACTTTCTTATATCAGGCCATGCCTTAGTCACAAAGTGTACTTTTAAGAGTTCTTCTGCCACTGGGGACTCAGGATCCATTCCCGAGTATTTAGTCATTTGGTTCTTCTGCCTCTGTAGAAAGACTGAGGGTGTTTCCTCCTTGGTCTGCTCTACCACATAGGCTTAGAGCTAAGTTTCTGTGCTTTGGTCTCTGGTGGAGTCTTTCAATATTTTAACATTTTTTCCTAAGGGATTCTCTGGAGTTATACCCACAAGAGAATCCCTTTCCTTTTCCTTGGGTATTTCTTCTCTTTTTTTCCTTTGCAGGAGAATTCACCCCTTCCAGCACCTTACTTCTTTATTCTCCATCCTGCTAATTTATCCAAGACTGCTCATGGTCTTGTGTCTCAGCAGAATTCCTCACTCACTAATCCTGGCACTTGTGCCCTTGTTCCTACAGTTCTGTTCAATTTGCCTGACTGCCTCAGGTACCCATTTACTTACTGTTTTCCCTTTTTCTTCCTGTCCCTGGTACCTACTTTCTTTCTCCCCTTACTTTTTTCCTTTTATTCACAGCAGCCTCTTTTAATTCTTATGATCCTGAGAATCTGGTAGTCTAATAATTTTTTACAATTGTCTCCCCTGGATCTATTTTCCAGGTCAGTTGTTTTTCCAATGAGATATTTCACATTGTCTGCTATTTTTTTCATTCCTTTGATTTTGTTTTACCGTTTCTTGATTTTTCATAAAGTCATTAGCTTCCATCTGCTCCATTCTAATCTTTAAGGAATTATTTTCTTCAGTGAGCTTTTGGACCTCCTTTTCCATCTAGTCAATTCTGCTTTTTAAAAGGCATTCTTCTCCTCATTGGCTTTTTGGATCTCTTTTGCCATTTGGATTAGACTATTTTTTTAAGGTGTTATTTTTGTCAGCATTTTGTGGGTCCCCTTTAGCGAGCAGTTGACTCAGTTTTCATGGTTTTCTTGCATCACTCTCATTTCTCTTCCCAATTTTTCCTCTACTTCTTTTACTTGATTTTCAAAATCCTTTTTGAGCTCTTCCATTGCGTGAGACCAACTCGCAATTTTCTTGTAGTCTTTGGATGTAGTAGCTTTGACTTTGTTGTCTTCTTCTGTTTGTATATTTTGGTCTTCCTTGTCTCCAAAGTAAGATTCTGTAGTCTGATTCTTTTTCTGATTTTTGTTTATTTTCCCAGCCATTTACTTGACTTTTGAGCTCTTTGTCAAGATAGTTCTCTGCTTCCTGTGGGAGTGAAGGGACGTACTATCAACTCCTCAATCCCCCCACAGTCTATGGGCCTGGAGTCCCTGAAGCATTGCTGCCTCTGCCCCTGCTGCTGCTTCTGTGGGCTCAGTCACTCTGTGGCTGGGGCAGGACCACTCTACTCTCTCACACAGGTGCAACAGTTTTTTTCCACTGACCTTCCAATTAGTCCTCGGTGTTTTGGGGTTGTGAAGTCTGGAAACCACCACAGATGCCAAAGATTCCATCTCCCCAAAGCCTGCTCAGATCCAATCTGTGCCAGTGCACTCCACACCGGACTGTGCTGTGTTCCCAGCATAGCACTATAGATGCTTCCTGTTGCCCTTCCAGGCTGTCTTCAGCTGGAGATTTGTTTCACTCCATCATTCTGCGGGTTCTGCAGCTACAGAATTTGTTTAGAGTCATTTTTAAAGGTATTTGGCTGGCTTTGGGAGGAGAGCTGCAGCAAGTCTCTGCTTCTACTCTGCCATCTTGGCTCTGCCCCTTGGTCCTAAGATTCTGAACAGTCTTCAAACAAGAGTCCTGAAGCACAGCTACCAATTAAAATTAATGAGATGCGTCTTTCTCATCCTCCAACACTTTTCACTTCATATGTTTTTTAAAATCTTGCAACTAGCCCACAGATTGTTAGAAATAGCCAAGAATTCTATCTGGTCATGAGTGAATTTAGAAAAAAAGAATTTTATTTTACATCTAAAAAGACAGGAAACTTCGCTTCCAAGCAGAGTGGCCCAAGCTCCGGTAATGCTAGTTACATGGATCTTTTATAATTCATCTAGATTTGAATTTCAAGTCTTTAACCCCATTGGTCAGCCCTCCAGGGTTCACTAAACCTTACCCCTTGAGTACATCTTTATTCTTTATATTTTTAGTCTGTTTGTCTGCATCAGATAGCAGACAAATAGAGAGGAATCTTCAATTGCTAAGGGAATTGACAAAAGCTGTGAGTTTGAAGATATTTCAATGACAAAGGTAGGTTTCTGGTCCTTATGCCCATCCTTTGTGAATTAGATCTGGTCTGGCAACTGCCTCTGACATACATGAAGAGCCTTTTCAGAACAAAGAGAATTAGTAGATATGCCAGGTAGCAGTATTTTCTTCTCACTGCTTATATGAGCAGGTCTTTTTTATCTCTGACATTGGCCATATGTACATATTATAATTTTATATAATTTTTCTGGAAACAAAATTTAATCACACCTTACACCCATAATATGAAATTTGATGCAGATGAATAGCTAGAGACAAAGGTGAGAGTATAATCTATGCCCTTTAAGCAATTTCATTGTTTTCCCAATCTCTTCATATGCAACCGAGCTATTAACACCCCAGTTCATTTCTTGAGGATGTGTTTGTATGGGTTCTATTGAAAATCTGAATGACTTGCTTTACATTTTATCTCTATCTTTTAACCCCTCCAGACTTCCCTGCTTTCACTGAATTCCCAGGAGGACATGTCCTCCTATACCAGGGGACAGCTAGGTGGTGCAGTGGATAGAGCACCAGTGTAGGAGTCAGAAGGACATGAGTTCAAATGTCACCTCAGACACTTGACACTCACTAGCTGTGTGACCTTGGGCAAGTCACTTAACCCCAGTTGCCTCATCCTGGGTCATCTCCAGTCATTCTGATGAACTTCTGGTCACTGGATTGAGATGGCTCTGGAGAAGTGAGGCTGGTGACCTGCACAGCCCTCCCTCACTCAAAACAAAGTCAAGTGCAACTCATGTCATCATTTCTCTAACGGCATGGTCTTCTTCAGCAATGAAGGATGAACACACACCTACAGTCTACTCCAACCCTTAGTCTACCCCTATCCCATTCTAGGGCTAGAGGACAGAGCAAGAACGCCTTCCAAAGCCCCCATTTTTAAAAGGCTCCCAGTCTCACCATCTCTTCACTTCCCACCAGCAGCACTCCTTTGGACTGGGTTCCATTATGTCCCGGTACCTTGTGTCAACCTGCAAGTTTGCTTAAAAGAGGCAAACAGCCTAAATTCATATTGTTTATTCCCTTAAAGCTAACAGATAAATGATCCTTGAGCCAGAAGGAAACTTCTGCTGGTCTGATACAAGAATTACAAGGTTTAAATACATTTTCCCTGAGAAAGGAAATTTTTTAGTTGTATAAATTGTAAACACAGTGAGATAAGACAATTGACAAGATAGAGTCAGTTGGAAATTACAATTCCTGGGTGTCTATTTTTCTGTCTCTGCATATCAAGATAAGAAGAATCCCTCCACTCTGTTTGCAAGACATCCTGTCATAAACTGGTCTTTGAAGTTGCTGACACAGTAAAGGACATTTTTAGAGTAAAACAAAGCAGTTTGATAGATTAGTTCAGGCTTTGGCCCTTATTAAAAGTCCAAAAATGATATTAAATGTTATCACTTATCACAGTTACTTTTCCCCTCTTCCCCTTCTCAGCTTCTTTTTATGTATTTGTGTGGGACAGACAATCACCTCAAATAATGCCAAAGTCAGGGTTCGAGTATAGAAAGGGCTCTTTATTCTTTTTCTGGAAAAAGAGGACAGTCCAGGGCTGATCAAGTAGCAGTAATCAGGGAATTGCACTCCCTGGGCCCTGCAAGAAGCAGATTTTTATAGCCCTAGGCAACTCCCATCCCCTCCCCCCTCCTTATCTGTTTCCTCATTGGCTGAGTATTTGAGGACAGTACAATCTCACCACAACAACTACCGTCCAAAAGAAACAATTATGCCCATATTTAGCAGGGAAAAACCAGAAAGCAGGGAAAGTCACCGCACAGGTTGACATGGATTTAGGGAAATGGAAACTTACCAGGGGCTACTGAGACTTAAGAAGAAACGTAGAAACTTAACAAAATGGGAAAGTCCTAGTCTTCAACTGGGGAAACTACACTATAGGCCATCCTGCATGTTGTTTTCCCTTTAGATTATAAACTCCTGGGGGGAGGAGCCAAGATGGCAGAGTAGAAAGATTCACATATGCTAGCTCCGAACCCACAGGCCATAAAATACCTGTAAAGAAGAACTCCCAACAAATTCTGGAGCAGCGGAAGACACAACAGTGGAGTGGAGGAGATTTCTGTTCCAGAGAGCCCTGAAAAACCCACACCAAAGATCCATTGTGCACCGGACTGGAGCAGAGCCCAGCCCTTCCTTGGCCACGTGGCTGGTGCAGATCTAAGCAGGCTTCAGGGACAGAATCTCCAGCAGCCGTGCAGGTCCATCCACCCACAGATGCCAAAGGTTAGTAAGAGAGCCTGTTGGCTGGCCGAGAGGGGAGCAGGGTGTCCCCATAACTCAGACCCCCTCAGGAGGCAGTAGCAGAGGCAGCAGCAGACAGGGGCTCCCAAAGCAAGCAGGAGCTCGGATCTCCACATAAACCCCCTGAGGGAACTGAGCCCTGTGAGGTGGATCTGCCCTGCCCTGAGCAGCTGAACTTAATCTCACACTAAATAGCAGCATTGCCCCCACCTGAGCACCAGAACTTAAGCTCACATTGAATAGCAGCCCTACCCCTGCTGAAAGCCCTGAGGCTTGGAAGCAGCATTTGAATCTCAGACCCCAAGCACTAGCTGGGCAGATATGGAGGCCAGGTGGGTGTGGAGAGGAATCTCAGAAGTCAAGTAACTGGCTAGGAAAATGCCCAGAAAAGGGGAAAAAAGCAAGACCATAGAAGGTTACTTTCTTGGTGAATAGATATCTCTTCCTTCCTTTCTGATGAGGAAGAACAATGCTTACCATCAGGGAAAGACATAGAAGTCAAGGCTTCTGTATACCAAACATCCAAAATAAATATTCAGTGGTCTCAGGTCATGGAAGAGCTCAAAAAAGGATTTTGAAAAGCAAGTTAGACAGGTGGAGGAAAAACTGGGAAGAGAAATGAGAGAGATGCAAGAAAAGCATGAAAAATGGGTCAATACCCTGCTAAAGGAGACCCAAAAAAATGCTGAAGAAAATAACACCATGAAAAATAGGCTAACTCAATTGGAAAAAGAGGTTCAAAAAGCCAATGAAGAGAAGAATGCCTTCAAAAGCAGAATTAGCCAAATGGAAAGGAGGTTCAAAAGCTCACTGAAGAAAATAGTTCTCTCAAAATTAGAATGGAACAGATGGAGGCTAATGACTTTCTGAGAAACCAAAAGTCACAAAACAAAACCAAAAGAATGAAAAAATGGAAGAGAATGTGAAATATCTCATGGGAAAAACAACTGACCTAGAAAATAGATCCAGGAGAGACAACTTAAAAATTATGGGACTACCTGAAAGCCATGATCAAAAAAAGAGCCTAGATATCATCTTTCATGAAATTGTCAAGGAAAACTGTCCTGATATTCTAGAACCAGAAGGCAAAATAATTATTCAAGGAATCCACAGATCACCGCCTGAAAGAGATCCAAAAAGAGAAACTCCTAGGAACATTGTGGCCAAATTTCAGAGTTCTCAGGTCAAGGAGAAAATATTGCAAGCAGCTAGAAAGAAACAATTCCAGTATTGTGGAAATACAATCAGGATAACAGAAGATCTAGCAGCTTCTATGTTAAAGGATCGAAGGGCATGGAATAGGATGTTCCAGAAGTCAAAGGAACTAGGACTAAAACCAAGAATCATCTACCCAGCAAAACTGAGTATAATACTTCAGGGGAAAAAATGGTCTTTCAGTGAAATTGAGGACTTTCAAGCATTCTTGATGAAAAGACCAGAGCTGAAAAGAAAATTTGACTTTCAAACCCAAGAATGAAAAGATTATAAACTCTTTGACAGCAAGAGCTATCTTTCTTTTCTTGTATTTGTATCCCCAAAGCTTATCACAGTGCCTGACACCTTGTAGGTTCTTAAAATGTTAATTGCCTAACTGATCTCTTCTCAATGGAGGTAAACTAGTTAACTCTGCACTTCTTTCCCTTCAGTGCACCCCAAGGACTCTTGGGCCTTGGCATCTGTTCAGCCACTGAACTCTTAGGCTCTCTAGGTCTTTCAAAGTCAGAATTGATAAATGTTTATTAAGTGACTACTATGTACCAGGCACTGTACTATAAACTCTGAGATGTAATCTATTAGGACCCATATTCTATTCCAATAAGTATTAATCAGTTTGACATTTTACACAAATTATATAGAAATAATTAGATAAAAATAGGTTCTTATAGGATGCCTATAATAGGCCTCATATTTATCACTTTTTTACTAATTTACTTGAATGACCATGAGAATACTGACACAGATATCTCCATCCCATTTTGTTCAAATTCTATAACCAAGTTAACCTTGCATGACATGGTACACAAATTTTCCCAATTTATTTTTGGTATCTAGATACAACTTGTGCCATCTTCTCTTGACTAATATGAGAAGAAACCCATCCATCTTATAACCAATTAGTCAGCGGAAATATTCTCTGCTTCACCCAACTTGTGACCCCCCTGCTGACATAACATTTCTAGTTGATGTATCATTTTTGGCCCTTGAAGTTAGGTCTATCAACCAATGGGATTCTGTATCTTGTATAGTCCGTCTAGAGTGTACAGGTGTCAAACCTGGTATAAAAGCTTATAAAAATAAGGCCATGGAGGAAGGGAGCATCTCATATTGTGAGGAAGATCTGAGGTCCACTTCATTAGAGGGGACCACAGACCCTTTAATAAAGTGTCATTGGCTCAGAGCTCTGCCTCAGTCTCTCTTATTGTAGGTTGGACAGTTTTAAACTCCACATTATTGGCAACCCAGACAAGATAGTGATGTGTTGACCTCAACCTCTTTAGGCCACCTCTTGCAAGGGACCCAAAAAAGAAGTACTGGGATGAATTTTTGCTGAAGATTCCTCCATGGACACATTCCCTAGGAGGTTGGACTCCTCTTGCTGTCTGTACCCAAATTCTTGGAGCCTGAAATAAATCTCTACAAGTTGAAGATTGGTGTGTCTGCCTTGATTTATCCTAAATTGTTTTTCTTTAAGAAAGGTCCCTGATTGGGTTAAGAGGGACTGTTTGAATTTATGACTAATATGTCTAAATGTTGTTGACCTGAAAGTTCGGTTAAAAGAGGCAAACAGGCTAGGTGACATATAAATTCATATTGTTTTATTTCCTTAAAGCTAACTGATAGATGTATACATGGAGCCAAAGCTAGATTTTGACTATCTCATAAAATAATGAGAAGCCTTAAATACATTTTAGAACAGTACTCAAATTTATGATCTCCGTGTGCTTAACCATAGTATGAGAAAGGAGTTTTCTTAATTGAATAGGTTGTTAAGACAAAATAAGAAAGTTGAAAATGTGTCAATTGAAATTAAAACCCAGGATATCTGTATTTCTTTTACCATTAACATGACAGCATACTATATGTCCATAAAATATTAAGATAAGTTCCATTATTCAAAGTAGTGTCTAGTCAAAGTGCCTTGTCCCTGGTAGTCATTAACAGAATACTGTGGTCAGCTTTACTTGGCCTTGTAGTGTTGACACAGGAAGGGGAGTTTTGAGTTCACTCAGAGAGTAAGGCATGTATATTATGACAGAGAATTACAAAGCAGTATGATAGATTAAGCTCAGAGTAAACTACAATGCCTCTCCTGATTGACCAATCCAGGTTTTAGGCTTTTCTCAGGTCTTTGAAGTGGGTTCAAAATGGTTTAGGGAGAGATCTACAATGTATAAGCTCCAGAGCACTTAAATGAATCTCCATAAGAATTATATGGCCATAATCACAATTTTAACTTTTTAAACATAGGTTGCTGGTTTTTTTCTTTTCCTCTGTTTTCTTTATAAAGTATTTTGATGAGCCTATGGAGTACTAGCAAACTCTATAGAGTTCAATGAAAACGACAAAAATCCCCAGATCATTTATAAATGTCTTTCCATGTAGGAATGTAAATAGTTCAACTTTAATAAATCCTTTATAATTTCTCTTTCCTGTTTACTTTTTCATGCTTCTCCTGATTCTTGTGTTTGAAAGTCAGATTTTCTATTCAGCTCTGGTCTTTTCAACAAGAATGCTTGGAAGTCCTCTATGTCATTGGAGTTTCAGTTTTTTTCTGAAGTATTATACTCAGTTTTGCTGGGTAGGTAAGTCTTGGTTTTAATCCTATCCTTTGATCTCTGGAATATCATATTTCAAGCTCTTCAATCCCTTAGTGTAAAAGCTGCTAAATTCTATGTTATCTTGATTGTGTTTTCATAGTACTTGAATTGTTTCTTTCTGACTGCTTGTAATATTTTCTCCTTGACCTTGGAACTCTGGAATTTGGCTACAATATTCCTAAGTGTTTTCCTTTTGGGATCTCTTTCAGGAGGTGATCGGAGGATTTTTTTCCATTTATATTTTACCCTCTGGTTCTAGAATGTCAGGGAAGTTTTCCTTGCTAATTTCTTGAAAGATGATGTCTAGGATATTTTTTGATCATGGCTTTCAGGTAGTCCAATAATTTTTAAATTACCTCTGCTGGATCCATTTTCCAGATCAGTTGTTTTTCCAATGAGATATTTCACATTGGCTGCTGTTTTTTCATTCCTTCAGTTTTGTTTTATCATTTCTTGACTTTTCATAAAGTCATTAGCTTCCATCTATTCCATTCAGTCAGGAGAGGCATTGTGGCCCACTTTAAGCTTAATCCATCATAATGCTTTATAATGCTCTGGCATAATAGACATGCCTTGCTTTATAAGTGGATTCAAAATGCCCTTTCCTGTGTCAACACTACAAGGCCAGATAAAGCTGACCAGAGCATTCTTCTGTTAATGAGTATCAGGGACAAGGCACTTTGACCAGACACACTTTGAATAATGGGACTTTTCTTATCTTAATATTTTATGGACATATACTATGTTATATCATTTTCATTATAAAAGAAACACAGATATCCTGGGTTATAATTGCTCATCTTTAAGGAATTATTTTCTTCAGTGAGCTTTTGGGCTTCTTTTTCCATTTGACCCATTCTGCTTTTTAGTCATGCCATTTGGGTTAGTGTAATTTTAAAGGTGTTATTTTCTTCAGCATTTTTTGGGGGGTTTCCTTTAGCAAACTGCTGACTCATTTTTCATAATTTTCTTGCATCACTCTCATTTCTCTTCCTACTTTTTCCTCTACTTCTCTTATTTGATTTTCAAAATCCTTTTTGAGGTCTTCTGTGGCCCAAGATCAATTCATATCTTTCTTAGAGGCTTTGGACGCAGGAACTTGGGCTTTGTTGTCTTCTTCTGGCTGTATGTTTTGGTCTTTCTCATCACCAATAATGTAAGAAAATACCTCTTCATCGAGAAAGTAAGAATCTATAGTCTGTTTCCTGTTTGCTTATTTTCCCAGCCAATTACTGAACTTTTGAGCTTTGTTAAGTGTGGGTCTTTAGAAGCAGCCTCCACTTACTTCAGCAGTGGCTGCAACTGCCCTGGGGCTGGGGCCAGACCATGCTCCACTCTCAGCTAGGTGAGAGATCCTTCCCACTGACCTTTGAAGCTGTCTTTAGCATTTGTGGATTGAAGAGTTTGTAATCTGCAGCGGCCACCCAAGACTCAATCCTCTAAGACCTGCTCCCACTCTGTCCATGTTGGCATGACCCAAACTGCACCCTGATGCCAGCCCAGTGCAATAGGCCCTTCCCATCAACCTCTCAGATTGTCTTGGGCTAGAAATTTGCTTCAGTCTGTCATTTTGTGGCTTCTGCTGTTCTAGAATTTGTTTAGAGTCATTTTTACAGGGATTTTTTGAGGAGTTTGAGGGGAGTTCCAGCTGGTCCCTGCTTCTACTCTGCCATTTTGGCTCTGCCCCCCAGATCAGTTATTTCTTAAAAGGGACTTTTAAAATGACTAAGAATTGATTTAAAGCTGTAATTTGAATTTTAAGAACTGTCTTATTAGTCACATGAGATATATTTAGGAGAGATTCTGTGAATCAGGATCTCAGTGAAGTGTTAAAATAAGAAAACCTTAGGAAATGGTGGAAGAGAAATAATTCCACAACTCAGAATTTAAAAAGGAAACATATTTGGTCAGCCGAAAGAAGTCGAAGTTAGCCAGTCTCTGAATCTGAAGTTTTGGGGTATCCATCTTTGAAATTAATTTTAACTTTATTGTAGAATAAAGGTGTACTTAAAAACTGTACTTAAAGTTGGGATAAATTTATCATAGGAAGAAATTTTTTTATTGGAAAGCAGAATAAGGACCATCGTCAGAAAAGAATAAAAGTAGGTAGAATTGGAGTTTATTTACCTACCTCAGGGCACCAGCAAGTCCTGATTAGGGCTCCCAGACTGAAGGCAAATCCTAAAGTACTCCCAGAGAAAGGAAAACTTGTTTTGAAATCAAAAGGTAAGTGAAATTTAATGATACTATAGCAGTTTAAATGAATTGTTTAAGTAAATTAAGACAAGGTAAAACTTGTGTTGAAATAAATCATTTAGTGAAAATAGGGTCAAATTGTATAACTAAGGCTATATTAAGTTAGACAAAGAATTACTGGAGGTATAAAAAGATAGACATAGGAATAAATTAAATACATACACACCTAATAGAGGGTGCTCAGATTACAAAAGATCTAATTAAAATGAGTATATGGCTTATAAAAGTATAAAATACCAAAACTTGGAGAGGAAAGGGCAGAACTTGCAAATTATTTCAGGACAAATAAACCCTTTCTAAGATGAAATAAGGAAACCTACAATATAAAACAAATGTTCAGTCAGGAGCTTGTAAGGTCATAAAAACAAATCATAGTGTTTTAGGATCTCTACCAAATCATACATTACAATAGATTAGTTTAAGAAAAATAAAATAAATAGATTTAATTTTTGAGTGATTTGAAAGGAAATAAGGAAAAAGTCATACCCTGTACCCTTCAGAAAAGTACTTATTTTGTCTCTCCCACTACTGCCCCCTCAACAGAACAACTTTTAAAAAGGAAGAAAGAAAAACCATCATAAAAAATGTACATAGTACAGCAAAAGAAGTTCTCACATGGACCATGTACAAAAGTACATTTCTCTTTCTGCCTTACAAGTTCATCAGCTCTCTAGCAGGAGATAGGTGGCATATTTCTTCTTCAAATCTCTGCTCTCATGGTTTATCATTGCTCTCTAAGCAGATTTTCTCCATAATGTTGTTGTCATTATATAAATTGCTCTACTACATCTGCTCACTTCACTATGCGTCACTTTGGAGCAGCCTTCTGAATTTCCTCTGAAACTGTTCAAGTCACCATTTCTTATGGCACAATAGTATTCCATTGCATTCACATGCCACCATATTTTTAGCCATTCCCCAAAGGATTTACCTTCAGCTCTCTCTTGGATTCCAATTTTCAGCACTACAAAAAAGCACTATACATATATATACATATATATGAGTGTGTGTGTGTGTGTGTGTGTGTGTGTGTGTGTGTGTGTGTGTGTATAATGTCAGGTCCCTTTCCTTTTCCTTTCGTCCCTTTGGGATATAGGTTTAGTAGTGATATCATTGAGTCAAAGGATTTACACATATTTTCAAAGGGCTTTCCAGATTGGCTGTAGCAATTCCAATCTCTTCCGAGAGGACAAAAGTGTACCTGTTTTACCACAGTCCTTCCAGTATTTGTCATTGTACTTGTTTGTCATCTTCATAAGTGTGAGGTGGAAACTCAGAGCTACTTTAATTTGCAGTTCTTTAATAGATACAACGTTTATTAACCATTAAGTGTGTTTCATGTACTGCATTGAACATTAGAAATATAAATACATTCTCTACCCTCAAAAAGCTTACATTCTGACGAAGGAAGAGAAGACATAAAAGGGCTGAAATGTGGAAGATGGGGGAAAGTGAAGAAGTTATCCAGGGAATCATGGAATAAGCAGGGTTTGAAGTGAGGATGGCTCATTAGTCTACTTCCTCAAATGGATATTCTAAGGAGAAACTCACCAGTCAGAGGAGATGACTATAAGAGTGATGATATTAATTATTAATTATTTGAAACATCTTAAATGGTTAATAGGTTATTTTTCCTCCTTTGTAAATTTCTTATTCATAGCTTTTGACCAATTGTCTATTGGAGAATTGCTCTTGGGGGAACAGGAGGAAATGGAGTCAATATGGGGGAGAAAAGGCAGAGACTTACCTGAGTTTTCCCAAATGCCCCTCCAAACAACTTTAAAAAACACCTCAAAATGAATTCTGGAGCAGTAGAACCCACCTAAATAGAACCATGGACAGTCATTGTAGTGATCAAAGTTCTTTTGACTTTCAAAGTTGTTTGTCTCTACGTTACCGTTGTTAAGCTATAAATTGTTTCTCTGGTTCTGCTTATTTCATTCTTCATCAGTTTACACAAGTCTTCAATTAGAGGAATATTAATTGCTCAAAAGTAGGTAAAGCTAATATAATAGAACAGCATAATGACACCTAGGTTAATTTACTTATTCAGTGTTATAACAATCAAACTACAAAAGGACTGTTATATAGAACTAGAAAAAATAATGAAATTCATCTAGAGGAACAAAGATAATGGGAATAAGAATCTAAAGGGTAATAATGAAAAAAGTTGGAAGGGAGAAGGTTTATAAGCAACAGCCCTCAATCTATAGTACAAAGCAGTAATCATTAGAGAAATCTATCCAAGGAGCAGATTAGGCATACAAAAGCAAACACAGTCACATAATATTTCATAAATCCAAAGTGCCCAAATATTGGGATTTTGTTGTTTTTCAGTCATTTTCACTCATGTCTGACTCTCTTGATCCCATTTAGGATTTTTGTGGCAGATATACTCGAGTGATTTGCCATTTACTTCTCCAGCCCACTTTACAGAAGAGGAAACTGAGGCAAACAGGATGAAGTGACTTGCTCAGGTTCACACAGATGGTAAGTATCTGAGCCAGATTTAAATATAGGAAGATGAATATTCCTGACTCTAAGGCCAACACTCTGTCCACTGAGCCACTAAAGAATCACCTACCTAGCAAAACTGAATATAATCCTTCAGGGGGAAAATGGACTTCAATGAGATAAGCATTCAAGCATTTGATGAAAAGAGCTTTCAAATACAAAACTCAAGAGAAGCATAAAAAAATAAACATGACATGTAAATCATAAGGGACTTAATAAGGTTAAACTGTTTACATTCCAATATGGGAAGATGATATTTGTAACTCATAAGATCTTTCTCATTATTAGGGTAGTTAGAAGGACTCTATATAGACAGATGGCACAAGTGTGAGTTGAATATGAAGGGGTGATATCCAAAAAATAAAATTAAGCAATGAGAGAGGAATGTACTGGGAGGAGAAATGGAAAAGTAGAATGGGGCAAATTATCTCACCTAAAAGAGGCCAAAAAAAGCTTTTACAGGAGAAGAGAAGAGGAGTGAGTGAACCTTACTCTCATCAGAATTGGCTCAAAGAGTGAATAACTTGCACATGCAATTGAGTTGAGAAATCTATCTTACCCTATAGGAAAGTAGGAGGGGAAAGGGATAAGAGAAGAGGGGTAGGTGATAGAAGGGAGGACAGATTAGTGGGAGGGGGAAGGCAGACAGAAAACACTTGAGGAGGGATAGGGTGAAAGGAGAGAGAGGATAGAATAAATGGGGGTGGAGAAAATAAGATGGAGGGAAATACATTAGCAATAGCAATGGTGAAAAAAAGTTTTGAAGCAAGTTTCTCTGATAAAGACCTCATTTCTCAAACATATAGAGTCAAATTTATAAAAATAAGAGCCATTCACCAGTTGATAAATGATCAAAAGATAGAATCAGTTTTCAGATGAAGTAATCAAAGCTAGCTATAGCCATATGAAAAATATTCTAACTCACTATAGATTGGAGAAATGCAAATTAAAATAATTCTGTAGTGCTACCTCATACCTATTAGATTGGTTAATAGGACAGAAAAGGCAAATAACAAATGTTGGAAGGGATGTGGAAAAAATGAGACATTAATGCACTGTTGGTGGAGTTGTGAACTGATTCAACTATTCTGGAGAGCAATTTGGAACTACGCCCAAAGGGCTATAAAACCAAGCATACCCTTTCACCTAGCAATACCACTACTGGGTCTGTATCCCAAAAGAGATAAAAAGCAAAAAGGAAAAGGACTTATATGTACAAAAATATTTATAGCAGCTCTTTTCTGGGGGTAAAGAATTAGAAATTAAGGGAATGCCTATCAATTGGGCAATGGCTGAACAAGTTGTGATATGTGATTATGATGGAATAATATTGTACTATAAGAAATTATAAGCAAAATGCTCTCAGAAGACCCTGAAAAGATTTGCACAGGCTAATGCAAAGTGAAATGTACTGTATACAAAGTAACAGCAATATTGTAACTTACATGTGAATGACTTAGCTCTCCTCAGCAATACAATGATACAAGAAAAATATGAAGGACTTATGACGAAAAATGCTATCCATCCCCAGAGAAAGAACTGATGGTCTCTGGATACAGTTTGAAGTATATTTTTTTAAATTTCTTTATTTTTCTTGAGTTTTTTGTTTACATTTTCTTTCATATGACTTAATTTGCATGACTACATATGTATGACTATACAAATTGCTTGCTTTCTCAATGAGGAGTGGTGGGGAGGGAGTAAGGGAGAGATTTTGGATATCAAAGTTTTAAAAACAAATGTTAAAAATTGTTTTTACATGCAATTAGAGAAAAATAAAATATTAAATAAATATGAAAAAAGAAAAATATTAGATTTAGACTAACACTTCACTCCTTGTATCAAAATAAATTTCAAATGGATGCATGACCTGCATATGGAAGGCTACATCACATATAAATTAGAGAAGTAGGAAGAAATTACCTTTCAAATCTATAGTTAGGGAATGCATTCATGATCTGAATGAAAATTTAGCAAAGGAAGCAGAGAAGGAGCAGTTAGACTTGTAGGAGTAAGACCAGGATTAGAGAAGTGCCAATGAAACCTAGAGAGAATAAAATATCAAGGAGAAGAGAGTTATTGACAGTGTCAGTGGTTACAGATTGTGAAGAAGCATAAGAATAAAGGAGAATAATCTATTGGATTCGACAATTAAGAGATCATTGGTAACCTTGTAAAGAAAAATTTTGGTTGAATGATGAAATAAGAAACCAGACTGCAAAGAGTGAAGAAGAGAGGAAAGGAATGGGGGCATCATATCATAGTTTTCTCAAGGATCTTAGATGACTAAAAGGAAAAGAGAATCAGTCACTGGCGAAATAGACAGAATAAGTGAGGGTTTGGTGAGGCTAGGAGAGACATGGCCACATTTGTAGGTAGGTAGTAAGAAGGCGCTGATAGACAAGATGTAAGGGAAAACTAAGAGGAATGTTAGAGGGAGAAATTTGGAGACAAGGAGATAGAATAGCCTCATTTGCACATGTAAAAGGAGTTGCCTTGGCAAGAAGGGCTACCTCTTCATGTGAAATGGGCAAATGAGAAGATAATGGAAAAAGATATCTCAGTGTCATGAAGAGAGGAACAGGGAAGAAAAGATAGCTGTTTATGAATATGAAATTTTAATTTTTCAGTGAAATACGAAGCAAAGTTTTTGCTGAGAGGTATGGGGGAAGGGGAGCTGTGAAAGTTTGAAGAGGGCTGAAAATATTTAGAAAAGCTGCTATGATGAGTGGAATAGTGAATCAATTCAGTGAGGGACCTGTTGAGATTTGTAACATAAACTTGCAGTGGACCCAATCAACTCAGTTTTGTGATTTGTTCCAATCTCTTTCAGTCTCATATCCAAGATATATAAGAAACTCAATCAAATTTATAAAACTAAGAGCCATTGTCTAATAGATAAAAGATCAAAGGACATAAATAGGTCATTTTCTAAATAGTCATCCATCTCATTTAGTCCATCTCATCCATCTAAATAATCATAGACTAAATAGTCATCCAACTTATTTAGATTGTCAAATTTGTGGGCATACAGTTGGGCAAAGTAATATTCTTTTAATTTTCTCCTTGTTGGAGGTGAGTTCACCTTTTTCATTTTTGATATTGGTAATTTGACTTTCTTTTTTTTTAATCAAATTGATCAAAGTTTTATCAATTTTATTGGGTTTTTTTCATAAAACCAATTCAGTTTTATTTACTAGTTCAATAGTTTTCTTAATTTCAATTTTATTAATCTCTCTTATGATTTTCAGTATTTCTAATTTGGTATTTACTTGGGGATTTTCAATTTGTTCTTTTTCTAGCTTTTTCAGCTGCATGCCCAATGCATTGATCTCCTCTTTCTCTATTTTATTCATGTAAGCATTCAATGATATAAAACTTCCCCTAAGAACTGCTTTCGCAGTATTCCATAAGTTTTGGCAGGTTGTCACAGTGATGTCACAGAGATTTGGTGGAGTCAAAGGATTATGCATTATCCAGTTTCCCACTTTCCAGGACTTTTGATTTTGGAAGAAATTTCCTTTCCCCCAAGATACATAACCGAGATATAGAGAAATCATGTAACCAAGATAGAAGAGAAGGAGGTCTTAGAGTCATCCAACTTCCCTGATCCTCCTGCCAAGCCATTAAGGAGTTGGGACATTGCCCTGGTGACAGAAAGCAGAGAAAGCAAACAAAGCTATAACTTCATGGTGTGTTGGACTGGGTGAGAAGGAAGGAAATCAGATGCAATTGAATGGGACCAGAGTTGAGTGGTCTGCTAAAATTCAATCCATAGGATGTCTTCCCTTTGCCTCCCTGGAACACAACACGTTATTCCTCTGGGTATTTCATTGTTGATTTCTTCTTTGATCAGTGGGAGGAAGGAATGAGGCAATCTACTGCCTACAGTCATTATGGGCTTGGATGACTATCTCCAAGGCCCCTTCTAGCTCCAAATCCTATGACTCCAGCACTGTTTTCACTATGCTTTGTAGCTTTCCATAGATCAAAGAGTTGTTACCCTTCAGAAAACTTACTGAGACTCAATTCCATCGATTTGTAAAATGTTTGGACTATGTGATGCCTAAACCCTACTCTCAGTCTAGATTCTATAATCCTATAATCTCCATTTCCTATCTTTATACGGCAATAGATAGCATATAAGTGTTGGTCTTGCTTTATAAAAGAGTTTGGAGATTGACTTTTCAGATTAGGGTTCCATGGAGGAAAAGGAGTGGGGATCCAAAGTAATAGAGGAAGTTAATGTCTATGAGAGCTGAGAGATGGGGGCAGTAAAAGGAGAAGCATATTTCCCTAGAACCTATGGGATCACAAAAAGGTCCATAACATATTGTTTGACTACCCAATGGCATGCCAACTCTCCCTAAATAGTTCACTCCTTCCCATCCCTAATTTTTCAGACTTTCTTGGCCAATCAGTGATTGGTCTGCTCCCCAGGTTCATTGGAGATTGAGAAAGCATACTGTGAAATATACTCAAAATTACGAAAAAAAAAAAAGAAAGAAAGAAAACCTCTCTCTCACATGAGCTCCCATTTCCAATGATCTGGCTTCATTTACTCAATCCCAACTCCCAACTCCTAAGTTTCAGAAATTCACTCTTCTTCAGTAAGTTTTTATTGATATCTTTTGTCACCTCAATTTCCTCCTATATCTTTTCTCTTCCATTAGACCCATTCCTTACAACAAAGACTTTTATTTAATGAGTAAAACAAAAAAATTAAGCCAAACCAATCAACATATTTTTAAAACTCTAGTGCAATGTTCTTCTGTAAAGGAGCAGAAGGAGAGCTCTCCATTTTTGTCTTCTTTGAGACCAAGCTACATCAATTCACTTTTAGTAGTTATCTGATTTATTAACACAATCAGACAATATAAGAACACTTAAATAAATAATAAAACAATGTTCCAAATAGCAGCCTACAATCTTCAAGCTTAGGTTGATTTTTTTTCCCCTTTCCTTTCCCACCCTTCCTCCCAGACAGTTTGAGGGAAATGAAAAGGAAAAGAATTGGACTGGCTTAAAAGTAGCAAGGGCTTCCTTACCATCTGAGGAAGCAGAAGGAGGAACATTGGACAATGGTATTCTGCTTGCTCTCACCAGATGGCAGCTGCTGGTCTCATCCTAATCCAAGTCATGCTACATACATACAATGCATACATACTACAGCCCATACATACTGAGTTGGGCTGCTCTTTGTTTCCTCAGGCTATCTCCAGTCAGTTCTGATGTGATGCGTAGTAAGCATCCATTCTTGTCTGCCCTCCCTCCTTGGACAACTTAGCAAAAAAATTTCCATTTGTGCTTTGCTTTCCCATTCTCAAAGACAAGGAGCCAGCCTATTCCATTCCCAGTTATACATGAGGAAGAGCCTGGACTCCTCAGTGAACTCTTCTCCTTTATTCTCCATTTCAATCTATGAGAAGAAAAGAAAACATTCCTTTTAAATGTGGTTCTAAGGAGAAAAGAACTCTGGGAAATGTATATCTGTACATATCTTCTAGTTCATGACATCCCTACAATTTCTTATAGCCTGGTCCTCCTAGAAGAAACCAAATTACACACTGACGAAGGGAATTTATCCATGCTCCTCATAAAATGTGGCCCCAGAAGGGAAGCTAGTCCTCCACATGTAATCTGCCTGGGCAAGAATACAAGAGATCTATCAGATTCCCTCATCCTGGATAGCATGCAATGTGCAAAGAGTATAACTAGGATTCAAACACAAATCTGGTGACTCCAAATCCAATTCTTTTCTCACTATACATCTACTCCTCTGCCTCTCCTCTGGCAATGGCCAGAGTAGGCCTGATCAAATCCATCAAAATAAAAAAAATAAAATAAAAGGACCTTTCAGAAAGCCAAGACAAAGGCAAGAGAGCAGCACCTTGAAAGTTCTCAGATTCTCCTTCTTTTAGGCATAGAACCCTCTCTATTTTAAATCAGCCCTGTCAGAAAGCAGCAACTCAAGGTCACTGCAAATCCAAAAGGCAGTCATTTCCTTTCTGTCTTCACAACACAGGGGTGTTCCTTTTACATTTTAACAACTTGATTGGCATTAAATATTTATAAGAGTATGAATCCTCTTTCCAGAAGCAGACAAGCCCTAGGAGATAAAACCATTAAGGTCTAGGAACTTTGTTCTGCTGGTATGACTTTTGGAAAAGTGGCAGAACTTCACAAACATATATACATACACATACCCCAAAAGGGGAGGAAATAGCTTTGACCAAAGCACATAGCTAGAGGGAGGAAAGCAGCAAGAGATGGAGATTCTGGGGAATCATAGTGGGAGGAACAGAGCACAGATTATTCAAGAGGCAAGAGACTAAGGAGCAGGAACCCCTAGGCATGTTCTGAGAAGAATCAGTCATAGAGGAAGGCCACATTCTCATAGCTACTATTTCTATATTGCTTATTACATGCCAAGCATTGTCCTTCACAAATATAATTAATAACAATAACTAACATGTAAATAGTACTTACTATGTGTCAGATACTTTAAGAGCTTTACAAATGTGAAAAAATTAAAAATAATAGCTAAGATATATTAAGCACCTACTGTGTAGAAGGCACTGTGCCAAGTGCTTCATAGATATAATCTCCTTTGTTCTTCATAACAACCCTGGGAGGTAGGTGCTTTCTTTGTGTTCATTTTATAGGTGAGAAAACTAAGTCAGGCAGAAGTTAAGTAACTTGCCCAGGGTCACACAGTGAGTATGAGGTGGGATTTGAACACAAGATTTTCAGGCCCAGCCTTTTATCCATTGTACCACCAACAGCCCATTGAATCAACATATGCCTGGTGGTGAGTGAGTGATTCATCCAAGTGCAAAGCACACTTTCCATCCCTTTCTGTTTTTCTATTGCTTTTAGAAAGAGAAAATAGCCTTGTTGTCTGTTAGAAATGGAGAAAGTCCCCCAAGTCATTGAAAGTTTCATTTATTTAAGTTTGCTTTTTATCTCTATGCTATTAAAAACCACGATACAACATGGTGATGACAATTAAGAAGAGAGACAGAGAGAAAGAGAGAGAGACAGAGAGACAGAGAGACAGAGAGAGAGAGAGAGATTTGAATGGGAGCTCATTATCAAGTCAGAATTATTGATTTGTGTTAACAATTTCTCAGAGTAGAAAAATAGATTCACAGTGATTTATCCAGGCATGTAAAAAAAAAATTGCAAGAGAAATCTAATAGACTGATAACACAACTAGAACAAAATAAATACAGCATTGGCAACTTTGGGAGAAAATAGTTTTAGCCGAGAGATGAGATGAGAAGTGACAGTTAAGGGTATATGATCCATGAGAACAAATAGTTTTTGCTAGGAGTTAGGTGGTAAAAAGGAAAGATGGTCCCACACTTTCTGTTTCATTGTGTTATGGGAAGAATATGAATTATCCTTACCCCGTACTCACTTCATGTACTAACTAACTATCTTCCTTCCTTTACACACAGGGCATGCTGGTAAATGTTTAACAACTAGCTCTCCAAAAGGCAGAACACACTTGTAAGTTTCATCGGCATGATTGATGTTTTCTCTATCACCTTCTTGAGTCTAGAGCAGTGGCATCAAATTTGGAAACTAAATTTACTAATCTATACCTAAGCATCTAAGGATCCTATGGGCCACATATTAACTTAGTTTGAAAATATGTTATCTGTGTTTTATTATATTTTTATTTGTTAAATATTTCCAATTACGTTGCAATCTGACTCTGGCCTCACTTGAGAATATTGCAGGCCATAGGCAGCCTTCTGGCTGTGTATTTGACATCTCTGGTCTAGACAACCAACAAAACAATAAAGCAAACCTTAGTTGATAGAATTAGTGGTCTCTGAAGTGTAAATGCTGACATTGGAAATTTAACAATCTGTTCTCCATCCAGCTGGACCTGGATCCAACATACCCCTGATTATATACAGTCATTCTTCCATAGGTGGAGAAGTTAAAAGGCTACTCTATCATACCTACTTTATGGTAAGATAACTACCAAAAATGTTCATTTTTTTATTCTTGAGAGAGAAGGAAGGAAAGAGAAAGGAAGGAAGGAAAAAGGAAAAGAAGAAAGGAAGGAAAGAAAGAAGGAAGGAAGGAAGGAAGGAAGGAAGGAGAAATAAAGTATGACTTAAATAACTGGAGATTTATTTGGTGCTTAGGGCTAACCCATGTCAATACAATAAAAATGACAATGCTATCAAAGTTAATTTATACATTTAAATCTTTATCGATAAAATTATCAAGCAGACAATTTACAGAACTTGATAAAATTACAAAATTCATTTGAAAAAACAAAATATCTAAATTATAGAATATCAAAGGAAATGAAGAAAAGAAATAAAGATGAACAGGGAATAGTACTTCCAGATCTCAAACTATATTATAGAACAGTAGTCATCAAGACCATTTATGTTGGTTAAAAAATAGATAGATCAATAGAACAGACAATAAAAATATTAGAAGAGAAGCAAACTATATTCTTTTAACAACTATGGATAGGAAATGTATTCCTAACCGATCAAGAAGTAGAGACAATTGCCAAAGATAAAATAGATAACTTTAATTACTTGAAATTGAAAAACTTCTGCATAGACAAAATTAATGCATCTAGGATAAAGGAAGTGGTCAAATGGGAAAAACATTCATATTAAAATTCTCTGACAGGGGTTTGGTATCCAAGATATATAAACAATAAACATATAAAGCCAAGATGGCAAAGTAAAGACAGGGACTCATCCAACTTCTCCCAAATTCCACTCCAAACAACTTTAAAATAATACCTCAAAATTAATTCTGGATCAGCAAGACCAACAAAAAGACTGGGTAAAACAATATTTCAGCCCAAGACAGCTTAGAAGTTTGGCAGGAAAGATCTGTCTCACTGGGGTAAGAAGAGAGTGCAGTCCAGTGCACATCATTCCTAGCAAGTCAGCATCAAGGCCCCTCAACTTGGTGCAAGCCAGCAGTGAGACCAAGGCTCTCTCCCCTAACCCCATCCCGTGTAACACAGACAGCAACAGCCACACCTAGGGCAAGCCAGCAGGCCTTGGAGACAATCGAATCTACAAAAGTGACTTCTTAAGCTCCCAGCCCAAGATAGTAAGGGTGTTGAACAACTGGTAGGAAGGACCTTTAGTTGATCCTAGGTGCAGGACTCTGTGGGATTGCCCATGTGGAGGATCATAGTCCCAGGGAAAGAAGGAGCACTAGTACACTGGACCCCCCAGAACTAGCTCAGAAAACAACATAACAAAAAACTTGAAGCTTCAGGTGGTGCCTTTTCCACTCCAGGAGCAGAGTTCAAGTTATAAGTTATAAGTCAAGAAATAGTCTGGAAAAATGAGTAAGCAACAACAACAAAAGAAACAACCTTACCATAGAAAGCCACCATGGTGATGGAGAAGATCAAAACACAATCTCAAAAGAGGACAACAGTGTCAAAATGGCTATATGCAAAGTTTCAAGGAAAAAGGTTAATTGAGCTTAGGCCCAAAAAGATTTATTGAATGAGTTCAAAAGGATGTGAAAAATCAAATAAGAGAGGCAAAGGAAAAATTGGGAAAAGAAATGAGAGTGATGGAAGAGAAACATGATGAAAAAGAGTCAACAACTTGGTAAAGGAAACACAAAAATTTGAAAAAGATGTATAAAAATTCACTGAGAAAACAAATTCTTAAAAAGTGGAATTAGCCAAATCAAAAAAGAGGTATGAAATTTCACTGATAAAAAGAATTCCTTAAAAAGTAGAATTCATGCTAATAATTCCATGAGGCATCAAGAAAAAATAAAATGAAATCAAAAGAAGAAAATGTGAACTATCTCATCAGAAAAACAACTGACCTGAAAAACAAATTGAAGAGAGATAATTTTAAAATTATTGAAAATTACCTGAAAGCCATGGCCCAAAAAAAGAGCCTAGATATCATATTGCAATAAAGTATTAAGGAAAACTACTCTGATATTCTAGAATCAGAGGGTAAAATAGACTTTGAAAGATCACCTCCTGAAAGAGATTCGAAAATGAAAATGTCCAGAACTATTATTGCCAAATCTCAGAGCTCCCAAGTCAAGGGGAAAATATTGCAAAGCCATCAGAAAGAAACAATTGAAGTTATCATGGAGCCATAGTCTGGATAACATAAGATTTAATAGCTTCTACATTAAAGGATTGGAGAGCTTAGGATATGATATTCCTAAGAGCAAAGGAGCTTGGATTACAACCAAGATTCACCTAACCAGAAAAAATGAATATAATTTTTCAAGGGAAAAAATGGATATTTAATGAAATTGAGGACTTTCAAGCATTCCTAAAAAAAACCAGAGCTGAAATAGAAAATTTAACTTTCAAATACAAGACTCAAGAGAAGCACAAAAAGGTAAACAGAAAAGAGAAACCATAAGGAATTCAATACGGTTGAATTGTTTATATTCCTACATGGAAAGATGGTACTTGCAAGTCCTAAGAACTTTGTTACTATTAAGGCAAGTAGAAGGAGTACACACAGACAAAGGGCATGGGTGTGAGTTGAATATGATGAGATAATATCTAAAAAAATTAAATTAAATTAAGTGTTGAGAAAGAGGAATTCACTGGAAGAAGGGCAAAGGGAAAGGCACAATAGAGTAAATTATTTCACATAAAAAAGGTGTAAAAGAGTTTTTACACGGGAGAGGAAGATGGTGGAGGTGGGGAGAAGTGTTTGAATCTTATGCTCATTGGATTTGGCTCAAAAAGGAAATAACATACACATTCAGTTGGATATAAAAATCTATCTTACCCTACAGGGAAGGGGATAAGAGAAGGGATGGGGACTGATAGAAGGGAGGGCAGATCAGGGGAGGCAGTAGTCAAAAGCAACACTTTTGAGGAGTGACAGGGTAAAGGAGAAAGAGAGAAGGATAAATAGGGAGAAAATAGGATGGAGGGAAATATAGTGAGTAATCATAATTGTGGATGTCAATGTGATGAACTTACCCATAAAATGGAAGCAGATAGCAGAGTGGATTAAAAAACAAAATCCTCTAATATACTGTTTCAAGAAACACACTTGAAGCAAAAAGAAGCACACAGTATAAAGGAAGGCAACTGGAACAGACTCTAATATGCTTCAACTAAAGTAAAAAAAAGCAGGGGGAGCAATCATGATCTCAGACAAAATAAAAGCAAAAAAAAAGATCTAACGAAAAAAACAAAGAAGGAAAATACATCTTGATAAAATAGACAATGAAGCAATATCAATATTAAACACATATGTAAAAACATATATGTACAGCATCCAAATTCCTAAAGGAGAGGTTAAATGAGTTATAGGAGTAAATAGACAGTAAAACTATACTAGTGGGAAACCTCAACTTTCCTCTCTCAGAACTACATAAATCTAATCAAAACATAAACAAGAAAGAGATTAAGCAGATGAATAGAATTTTAGAAAAGTTAAATACAGTAGACCTCTGGAGAGAACTGAATGGCAATAAAAAAGAATATACTTTTTTCTCAGAGATGTATGGCACTTCACAAAAATTAACAAAAACCTCACAACCAAATGCAAAAATGCATCTGTTTCATATCAAAATTCAATAAAAATAACATTCAATTAAGGGCCATGAACACATAAATCAAAATTAATGGAAACTGAATAATCTAATCCTAAAGTGACTGGGTCAAAGAACAAATTATAGAAATAATAAATAATTTCATCAAAGAGAATGACAACAATGAGAAAACATCCCAAAATTTATCAAATGTAGCCAAAGTCGTACTTAGGGGCAATTTTGTATCTCTAAACATTTACATCAATAAATCTGAAAAACAGCAGATCAATTAATTGGGTGTGCAGTTTCTTTTAAAAGCTAGAAAAAGAGAAGGGCAGAGTCAAGATGATGGAGTAGAAAGACGCACATATGTGAGCTCCGAACCCACGGCTCATAGATTTAATGTAAGAAGAGCTCCCCACAAGTTCTGGATCACTGCAGGGTGTGCAGAAACATAGTGGAAGAGATTTCTGTTCCAGAGAGCCCTGGAGAGCCATCCCCAGGGTCCGTCACGCCCCGGAAAGTGGAATCCACCCCAGCGCTGCCCTGGCCATGGCCAAGAGGAGCAGATCGGAGCAGGCTTCAGGGATGGAACCTCCAGCAGCCTGGAAGGTCCCTCTGCCCACAGACTCTACAGGTCAGTGAGAGAGACGGCTGGGCTGGCTGAGAGGGGAGCAGAGTGTCTCCGTGACTCGGGCCCCCTCGGGAGGAAGCGGTGGAGGCAGAGGCGTGTGGAGTGGCAGAGGCAGTGGCAGCATGGTGGCCCGGGACTCCCCCAGCAGCAGGCAGGATCTTCATAACTGAAAGTCTCTGCATAAACCACCTGAAGGAGCTGAGCCTGGGAGATGGCCCTGCCCCACCTGCTTCATTACTGAAGGTCTCTGCATAAAGCCCCTGAGGGAACTGAGCCTGGGAGGCGGCCCTGCCCCCACCCCAGCACCAGAACTAAAGCTCACATTGAATAGCAGCCGCACCTGCCTCAGAAAGCCCATTTGAATCTCAGGCCCCAAGCACTAGCTGGACGGATCTAGGTGGGGGTGGACAGAAATCTCAGAACTCAAGTAACTGGCTGGGAAAATGCCTAGAAAAGGGAAGAAAAATAAGACTATAGAGAGCTTTTTTGAGCAGATGCAAATGATCCCGCCTTTCGGATCTGATGACGAGGAGATATTCTTGCCATCAGGGAAAGACGTGGAGGGCAGGGCTTCTGTATCCCAGACATCCCAGGGGGTTGCCGGATGGGCTCAGGTCTTGGAAGAGCTCAAAAAGGATTTTGAAAAGCAAGCTAGACAGGTGGAGGAAAAACTGGGAAGAGAAATGAGAGAGATGAAAAAAAAGTATGAAAAACGGGTCAATACCTTGGTAAAGGAGACCCAAAAAAATGCTGAAGAAAATAACACCTTGAAAAATAGGCTCACTCAATTGGAAAAAGAGGTTCAAAAAGCCAATGAGGACAAGAATGCTTTCAAAAGCAGAATTAGCCAAATGGAAAAAGAGGTTCAAAAGCTCACTGAAGAAAATAGTTCTCTCAGAATTAGAATGAAACAGATGGAGTCTAATGACTTTCTGAGAAACCAAGAAATCACAAAACAAAACCAAAAGAATGAAAAAATGGAAGAGAATGTGAAATATCTCATGGGAAAAACAACTGACCTGGAAAATAGATCCAGCAGAGACAATGGGACTACCTGAAAGTCATGATCAAAAAAAGAGCCTAGAAATCATCTTTCATGAAATTATTGAGGAAAACTGCCCTGACATTCTACAACCAGAGGGCAAAATAAGTATTGAAAGAATCCATCGATCACCACCTGAAAGAGATCCAAAAAGAGAAACTCCTAGGAACATTGTGGCCAAATTCCAGAACTCCCAGGTCAAGGAGAAAATATTGCAAGCAGCTAGAAAGAAACAATTCCAGTATTGTGGAAATAAAAATCAGGATAACTCAAGATCTAGCAGCTTCTATATTAAGGGATCGAAGGGCGTGGAATAGGATATTCCAGAAGTCAAAGGAACTAGGACTCAAACCAAGAATCACCTACCCAGCAAAACTGAGTATAATACTTCAGGGGAAAATATGGTCTTTCAATGAAACAGAGGACTTTCAAACATTCTTGATGAAAAGACCATAGCTGAAAAGAAAATTTGACTTTCAAACACAAGAATGAGAAGAAGCATGAAAAAGTAAACAGCAAAGAGAAGTCTTAAGGGACTTACCAGAAGTGAACTGTTTACATTCCTACATGGAAAGACAATATCTGTAACTCTTAAAACTTTTCAGTATCTGGGTAGTTGGTGGGACCACACACACACATGTACACGCATGCATGCACACACACATACACACATGCACACACATACAGAGACAGAGAGCACAAAGTGAATTGAATAGGATGGGGACCATATCTTAAAAGAAATTAAGGTAAATGGTGAGAGAGAAATGTAGTGGGAGGAAAGAGGGGGAAATGGAAGGGGGTAATTATATGTCATTTAAGAGGCAAGTAGGAGACTTTTTAGTGGAGTGAAAAAGAAGAGAGCTGAGGAAAAAAAAAACAATTAGTTTACCCTCATCACATGTGACTAAAGGAAGGAATAAAATGCACACTCATTTTGGTATGAAAACCTATCTTACAGTATAGGAAAATGGGGGAGAAGGAGATAAGCAAGGGGGGGATGATGGAAGGGAGGGCAAAGGGAGGAGGGAGCAATTTGAAGTCAACACTCGGGGAGGGACAGGATCAAAAGACAGAAGAGAAACAATAAGGGGCAGGATAGGATGGAGGGTAATAAAAAAAAAAGCTAGAAAAAGAACAAACTTAAAATCCTCGATTAAAAACCAACTTGGGAATCCTAAAACCAAAAAAAAGGTTAATAAAATTGAAAGTAAGAAAATAATTGAACAAATAAATAAAACTAGGAGCTGGTTTTATGAAAAAATAAAATAGATAAACCACTGGTTAATTTGATTTTTAAAAAGAAGAAAATCAAATTACTTGCATTAAAAATGAAAAGGATGATTCCACCACCCATGAAGAGGACTTATTATATGTAAAAAAAATAGCAATTATTAGGAGCTATTTAGCCCAATTATATGCCAATAAATATTAGGATCTAAGTGAAATAAGTGAATATTTTTTTAAAAATATAAGTTGCCCAGATTAACAGAAGAAGGGGTAAAATACTTAAATAACACTATTTTGGGGGGGAAAGAAATTGAACAAATGATCAATGAGCAGGAAAAAATCCCAGGACCTAATGGAATCACAAGTGAATTCTATCAAACATTTAAACAACTAATTTCAATACCATATAAACTATTTGGAAAAATAGGCAAATAAGGAATCCTACCAAATACTTTTTATGACACAAAAATAGTGCTGATAACCTAAATTAGGAAATGCAAAAACAGAGAAGGAAAACTATAGGCCCAATCTCCCCTCAAAAAAAATGTAAATAAAATACTAGCAAAAAAATTACAGCAATATATTACAAAGGTCACTTTGAGCACATGGGATTTATATCAGGAATTTAGAGTTGATTCAATATTAGGTAAAGTATCAACATAACTGGCAAAATCAACAAATATCACATAATTATCTCAATAGATTCAGAAAAAGCATTTGACAAAATATGAGACTCATTCCCATCAAAAACTCTAAAAAGCATAGGAATAAATGGAGCTTTCCTTAAAATGATAAGTAGTTTTTATCTAAAACCAAGAGAAAGCATTATCTGTAATGGAAATAAATTAGAAGCCTTCCCGATAAGAGGGGATGAAGCAAGGATGCCCATTATCACCACTATTATTCAACATTGTGCTAGAAATGCTAGTTATAGAAATAAAGAAAAAAATTGAAGGAATTAGAATAGGCAATGAGGAAATTAAACTATCACTCTGAAGATGAAGATGATATGGTAATATACTTGAAGAATCTCAGAAAATCAACTAAAAACTAATTGAAATAATTAACAACTTCAGCAAAATCACAAAATATAAAATAAACTCCCATAAGTGATCAGCATTTCTACATATTACCAACAAAGTCCTGCATCAAGAGATAAAAAGAATAATTCCATTTAAAATAACTGTAGATAATACAAAATATTTTGAAGTTTTCCTGCCAACACCAACCCAGGAATGATATGAACAAAATTACAAAACATTTTTCACGCAAATAAAGTCAAATCTAAACAATTGGAAAAACATTAATTGTTCATGAGTAGGTTGAGCCAATATAACAAAAATGACATTTCTACCTAAATTAATATACTTATTTAATGTCATACCAAACTACCAAAAAATTATTTTATAGAACTAGAAGAAATAATAACAATCCATCTGGAAGAAAAAAAGTCAAGAATATGAGGGGAATTAATGGGGGAAAAACGTGAAGGAAGTTGGCCTAGCCATATCAGATCTCGAACTGTATTATAAAGTGGTAATCATCAAAACAAGCTGATTCTGACTAAAAAATAGGGTGGTGGATCACTATAATAGATTAGGTACACAATACACAGTAGAAAACAACCATAGTAATCTTGTATTTGAGAAACACAAAGATCCAAACTTCTGAGACATGAACTCACTATTTCACAAAAACTGCTGGGAAAACTGGAAAACAATAAGACACACACTAGGTATAGTTCCACACCTCACACTGTAAACCAAGACAGGGTCAAAACAGGTACATGGAGGGGAGGAGCCAAGATGGCAGAGTAGAAAGACTCACATATGCTAGCTCCAAACCCACAGCCCATAAATTTCCTGTAAAAAGAACTCCCCACAAATTCTGGAGCAGTGCAAGCCACGCAGAAATGCAGTGGAGGAGATTCCGTTCCAGAGAGCCCTGAAAAATCGACCCCAAAGGTCTGTCACGCACCAGACAGCGGAGCCCACCCCTGCCCTACCTTGGCCGGGCGGCCCTGAGAGGAGCAGATCTGAGCAGACTGCAGGGATGGAACCTCCGGCAGCCGTGAAAGTCCCTCCACACAGAGGCACTACAGGTCAGTGAGAAAGACCTCTGGGCTGGCAGAGAGGGGAGCAGGGTGTCTCTGTGGCTCGGGCCTCCTTGGGAGGAAGCAGCAGAGGCAGCAGCAGAGGCAGAGGTGACCCGGGGCTCCTGGAGCAGGCAGGAACTCAGGGCCATAACTGAAGGTCTTCACATAAAACCCTGAGGGAACTGAGCCTGGGAGGCAGCCCTGCCCCCATCCAAGCACCAGAACTTAAGCTCACATTGAATAGCAGCCACGCCCGCCACTGAAAACCCTGAGGCTGGGGAGCAGCATTTGAATCTCAGACCCCAAGCACTAGCTGGGTGGATCTAGGCAGGGTTGGAGAGGAATCTCAGAAGTCAAAAAACTGGCTGGGAAAATGCCCAGAAAAAGGGAGAAAAATAAGACTATAGAAGGCTACTTTCTTGGTGAGATGTTTCCACCTTTCATTTCTGATGAAGAGGAACAATGCTTACCATCAGGGAAAGACATAGAAGTGAAGGCCTCTGTATCCCAAACATCCAAAATAGATATCCAATGGGCTCAGGACATGGAAGAGCTCAAAAAGGATTTTGAAAATCAAGTTAGACAGGTGGAGGAAAAACTGGGAAGAGAAATGAGAGAGATGCAAGAAAAGCATGAAAAATGGGTCAATACCCTGCTAAAGGAGACCCAAAAAAATGCTGAAGAAAAATAGGCTAACTCAATTGGAAAAAGAGGTTCAAAAAGCCAATGAGGACAAGAATGCTTTCAAAAGCAGAATTAGCCAAATGGAAAAAGAGGTTCAAAAGCTCACTGAAGAAAATAGTTCTCTCACAATTAGAATGGAACAGATGGAGTCTAATGACTTTCTGAGAAACCAAGAAATCACAAAACAAAACCAAAAGAATGAAAAAAATGGAAGAGAATGTGAAATATCTCATGGGAAAAACAACTGACCTGGAAAATAGATCCAGGAGAGAAAATTTAAAAATTATGGGACTACCTGAAAGTCATGATCAAAAAAAGAGCCTAGACATCATCTTTCATGAAATTATCAAGGAAAACTGCCCTGAGATTCTAGAACCAGAGGGCAAAATAAGTATTGAAGGAATCCATCGATCACCACCTGAAAGAGATCCAAAAAGAGAAACTCCTAGGAACATTGTGGCCAAATTGCAGAATTCCCAGGTCAACGAGAAAATATTCCAAGCAGATAGAAAGAAACAATTCCAGTACTGTGGAAATACAATCAGGATAACACAAGATCTAGCAGCTTCTACATTAAGGGATCAAAGGGCGTGGAATAGGATATTCCAGAAGTCAAAGGAACTAGGACTCAAACCAAGAATCACCTATCCAGCTAAACTGAGTATAATACTTCAGGGGAAAATATGGTCTTTCAATGAAACAGAGGACTTTGAATCATTCTTGATGAAAAGACCAGAGCTGAAAAGAAAATTTGACTTTCAAAACACAAGAATGAGAAGAAGCATGAAAAAGTAAACAGCAAAGAGAAGTCATAAGGGACTTACTCAAGTTGAACTGTTTACATTCCTACATGGAAAGACAATATTTGTAACTCTTAAAACTTTTCAGTATCTGGGTAGTTGGTAGGACCACACACACACATACACACACACATGCACACACATATGTACATGTGTGCGTGCACACACATACACACATGCATGCACATACAGAGACAGAGAGCACAGAGTGAATTGAATAGGATGGGACCATATCTTAAAAGAAACTAAGGTAAATGGTGAGAGAGAAATGTAGGGGGAGGAAAGAGAGGGAAAGGGAAGGGGGTAACTATATGTCATTTAAGAGGCAGGTAGGAGTTTTTCTTAGTGGAGGGAAAAAGAGGAGAGCTGAGAAAAAAAAAAAAAAACAAAACAAGAAGTTTACCCTCATCACATTTGACTAAACGAAGGAGTGAAATGCACACTCATTTTGGTATGAAATCCTATCTTACAGTATAAGAAAGTGGGGGAGAAGGAGATATTGCAAGGGAAGGGATGATGGGGGGGAGGGCAAAGGGAGGAGGGAGCAATTTGAAGTCAACACTTGGGGAGGGACAGGATCAAGAGACAGAAGAGAAACAATGAGGGGCAGGTTAGGAGGGATGGTAATCCAGTTAGTCTTACACAACACGACTATCAGGGAAGTCATTTGCAAAACTACACAGATAGGGCATAAATTGAATTGCCTGCCCTCCCAAAGGGAATGGGTGGGGAGGGGAGGGATGGGGAGAATTTGCAACTCAAAGTTTTAGAAACAACTGTTTAATATTGTTGTTATAACTAGGAAAGAAGACATACAGTTAATGAGGAATAGAAAGTCATCTGGCCCTACAGGAGAAAAAGAGAAGATGGAGACAAGAGAAGGGAGGGATGACAGAAGAGAGGGCAGATTGGAGATAGGGAAAATTAGATTGCTTGGGGTATTGGGGTGGGGGGAGGGGAGAAAAGGGGAGAAAACTGGGAACTCAAAAATTTGTGAAAATGAATGTAAAAAAATAAATAAATAAATAGAAAAAATACAAAAAAAAGAAAAAAAAAGAAATTAAGGTAAATGGTGAGAGAGAAATGTAGTGGGAGGAGAGAGGGTGAAATGGAATGGAGTAAATTATATCTCATTCAAGAGGCAAGCAGGAGACTTTTTAGTGGAGGGAAAAGAAGGAGAGCTGAGAAAAAAACATGAAGTTTACCCTCATCACATTCGACTAAAGGAAGGAATAAAATGCACACTCACTTGGGTATGAAAACCTGTCTTACAATACAGGAAAGTGGGGGAGAAGGAGATAAGCAGGGTGGGGGGGGATGATGGGAGGGAGGGCAATGGGAGGAGGGAGCAATTTGAAGTCAACACTCGGGGAGGGACAGGATCAAAAGACAGAATAGAAACAATGGGGGGCAGGATAGGATGGAGGGAAATACAGTTAGTCTTACACATCACGACTATTATCGAAGTCATTTGCAAAACTACACAGATATAGCCTATATTGAATTACCTGCCATCCCAAAGGGAATGGGTGGGGAGGGAAGGATGGGGAGACGTTGGAACTCAAAGTTTTAGGAACAACTGTTGAGTATTGTTCTTGCTACTAGGAAATAAGAAATATAGTTAATGGGGAATAGAAAGTCATCTGGCCCTACAGGACAAAAGAGAAGATGGGGATAAGAGAAGGGAGGGATGATAGAAGAGAGGGCAGACTGGTGATAGGGAAAATTAGAATGCTTGGTGTATTGGAGTGGGGGGAGGGGACAAATGGGGAGAAAATTTGGAACCCCAAATTTTGTGATAATGAATGTAAAAAGTCAAATAAATAAATTTATATTAAAAAAACAGGTACATAATTCGGACATAAGAGTGTTAAGATAAGAAAATTAAGAGAGCAAGGAATAGTTCACCTGTCAAATCTATGGTTAAGAAAAGAATTTATGATCAAGCGAGAGACAGAAAGCATTACAGAATATAAAAGAGATAGTTTTGATTACGTTAAATTAAAAAAGTTTTGTTCAAACAAAACCAAGATAGCCAAGATTAGAAGGAAAACAGAAAACTGGGACTGTGGGGGTGGTGTTTACAGTAAGTTTCTCTTTTAAAGGTCTCATCTTTCAAATACGTAAAAAACTGAGTCATCATTCCGCAATTGATAAATGGGCAACGAATATGAAAAGGCAGTTTTCAGATGAAGAAATCAAAGTTATCTATAGTCATATAAAAACTTCTAAATCACTATTGATTAGAGAAGTACAAATTAAAATAAATTTGAAGTACCACCTCACATCCATCAGAGTGACTAATATAATAAAAAAGGAAATTGTTAGATGTTGGAGAGGATGAGAGAAAATTGGGACAGTAAGGCACTATTGGTAGAGATGTGAACTGATCTAACTATTCTGAAGAGCAATTTGGAACTATAGCCAAAGGGCTATAAAATAATGCATCCTCTTTTGATCCATCAATACTATGTATCCCAAAGAGATTTTTTAAAAGGACCCATATACACAAAAGTATTTCTAGCCGTTCATTTTGTGGTGGCAAAGAACTGGAAATTGAGGGGATGCCCGCCAGTTGGGGAATGGCTGAACAAGTTGTCATATATTATTGTGATGAGATACTATTGCGCTGTAAGAAATAATGAGCGGGATGCTTTCAGAAAAACGTGGAAAGACTAAACATGAACTGATATAAAATGAAATTAACAGAACCATTAACAGCAATATTGTACAATGATTGACTGTGAATGACTTAGCCATTATCAACAACACAAAGATCCAAGACAATTCTGAAGAACTTGTTATGAAAAATGCTATCCACCTCAGAGAAAGAATGGACTCTGAATTCAGATTGAAGGATATTGCTGTTGGGGCTTTTTTTAAAGATTTTTTATTTTTCTTAGGGTTTTTTCTGGTCTCTGTCTTTTGCTCCACATGACTAATATAGAAATATTTTGCATGACTACACATGTATAACCTTTATCAAGTTGTTTGCCTTCTCAATGAGGTTCCCCCTGGGCAGTGGGGGGATAGGGAGGGAGGAAGAGGAGTTAAGTGTGGGAAAGAATTTGAAATTTAAAGTTGTTTAAAAAACAAAAATTAAAAACCTTTTACATGTAATTGGAAAAAATAAAATATCAAAACTTTTTAAAAAACAATAAATATGTAAGATTAATAGTCATTTCCCAGTAGATAAATGACCAAAATATATATGGACAGTTTTCAAAAAAAAAAAGACTGCAAAGTATTCACAACCACATGAAAGAATTCTCCAAAATATTTATAATAAGAGAAATGCGCATCAAAACAGTCCTGAGGTTTTACCTCACACCCTACAAATTAGCAAAAATAAATGACTAAAAAATGTCAATAGTGTTGGAAGAGGTGTGGGATGATAAGCACACATAAAATATTGGTAAAGCTATGAAATGGTACAACCATTTTGGAAAGCAATTTGGAATTATGTAAATAAAGTAACTAAAATGTCCATAGCCTTTGAACCAAAGGCTCCATTACTGGGCTTATACCCAAAAGAAATTGGAGAAATGATAAGATGATATGAAGTCACCATCTTAAAAATATGTATAGTGATAACTTTTGTGATAATTAAGAATTGGAAACATTAATTGAGGAATGGTTAAACAAAATGAGGTTTATAAATGTAATGGAATAATACTATGGTCTAAGAAATGATGCATGTAGTGAATACAGAGAAACATGGAAAGATCTACACAAATTGATGTAGAGGGAAGTAAGTAGAATTAAGAAAACATTATGCACAATACTCTGACTCAAATGGAAAGGATGACTCCACACCAAAAAAATCAAAAGTGAATTAACAAAATTATAAAGGTCAACCAGAACTCAAATGAAGAGATACAAAAGGACAATCCCAAGTCAACCCTCTGTGGAGGTGGAAGGTCCACAGATGATACACGTTATATATGATTTCAGACTTGATTTTTTTCTTCTTTAAAAAAAATGTAGTGTTATATGGGATGGCCCTCTGAAGGAGAGAGTATGATGATATAAAAAACAGAAAGTATCAGTAAAAACTTATTTTTTAAAAAAATGCATTTCTCTAATTATTAGTGATTTGGATCATTTTTTCATAACTCTACTGATGGTTTGGATTTCTTTCCTTGAAAGCTCCCTGTTCATATTCTTTGATCATTTATCTATTGGAGAATGGCTATTACTCTTAAAATTTTGGATCAGGTCTTTTCATGTCTTGAAAACGAAAATCTTCTCAGAGAAATGATGCAAAGATGTTTTCCCAATTAACTATTTTCCTTCTAATTTTAGCTTTATTGAATTTGTTTGTGCAAAAAATATTTAATTTTATGTAATCAAACTTGCACATTTTAGCTTCTGTGATTCTCTGTATCCCTTGTTTAGTCATGAATTCTTTCCCCATTCAAAGATCTGAATGGTAATTTCCCCCCCCCCTTTCTCTAATTCATTTATAATGTGACCTTTTATTTCTAAGTCATTTAGAGTTTACCTTGGTATGTTGTGTAAGATACTGGTCTAAACCTAATTTCTGTCAGACTGATATCCAGTTTTTCCAGTATTTGTTTTCAGATAGTGAGTCCTAACACTAGTAGGTAGGGTCTTTGGGTCTGTGGAACATTAAGCTACTTGAGTTATTTGCTTCTGCATATTGTGTATCTAATCTGTTACACTGATCCATCTATGTTTTTAACCAGAGTCAAATTTGATCATTATGGCTTTGTTGTATAGTTTAAGATCTGATACTGAAAGTAAAAAGGCAGGCTTTTCTAGTGCTCCAATCATAGTCTCAGAAAGAAGAGATTTGGGACTCAAAACTGGAGAGATCTGGGACTCAGCCCTAGTGGGATTTGGGATTCAATCTTTAAGTCAGTGGCCTCGGTTCTAATTATGATCTCCAGAGGAGAGAACATCAGTAACTCACTAAAGGCAAGGTGCAGAGCCCACCAGAGTCACTCTGACATGAGTCTCTGTAGGGCAGGAAGTCTGGGACTTGACCCCTAGGGGAGAAGCAAGTGCTGGGAATGATCCCAGAGGAGATGCAACTTGTAACTCGTTATTGTTTGTCTTTCATTTTCAAAGAGGGCCAATGACATCATGATGTTGGGGTACGGGTGATGTCTTGACTTATGAGAATTGAATTTAGTTGAGGCAGAGTTGCCCAAAGTCATCAGCCTCTCTTCCAGAGTCAACTGGACCAGTGGCATGACAAAGGAGACAAGTGATAATCCTTCATGGTTGTTGGAGCAAATTGTTCTCATCCTCCAAGGGTAAAATTAGTTTATTTCTTCAGTGCCATACCGATTAAACTACAAAAAAAACTCTTTTATAAAACTGGAAAAAATACAAAATTTATCCTGAGGAACAGAAAATCAAGTCTCAAGGGAAATACCAATAAAAAAAGGGGGATAGGAAAGAGACCTAGCAGTATCAGATCTCACTAGGGCTGAGTCCCAGATCTCTCCAGCTTTGAGTCCCAAATCCCCTTTCTCTGAGACTGTGATTGGAGCATTAGAAAAGCCTGCCTTCTTACCTTCAGGTCACAGTTCTTCCTTCCTCCAAGACCTGGATCAAGAGTAGAGCCTAGATGTTCTGGGGAGCCAGAATTAATCCAACACCAATGTTCACTGGTAGTGAATCCCAGATCTCTACTCAAGGACCAGCATACAAATCAGAACTACCTCAAAGCCCTCTGGAGTAAATATAAATGAGCAATCAGAAAAGACTTCCGTAAGATGAAATGTTTGCATTCTAATGGTGGGGGAGTGGAGAATGAGGAGGGATACAAGCATCCCCTGAAAACCAAAATGTCAGTCAGGGTCATAGAGGGGATAGAACAAGATGGAGAGCCTGGGAATGGTTTTTGCTCTGTTTTGATGATTTTAAAAGGCAAAAAGGAAAGGAAGGGGTATAGGTGGAAGAGTACATACTAGGGAAGAATAGGGAAGGAATGAAAGGGGGATCTTTCTCACATAATAGGGAGAGGATGCAAATAGAAGTCTATATAAATGAGGAAAGAGTAGGAGGAGTACAGGAACTTCTCTTCGAACTGATACAGAATGAAAAGAGCAGAACCAGGAGAACCAGTTGTGTGTGCAGTCGTGTCTGACCCTTCATGACCCCATTTGGGGTTTTCTTGGCAAAGATACTAGAATGGCTTGCCATTTCCTTCTCCAGCTCATTTTACAGATGAGGAAACTGAGGCAAATCACAAGTCAGATTTAAGCCAGGGAAGTTGAGTCTTCCTGACTTCAGGTCCAGCAGCTTATTCATTGTGCCACCTAGCTGCCCCAAACTATCTGTACTATGACAAAATCTTTGTGAAGACAAACTATTTTGAAAGACTTAAGAATTCTGACCCATATAATGCTAAACCATGCTTCCAGATTCCTGATGATTTAGAGTTCTGCCCACCTCCTAGCATAGGGATGATAGATTAAATACGCAAAGAGAGACGAGCTATTTTGGACATGACTAATATGGGGCTTTGTTTTGCTTGACTATGCATATTTGCTGCAGAGGTTTTGTTTTCCTTTCTTAGTGGGGAGGTGGAGATGTGAGGGAGAGAGGCTAGATGCTTGTTAATTTTTTTTTTTTAATTTTAATTAAGTGAGAGAAAGAACACTTTCTCCATACCAAGGAAATAGAACTGCTAGCTTCAGCAATTGGTAACTTTGAGTCAGTATTCACAGATCAGCACTTAACTGAGCTGTGATCCAGCTTGTTATAGAGGCAATACCACTAGATTCAGAATCAGAAGACCCAGGTTTAAATCCTTCACTCACTTTACTGCAGTTGTGATCTTGGGCAAATAATTTACCCTCTGAGTTTGTTCATGTATAAAATGAGGGCTAGGGGATCTCAAAGGTAGGGACCAGCTCTGATGTTCTAGGTTCTAGGTTCTATGCGCTTATGTCCATTTCAGCTCTTTAATGTTCTATGCTCTAAGGTCCTCTCAGTTCTAATGATCAGTGTTCTTAAGTTCCTTGCCACCCTAACGTTCGAAATTCTAAAGTCCTGTCCAGCTCTGATATTCTGTGTTCTCAAGGTTCCTTCCACCCAGAAGCGGCCAGGGGACTCAGCTGGTACAGCACTGGCACTGGAGTCAGGAAGACCTAAATTCAGACACTTAACAGTTGTGTGACCATAGGCATGTCACTTAACCTCTGTCTGCCTCAGTTTCGTCAACTGTGAAATGGAAATAATAATAGCACATACCTCCCAGGGTTGTTGTGAGCGTCAAATGTGATCACACTTGTGAAGTGGCTGGCACAATAGTAAATGGTACTCACTAGTGCCCTTTAAATCATTACAGCCTTCCTTCCTCTCCCAAAAAAAAAATCCTCTCTTCTGAAGCTCTCAAGTGTCATACAGAACAGTGACCACACGATGGCGCCAAAGGACAATATAAATATCACCGTTTTGTTGGGAAAAGTTATTTATTGAGCGATGGTGTCATTTGGGAGTCAATCTGGGTAATGTTTTTGCTGCCTTTTCCACTCCACCCAGTTTTCCACCCTTTTGCCTGGAAGGGCTCATCTCTACAAAGACCAGATCAGTGAGAGGCACTCCCCTGAGGGAACTGGATTTGTAAACAGTTTGCCATCCAAAAGACCTGGGTTGACACTTCCTAGCTGCCTGATTTAAGCAAATCCCTTCCTGTCCCTTCCTTGCCAGTTTCCTCCTTTATAAAATGAAACCGCTGGACTAGAGATCTAATCTTGGGGATAATCTCTCTTGGAGACCTCATCAGCTCCCATTGGTTTAATTATCCCCCGTATGCAGATGACTCCCCACTCTATAAATCAGACTTATTCCCTTTACAACCCCCCATCAGCACCTGCTTCTTGGACATCTTGAACAGGATGCCACATAGACATCTCAAACTCTAACAGGTCCAAAGTGGAACTCATTATCTTTCCTCTGAACCCAGCTATCTTCCTTCCTGTCCTCCAACTAGCAAGCGCCTTTCATCTGACATGGCCTCACATTTATTAATAATAATTGCTAGCATTTATTGTGGTACCTCAAGATTGGCGAAGCCCTTTACAAATATTTCATTTGATCCTCACCATGACCCTCGTAGAATGTAGAGGGCAAGGACTTCCATTTTCATCTTTGTATTCTGAGTGCCTGTCACATTGTAGGTCCTCAATAAACACTTGTTGATTGATAGGTTTGCTAGGTCCTCTCTAGCTCTAAATGCTATGATCCTATGAAGTCCTCCCCTCACCCGTCTCTGTTTTCATGGCCTCAAGTCTTTATGGCCCCAAATGTTACAGTCTCCTAGGCCTGAGGACCTCCATATGCTTCTGGGGAACTGGAGAGAGGTAGATCCAGAATGAGATAAAGATGAAAAAGATCACCAATAGAATGAAAGGCTCCCCTTTCCCAGCCTCTTTGAGGGGCATCTGTTCCATACAGCCATGACACCAGGTTGTGTGGCGAAACAAACTCTTCACATACCAACATATACACACACATGTATATGCTGAAATACCCATGTATGCAATGACACACACACACATACATGCTGACACACTCAAATCCAAGACACTTCCTTTCAGGAGGAGCTAAAGTAGACAGACCTCCATAGCACACTTTTATTAAGGAAGATGGAAGAAGGGACATTTTGTCCTATGAATAATGCAAATGACTTGAAAACTAGAAAAATTCTTCTACCCATGACCTCTGAGGATTACAGAAATAATTAAGTGGTTCAGTGCATAGAGTCCTAGATGGGAGTCAGGAAGGCTTGAGTTCAAATCCAGTCTTTGGTACTTAGCAGCTGTGTGAACCTGGACAAGTCATTTATCCATTGTCTGTCTCAGTTTATTCAACTGTAAAATAGGAAAAAAATAATACCTGCTTCCCAGGGCATTTGTAAGGATAAAATGAGACAAGCATTTTGCAAACCTTAAGGCACTATATAAATGCTAGATGTTGTGTTTCATAGTGACATGACTTGAAGTTGACTTTGATTTGAGTGAGGGAGGGCTATGCAAGGTCACCAACCTCACCTTCTTCTCCTGAGCCATCTGGGTCCGGTGGCATGATATTCATCAGGACAACTGGAGATGACCCAGGATGCAATGGGCCACATTCTCACTTTGAGTGAGATACACCCATTCAATGAATAGATTTCTTTAAGTTACTCAAGGGATGGCCCCTTTAATCAAATATATATATATATATATATATATATATATATATAATATATATATATATATATATTTTTTTTTTTTTTTTTTTCAGGGAGAAAAGGTGAGCAAGCCATGAGTAACAGTAATGACCCAAGTGTTGAACTGCTACTTTTGTGTGTGTGTGAGGCAATCAGGGTTAAGTGATTTGCCCACGATCACAGAGCTACTAAGTGTCTGAGGGCACATCTGAACTCAGGTCCTCCTGACTCCAGGGCTAGTCTTCTATCCACCGAGACCCATAGCCACCCAGATACTTTCAAAATATGAAAAGAAACAATAGAAAATCCTCCAATGTATTAGTTGATTCTCAAAGGAGAACGTATGTGCAATCCTGGACCAGGGTCACACAGGATAGGTTGTACATTAAGGAGCTTCAGTCAATGAAGGTAGAGGAAATACTAATAGAGATGAGATATGGCACTGATGTAATCATTTCAGAAGGAATTATGTAAAAGGTAAGCCCATAGTTCAGCCTTTCTGATCCCTCACCCACTGAGGTGCACATCCTGGAGTGAAGTCCCAATCCTCTTTCTTTCTAATACATTTTAGGGGCTGCTTGAAGCGCATTGTGCTTTCCTGCCAACTGGGCTTTGCCTGGGCTATCGGCCCTCCCTATTCATTAGCTGAATTCCTACCTACACCTCCAGTCCTTTAAATGCCAATTCAAATGTCATTTTTCTCACCTAGCTGGGACCTCTGTGCCATGCCCCAAGAAGTTCATTATTCGGAAAAATCTCATCATCCTGAAAGATCCCAAAAGCCTTGGGACTCTCCTCATCACCATGCTCTGTCCCTCTGATTGGAGGGTAGAGCCTAGAACTCCAGAACCTCCACTTAAGGACTTAGAACATCTTTCTTAGGGGGATGAACCACTCAGAGACTTCTTGGATTTTTCCCATCATGTTCCTGTATCAGTACCTTTGACTGCCAATGCCCCTTTTGTATGTTCCCTTCCACAGCCCCTAAGCTCCTGGAAGGCTATGTCTATGCTAGATATTAGTAATTTATTGTATATCTCATAGAAATATTGTTCTCAAAACTTGTATATGTATACAAATAGAACCTAGTGCTAACTTTGATATGTGCGCTGATCCAGATATATTGACTAACACCTACCATAACCCATGTAGGAAGGCTGTGTAGTACATTGAGGAATCTGACACGCTGGATTTGGATTTGGGGCATTGCACTTTGAATCCTGGTTCGGTTACTAACCAGCTGTATCATCTAGGGCAAGTCATTTAATCTTTCTAAGCCTCTGTTTTTCCATCTGTAAAATGGGAACGGGGGGGGGGGGGGGGGCACTGGAGATATTGTGCCTGAGGACTGACTAAAGTAACCTACCCTAGCACCTAAGTGTTTAGTAAATGCTATCAAATTGAATTGAATTGAAATGACCCCTCAGTCCTTTTTCAGCTCTAAATCTAGGATTCAGGCTCACGGAACACATCAACACCTCCACTGCCCCCAGTATCTAATCACAAAGAGTTGTTGCATGACTGTAAGTGGTAGAGATTGGGGAGAAACTGTCCTCAAAGTGGGGGAAAAGTCCCAACAGAATTAAGCAGGGGACTGGTCATTGTGTCCCATGTCCTCAGGGTGAGGAACAGGATGGGGAAGTTATAAGGCAGGAGCCTGGGCTCTGATTCTCGACAAGGCAATACTTTATCACTGAGACCTGGGTTCGGTTCCTGCTATGGTACTTACCACCTGTGTGAGTGCAGGTTCTTAACTTCTCTGGCATGGGCCTGACTTCAGTAAACATTTAATTCTTGTTGACCTCTCTCAGCCTCAATTTTCTCATCTGTAATATGGGAGCTCTAGACCTAGGATCCTATGGTGGTATGCAAATTAACTGGGATCAAAGACATGAGCAACTTTATTCATTTCCACAATGATATGTTCAATTTTTTGCATACTTTTAAAAGAAACTTTTAATATGCGATGTATCCCCCTTTTGCTGCAATCACTTGTTTTACATTATTTGGCATTGAATGTATAAGATTTTGACACTTTAATTCTTCATCATGAAATCATACTTATCACAATAGATATCCATTTATAAAATCCATTTATAAAAAAATCCATTTATAAAAAAGTTTAGTTTTTCCCCATTTATAAAATCCATTTACAAAAAAGTTTAGTTTTTCCCCAATTACATGTAAATATATTTTCCCCAATTACATGTCAATATAATATTTTAACATTCGTTTTAAAATTTTGGAGTTCTGAATTCTTTCCCTCTCTCCCCATCCCCCTCACTGAGAAAGCAGGCAATTTGAAATAGGTTATACATGTATAGTCATGCAAAACATATTTCCATATTAGTTGTGTTTAGCAATCCATTTTTCCAAGTCTAGCTTTGATTACAACCCACAGGTTTTTTTAATTAAATTTTATTTTATTTTCAAAAATTAGCCTTTTTTCCTTCCCATTTTTCTTCCTCTCCTCTCAGGAAAAACAAAAACTCTGTTACAAACATGTATAGTTGAACATAACCCAAGTCTCAAAGTCCATTGGTATGGGACATTCTCCTCACTTGTGGAGATCAATAACTGGAGTCTGCATGAGGGGTGGAGCAAAAGTCATGAGAGCAGGAGAAAAGTGAGCTCTCAGCCTTCTTTGGGCTAGAGAGTCTCTTCAAGTGACTTCAGTCTTAGGGGGCAGAACCAAGATGGTGGAGAAAAGGCTGGAACTCGCTTGAACTCCCTAAGATTTCCCCTCCAAACAACTTTTAATAATGCCTCAAAATGAATTCTGGAGCAACAGAACCCACAAAGCGTCAGGGTGAACCAATTTTCCAGTCCAAGACAACTTAGAAGACCAGCAAGAAAGGTCTGTCCCACCAAGGTGAGAGTGGAATGTTGTCCAGCCCAGGCTGCCCCAGCAAAGGCCAGGATCCAGCAAACCAGCAGCAGGACTTCGTAGCTACTTCTGGAGCTCTCAGCCCACAAAAAGTAAGGTGGTCAGAGGGAGATTATAGAGGTCCCTTTGCTGGCACTAGGTGCAGGACTCTGTCCCATTGTCCATGCTCAGACCAGGGTCACAGTCCTGGGTGGTAGTCCTAGGGTGCAAAGGAGCACTAGCACACCAGTCTGTGGGCCTCTACTTTATCTACCCAAATTTTCAGGGAGTTTGTTGCTTTGGCAAGGATTTGTACCTCTTATGATAAGCAGTTAATGCCCTTCCTAATTGTTTCTTCTATAACTCTCATTTCTCTTCCAATTTTTTCCTCAATGGAATAACATTTGTACGAAAAAAAATCTTTTTTTTTTTTTTTAACTCTCCTGTCATCTGTTCTAGGAATTGTAGTTGAGTGTTGCCCAAGCTGTTTTCCTCTGAGGCAAAGCTTGTAGATGTTTGTGAGTTGTCCTCTCCTGTGTTTGTGCCCCTCCCTCCCCATCCCCCTGGTGATATAGTGGCCCTGGTACTATCATAAATAGCTCATTATGTTGGAGGGGTTTTTTTTGTTTGCCCATTTTTCCAGCCTATTTCTTGGTTTCAGACTTGATGTCAGGGCTGGGCTCTGTGGTGCTTCTGGAAGGACAGTCTGGACTAGTTTCTTGGGGTATTGAGTGTTGTGATATCTCAGGATCTCAGGGACAGACTGGGTACCAGTAAGCTCTTGGTGTTCTCAAATTGGCCTGATTCAGGACAAATGTAATTGCTGCCCCTCTGGTCCGACCTCTGCAAGTTCCTACCCTGGGTTTGAGTCTGAGCGAGCATTGACTATTGCTAATTTCCATTCCTATCAGCCCACTGGAAACGTCTGTTGGCTCAGAGCATCAGAACTGCAAACTCCACATTGATCTGGGATTTCTACCCTAATTATTTCTCTGAAGGCTGGGCTAGGTTTTTGGATGTGAGATCCTGCTTTGGACCCAGAACTTGAGCCATGAAACTACTACTGATGATTTTTTAACTTCTTCCTTTCTCCATACTTTTCCCATGGCTTCCCTGCAAGGGAACATCACTGCTCTACGCAGATTCCCTACTCATTCCAGTCAGAAATCTGTGACCTAAGACTAGATAATGGGCAACAAAACTGCCAACTGGCCTCAGTGTGGGTTTAATGGTGCCCCTATTAGGATCTAAGACATCCTCCTGAAGTGGTGCAGAGCCTCACATTTCCTTGGGTGTTGGAGCATTCCACGTGGTGAGTGCTCCTAACTCAATCCATCCTTAGTGTCTTCAGATCTCTCTGTCTCACAAGGCCAAGATGGACTGGACAAAGGACTCATTGTGACTTCTTCTGAATTTCCACATCAGAATTCAGTCCGGTTCATTTTCTAAATCTGTTAGGATTCTATAGAAAAGAGGAGCTCCTTGAATTGCCTTCTACTAATCTGCTGTCTTGGCTCCTAAATCTAGCCCACAGGTTTTCAATGATGTTTAAATCAAACAAATACCCAGGCTAATGAAGTACATTTTTCTTCATCACTCAGGTTTTTTTTAACCTTTGTGAAGTATGGGATGAGGTACGGTCATGTTGTGGCATTGTTTCTACTTGGGAATATCTGTAATTCCAAAACAACTCTGCTTCTCAATATATCAAGGTATTTTTTCAGAGTTCATCACTACCTCAATAGGCATAGGATCTTGAGATCCACTAAAAGTAAAAAATCCTCCAACTTGTTTAACAAAGAGGCCCAGAACCTGGACTTCTTCTGACAGCAGTTTAAGCATATCCTTGAATGATAAAACTTTCATCAATAAAAATTACCTTTTCCCCACCTTCAGTATTCTGGTCCTACTCATGACAACTGTTTTTTTTTCCTTCAGAGTCATGTTTAGTATCTGGTTTTGGCTCATCAGTCCCTCAGTCAGTAAACATTGACTAAGCACCTATGTGCCAGGTAACTGTGCTAAGCACTGGAGATATAAAGACAAAATAAAACAATCTGGTATTCTCAGTATTCTTCCCATTTCCAAAACTCTATGCCCCATGACAAAGGAAGCAGGTCACTCTGAAGACATTTCTTTATTTCCCGATTGTTAGTCAGGTTACATCAAAGTTGGTGAATCTGGTGCATTATTTTTCATCTTTGATCATACATTCCTTTGTGCTTGCTCATTCAGTCATTATGGGCCTGAATGATCCTTGAAGCTTTTAATTTCCCCACACCAAAATCAGCTACAATATCTTTAACAATCATTGACTGAAGTTTGGTCTTTAAGACTTATAATTTTTTCATGTTCTCCTATTGCAACATCTATTCTCTAAAACCATAGAATTAAAAACAAAACAAAATAAAGCAATGAAATATGTGAATGGTATCAAATTCAACACAGAGAACTAACCAAAGATAGGGAACCATTTCAACTGAGCTTTATCTGCCCATGGTCAGATGTTCTGAGTCAGCCAGGATTGGCTATGTGGGCTGAGTGAGAGGGAAGAGGTGAGGATACCACCAAGGTTGCGAGCCTGAATGACAAAGGGCCCTCAGCAGTGACAGGGAAATTCAGAAAAGTTTGGGGACAAAGATAAGAGACATACTGAGTTGGACATGCCTACGGGACATCCGGTTTAAGATGTCCTAGAGGCAGCTGGAGATGCATGACTCTGGAGATAGATTAGGGCTGAATATATGGCTCTGAGAATAATGTGTGAAGAAATGATACTTGAATATATGGGAGCTGATGAAAGTGAGTATAGAGTATAAAAAGTATAGAGTAAAAAAGTGAGAGAGTATAGAGTAAAAGTGAAAGTATAGAGTAAAAAGAGAAGTGGACCCAGGAGAGAATCTATGGTTGGAGGGCATGACATTGACAAGACACCAGCAAAGGAAACTGAGAAAGAGGATATCTTTTAATAAAAATTGGAGAACAGGACAGAGACATTTCACAAAAATCTAGAGAGGAAAGTATACAGAAGGCAATCAAGAGTGTCAAATACTACAAAAGGTTCAAAGAGGATCATAGTTTTAAAAAATCCACTAAATACTAGATCACTGATAACTTTAGAGAGGGCAATTTTAATTGAACAATGAGATCAAAAGTCAGACTTTAGAGATCCTAGAAGACAATGAGAGGAAAGAAAGTAGAGACACTAAATGTAGATGGCTTTCTGAAGGAGTTTGGCCACAAAGAGGAGGAGAGATATAGACTACTAAGTTTCAAGGATGGTAGGATCTAGTATAAGTATTTTTAAGGATGGGGAAAACTTGAGTGTGTTTGTAGGCGACAGGAAAAGAGTTAGTGGATAGGGAGAGATTATAAAGAAAAGAAATTGTGAGTCTGTTAGTGGGGGTAATTTGCTAACAAGCCTGAGGGTTATAGGATCAAAGGTATGTGCTGAGGGGTGCTTCCTCAGAACACTTGTGGATGATAGCAAAGCCAAAGGTGTGACCATTTCTGAGTGACTGAAGTAGAGTGGAGGAGTAAGCCATGAAAAGTGAATTTATTGAGGACCTGGGAGATAATATTTGAGAGGGAATCAATATGCATGTTGAAATCCCCTAGTATTTTTAAGGGCAGAATCTGGGTAGAAGAAAAGACTGTGAACCAAACACCGAACTTATTGAGGAAGAAAGGAAAATGCCCAGGGATCACTAGGTAGCAACTGCTAGGCTTTGGATGATAAATTTGGATAGCATAAATCTCAAAGAAGGAGAGGTTCTTTAATGAAGATGGTAGAAGGATCTGGAAGTGTCATGTAGAACAAGGAGCATTCAGACCCCTCTACAAGGATCAATGAGTCAGGCGATATGAGAAAGAATAACTAGTACCAGAAATGGTATTCAGGGAGGAAATGTATTCAAGAGAGAGCTAGCTGTGACTCACTGAGGGCTAGAAGACAAAAGGGGTGAGAAAGAAAGAGATTTAATTTGAAAAGAAGTTTGTTAAATTATGAAGCAGGCATTCCAGAAGGCATAATACAAGTGGTGGGCAGATAAAGAACGGTACATTGCGAGGGAAGGGGAAGGTTTAGGTGGATAACCCTACATCAATTAAAAAGAGAGACAGATTCTAGCTCAATCTTTTCCTTTAACTCTCCACATGAGATCTTATAATTCCAAGTCTTTCAGTACACTGGTCATTTTTCACCTCCAACACCATGGCTTATTCATGTAGTACAAAAGAACTGGGTCTCTGATTGCCATTTTGGATTTTGTGTTGGGTTTTTTTTTTCCCTGATCTCAGATGATGAGGTATCTACCCTGAAATGAAGGCATCCATACATTAAGGTGATCTTGTGAGTTCAAGAAGTTCTGGGTCTTTTTGGTGAGAAGTTCTGGGTGGGTCTTTTTGTTGGTTGGGGGAGGAGTACCTCTTGGAAACGATGACCAGTACAAGAAGATTGGCCCAAACCTGAGCCACGTTAGGAGAATATACATGCAGGAAGTTGTTTGGATGGTATAGAGTCAAACTGAAATGTCAGTCCTCTAATCAGTAGTCTTGTGAACCTCTTTATGTACTGAAGGGGTTTAAATATTAGCCTCCTAAGAAAGCCTGAGTAGTGAAGTTAAGCTACAGAGTTCTCTTTACTTTATCAATGTGTTCTATGAGGCTTTGTGTCTGTTAGCATTTCTTTTACGTGTAGGGAATAAATTTCTGTCCTATACTTGATTTACACTGTAAAAAAATACATTTTTCACTCCCACTTTTGGGGAGGTCCCAAATGTGAGTCAGCACCTAACAATAAGTAATTTGTCCCCAGGGCTCAGGGGTGAAGTTTTAATGAATTAAAGAGTACAAGAAAATACAGCCTCATTAGAGGCCAAGTTCCACTAGAATAGATGTGCAAGGGTCTAAGCAGAGGGGCCTTTCATTGGTTAAAGAAATGGACAAAGTGCCCCAGACTCTTGGGTTCTTAGACTTACATTGGCTACATTTGCTTTGGAAGAGGACCAGATCTACAGGTTACCAGTAACTCACTTTTGGAGGACAAGAGCTAATAGATCACTTTGCTAGGGAAGGAAAGTCGAAGTTTGCACAGTTACCAAAACTTTATTTTACGAGCAAGTGAAAGATCTACCTCTGTAAAGTACCAATAATTCATCTTCAGGAGGAAGGGGGGCGTCTATATAGCACCAATAACTCCTTTTGTGAGGGAGTCATTAGGTCTACAAAGTAACTCCCTTTGTATAGAAGGAAGGAGCTGGGTCTAAAAAGCTCCAATAATTCACTGTGGCCAGGAATGACTGGACTGGACTACATAGTACCAATTATTGCCTTGGAATCCAAAAATAGAAGTCCATCACTTCTCAGGGTCACGGCTCCCATATGCCTCCACCCTTTTCACATTGTAGGGGTGGAGGGGTCCAGGAAGGAAGGATAGACTGGACGAGGGGTTCACCACACCCAAGCTACAATGACTGATGACTCCAAAGTCAGCTCCACCCCCTAGTCTAGGCCCAGGCCAACCCTTCAGCTTCTGATCCCCAGCTCCACCTCCCTCTGGTTCCCAATGCGCCAGGGCATCGGAATTTAGGTATCAGAACAAGATGCCCCCCACATAACATGAGGATCACTCTTCCAGAGGGCCAGGACACAGAGTTAGAAGAGAGCCTTTGTGGGCCTTGTCCTTGCCCCAGCCCCAGTGAGCAGATCCCTGGTGGGGAGGAGGGTTGTGAAGAGGTGTAGGCAAAGTGCCAAGGCCTGAGGCCCTAGGTAAACACCACTGAGCTCAAAGGCCCAGAAATGCACATTCCAGGAATGACTGGAAACTGCCCTCCCTCCATCGCTGACCAAAGCTGGAAGCCGCAGGGTCACAAGATTTAGAGCAAGAAGTGAGATTATTTAATCTGACCCCTTCATTTTACCGATGACGGAATTGAGGCCCAGAGAGGTTTTCCAAGGGTCGCAAAGATAGTAAGTAACACAGTTAGAATTCAAACCCAGGTCTGACACCAAGTCCAGAATACTACTTTGCCAAGCTGAACCTTGGAACATAACATTGCTCCCACTGACCTTGCCTCCCTTCAAAGAAGATGCCATTTTTGTCTGGTATAGCTCTCCTAGCTGATCCCCACGCTAAGGAATATCCACCTTCCATTTCTCCAAAGCTCCAAACTCCAGATCCCTAAACCTCCAGACTTTCGACAATATCAAGTGGTCATCATCTGAGAGGAGGTCTTAAGGTGTTGCAGGATTAGAGGTTCATAGACTTAGAGCTAGAAAGATGGGTCATCTAACCTTGCTTTCGTCATTCAGTCATTTCAATCATGTCAACTTTTCATGACCTCATTTGGGGTTTTCTTGGCAAAGATATTGGAATGGCTTGCCATTTCCTTCTCCAGATCATTTTATGAATGAGGAAACAGGGTTAAGTAACTTGCCCAGGGTCACACAGGTTGTAAGTGTCTGAGGCCAGGTTTGAACCCAGGAAGACTCATCTTCTTCACTTCAGGCCTGTGCTCCATCTGATGTAGCACCCTGATTTTATGATGAGGAAACTGACCAGCCCTAGCCCTGAGACTTAAGGGGATATGAAGCATCTGAACCTCTCCTGAGCCTGCCCCTTAATCCTTAGAGGTGGGGAGAGCCCTGCGGTTGGGGCAGGGGAAGATGGTGTTGTAGGAGCCAGGGTTAGGGGAATCCAGGAATTCTGGGGTTAGTCTGCCCTCTGCTTCCCCCCCCACCCCCAGTAAGAATCACTCACATTTTAATAACAATCTAAAGTTTACAAACACTTTTAGGTAGGAGGTACAAGGATTATTTCTGATTTACTTTACAGATTCATAGTCTGACTCCAGTTCACCTTTCCAGACTGATTACACATACTTACCTTTCCATGAAGGGCCCTTCCACCCTTCACATAAAAACATTCCATCTTGCATCTCTGCCTCCTTTAACAGGCTGTTCTCCCCCCTTTTCCACCCATGCTTGGAATGTAGGCTCTCTTCGTCTCTACTTTAATATCCCTGGACACTCAGCTTAAACATGACCTCCTATATAAGGCTTTTCTGATCCTTCCAGTTGCTCCTGACTCCCCCTAAAAATTACCTCTCATTTATTTTGTGTATATTGTATATCTGTAAAGTGCTTAGCACAGTGCCTGATATATCATACACACTGTGTAAATGCTTATCTCCTTCCCTTCCCATCTATTTTATGAGTGTGCCTGTTCTTTCCCCCAATACCATGACAGCAGGGATGCTGGCCTCTCTCTATCTATTTCTAGAGCCTACCCCAGCACCTAGAACATGGTAGAAGTTTTAATAAGTGTTTGTCAATGGATGATAAAGAAACTAAGGATCAGAAATCAAGGAACAAGTATCTTGTAAGTGTCTACCATGTGCCAGGCACTGGCCAGATGTTGCATGTACAAATGTCAAGAATAAAACAATCCCTACCTACAATGAGCTCATGTTCTAACAAAGACAGACCACAATGACATATCAAAATGTAGACGGCATAAATAAAGTTAAAAAATACAAACATATGCAAAGTACTGTAATTAAATGAAAGGTAGTGCCAGTAGCTGGAAGGCTCAGAAAAAGGTTCCCTGCAAAATATAGTGTTTTCACTGGGTCTTAAAGGAAGAGAGAGACATTATGAGGGAAAGAGGCCCTGAATTCCAGGCATGGAAGATCCAAGGTGAAAGAAATATCATGGATGAAGAACAGAGAGAAGAAGGATTTGGCTTTATCCAGAAAAAATATGGAAGGGAGAATATAGCCAATGAGACAAGAAAGAAGAACTGAGGCTGGTAGAGAAGGGCTTTGAAAGCTAAGTAGAGTTGATATTTTTATCCCAGGAGCTATAGAAAGCCATTGGAGTTGGTTGAGTATCAGAGTCACACGGTCAGATTTAGATTTAAGGAAAATTACTTTGGAAGGAGAATGTAGCATGGACTACAATGAGGAATGAGGAGACCTTACAATAATCCTATTGAGAAACTGACAAGGACCTGAACCATGGTGGTAGTTGTGTGTGTGTGTGTGAGTGGACAGATGGGGTTGGATTCCAGATGTTGAGATACAAACAGAAGAGTCTGTCGACTGATTGGGTATATGAGCTGAGGGAGAAGGTACAGGTTAATGCCAAGACCAAAGGATGGTGATGCCTTCACCCTAAAAAAGGAGATTTGGAAGAGAAAGAGTTTAGGGTGAAAGAAAATGAGTTCAGTTTTTGACATATTGATTCAAAGATGTCTTCAGGATATCCAGCTTGAAACATCCAATTGGCAATTGGTAAGGGGGACTGAAGACTGGAAGAGAGACTTAGAGTGGATATATACAGCAATATTTTGGTAAATGTTTAATAACCAGCTCTCTGGTGGAAAAAAAAATGTATGCATGACACCCTTTTACATTTAACTACACTGTTAACACTTTCTGTATCACTTTCTTAAGTCTAGACAATCCACAAAACAATAAATCAATCTCTAAATTGTAATTTCTGGGTGTAAATGCTCACACTGAAAATTTAATATTTGACTTTCAAAAGCCAGTACAAGCTGGCTTCAGCACACCCTTGGTTGTATATAAACTTCGAAATTATCTGCCTAGAGATGGTAGCTAAACCTATATAGCATCTGATGAAGTGAATATCAGGGAGAGACTATAAAAAGGAAGAGAAGTGGACCTAGGACAGAACCTTTGGAATCACCTACAATTAGGGGTGAGTGTGGTGTAAATGATGAGGCCCCAAAAAGAGACAAGGAGGAACTGTCAGAATGGTAGGTAAGAGGGTAGTTTCACAGAAACCTGAGGAGAGGATGATCAGTGGGGTCAAATGCAGCACAAAGGATGAGAAGGATTAGGACTGAGAAAAAACCCATAATGAGATATTAAGAAATCATCGGCATCTTTGAAGGAACCAGATTCAGTTGAGTGATAGGTAAGGAGCCAGACTATAAAAGGTTGAGGAGAGAAGAGAATAAGTAAACACAGTAAGTATAGACAACTTTTTTTAAAGGAGTTTGGCTGAGAAAGGAAGTGATGAGAACTTGAGGAGTTGGTAGGGTCTGGCGACAGTTTTTTTAAGGTTTGGGGACCCTTAGACAAAAAGCAAGAAGGAAGAACCAGTTGATAGGGAGAGGTTGGAAGAGAGAGAGGGGAATGATTAGAGATGAAACCTAAAGGAGAAGGTGGGAAGGGGTAGGATCAGGTGCATATGTAGAGGGACTGGCCTTAGTGAGAAGAAGGACCAAGGCTTTATCATCAAGGAGGGCAGGAGGAGAGAATGGGAGAGAATGTCAAGGGGTTTTTAGATGAGAATGGGAGAAGGTGGGGTTCACATTGAATGGCCTAATTTTTTCCAGTAAAGTAAAAGGTGAGGTCTATAGGTGAGAGAAAGTGGAGAAGATTTGGAATCACTTTAAGGGGGAGGACAAAGAGAGAGAGAGGGAGAAAGAGAGAGGAAGAGAAAGGATGAGAGAGAGAGAGAGGAAGACAGACAGATGGAGGGAAGGAGGAAAAGAGACAGAGGGAGGAAGAGAGAGAGAAAGAAAGAGTGGAAGAGAGAGGGAGAGAGAGAGATGAAGTGAAAGAGAGAAAGAGAAAAGAGAGAGATTGAGGATTGATTAGGAAAGAATAAATGGGCTGCCTTGCTGCAGTAAGGGCCCAGTTGAGGTTGGATAATATGAATTTATAATGCATCCAGTCACAAAGTTGTGACATCTCCTCCAGCCATGTTCCTTGGCTCAAGTAGGAGGATCAAAGCAGTTGAACTGTTACCCAAGTTGTTACAGCTAACTTCCAAGACATGATTAGAACCTATTTCCAATCCAAACCTCTTTCCACCATACCACACTGTTCATTCATTCACTAGAAGTCATAGGATGGGGGATAGAGATCTAGTATACACTCAGGATGCTTTCCTGTCCCACCTCCCAACTTGGGATGGGGGAGTCCCAACACAGACACAGACATACACACACACACACACACACACACACACACACACACACACACACACACATACACACATGTACTCAATCACCTCCTCCAGTGAGGATCTGGGCAAAGGAAGGAGATATGGAAAATGGAGAGTGAGAGGCATTATCCTTCTCTGCTACTGGCCAACTTCACTGAGCGCCCATCAGTGATTCATCTCTGGCACTGTGCTGTGACACACACATTGATTGATACACATATAGAAACATTCCTGTTTCCTGAAGAAACTTCAGTCTTCAAAAGTATCAACCATCTCTTTCTTAATGGCTAAATATGATATATAGAAATACTTCATGAACCTATGTAAACACAAAGGTATAGAAATATGCAGATTCACATAGGATCATACCATTTGGAGCTGGAAGGCCTTAGCTATCTTCTAGTTCTAGTTCAGCACCTTCATTTTAAAGATGGGGAAACTAAGACCTGGAAAGTAGAAATAACTTGCTCAAAGTCACACAATTAGTAAGTTGTAATAGAGCAAACTCTAGTTCTCTGACTCCAAGTGCCATTCTCCTATCCTTATATCATAACTGTTTATATCAGAACCAGTACTGGTTGTTGATGTGCAGCCCTTCCTCTTCCTCCCTCCCTTTATCCCCCATCTTTGGATGTCCTGTCACATGTTCCTTCTCCCGTGGCTCAGTTACTCTCACAGTGACCCCAGGCTCCTCTGAGCTCCTTACTCATACTTCCTGTGTGCCCTATCCCTCCCTCCAGGTCAGGATTTACGAGCCTTACTGACCAGCATGGTACTTGGTATAGAGGCGACACTTAATACTTGTTTTTTAAGTGGGATTATTTAGTTCTAACTTGATAGCCTGATAATCAGAGAAGTGAATCTGGGCTAATGAAAGAGGACCAGAGGAGTTCCATGTTTATTTGACTAGATCCAGAAGTTGGTGTGTCCTCAGGAGACAATGCTTCCACTATTGTCAAGCCTGTGGACAATGCTAATGGTGTACTTTTCGTGCATTGTTTTGGGAGGTATATGCTTTGGTAACCCTGTGGGGCCAAATCACACCCAGGTCATCTGACTAATTTACATGGAGGATGAACCCTCATTGCAAAATCAGTCAGAGTAGCAAGAGAAGGAAACTCTACCCCTAGGGAAGAGAGGGACCTTTGTGAGGTGCCTGTAAAGGATTCTGGGTGGGGAGTGGGACTCCAGGATTAAATATTCAAGGAGAGGGTGGGCAATAACATCCTCAATTCCAGAAGGAAGGGAGGAGGCAGAGAAGGGAAAAAACTCCCCCAGGGCCCAATTGTGGAGAGAAGGGGAACCAATTTATTCTTCATATATGTAAGTGATTGGATGAAGTTGACTAAGCCCCTCAACAGTTCCCGTTCTAATGAAAAAACATCTTTAAACTCAGGGGAACTGAGCCTGCTGCTTCTGAGATATACTCCCTTGAGCAATTAATTTAACCTCTCTGAGCTTATCTTCTCATCTGTTAAATGAAGAGATTGGGCAAGGTGATCTATTAGACCTCTTCTAAATTTCATTCTATGATATCTAGGCTGGCAATGGGGATGGGGCCCAACCAACTCACCACTGGGTTTCATAGAACATGGAATGTTAGAACTGGAAGAAATCTTGGGGCTTATCTAATCCACCTTTAAAGAGGAAGAAATTGATGTTAAGAAGGGAAAAGAAATGCCCAAAGTCACCCAGTGGCCCTAGGACTAGAACCCAGAGCTCCTGATTTCCTGCCCTAACTGATTTTCACTATATTCTGTACAGTGGGTAGGACTCCTCAGCTTAGGATCAGGGGGTACTAGGTCTCTATGACTCCAATGGGATAAAGGTTAGTGTCATTAACAAGGTTTGGGAATCTATGCCAACAGTCTCTGGGTAATGAGCAATGATGCTTTCACATCAATTCCAACCTGCCTTTACTGTGTGCCAGCTACTGTGTTAGGCACTGGCAATAGGGATAGGAAATAGGAACTTGGTTTTACTGGCATACTAAAGTAGAGGTCTGTTCCTTCTTTGAGATTTAAAATCTTACAGTTACCTAGAGCACAGAGAGGTTAAGGGTCTTGCAGTCTGTATGAGCCATGAACAGATTTTGAACCCAGAGCAATGTCAGATTTTCTATTCTTGGGCAGATGGTGACTACAGTTATCAAATTTAAAAGATCCTTGCTCCTTGGAAGGAAAGTTATGGCAAATCTAGGCAACATACTAAAAGTATCTTGCTTACAAAGGTTCGTATAATCAAAGCTATGGTTTTTCCAGTAGCAATGTATGGCTGTGAGAGTTGGACTATAAGAAAAGCTGAGTACTGTAGACTCCATGTTTTCAAACTGTGGTACTGGAGAAGACTTTTGGGAGTCCCTTGGACAGAAAGGAGATCAAATCAGTCAATACTTAAAGAAAATAATTTAGACTATTCATTGGAAGGATAATGGCTGAAGCTGAAGTGTAAATACTTTGGCCATATAATGAGAAGACAGGACTCACTGGAAAAGACCCTGATACTGGGAAAGATTGAAAGCAAATGGAGAAAGAGACAGCAGAGGATGAGACGGATAGATAGTGTCATGAAAACAACGAACATGACACTACATGGAAACAACAAACGGACAGACTTTAGGAGATAGCGAGGGATAGTCCATGGGGTCATGAAGAGTCAGACACCCCTGAAGAGCAACCAGCAGCTTCCTGGCTTCGAGGCTGGCTCTCTATTCACAACAGCACTGAGGATACAAAGACAAAAGTTGAAATAATCCCTGCCCTTAAGGAGTTTCCATTCTATTGGGAGAAACAACATGTATTCTGTTAAGTAAAACATAATATTATAAATGTTATAATAAAATGAAGTAATTCCAGGGGAAAGGCACAGCTCGAGGGAGATCAAGTAAGGCCTAAGGGGGAGATGGTCCTTGAGCTGAATTTTTTAAAAAACTAGGGATTTGAAGAGATGGAGATGAGGAGAAAGGACATCAAGATGTTGGCCAGCCTCTCCCATCCCCGATCTCCCAGGCAGGAGATCTCTCCCCTGAGCCCTCAGTGGGGAGCTACATCTATGTCTGAAGTTAACACTGGCTGTTGGAAATGTGTTTGGATGTTTCCATTGTTTGGAGCTATGAAGAAGACTTAGAAGTCAGACGACATGGATTCTCTCAGCCACCCCGGGGTCACAACCTCGGTATCATATTTACCTCCTCATTCTCATCTCCTCCCCATCAGTTGTTAAATCTAGTTTCTCCTATATCCATAACATCTGTCCTTCACCCTTCTTTACTCTGACACCACCACCATTTCCATGCTCGTCATCACCTCCTGGCTTGATTATTGCAGTAGCCTGGTGATGGGGTCTGCCAGCCTCAAGTCTCTCCCCACTCCAGTTTGTCCTTCCCCTGGCTATCAAACTGATCTTCTTAAAAGTAAAGGTCACACATAACGCCCCCTCCCCCATTCAAATCAGTTCCAATGATTCCCCTTCACTTCTAGGATCAAATATAAAATCCTGTTTGACTTTCAAAATATCTCATAACCTGGATCATTTCTACTTTTCCAACTTTGTTTTACTTTACTTCTTTCAATTTACTCTGTGATCCAGGGCCACTGGTCTCCTCACACAAAGCTCCATCTCCCAACTCTATTTTTGTTGGCTGCCCCCATCTCTGGAATTCTTTGCATTATCATCTCAGTCTCCTGGCACTTCCCTGACTTCCTTCAAGACGTACCTGAAATCCCACCTTCAGGATAGCTTTCTCAGTCCACTTGCGTTCCAGTGCCTTCGCTATTTGATTATCTCCAGCATATCTTGTACATGGTTTGGACATCATTGTTTGCACGTGGTCTCCTCCATTAGACTCAGAGTACTTTGAGAACAGCATCTGTTTTGTCTTTCTTCAAATCTCCAGCCCTTAGCATGGTATCTGGTACAGTATAAGGGTTTGTTGACTATTTTAGTTCTGACTGATGTTAACCAGGCTTGTCTTTAAGCAAGTCCCTTCCCCTTCCTGGGCCTTACTTTTCCCTTCTGTAAAATGAAGAGTTGTATGCAGAAGAGAGAAGGAAGGCCAGAAAGAATCACACATAAGCAGGACAGCCTTGAAAGTTACATTATGTATTTTCAAGTTATATACTTGAAAAAGCAAGCTATATGTCATAGTGATTCATGTTCTCAAATTCTCAAAAATTCATTTGGTCCTGGTCTATTTGAGTAAATGTGGAAGTCCTAAATTTTAATTCATCATGGGTCATAGAGTCAGGGCTTGGGGTATTTTCAGAGGTCATCAAATCCAACTTCCTTTTTTTACAGATGTTTAAGTTCAGAATTTTAAAAATTAAAATTAAAAAACTTTAAAGGGTTGGATTAAGTTAGGCATTCTTAATCTTCTTTATGTCATGGATCCTTTAGGCTTCCAGCCAAACCCAGCCCTCACAAACATCATGCAGGGAAGCAACTCCTCTGGAGAAGGGGCCAGCCATTCCCACCTGCCAGTCAAATGCCGGCCAACTGCCACGCCCAGGGCAGGCAAGTCAGTTGAACTGAAGCAATGAGACACTTCGGGAGAGAAACAGAAGGAAGCATGTGCCAGGTCAGGCAAGTCAAATCATCCACACTACCTTACCCACCATGTTCCCTCAGATCCTGATGGAGACAGACAGCTCAGGAGCCTGGACCCAAGAGCCTTTGGAAGAGCAATGCATCCAGCCCATTGGCCACAACGATAATCCTGGGAAGCAACTCCTGTGGAGATGCAGCCTACTAGCTGCTCCTTTGCGGGCTGCAGCCCCAAATCCTAAAGATCCAGAAAGGAGAGTTCTTGCCTTGGCTCTGTCAAATGGTTCAACATCAGAAACTGGCATCTTTTTTATCAGTGGTAATGATATCACAGAAGAGGCATTAACATCTGCTTTGTCGGTGCACCGTTACGACACTGGAACTTTTCTATCTGCCTTGCAGAATAATGTTTTAAAATTCTAAAACAAAATACATAGGCATGGTTCCGTGGCAAAAACACTGAAACCTGAGCACTAGCTGTGCGAAGACTATGTATTCATACCCCAGAATCACGTGCAAATGACAACCTAACTGGGACTCCGTTTCTCTATCTCTAAAATGAAGGGCTTGTACTAAATGGATGTTAGCCCCTTCTAGCCCTGATGATCGCCTATTCCATGACACTATTACACACTTGACTTTTTGACGGGCTCAGCACATGAACTGCCCGCCTGCCTGCCTATGCGCCTGCGCAGAGCGGGGTTGGGGCGGGAGTGAGAGCAGGCTCCGCTAAGGCTCTCTGGGGGAAAGCTCTCTATAAATAGGACGAGAGGGAGGGATATCTTTATAACTCACGTGCCCGCACCCCCTCCCAGGCGTCACGAGTTAAGTTTGGTCTGAGGCCACTTTTGGGGAGGGGGGCGTGGAATAACAGAGGTGCTCGGGCCACACTTCAGTTACTGAAGCCCCCCCACCTCCACCCCCAGGCAGGAATCTGCTTGTACAACCCAACCTATCCTTTCTCATTATCTACTTCTATAGATGAGGAAACTGAGGTTAAGTGAAGGACATTCTGGAGGTCAGGGAACATCTGGATTTTAAGGGAGTTCCAAAGATCTGGGCCCCTAGCTGAGTCCAGAGCAAAACTGCCCTGTGGGCCAGGAAGGAAACTCACCCAACTCCAGAATTCTGCACCTGACCCCATCCTAGACCAATCAAAGCTGTGATCCTAGGGCCCTGTCTTTTCTTTTCCTGAGGCCTGAAGTGGAGTTTATTGTGACAAAGCAGTTGGATAGGAGTAAAGAGGGAGAGATACTGAAGGACAGAGAAGACAAACCAGAATGAGGCAGAGAGAGGAAAGAAGGAAAGACAGAAAGAGAAAGAGAGGAAGGAAGGAAGGAAGGAAGGAAGGAAGGAGGTAGGGAAGGAAGGAAGGAAGGAAGGAAGGAAGGAAGGAAGGAAGGAAGGAGGTAGGGAAGGAAGGAAGGAAGGAAGGAAGGAAGGAAGGAAGGAAGGAAGGAAGGAAGGAAGGAAAACTGGGAGAGATATGGAGAACAGTCTTAAGATAACAGGTGACTGATTGGGAGGAAGTCACCTCCCCAATCCCACCTCCCCACCAAGTGTGTGTGGCAGAATTCAGTTTAGAATTTAGATAGAATTTGAAAGGACCTGAAGGGTAACCTAGTCCAAACCCTTAATTTTACAGAGGAGGTAACTGAGGCCCTGAGAATTAGGTTATTTGTTCAAGATCTCCCTGATTAGTGGCAGAGTCCAGCACTAGACTGTGCCTCACGATGAGGTGGCCAAATCGTTGAGTTGTCTGTCAACCCCACCCTACTGTCAGGCTGGGTCCTAAGGAGAATCCCTCGTTCCCTCATTCCTGGGTATCCAAGGTAGGGAGAGTTGCATCAAGTCCACAAATTCAGCTGGGATCAGTTTAGAAAAAAAAAGCACATGCCCCTAGAAGATCTCAGAGGGTTCGGCTGTTTGGGTAGACCTGGAGGCAGCGGGATGTCTCTGGTGCACAGCTGGTGGGTCTTGCAAACACCACCCCCAATTGGGAGGTCTCTCATAAATACCAAGGTCTTGGGGAAGAGACGAGTCTTCCCCCCATTCCAGGGTCTGGAAGGAGCTGATTCCCTCTCTGATTTCAGGGGGGGGAGGCTGACTTTCCGCTAATCTGGGGTCCAGAAGGGCCTGACCTTGTGAGAAGGGTGGATTAGGCCTCTGTCCCGGACCAGGGAATGGGTGGATGGGGGCCGGGGGGGAACTCCGAGGGCTGCCGCTCTTCTCATTACCCAGGATGGGAGGGGGTGCTGGGTGGGGGGAAGCAGCGTGAGCTGAGGAACAGGCCCGGGGGGCGGTGCCGCCGCGAGGGGCCGGGCCGAGCAGGGCTAGGGGAGGAGCGGGGGATAAGGGGAGGGAGAAACGGGGAGGGGGAGGCTGAAGGGGGAAGAGGGAGGGGCCGGCGCCGGCTTCAGCGGCAGCGACGGCGGCAGAGGAGGAGGCCCGGGCCGGGCGGGCAGATCAGAGCTGCAGGGCCGGCCGGGCCCAGCGCAGCCCAGGGCGGCGGAGCCATGTGAGTGAGGACGCCCGGGCCCTGCCCGGATCGGGGGTCTGGGGCGGAGGGTGGCGGGGCGTTGCGGAGGGTTACTGGCTGGGCCTGGGGAGAAGGGGGGGGTCCAGTCCGGCAGGTCCCTCCGCCGCCTTCACCCCCCTCCGGCGCCACAGGGGTTAACGTGAGTCTGGGTAGTGTTATCTGTCCCCCAAACCCTCTTGTCTGTCGGTCCTTCTCCCCACGTCGCTCCGTTCCCACCCGGGCCCTGCCACCGGGGTCTCCAGCGCCAGGGCCTGCGATCCGCGCCATCAGCAGCCTTCAGTCCCAGTGCCCGAGAAATCTGTGCAGGGAAGCCTGGGACCTGGGTCTGCAGCCCGGTTCTGGCCTCCCCCACCCCACCCTGGGCCGGCTGCCTGGGCCCCGGACACCCCAGAATCCCTCCCCTTGGCGTTCCTGGGCATCCGAGGCAGGCGGCTAACGGGACTCCTCTGGCACCCTAAGAAACCTAGAACCTTCGGGCCCGGTCCATCTCCTCCACCCCAACCATAAACCCAACTCCCTGCCCCACCAGGCCGGCAGTGCAGCCAGAGTGGGGGTGGGGGACCCATTTTTGAGTGCCCCAGATCTCAGGCCAGCGGGTTGTTCCTGGGCCCGGCCTCCTCCCCCTGTCCTGGCGCGGGGGGAGAGGATGGGGGGGACCTGAGCCCTACAAAGGCTCTGCCTTGATGAGAGGAGTCTAGTGCTAGTGGCCCCCACTGTCTCCGCAGCCGCCCCCACCCGCTGCCGCTTGTCGAAGCAGCTGCTTCTGGGCGTGTGGGAGGCAGAGACCTGGAGATTGGGAGGAGGGAGGGAGATAGAAGGGAGTGGGGGAGGCAGACACAGGGGGTGGGGAAGGCTGAGCCACAGGAAGCAATTTGGAAAGGGAAGAGGAACTAAAGAAAGCAAAGACCAGAAAGGGACTTAATGAAGAGACAGTAGAGGCAGAGAAAATTGCTTCTGGGGGGAGATAGGGGGTTCTGGTAGAAGAAGGATGGGGGGGGACTAGGGGAGACAATGATGGGGAAACTGAGGAAGGCACCCACTTTTATATCTCCCCACTCTTATTGCAGTTAGTGTTTCTCTGGGGGAGGACACTTGGAATGGGGGTAGAGAGTTTGGGGTCTTAGAGACTTTTCCTGATTACTTGACTGACAGCACTCCCACTCAGGTTTTAAGCAAATTGAGGGGCCCTCGACCAGGAAGCCAAAGTAGAACTAGTAATCCAAACCAGAGCGCTTTAGCAGGGGCTAAGGCTTTGGAGAAGAGTTGGACATTGTTCTACAACCTGCCCCCCCATTCAGTTTCTGCCCCCACCCCTAGCTATAGTGTCTGCATCAGCCAAGGATGTTACATGGCTGCTCCGCTCGCTTTTGGACAAGATTCCCTTCCCCCTTACTCCTCATGTGTCTGTGTGAGTTTATATTTTGGTGACTTGGTCGGTCTGCAGGTCGCAGTGCTTTGAGTTACTTCCATGTATGTAGTTATTTCAGTTATACTGAGGACGAAACAGATGTGGTTTAAGTTTCTGGGAGTGGGGGCTGATCAAGGACAACCTTAATTTGGAATATCATCAGTCAGCCCTCCTCTCTTAGAGTCTCTCTTCCTGACTCCCACTGGGCCCCCTAAGTTTTTTGTTTATGATTGGCTTGTTCTTAACTTCAGAAAGTAGCAGGGCTCCTTCCCTTGATCCTTGGGGAAGAAGGAAGGGCCAGCACTACCAGTCTGACGCTCTCTGCTAGTTCAGATCCAAGCCGGAGCTGGAGATGAAAGTGAGGAAACATTCCCCCTGTTTGCTGTGCCCCAGCCCCCACACTGCTCCTATGGGAGTCTTATCCATCTGCTCAGTATCTCTGCTCCGGGTAGAAAGGACTAGGTAAGAGGTCTGGAGCTAGAGGGCTCAAAGGAACTAAAGCAGCTGCTGAGGGGGGATGCAACCCCCAAAATTCTTTGGGCTCAGTGAGGTAGTTATACATAGCTTTTGCGCCTAATCCCGGAGGCTCCAGCACCCAAGCCCAGCCCTGGGAGAGGTGGATCTCTGGCCAGATGGAAAAACTGACGGAAGACAGGAGGGGTCCCAGGCTGAGTCACTCCTTTGCAGGCACCCCTCCTCTTGCTGGCTGGGGGGGCTCAAATAGTCCCTCTAGGCCGGCTCCTAAGGAGGGGAGACAAAATCCCTCCCACACTCCCTCCCTGCTCCTAATGGGGTGAGCCACAGGGTCCCTCCGCCTCCGCCCCCAAGTACTCTGTGAGCCTACAGCCTTGGGAATGTGACCAGCTGACCCTTGGGAGGGAGGGGCCTGACCAGGATGTGCCGCTGACCCGGTGCCTGGGGTGATGGCCGGAGAGGGTGACAGTTCAAAAAAAATAGAGGCCCATATGGCGAGAGCAAAGCCACTTTCAGCCTGCCTGTCTCCTCCGCGTACCCCAACCCACACATGCCAAGGCACCAAAGCAACCTAAGGCGACCCTAGTTCTGTCTGTTAAGGTTGAAGGTGCTGCTGGTCTGGTGGAAATTAATACTTGTGACTGGGCCGACTCTCTCCCGGGCCTCCAGCCTCTCCCGGGTCAGTACTGTTCGCCTACATGGCACCTCCTTGGACAGGGAGGAGAAGGAAGTGAGGAGGCTCTCTGCCCCTAGGCTGTCAGACCCTCAGCCTGAGCGCCCTGCTTGAGGGGAAGGGGGGGGTGCTGGGGAGGAGTCGGAGGCGCCAACTCGGGCTGTGCGTCAGCTGAAGGGTTTGGGGCGGTTGTCATGGGGAAGGAGAGGGAGGGGGCTGGGGGCGTGGCTCTGGGACAAAGGGGTTGGCAAGGCCCTGGAGAGAGGGGAGGAGGTTTAACCCGTGCGGATCCAGGGGGCCCCACCCTGGGGATTGCAGCTCTGATGTAGGTGGCACTCGGACATTCAAGAGCTGGTCCTGCGAGCCGTCCGGCATCCGCCTGCACTTGCACGCCCCTTGTCCCCCTGGCCACTGTTTACATCCTGTTCCCCCGCCCCTCCCAGGGAGGGGCTCACTCCAGGCCCGCCCTGAGGCTGGGGGCTCTGGAGAGGCGATCAGGGTTGACGGTGTGGGCGGCTGGCCATGCCAGCTGGCTGCCCGGTCCCAGCGAAGGGGACGGGCGGCAGGTGGCAGACTTCTGGCTCAGCGCGTGCGGTGGCCGCAGCGTGGGTCCTTTGCCAGCCTGGGAAGGCAAGGGAGGGAGGCCCTCGGACTTGGGTTCCTGACACTGTCACTTCCTCAGCGCCGAGGCAGAAAGGTGGTCCGAGAGAGGGCTCTGGAGAAGGAGGCTAGGGATGAGCTGCGAACAGGACCCAGAAGTTTGGGCTCTCTCTTTCAGCTTGTGCCCACGGCGTGACATTGTTGCCCAGACTACTTTTAATAAGAATAGCAAACATTAAAAAAAGAAAAGTTTCCTCACAAGGAAAGGCAGTGGGCTAAAGGTCTGGCCTCTGTGTGGAACCTCGAGGTTCAAGTCTGCCTTTGACACACACTGGCTGAGAGACCCTGGGCAAGTCATTTAATTTCTCAGAATTCCTCCTCCCCCAGCCCAGGCAACTCTATAAAACTTTAGGTTGCATAATAATTGCCTGCAGATCTGCTTTAGAACCGGGAGTTTCCCCACTGGGAGCTCCCTGCTACTCCAATGAAATCAGCAGTCAAAGTTAAAAAAAAAAATCAACCCTTGTAAAGGGTGTCGTGCCTACCCCTATAGGTAGGTAGAATCAACTGCAATTTATAGATGAGAAAAACTGAGAAAACCCTCAAGTTGGGAAAAAGGCTGAGAGGTCAGGGGTACAGGATTGTGGCTGGACTCCAGGTGGTCTGGATGAAAGATAAGTGCTTTTCCCAACATGCCCGTTGGCAACCTAGCCTGCGCTCCTGCCCCCTCCTGCCAGGTGTAAAACTATTTGCACACGTCTATAGGGCTTTATAACAACAACGATAGTTAGCATTTATTTATATCATATCAACAAACATGGGCCAGGCCTTTCTTTGTGTCTCTAGTGCTTAGCACAGTGTCTGGCATACAATAATGACTTAATTAAATGTTTGTTACCCGACTGATGTATACATGTAAGTATATAGAAGATATATACAAAATAAATACATGGTTATTATTTGGGTGAAGAAGGCATTTGCATCTGGGGGAATCAGCAGAGGATTCATAGCATCTGTCACTTAAGGTGACCTTTAAAGGAGACTAGGGAATTTAAGATGCAGAGGTGAGGAAGAGGTGGGTGCCAGGCGTGGGAGACAGCCTGGGCAAATGCAAAAAGAGAGAGGATGGAATGTCTTTTGTGAGGAACAGGAAGATCAGTCTGGCTGGACCTCAAGAGTATATGAAAGACAGTGATGTGTAATGAAGCCTGAAAAAAGAGGTTGGGGCCAGGGTGTGAAGGATTTTCAATGCCAAATGGGGGAGTGTGGATTTGATCTTAGGTGACAGAGGGAGCCAGTGGAGTTTATTGAGTAGAGGAGTGGCGTGATTACACTTGTACATTAAGAATATCGCTTTGACAGCTGGCTGGAGGATGGGTCTGAAGAGAGTAAGGTTTGAGGCAAGGAGGCCAACTGAGAGGCTATCACAATATAGTCCAAGTAGGGAATGTTGTTACTGTCTCTTTATAGATTAGGAAACTGAGACTCAGAATTTAAGTGACTTTGGTCACACAGCTAGAGCTTGTGAGAAATGGTGCTGGAGGAATCACACTGTGGGCTCCCCAGATGAAACTGGAGTAAAAAAAAAAAATTTTTTTTTTTGGTGATACTATTAGCCTAGACTGTATGAGAGGCAGAATTGGGACAAGAGCTTTGGAGAAGAGACATTTTTTATTCCTTCTTTGAGAGGGACACACATGGGTCCCCTTTTGGGAACCAGGAGTAAAATGTTTTTTAAAGAAAAAGAATACCATGAGATTAGAAGGGAAAGAGTGCTGCTGCTTTGCCTGGACTGTAATTTAGAGTCAGTCAATAAACATTTATTAAGTACCAACTATATACTCATCTTTCTGAGTTCAAATCTGGCCTCAGACACTTATTAGCTGTGTGAACCTGGTCAGTTCACTTAATCCTGTTTGTCTCAGTTTCCTCCTCTGTAAAATGAGCTGGAAAAGGAAATGGCAAACCACTTTGTCAAGAAAAACCAAAATGGGGTCATGAAGAGTCCCACAGGAATGAACCAGCTGAACCACAACAAAATGAGCTAAGCTTTTGGGACAAAAAAGAAGGCAAAAGATCTCTTGACCTCCGGGAACTTACAATCTAATGGGGGAGACTATATGCAAACCAATTTATTCAAAGCAAGTTATATACAGGTTAAATAGGAAATGATTTATCCAAAGCAAACTACATACAGGTTAAATAGGAAATAATTAACCCAAGGGAAGGCACTGGAATTAGGAGGAATTAGAAAAGACTTCCTGTACAAAATGGAATTTTGGTTGGGACTGACTTAAAGGCAGCCAGGGAAGCCTGGTGGTTTATAGATTTGTGGACCTCAGGGCTTTCTACAAACTCTGGGGCTCATCCACTAGTTCTTTTGCTTTTTAGCCCAGGTCCCCTTAGAGGTGTTATGGTAGAAAGGGCAAATGAAAGAATGATGGACTCAGGAGTCAGGAAATCTGGATCAGAAATCCTGGGCCTGCCCCCTGACTCCCTGTGTCATTTCTCTGGGTCTCAGTTTTCTCTTCTGTAAAATGAGGACATTACTGCCCTAACTGCCCATCCCAAAGAAGAAGGGATTGTCTTGATCAAATGAAATATTTGAAATACAGAAATATGAGCTGTCACTGCTATCTTATTAGTACTGCCTTTCCTTTGAGAGGTCATCTGGTGTCAGGCAGGGGCATCAATCTCAGACAGAATCAGATTCCTGCCACCCCACACTGCCTTAGTTTTAAATGTGATGTTATTTGTGTTTTATTATCTTTCTAGTGATTTTATTAACTATTTCCCAGTTACATTTTAATCTGGTTCCTATGGCATTGAGAAGTGGTGATGGATTGGGAGCCTGTCTCTGAGTCAGCCAGCCAGCCAGCAGGCCTGTCGGGGGTTCAAATCCAACCTCTGACACCTACATAATAACTGGGTGACTGACCAAATCACTATGTCCCCAAGCAACTTTCTGTGACTCTAGGTTGCAGACTCTATGGGCTACAAAGAAGGGGTATCTTATCTAGGTTGGTGGAAGGGAAAGGAACAAGTATTTACTAAGTACTTCCCACTAGCGTTTTTCACAGTTAATCTCTCCTTTGAGCCATAGCAACCCTGGAAGGTTATTGGCCCCACTTTACAGTTGAGGAATACTGAAATTTGAGGAAATCAGAAGACAGAGGTTAAATGTCTTGCCCAGGGTCCCTCAACTAGGAAGTATCTGAGGCCAAATTTGAACTCCAGTCTTCCTGACTCCAGGGAGCAGCACTTTGTGTCACCAGTTTTCTCATCTGAGAATAATCAGTAGAGGTCTAGTCCCTATCTCTAGCCCACCTCACTTTTACCCAGTCTCCCATTCCTCCAACTTGGCCCCTCACCATCCCCAACCTCAGACTCAGGCACTTAATTTGGCTTTGGCTCTGAAGGACAGATAGAAATAGGGCCCAGGGCTGAAGACCTTGGCCATGGAATGGGAGTCAGGGTCAATTAATGGCAATAAGAGGCCTGGGTTCTAGTGCAGTGTTGCCTCTGACAAATCACTTCATATGTCTGATCCTCTGCAAATATGAACCAGGGGATTTAAATTAGAATGGTACATCAGAGGTCACTTAGCCCAGTCCCCCCATTTTACAGATAGGTAAGTTGAGGTCCAGAGAGGCTAAGAGACTTGCTTTTGTCTGGTTTTTATTGTGGCTGTTGTTCATCTCTTTTATACTGACTGTAACAGATTAGCAGGGGTGGGGAATCTGGGGCCTCTAGGCCACTTGGATTCAGTCAGAGGGCTGCACCTGAAGACCTAGAGGGCCACAAGTAGCTTCAAGGCTACAGGTTTCCCACCCCTGGATTACAGTATTCCCTCAGAAGATCTCTTCCACCAACACAGATTATCTTTAAAGTCACTGCCAAATCTAACAGTCTGTGGTCACTCATCTATGGCATTGGTGTACAGTCCAATCAGAAAGGTGAGTTCAAATCCGGCCTCAGACATTTCCTAGCTGTGTAACCCTGGGCAAGTCACTTAACTTCAGTCTACCTCAGTTTCCTCAACTGTAAAATGGGGATAATATTACCTACTTCGAAGGGATGTTGTATCTGGCAGGTAGTGGGGACTATATATAAATGCTTATTCCCTTCCCCTTCTCTATAAGACTAGAGGTCATATCCCAGTTCCAGACTTTCTAGCTGTGTGATCATAGTCAAGGGGAAAGAATTTTGCCGGAATATGAAGGAACCTTGTGAGCTCCTTGAGATCAAAGACTGCCTTTTGCCTTCCTTTATATCTCCTATTTAGCACTGAGCTCAGTGCCTGGCACATAGCAGGCATTTTGGCCAGTCAATAAACATTTATTAAGCACCGATTATATGCCTCCAGGCACTGTGCTGAGCCCCAATTGACCAACAGCCCACCCCCTCCCTGAGTAAGAATATTTTATGTATCCCATCTGACATATGACTATCCAACTTCCTTTAGTAGTTCACCAGTGAGGAGGAACCCACTCCAGGAGCAGGTAATCCCTCTGTTTAAATTAATTTAAATTTTTACCCACTTCTCCTAATTCTGCCCACTGGGATAGAGCAGCACAGGACTAATCCCTCTTTCTATTTGCTTGTTCTTGAAGTATATGAAGACAGCTATCATGGCATGGCCCCTATAAGTTTTCCCAATCACTTGGCCCTTCTAACTGTCAAGTACTTCTTTTTGAGGGGAATACCACCAATTATACCCATTTCACCTACTTACGGAGAAAGTCCTCCATAAACTGGACAATCTCTCTCTCTCTCTCTCTCTCTCTCTCTCTCTCTCTCTCTCTCTCACACACACACACACACACACACACACACACACACACACACACACACACAGTGCTGATACCACTGCCGGTGTCTCCAGGGTCCAACCTCCCCCAGTCTCATAGTTCTAGCAGCCCACCCCACCCCAAGGAGATCACGTCATCAATGTTTTTTTACCTTAGCTGCCCTTTCCTAAGCTTAGGGTTTACTTGAGCCTTTCTACACACTCCCACACCAGTCACATCCCTCCACCCCATCTACTACGGGTCTGGCCTTAGCTTTCAGTCTTCAGTGCCTCAGTTTCTTCTTCTGTACAGGGGATATGCTCTTTAAGAAATGTTGGCTTCCTGAACTTACTTCAAAAAGTGCTCCTCCAGTGACTAAGAGGAAGCTAGCCCAGGGAGGGGCTCAAAAAATGTACCAGGAGTATTAAAGCCCGCATCCTCCCTCATGTCCAAGGCAAGGTCCCTCCCCCATCAAGACTTCTCTTTATCTTAGAAAGTGAGGGTTGAAAGGAACCTTAGCGATCATCTTATCTAACCCTGTCATTTTACAGATTAAAAAAAAGACTGAGGCCTAGCTAGGGAAGGGAAATGACAGACTCAAAGTCACCCAGCTGGTCAATGTCAGAGCTGGGCACAGAACCCAGGAATCCTGACTTCCTCTGCACCCTTCTTTCCATACCACTGTGGCTGTTCACTTTAACCTGATTTCCCCCGGATAACAGAGAAGGGAAAGGGGCAAAGGAGTGAGCCCCTACTGGAGATGTGCCTGGTGGGAGGGAAGCAGACAGAAAAGGGTGTTTTCAGCCTCATTCCCCGAGGAGAGACAGACTGGGGAGGGTCAGAATCCCATGGGAAAGACTCGGTTTCAGATCCCACCTCTGAAGCTTGCTACTGATAACACTGGCCTATTCATTTAATCTCCCCTGGCCTCCCATTCATCACCTATTTGGAATCTTGAGTGGTCCCATCCCAGGCTGAAGGTGGGAGTGGGGGATTCCCAGCCAGACCTGAACAAGGCCTCTTCAGTCTGGGAAAGGTGTAACTGTCCACCTGGAGGCTTTGAGCCTTCGCTGACTACTTGTAACAACTTAGTACAAATGAGGAACAAAATGTAGACTGCATCAGAGCCGAAAAGGATTGTAGAGTTCATCTAGTGATCAATCCTTCAATTTAGAGATGAGGAAACTGAGGTTCAGTCAGTCAGATTAACAGTTTAGGAACGATTTTCTAGTTTTAGATCTATATACAAGCAATTGTCTTAAGAGAATTGCCTGGGGCCTGAGAGGTTAGCCTAAGACAGATAGCCATGTTATATGGTCAGAGGTGGGACAGAAACCCAAGGTGTTCCTGCCTATGCGGCCAGATCACGATCCCCTATGACAGGATGCCCCTTTGTGCAGCATAGAATAGTAAATGTATCCCCCGTAGAACCCCTGATTTGTTACATAGTAGGTGGCCGCCAATCTTGCATACCCCTAAGCTGGCCCGGGCTCCCTGGGGAAGATTTTAGGGGCAGGGATGAGTGTGTGTCCACTCCCTTTTCTTACATTAGCTGGTTCACCCAGACCAAGGGGGCAGGGGCAAGTTTAGAAGGCCTACCCTCACCCCAGGTCAGTATTGAAGCCTGGGGTCCTCGGAGCCCACCCCAGTCCCGCCCAGTGCCCCTCCGCCTGCCTGCCGGAGGGACTCTGAGTCAGGCGCTAAACAGCAGGAACTGGGCGGGGGGACCGGGCCAGGGCCGAGGGGAGGAGCTGGAGAGTGAGCCTGAGCCCCAGCTGCTGCGGGAGCCCGAGCAGAGCCCAACCAGGCGGGACCGGGGCACCGCGGCTGATCGGCTCCACTGGGCTGGGTCAAGGGCTGGTGTCGTGGAGTCGCTCCCCACCCGCCATGAACTCGAGAAAGAGAGGTAACCTCCCCCTTCGCCCCCCCTCGCCTCTAGGAGAGGACTGGCAGGGATGCGAGGTGGTCAGCTCAGGGTTTCTACAGCTCCAAGACCTTGGGTGGACGGAATAGGGATATGGAGAGGGCAGTAGTCTAGCCGTGACTCGGTTTCCCTTCCTGGAACTCAGGAAGACCGGTAGAGGCGGGGCTTTTCCCGTCATAACCCCCAGAGCCCGAGACCCCTCCTTCCAACGTTCACCCCCCCCCGCCCCCCCGCAATCCGGGAATCCCCTGCTGTGCTCTGGGCTTTAAACCGTGGGACTCCCCTGGGGGATCGGGCATAGTCCAGAAGGAGGGGGACAGAGGTAGCTGGGGAACGTCCTTGCCCCATTTGGGTGGCCACATTTATTTATCGATCCTGCCGGCAGCTCCCAGGCTGCTCCAGAGTCTCCCAGAACCCAAGCTTACAGGCTCTGCTATGGGGGCGGGAGAGGGGGTTTGGGGAGCAGGCGCAGAATGACAGATTGTGTAGACTACCCATGTAGGCTACCCATGGCCCGGAATCGGGGAGAGGTCAGGCTGGTTTCGGGGAAGCAGGTTCAACGCCTCTTGGGTCTGGCTACCTCCTACCTCCTGCCCTGCCCTTGTGTTTTGTCCTGTGCCCCATCCCGATCCCAACTCGTGGCGGACATCGTTATTACTACCGATAATAATTAATAGCTCACATTTCTATAGCACTTTAAGGTTTTAGGGACTCTGGCCTCCAGGGCCTCTCCTCCCTTCCCCCATCTCTAGTGGGGAGGAACGGAGAAGCTCCTCCTGTCTGCTTGTCCAGCCCCCAGGGGCCTGAAGTGCAAAGATGTCCTCCGGGGCACTGCACCCACATTCCCGGACCCTTCACTTTTCCTTCCCCTTCCAGCCTTGGGATGTTAGGGAAGGGGAAATAGTTTAAGTGAGGAGAGAGGGTCTGGAAATGGAGGGCTGGGAGGCCAGAAGGGGCAGCCCCGCCCACTCGTGTCTCTGGGGTAAACACTCGCTTCCTTCCATTCTTTAGAATCTGTTCTTTCCCTTTCCTGCCCCCTCCCAGAGTCAGGCTTGTGTGTGTGTGTGCGTGTGCGTGTGTGTCTGTGTCTGTGTGTCCGTGTTGGGGTTGGGGGGGGGGGCGTAGTTTAGGGAGGGAATCTCCCAGAAATAATGGAGGGAGGGCCAACTCCGGAGCTGAGTAAGTCCCAGGTCCAGCCAGCTGTGATTCTGCCATGAGTTTTTGCCAAGATTTTTCTCCATCTCCTCCCCTCCACTACATTGACCCCCCAGGGTCTTCACCTATCCCAGCCATCCTTCCCAATCCCTTCCCCCTCCTGGGTTTCACTGGAGTTGGGTGAGGACAGAGCAGGCAAAAGGTAGAAGTTAGGAGGGGTGGGATTACTGTTTGGGAAATTGGCAGGGCCACAGGAAGGGGAACCCGGTAGCTGCCAAGCAGAGTCCCCACTCCACCTGCCTTGCAGGCCCTGTGATTACCTCTGGCCTGAGCTTCTCTCATTACCTCATGTTTTGACTGGGAATATCCCTGCTGAGAGATGGTGTCTCAGAGAGTCTGTCTTCTCTCCCTTTTCCTACCCCAGGGATTGCCCTGTTGGAAACAGTTGGCCCCAGGGCAGTGAGCAAGAAAGGCGCCCTAGGATTGGGATTTAGCGGATTACATCTGTAATCCTACAGTGAAGAGGGAGGGGATGGAAAGCTGTTGTCACAGAGACAGAAGGACTGGATGAAAGGGGGGCAGGACCCCCTTCTCACTCGATCCTTTAAAGCTCAGTCAACTGGAACAAGTTGTGATGGTCAAAGATTGGGAGTCTGGACCCCTTGGTTCAATTCTAGACCCCTCTGCTCCATTTCTTTTGCGTCGCTGCCCTGACCCCAGGAAAGAGCTGGAGGCAACTCTGGGATTCCCACTCCTGGGAAGGTGTCCTTGTTGATCTCTATGTTTGGCCCTTTGCTCCCTAAGGGTTGGGGAATTTGCCCATCTACTCCTCCCTTTACGTCCTTCCTCTTCCCATCAGGGAGCCCCTCTCGGACTCATTCGATGATGTCGCTGTCTGTTCGGCCCCAACGTCGAATTCTCAGTGCCAGAATCAATAGGAGCCAGTCCTTTGCAGGTGTCCTCAGTGGCCAGGACCGGGGGGGCAGGTATGGAGGGGAAGGTGGAGGGTCGGGAAGGTCGAGATTGGGCAGCTGATAAGGATGGGATATGTGGAGAGGGGATGTAATAGGTACCAGTGAATTTGTGGGTCATCATTCTGAACTGCTGCCTCTTTTCAGGAGCCTAGTAGCCTTCAGCCCCCCTGTGGCCCCCCGAAAAACACCTGCCATTGTCCGAGTCTCCAGAATGTTCTCCATGGCACACCCACCTCCAAAGGTGCCTCAGCCAGAGCGGCTGGACCAGGTGTATGAAGCCCTGAAGAGGGGCCTAACGTAAGGATGCTCTTCCTTTCTAGGCCAGTCCCCAGATGACCTATGGGACCCTCACACTCCCTCATAATCCTGGGGAACCTTCTCATAGGAACCCTCATCCTCAGAAATCTTAGATCCAACCCCCTACTAGTCCCCAACCTCTTTGCCCACACATATACTTTTTTCATAATATTTTTTTGCAATTACATGAAAAGACAATTTTTAACATTCATTTTTTATAAGACTTTGAATTTCAGATTTTTCTCCCTCTTTCTTCCCCCTCAGACAGTAAGTAATTTGAAATAGGCTATACCACACATATACTCTTATACCAAGAATTCTACCTAACCCCCTCTCTTCCCCAGCCATGACCTAGAATCCTGCCCCCACTTCCACAACATACCCCCAGCCCAGTTGCCCCCTCCCCAAGACTGAAGGCCAAATATAGACAATACAATACAAGACCAAGCTGTGTCTTGGTTTCCTCCTTGGGGGTTATGTGTGAATCTGCCTGGGAAGAATTGGTGGGGCCACCATCCTAAACTTTTTCACCCCCCTCCCCAGGGCATACCTGGAGGTACATCAGTTAGAACAGGAGAAACTCCAAGTTCAAATCAGAGAATCCAAGAGAAACTCTAGGCTGGTGAGTGATTTGGGACCCTTCCTTCCCCTTAAACCACTTGCATGAGTTGGGAGGAGACCTAGGCCCTTAGGGGGAGATGGGGGAGACAAAACAATCTCTCTGTACTGGAGTGTGCTTGAGCTGATTTCTAGCGACTGTCTCTTGGGAGGGGTCTCTCCCTGCAATTGCTTAAGATGGCTCAAGCTTAAGAGAGGCCACTCATGGGATTCATAATGCACCTAGGACATTTTTGGACTCTTTCCTGATTCCAGAAGTTTGAACTATTAGTAATAGCCTTCTAAATAGTCTCTCTCCATCCAGATATTTTCCTCTTCTCTCTACCTTCCACATTTCTGCCAAAACAGTCTTCCCAAAACACAGGAGTGACCCTGGACTTCCTCCAGTGGCTTCCTACTGTCATATCAAATACAGACTCTCAATCTAGCTTCAAGGCCCTCCTCAATCGAATTCCAATCAGGTCGAGTTTTATTTCATATTAATCCAGTTCACACCCTTTGCATTCCAGCCAAGCAGGACCACTAACTCTCCCCTAAATTCAACATTCCATGTCCATGCATTCATACATCCAGATCTTCTCCCCTACCTGGAAGGTACAGTCTCCTCCTCCACATTCCTTGTCATAACCTTTGTATCCCTTCAGAACCTTACTCAGGCACTGCTACCAACTTCTCTGTGAACCAAGCTTTCTTCTCCCCCAGTTATTAGTATCTTTCTTTCCCTAAACAACCATGTTTATTTCTATACATATTGTAACCCCCTAATTTTGTGTATGCTCCTGGAGGGTTGGGGTTGTGTAATTTCTGGTTTCATATCCCCAACATCCTAGCTCTAAACACCATCATTCAGTCATATTCTTCTCATTGTAACCCCATTGAGGGTTTTCTTGGCAAAGACACTGGAGTGGTTTACCATTTCCTTCTCCAGATCATTTTACAGATGAGAAAACTGAGGCAAACAGGGTTAGTGACTTGCCCAGGACCACACAGCTAGCAAGTGTCTGAAGCCAGATTTGAGCTCAGGAAGACGAATCTTCCTGACTCCAGGTCCAGCACTCTATCCATTGCTTAATCAAAACTGATGAAGTTTAATTGAATTCCTCTAGGACTTATTCCCTCATCTAATTATTTTATTTTTCCCCCCTCTTCTTCACTAAGGTACCCAAAAGTTCTCCTACTATTGCTATAGATTAAAGGAAGTGATTTTAATCAAGGAAAACTAAAAGGTGCAAAGGACTCAAAGTTGTAACCAAGAGTTTGCAATAGTGGAAAGGGTGTTGGACTAAGAATCAGGAGACCTGGATTCTGAGCTTGACTTTGCCACTGACTGGAAATTCTTGGAAGATACTTCTTTGTGGTTCTGTTTGCTCCTCTGTAAGATAAGGGACTCATGGACTCTCAGGTCCCCTTTGCTGATGTGGTTTGAATCCAATGATTGGCTTTGCAAGCCCATACCAAGTGACCAGTGTTACTCTTGTCCCATAGAGGAGATCAAACTTGTGCTCTTAGCAAAGTTCCACCTTCCAGCCTCAGGAGTGGATCTTCCTTTTCAGTGTCTTTTTCAAATTTTTATTTTGGCTCACCCCTGGCTCCTTTCTTGGCCCTCTCTCAGTTTCATACCTGGGGCACTTCTTGACTCAGGAAGTAGCCAGGTGTTCCTAAGGCATGCCATTCCCCATCTCCCCAACCCCACCCCTGTGCCCATTGATCCCAGGTCTTACAGAGCAGTCAAAGGGGCCTCTCTGGCATTAATGACACAGAACAGAATCTAATTCAAGTGAAAACCTCAGTTCACAAAGGGTCATTTCACAACATCCCCCAGCTCTCAGAACCCTTCTCAATCTTGAGTATAGGTTAGGGAATAAAGAATGATAGGATAAGAACGAGCTTAGCCAGCATCGTTCAGGTAAATGTTTAGCAGCTGGCTGGGGGACTAGGGGCAGGGTGTGAAAATATAAGCCAGACGTACTTTTAAATTTAAAATCTACATTATTAAGATTTTCTCCATCCATGACTTCCTCAAGTCTATACAATCAACAGAGCAATATATCATACCCTGATGTGTCGCATGCTCATATTTTTGAGCAATAAATGCTCACGCTGAACACTTAAAAACCAGTTCTAGCCAGGGGGTTGGAGCTGGCTCCAGCCACTTTTTCCCTTCACCCTTCCTGTTCTCACGATTTCCAGGGAGAGGAACTGGTGAGAGTCCTTCACACATCCAGCCAAGTCCAATAGACTTCTATCTCCCTCCTCCATTCCCTTTCAAAATTTCTCTCACCTTATCGACACAACAATAGGGCAATAGATACTTCATTTTCAGTGTTACATCCCCCTGCTATCCAGGACCCCCATCTCTTAGGCTTCTCATCTTGTTTTAATTTTTTTTCCTCATACAGGGCTTTCTCTATGAGCTGGACAAGGTAAGTGAATCTGAGACAGAAGTTGGGGGCTGACCAAGAGGATAAGTAAGTCAGGGTGTGAGAGGTCAGAGGGTTAGGGAAAGGGCGCAGAAGGAGGTAGCCTCCTTCTTCCCTTCCCCCACACTCCAACCAATCCTTTTCTCAGAAAAATCTTCCTTATTTCCTCAGCAAGTGAAATCTATTGAGCGTTTCCTCCGGCGCCTGGAGTTCCATGTCAGTAAGGTAAAAGTGGTGGTAGAGAGACATAGAACCTTGATGGATATTGGTAGGGGGAAGCAAGGGAAACATTGAGATACTGAATTAAGATGCCAGGGCTGGTGCTTTTCTCTTTGGGGTGGGACTTTTGGGGGTTCTCACATTACAGAACCAATGGTGATGAGGTTGCTTGATCCTCTGGGGCTGCCTGTTTGCATGCTTCTCACTCATCTCCACTCTCCTTTGATACCTTCTTGGTCTTCTCCTCCAGATTGATGAGCTATATGATGGATATTGCATCCAACGGCGCTTACGGGATGGAGCACACAACATGGTTAAGGCTTATACTTCTGGGACTCCTGGGAGCCGTGAGGCCAGGGACAGCCTGGCTGAGGCTACCCGTGGGCACCGAGAATACACTGAGGTGAGAAAGTTGATTGGCATCTCAAGAACAAAGGAGGAGAGTGGGACGAGGCTCCTTTGTAAAACTTTTGGTGTAGCTTGAGAGGGGATAGTGCTTCCTGATTCTTTCTCCTTTCCTGCCCCCAGAGCATGTGTTTGCTGGAAAGTGAACTTGAAGGACAATTAGGTGAATTCCACCTCAAAATGAAAGGTGTGTATAACTGGTGGGAAAGGTTATAATCCTAGCTTAGGAAAAAGATATAGGGGGATATAGGGAGCCCAAAAAGAGGGAAGGAAACTTGAAAGCTCTCAGATTCTCTCTCATTCTATTTTCAGGGTTAGCTGGTTTTGCCCGGCTGTGTGTTGGAGACCAGTATGAGGTACCGTGGAAATAGTGACTAGGGAGGAAGGTATTGGGGAAGAAGTTGTTTTTAACCTGTGGATCATCTCTGTCTCTCAGGGGGAGTGATTCACAGGTTGCCATCCTTATCTCTGGTAGTCGCTATCACTTCTGTGTCAGGCAGTGGGTTGAGGATGAAGTTGCTCACTTTCCCTCCTCCTCAGATCTACATGAAATATGGGCGTCAGCGCTGGAAGCTACGCGGACGAATCGAAAGCAGTGGGAAACAGGTTTGGGACAGCGAGGACATGGTCTTCCTGCCGCTGCTCACAGAATTCCTCTCCATCAAGGTAACTACAATTCCCTTCTCCCCATGGCCTCAGCCCTCTCCATCCCCAACCACAGTCCTGGATAGACACAAGCTCTCCCCACTGCTGCTGGCTCACTGTCCCCCTCGCCTGCCTCACAGGTCACAGAACTAAAGAGCTTGGCTAACCATGTGGTCGTGGGAAGTGTCTCTTGTGAGACCAAAGACCTGTTTGCTGCTCTCCCTCAAGTTGTGGCTGTGGATATTAATGACCTGGGTACCATCAAGCTCAGCCTTGAGGTCACTTGGAGGTTAGTGCCTGAGAGGGGGCTGCCATATGACAAAGGAAGAGAAGTGGCCTTTCATCAGATGGGGCAGTTGTTCCTGTCTCAAGCAATACCCTGACTTTCCTTTTAGCCCCTTTGACAAGGATGATCAACCTTCAGCAGCTTCCACAGTCACCAAGACCTCCACTGTCAGCAAACGCTTTTCCACCTATAGTCAGAGTCCTCCAGACACCCCTTCACTGCGGGAACAGGCTTTCTATGTGAGTATTCCCTAACCTCCCCTCCTTGAGGGATTCAGAGGGTCACTCCACCAACTCTGCCCCAAGGAATGGCCCATTTTGCAAGAACACTCAGCCCCTCAAAGCAAGCTGTCCATGTAACTATCTTCAGTTGGGGTATTACCTCAAGACCCTGAGTCTTGCCCTCTTTTCTCCTCTGACCCAACCTTAGGCAATAGAGTCCGACTGGAAGGAATGGCATGAATTGGGGGGATGAATGGATGAATTGGGGGGGCTCTGACTGGGCCATGTCTCATCTCTTCCTTACATGCCTCTCTCCCTTGCTTCTCCCTGCCAGAATATGCTCCGTCGTCAGGAGGAGCTAGAGAATGGAACGGCTTGGTCCCTGTCCTCAGAGTCTTCAGATGACTCTTCCAGCCCCCAGCTCTCAGGGGCAGCCCGCCTCACCCCACCCTCTCGGCCCCTCGTGCAACAACCTGAGGCTCTCCCCATCCACATTGCCTTCTCTCGACCAGAGATTCCCCATAACTCAGGGGAGGCCCTGGAGGAGGAGGGGGCCAAACCCCCAGTCTTGGCCAACGGGCACATCCCCTACAGTCGAACTCTGAGCCATATCAGCGAGGCAAGTGTGGATGCCGCATTGGCAGAGGCTACCAATGAATCTGTGGCCTCGGAAAGCCGTGTCCAGGGCCTCCCCTCTTCTGTATACCCAGACTCTACTGACACTACCCCCCTTCCTGCCCCAGAGGCACATCCAGACCCCTTAATGCCAAGCCCCACCCTCTCTTGTTCAGAACCAACCACTCTGCATGAAAGTCTTATCCCCTCACCCTCAGAACCAGTCACTTTAAATATGAACTCCTTTCCCTCACATCCAAGACCATCTGAGTCTGATTTTCCTCATCTAGACTCCATCCCGTCCCACCTAGATCCTGTCTCCCCTTGCCCAGACTCAATCCCTTCCCATCCAGAGCATGACCCCTTGCACTCTGACCGTGGCTCTACTCAAGACCTTGCCCCTATGTGCCCAGTTATCAGCCCCAAATTCATAAATCATGTTTCTCCTTCCTCAGTCCCAACCCTGTTGCACTCAGACCTTGTACCCCCACATTCAGACTCACCTTACCCCCATTCATACCCTGCCTTTTCACACACAGATCCCACACCCACACAGTCACCCCTCACAGACCATGCCCCTAGTCCCCCTGTGGTGCCCCAGGTTCCAGTCCAGGAGGCAGCTGGTATTCCCCTAATGGAGGCCAAAGTTCCTCCCCAGAAGGGGCTGCTGGAGCAGGGAGCAGGGTCAAGGGACACAGGGCTGGAAGAAGCCCTGGGGGCCTTGAGCTCTGCCCTGGATGACTATCGGGGCCAGTTTCCAGAGCTGCAAGGACTGGAGCAGGAGGTGACTCGACTTGAGAGTCTACTTATGGTGAGGGGGAATGGACATGGAGAGAAAAGGGAGGGGGGAAGGAGGAAGGAATGATTCGTCACCCCCTTCTCTGCCATGTCTGCAGCAGAAACAAGGCATGTCCCGAAGTAGGGCGTCCAGCCTCAGCCTCACTGTGGAGCATGCACTGGAGAGTTTTAGCTTCCTCAATGATGATGAAGATGAGGATGATGGGCCTATGGACAGGTGAGGAAAGGTCTGGGGTACAGGTGAGGGAGGGACCATTGAGAGAGAGCTAGAAAAAGAGAGTAAAAGTGGAGGGAAAGCTGAGGGGAGGACAGTTAGGATTTATTAGGAAGGGGCCCTGTATCTAACCTTCATTTCCAGCACTCTCCTCTCTGTGTCCACCCCATGGCCCCCTTCCTGGGGCTCTCAGGGTCACTCTCCATGCCCACACCCAGCTCCCATCCCTCCTTCAATGTCTTTCCTCCTTAAGAGTCTCTAGAACACCCCTTCCCAGCACCCCCAATCTGTCTCCCTCTAGCTGTGCCTCTCTCCCTCAGTCTCATTGTGGACCTGCTCTCTGGACATGCCCCCCCATCATCTCCTCACTCACCCATGGCTGGACACCGGCCTCATCATCTTCATCTCTCCCCTTCGGCCCTCATACCCTCTGCCCAGCAGAGGCGGAGACTTTGGTCCCTTGACGAACTCCCTCGAAGCAGCTTTCGTTCTGCCCGCCTCACTGCCCAAGCTTTGTCCTTCCTCCCCTCGTCACTGCTCCAGTTCAAGGCCTCAGCACCTCTGTCCTTCAGCCAGAGTCCCTATCCCTTCCTCTGGTGCTCTGTCCAGTCACTTCATCAATGGCCTTCCCATCTCCAACATGGTGACCTGTCTTCCCATTACTCAAAATGCCAGCACAAGTCTTCTTGACTACATTTCCTCTCTGCCCTCCCTGAGACCCATCTCACCCTGCTCAAATATGCTCCCATCACTACTTGGCCCTTTCTCAAAAGCTCCCCACATCCAGAAAGTCCACTTATCAGAACCATGCCTGTGCATATGAAGTCATCCTCCATCTGTCCATCCATTTGTTGTTCTCCCCCATCCATCCATCCATCTATCCATCCATCCATCCAACTATCCTGTCTGTATCTAGAGGTGGGAGAGGGGTGCTGAGGATGGGTATACATCTCAATAAAGGTACACTGGGCACAGTGATGGTAATACTTTTGTCTCTGATGGTATGGACAGCAGGTGCTCACTACTCAGGTCTCTCCTGCAGGAGGCTGAGCAGCCCAGGGCCTGGGGCTGAGGCTGGGGTTAGCAGTGTGTCTGAGGATGCCCTGGACTCCTCTACGCCTGGCCCCCTCAGCACAGGTTGGCCTGCCCTGGACATAGCCCTGGTCTTGCACCTACAGCACTGTGGCCACCTCTTGCTGGTGAGGCCAGTAACTCTCCCCCCAATACATTAACCCATTAGTGACCCCAAGACTCTAGCATGCTAGAACCTTTAGTCTCCATTGCCCCACTGTACGCTTGTAACTTCACATGAACACACCTGCCCTCTGCATGCTGGGAATTGCAATCCCTGGGCTCCACACCATATTTCTAGACCCCCTATGCTACCCACCATCCCCAACTCTGAACAGGGGCTGAGTAGAAATCCTCCTACTCCCTGTGTCTGAGATGGCCGTGGCTGGTCTCTGCTCTTCAGAAACTAGGCACCTTTGGGCCCCTACGATGCCAGGAAGCATCAGCATTGGAGCGGCTGCTTCGGGAGGCCCTGGTGTTGGAGGTGGTGTGCCAACTTTGTGGGGAGCAAGTGGGCAAGGCCACCTCTGCTCAGGAAGGTAAAGGCACCCACACCCTTCTACCCTGGAGCAAAACTGGGAAATTTGCCTCCATCCTCTTTCTTCAGAATTCTGCCCTTCCCTCCTCTCCCCCTCCCCCAAGACCTGCACGCACTCTCCCCCCAGTCCAACAAGCCCTCCACTGATCCTCCTCATCCCACTGCTTCCCTCCAAATTCCCTGCCCTCCCAGTGCTGCAGTTCTCTGTTCCCCGGCCGGGCTTCCTGCCTTTCTGGAACCTGTGCACTGAGGGGGGTGATCTCTTGGTCTGTCCTGTGGAGCGCATCCTCTTCACCTTCTGCAGCCAGTACGGAGCCCGCCTCTCACTGCGCCAGCCAGGCCTGGCTGAGGCTGGTGAGTGAGAATCCATCTCCCCCAAGGCCTGGTCAAGCCCTGTCACACCCAACTCATAAATATTTACTTAGTGCATACTGTGTTCAAGGTAAAGAATGAGCTGAGACCCACAAAATGTGTGGCATGCTGCCTGACCTCAAAGGGGGCAGGTGGATACAGCATAGCATGTCAGGTGAAAAGACTTGGAGCTGGAAGGAACAAAAGAGGCCACCTTTCCCAGCTTTCCTGTTTTATTAGATGATCAAACTCAGCCTGTGGCTTGCCAAGTTCACCCAAATCGTGGGTGACAAATCTGGGACTCAAGCCCAAGTCTCCTGACTACAAATCTCGGTGTTCTTGCTCTGTTACTGAGCAGCTTACATATTCAGATGAGAGGTAGAGAGAGTAAGCACTTTCAGAGTTCAGAGAAAGAAGGGATCGAGCACTCTGGAGTAGGTCTGATCAGGAAAGATTTGCTAAAGGAGGTAGAATCTGTGATGTGGAGTGGGCACATGAGGCACACCTTCACCTGGGCACTCATGGGGGTTTGGAGAGTCACATCCAAGGTCTTCCATGATGTTTCTCATGAATACACCCACCACTCTTATTTCCTTTCCCAGTGTGTGTTAAGCTCCTAGAGGATGCCATGGGACAGAGGCTGCCCAGAAGGCCTCGATCAGGGCCTGGGGAACAGCTCACAATCTTCCAGTTCTGGAGCCACATTGAGGCCTTGAATAGTCCCTCTATGGAGGTTTATGTCACAGAGACAGCTGAAGAAGGTGAGTAGTTGTCCTTCCTTGGACCCACGGATTAAAAGAGAGTGTCTCTGTTGTATCACTGGAATGATTGGTAGGTTCCTCTTTGCCTTTGATAGCTGTGATGGGATAGGAACAGGGAACAGACCCCCTTTTGTCGATATCATTCTAACCTTCCTCTCCCTTCCTTCCCTGTCCTTCCCACCTTTCTCTCAGTGTTGCTCGTGAAGAACTTGAATTCAGATGACCAGGCCGTGGTGCTCCGGGCACTGAGATTGGCCCCCGAGGGACGACTTCACCGGGATGGACTCCGGGCCCTTAGCTCCCTCCTCATCCACGGTAACAGCAAAGTGATGGCCGCTGTCACCACTCAGCTTCGAAGTTTAGCCCTGAGCTCGGACTTCCGGAAGAAGGTCAGGGACAGACCAAGGGCCTGGGTTTAACACAGTGTGCCTAGTGACTCATTCTGCCCTCTCTCCCTCTACCCCAGGCCCTGCTTTGTTTTTTGGAACAACTCGAGGATGAGGATATACAGACACGGGTGGCAGGGTGTGTGGCTCTGGGTTGTCTCAAGGTAATGTCCCTCCAGACTTCCTGCTATGCCCCTCCAAAGTCCCTGCACTGTACTGACCCCCCCATTCCTCCATGACCATTCCACTGCCCCCTTTCTGGGTTTCCACTCCCCCACCCGTTGTCCTTTCCCCATTGCTTTGATCCCATCTGTTTTGTAATGCTTACCCCTGACCATCTGTCTCCAGTGCTTCCGCCTACCTAGTGGTCCCATTCCCATGATTGGTTCAGCTCTTTTCATTTTTCATGCCTTGTCCTTTCTCCATCCAGGCTCCAGAGGGCATTGAACCACTGGTGTATCTGTGCCAAACAGACAAGGAGGCTGTGAGGGAAGCTGCCCGACAGAGCCTCCTGCAGTGCGGTGAGTGAGTGTGTTATGGTTCAGAGCTGCTCTTCATGACCAAGTCCAGGAGGCAGAGATGGGGAGAAGGGAGGTGGTTACATGAAACAAGTGGGAAGGAAAGGCAAACGTGGAAGGGGCAGAACTTTTGGGCAAGAGGCCACTGCTTGACCCTGCCCCACTGTGCCTCTCTCCAGGGGAAGATGGGCAGTCAGCTCACCGACGGCTGGAAGAGTCTCTGGAGGCTCTGCCCCGGATTTTTGGGCCAGGAAGCATGGCCAGCACTGCGTTCTGAGCTTCAGGAACACAGGGGACTCGGGAGTCACTGCCTATTCCCTCGAGCCCCTCCCCTCCCACCACCTTTCAGGGCTGGCCCTGCCTGGGAGCCCCCAACCCATTGGGCCCAACTGACATTGGCAGGGGTAGGCTGGGTGTCAGGACCCAGGTTCCAGGGTTCCCTCCCATCCTACAGATTCCTATAAATATAAATCTCTTTAATATATTCTTCTGCTCCCCCCAGCAGAGACCGCCACCTGCAGCCAAGTGCCTCCCCAGCCTCCACAGGCTTCCCTCACCACACTGGTGTCTGGGATCCCCTTCTAATCCCTGGTCATCCTGCCTCTCCCCTTCATGTGTGATTTTGTATTTTATTTACAGAGTTTTGCAGAAAATAAAAGGCAAAATCTCTTTCCTATGCTGATCAGCCTTGTCACCATCATTGTGGAGCTCCCACCCTCCAACTCTAAACTCATCAAGGGAGAGAGGAGACTTGGAGAATCTGTTCCTTTTACTTTAGCCATGCTATTATCACTGTTTCACTGGGGACCCTGGAATGCATTTCTGCCTATGCACCAAAAGTGTGTTGATACAGGCAGAAGGGTGTATACCCGATAAAAGCTCACAGTAACATTTACGAAGCATTTCACGGAAAGCAAAACACACATACACACCTCTTTAAGGTAGGTATTGCATCCACATTTTGCAAATGGGAAAACTGAAACTCAGTGACTAATTTGCCCAAGATCACACAGCTAATAAGTGTCAGAGAAGAAACCTAAACCCAGATCATGTAAGCCAGCAAAGATTATCATGTCTAACCTTATCCAGCCATCTTGTCTGACCAGGAATCCTTTGACTCCACACCCAGGGCTGCTTCCTCTAGAACCTGATGCCTCCAGAACTATAACATATTTACTACAAAGCACTCATGAAATAATTGTATAAATAGTCATGGAGATCTGAATTCTTCTCCTCCCCCCAACCCGGCAAGCTAGTGGGAAGGGTGGTTATAGACTATGGGTCTTCAATTTTGTTTGTAATTTGTTTTTGAACTTGTTTGGAGACCAAGTCTGAGCTTCCCGATCCCGTAGTGTGTACAGCACTAGGAGCTCAGGACCCTGGACAGGGCTGGATCTCAGAAAGCTGGAGGACTCTTGAGAGGATGGGGAAAATACTGGAAGTGGTGGAGGTGGGAGAAAAGAGGCAAGGTAGAGAATAAAGGAAAAAGGAGAGCCTCAAGAAACCAAATTCTTGGAGGAAAAAAAAGATGAAGTGGGTCTGGGTACTGAAGCCGGTGAGGATAGACTGTACTGGTTTGGTTTGAACAGCTGGACCTCCTCCAGGGGGCGCCAAAGTCTGCATCTGAGTCAGGCAGAGATGAGAAGGGAGAACCTAAGTGCAAGCGAAGGGCCTGGCAGGGACAGGATAATCAGATGAGAAGGGCCTGAGCATAAAAGTCTCATTAGGATTACCCTTCTCACTAAGAGGAGCTGTGCAATTGAGGGGCTGATAGGGAGAGTGGGGGAGGCCAAAGGTCAGAACTACGGGGAGATGGCTGTATAGTGGAAACATGCTTTATTCCAAGTCATAGGACCTGGGTTTCAATTCTGCCTTTGTTAATTACTCTGTGACCTTAGGTAACTGCTTTTATTCCTCTAGGTCTTAGATTCTGCTGGAAAGTATTGAGGCTGAACAAGCTGATGTGTTCCAGCTCCAGTTTCCATCACGTGAGAGTACCAAAGACCTGAGAGCATCAGAGATGTGTGAGAGAAGGGGGATAGTAGGGAACCAAAGGCCAGGAATGGCGGCCCACCAATATAATTCCTACTCCAAGAGCAGAAGGCCACCAGGCTGCTAGGGAGAAGCAGACTGCCCAACCTCTTATCAATTAGTATTGGAGTTTAGTGGGGCTCATGAGTGATCACAGCACTTCAGACTGGGGCAAGATAGGGAGAGCCAATCTCAAAATGATTCTTAATGGCGAGGGGCTTCAAACTAGATTCTCACAGGGGCAGGGAGGGATGGAACTGTTACCTTTCAGTTCTTATGAAGAATCTCCAGCTACAGTGTCTCTGCAGTCAACTCTCTTTATGTTACCAAAGCTCCATCTAAGTACTTGGTGAAGCAGCAGCCCCAGTGTTCCTTTATCTGGAGCTGCCAGCTCCAGGTCCAGTGGAGGTCCTGACAGGATTATAAAGGGAAGTGTGGGGGAAAGATGGCTTCATAATGGGAATGGGGAGGTGAGTGCTCCATAGAGATCTGGAGTTACAGGAACTGAGCTACAGAAACCAAGTAGAAGGGGAACGTGCCAGTTAATATCAAAGATCCAGCAGCATTTGCGAAAGCCTGAGAAATAGCAGCCTGATGAGCCTTCAGACCACACAATTCTTCCTCCTCATAGCTTTTCCCAAACCATTTCATATTTTATACACTCCTGTGTCTGTCTTAGGTCTACCCCATCTGTCATGTGGAAAGGAGGAAGACATTTGAGGAGTGGGGGTTCCCTTACATACTCTACCCAGTGCATTCCATTCTAATTTTACATGTCATTACAAGCCATCACCTCCCTTGCCTTTACAATGAAGGACAGCGACTGAAAAATATGTATGTACTAATAGCAAATATACACATACTCTGCTTCTAGGTCTGTGCGTACACCACAAATGACTTGTTTCCAGAGTTAACACCCTTTCTACTCCAGACTCATCATGTGTGGTGATAATGTCCCTCATGGGGACCCCTCCAGTACATCCTGATCCTCTCCACCCCCAAAAGAATTGTAGTGGATAAACTGGAGGGAGTGAAAGGGAGGGTGGCTTTGGCCCTAACCACCTGCTGGGGAAGTTGAATAGAGTGATATGGCAACAGGAACCTTCACAGGAAGCACCTGTTGTCAGGATGCAAGAGTGGTCCCTGGGCTCAACGAGTCTAGCTAAGGCAGGGAAATGAGGGCATATGGGGGAACCAACATGAAGTCTGTGATGGGTGGGACATTCAGGTTTTTAGCTCATGTGAGTCTTCTCTCATTAGGACCCTCAGTGGCTAGGGAAGGGGTGTGTGTGTGTGTGTTTATAACTGAGCAGGCTAGTCGTGATGGACTGGGGAAGGGGCAGAGGGAGGTAGAGAAAGTGCATTGGGCAATGGCAAGTACCTCAAAAGAATAAAAAACATTTAAAACCATGATGGTGTGAAGTAGAACCTCCCCAGAGATTCCTCAGCATAGAGACCAAATATTGAGGGACCACCAGATTGGATCTCTTTGCCCCAGACTGGGAGTTGTATCTCAGTCCAGAAGCTCCTAGCAAGGGGACCAGTGAGTCTGGGATCAGTGGAAGTATCGGGAAAAAAGTCTTCCATCTTGAGGTATTGGATAGAGTTGAAATCAAGTAATGAGGACCACTAAGGGGAGAGGCTAGGAAACACATCATTTCTGGCTGTTCGAGCATATCAAGTCAAACCTAAGGCATCAGGCCTGGTATAAGCCAGAACTCTTTTCCTGGGAATTCTAGCTCCCAACATCTCCAAAGAGAAATACCTGGGGTAGGGCAAAACTTCTAAATCCTCCCCCTCACCAGGGGGTCTTGGCAAAGCACAGCACACATGGGAAAGGCAGTCACTGAAGTGGCATGAGGGGTGGGGTTAGGGAAGAGGCTAAAAGTCAAGAACAGTGGATTTGAAGTCAGAGGACCTGGGCTCAAATCTTGCCCCTGCTGATTGCCACCTTGTGACTTTGGGCAAGTCACTTTCCTAATGTATAAAATAGTGGAGGTGAAGTAGGTGCTAGACTAGACAATTTCTGAGGTTTCTTCCAGTTCACAATTCATTGTAATAACCAGCATTTATAGAGATTTCAGGTTTTCAAAATATAAACATTATTGTATTTGATTCTCACAACTCTGGGAGGAAAGTGCTATTATCATCCCCATTTTACAGATGAGGAAACTGAGACAGGCAGAGGTTAACTGATTTTCCCAGGGTCACACAGCTAATAAGTGTCTTAAGCTGAATTTGAACTCAGATCTCCGATCTCCCTGATTAAGTCCACCTACCTCCTTTTGCACCTCCTTAGCTGCCCATAAATGCTGTGGAGGAACTGTGTGTGTTTGTCCTTCATTGCCAAAGAAGACCATGCCATCAGAGAAATGGTGACATGACTTGCACTTGACTGTTTTGAGTGAGGAAGGGCTGTGCAGGTCACCAGCCTCACTTCTCCTCCAGAACCATCTGAATCCAGTAACCAGATATTCATCAGAATGACTGGAGATAACCCAGGATGAGGCAATTGGGGTTAAGTGACTTGCCCAAGGCCTCACAGCTAGTGAGTGTCAAGTGTCTGAGGTGACATTTGAACTCAGGTCCTCCTGACTCCTGCACTGGTGCTCTATCCACTGCACCACCTAGCTGCCCCATGGAGGAACTAGGATGGAGTTGGAGCAAAGAGGGTTAGAAGTAGGTCTGAGCAGTTAGGAGCAAGGGTAGCTGGGAACAAGAGAAAGATTTTATTTATGTATATGTGGGAGGAAGAAGCACAGCAGGGGTATGTAAATGAGCACTGGCAATGAGGCATGAGAGAAAAATAAACTCAGTAGTGCAGTGAATTCAATAATTTGTGCTAAAACACGAACTGACAGAATAATCCCAAAGCATATAAAATGTCTCATTCCCCACAGGGGCTGGGTTGCTCTGAGGACAGTGAGCCTTAGGGTATGGGACAATTTGACAAAAACATGGGCACTGAAAGCTCTGGACTACAGACCCACCTTCCTGGACTCCTAGGCTTGTGGGAATTTGTTCTGCCTCAGTCCAGTAAAACCCTAGAAATAGAGTCTATATCCCTAAAACAGTAGCTCAATAAGGTTCTTGTGAGGGTCAAATGAGACACCGAATGTGAAGGGCTTAGTGGGGCCTGGCACACAAGTGCTATGTAAACGTTAGCTATGATTGGTGGTGGCGGTTGTTAAGTGAATAATTTTTCTTTTTTAAAAGTTTTCTGTGTTTTTTTATTACTATAAATTTCCAAAGATCCCAACAGATCCCTCCCTTGTAACAAATAAGTACAGTTAAGTAAAATATAAATCAAGACATTGCCCACCTCTAAAAATGTCAGCTTCACTCAGCACCTATGGGTCATCACCTCTATGCTGGGAGGCCACAGGCACGCCTCCCTATCAGGACTCTGAGGTCACAGTTGGCCACTGGTCAGAGTGCTGAAGACTAATCAAATGCTCTTCCCAGTCTCCCACCCGCCCTTCCTGTGCTGCCCTGCGGGGGGCCCACCAGAGAATTCCTGCTCCTCCACTCACCCTCTCGCCCTCACCTCCACCCCAGCACCTGAAATCAGGTGTCAAACCAAGTTCCAGTCGTCAGCTAATAAGATTGGTGACATTTCAGCCAAAAGAACCCGGATGAAAAACGTAACCTGTTTTAATGTGTCCCTACCACAGGAGACAAATCAAAGGGAGAGTCCTTGATTCCACCCAGAATCTCTTGAGAGGAATGCCAATTTGAACCCAGAAAGGGAAGATACAGAATGTCCTTCCTTTTCTCCCAACAAAAGTCAGAAAGAGGAATCTCATGGGCAGTTCTTATGGTGCCTGATGTCAGCAGAGTGAATGAAAGACATGGCCACTGGTCCAGTGAGTCTGCCATTTCCACACCCTGCTATATCAATCAATCAATAGGCATTTATTAAGTGCTTATTACATGCCAAGCACACTGTGTTATGCACTGAGGATACAAAGAATGGAAAAAAAATAGTCTGCTCTCAAAAGGAGCTCACCGTCTAATGGTAACAATATCTACATAACGCATAAGATGCAGAGTACAAGGAAGATCTCAGAGGAGAGGGACTGAGCAGCTGAGAGAACCAGAACCAGAAAGGCCTCCTTTGAGAGAGGCCAGGAGGTGTAGGTGAGGAGGGAGAGACAAGGTCCTGGAACAGCAGCTCTAGACCCTGGAAGTACAGTGCAGAGTACTGGACCTGGAGTCAGGAAGGCAGAACTAAGTTCAAGATTGGCCTCAAAACACTTACTAGGCTGTGATCCTGAGCAAGACACTTTACCCTGTTTGCCTCAGTTTCCTCATCTGTAACATAAGCTGAAGAAGGACATAGGCAAACCACTCCAGGATTGTAGCCAATAAGACCCTAAATGGGGTCACTCAAAAAATACAACAAACAGCAGTTTACCCTCCTAGGACAGAAGGTGGGATCAGGAAGGGCTCTAAATACTTGTGACATTTGAATAAACAGGTAAATCATTTCAAGACCCAAAATGGACAGTGTATGCCTTTTAGGAATCAGATAATGATAACAATAGCACCTAACATTTATGCAGTACTGAACCATGTGCTAGGCACTGTGTTAAGTGCTTTACAATTACTGTCTCACTTCATCCTCACAATCCTAGGAGCTGCTCTTCCAGGATGTAGTCTCACCTCGGGAGGAGGAGGAGCTAAAGGGAGAGTATATAGATATGGATCATCTATATTTTTTTTTTCCAGTCTCTGCTTTCAAATCAGTCACCAGGTATGTTTCTTAAAACCTAGAATGCACAGCACCATACTAGGCACTCTGGGGCGTAACAGAGAGGTCTTTTCATGCTTTGCCATATTATTATCCCCATTTTGCAGATGAACTCGGGTCTTTCTGACCCCCAGCTCAGCTCTATACACTGGGTATGCAAAGTGTCTTGTAAATGACAAAGCTCTATAAATGTCAGCCATTAGGAATGCAAGCTGACCCCTCAGTGGCCTAGGAATGAAGGATGCACTTTGCAAGATTTATGGCCAAAAAAAGAAAAATGATTTGTGACATTAACCCAGAAACAAGCCTGAGTCCTCTAAAATCACTGTTTGCTTGGGTCCATCTGAGAGAGGGAAAAAAGTGAATAAAGCAAAGACCCAGGCCTCTGAAAGGTGAAAGAACCTTGTAGCTCAGGGGACCTTCTGCCAGGAGGTCATGGATCCTCTCAAGAAAACAGGGTTATTTCCACGAAAAAGCCACTGCCAGAGAAGAATATGGAGACTGGGTCATTTCAGGAGGAGAATGTCTGCTTAAGAAGCAATAATGCCTAAAGGAGGATAAGTGAAAAACTCAGTGGGTTAGTCAATGCATGGGATACAGGAATGAGGAAAATGAAAATGTGGGGGCTACCACTGGGAGAAGCACTGGTACAGGCAGAGAAGAGGGAACGGGCACCACAAGGTTGGAGTTCAGTTTCTAGCTCTGTCACTTACCAACGGCCAGACAAGTCACCAAATCTCTTGAGGTCTCAGGATTTCCTCTCCTGTAAGAGAAAGGCATGGGGCTAGAGGACTTCCAACATCCTTTCTTACATTTTATTTAATCTCAACTTCTATGATTTATTATTAATATGGCAACAGGGAGCAACCAGAGTCAGTCATAAGATCACCATGACCTCCCTACTCAGACTAGAAGACTGACAGCTAGAATTGACCTTGAAGATCTAGTGCAATCCCCTCATTTTGCAGATGAAGCAGATCCAAAAGCTTTATTTCAGTCCTTGCCCTATTTATCCATTTTGCAACATCCTAGAGGTGACCTACTTCCTGAAACTGTCCTTCTTTGGTTTCTATGACACTGCACCAGCCTGGTCCTCATCCTACCTCCCAACTGCCTTGAAGAATGCTGGTCTAACATCAGAAGACCAGTTCAGGTCCTGGCTCTGACACCTACCAGCTATGTGACCTTGGGCACCTGACTTAACCTGTCAATGCCTCCATGTCCTCATCTATAGAATAAATCAATTACATGTAACTACCCTGAAAGGTTGTAAGGAAAGAGCTTTGTAAACCTGATGGTTTAATCTAATATTATCATTGTTACCTTTGTGACTTTATGCTCATTCACTGGGTTCTCTTAAATTCTCAATATTAGTAATAATAATAGTAAGTTCTTCTCTCAATTCATTTCCAAAAAATTTTATCAACTCTCTTGACTTCTTATGCCATCTTTTCAATGGGTTTGCAATCCTGTATTTCCAGCCCTTCCTTTCTGCTTTTAAAACTACTCTGATATCCTCTTATTTTTGATGTTTTCAAAACTTCCCTAATTATCTTTTCCCCAAAATGGGCTATCAAGTTACCACTCTATATCTCTTCCTTTCCCCCATCAAACAACTAGTTACCAAAACTTCTTGCCTCTAAATAAAAAAAAAAAATTTAATTCAATTATTTCATTTTCATATCTGACTTCCCTCCCTCCCCCATGGAAAAGGCAAGAAAAACAAAATCCACATGTATAGTCAAGCAAAACAAATATCTGCATTAGCCATTTTTTTTAAAAAATGCAATTTGAATTGAGTTCACCACCTCTCTATCTGGAAGTGTATGAGAATTCTCTAGGATTGTGGTTGCTCATCATGTTGATCAGAGTTCTGAAGTCTTTCAAAGTTGCTTATCTTTCTAATGTTGTTAATGTATACATTCTTTCCCTGATTCTACTTCCTTCACTTTGAATCAGTTTATATGAATCTTCTCAGGTTTTTCTGAAATCATCCCCTTCATCATTTTTTCAATATATTTTAATTCCATTAAATATTCCCCAATTACACGTAAATTTTTCAACATTCATTTTCAAAAATGGAGTTGCAATTTTTTCCTTCCTTCCTACCTCTCCCCCTCCTTGAGATGGCAAGCAATTTGACAAGTTATACCTGTGAAATTATGCAAAACATCTCCATATCAGCCATGCTGTAAAACAGAGATGAAAAATAAAAAGGCATATGTTCAATCTGCACTCAGAGTCTTTCAGTTCTTTCTCTGGAGGTGGATAACATTTTTATCATGAGTCCTCTGGAATTATCTTGCATCATCACCTCAAATGAAGTGGCTAAGTCTTTCACAGTTAATCATCCTTACAATACTGCTGTCAAAGTGTACAGTGCTCTCCTGGCTCTGTTCACTTCACTTTGCATGAGTTCAAATAAGTCTTTCCGGGTTTTTCTGAAATCATACTGTTTATTATTTCTTATAGCACAATACTATTCCATGGTATTTATATACCATAACTTGTTTGGTTATTCCCCAACTGATGAGCACTCTCTCAATTTCCAATTCTTTGCTACCACAAAAAGAGCTACTATGAATATTTCTGTATATATTTTGTCTACACTTACCTCTGCTTAAATTTTTAAATTAAATTATTTTATTTTCAGATGTAACTTCTTTGATCTCTTTGGGCTATAGATGTACTACTAGTGGTATTGCAGAGGGAAAGGATATGTACCATTCAAAAGTTTGGGGGGTATAATTCCAAATGCCTTTTCAGAGTGGCAAGAACAGTTCACTGATCCATTAATAGTGCATCAGTATGCCTGTTTTCCATAGGCCTTGTCAGCATTTGTCATTTCCACTTATTTTGGTCAACTTTACCAATCTGATGGATGTAAGATGGTATTTCAGAGTTGTTTTAACTTGCATTTCCCAATTAGTGATTTAGAACATTTTTTAAAATATGCTATTGAAAGTTTGTATTTCTTACCATGGGTAAAGGAAGAGTTTATGACCAAGCAAGAGAAAGAGAGGATCACAGGAAGTAGAAGGGATAATTTTAATTAGATGAAATTAAAAAAGGTTTTGTATAAACAAAACTAATGCAGTCAAAATTAGAAGGAAACCAAGAAACTGAGGAAGGGGGATTTTTTAATTGCAAGTTTCTTTGACAAGGCCTCATTTTCCAACTACATAGGGAACAGAGCCAAATTTATAAAACTTAGAGCCATTCTTCAATTAATAAATAGCCAAAGGATATGAACAGGCAGTTTTCGGAAGAAATATAGGCTATCAATGGTGACATGAAAACATACTCAAATCACTACAAGAGAAATGCAAATTAGAACAACTCTGAGGTACCACCTCATACCTATCAGATTGTCTAACATGACAGAAAAGGAAAATAATCAATGCTGGAGGGGATATGTGGAAACGTAAGGACACTAAAGCATTGCTGGTGTGAACTGGTCTGATCATTCTGGAGAACAATCTGGAACTATGCCCCAAAAGCTATAAAACTGTGAATACCTTTGATCAACAATACCACTGCTAGGTCTGTGTCCTAAGGAGAAATCAAAGAAAAGGGAAAGGATACTTTTTGTGGAGACAAAGAATTGGAAATTAAGGGGGTGCCCATCAATTGGGGAATGATTAAACAAGTTGTGGTATAGGATTGTGATGGAATTCTTTTGTGATGAAATGGCAAGTAGGATGATTTCAGAAAAACCTGGGAAGACTCATATTTACTTTTGTGGAATGGAGCAGAACCAAGAGAAGACTGTACACAGTAATAGCATTCAGGATGGCTGTGAAAGACTTAGTTACTCTGATTCCATGGGACAATTCCAAAGGATCCATGATGAAAAATGCTATCCACCTCCAGAAAAATAACTGGTGAACTGAACGCAGATTGAAACATACTCTTTTCACTTTTTTATGCATATGTGTATGTATGGATAAAAATATATAGATAACACGGAAATGTCTTGCATATCTTCACATGCATAACTGATATGTTGCTTACTGTCTCAATAGTGGGGAAGGAGCAGGATGGAGAGAATTCAGATTTCAATTTATAAAAATGAATTCATTTGTAAAGGAATCACGGGTCCATGGAGGGGCAGGGAGGTTTGGAGTTCTTCTTCTGAAAACTAACTGTTCATATCCTTTGATATGGGGAATGACTCTTATTCTTATCATTCTATTCTCTATATATCTTAGAATCAAGACTTTTATCAGAAACACTTGCTGCTAAGATTCCCACCACCACCAATACTTCTTTGCATTGGCTTTATTTATACAAAATCTTTCAAAGTTTATTAATCAAAATTGTCCATCTTACTTCCTGTGCACCTCTCTAGCACTTAATTGGTCATGAACTTTACCCCTATTAATAGATCCAACAGATAAGTTTCTTCTATGCTCCTCTAATTTGATGTCACTATATCTAAATCATATACATTTGGTGTTTATCTTGGTATATGGTATGATACTGGTTTATACCTACTTTGTGTCAAACTGCTTTCTAGTTTTCCCAGTAGTTTTTAATGAATAGAGAATTCTTGCCCCCACAGTTGGGATCTTTAGGTTTATCAAATACCAGCCTACCATGTTTATTTGCATCTGTATAGCATCCCCAATCTGTTCCAAAGATCAACATTTCTATTGCTTACTCAGTATCAAATTGCTTTAATGAGTATAGCTTTGTAATATAGTTTAAGATCTGGTACTGTTTAGGTTCCTTTGCTGTCACTTTAAAAAAAAAAATTAATCCCCTTGACATTCTTTATCTTTTATTCCTCCAAATGAATTTTATTATTTTCCCCAAGCTCTATAATCTTTTAGCAGCTTGATTGGTATTGTACTCAACAAGTAAGTTAATTTAGGTAGCATTGTCTTTTTTATCTTATTGGTTCAGACAACCATGAGCAACTAATTTTGTTTTGTAACTCTGTTCATATAGTTCCCAAGTACATCTTGGCCTGCAGAGCTGTTAGTCTATCTGTAGTTCTCTTAAATAGAAACTTTCTTTTTCTTCTTGATGGATTTCATTGGTAATAGTCAGAAATGATAATTAGCATGTTTATTTTATATCCTGAAATTTTGTTTAATTTTTAAAAGTTGTTCGTTTCAATTAGTTTTTCAGTTGACCCTGTTTTCTAAGTAAACCATCCTAAGATCTGCAAAAAATGATTTTTTTTCCTTCTTATGTTTTTTCCTTCAATCTTTTTCTTGTCTTATTGTGATAGCAAGTATTTCTAGCAATATACTGATTAGTAATGGTGAGAACTGATAGCCTTACTTTACCCCCAATTTTATTGGGAAGGCTTCTAAGATTATTCCCATTACAATAATACTGACTCTTGATTTTAGGTAAATACTATGTATCTTTTCAAGGAAAGTTCTGCTTATTCCTATGCTTTCTAGAGTTAACAGAGATGAGAAAACTTTTCCTGTATTTAATTGTATGATTTTTGCTATTAATATAGTCAATTGTTTGTAATTTTCTTAATACTGAACCAATCCTGCATTCCTAGTATAGATCTAGTCTGGTCATAGTGTATAATTTTGTAATATGTTGTGGGAATCTCCATAATATTTTGAAATTTTTATATCAATATTCATTAGGAACATTGGTCTATTGTTTTCGTTCTATTTTGATTCTTCCTAGTTTTGTTATCAAGGTTGCATTTGTATCATAGGACCTTTTCTTATTTTTCCAATTTACATCTTAAAGTGTTTGGTAGGTTGCTGGTTGGTCCAACTCGTCCTGGAGTTGGGTTTTTTCCCTCTCGGTGAGTTCAATTTTGGCTTGTTCAATTTCTTTTTTCTAAGATAGGGGCATACCATTTACCAAAATCACCATGTCCAAAATAGAATTATCTTTCCCCCAAAACCATCTTTCTTCCTAACTTCTCCATTTCTAATGGGGATACCACCATTCTGCTAGTCACAAAGGTCTACATACTTAAATATTTTATTTCCTGCTGTATATGTGGTCAATTTCCATTTTTGTAAATATTTTCTTACCCACTATTCTTCTTAATCCTTTGCCATATGGTTTCTACCCCCAACACTCAAGGGAAACTACTTGCAAGGTCACCAATGATCTTTTTATTGACAAATTCAATGGCTTTTTCTCAGTCCCTATTCTTCTCAACCTCTCGGCAGCACTTAAAGCTGTTAACAATTCCCATCTTCAAAATACTCTTTCACGTGGGTATTTGTGGAATTACTTCACATTTCAGTCAGTATGAGTCTTGTCAGTCCCCTTTAGTTGATTCACCATCCTCTCCTCTCTTTATATTTTTTCGGTGATCTCAATAGCTCCCATGGATTCTCTAGGTAAATAACCTCTAAATATACAAAACTAGTCCTCATCCCTCTCCTGAAATCAAGTCCTGCATCTCTGAAGTCAGAAAGACCTGAATTCAATCTTTTTACTTACTAGCTCTGTGACCCTGGGCAAGTCACTTAACCTTCATCAACCTCAATTTCTTTAACTGGAAAATAGGGATAATAATAGCACCTCCTTGAGTTGTTGTGAAGATCAGATGAGATACTTGTAAAGCAATTATCATAGCCCTAGCACACAGAAAGTGCTCAGTAAATGCCTGTTGTTTCTTTTTTCTGACACCTCCACCTGGATGCCCCAGAGATTTACCAAAATCACCATGTCCAAAATAGAATTATCTTTCCCCCAAAACCATCTTTCTTCCTAACTTCTCCATTTCTAATGGGGATACCACCATTCTGCTAGTCACAAAGGTCTACAACTTAGGAAGGAGGTATACTCAACTCCACTTTCCCTCACCTCCCATACACAAGCAGTTGCCTAATCTTTGTCAATCACATCTCTTTGGTCAGTTAACACAACATGTATTAAGTAGCTACTATGTGCCAGATGCTATGCTAAGTTCTGGGAATACTAAGAAAGGCAAAGACACTGTCCCTGTCCTCAAGGAGCTCACATGCAGAGGAGACAACATAAACAGTGTAAGTAGAATGTAATATCAGAGCAAAGGCTGAGGGGAAACCAGGAAAGGTACAGGTTAGATCTGAACTAGACCTTGAAAGAAACCAGAAAAGTTAGGAATTGGGAGATGAGGAAGGAAAGTCTTCCAGGCAAACTGCATGTGAGAAAAAGCAATTAGAAGAATATAGCTGGTAAAGAATTCATGGAGGGAAGTCAGTGCAGAAAGACTGAAAAGTTGAAAGGGTCTAGGTTGTAAAGGGTTTTAAATATCAGAGATTTTACATTTAGTTCTGCAGGAAACAGGAAGTCGCTAGAGCTAAATGAGTATAGGAGATAACATGATCAGACCTAAGTTTTAGGAAAATCACTTTGGTTTTGAGTGAAGGATAGGATGGAGTAGGAAGAGACTTGAAAAGAGGGACACCAGTTAACAGACTATTTGGAAGGGTCCAAAGAAGAGATGAGGGTCTATACCACAACAGTGAACGGTGGTGATGATGGTGGCTGTGTGAACAGAGAGATGCACATGATAGATCTTGATTAGAAACACCTTTCACATCCATCCTTTCTTCTCTACACAAACCATAACCATTCAGGCTCTCACCCAAACTCCTATAACAGCCTCCCAACTGGTCTCCCTGTATTCAGTTCTTCCCCTCTCCAACCCACCTTTATTCATACAGCCACCTCAAAAATTCAGATTAGACCACATCATGATCTGCTCAAGAAATTTCCATGGCTCCCTATTGCCTTTAGGTTAAAATAAAAACTCCTCTGTTTGGCACTTATCATATTAAGCTACAGCATATTATGATTGATTACATATTCCTCTTCCTCACGTATACTCTACATGATAGCCAAATTTTTGTGCTTACCCCTGACACCTGACACTCTGTCTCCAGTCTCCATGATTGGCAGCGTAAAGTCAGCCAATATTCATGAAGTGCCTATCAATCACATGCCAGCCAGATACTGGGCTAAATGCTGGGAGTTACAGATGAAGAAAACAATCTCTGCTCTCAGAGTTTTCAATCCAATGGGAGAAGACAACAAAAGGAAACTGAAAAGGAAGGAATGAAAGGCAGGAAGGGTAGTTAGAGACATCTCAGCGTAGTTCAGCCCCCTAAGATATTCTGAGCTGAGCTCCTTCCTTAAATAGAGGTTTTAGAGCTGATGGCTCCACCCTACGGTCAGAGGGTGGCAATGAGGTAGAGTCCCAAGGCTGACTGGATCTTGCAGGATGATGATGTCTTTCCAATAATGAGCTACCTAAGGCATAGCAGAAAGTCTGAGAAATCCCAAAGTTGTGTGGTGAGAAATAAGGAGTGATACCATCTGAACTCACAACAACCCTATGAGGTAAGTATCCTGGGTATTATCATCTTTAACTTTTACCTGAAGAAACGGAAGCAAGGCTCAGAGCACTGTGTGACTTGTCTGTGTCACTCCGTACTGAGTGACAGTGATGACATATGAAGCCAGGTCTCTCCTAACACTCATTGCAGTATATACTTAAAGTACTAAGTTAGACTGCCACACAGTGTGATCTTAGGTCTTTCACCCAACATTTATTAAGTGCCTACTGTATGCAGAGTACTCCCCCTTATAAAGTTTAGTCAGTATTAAAGACCTGTATTCTCATTCTCAGTTTACTCCCTTGTAAAATGAGATTAATCTGTTCTTCTCACCTTACCTGGCTGTGTAAGGATCAAATAAAATAAAGAGGAAGAGTTATTTTAGCCTGAGCAGAGGAAAGAAGTAAATAAGTAGAGAATACCAGTGGTCCCAACAGGGCCTTCAAAATATTCTGGGGGAAAAAAAACTGAATTTGGCAGCTGTTGCTAGTTTTCTAACTGATTTATAAGGCTTAAATGGTCAAGTCTTGGTTTCTTCAATATTTCCAACAGGCAGCTCTCTCCTGTGGTACAAGCTTTTTAACTGCAGGAACTATTTTATCCATCTCAGTAGCTCTGGTCCTTAGTGCAGTACTTGGCATCTAGAAAAGCTTTACTAAAAGCTTGCTGTTTGGATAACCACACCCTACCACACCACACCCCCAACACCACTACAATGCAATAACTTGGTAGATTGTTTTCATCAGAGGCTATGATCAAAAAATAGTAATCATCTAGGGGTTAACCTTCATTCAGTAATGAGCCTCTCTCAACTGAACTAGGTTATTCTTCGAAGCCATTCAAGGCCTTGGACTTACTGAATTGTCATTTCAGATCACTAGGACTTGCCAGAGTTTACAATAAACTGCAGACTTTCTGAGGATTCAGGGTTATCTTCATGCCTTAATGAGATACCAAAGCAGGATCTCTGAGGACCAGAGTACTGACTGAACTCATAGGATCATAGCTGTAAAGTAGGAAGGGCCTTTAGCGATCATTCAGCCCATCCCCTTCACTTTACAAAGGAATGTTTGAATGAATCACTTTCTATGTACAAATCAGGAGACAAACAGAAAGATGAGACAGTTCCTGCTCTCAAGGAGCTCATTCGAAAGGCAAGAACTAAGTGGCTAGAGTGCTGGCCCTGGAGTCAGGACCCAGTTCAAACTATGTGACTTTGGACAACTCACTTAACCTGTTTGCCTCAGTTTACTCAATTGCAAAAGGGGGATAACAGTAGCACCAGCCTCCCCAGGCTGTTATGAGGGTTAAATAACATTTGTAAAGTGCTTAGCACATGCCTGATACATAATAAGCCACCACCACACAAATGTTTTGTGGTTGTATCCAACTTTTCATGACCCCATTTAGGGTTTCCTTGAGAAAGACAATGGAGTAGTTTGCCATTTCCTTCTCAGGCCCATTTTACAGGGCAAATTTATTGAGGCAGAGTGAAGAGATTTGCCCAGGGTCATACAGCCAGTCAAGTGTCTGAGGCCAGATCTGAACTCAAGATTTTCTAACTCCAGGCCTAGCACTGTATCCACTGCACCATCTAGATGCCTACATAAATTGTTACCTATTATATTATTACAACATATGGAAGGTTTCAGGTCTAAATCAGGTAGAATACCATGGTACTTAAGGTAAAGCAGAAAAGCAGATGTTAATGTGTCTTCTTTGATGTAATTTCCACTGATAAAACAGCATCTATTTCTGATGTTGAATGATTTGACAGAGTCAGGGACTTTGGTAGCAAGAAGCTTCATTTCTGGATCTTCTGGAGCAGCCCTACAAAACCTCTCCACAACAGTGGCCTCCCAAGATGATGGCTAAGGCTATTGGCCTATTTCCAAGGTTTTGGGGCTCAGGGCTCTGGAGTGTCTCCATTATGACCTGAAGAGAGATAGTGGTCATGCAGTAGTGACTTTACTTACCTAGAACATTCTGCCTTCTGTCTTTCCCCAGGGCACCTTGCTGCTTTAGCAGGGCAACTTGCCTACCCAGTCGGAGGCAAGTGGTTGGCAAAGAGGAAACGAGGGTGAAAAAGGTACCTGCCCAAGACCACACAGTATCTAAAGTAAGATTCAAACCCAAGTCTTTCTACCTTCAAGTCCAGTACTCTGTCCACTCTACCACACCGTTTCTCATATTGGGCTCTGCCAGGAGTTCCTTCAGGCCTCGTTAAGAGTTCTTAAGGAAGTAGAGAAAGGGAGATTAAAGCAAAGATGCAGCAATAGCTGGGCCCTGCTTGCTTACCAGGAAAATATTCAGTACAAGTCTTTTCTTTATTCATCACAAAGGAAACATTTCTAAGATCTAAAATAGAACTCCCTCTCATGTTTGTCAGAAGACACAAAGTAGCTAATGAAATGCAGCTATGGTCAAAAGATACAAAATACAAATGGTAAAGACTTGTGGTTCGTGAAGACTAGCACTGCTTCTGAATGCAGAGAGAGAGGTTTAAGAGTTCCTTTTCCTAATATCCACCTTAAGGGTTTGGGGACCTGTAACTATCAGAGAAAGTTTCAACCTTCCTTTAGTAACTCATTAGGCATCTCTTATTCATGAATTTACTGTAATCTCTTTACCTCATACAAGTCTAATGGATAAGCCAGGCTTGGAGTTAGAAGCTGTGCTTAGGAATATGAGGGGCAGGTGACCAGATGTCCTGCTGCCTCCAGGCTTCTCAATCTCTAAGTTACAAATGAATTGTAGATCAATGTCAAAGAAACCACAAAACAGGCCCAAAACAGGGTAAATGTTATTTATATTTCCAGCTTGTATCACCTATAAGGGAAAAGAAGTTTTGTAACAACAATGTAATTACTTTCTATGTAAATGTTTTCTTTTATATACAGATCGCCCTACTACTTCCTCAGACTTCAAAAGAGCCCCAGATTGTAATTCAGAATATCCTAGAATTTAAAACCCTATTCCACTCATACAGATAAGTAAATTCAATGCAGTCAGTAAGGTTGTTTTGGATGGACAGAGAAGAAGAGGCAAATGAGCCTCACTGTGGTAAAGGAAAAAGAACCAAACCTATATGAAAGGGTGCTTAAGGAGGAATAGAAGTGCTCCCTAAAATTGATTCTAAGCTAGACTAAGATTCTCTTTGGAAGTTTTCCTTTCCAAGGTCTTCTTTCCATACCAAAACATTCCAAATTTTGTAGCTTGTCTTCTCTAATCTGATCTTAGCAGTCTTTCTCAACGGGCACCTAAGGTATTCCAGGTATTTGATCAAAAGGGCTCTCCCTAATAACATTCAGCATTTTGACAGGCTTCTGGATAAGTTCTGGACAAAGGCCAGAACTTTTTATCCTGTAAGCAATTTTAATCATTTTCTCCCCAACTACACAGTTGCTCAATTGCCATTTTTCTGCCCACTCAAAACAGCTTCACAAAGTTTTACCGTGGTTTACCTGCAAAGAGAAATTCAAGAAACAAAATGCAATTTGAGGGAAAAGAAATCTTGGGAGTTAATTTGTGTTTGAGCTGTTCTAAAAGCAACTTTTGGAAATGAGAAGGTAGCTTGGCTCTTCAGATGGAGGGAAAAAACAAACCAAATGATTCAGCGCTGACTAGTTTCTGGTCTAATAGTGTGTCCTTCTGTTGGGAAGAATGCCAGACTTGGATTCAAGAGATCCCAGGTATGTATCCCATTCTGCTACTTAGTAGCTGTATGACTTTCAGCAAGCCCCTTCATTTCCCTGAGCAGGTTTGCTCATTTGTAGTATAAGGGAATTGGATTAGCTCTCTAGGGTCCATTTGCAACTTTTAAATCTTTTCATAAAGATTTCTAACATCTGCACAGAAGATAGTAAGTATTGTGAAAGCTTCATGTCACAAGTCTCCTTGGCATGTTTTTGCCAGTCCCTTTGTAGAAGCATTTTTGATCATTATGGCTGGGACCTACATAAGGGAATTAATGGAAATGTGGAATGGTACCCCCTCATTAGCCTTATGACTGTACTTCTTTAAAACTGGTGATTTGTACACAGTATGGTCTTGCATATAGTAAGCTCCTAATAAATATTTGATGAACTAAATTTAACTGAGTGAGCTCCAGTAAGTACCTAAGTCCAACCAGTGGTAACAGCTTACAATAACGAGGAAGACTCTATCCCTGTGCTGCTAAAGGGAACCAAAAAGGCCTTTAACTGTGGCATCTCTAGACAGAGTGACTTTTAGTCAGTTATAAGTCAGCTGTTATTTACAGCCTGTTTGGAGCCCACAGTGTGCAGGTGCATCCCCTACTAGGCCCAAGGGGCCTACATGAACTCTGCACTCAATTTGTAATTAAAGCAGAGACAGGAAATGTTCATAAAAAGTACCCAATGCATACATATATGCTGCTGTGAAAGATACAAAGTCATTTTTGGTAAAATTCTAAAATACAAGCTATGACTTACATGAAAGACTTGTTGTGTTTGTCCTTCGTTCTGGAAGACAACCATGACATCAAGATGATGACATGACTTGCAATTGATCAGAGTGAGGGAGGGCTATGCAAGGTCACCAACCTCACTTTCTTCTCCTGAGCCATCTGGGTCCAGTGGCATGATATTCATTAGGACAACTGGAGAGGACCCAGGAGGCAATGGGAGACCCTGGCCCTTTCAGGCTGAGGTCTTATCACAATCTTAATTTGAGAGAGATATACCCATTCAATGAACAGACTTCTTTAAGTTACTCAAGAGATGGCCCCCTTAATCAAAACAAAAAAAAAAAATCAAACTGAGAGGGGAAGACCCTCAGGGTTCCTGGGTAAAAGAGAAACAATTACTATTTGAAAGACCCAGGGAGAAAAGGTGAGCAAGCCATGAGTAACAGTAATGACCCAAGTGCTGAACTGCTACTTTTGTGTGTGTGAGGCAATCAGAGTTAAGTGATTTGCCCACGATCACAGAGCTACTAAGGGTCTGAGGGCACATCTGAACTTAGGTCCTCCTGACTCCAGGGCTAGTCTTCTATCCACCGAGACCCATAGCCACCCAGATACTTTCAAAATATGAAAAGAAACAAAAGAAAATCCTCCAATGTATTAGTTGATTCTCAAAGGAGAACGTATGTGCAATCCTGGACCAGGGTCACACAGGATAGGTTGTACATTAAGGAGCTTCAGTCAATGAAGGTAGAGGAAATACTAATAGAGATGAGATATGGCACTGATGTAATCATTTCAGAAGGAATTATGTAAAAGGTAAGCCCATAGTTCAGCCTTTCTGATCCCTCACCCACTGAGGTGCACATCCTGGAGTGAAGTCCCAATCCTCTTTCTTTCTAATACATTTTAGGGGCTGCTTGAAGCGCATTGTACTTTCCTGCCAACTGGGCTTTGCCTGGGCTATCGGCCCTCCCTATTCATTAGCTGAATTCCTACCTACAGCTCCAGTCCTTTAAATGCCAATTCAAATGTCATTTTTCTCACCTGGCTGGGACCTCTGTGCCATGCCCCAAGAAGTTCATTATTCGGGAAAATCTCATCATCCTGAAAGATCCCAACAGTCTTGGGACTCTCCTCATCACCATGATTGGAGGGTAGAGCCTAGAACTCCAGAACCTCCACTTAAGGGCTCAGAACGTCTTTCTTAGGGGGATGAACCACTCAGAGACTTCTTGGATTTTTCCCATCATGTTCCTGTATGGTACCTTTGACAGCCAATGCCCCTTTTGTATGTTCCCTTCCACAGCCCCTAAGCTCCTGGAAGGCTACCTCCGGTTCTCTGCATCTGTATCCCCAGCACTTTGCACAGTGACTGGTTGGTGCTTAATAAATGTTTACTTAAGACTAGTGATAGCTACTGGTCTTGAGTGTCTCCTCTGTCTACTGGTCTGCAAATGCCATGAGCCCAGGTGCCTGGCCTTTTCTGAACTTTCTATCTTCCCTCACAAGGTGCATGAAGACACAGAGAAAGACATAGGTAGAGAGAAATACAGCTTTTTTCTGCCCCGAGTTTTGGACGGTCAGCCAGAAAGCAAGCATTTAAAGGCAAAGGATTGAGCTAAGGTCCCTGCCCTCAAGGAGTTTACATTCTCACAGGGAGAAGTCAATATAATACGAACATCTGATCATATACAATGCAAAACTTAATTAATCTCAGAAGAGGCATCAGCTGAGGGGGAGGATGGATCGAGGGACAAGCGAAGAATTCTCTTGGAGGGTGGGCTCTGAGCTGGGTCTCGAAGGATGCGGTGAGGTGGGACCGGGATGCGGCCAGTCCGGGGAACGTGCAGCCTCGAGGCCTCTGAAGCCTCCTTCATAAAAGGATTTGTTCCGTCAAGCTTGGACTCGGTCAAAAGGCCGCACCCGAGGACCCAGAGAGGGCTGGGCGGAGGCAGGGAGCTGGGAGGTGGAGGAAGATCAGGCCAGGGCCGCTGGCTGGCTGAGCAGGTGAAGGTGAGCCTAGAACCTCCAGAAAAGGAGGGAGGGACCAGTCTGGGGGTACGGAGCAGGGGGTGGGGGACACTGGAGGGGCCGAGCTTCCCTTGGGCCAGGGTCCGCGGGGGAGGGTTTTCACTTCGCAGGGGTGCGCTTACTCACCTGCTGAGTGGAGGTGGGGGAGGGGGCTTTGGAACGATCCGGGGCCAGCCCGGTCAGTGGGGCGGGGGGGGGGTGCTCTCTGACTAGGATCAGTCCGGGGTCCCCAAGGAATGGGAGGCAGGGACCGCCAGCAGGGTCAGACGCACTGCTCCCTCCCGCGCCGGGCCCGCCTTGGGGGCGCTAGGGGCCTAAAGCCCCCAGCCAGCCTTCCCGCTCCGCCCCGCCCCGTCATCGGGCGGGGAAAGAAGAGGTAGGGAGCCGGGACGCGATGACCCGGATGACTCTACGCTCGCGGAAACCCGCGTACCACGCCGGGGTCTGAGGCCCAGAGCCCGGCGGGCGCGTGACGCGCGGCGTGCCCCGTGACGCCATCGCGCCGGCATTTGAAACTTGGCGCCCTAAGGCCGCCTCCCATGATACCCCGCGCCACTCCTCCCTCTTCTCACCTTTACTCCCCTCTCCTCCCCTCCCTGCCCGTCACCCTCCCTCCTTCTCCCTCCGCCGCCCGGCCTGCTCTTCTCTCTTCCCCCCCCTCCCCTCCCCGCTTCCCTTATCAGCTCCAGCAGTACCGGCAGCCCCGACGCAGGCGCACTGCGCCGCGCCGCCGCCATTTTGTGTCCGAGGCTGTGGAGCGATTAAACCGTGCGCGGAGCTGCCTGTTTCCGAGCGGCGACGGCGGCGGCTGGCGGCTGGGAGGCCGGAGCGGGCCGGACGGCGGCCGGGACGGCCGGAGCGGGCCGGGCAGGCGAAGGAGCGGGCGCCGCGGGGGGGTGTGGCGCGGCGCGGCGCGGAGGTAAGGGGGGAAACGCGGGGTTTGCAGGGAGGTTTCGCGGGCCGCCTCTAGGTGTCACGATGGGGCCGCTCCGGTTGGCGCTGGCTGCAGCCCCGGCACCAGCCGCCGCCGCCGGGGGGTGTTTGTCTCCCTCTATCGTCCCTGCTGCGGCGCCGGCCGCCGCCATTTCCCTGCCGCCGCCGCCATGGCCCGCCGCGGCGGGGCCCGAGGCCCAGGGCCAGGGCCGGGCGGGGCCGAGCCCCGAAGGCCCCGACTCCATTTTCCTTCCTTTGTCTCGGCCCGCCCGGCGGCCCCGGGCCGGCCCCGGCCGCTCTCCCCGCCCGGCCGCCCGCGCGCGCCCCGGGCCTTGTCTCGCTCCCTCCTTCCCCCGGCGCCGGCCCCGCCGCCCCCGCGTCCCCGGAACCTCCTGGGCGCCCGAGCCTCGCCGCCGCCGTCCCCAGCCGCCCCGCTCCGCGCCGCTTCGTGGCTCCGCCGCTCGCTCGGGGCAGGCAGCGCGGGATCCCGGAGCCCCGGCGGGCGGCAGGCGGGCAGCCCCCGGCGGCCTGGGCCGGCCGCGTCCCCGCAGCCGCCGCCGCCTCGCCGCCCGCCGACGTCTGTGTGTGGTCCAGAGCGGCAGAGGCGGCGCTGCTGCGGCTGCGAGAAGAGGGACCCCGAGAGCTGGAGAGAGCTCCCTCTGCACTCCGGCTGAGCGAGGCGCCCACGCGCACACTCGCACTCGCGCCCCGCACAGCCGCGCGCCCCCCGCGCCATGTGCGGCCGCCTGGCCCCGGGCCCGCCCCGAGCCCCGGCCCCGCGAGCGGCGGCCGAGCTGCGCCCTACACCAATGACACGTCGGTGCGTGCCCAGTGCACCCTCCCCCAGCCCCCAGGGGGCCGCGGAGTCCGGGGAGGGCCGCCCCGGAGCCGGTCCTGCGGACCCGCGCTTCCACGTACTTCTCTCCAGGAAGTCCTCTGGTAGAAGGAGTCTGCACGGTGCTTGTCCGCCGAGCCTTGCACGGAAGCCTGTTACTGCGTGTCCGGTGCGCTCCTGACAACTGCTGTCACCGGGCACGCTCGGCTGGCTCCCTCCGAGAATTTACCCTTTGGGGGTGATCGACATATGTTTGAAGGGGTTGGAATTTTGAGTTCTTAAGTGTGTGCAAGGAATTAGAGGCACTTGGTGGCATAAGACGTTTTAACTGGTCTCCTTTCCTTGGCATTTAGACTTTTAGTGTCTATGTGTTTGAAATTCCTATGTGTATTTTAAAATATTTGATCTTGATGACTAAAACTGGGATCGCTCAGTTCCAAATTACTAGCCCTGTTCTAGTTAATAATAACTCACAAGTACGTTGAGCTTTCCTGACAGTTTTCTGAAATAAAGCCACTATTATCCCTTTGTATAGGTATTTCTCTGAGCCTCCATTGATTAGAGATCGCACAGCTAGTTAAATGTCACAAGTGAAATTCAAACTCAGATCTTCACCCTTTTCTATCCTGCCAAAACAACTAAGTTTTCTCTTCCATGTAAAGTTATTTTTTTCTGTTGCTTTTTTCACCATTTCAGAGGAACGTTATCTTTAGAAAGAGTTTCATTTTTTCATTTTCACTTTCCTTCAACTTCAGAGGAAGTGAAGACTAAGCAGAACAGTAAATAAGTGATATATGTGTTTGGAATCTACACCAGTCAAGACAAATTAACTTATCTTAAAGATAAAAACATCTTTTTATAGTTTTTATTAACTCAAAGAACTTAGTTTTATAAAGTGTTTAAAACTTAATTATGACTAACTGGAAAAATTCATATTCTTCCAACTTGAAGTGGATTTAAAAATAATTTCGTGTAATTTTTGAGATGTGTATTTAATTTATAAACATTTGCACAGTCGGGCCGTTAATTTGATCGTAGGGAAGGAAAAGAGTAGAGAAAGTAAAGTAACTAAAGTGGGAGTTGTTAGCTTTATGATCTTTGCCTTACAACTATCCTGTGAAATTGGTGGGGTAGGATTCTTCCGGACAATCAGGAAATTAGGCTTCATAGGGAAAAGTTAAGCAACTTCCCCTAGATTATACAGCCAGTGTGAGTCAGTTCATGAGAGTCTAGTCACCATATCTTCACTGATTTTTCTGTTCCCATACTTAATCATTTTATAGAATAATTTTACTTTGCACAGTGATGATTGTGGCCAACCACAGTTTCATAGCAGATAATGATTTATGGTGTTCACTATGGCTGTTACCTTAAATCTTAATTACTGTTTGATCTCCAAATTAGCTTGAAAGAATTTAGATTGATTCTGTTTTTCAGAACTACTACTTACCTCAAAGGGAATGTAGTGGTCTTTTACTCTCCCTTTGCATTCTATTTAATGGAAACCCTGCTATGGCAAATACAAAGTGGAGGATTTTATCCTCCACTTTTCCCTTGGCCCTTTTCCCAGCATTCTTATATCTTGCATCAGAAGTGCCAGAATCTCTCCCTGATTCTCACTTTGATTTCATCCATTCTTCAAGGTAATGAACTGCTTTTGTCACTCTTCCAGAGAATTTCTCACTTAAGCTACTGTGTCCCTTTCAGTGCAGAGTTTCTGAATGAATAATGAGCAGTTAATAGTTCACATTTCATCTACTAAATGAGATTTCAGGAGACATTGCTGAAGTGATAGCTTCAGTTTTCTTCTAGTTAAACTCAATCCTTCCATCTACTGCCTGTGTGTATTTTTCCTTCTGTTACTGTTTACTTAACCTCTCTTCCCCTTTTCTGTTATCCCCTCTGTCTTTTAACTATATAGTATGAAATTAAAGCATATAATATGTTTCTAAAATAAGTTTTATATTCTCTGTTCATAATTTAAGGACTCAATGAGTTCAGCAGTGCAAAAACAAACAAAAAATCCCATGCTGGACAGGGAGTTAAAAGTGTCTGTGTTCTAAACATTTCTGTTTACTAGCTTTTCAATTTGATGTTGAACAGGTCCCTTCACCTTTCTCTCCTCTCCTTTCCATCATTAGAATGAAAATAATACTTGCTTTGATACTAGGGGATAGACATTTAGGGGGTGTAGAATATTGTATTAGGAGATACTAAGTTTAGATAAGGATGTCACCTCAATCTTATGAAACGTGGTAATGTACTCAAAGGGTAAGAATGACCAACATATCAGTAATACTTTATATTATAGTGATGAAATACATTAGTTATAAAGCTTCTGGGTGAATGAGTTGTAAATTCAAAGCACATATAGCCTTATTAATTATTATTATTTTTAATTTCTATATGGCCCACTTTTCCCTTACTGTCACCTGCCCTTGATTAGGGGTATGAGAAGAGATTCCTTGTCTTGGTGTAAATCTCCAACCCTAATTTTAATATGTAATATGCTGGCCATTTAGGGGAAGAGAATAAGCATTTATATGGTACTTAAGTATGTACCAGGCACTGTGCCAAACACTTAGCAAATATTATACCATTTGAACCTCCCAACCTTGCCATGTAGATGTTATCCTCATTCTACAGTTGAGGAAAGCTGAGGCAGACAGAGGTTAGGTGACTTGCCCAAGTTTAGCGAGTGGGCCTGAGACTGTATTTGAATCGGATCTTACTGACTCCAGGCCCAGCACTCGTGTGAACCTCCTACTTGGCTAAGGTTAAGGATTGTGTCCTCTGGACCTTCTCATTCAGGCCTTGGGTTGGAGGGGGGGGTCTTTCTGTTTTTTCCTTTTTGACATCTTTTTTTTTTAATTGACCTAGCAACATTGTAGTGTTATCCAATTTTTAATTAGTAGAAAATAAAACCTTTATGTAGAGTTAGAAGTTTCTGAAGAAAGTGGACCTCGATTCAATTAGTCAGCAAGCACTTATTAAGCACTTACTGTGTACCAAGCGCCATATTAAGTTCTAGGGGTCCGAAGGGAAACAAAAGCAGACCCTGCCTCAAGAAGCCTTTGTTGTAGGGTGTTAGACAACATGGAGACGACTCATTACATCTGAAATGAGACATGCGTGAGTAAATGGAAGGTAGCCTGAGTGGGGAGGCACTAGCAGGGCATCAGGAGGACCTTCTGCTGACGGGGATCCTTGGTACTGTGTTTTGAAGAAAGCCAGGGAAGATGGCAAGGGAAGCATTCCAGGCCTGGGGGTCACCAGCGGACAAAGGCAGGAGAAAAGTGGCCTTGTCAGAGGAAGTGCAAGTGGACCTGCATGCAGACAAGAGTTGGCTGCAAGAGTTTGTGAAGAGTTTTAAGTACTGAACAGGGTTTTATATTTGATGTTGGAAGTAATGGGGAGGAGCTGGAGCTCATTAAAGCAGGGAATGAGTTGGTCAGACCAGTACTTTATAAAAATTACCATGACCACCAATTGGATGACAATGTAGAGTAGGGAGAAATGAGCCAGGAGACTGTTGCGAGGGTTCAAGTGAGAGGTGACATGGGTCCAAACTATGTGAGTGCGAAGGAAAGTACTTTGAGGTATGAAAATAGAAAAGAGGTGAACATGACACTGAAGGTAGATGACTGTGAGATTGGGAGTGGGGAGTGCCTTTATAAGAATAGGAAAATGAGGAAGAGAAGGTTTCCAAGAAGAGATAATGAGTTCTGTGGACATCTTAAGTATGAGAATTTCAAGTCACGGTTGTATATATGCATGACTGCAGTTCAGCAAAGACGTTGGAGCTGAAAATACTTGTAGGTCTGGGTCTGAACTCAGGTGAACTAGTATAGAGGGAAAAGAGATACCCAGGACAATACCTTGGGAGACACCCACAGTTAGTGGGTGAGACGTGGGTGAAGCATTAGCAAAGGACACTGAGCTGTCAGACAGGTGATGGGAAGGGTAGGAGAGAGGAGTATGGAAGAAACTCAGACAGGAGAGAGTATCCAGAGGGAACCTGAAAGGCAGGGTCACATGCTGCAGAGAGGGCAAGAAGGATGAAATCTGAGACATCCTTTGAAGGAAAAATGTGTTCTTCATCTAATGAAGATTAATGATAAAAGTGCCGTGCCCAGAATTTAGTCCAGGTGCAGAAGGACTGAACCTTGTGGTTCTCTCATTCTTTCTGCTGCCATATGAGGATCACAAACTTCTCTTTGCAACACTTCCCTCTGGACTTACATGTACTTAAACTCTTCAACACTCCTGTTTCATTTTGTAAATATAGACAAACTGACCACTACATGTCAGTCACTGGTACAGTTTTAGTGTTGGAAATAATAATGAAGCCTGCTTCCGTCTGGTATCCTTTTCTTGCTTCATATGCTTTGCATTATTCCATCTATTGCAGCATTTTTCTTTAACCCCAATATCCTTTTGGAGGAGCTTTTGGCAGAAAGTATTAAGTAAAGGGACAGATTAAAGAATGAAATTAATGTTAGACTCATACCTCATATCATATGCTAATAGATATGTATATGGATAAATATAAAAGGTAACATAAACACATGGGAGGAATAAGGAAGAAGATGTGAATAGGAGGTAGGAAATTCCTTTCAGATCTGTGGACAAGTGAAGAGTTCATGACTGGACAAAGGATAGAGGGACTTAGAAGAGAAAATAGAAACTTTATTAAATAAAATTTTTAAAAGCTTTTGCACAAACGATATCAATGCAGTTGAAATTTGAAGAGAAACTTTTCTTTAAGTTTTTTCAATAAAGGTCTTAATTATATGACACCCCCCCCCAAAAAAAGAGAATCATTTCAAATTTAGAAGAATAAGAGCCATCCCCCAATTGATCAATGGTCAAAAACATAGGTAGATAGTTCTTAGAGGAAAAAAATCCAAGCTGTAAAGCATTTTTTCAAAATTCTGTAAATCAGTAATTACAGAAGTACAAATTAATCAGCACTGAAGTTCTGTCTCACACCCATCAGTTTGGCAGAAATCACAGAAAATGAAAACGACAAATATTGAGGGAGGTGGCAAGAGAAATTGCATATCAATCCATTTTCATTGGATTTCATCCGAGGGCAACACCATGTTCTCAGTGTCTCAGGCCCATACCTCAGGTCCACATGCTAGACTCCTCCCTATCTCTCAGCCTTCACCCCTATATCCAAGCTGTTACCAAGAGCTCACAATTTCAATTCTGCAACCATCTATCAAGTGTACCCCTTTATCTGCTCTTGACACTATCCCCACCCTGATGCAAACCCTCATCACCTCACACCTGGATTATTGCAATAGCCTGCTAATGAGTCTGCCTGCCTTAAGTCTCTCCCCACTTCAATCTAACTTCCATTTAGCCACCAAAGTGATTTTCCTAGAATACAGGTCTGGCTACATTACCTCTCTACTCAGTAAACTCTAATAGCTCCTTGCCTCCATGATAATAATAATAGCTAACATTTATGTAGCACTTACCATGTGGCTGGCATTGTGGTAAGTGCTTAGAACTGTCCCATCAAAAACAAGCTCCTGTGTTTGGCATTCCAAGCCCTTTATAACCTAGGGAATTAAGGGCCCCGTGCACATGCGCGCGCATAGACACGTCCTTCTGGCTGTTCCCCCCCTCCCTGGAATGTTCTCCTTTCTTATCTCTACCTACTAACTTCCCTAGCTTCCTTCAAGTCATTTTCAGGAAGCTTTTTCCAACCCTTCTTCATTCCAATTCCCTCTTTTAATAACATCCTATTTTTCTTGTATATACGTTGTTTATACAAATTTGCTTGTCTCCCCCATTGACTTGTGTGCTTCAGAACTGTCTTTCTTGCCTCTTTGTATCCCTACTGCTTAACCCAGTAGGTGCTTGATACATGTTTATTGACTGACTGCCTAGAGCTTTGAATTTGTTTAACCATTCTGAAGACCAAATTGGAACTTTGCCCCAAAGGTCACTAAATTTTAAGTATCCTTTGGCCCAGCAATACCTCTACTAGGCAGATTGACACCTCTAAAGACACCTCTAAAATCTTCACACACACACACACACACACTTACAATAGCCCTTTTTGGAAGGGCAAAGAGCTGGAAACTAAGGGAATGTCCATCATTTGGGTAATAGATGAACAAGTTATGGTATTCTAAGTGTATTGCAATATGATTGTGCCCTAGGAGTGATGAAATGTAGTTTCAGAGAAACCTGAGAAATTTTGTTATGAATGAATTCAGAGTGAAGTGAAAAAACAAAACAAAACAGGAGGACATTGTATATGATAACAGCAACATTGTCAAGACAAACAACTTTGAAAGACTTAATTGGGATTGATCCAAAAACCAACCAGGATTCCAGAGGACTGGTGAAGTAGGCTGTGCTGACTGCCTGCCTGATACACTCCAGATGCAGAGAAGACAGATCAATGCAAGAGTTTGTTTTGTTTAACATGAAGTACTTGCTACAAAAGTTTGTTTTAATTGGGGGAGATGGAAAGAGAAACTTGGTGCTTGTTAATGGAAAAAAGTAAATTAAATGTTAAATTTAAGAGAATAAAGTTAAATTCTGTGGCTAAGGCAGGAAAAGAACTATTACTTCTAGTACAGTGTTGTTTTAATCTTGAGACTACTTAGTTCTCTGGTCCTCTTATCTATGACTATTATCCTTGTCTTCCTCTCCAGTAGCTTTCACTGTGCTAGGCAAGATGCCAGTAATCTTTCTCTATTTTTATTAGGAAATTGGATCTGTGGAGATAATGGAAAGTCATAAGACTTTTAAAAAACAGCAAGACCAGACCAGACCAGAGTTATCCATTCAAATAAATGTTGACCTGTTAGATGGAGGAGACTGAATGCTTATTCAGTGTTCCCATGAGGCCATTGTTGCCCCAAACATGTTTGGAATGCCATTGTAATTGTTTACAGGCTATTAAAAAAAAGTCTTATTTTATGGTTGTGGTCTTGTTGGGTGCTTTTTTGTTCATTTAGTTGGTTTTTGTTTGTTTTGAACCAAAACCAGTGTTGACCAGAATTTTCCCATGCTTGACACTGATAAACTTTTTGGTCATTTCTAAAAGTTAAATTTGGCCTCAAAGGAAAAACATTTTGTAGCAGTTGACGCTATTCAAAAGAATCTACTGTGGGTTTTGGAACACTTAAAGATTGTTCTGAGTGATGATAGTTTTCTTGGCATCAGTGAATTGCTTTCCATTGTGACTTTCAAATTTGTATAATAACTCTTACATAGCACTTTGGCAGTTCTTGATTTTGATTGCTACAGTAACTCCATGAAGTATTATATTTGATTTTTTTAAATCACTACTTGATAATGATGCCTTCTTTGTAACCTGGCTGGATGTGTTTCTAACTGGATGATTTCAGCAAATATTTCGTAGAAGGCCAAAGTGCAAAACTCAGAGATAGGCTTTTCTTTGGTCGCCTGCTACTTGAGGGTCTTTTGGTTTTTGTGCAAACATTTGTAAGAATCTGTTCTTGATGACTTTCATCAAATAAAAATATTTTTAAAAAAAATAATAAAAGCATTTATTAAATAATTATGTGCCAGCACTGAGCTAAGTATGGAGATGCACATAACAAGCAAGGGAGACAGTCCCCTGCCTTCAAGCTTAACTTCCAATGGATAAAGACACCACACACAAGGGAGCTAGAAAGGCAGAGCGGTGCAGGGGGTCACAGTGAGAGGGAAACTCATTTCTCCAAGCTCAGCTCCCAGGGCAAGGATCCAAGGTGGGAGGCTGGGAAGGCATCAAGAAATTGGAAAATGATCCTCCTTATTCTGGCTACATTAACTATCCTTTTGAAACTGTATTGTTAATTCTATTGTCCACTGAGCTTTTCTATCTTAATTAGTACTACGTCAGTTTAGTTTTGTGGGGTTTTGGTCGTTTGTGGATTATATTTAGTTTTACATAATAGTTTCTTTACCACCCCCACCCCCACATAGTATTTATTTTTTTCAATTACATGTAAAGATAGATTTCAACTTTCACTTTTATAAGATTTTGAATTCCAAATTTTTCCCTCCCTCCCCAAGATGGCAAGCAATCTGATGTAGGCTCTGCATGTACAGTCGTATTTAACATATTTCTATATTAGACATATTATGAAAGAAAAATCAAAAGGGAGAAAACTTGAAAAAAAACAAAAAAGTGAAAATAATATGCTTCTCTCTGTATTCAGACATAGTTCTTTCTCTGGATAGGGATAGTGTTGTCTTCCATCATGAATCTTTTGGAATTTACATGACAGTTTCTCTAGATACTTTTTTTTTCTAATGTAAATTCAGAGATATAGCTTTTAACAATATTGTGGCTGAAACTTATCCTGGCTGCATTAATGTGTAACTCAGGAGTGGTCAACACATGACATTTCAAATTTTTTGCTAAAGATTTTTATAAATAGCAAAGTATACATAAGGCTAAGGTTTTAGCTATTTGATTTTGTGGCTAGGATTAAATATGTTGTTGGCAAATAACCACGCAAGACCTACATTACCATTGATAAAACAGTATGTACATTTTTTTTATGTTGAACAATAATTTGCACTTTATTCTTTTAGAATGAATGTTGATCTTCAGCAGAGGGTCAGGATGTTGTAGTGAACCAGTCTTTGAGGACTTGGAGTCAAAAAAGCTGGAAACTATTCCCTTTCCACAAGCTGACTTTGCAGGCTCAGAAAGGTAAATGTTTTTATTTCTTGACCTCAGAGATGGATGTAATATAGGTTGTTTCCTTTTTGTCCTTTTCCAGATTTGGATGTATTGTAATTTAACTCTTGAATTTGTGATGATGACCCACTTGTGAAATTTTTTCCTAGTTATTGGAACTTTTTTTTCCTTAGGAGTTATTGAAAGGAGTATTAATGTCACTCAATACTTCAATACTTCAAATGTTCTTTGAATTCATGGGTTTGTATCTCTTATTTTTAACATCCCAGTTGTACAGCCTTTCTACATGTTTAGTGGAGACAAATAGCTATCTTCAAACTTAAACTGCTGTCATTGGGGAAAAGTACCAAACCTTTTCTATTTGGCAGATGTAATGGATGAAAGTTCCAAAGAGGAAATAATGAATCCCCCAGCCTTGCTGGAAATCTCCAGGCAGAAGCTGGGTGTTGGGTGTGTTATGAGAGGCATTCTCTTTTGGTCTGGGTGACTTCCAACTCTGAAATTCAGTGACTTAAAGTGACCAAAAAATCCATCAAGGATTTAAACAGATCTTTCTCCCTTGAGTCAAGCAAAAGGCAGAAATGTGCCCAAGGTCACACACTTAGGAATCGAGGCCTGCAGTTAATTGTGCATTTTATTCTCAAATGGCAATCTATCGTTTCCTGTACCATTTCCAGTTTGGTAGAGCTTGCTAGAATTTGGGCTTCTTTGACACAGCCTTCAAGAAATCCCTGGTCCCGTGATGAATCTAGAGCCCAGAACTTTAGTAGGAATATGGTAGAAATTATTAATAGAGGTAGGTATAAATTGTGTTTAAGGTAGACTGTTTCCAAATAAAAGTAAATATTGGCAGATTTGCTACTTTTTGAGTTAAAATTGTATGGTAAAACAATGGTTAGTTATTTTTCCTTGTGATTATGGGGCAGGGTTTGGGGGGGAAGGTAAGAAATATAGTTCTGAAGTTCTCTCTACCGATATTTGCTTTCCGTACTAAAATTTTGGTCCCTTGTTGGATTGAAGAAAAACCACATAGGCTAGAATTGGGTAGCTCCAGAAATAATTTCTAACTTGTACCTTGAAGTTCTTATTGGAAATGTGGCTAGAGAATGCGAGCTTATAAGTTATTCAAGAGAAATTGTACTGGATGAGCCAGCCTCACTAGTGGAGGCTTGGACTTCAGGAACATATTATTCAGATCACTGAGAAGGCAACAAACATGGCATATAGGTGGACCAGAAAGACTAGGTTTGAGCTTCACCTGACTCAGAGGTGTGTAACCCTGAGATCCACTAAGCTGTCTGAGACCTCTCCAGTTGCAGAAAGGGTGCCAACCTGCACGGGTAAGAGTTGGCTCAGCCCAGAGGGAATTATAGGTCCAGTCACCATCCCTATCAGGTAAGAGCAGAGGCTAATGGCAGTTCTGCTGAAGGCTGTTGTTGTTTGTTTAAGACACTGGATTCTGAGATACAGGATTTTAAATTTAGAGTTGAAAGAGTAATTCAGAGGTCATCCCTCTCATTTACAGATGTGAAAACTGAGGCTCCAAAAAGTTATTTACCCAAGATCATAGAGGTGGTAGAGCCAGAAATTGAACTTGGACTAGGTGGTTCGCCCCACCTCCACAAAGCCTGAGCACAAAGGGCTGAGACTTGAGTTCTTTTCTAGATCAGCCCTTGTAATCAAAGCAAACTATTTAACTTCCCAGGTCCTCAGCTTCCTAAATCCATAGTATAATAATACTGCACAGTCTTTTAAACCGTTAAGTGCTATTTAAAGGGATTAAGAGGGCTTTATTTTTTATAAGTATTACTGCCTTTTTATACTTGTTACCTTGAAGAACTCTTAACTTCTTACCCTGTTTCCTCATTTTTGAAATGAAGCTTGATGATTCTTTCAAACTGGGGTGTCTGTGATCTCCTTGCTTTCTTTTACTGCAGCAGTACTGCTACTACTGATACCTCCAGGCAACAGACTCCTTTTCACATGCCTCAACCATTTGTGGAGTTGTGAAAGTTTCCTTGAGAGTCTTGTATATGAGCTTTGAACAAATAAGAGGCTAGTTGTAGGTGACTGACAAAAAGCACAAAAATATTTGCTTAAGCAAGTGCTTTTTCTTTGAAGAAGTTGGAAACATTTAAGAAAGGGGAAAATTAGGAATGGTAGGGGGAGGAAAATAAGTGGAACATAATAAGATTATGCCCAAGATTTATTCTTTATACAAAATGTTCATCTCCTACCTCCATGCATTTACACTATCACCTGTTTTGCAATTCTCTTTCTCTTTCCCTCTGGTCTTTCTGGCTTCTTTCATATCCCTGGTAAATTCTACAAGAAGCCTTTCTGCTGTTGATTATCTCCAATTTATCTTGTTCGTATCTTTTTGGACATAGTTTCCTGATATTTTCCCCCATTAGACTGTGAGCTTTATGATAACAAAGACTGCTTTTGCCTTCCTTTCTATCCCAAGCATTTAGCACAGTGTCTAGTACACAGTAGGTGTTTAATAAATAAATGCTTGTTGACTGACTGTTTCTGAGTTAGAATTGCTGTGCTGGTGAGACAGAACTTCATCTTTTACTTCAAAGACTACCCAGCTATAATACAAAGAATTATCCTTCTCTTACTGAGTGGGGCAGTTGAGGAGAAGGGGTAGAACCTGTAGCCTCACCTGTGAAATGGGGATAATACTTGTAATGCCTACCTCATAGAATTACAGGAGTCAAAAAAACTGATGATCAATAAAGAGTTCTGCAGAAGTTCAAACCAATCCCTTGGGTATCTGGTAAAGGTTTCCTGTGGCATTTGAGTTGGATCTTGAAAAATGAGTCCCTTTTCATCAGAGATGAGGGTTGGGGCATTCCAAACATAAAGTACTTTGTGGGTGAACACATGAAGACATGAGCATGCAGGGGTGTGTTTGGGGCACAGTGACAGTCCTAACTGGTTGGATTGAAATATTAGGAACAAGTAGTGGGAAGAAACTGGAAAAGTTAGAGTTATTGGTTAAGAGGGAGTGGGGGAAAGCATTTATATAGTGCCTACTGTGTGCCAGGCAAATACACTAAACACTTGTACAAATACTGTCTTATTTGAGTCTTACAACAACCCTGGGAAGTAGGTTAATCCCCATTTTAAAGGTGAGGAAACTGAGTTGCCCAGGTTCACACAGATGGTGTCTGAGGCTGCATTTGAATTCAGGTCTTCCTGACTCCAGGCTCAGTGTTCTATCCATTATGCCTTCTAACTACCTCTGAATAAGGAGTAACAACTTTTGGGTTTTAAGGAGGTGGTACCTAAAAATGAGCAGACTATTCTTGGTGAAAGAAAATGAAGACTTGGACTAGGAAGTTGATAGGAATGAGAGAGTGGATGTGTTGGCAGTATTACTACAGTAGAGGTAGAATCAGCTGTATTTAATAACTAGATAGGAGGGTATGACAGAAAAAGTGACTTGCCAGGGTTTTGTACATGAGTGGGTGGGAGAAGATTGATGCCATTTAAGAGAAAAAGAGAAGTCAAGGTGGAGGAGCAGACTCTGGAAGATGAAGAGTTAAGTTTGGGCATAATGAGTTCAAGGTCTGCTACAAACTGAAATTTTTTATTTAGAATTACGCATAAACTAAGAGTGAACCTAAGCTGCTTGACAATAAACTGTATGTAGATTTAATAATGCCATTTTAGCTGCTTTTGAGTCTATTTACCCCATTGTTCCTCATATGTTTTGGTTACTTGAAATTTGACAGACAAAGGACCTGGATCAATATTTCATACGTTAAGTGGATCATACTATTGGTCATCTTAAATTTTGCATTTAAACTCTTAATTTTCACACCAAAATTAGATCCCTGTTGTCTTTACACTTGTAAGATAAAGCTTATCTCAAAAGAGGATGCTTAGCTATCTCTTAATATAAATTGGGTTTGAAAATTTAGCTCTGAAAGGCCTGACTTGGATGCTTCATTTCTTTTTGTGCCATTTCCATATATTCACATACAACACTACCCCACCCTGACCCAGAAAAACTGAACCCTCTCGTAAAAGGAAAAGAGTTAAGCAAAAACAACTGATAATAGGGATCACATTTGACAATGTATACAATCTTCTGCCCTCATGGTCAGAAGCCCCCTACTTCTCTACCAGAAGGAGAGATTTTCAGAAATAATTTTTCTCAGGGGCCTTTGGTTTTGATTTCCTTAAAGTTATCTTTTCACTTAAAAGTCTATATATTCTTCTGGACCTGCTTATTTCCCTCTGCATCAGTCCATGTAAATCTTTTTGTAATTGTTTCTTGGAATTCCTCATTCTATATATGAGATATTTAGTAATTTTCCTTTAGAATTCTAATATTTGGGGGGGGTCATTATTTCTTGCCTCACCAAGAGGTCTTTCTTCACACTTATTTTCTCATATCTCCCCCAGATAGGCATTATACATTTTTTTACCTGTATCCAGCACTTAGCAAAGTACCTGGCATATAATTGGTCCTTAGTAAATACTCAGTCGATTTGACTTGTACATAGAGAAAAGAACAATAAAAAGTTATAAATGAAACAGTTGCTCTCCATGTAATAGGGACTTAATAAATGTATGTTGGATGGATGATTTGAACAAGTAATAAGTTTTCCTTATTTTGGGGGGGAAGAAAGTTCATTTGCTATTTTCAGATTACATGAAGTTCCTGGATCCTGTATTCACTAAATTTAGAATTTAATGGTACTCATTTTGCATGGTGGCACCTTCTGAAGCGTGTGAAAATGTCTGTGACCTGTCAATTCAGCAAACTGACAAATTTCAGACTACCTTTATGCCAGTCTAGACAGATGGAGTATCCTATCCTATCCTAGGATTTAATAGTTTCTAAACTGGTCCCAGAATGACTTACATCATGGATTAGTAACCAATATTTAGTAATTTGGACTACCAGAATTATCATGTGTCCAGTAAATACAACATATGATAGAACATAGGTTAGAAGTAATCCAGACAACTTTACAGTTACCCTATTTTGTGTCTTTGTGTGCAAGTCTCCTTACATAACTGCTCTGTCAGAAATGATTATAAAAGCCTTAATTGGCTTAAGGCCTCAGTTTTCATTAGAATTGACAGCATTTTCCCATTAAAACAGGATCACAGTTTAGAACACCCAGAACATCTCAGCTTTGGAATCTAGCAAGTACAATTTTTCTGCCTTTTTTTTCTTTGACCATGAAATAGTGAGATTTACCTGCTCTCTTATTCCTTAGGATTAATTAGATTGAAAACCTGATAAGCATTTAAAGCAAATTGATGGTAGTGAAAAACCAGGGGAAAGTTGTTTGGGTTTTTTTTAATATTCTCAGATTTTTATTTGTAGCTAACATTGTAACTATAAAGTATTGAGACTGATTTGTCCAAATTTTGGCTTTTGTCAGGATAAGTTTGGTCTTTGGTGTAGGTGACTACCTTTACTTTTATGTGTGTACAAATTCCACATTGTGTATTTTTCTACCATATTTCTTAAATGATCACCTTTTTTTTGGTATTCATTTGAGTGATCTAATTATTTCAGTGAAATGATTCTACTTGAAATCATACTTATATTGCCACTTTGATTTTAGATTCATTTGTTCTATAGTTATTAGGATTCTACCTTTTCTCTGGGCTTCCCTTCCATTCTTATATTTGGTTGTCCAATTTAATTTGTGTTCTGACATTATTTCATTGGGGTTTTTATTTTGATTTGGTTTTTTTGAGACTGGGTCTCCCTTTTTCACCCAGTCTGGAAATGCAGCTTCCACTCATGGGCCCAATCTCAGTATTGAAAACGTAACCAGTTTCCTTCCTTAGACAGCCTGTTGGCCTGCCACTGCCCGGGGCCCACCATGTCTGTACTTTAGCCCTACTGCACCGCAGAACTCTGAATCCCCAGGCTCAGCTTCTACTAGTAGCAGGGATTCCAGGGACGCACCACCATGCTGACCATTGCTGGTATTTTTCAGAATGCCGGCTATTTCTTGTGGTATTTTAGTAATAGAAAATGAAGTTCCATCAAATCAATCAATAGTAATCAGCAAGCTTTAAGCATCTAGCATGTACCATTTAGAATTGCAGCCTTGCAGAACGAAATCAAGGCAAAAGAATGACATTTGTCATTTGTTTTAATGATACTTGGAGCAGGTCTGTACTGTTGGATACCAAATATTAGCTTCACTCATAATATTGAGATAGAGATATGTATCTTTTTATACATATGCATATATGTACATGTTGTCACACCTTCCTTGGACAAAATTCATGAGCCTACTATATAAGACCACGGATTTAGAGTTAGAAGGAACCTCAGAGACAACCTGACTAGTGTAAAAACTTGAGGCCTGTTAAGGTGATGGGATTGGGCCAAAATCACACAGGTCGTAAGTTTTAAGGGTAAAATTAAAACCCAAGTCCTCTGACTTGAGTAAGGATTCCCATCCATCATAATGGTGGGAATTTGGACAGTTATTAGTGCCACTTTGCCTTATGTATTTTTTCTTTTCTCTTTATTCTTTTCTTTCTCTTTTTCTGCGATAAAGATAACTCACATTTTCATGCTCCTCCAAGCACTTTCTTCAGCCCTGAAGTCAACGATATAGAAGTATTTTCCCCTATTGTGCAGAAGAGGAAAGAAAAGCCTTGCTCACAAACACAATATTCACATAATTCAAGTCCTGACTACACAATAATGCTTCTTATCTCAGGTTATGCCTGGAGCTTTCCAGTGACTCTCACAGGTCTTGCTTGGCCAGGATGGTGTGTAATAAAAGGTTGGAATCTGCACTTGAGGACTTCTTGATAATGGTAGACCAAACATAAGAGTGCCTGGCCCTTCTGGATGCTCTTGTTCTAAGAGTCGTGTTAATTTTAATCTAAGTCTGGTTTGACTGTGAGGGATTTTCAGTTCTTCAGATAACAACAGGGACATGTAAAGTCACCACACTGGTAGCTTGAATTTCTATGTTTACTTACTGGTTAGTATTTTTTGACAGGAGGGCTACAAGAAAAATCTTCAAGGTAATACATATTTCCCAAGTGTTAATGGATGCATTTTTGCCTTTTCTCTTATAAACTATCTATAGTTATTCACAACAAACTGTAATAGAGTATATTCATATGCAGATTAGGTGATGGTACTCTAAAGTGATGGCCTTCCCCTGTCATTCTGAATGATCAAAAATTGGCTATATATTAGATTCCAAAGAAAATGGAGTTTTCAGGTGCCTTCAGTCATAGCACCCTGTTCTAGGAATATGTGATTCAGAAGAAATTCTTGTTCTCTCTGCTCAGAAAGAAGTAAGGAAGAAGCCAGTATTCTCTTCATGTAATTTATATTAGGAAATTCAAATGGGATTTCTAGGAATATTCAGAATATCTATCCAAAGTTTAGGCCCTTCCTATGAGCTTGAACTTACACAGGGGACAATAAATAGTTGTTGAATGAGTGGGTGTTTCCTCTTAACATTCAGGAATTGGTTGTGACTAGATCCATAAATCCAAGCCTCAGTAATAAATTGTACCCTCACTTGGTTATACACTTGTCCATCTAGAATAGTTGTCCTTCGCCACTTAGCCACATGGATTAATCATTGTTTATTGTCAGGCTAGGCGGCACAGTGGGGATTGCTGAGCCCAAGGGAACTCATCTTCCTGAGCTCCAGTCCAGCCTCACTTAGTAACTGTATGACCCTGGCAAGTCACTTAACCTTGTTTGCCTCACTTTCCTCATCTGTGAAACAAGCTGGAGAAGGAAATGGCAAACTATTCCAGTATCTTTGCTGAGAAAAACCCAAATGGGGTCACAAAGAGTCAGACACAACTCCTCATCATTTTTAATAGCATAAACTCTTTTGCCTTACTCTATTGTTTTGCAATGTTGCCATTCTAAATATTTTATTACTGTCATTCCTAGATCCATAACATCTTAAATATGTTCTCTTTCTAGTTCCCTTGCTTAGAGAAATTATTTTGTTCGGTACATTTCATTCTAATCTCAGATCCTTTGTCCCTATTATATAATGTATCCATATTAAACCTTTTAAAGTAGTAGCAGAAAGTGACCATTAACTGAAGCCATTGTGATGGGTTATACCCAATGGTGTCAAATAGATACAGGTTCCACTAAATTGTACGTAAGAAGCCCTTCAGGCCACATGTTTAATTTTAAAATAGATTATTCTCTACGTTCTATTGTGGTTTTGGGGGTTTTTTTTATTTTGTTAACTATTTCCCAATCACATTTTAATCTCTTCTGACCATGTGCTGATCGTGTGTTTGACACTTCTAGACTGTGCCATTCCTTTGTATGAAAATGTCGTGTTACTTTTAGTCATGAAAATACTTTAGTTTTTCTTCCCCTATCCCACTTCCACCCCCTTTTTTTTAAGGGAGAAGAAGAGGCTATAAATAGATGATACTGTTTTCTGGTCAGTTCTTGCTGAGGACCCATCACCACGGTTATTCGTACTCTTCCCAGTTTGAGCCAGTTCTTTGCTTTGTCCAGCTCTTCTCTGGTGCTTTTAAGGCTATGCTGTGATAGCATGCTAATAATGCAGTACCATTTATGTTTTCTGCTAAGATCATAATTTCTTTTTTAAAATATAAGAAAAAAGTTTTTTTTATACTTCACTTTCATTCTAGCAGGTTGAAAACCTCTCATTCCCATTCTTTTATGTGCCGTCCTTCCATGGACATTCAGACTGTTAGACTATGTCCAAGAAGGAAGAGCTTTTGGTTCTTAGGAGATGAATAGATGCTTTTTGGCTTGTCCTTTTTTCTGTAGTGGGAAATAGAGGCAGTAGGCTTTGAAGTGCCTACTGCATAGTTCTCACTCTGTTGTGAAGTTAAATATTCTTAACTCACTAAATATCTCCTTAAAATGAGGGTGTTGGACAAAATGATCTTAAGGTCTCTTTCAAACTAAATTCTATGATCCTAGGATTATGGATTCTTCTTCCACTTCCCTCTGCCAAAAAGGTGGTGCTTGATGTGATGTTATGAAGTCATTTAGGATCCATATTAGGCTTTTTCAATGGTTCTGTTCTTTGGAAGGGTAGGGAGAGAAAGAGAAAGAAACTCTATAGTAAATGATATTTTTATAAGCCTCTTTGGAAAATAAGCTGGAAAATTTTAGCAGGTCATTTGGACCTCACAAGAACAAATCATGTGTTAAATAAAAGGACTGACTTTCTGCTTTATAAAGCAGATATCTAAAAGTTCTTGCCCTTCCAATATCTTATACATCATGTCTGTTTCCCTCTTTCCTTACCTGCCACCTCCTCCTACTTACCCCATCCCCCACCCCCAAAAAGGTAAGAAATAGAGATAGTATTTTTTCTTTGGGTGTTAGCCTGCTGTTTAAATAAGTCTAAAATCAGAACAATTCAGAAGAGCATAAGAAGACTTAATGGAATCGTGCCAAGAAGGTAGTGTTAAAGGAACAGTGTAAACAGCAGCTGGCAACCATGTCGCTTCACCATTAAGAGAACAAAACACTAATCAAATACAACTTAAATGTTAGAGCTGTACTTCAGAGCTGTAGCACATCCTTCTTTTAAATAATCATTACATTTTTACTGGGGAGAGGTGTTACTTTTTTAGGAGAGTTTGTTGAGAATTGCCTGTCAAAATGCATCAGTTTTTGATTAACTAGCTTAGCTGCCAGCCATATCTTTATGATTAAATCTTTGTTTAGATTTCTTATGAGTGTTTTAAAGCTGATTTTAATATTTGGCAAAAATGTTACACCTTTTAGAATAAACATTTTGATTTAGTGAAATTATATAATTAAATTTTCAAAAGACAAAATTGATTAAATCCAGACTTGTTGACCTTAGGAGCACTAGAAATAATGTTAGAGATCATCTAGACCAGCAGCTTCTCTTATAGACAAGGAAACTGAGGCCCAAAGAGGAAAAGTTACTCATCTCAGTTGTCTTTTCTGTCTGCTACTGGGTGCAAGTCAAGCACGCAGATGTCTGTGTTGTGGATGATATCTGAACCAGAGTTAGTATTGACTTAATGTTGCCTGAATGCTGTTTGTGTGGCTCATACTGTGCTCAGTTTTGTAGAAACAGAAATAAGATGATTCTTGCTAAGCAGACACTTGGTATAATTGAGGATATAAAACCAACACATACCAAAATGAGTGCATGTGAGATAGAGGTAGATGTGTTTGCTTTATTTGATTTCTCTCTCTCTCACCTTATTATATTATAGTTATTGATTTAAATGTTCTTTTCAATCAGAATAGAAGTTCCTTGAAAGCAGGCACTGTTTTCCCTTTTTTTTTTGGTATGTCCTCACATCCTGTAATAGTGCTGAGTAACCTAGGTATCACTCAGTACTTGCTTAACTGTTGGACTGTAAACAACATTTTAATTCCACGAGCAAAGCACAAGCTTAGAAAGGGGTAAAAATGCCAAAAAATGGGGGGAAATGCTAACTTAGCATTAGCATGACCAGATTAAAAAAATGTACTAAAATAGGGAATAAAGATTGGATAAGAAAACAAAGTCCAGTAGTTTGCTCCATATAGAAAACATCTAAAAACCACATACACCTGAAGTGGGACTCCCGCCAGCCCCTGGAGGGCTGTGGCCTCGTGGCGCTGGGCAGCTGCCTGGCCCCTGCGCTCACATCCTCCCTGGACTCCCCAGAGTTTCACACGGATCGTAGACTGGAGCAGTCGGAGCTCATCTGGTCCAACACTGCCATTGTACAAACACACCCACGCGGGGGGGGGGGGGGGGGAGAGCCAAGATGGCGGAGTAGAAGGATGCATGTTTACGAGCTCCGAAACCAAAGCCCATAGAATTAATGTAAAAAGAGACCCCCATAACTTCTGGGTCAATACAAGGTGTGCAGAAACAGAGAGGAAGAGATTTCCGTGCCAGAGAGCCCTGAAGAGCCGTCCCCGGGGTCTGTCGCGCCCCGGAAAGCGGACCCCACCCCAGCGTGGCCTGGGCCGAGGCCCCAGACAAGCTGACCCAAGCAGGCTTCAGACACGGAAGCTCCGGCAGCCAGGAAAGTCCCTCCGCCCACAGAAGCTACAGGTCAGTGAGAAAGAAGGCTGGGCTGGAGGAGGGGAGCAGAGCGTCTTCGTGACTCGGGCCCCCTCGGGAGGAAGCGGCGGTGGCGGAGGCAGAGGGGTGGGCAGCGGCTGAGGCAGCGGCGGCCCGGGACTCAGGAATCCCCCAGCAGCAGGCAGGATCTTCATTATGGAAGGTCTCTGCATGAACGACCTGAGGGGGATGAGCCTGGGAGATGGCCCTGCCCCCACCACGCTCTATTATTGAAGGCCTCTGCATAAAGCCCCTGAGGGAACTGAGCCTGGGAAGCGGCCCTGCCCCCACCCCAGCGCCAGAACTAAAGCTTGCCACGGAAAGCCCATTTGAATCTCAGAGGCCAAGCACTAGCTGAGCGGATCCAGGTGGGGGTGGAAAGGAATCTCAGAAGTCAAGTAACTGGCTGGGAAAATGCCTAGAAAAGGGAAGAAAAATAAGACTATAGAGAGCTTTTTCCAACAAATGCAAATGATCCCGACCTTCGGATCTGACAAGGAGGAGGACGTATTCTTGCCATCAGGGAAAAATGTGGAGGGCGGGGCCTCAGTACCCCAGACACCCCAGGGGGGTGGCGGGTGGGCTCAGGCCTTGGAAGAGCTCAAAAAGGATTTTGAAAAGCAAGTTAGACAGGTGGAGGAAAAACTGGGAAGAGAAATGAGAGAGATGCAAGGAAAGTATGAAAAACAGGTCAATACCTTGGTAAAGGAGACCCAAAAAAATGCTGAAGAAATTAACACCTTGAAAAATAGGCTCACTCAATTGGCAAAAGAGGTTCAAAAGGCCAATGAGGAGAAGAATGCTTTCAAAAGCAGAATGAGCCAAATGGAAAAAGAGGCTCAAAAGCTCACTGAATTTAATAATTGAATTCAAAATTAGAATGGAACAGATGGAGTCTAATGACTTTACGAGAAACCAAGAAATCACCAAACAAAACCAAAAGAACGAAAAAATGGAAGAGAATGTGAAATATCTCATGGGAAAAACAACTGACCTGGAAAATAGATCCAGGAGAGACAATTTAAAAATTATGGGACTACCTGAAAGCCATGATCAAAAAAAGAGCCTAGACATCATCTTCCATGAAATTATCAAGGAAAACTGCCCTGACATTCTAGAACCAGAGGGCAAAATAAGTATTGAAAGAATCCATCGATCACCACCTGAAGGAGATCCAAAAAGAGAAACTCCTAGGAACATTGTGGCCAAATTCCAGAACCCCCAGCTCAAGGAAAAAATCTTGCAAGCAGCTAGAAAGAAACAATTCCAGTACTGTGGAAATACAATCAGGATAACTCAAGATCTAGCAGCTTCTACATTAAGGGATCGAAGGGCGTGGAATAGGATATTCCAGAAGGCAAAGGAACTAGGACTCAAACCAAGAATCACCTACCCAGCTAAACTGAGTATAATACTTCAAGGGAAAATATTTCATTCTTTCAATGAAACAGAGGACTTTCAATCATTCTTAATGAAAAGACCAGAGCTGAAAAGAAAATTTGACTTTCAAACACAAGAATGAGAAGAAGCATGAAAAAGTAAACAGCAAAGAGAAGTATTAAGGGACTTACCAGAAGTGAACTGTTTACATTCCTACATGGAAAGACAATATTTCTAACTCTTAAAACTTTTCAGTATCTCGGTAGTTGGTGGGACCACACATACACATGTACATGCATGCACAGACATACACACATGCATTCACATACAGAGATAGAGAGCACAGATTGAACTGAATAGGATGGGACCATACCTTAAAGGAAATTAAGGTAAATGGTGAGAGAGAAATGTAGTGGGAGGAAAGAGGGGGAAATGGAAGGGGGTAACTATATGTCATTTAAGAGGCAGGTAGGAGATTTTCTTAGTGGAGGGAAAAAGAGGAGAGCTGAGAAAAAAAAAAAAAAAACAAGAAGTTTACCCTCATCACATTTGACTAAACGAAGGAGTGAAATGCACACTCATTTTGGTATGAAAACCTATCTTACAGTATAAGAAAGTAGGGGAGAAGGAGATATTGCAAGGGGGGGGATGATGGAAGGGAGGGCAAAGGGAGGAGGGAACAATTTGAAGTCAACACTTGGGGAGGGACAGGATCAAAAGACAGAAGAGAAACCATGAGGGGCAGGTTAGGAGGGATGGTAATTCAGTTAGTCTTACACAACACGACTATCAGGGAGGTCATTTGCAAAACTACACAGATATGGCCTATATTGGATTGCCTGCCGTCCCAAAGGGAATGGGTGGGGAGGGAGGAATGGGGAGAATTTGGAACTCAAAGTTTTAGGAGCAACTGTTTAGTATTGTTGTTGCAACTAGGAAAGAAGACATACCGTTAAGGAGGAATAGAAAGTCATCTGGCCCTACAGGAGAAAAGAGAAGATGGAGACAAGAGAAGGGAGGGATGACAGAAGAGAGGGCAGATTGGAGATAGGGAAAATTAGATTGCTTGGGGTATTGGGGTGGGGGGAGGGGAGAAAAGGGGAGAAAATTTGGAACCCAAAAATCTGTGAAAATGAATGTAAAAAGTTAAATAAATTTAAAAAAATTTTTTATATAAAAAAAATAAAAACCACATACATTCACAATGAAAAAGGGAAGACAGTAAAACAAGATCTTTAAACTTATATGAAGGAAAAGCTGATTGAATTACAAAAGGACATGGTAACAATAAATGTAAGAGACTTTCATATTCTTTTCCCAGAGCCAGGTAAATCTACCAGATAAAAGAGAAATATAGAACTGAACAGACTATAGAAAAATTTCATTTTGAAATATTTTTGATGCCTTGTGGATGGGAAAATATACATATTTCTGAACATTACATGGTATCTTGCCGTATAAGTTAATACAACATGTTTACTAGTCATTTAAATGCAGCATCCTTTTGACCAGCAAGGCAATCAGAATTTCAGAACTGAGTATGCATACTAAAGTAAATGTTTTTCTTTTTGCCTCAGTCATTATAGTTTTATATGCAATGTCAAAAAGTTTGGTAAAGTCAACAAATATTATTAAGTACTTACTGTGTGCTGGACACAGTGCTAAGGGCTGGGAGACCCAAACTCTTAACTGGGAAACAACATGCAAACAACTATAGACAAACAAGATGCAAATATTAGGATAAATTGACAGTAATCTCAGAAGGCGCTAACGTCCAGGAGGAAAGGAAGAGTTTTGCAAAAGACAGGATTTAGTTAAGACTTGAAGAAAACCAGGAAAGGTGAGGTGTGGAGATGAAGGGGGAAGAGACTGCCCGTGAAAATGCCAAGTCAGGAGGCAGAGGGTTTCGTTCTGAGGAAGACCAAAGAGATCAATGTCATTAGGCCGTTCAATTCACGGAGGGTGCAGCAAGATGTATAGAAGTCTGACAGTTTTTTTCAGAGCTGGGCATCGTTTTAGAGGAGGGCAGGCAGGATATTGTTAACTTCCATAGGTAGTCACCAGGAGACCTAAGCAGCAAGGAGGCAAGGAGTTAACTGTTTAGCAAAGGCAGAGGTGTGGAATGGAAAGCCATCCCCCCATGGCAGGCATAGAGATCATTAGCTAGTTGCCTTAGTTTTATAAAGAGAAATAGAAATCTTTAATTTCTGTTTTCTCTTTGGACGTGGGTTAAAACTTTCTGTCAAGGTTATCTTATATTAGTGGTCATGAGTTTGGGGTTTTTGATGATGTCCAAGTATTCAAGATTTAAAGCTATCCTGAATTGGTAGGAAAAACAGCTTCATGCAGCTTTCTGAAGTCATAGGTGTTTAATGGAAAGGGCACTGGGTATGGTGATCAGAAGACCTCTTACTTCTCACTTTGGGGAAATTATACAACTTACTGGTACTTCCATGTCTTCATCTCTAAACCAAGGGGGAGGGAGCCTAGTCGATCTCGTAAGATCAGTTCTGGCTTTAAGTTTGTGATCCTGTGGTATCCTATTCCATAGCATCTTCATAGCATTAGGCTTTAAAGCTGAAATCCAGAGGTGAGCCAAATCCTTTGACTTCACCTGCCACCGCCAAAATCAGTTTTGGTGGTACCTGCTAGACCTTATTCTTAGGTCTTGTAACCAGTAAAGGTGTTCATTCTGGTGTTTGCCTGCTATCTTGGCAAATATTCCTCAAAGACAAGATCAGGTGAAGGTCTAGGAAAGAAGAAATATATGAGTTGGATTCAGCGGAAGAGAAAAGGGGCAAAAGACATGTGAATGGTCGCATGTGCCACATTTCCCATTCATTACAAAATTGAAGCTGCTGCTTAAGCACTAGACCCAGGTCACACCTGCTAAGTTTCTGTGGCTAAAGAATTGAATTGCAAGTAGAATGCTGATTTTAGACCTTTTTTATGCCAAATATTTTTCACAGTGAGAGGGTGCTATGTTTTGGCAAGATAATACATTTGTGTATTCTGATTCTTTTTCAGTGTAGGTTAGGAATCTGTGGCTACTTTGGGATTCAGTTTGTGGTGTGCAACACCTTTAACAGGTGACGTAGTATCACAACTTTTAATGTTGTATTTTGATAGTGGCTTAAAGACAGAATTTTCAATTTTCTTCAAAGTTTTGTGTTTTCTAAAATTTATAAATTTTAGTCTTTCCATCTCTCCTACCTTTAACTGGAACATTTGTTGTCTAAGATGCTATAGAAAGTTTAGCAAGAGCAGTAAGGTGAGAATTTACAACACCTGAATTCTGGTTTTGTGTAGTTAGAGAACTGCTTGAGATCAGCTCCATATTTTATTCTCCTTAGTGCCTGATACAGTACGTTGAACACAAGCATTTAATGAATGTTTGATTCCCCCGCACCCTCAGAGTATATTTACTATTTTCTCCAGGGGAATAGGACTTTTCCACGTTATTCTGTAACTGAATTGTAAGACAGTCATCATATCTTCCTTTAGAACTAGTTTTGGGCACTGAAAAAAGTGTTTTCCTTTATTCTTAGGATGACAGTAAAGGGATTAGGTGCCAAAGAGAAATCTGTTTGTTTTTTTTTTTTTTTAAGTAGGAACCCTCAGATAGTCCCCAGATCCTCCTATATTGCTTTGCAGCTGCCAGTAATTGAATGGAAACATGTTAAAGGACTTTATATGATGCAGAATTAATTATGGCATGCATCTCTAGGAGATGTTTTTGGTAGCCCTCCCTCAGGCACATGACAGTGAGAGGTTCTTTCAGTGAAGGTCAGAGTATTCTTAGTTCTTTAGAGAAAAGTACCCTAGGAATTAGTTGGTGATGGTAGAGCAAATACGAGCTCTCATACTAACCTTGAAGTATCTCCACTAGTTGTGTCTGTGATGTGTAACATCACTAGCTGTACCTGTTTCTAGGCAGAAGGTTAATGTTGCTGCTTTTATCAAAGGAGTCTCTGTGTCTTCTTGGTGGTTTGAAATTTGAGTAAAAGAATGTTAAAGCTAAAAAGGACAGCTAGTCATAGAAGCCTCGGCTGGACAGCATAGCCTCTTCTTTTAGAACAGCTGAGGGCCTTGGTCATGTGGGTAGCAAAGAGCAGCTTCTGGATTTGAACCCAAGTCTTTATAACTAGCAGCCTTTGCATTCTATCCCAGGCTCTTGCGTTCTGTCACAAGACAGCAAGCAGCATGGAAAGAAGATGGACTTTCAGGTCATAAGACCTGGGTTCAAATCCTGCTTTAGTTGCATCTAGTTGGCCTTAGGCAAGGAACCCAATCAATGCTAGTCTTCAGTTTCTTCATCTGTAAAATGAAGTATTGGGACTAAATGATCTGAGGGATTTCTTAGCTCTCATTCTTTGGTCTTGGAATTGTATCAGGAAACCAAGGCACAGGGATGGATTCCTGTAGATTTGAAATTTTGCTAGACATTTTTCTTTTTTATTATGAACTTAATAATTATGTGAAAATCCAAGCATTCTAGTATATACAACTAACAAAAAGGAGGCATGTTTATGAAACTGAGCTTCTGTTGTATACATTTTGTTTTTTAAAAATATTAAATTTAAAAGGTAGCAAATTATCTTTGTGTCTCCTAAACTGGTTTTCTTCTGGTGTTTTGGACATCTGTATCACTTCTTACTGATTTATCATCCCTTTAAGAAATTTTTGTGTTATTAAATATATAACACAAATATAATTGAAGACTAACAATAAATAATTTGAAGGCTTAAAGAATGCTTCATATATTATCTCGTTTGATTATCACAACAACCCTGTGAAGTAGATGTTATTCCCATTTTACAGATGAAGAAACAGACTGAGTAGTGTAAGTGTCTAAGGCAGGATTCAAACTAGTCTACCTTACTGTAGGTCTGTGTTTTTTCACTAACCCTCAATGCCTCACACAATACTAGTAAATGAACCGATTATGGCCTATGTGAGTATTTGTGTGGTCTTTGTTCTTGAAGAAAAGGAGCTTCGCTATTCCTATAGATTCTCAGCAAGGTATAGTGGAGAAACCTGGCTTCAAATTCACCTCTGGCTCTTTTTCCTTGTGTGACTTTGGGCAAGATACTTCACTTTGTCCTCCATTTCCTCATCTGGAAATTAAAGGGGTTGGGATGGGTAACTTCAGAAACCCCCTCCAGCATCTGTGACTACACCGCAAAATATTCATTTGTAGTTTGATGTTCTACAGTGTTTTGTCTTAAGTCATTTGTCAAGGTTGACTTTGCTTTGCTTTATTTCAACTAAAACTAATTTTTTTTTTTTCCTGATGGGGTGGGCATTTAAGTATACTTGTCCAACAATAACACCATACGAATATTTCACTCTTGGCTGTTTTTCTGTCTTTCTTGATAGATATGCTTTGTCTCTATCTACGATAAAGCCAGAATAAGAAGGAATGGGTAAAATTGCAGTCTCAGAATATTTTTGAAGAATTTTCGTAACAATGAATTAAATATTGGAACGGGTTACCGAGTAAGGTTTGTAAAACCCTTTTCCCTGAGGTCTTGGAAAATTGGGGTTGATTCTTTTCTCTGAGTTAGTTTTAGATGTCATTTTCTGCCAAAAGATGGGAGAGCTGGGGGGATGGGTGGGTTACCTAATCAGTGGTATTTGGTAGCTTCTGGCTTCTGGCCAAAGGGAATGAAGGGGTGGGAGGAGTACCAGGAAGGACAAATTAAATTGGGAAGGGGGGCGCAAATGGGAAACAATCAGTTTACCTGATTATACCTGAGAGGAAACTCAAATGTTTTTCTGTAGATTCATATAGCAGTATTACTTCAGTGTTCTTTTCAAAGATCCATTCTTCATAAGTTTGTCTTTAAATTCAGCTTATCTGGTGACCACACTCTCATTTTAATCTGTCTTTTGTTTTCATTTTTCTTTCTTAATTGGGAAAAAAAGTACAGTCTGAGAGGATAACTTGGGACAATTGGAAAATAATTACGTATCAAATCGAATGGTTTAGAAGAAGACAAATATAACAGAAGTTTAACAAGGAGGAAAGATCAAAGAGGGATAATAAAGTCTCCCTGTAAGATAGTGGGCTTGAGCTAGACATTGAAGAATCAGGCGGACGTAAACCAGCAAAGTCAAAAGACATCAAGGCAGGAGGAGAAACTACAGCATCAGTTAAATATGACTGGTCCTGGTTTCTACAGAACGTAATGAGAAAAACCAAATAGACTGGACAGGAAATGTGGTATTTAGGGAGCAGTAGAAAATAAAGTTGGAGAAATAGGTGCAGGGTAAGATCAGAATGAGAGGGCTCTGAATGCCCTGTAGAGGTGATTGGATTTGAGGCCTGAGCAAACGTTGGAATTTTTCACATTGGAATAGTTTTTAAAACAGCACAAAAATTCTTCCTTTTTTCTCTCGATGGAAATAGAATAAAGCACAAACAAGGGAATGACAACTTTACTAATGGTGGAGCCATCTGTATTATTAGAAATCCCCAAGGGAAGAAGATATAAAGGATTTCCATTCAGCTTTTTATATATGCTTGTTATATCCACAAATGGAACATTTTTTTGCATGCAGGTGTACCCAACCACTAATTTTTGCAATTGTTACTTTTTTGGTAGTTAACTATTTATAATGGTTTTCACAAATCAGTATTTTTTTTTAAACCAAACTTATATGTTATTTTATTGGTGTCAGGAGCACCTGGTTAGGAGCAAGTTGGCGTTTGCTCTCCGGCTTGTGGTCCTGGAGAGTTGTCTGAGTCACACCCAGGATGTGTCACAAACAGGACTTGAGCAGGGAGGGATCTTTCTACCTCTGAGACCTGCTGTACAACCAGTACTCCCCATAGCCTCTCAGTGCTTGTTAAAGTAATGTTCTTTTGATCTGTATATAAAGTCTGTGGAAATACAATGTTGCAATTGAAATTACACCTGAAACATTTTTTCCTCTGAAGATCCTTAAAAACACCATTTTGGGTGAAGGGTTGTGGCCTAATTATTTGATTGAATAAAGAAGAGAAGAGATCTTAAACTAAACAGATACTAGAAGAAAGACCTTGTATGGAAGGCTGTATCTGTTACTCTGGACTGTCAGTTATTCTGGATCTGTTTCCTCATCTGTAAAAGAAGAAAGTTAGACTTGATATAACCTCTAAGGGCCCTTCCACCTCAAAAATCTATGATTCTTGTGACATAGTAGAGAAATTTTACCTCGTTTGTTTAGCATATTCACCAATCACAAAATCTTTTAAATTCCTTTACCTGGTACATAATGTGTTGGTGGACTGACTGGCTACATATTCTTTTCTAATTTAATATATGTAAAGTTATTTTAATAATCATTAATTTTAATCACATATCTTTAGAAAATACGTTGTAGAAAGGACAAAATTATAGTAACAGAAGAAATCCTTCTATAGATCTTAATAAATAAAAAGAAATGGTATAAATGAGCTAAAAAGATTGATATTCTATAATATTTCAGGGTATACATGATTACTCCAAATATGCTCTAATTGCTACCTGTCTGTACCACCTCATCCAGTGCAATAATTTTGTCCATGCCTTTCTATAAATCCTCCATAGAGGATTTAACTCAATATGCCCTTTATTCCACCAACCAATTGGAGTCTGAAGTACCATATTCCTGGAACTGTGCTTTACGTTGGTTACTGTTTATTCCCCCACCACTAGAACAGAATGTTACATACATTGTCATAGGCATTTTTGGTTATTTTTGGTGACAGTGATAATTGTTCACTTCCCAGCGTAGAGAGGCTGGTATTTTTTTAGAAATAATTGTTAAAAATAAATGACATCAGTAAAACATTTTTGATCACTAATTTAAAAACTTTTAAAAATTACTAATACACAGTTTTTATGTAAGTGCTTTTTATTGGGGAGAACAGAACAGAATTGTTGCTTCAGTTTTCTTGTTTGTGCTATGCTTCTCATTTGTCCTTGAGCTGACTAAAGGCAGCCTACTTTTTTTAATCATTTATATATATATATATATATATATATTTTTTTTTTTTCTTTAATAAAGGGAAGGAAAATGGAAGGTGAGGCAGTTGAAGCAATCATGGAGGAGTCTGAAACCTTCATCAAAGGAAAAGAGAGAAAAACATATCAGAGACGCCGGGAAGGGGGCCAGGATGAGGATGCTTGCCATATATCACAGACCCAGGCGGATGGAAGTGAAGTGGTTCAGGAGGTAAACAGCAGTGTCCAGATGGTCATGATGGAACAGCTGGACCCTACCCTGCTTCAGATGAAGACTGAAGTCATGGAGGGCGCAGTACCTCAAGAAGCTGATGCTGCTGTGGATGACACACAAATAATAACACTTCAGGTTGTTAATATGGAAGAACAGCCTATAAACCTTGGGGAGCTCCAGCTTGTTCAGGTCCCTGTCCCAGTAACGGTGCCTGTGGCCACCACTTCTGTAGAAGAACTTCAGGGGGCTTACGAGAACGAGGTCTCTAAAGAAGGCCTGCCCGAAGGCGAGCCCATGATTTGTCACACGTTACCTTTGCCTGAAGGTTTCCAGGTGGTAAAAGTAGGTGCCAATGGTGAGGTTGAGACATTAGAGCAGGGGGAGCTGCAGCCCCAGGAAGATCCCAATTGGCAGAAAGACCCAGACTATCAGCCACCTGCCAAAAAGACAAAAAAAACCAAAAAGAGCAAACTGCGTTACACGGAGGAGGGCAAAGACGTGGACGTTTCTGTGTATGACTTTGAGGAAGAGCAGCAAGAGGGCTTGTTATCAGAAGTCAACGCTGAGAAGGTTGTTGGTAACATGAAGCCTCCAAAGCCAACCAAAATCAAGAAAAAAGGTAAAATGAGATTGCCTGCAATAGCAGTGGAACAGAGCCTAAACAACATTGTGTATGAGTGAATCTAGTGTTGATTTGTTGTAGGTAAAACTCTTATTAACCAGGCTGAAACTGAAGCCTGGGGTTAATTTTCCCCACATTAAATACTTTGGGTTTTAATGTGTGGCTATAATAGCAGTGAGCTTGAAGGTAGAAATTCAGGTAAGATTTACCTAAAAAGGTCAATGAAATTTAGAGATCCACAGGCAAGTTAATCTAGAAATCCATGGAACAATCCAGGGATATTAAAGGTTTGGCTAAAATCCTTTCCTTGTATACAGGTGTAAAAAAGACATTCCAGTGTGAGCTGTGCAGTTATACATGTCCACGACGTTCAAATTTGGATCGACACATGAAAAGTCATACTGACGAAAGACCACATAAGTGCCATCTCTGTGGCAGAGCTTTCCGCACAGTCACCTTGCTGAGGAACCACCTAAATACTCACACAGGTGCTATAGGGCAAAGGGATGGAATGGGGGGAGGGCTACAAGGGGCCTTCTTTTTAGAACAGAAAGTGTGGGGTGTATAGATGATGCTTTGTAAGAAATTTCTTGTGGACAACTGTTTTGGATAGTCTTTCTGGTGGATGGAAGCCAGGCACAGCACTGAGAAGAGCCTGGACTTGGAGGGAGGAGAAGTGTAGGCTTGCATCCTCCCTCTTCAGCTTAATGGTAAAATGAAGAACCAGGAAATAGCCTTGTAGTTAATGTGAACTGTGTATTCCCTCAGCAATCTTGGAACTGCAACTCCATCATGCTTCTATAAATCAGCAAAACATTGGATGCAATAGATTTTATAAGACATCAATAAAACATTAGGTTAGAGGCACTGACACTGATCTCTCAGAACTTGTGTACAAATCCTTCTCCTGACATTATTTGTGTGACCATGGAGGAAGTTCACTAGCTATCCCTGATTAGACTGGATGGGCTGTGCCCTGAGGCTGCTTTGAACTAAATTGCCATGATCCTGTGAAAGCCATCCATTGGTGCTATCCCTTCTGGCACCAAGGGTCACCTCTCTGCCCAGGTAATGACCTCATCCGTCTTTGGACATCAGATTTATAGCTGGAAGAGATGCTAGGCCATTTAGTACAATCCTCTTCTCTTATAGAATAGGAAAGTGAACATCAAGGAGGTGACCTGCCATGTCCAGATTCACTGTGCTAAAGCAGTTTTATGCAGATATTACCTTCCTTGAACCTCACAGCAACCCTGGAAGGGAGGTGGTGGCATTACAGTACCCCATTTTACAGATGTGAAAGTTGAAGTATGCCCAGGATCCCACAGCTTGGAATTGTCTGAAGTCAGATCCTGACTACAGACCCCGCTGAGCCACCTAGCTGCAGTATTGCAGATTTAAAATTTGGTATGCTCGAATCTAGAAGAAATGAGCTAAGTAGCAGCAAGTGTGTACAGTTATCCACAATTATCAGGAGGGTGTGAAACTGTTGACTAGATCTTAAAAGAGAATAACCAGTAGCTCCCACCCTCTCCCTTTAGCCCATGAAAAGTCTATGCTGCTTTCCAAATGTAGAATCCTATGATATGGGCCAAAAATGGACAGTCAGACTGTGATCAACTAGAAACCTGCTGCATGTTATTTCTGTGGTAGAAGAGGCAGATCACCAGAAAACAAGGAGTTCAAGGCTGTTAAGGAGTTGAAACAGGAGTACTGGATGTTAACTGTGTCTTGATGCCATCACATTCCCCTGATGATACTGGCTTGCCCCCTGGTGTGGCCCACCAGCATGGTGATTCTTAGTAGTACCAGTCCAGAATCACACAGTACCTTCAGGTTTACAAACCACTTTACAAAGGCTTTGGTCTGATAGTGGTGAGTGTCATCAATCTTCTCTAGCCTGTTGGAGTGAGTCATTGTGATACCAAGGTTGGAACATAGATGCTTTTGACTTGTATGACCTTGAACAAGTCCTTTCCCCTCCCAGTTTCTCTGAGATCAGTAACTATGAAATCCTGGCTCACATCATCAGCTCCACAAAGGACTCCACAACCTCAGGCCTCATGATAGTAATCTTGCCTTGTAACATTTTTCATATATTTATTGTGCATTGTACATTACAGAACTCTGCAGCTACTAGACTGAATTTCTCAAGGACAGGGGACCTGTCTTTTCTAAACATTAGATCTTCTGCAAGGCCTAGCACAGTGTTCTAATGGTGGTAGGTTCTTAATAAATGATGGTACTTAGGAAAACAGGATTGACTTGTTTGTGTTCTTTCCTTTTAAGGTACTCGTCCTCATAAGTGCCCAGATTGCGACATGGCCTTTGTAACCAGTGGAGAATTAGTGCGGCATCGACGCTATAAACACACCCATGAGAAACCCTTCAAGTGTTCCATGTGTGATTATGCTAGTGTTGAGGTAAAGGTTACATTTTTCAGTCATCTTTTCCATAGAACAGATCTCTTCAATGCTAGCGTTGAACACAGTTTCTTATGTTGAACACTTAATTTAGGACTTGCCAATAATCAATTCTTGATTATATATAAACACTGAGAGTAATCACTGGAATTTGGTGGGAGTGGGGTAGAGAGGGTTGTAAAATGAATTCTGAACCTTTCCCACCACACCAGTTGTTTTTGTCATAGTGTGCAATTTAGCTGCAATGGGGAATGACAGTTGAGTAGAGGAGGGTGCAGTTCCTTGACTGATAAATGTTCAGCTGTCATGTGTAAAGTTGTACACGTCGTTGGGGCGACTAAAGAGTAGACCCTCCATAATGCCTACTTTGAAGTTTGTCTAATAATGATGAAGATAGGACAGGTAGATGATAGTAATGTGAGCAAAAATAAAAATGACCGTTAGTGAGTAGGCAGGAGGATGGCTGTAGGAATTAGAGGCAGAGAGTTAACCCTACATAGGTGGTCACTGAAACCATGGAAATAAATGGATTCTGAAGAAAGTGGAGAGGGCATAAGACCTACACATAGACTCTTGTTTTAGGCATGAACATGTTTACTAGGTTAGAAGAGGCAACATCAGAAGACAGAGGATAGTCAGAACATGGGGAACAGTAGATTGTGGTCAAAAGACCACCAGTTCTAATCTGGAATTTTGGTCCATGAATTGATGGTCCATTGACAAGCGCAAGGCAACAGAACATGAGGATGTGATCCTTTAGAACTTTGGAGTTTGTTTTTAATGTCCTTAAACTGAGCTTTTGTGCTTCAGCACTGCTAAAATTGCCATTTGTATCTAAGAAGGCTGATGACTCAATGCTTCTTTGCCACAGGTCAGCAAGTTGAAACGTCACATTCGCTCTCACACCGGAGAGCGCCCATTCCAGTGTAGCTTGTGCAGTTACGCCAGCAGGGACACATACAAGCTGAAAAGACACATGAGAACTCATTCTGGTATGCTGCTCTTTATGGTTAGACTCAGACTGCTTTTTTTCAGATGTTGGCTTTGTTTTAGTAGATCGTCTGTCTGGGAATTCTTGACCCACTTGTTACTAAATGGGCAACTAACTGGCATGTAATGAACACGTGTGGCAAAGCCTGGTTTCGTTATTTTTAAAATTCAGGTTGATATGTGATCTCATCATGTAGGTCACTCAGCAACAAGGCAGATCACATCCCATTCAGATTGCCTACCCATCTTGTGTAAGTCTGCTCCAGATCCTCCCCATCAGTTCGCCACAGCAGGTCCACCGAGTGTGTTTGTGAAGTTATTTCTTCCTGACATTTCTAGGGTTCCAGTGGACACATGGTGGGTTGTCTACCAGTTATCCTTCAAGCTTGCCAAATGATCAGCTCATCATCTTTTTCACTCATTCCTTTCTCAGACATCTTTTACTTCAGTTTTCCTTTTTAGTTCCTTATTGTTTAAGTGCTAAAACCTCTTCATATCCACCACACTTTTCTGAATGACACTTATTTTTACTTCTTTGGAAACCATAGTGTTCCATGACTTTTAACCATTCAACAACACTGTTAAAATACTAGTTTTCAAAAGTTGGACCTTGATAACTTTCTGCTCAATAATATCAGGCAGAGCACCAAACAGGGAGATGTATGGTCCCGCACAGGTATTTGCCACTGTCATAGAGGAGATCCAGTAGAGAATTCAAAGCTGAAGGAGAGATTCCTCATAGAGTGTAAGTTCTTCCAGGTGTTCCTCTTTGGGGATGACATTGTGCTGCCTTGTCTCAAGCTTCAGAACAGAATCCTAGATAAGATCCATCACCATTTGAAAGGCTTTTGGCTTCTCCAGCTATACAGGAACAACAATCCCTGCGTGCATCGTTGTGTTCAACATCCTTCCAGTGTCCATTTCTATAACCTCGATAACTTGTTCAAATAGTCATGTATTATACACCACATCTTACTATTTTTAGTTTTCTAGCTTTGTATTACTCTGGCTCTTTGTTTTGATTGTACACATACTGAGGGTTCAGGAATGATGATGCCCTCATTAGTAATGAGTCTCTCTGTCTCAGAATATAATCACTTTGTGGGAACTAAGGAAAGGGGCATGCTGTCCTGCGCTAACCATGTCTGCTGCCTTCCAGTTCTTGAAAGTATTTATGGTATACAGCTGCGAGGTTTCTGTGTGGTCAATAAGTCTTAGACCTCTCTTATTCTTTATTCTAGAAATGCATTTTCTAACATAATTTTCACCTTGCCCATATCCACCTTTGCACTCGGAGTCAACAAGTATCAAATACGTGTTTTAATTTGGAGAGTCTTAGCAATTCCTCATTTCCTTTCCTCTTCATCTTCTGCGGCTGATGCTGACTTAGCCGCTGCGCTCACTTATTAGTCTTTTTGCAGATAACTGTCCTGAGTACCGCAGCAGCAGACAACCCAATATCCCATGAAATCGTATTTCTCATCACCTTACCTTGGGCAGCTGCTTTGTCCCTCCAAGGAGGACTTGGGACTTTCTTCCTTTAGAGCAAGAAGGCTGTGATTGGTGCATTTGAGTTTCCCCCACACTATATTTGCTCTTTGGTCATTGAACAAGAATCTCTGCTTTAGCAGCAGCCCAGATTGGTGTTTGTAGATGGCTGTATCTGATTCTTAACACTGACATCTCTGCCACTCTGCCTTTCTCCTGCTCTCCTGCACCTTTACCTGCAGAAGCAGCAATTGGCCACCTGGAACTGAGAACTGTTTTATGTTTTCCTTGATTTGTGTGCTACCATGGCTAGAGGGTTCATCCCCCAGTGACCAGCACTAACAGTGAAGAGTCTGGTCCTTGGGAAGCAGTCTTCCACTGGTGTTATACTCAGAGACGTTCCAGTGTGGAGAAATCTGATAAACTTGGTGTTCTGCTTATATAACCCTTCCGTGGATTGTCTTCCTAGGACTTTGTGGAGAAGAGCTGAGCTCTCTAGGAGGAATTCTTGTTTGAAACATGAGGTTTGTGTATCTCAAGTTGAGTTTTAATCAGTTTGCTAACTTAGGGAAAATTTCTAGGCTGTTGTGCTTCTCATCTTCATCTTCCTTTTCTCCTCTGATAAGCGCCATTATCACTGTAAGATCAGAAAACAAAAAATTTTAAATTCTCTAGCAGTTGCTATAAAAAGAAAAAAAAAGAATCTTAGGAACTGACAGTTGATCTGAGAATTCTAATAGACTCTTCAGAGTCTTGGGAAGGCTGATGTAAATCTAGACAGTAGCTTGCTGAAATAGATTTTCTTAATTGTTCTGTGGTTTATGAAGCTTTGATTATTTAGACCCATCTTAAGTCAGAGTTATATAACAAACGTGTTCAACTCTGTTTCTTCTTAAGGTGAAAAGCCGTATGAATGTTATATTTGTCATGCACGGTTTACCCAGAGTGGCACAATGAAAATGCACATCTTACAGAAGCACACGGAGAATGTGGCCAAATTTCACTGTCCACATTGCGACACTGTCATAGCCAGAAAAAGTGATTTGGGTAAGTTGTTTAGCTGTTTATTCATCAGAGGTCCTCCTTGAAGAGTGTGTGAAAACATGAGCATTAGAGTGGAGTCGGGATGAGCTAACTGGTACAGACCTGGAAACTGGTGTTTGCGCACATGCCTGGGTTTGACAGAAACTAACTGCTTTGTTGCCATTTCCGTTGTTTCTCCAAGAAGAGTAGCGTTCAGGCTGAAAGGTTTTTACCCCTGAAAACAATTCACCAACAGAAACCATTTGATGGAATTATTTTAGCAGAGCACTATGTATTAGATGCAAAGTTTAGGTAAGGTAATGGGCTCTCAAGTTTATAATCCAGTTAGTAACAAACATGCAATTATAATATATGTTATATGAGGGATGCCTTAGAAAGATACAAAGCAAAGTATTCACTGAGATTTGAGGGTTCTCACACAGGCTGGTGCCTCTGGAGGAATTGTTATTTGAGTTAGGTTTTAAAGGATGGGGACAAATTCCAGCAAAGGAACGAGGCATTCTGAGACAACACGGAAGCAGTGTAAACCTTATGCTTGGGAACTGAGAGAAAACTGACACTTAAGAGTACAGGTCCAGGAATAATATTAAATTAGACTCAAAGAGCTAGGTTGGTGCCAGATAGAAATTTAAATCTGACTCAGAAGGTAAAGAAACCCTCATAAGATTTCTGTACAGAAGAGTGATGTGGCCAGAGCTGGGCATTGCAATAGAAGAAAAAGTACATTTTTATCAGACCATTTCCCAGTTAAGAGTCAGGTCCTGTCAGGAAGTGAAATATTTTTCACAACTGAATTCAGCCCTTCTTATAAGCCTTGTCATGGCATATTATGTCAATTTATTCTTCACAGTTGAAAATTTGCTAAGTCTTAAGAGAGGTAGTGTTGCTCATACTTAACGTGTGTTGTTCAGACAAGAACTTGTGTAAAGTTAGACAGTTTCTTTACTAGGTTTCATGTTAAATACATTTTTTATAGAATTAATCGAAAACTCTTTCTCAGATGCTATCCAATTTGGTATTTTCACATGTCCTTTAATTGAGGTAGAGGATAAACCTGTCTTCTTGTGACATAACATAGGCCCTTTTTTTGAATGGAGACTTCTTTTTTGCTCATAAAATAAATGAACTTGCTAATAAAGACTGGAAAATTGGAGCTGAAATCTAAACTGATACCCTGCTGAAGAAAAGGCAATAGTGTGATATGATTATGTAGAATTGTGATATTAGAAAGGAATTTTAATAATAATCTAGAACTCTTAAGCTAGAAGTAACATTTGCATGTATTGTCTCGCTGATCCTCACAGGCCTGTGAGGTTAGAGTACACACGCTGGTTAGTGCCATTGACAGATAAGAACCAAGCCTGCAGAGGGTGAGACTGTCAGCCCAGGAACTGATACTGACTCAGCGCTCAAAGCTGTGAATTGTGCCACATGGCATTTTAGTTCAATGTTATCTTTAAAAAATAAACATAAAGAACAGATATTGAATAATTTATGAGGCATCATATTTGGACACTGTAGGAAAGAATAAATACAAGCTTTGATCCCTTCCTGCCCTCAAATTGCCTACATTCTATAATAATTACTTGAAAGTGCACCACCCAAAAAAGAAAGTCCACCAGAAAGACAAAGCACAAGAGATGGTGTTATGCAAAGGGGAGACCTGGGCTAAAATTCCAGCTATTGTAGACCATAGAAAGTAGCACTCAGTCTAAAAGGTTTTACCCCTGAGTACAGTTCACCAACAAATTCCATTTGATGAATTACTTCAGCAGCATTGTGGTATTAGGGAAAGGGAAAGTTCAGGTAAGGTATGGGCTCCAGTCAAGGAGTAACAAACACCATTATAATACACAATTATGTGAGGGATGCCTTAGAAAGATTAAAAAATAGTGTTAAATGAGGTTTGAGTGAAATGGTTCTCACATGAGTTGGTTCCTCCGGAGGATTTATCTTCAGACAGCTTCTTCTATCTGAGCCTCAGCACCCTCACCCTGTAAGTGGAAAGGATTGCTTGCTCACACACTTGTGAGGAAAGTGCCTTGTGATTCTTAAAGCACAGCACATGTGGGCTGCTATTTTATAAATGTGAGTTAAAGTCAGCTAGCTAAAGATAAGCCTTTAGTATAGGGATTAAGTATTCACTAGAATAGAGTTCATTTGCTTTTTATTTTATACATCAAAGTATGTATTGGCCTTCTTTCAGGTGTCCATTTGCGAAAGCAGCATTCCTATATCGAGCAGGGCAAGAAATGTCGTTACTGTGATGCTGTGTTTCACGAGCGGTATGCCCTCATTCAGCATCAGAAATCCCACAAAAATGAGAAGCGCTTCAAGTGTGACCAGTGCGACTATGCATGCAGACAGGTAATCTTTGAGGGCTTCCCAGGAGGGTAAGAAAGCACTTACTGCCTCCTCTTGCTCATGTGTACTTAATGGTCCTATTTGTATGACACAGGAGGAGGTAGGATGTATCAAAATGCAGTCTTTAACCACATAAAGGACTGCTTAAGCAATTTATGTGGGAACAAGTACAGAATTGGAAGAAAAGTTTAGAAAAGGGATAGGAATGGGAGGGGGGGGCAGGAAATGGAAAATTGGAATGTTATGTGACAGGAAAACTTGAGTCATCTTGGCACTTGGTATTATTCAAATGACCTCTAGTGCAGTGAAGAACCTTTGACCTGTATATGTCTTCAGGAGCTTTTGAATGAATCAGTTTTGAAAACTGGAGAACATAAAAGAAACCTCCTTTATTTCCTCATTAAGTGTTAACCAGGAATGCTCAATAATATTGAGGCTTAACTTTAGGAGCTCTGTCAGATACTTTAATTCAGTAGCAGGCAGTGCTTTCTGAGCCCATTTTCTTACACTCCCAGGAACGGCACATGATAATGCACAAACGAACACATACTGGAGAGAAGCCCTATGCCTGCAGTCACTGCGACAAGACCTTCCGCCAGAAACAGCTCCTGGATATGCATTTCAAACGCTATCATGACCCCAACTTTGTCCCTGCTGCTTTTGTCTGTTCTAAGTGTGGTAAAACATTTACACGCCGGGTAAGTGCTGAATTTTCCTTTTCTTATACATTTTCTCTAATGGTTAATTCTTCCCTACTTCATATTAGTAGACTCTACCTTCTGCATCAGTTGGATTTATTTAGAACTTGTGTACCTGCATCCTTAATGTAAAATACCTGACGTTCTTTTTATAAATAATCTACGCCAGTATTTCTGTAGTATCTTTAGGTTTATATTCTACTTTCTTTTTATTCAAAACACCCTGTGAGGTAGACTGTCCTAGTGTTATCTTCATTTTACAGATGAGATTTACCCGCGGTTAGACATAGCAAGAGTTAGGGCTTCATCCAGGGTGTTTTCATGCCTATTGTTTTCCCCTTTATGAAAGTAAAGAGACTATTCTGACTCTTCTTTGCATTTTGTTTTAAAAGAATGAAGATCTTGCTTTGTGGCCTGTTGCGTTTGTTAAATGCTTGTTTTTTCTTCGTTTTGTTTAGAACACAATGGCAAGGCATGCTGACAATTGTACTGGTCTAGATGGTATAGATGGAGAAAATGGAGGTGAAACCAAGAAAGGCAAGCGTGGGAGGAAAAGAAAGATGCGCTCTAAAAAAGAGGAGTCATCTGACAGTGGTAAGGACTTTGCCTCCTGGCTCCCCCTAGGCCAGATTCCCCTCTACCACATTAAATATTTAGTGCATTGTGGTGCTTGCTAATACCAATTATGTCCATACTTAAGAGGAGTGTCTTAACTCCAGGGCTATGTAGGAAGTTTTCAGATTGGCGTACAAAAATGTCCACTGCACCATAGTAATTACATGTGTGATGGTATGCTTGCTGTATGAGAGCCATACAGGTATATTATCTAGGCATTTTAAGGGGCTTTTTGGTTTCTTTTTAAAGAAATTGTGTGGGAAAATTCAGACTGTATATGTGAATTGTCCCATTCAAGTAACAATGGCCCTCTGATCCAGGAAAGTGGCTTCAGTTGCTGGTACCCATCTTACCTCCTACAACTCTTCGGAAAGCTAGCCTACTGTTCTGCGTTATCCATAGCATGAAGGTATAGGACTAAATATTCTCTAAGGTCCCTTTCTGCTTTCCAGTTTCTGTGAGATCAGATAAGTCTGGCAACCAGTGGTACTTTAATTATATGCTTTTCTGCGTCTGGACCTTCTGTCTCCCTCCCATCTGGCTTTAAAAAGCTTTAGCAACATAGAATTAAAATGAACATCCAGGTTCAGGTACAAAGGAGTCTGCCTTGATGATATTAGCAGAAACCCAACAAGAGTGTTACACATGCACACACCCCGAAGGTGCGGAAAGATAATTCATATAAATATTTTTCCACTTTCTCACTCTTCCAATCCCTTCCCCCTTCTGCACCCCACAATTTTGCAAGAAGAAAATGCTGAACCAGACCTGGATGACAATGAGGATGAGGAGGAAACTGCCGTTGAAATTGAAGCTGAACCAGAAGTGCAGCCTGTGACTCCAGCCCCACCACCGGCCAAAAAACGAAGAGGGAGGCCACCAGGCAAGGCCAGCCAGCCCAAGCAAGCTCAACGTGAGTTACTTCCCTTGACTTAGGCAGCGGGAACTGAGGGCTCCCAGCCTAGACACACAGACTGGTCATTACCCTGCTGTGGCAGCAGCTGTTTGGGGGCTTGTTTTTTTTTAAACCCATTTGCCATAAAAGTGACACCCCCATCTCTAGACAGCTTTTAATCCCATCATCCTACTCTGAAGAACATTTTTGCTGTTACATGGGATGGGAATTAAGTCAAGACAAGTCAAATCATGTTTCCACTCTGCATAGGATCTTTCTCTGTCACAGGAGTTTGATAGTAAAATGTTGGCGAGATGGGCAGGAGGAGGCATGGTCTTGGCTTTACATGTAGGATTCAAGCAAGAAGGATGTGTAGGTTGTATTTCTGTGCATCTCTTTAGATGATCATTTCTGTGCATGTGTGTATACATATACAGTCTTTGGGAATAACGATGCATGCAAGATTGGCTTCAGAACCACTTAAATTAGCCAGAGAGGTTGTTACTTTCATTCTTTTGAAGACATGGAATAAACAGTCCTCCCCCTCCTTCTTTTTCTTGTGATATCTCTGAAATTTTCTTAAGAGGAGCCATTGTTCCATGTAAAATTGTGCTCTGAATGGTTTCAGAGGTAATACCTCGATTGTTGTGAGAGCGCTGGCTCCTTTTTACATTCATGAAAGCCTGCAGCAGATGGGATGATAAAAGAGGTTAGAGCAGACATTGTGCAACTGTTTCCATCGTTTTAATTTGTGTAGTCTTCTTTTAACTTCTGGAAAACCTCTTTTAAGCCACAGGGATCAGTTCTTTAGGGAAACAGCAGAATTTGTACTTAAGATCCAGTGATCTTTACCACTTCCACACACAAGAATGTTCTCTGTGCACCCTGTGTAAAACTCTGAATTGGACTTGTTACCATCTTAGACTATCTCTGTATTGTGATTATCTAGCCTATACTTGAAGCCTTATTGTGAAGGAATTTTTCTTCATGTCTCTTATGTGGTAGTGGTGAAGTAGGTGGTTAATTGTAAAATGGAACTACCCCATCTCTCCCTGGCTTTTAGGGGGTTCTAAGAATGCTGTAGCAGCTGCTCTGTGTAACATGGAAAGCCAGGAAAACAGATTTTCAGTCCTGCCTCAGTAGGTGGAATTTTCTTTCAAATGGCTTCACCTCCTTTGCCAGCTATGAAACAGACTTGGTTGCCAAAACAAACTAAGAATTTTAACATTCAGGAAAAGTGTTGGTAGGTGCTTATCAGCATTTTGCTTTTCCTGATCTTCCTCCTTCTCCCCAAGGGCCCTCCCTGCCCCCCCCCCCCCCAGCATGCTCGCAACTGCTTGCTGCCCTCTTTCCCAAATAATCTTGTACGTAAATATTTTGTATTTGTTCCTTTATCTAGGCAGCTGTGGCATCATAAATGGACAGCTGACCTAAGATCCCGGAAGCCATGGCTTTAGGTCACACCTTTGACATGGGCTGACTTTATGCAACCCTGGGCACTCAATTTCTCAGGGTCCTGGGCAAGTCTCTGAAGACCCTTAAGTTGCAAAGAAGGTGCTGGCCTGCATTGGTAGAGTGACTTTTCCTCACCTGGGAATTTCCTTTGTCACTGAAACCAGTTCCAGTCCCTATCATGATTCTCTTTACATCTGCTCTGTATTAATAAATACTTATTGATGGATTTAAACTGGGATGTGTTTTTTAAAAAAGCATTTTAATTAAGCAGATATTGAAATGGGGTGCCAATTTTTTGCTGCTTTCTGGGGTGTAACAGTTTGTTTCCAGGGATACTAATAGTCACTAGTACGTAAGTATTAGAAAGAAAGAGTAATGGATCCCATTCGAGTAGAACGAGGTACCTAGCCCCTACTTGCCAAATAGTGGAAGAAGTTCATGTTATACTAACTAGGGCATGTTCTGTGTGTTCTCTCTACAGCCACATTGATTTAGGGTTGACATGATTTTAACTGTACAGAACCACTCTAGACATTATAGTCTCATAGTGACCCTTTGTTGTGTCTCTTGTGAAATGTACTATCAGGATATTTGTACTCCACTGTTAAGGCATCCTAATTAGGAACCTCAATATAAAGAGGTTGAAAATGATGCCATATGAGAATCTATTGGAGTTGAAAGAACTGGGGGTGTTTAACTGGAAAGGATGAAGCTTGAGAGGGAACACAAGACCTCTTGAGCTATTTGAAGGACTCTTATATGTAGGACTGTTCTGCTTGGCCTCACAGAGCAGAATGGAGAATTAGTGAGGGTCATGTTTAGACTTAGTGTAAAATAAAAAACAACTTTCTAAGAGATACCTCCTAAAGCACAAGGGGCTGCCTCCTGAAGTAGTAAGGGCCCGCTCACTGGAGTTTTTTCATTCAGGGATACTGGTTCAAGAAGAGGCCGGGAGAGATCACCTTTAAAGTCTCTTCCCCTTCTGTGATTATATTTAACAAGAGAAAGGAACAGAATATTTTCTTTAGGGGATTTTGACATTTGTTTTTTGTGTTTCTCCCCATTCTCCTCATTAGCTACAGCAATCATTCAGGTTGAAGACCAGAACACTGGTGCAATTGAAAACATTATAGTGGAAGTCAAAAAAGAACCTGATGCCGAAACAGTAGAAGGTGAAGAAGAAGAACCCCAGTCTGCTGTGGTGGAAGCTCCCAATGGAGATCTCACCCCAGAGATGATTCTGAGCATGATGGACCGGTGATGGAGGAAGGCTCTGCCCACTGAACTGGCCTGGGCTGTGTTTCAACGGCTCAATCTTATTTTTTTCTTTTTCTTTTGTTTTCTTGGCTTTGGGAAATGCATCAGTTTAGACCATTTTACCAAACATACTGGGAACTAAACTCTTCAAAAATTATGGTAGAAAATGTGATTTAACTAGAACTTGCTGTTTGATGTTAGCATTGCAGATCATGGAACGTTAGCATACACACTGAGTCCTTGAGGGGGTTGACGATGAAATTTGAAATCCACATTGCAGTGATGGTCCAAGGACCGTGTTTACATGTGACCAGTTTTGTAGATGGAAATGGAGACATTGGAGCCCTTCCCTGAAGCCCTTATGGTAAACCACTCCGGAATTGCCACCAAGGTTTCCCAAAGTTCTACAGCCCCTTCCTAGAAGAGTTTTTAATTGTAAATGCAGACTTGGGAGGGTCCTAGACTTTTAAACCATTTTTATTTTTGCTTTTCCCTGACTCCCTATGGCTTGGAGTTAGCTGCACACCAGTAATATGGCATGCTATGATTGATTTCTGTCCTGAACACTTTGCTGCTTTCTTAGCAAAGCATCTGTTATGGTCAAGCTTGTAAATACCTGGTTTTTGTTTGGTTTTTTTTTTGGTTTTTTTTTTTTACATTTTAATCTTTTCCATTAATTAAGAGGTTGGAAAGAAGTGCAGTTTAAGAAGCCCAGCATTTTAATTAACTTACAAATTAAGTTACAACAGACTCAATAGTATGTAAATGTTGGAAAAAATTAATGGCTCACAATCACGTAGAAGAAGGTACCCAGACTATTGCTTGCTGAATAATGGGAGTCCACGTGGAACGTTTTTTATTCCGAGCACATGGAACTGGCATTGGAACCTTGTATGATTAACTGTTATGATTTCACATCTACGTTTTCTTTGCCCTGTTTTATGGCTGTATTTTTGTGTTTTACAAATCCTCTGTAAGGCAAAAACAGCGGTTTTAAGTGGGTCATGGTAGCCCTTGGAAAACCTGGGCCAGGAAATTTCGCTAGGTCAGTAATTTAAATTTTGGATCTTAAAAAGAAACAATAATGTGAAACAAACACAACTTTCAAAACAAATGATGCTTGTATATGGACTGTCATGTTAAAAATGTAAGCTTTTTATAGAGTCTTGCTGATTTCAAACAAATTTTTCTTCTATGTATCGCTTTTAAGAAAGGCTATAAGTATAGCTATCAGACTCTAGGTTGATGCATTTTTGTACTTCGCTGTACTGTGTGATATTTTTCATTATTTTAGAAGGCCAACATGAGAACTGTAATAAAATATGTAATGGGGGTTTGAAAGCTGGGAAGGTGAATTATACTGCTGTACAGCTAATAAATAATAATGGATTAACATGTGCTCTAGACAGCTAGTTTCGTTTGAGCTGTGTAAGAACTCAGTTCCTGGCTTGATAGGGTTTTGTCATCCCCAGACTTATTTCAAGCTGTTCTCCAGCTGCCACTGGCAAAGCTGCCAGGCTTTTGTTTTCTTCTCTGCCCTCAGATGGCATGCCGTGTTCCTGGGAAGTCAGGGCCTGCTCCAGCATATGGAAAAGAGCCCGCAAAACGACTTGGATTTTGAGGGACATGTCGATTACTGAATTCCTGTGAAGTTTGCTGGGGGAGAAGAATGTGTTCATGTTAATGAATTCCCTCCAAGTCTGAAGTGCTGAATCCCAAGAAGCATTTCTGTCTCTTGTTCTCTTTGTTCCTAACACCCACTCTTTCAGAGAAGTCACAAACCTTGGGACGAAAGAGGCCCTGTAGGTAGTTAAGGATCCAAGCCACCGGATTACAGGAATCTTGAAAATCCAGCATGAATCAGGAACGTACAAGATCCCAGAAAGTAGAGATGGTCACAGTGTATAGTCTGACATCGATGAGAAAGTAGAGCAGACTAATCAGAAAGTTCCTTGCTGTCAGTGAGAAGTCTCAGAGGATAGTTCCATCAATGAGTGACAAGTTGTCCTGCAATTGACTCGAGCGCTATGCACCAACCTTCTTGTCAAGGTCATCTCCAGTGACAGCAGCAGCCACCCTTCTGTGGGAGGACTTTTGATGGTTACTGTCTTTGCCTTTGTCATTCTTATGAATTAGACCTCTGCCTAATGCCACAGGGAGAATTCCTCTTTGCCTTGTGCCTGCTTTTCAGACTTTGAGCTCATTAATGCCTTGTTCAGAATCTTTGGAAGTCATTGCCAGGCCAAGCAGCACAAGCAAGCACCTCCATTCTCATTAGCTGTAGATAACATATGTATTACGTAAACATTTCTCTTTGACTCATCCTATTGTCTTACTCCTGGTAACAAAGGGAATATGGGTATAATCTGAGCACACTCTAGTGGGGGAAATGTCTATTATTCTTTAACACATCAGGCGGTTGAGGAGGAGGGAAATGAGAACTTTGGGCACCACTTCCAGTTCCCTTCTTGGGATTCGTTGTCACTCTGTTGTGTTTTCTGTATTGTGTGGTGGTTAACATTTCCCAAGCGCCCACCATGTACCCTGATCTGTACAGAACGTGGGGAAAGACAGTCTCTGCTTTTAAAAAGCTCCCATCACTTCTTCCTCCCACTGAGGCTCTTTATTTTTCCCTGGATGTACTTGTCATTTTTAGAAGTTTAATCCCATGTTTCAAACTTGGAGATCCTTGGTAGTCTTGATGTCAGTCATCCTAATTAGGATCATCTGTCAAGTCCACAAATGTGATTTTTCAACTGTGCTTCAAAGATCCCCTAAGAGCCAAGTGGTTTGCATTGCTTAGTTTTATTTTTTCCTTGCCTATGGTTTTCATATCACCTAAGGGTCAGGAGACCTGCTGTCAGGCTTAACTTGAAAAATGGCCACAGTCTAGTCCTGAAGAGGTGAAGTGGTTAGGAGCTGGTGCTGTAGGATTCCAGCCCAAATTCACCCTCTTGTTCAACAGCCAAGTTTTTCCACTCAGGATTCTGCTCATGACCGTGCTTGGCCCCATTCATGCTTCATCAGCCTTTCTTTGCTGTCCCTTGTTGTCATGAGAGTAAGTTCCTTGTATATTTCCTTTTTTTCCTGCATGGTGGTCAGACCAACTCCATGTCGGTCATTTGTTATCTCTTGACATTGGTGCTTTCCCCTTCAAATCTTTCTTGACTGTGACTTTCTCAGTTTAAGTACAAAGGCACTTAATGTGAGACTCCTTTACCTTGGCGTTTTATGGTTGAGATGATTTCTTTCTGATTTGAAGTATTTTATTAATCTTGATGGGTTAGGTCCCAACAGTTTTCTTTCTCTGAAAAACTGGGGATCTTCATTGACGTTTCCATCTTATATCTGTCAGTGACCCACTCTATATTATGTTAGCCATTTTGCAGGAGTGGCCTGAAGCTCAAGTTGAATAGGGTCATGTCCATGCAGGGCAGAAGACCTAAGCCTGGAACTTACGTCAACTCCAGGTCCAGTATACTTAACTCCCTTTCTCGACCTTAAGTACTAAAAAAATTAAAGAACTTCCTTTGCTTATTGAACTTTGGGGTCTGTATGGTCTTCCTGCCAGATATCTCTGCTCCATTAGCTGAGTTTCTTTTGTTTTGTAAGACAGTGGTTTATACTGTACTTCTGATCTTACTCCAGGTAATAGTCAATTTGTTCCTTCCTGTTATGACCCACGAGGTTGACAATTGTAGCTAGATATGTTTTATATTTCCAGCACCTCCTGGATTCGCAGATCCCCACTTTGACCAGAGCAAAAAATTCTCAGACCACTTCTGGCTCAATAGCTTGGTCTTCCTCGGTCTCTCTCCCCTTTTCAACTAACAATGCTTTTCCTTACAGCCATGAAGTTTCTTCTGCTGCAGCCCCCATCCCTAAGCAGCTTTGTAGAAATGCCATTTTTGTGACTCTTTCACCCACATCCACTTAATGTAGAACCATGTTTCCATGACCAGTGCTTCAGTATAGTGGAATGAAAGTGATGGAGAGCCTTGCTTCAGAGGCTGTGCCATGGCGGGTAATTGGTCTTTGTTCACAAAACTTTGACTCCTACTTATCTTCCTCCCTGGGGTTACCATCAATGCTTGTTCTGGAGGGGAAGGTAAAACTGAGCTGTGATAGATCCCTGGGCTAATATCTCTTCTAACTCACCTTCATCCCTTCTTGAGGTTGTAGGTGCCAAGTGAACTCTGAATTGTTTGAAAAATCATGCAAAAGATACAAAATAATTGGTATTATCTCACTCCCTCCCTCCCCTTCACTTCTTTGCTGTTTTCTCAGTGGGAGGGAATGGATCACCAAGTCCTGGTTCCATTAACATCTTAAATTTATTCCTTTTTTTTTCCAGCAAAAAATGGTTCCTTCACATTTTTTTTTACTGCTTTAAGACTTAATAAGAAAAATAGAAGAAAATGTCCTTACTTCTACATCATGTCTGATAGATGGTCAACCAGCCTTAGGCTGAGTATCTTAGGAATTCACTATTGAGCAAGATAGCCACTGCTGGACCCATCTGATCATTAGAAAGTTGTAATAGTTCCTCCTCTTTGTGTAACTTGTACCTCTTGATCTTTATCCTGCCCTTTAGAACTATATATAAGGAGTGTGTCCTTGCATGACTGCAGCCCGGGCTATCCTGAAAACTCGTCTTCTCTGGGCTCACTGTTTCCATGCGCTCTGTAGAATGGTGAAATTGCTCCAGACTTTAGATGACTTTATTCTACCAAGGAGGAGGGTAAGGCACAAAGTGGCTGTTAACTTGTCCATCATGGGACCAGAATGCAGGGCTCCTTCTTGTTACTATGGTGTAATGCAGTGGGAAGTACTACTTATGCTATTTATGATGTTGCTAGGGCAAAAATGATTTATTTGCAGGTGAAGAATCAGGACACGTAGGGAAAAGATTGGTCTAGAAATAATCAGCAAGAGACGATCAATTCTAAGCATTACCTTGTGGGAGCCATTCTTAAGCAGCCTTGGTAGATATGTCACCTAATTTCCAAACTCCTTAAATGGAGGCTAAAATGTTCCCCTCTGCTAAAACGTCTTCTTTGCCTCATCCCCTTCATTTCACATCCTCCCTTGGGGGCTTATGATCCCTGTTTATAAACTTTTAACTACTCTATTTGAATAATTAATGAAATTTTTCTTTCCACAATCATTTGTGGGCAGCTAGATGGCACAGTGCATCTGGGCCTTGAGTCAGAAAGACTCATCTTCTTGAGTTCAACTCTGACCTCAGATACTTCCTAGCTGCATGACCCTGACCAAGTCACTTCACCCTGTTTGCCTCAGTTTCTTCATCTGTAAAATGAGCTGGAGAAGGAAATGGCAAACCTATCCAGGATCCTTGCCAAGAAAACCCCAGATGGGGTCATGAAGAGTCAGACAACTGAACAACACAACACCTTTTTTAGGTATCCTGAGTTATCACCATTTTATAGATAAGAAAAACTGAAGCTTGGTGGTTTTTGCTTGTCTGATCATGCAAATTATGATTCACTTTGGAATCTCTGAATGCATGTCTGTCTTCACGTTGAGATGTTTCCATTTTTGCTCCTGCCTTAGGTCATCTGATCCCACCCCCTTGTTGAACTGGCCATCTTCTGATAGCCAGAGGCAGCACCGAGCCTACACCGAGGTCTTCTGATTTCCACAGCCCAAAGCCTCCATTAATCTGCTCTTACTCTGTATCCATTTTCTCCTAAAAGTTTTCTTTGTTCTCACTCCTTTGCTCAGAAAGCAATGCCTCTTGCCACTAGAATCAATCTCATCTTCGTAACCCTCTCTGATCTATATACTCTGCATACTTGTTCAAATCATCCAGCCATTTTCACCTCAACTCTTGTATATTCAGGCTGTTGCTTCAGCCTCTATTGTCCTGTCTTCTTTACATCCATCTAGTTTTTTGAGGTGTTTTCTAATGCCCTGGTTAAGTCTTCCTTGGGTACCTCTTCCTATGGTGATCTTTGCCTCTTGGCAAGCTGGTCTTCCATCCACATAATGGTGTAAATGTAGCTCTGTAGTATGGTGGAAAGAGTACCATATTTATCATCCAAAAACACATTCAAAACTCAAGACTTCCATTTAATTATCTTTTGAGCCGACCCAGGACACACTGTTTGCTACTCAGAAAGACCTGAATTTCCTCATATGTAAAATGAGGAAGGGTGTTAGACCAGATGAGTGCCTTCTGACTCTAAATCCTATGATGAGAGCAACTGGTACATTTTGAGGCTCTCTGCCAGAAATGTTGCCCCCACTGAGCAATTTCAAAATCAGTTAAGGTATTTCTGGTTAAATTGGAGAAATTCAATAAAGGTAGCATTAAAGCACTCATCCATCAACTCTAACCTACTCTCAATCAAATTCTTACCTGTTAGAGAGCAGGGAAGGCCCTTGAATGTCTGAGCCATAGTTGTAGTAAGTTTTGATTGAGAGAAAGGTGTGGACTGATGAGTAGCCAGAGGTGATTGGAAGGGAGGAGTGGCTGCTAAAGAAAGGCATCATCATCCCCTTTCCTTTGCCTGTACCTGGCCCTGGCAGCTTTAGATCAGTCTTGACATAATCTGGCAGTTCTTAGCATTGTGCTCTCCTTGTTTAAAGTATGTTTTTTCTCGAAAATGTCAAGCCAACAGGTATTGATTATCTAATCTTATCTGTAAATGATTAATTGTTCTGAGCTCTGGAAGACTGAACGTTTCAGGCCAAGGCCGAGGCCATCACAGTGCTTTTGATCCCAAGAGGCTTTGGGTCTGTGGGGAGTGGGGACTATTAGCCACCTTGAGCAAACAGGTGAACCTCACCTCCCACACCTGTCTGCCAGGGCTGGTGCTAGATGCTGGGACTTCCCTCACTGAATTTGCAATTCACTTTGAAGTACAGGCCATATCACTGCCCCACTCAAAATACCTGAGTCTTCCATTACTGATATAAAATATAAACTTATTTAAAGTCCTTCACAATTGGACTCTAAATCCCCTCTTCATAGAATGTGTTCCATGGTCCTATTCCCCCATACTTAGAATGCACTCCTCACTTCTGTGACTTAGAATTCCTGGGCCTTTTCCCTGGTCAGCTCTAATGCCACTACCTATAGGAATCCTTATCAAATTATCCCCAGTTTAGTGCCTTTCCACCCAAAAGTATCATGTATATATTCTGTTTATGCCTTTATATGTACTTGCTGTTTTGCCCTCATGGAATGTAAGTTCTTTGTTGAGCTAGTGGCTAGCACAGCACTTTTCACATAGTAGGAACTTGAATGCTTATCCATAAGCTACTGTTTTGAGAAAGTGAAGTAACTGCCAAGATTCAGGCGCTGCATAATGAAGTCACGTCAGTTGGAGGAGAGCCGTAGATAAGAAATTCTGGATTCTTCACTCTCACCCCACCATATCCAAGCTGTTGCCACAACCATCACATCATTCCTTGTATACTCCCCCTTCTCTGACCCTGCCATCACAGTGGTGCAGGCCTCATCACCTCATGCCTAATGGCCAAAGCCAGTGGTGGCTTTGGTGACTCCTCCAAGTCTCTCCCCAATTCGGTCCAGCCACCATTCAGCGGCAAGAGTGATTTTCCTAAACTGCAGGTCCAACCATGTCACCATGACCACTTCCTCCCACCTAATAAACTCTACCAGCTTACTATCACATCCAGTATTAGATTCACAATGTTGTTTGACATTCAAAGCTCTTTGTAACCTATCCCCCTCCTTCCTTTCCAGGTGACATCCTTCTGGCAGTCATGCGCTCTTTGATCCAGGGACACCCATCCCCTAGCCATTCCACAAACAAAACCTCCATCTCTCCACCTCTGGGCGTTTTCTCTAGGTCTTCCCCAAGCCTGGAATGTTCTCCCTCCTTAAATCCACCTGCTGCCTTCTCTAGCTTCCTTTAAGTCCCAGCTGTAAAGTCTTGTCTTTCTTAGGAAGCCTTTCCCAACCCTCATAATTCCAGTGCCTTCCCTTTGCTAATGATTTCCTGTTTATCCTGTATATAGCCTATTTGTATATACTGGTTCGCATATTGTCTCCCCCATTAGATTGTGAACTCCTGGTGGGCAGGGACTTTTTGCCTCTTTTTGTATCCCTGGTGCTTAGCACTGTGCCTGGCACTTAGTAGGTGCTTAATAAATGTTTACTGATTGACTGTTTGGAAAAGATTGCATCTAAATGGGGTGTTGAAGAAAGGAAAGAAAGGACTTCAGTAGATGGAAACGTCAAGAAGCCATTTTACCTATGGGCGCAGAGATGTTGGTTAGAAATTCAATCCTATAAACGTTTAAGCTTCACCAGACAGAAATGCTCTTAGAAAAAGCTAGTCCTACCCTCAAGGAACGTAACTGAGAAGCGATATGGGCGAGTGTGTGTATGATGCTCTAAAGTTTGCAGGGCTTCCCAAAACGTGTCAGTCCTCTCATTTAAGCCTCCTAACACGGAGGGAGGTACTGCATTGGTGAGTGAATTAATTAGAACAAAGTAAAATTGTTCAATTTATGGCCGATAATAAATCTTACAAATTTTACATTTTAAAAAATTTACTGAATATGCAATATGTCCTTTTGCTCCAGGCATGTGTTTTACACCATTTGCCATTGAATTCAAAAGATTTTGGTATGTATTCTTTGATCTTTCATAAGGAAACTACATTTGCCATGTTGTACATTGTGTACCTTTGAACGATCTTTTTTACTTTTTGTCTTTTTTTTTTTTTTTAGGGGGAGCAAATCTAGCCTTGATCATACGTTTTCAATGGGGCTAAAATCAGTTGGATTTTCCAGCCATTGAAACATGTTTAGCTGCAAATCTTGGAAAAGTATCTTGATATTTGTTGATGGTTAGCATGGTACAAAGCTATGTAGCAGTATTCCATCTTCATTTGGCAATTTCTGTAATTCCAGAACAATTATAGTTCTCATTTTAGCAACATATCAGGTTTTATTATTCCCTCAATGAAGATAAGGCCTCTAGACTTACTGAAAGTTTTTTTAAAAAATGTGTTATCTGGAGGGTAGATGTTTTACAGTCTTACTTCCCTGCCTTCCTTAAAGCCTCAGCTAAAATTCCCACCTTCTGCATACATCCCTTCAACATGCACTCATCGGTATTTGCCAAATGTGATTTATTTTTGCAAAAGCTCTCTTCAGATCCAGTTCAGTTTTCTGGATATATACATATGTATGTATGTATGTTATTACTATATATACATATATATTTGTACTTATATCTTGTTTGTACATTTTGCATGTCGTCTCCCCACAGTTAAATTGTGAGCTCCTTGAGTGCAGGGACTGTTTTTGCCTTCATACCCCTAGTGCTTAGCACAGAGCCTCTCACATAATAGACACTTAATAAATGCTTGTTGATTCGTAGGTGCCCTGGAGTAATTCTGTGAGTGGTTTCAGTATACTGAATGAAAAAACTTGAATGAAAAAAATGCTTAAAATTACCTTTCTCCAATCTTCAGTACTATCTGTGCCCGACCTGTGGTAGAGCATTCCAAGCTCATGTTGGTCTGATCAGCCACAGTTGGACACCCTGAAATGTCACTTTATCATGGTGATGTCATTTTGGTCCTCTTTGAAGACAAAGCACAACAGCCACCATCACCATCCATAACAAGTATTTTTTTTATCATACGTTAGTTGTTGGGATTTTTTTTAATGGGTCTTGTCACATTTCTATCAACTCAAGCCTATGCTGCACTGCAGAGGAATCCTTCACAACCACCACCAGTTGCCAGATCCCTGAAAACCTTTGCTTCCTGGGGGTTTCCTTGGACCGTTTCGAAGCAATTAGCTTGTCAGTGTTTAGCATCGTTTTTGGTTTTTTTTCCATCTTTGACCACACCTTTTTTTGCACTTTGATACAGTTGCTCCAGTCACAATAGGCTTGAATGATCCATAAAACTCTTGACTTTGTTCTGGCTAGTTAATGAAAATGTCAAACCCTAGACCCCATTGCATGCCTGTGACCAGGTCAGAGACTTAGCAGCCTGCTATTCTTGCCCTTTTTGTAAATCTTCTACCTATGTGAAAATCTTCCTACATAGATCAAGTCAGCTTAATTTTGGTAGTAAAATTTCATAATTTCAATAGGAAAAAAACCCTCTTGACTTTGCCACACCAGTAGACATTGCAGTGTCTCTAAACAGCTTTTGAAGTATGCTCTTTAAAAGCTATGACTTTCGCTTGTTTCTTTGCAGTATGATTCATCTTTTGAAACTACAGAATTAAAACACAACAAAGGAAAGCAGTGAAAACTGTATATTGCTAACCCAGCATTCAACTTGACATACAACTAGGGAAAGGTGGGAAAACCAGATTAATCCAGTTTCTTCTGGTCAAGGTCAGAACTCATCCTAAGTAATACTCTTTAGTGGGAAAAACTGGGAAAATGACTTGCTCAGTTTCCAACAACTCATCTCAAAGGTGAGATTCAACCCTAAGTCTTTCTGATTCTAAGTCCAGCACACTCCACTACAACATACTGCAATCTCTTTCGGGCTATGGAAAAGGGAGGTGGTGTAATATATAGTAGGTATGTAGACTCAAGGCTGACTATGACAGGTCAAGAAGAGACACCAGACTCTCAGTGCTCTAGGAAAATTTGAGGGATGAGAATACTGGGGATCAGGGAATGTTTCATGAATGTGCTAGCATCTCGACTGAGTGGAGAAGGACTTTAGGAGGCAAAGATGAATTAGTTTCCAAGTATGAGGAGCAGAACTGTGCGTACCACAGAAGCATGAGAAAGTAAGTCACGGGGAGTAAAAGAATGGAAATAATCATTCTATTAGCTGTTTACTATGTGTGAGGGCATAGCAGATAGAGAGTTGGGCCATCTGAGTCAGGAAGCCCTGACATCTGGCCCTAGACACTTACTAGTTGTATGGCCCTGGGCAAGTCACTTAACCTCTCTCTGCCTCTGATTTCCTAAATGGAGCTAATAACATCATCTGCCATGCAGAGTTCTTGTGAGGATTAAATGAGTTAATATTTGTAAAAAGCATTTAGTACAGTGCCTGGCACGTAGTAGGTGTTCTGTAAATGCTTAGTCCTTTTCCTCCCCCAAAGCACTGAAGATGCAAAAATTAAATAGTTCTTTAGGAAGCTTATGATGTGTGAAATGAAGCCAGAAAAGTCTTATGGGGGATGGGGGAGGAAGAGAGTTAATTCAAACAAAATCATGGAGGAACAAAAGTTCCAGACAAAAGAGTTTGTATTTCACCCTAAGGACAATAGGTGGTCCCTGAAGTTTAGAGCAAGGGTATTGACATGGGCAGGTCTGTATCTTGGGAAAATTATTTTTGGCACCAGCATAAAGGATAAACTGAAGCCAGGAGAGACAATGCAGGAAGGGAAGCCTGAAGCTATCTCAGTAGTTCCACTGAGAATTAGTGCACTGAAATGAATAGACTGAAAGATAGACTATTAAAGAAGGAGCAACATAAGAAAAGGTTGAAGAGGTAAATTGGAGCCAGATCAGGGATAGCCATGAATGCCAGGATCATGAGCTTCTAGGCCCTGGGGAGCCACTAGGAAACTTCCTGAACCAACTGTGTGATGGACAGGTTGGAGAAAGGAAAGACTGGCAATAGGAAGACCCAATCAGGGTGTTCTAATAGCCATGAGGAGATGAGATATTGTCCTGAACTGGGGTGGCAGTTAGGAGTGGAGTGGAGGGCATGGAGGTGAGAGATGCCCAAAGATGAAAAGTGATCCAGTCCCTGCCCTCAGTCAGCTTGCAAATAACTAGGTGAACATAGGGGATGAGAGAGAGACCCCCATCAAAGGCAGCAAGATGGGAGAAGAGGTTGCTGCTCTTGGTTTGTGTGGCCAAGGCTAACATACACACTCTCTCTGTCTTTGTCTCTGTTTCTGTCTCCGTCTCCCTCTCCCTCTCTCTCTTTCCCTCTCTCTCTGTCTCTGTCTCTCTCTGTCTCTGTCTCTGTCGCTCTCTCTGTCTCTCTCTCTCTCTGTCTCCCTGTCTCTCTCTGTCTCTCCCTCTCTATCCCTCTCTCTCTCTCCATCCTCTCCCTTCTTTATCTGGAGGAGAGAAGGATGCATAGACCCAAGGAGGCTCTTTAGAGGTTGATCAGTGGGTGGACAGCACCCTCTGGTGTTCTCAATGAAAATGACAGCTCTGGGGAGGAAAAGGGGTGTGGGGGAAGGACAGGCATGTTTTTGGAACACCCCTACCCCTTCTGGGTATTCTGGAGAAGAGAACTGGGCAACTTCCTGAACAGGGATGATGCTAACCTGGACAAGTCTCTCTGTTGTGGGAGCCACCACAGGTTCCAACTCCAGCACTCAGGTCACACTAGGCCATACGGCCTACAGGCCACTTGGTCTCTTCTTTCCCGACCCAAATTTAGAACTGAAAAGGATCTGTGGATTACTTAATCCAGGGGTCTCGAACCTTTTAGGAGATCACGGATCCCTTTGGCAGTCTGGTGAAGCTGATGGATCCCTTCTCAGAATAATGTTTTTAAATGCATGGAATAAATCAAAATATATTATATTTCATATATAATATATCAATGTTATCTTGAAATAACACGGTTGTCAAAATACATAATAAAACAAGTTCACAGACCCTTCAATTAAGAACGTGTGATCTAGTCCAACCCACTCATTTTACAGATAAGGAAATTAAGTCCCAGAGCAGATAAATAATTAATCATTATCACAGTGAAGATTTGAACCAGATCCTTTTGAATCTAGCTTTTGTTTCTTTCCTCTACAACAGTGGTGGCAGGCGAGGGCTAACTGGGAACCCAGGGGAGCCTAGATTCGCATGGGGCTGTCACTGCTGAGGGTAGAGAGCAGGAAGCAGCTCTCACCTTCTGCGGAAGGAGGAACAGGTGGTGAGGGGTCAGGGGAAGACGAGGGTTTCCTGTACTGCTGCTCACTTGCTCAGTTGCTGACTGGCACCATTCCTGGCTCTGCAGGGTCCCAAGCTCATCCCCACAAATGGCCCAGCCCCCTGAGGGCATCTCCTACGAGCTACAGGGTGAGTTTTCCCTTTTCCCCACAGGCTTGGAGCCCTAGCAGGATGACCTCAGATATCAGGGTGAGGACCATGTGCCAGGCCTTCCCAGACGCTCCTTCCCCCTCACCCCCTCTCAGGACAAGGCTCAAGGAAACCTGAATTCTCTCCCCCTCAGCCTCTCTGACCCTCTTGCTCTTTTCCCAATCCAAAGGCTCCAGCCCCTCAGAGGCCCCAGAATCAGGAAACTCTGGTGTTCTTCCCCTCCCAGCAACTCCTGCCCCAGTTTGGGCAAAGTGACACTTCAGTGACCCCCAGAGGCCTGGGCTAGGGTGGCCTGTAGTGACCTCAGTGGGAGGCCAAGAGGAGACCAGACATCTAAGGCTGGTCCCACAGATGAAATCACCAGGTTTCTATGGCCAAAGGAAGTCAAACTACTGCTGATTATCCAGATGTATGACAGAGAAGGTCCTGAAGTGCGGGACCGGGTGCTGGTAAGGTTTATGGGAAAGGCTTGGGTGGGGATGCCTCTGCAGGGAGGGGAGAAGGGGGAGAAGAGGTTCCGTGGATTGGGCCAAGGGAGGGAAGGAGGATGGATGAAGAATTGATGACTGGGGGACTGATCTTGGAGAATGGGGGGCTGTGACCACGCAGGGCCCACATCTTCAGGTGGCTACAGACAGGTTTTGTCTCTTTTTCTACCCCACTGCCGTCAGGCACTGTTACCCTGGAGAGCCTACTTACTTCACACCTCCCTGCCCCTTCGGGTGAGTCTCCCCTACCTCCTATCTCCAAACTCGAGGCTTTCCCAAACTCTAGGTTTCTGTTCCCTAGACTTTAGGCCAGGCAGGTTAACAGGGGATTTCCGTAAACAAGCATTCAACAACCGTACTGGCCAACCCTACTTTATGTATGACAAAGATGAGTGATTCTTCCCTTGCGGCTGCTCTGGTCTGTATGCCAGGGTTTCCTGAACTGAGCCCTGAGCTCTGAGCTTGAGGATAGCCATGGGGATGACCAGCCTCAGGGTTTTGCGTTTCATTCAAGGAGACAACAGGCAGGAGACAGGGATAGCCATGGAGGCAGCTGAGGCTGGACGGCGCTTGGCTGACAAGTGGTTAATGCAGGTCCTCCCCGGTGGAGCACATCCGTCAGTGTGCTCGACCTGGCCAGGAAACCCCAGGAGAGACAAGGGCTTGGAGCTGAGCTAAGCCAATATCATTCCTCCCTCACCCCCACCCATAGGTGGACTGCACATTCAGTTACCTGGAAGTGAAGGAGATGATTCTTCAAGAGATTCCCCCTCAGGTGAGGCTCTGCTTACCGGACATCCCAACCAGGATTCCCTGGCTGGGCTGCTGCCAACTTGGGAGGCAATCTTTTTCCTTTTTTTTCAGTTTTTATAAAACTTTTAAGTTTTTTTACCTTAGTTTTTCCAATGAACAAAAATTTATTTTTTTTCTCCCCCCGACAAAAAAATAAAAAGAAAGCTTTGTAACAAATATGTAAAGTCAAGCAAAACAAATCTCCACCGGACAGAATTCTAAGTCTCATTCTGCACTGATTCAATCCCTCTTCTGTCTAGAGGTGCTTTTACCATGGCTGCCCTGAAATCCTGCCTGTTTATCGCAGGCTTCATGGTTCCTAAGTCCTAAGACTGTTTCTCTTTATACTGTTGCTAATGTAGTAATCGTTCTCCTGCTGCTTACTTCCCTCTACATCCCTTCGTATTTCTTCCCAGGTGCCTTTGAACATATCTTTCTCATCATTTCTTACTCTGTGTAACCTGGGCTTCTCTGGGCATGTCCAGTTCTAACATGGAGCTGTCCTTGAGGGGCTTTGAGAGTCTTCCCCTTTCACTGGTTCAGTTAGCAGAGTTTTTGCTCTGGAAAAAAAAAAAACAAAACAGTTAAGGTTGGAAGAAAAGAGCAGCACAGTGATTGGCCTGACCTCTCCTGTTTTAAAGATGCAGGCTACTCTCACCCCAGTGGTAGGGGATGCATTGGGCTCCCTATTGGGCAATCTAGATATACTCAAAAGGCCCCTCCAGGGTATCTCCATGTTAGAAAACTGGCCTGTCCAGAGAAGCCCAGGCTCTGCATTATAACAGTATTCCATTACATTCATATGCCATAATTTGTTCAGCCATTCCACAACTGATGGACCACCCTCCCAACCCATCTTAGTTTCCAGTTCATTGCTATCATGAAAAGAGCTATTGTAAATATTTTTATACATATGGCTTATTTCTCTTATTTCCTTGACCTCATTGGGGCAAAGGCCTAGCATTGCTGGGTTAAAGGAGATGCTCAGTTTAGTGACTTTTGGGGCATCCTTGCAAATTGATTTCCAGAATGACTGGACCCATTACCTCCTTCAATGAGCATATCAACTGAACCTGGTTTCCCCTAGCTCCCTGAAAAATTGTCATTTTCCAGTTTTGTTAGCTTTGTTGATCTTTTGCTGAGATAGAATTTCAGAGTAGCTTTAATTTGTATTTTTCTAAATGTCAAGTGATACAGAGCAGTTTTTTTGTCCAGCTGTTGATAACCAGGCTTTCTTCCTTGAGATCTGCCTGTTCATCTCCTTTGACCCATTGATCAGAGGGGGAGAGCATCAGCTTTTCTGACCATCAGGTGATAATCGAGCTGGAGTTGCTGCCCAAGCTGACCATGAAACTTCCTGCTCTTGGGGCCCTAGAGCAGTTGGCCTTACACATGGCTATGTCGATCCGGAAAGTCTTCCCAGAGACTTCGCCCAGGTGAGGCTTGGTGGGAGCAGGGCCCAGAGGGATTTTCCCTCTCCTTCTCTCTTCTCCCTTCCCAACCCTGCTGGAGCTGGGGACCCAAACCAGGTAGAGAAAACCCTCTAGCCAGGGGCTTCTCTCTCCAACGTAGGGGTGGTGGTCTGTTTCTTGCTTCCCTCTCCCACCCATGCTCAGGAAGCTGTTCCGGAAGTCTCCCTCAGCCCTGCTGGCCCGCCTGGAGAAAAGAAGTAGCTCCCTGGAGGAGGCGACACTAGGCAGCCTTGGTCCCTGTGGTGAGGAGGCCGGGGAGGAGCAAGGGCTCTGGGCTGACTCTTACAAGTCCCAATAATAGCACTCAGCCCTTCAGGGCTTCCAGGTTTATAAAGCACAGTGCATAGAGAGTCCCAGACTTGGAAGCAGGAAGATTCATCATCCTGAGTTCAAATGCGGCCTCAGACACTTACTGTGTGACCCTGGACAAGTCACTTCACTCTGTTTGCCTCAGTTTCCTCATCTGTAAAATGAGCTGGAGAAGGAAACGTCATACCACTCCAATATCTTTGCCAAGAAATTCCCAAATGGGGGGAGGGGGTCACAAAAAGTTGGACACAGCTGAACACTAAAATTCCTCACAAATGTATGAGGTTAGGTAGAAAAAATATTATTTCCATTTTAAAAAAGGGAAACTAAGAGCCAGATTTGTCCAGGGAAGTGATTTGCCCAGAGTTACACAGCCATCAAGTGGAAAATTGGAATATAAATGCAGACCTTAGTACCCCTCTTCTCTCTTTCCTTTCCTCTCCTCCCCTCCCTTTCCCCCTTAGGGAAAAAAGGGAATTATATCTCTCCAAATCTGAGCCTTCAATAAATATTTATAAAATACCTTTAAATCTACTAGATTGTCAGCCACATGAAGTCAAAAACTCTGACCTTTTTATTTTTTATAGATTCCCAACAACCAGGACAAGCTTTTCAACATATTTGGATCTTAATAAAATTTTTAATTTATTAAACTGAATAAGTGCGTTAAATGAGAGATGAAAGTAGAGTGTGAACCAAGCATAGAGACTTTTCCCCAGCCTTGACTGCCCTGTGCTGTCTTTCTGTCCCTCTCTCACTGGGTTTGTTCCTCCTTCCTTGTTTCTCTCTGGTACTTGTCTCCCATACCACCCCCCATACCCCGACATGGTCGTTATCCCTGTCTACCTCTAGGAGGATTCTCCGAGACCTATGCTGCTCTTTGTGACTATAATGGGTTTCCATTCCGGGAGGAGATCCAATGGGTGAGACTAGGGCCCAACAAATATTTATTAACTACCTACTATGTACATATAACTGGGCTAGGCACAAAATGTAGCTAAGATACTGGGGGTTTAGAGACTAATAATTTCCAAATGAGTCATGGGGAAGGGAGTGTTGGTGGGAAGTTTGGTATCATGGGGGGCAAGGATAAAGCTCAGTCCTCCAGGAGTCAGAGTTGGGGGAGGGGAAGTGGGGGGAGAGGAATGGAGCCCTGGAGGTGACCCTGTATACTTACTGAGCCCAGGATGTGGACAATATCTACCATAGCCAAGACTGTCGGAGCTTCAGCCTGAGAGATTTCAGTCATCTGCACAGCCGGTGAGGGGGAGAGGGGAACCCGAGAGGTAAAAAGTAGAGGAGAAACTCAGCCCACTTGCCTTCTTAATATCATGGGATGTTAAGGGTCTATAAGGGACCTTGGAGATTATCCAGTCAGCCTTCTGCAGATAAGGAAACTGAGACCTAGAGAAGGAAAATGATTTTGCCCAAGATTCTACAGGTTGTATGTAGCAGGACTGAGATTTGAAAACAGGTCTTCTGGCCCAAGAGCAGCTAGATGATGCAGTGGATAGGTGAAGGGGGCGGGGGAGCTGGAATCTGAAAGACTTATCTTTCTGAGTTGAAATCCTGCCTTAGACACTTACTAGCTGTGTGATCCTGGGCAAGTCACCTAACCCTGTGTACCTCAGTTTGCTCATCTGGAAAATGAACTGGGAGGGAAATGGCAAACCAGTCCAGTATCTTTGCCAAGAAACCTCTAAATGGGGTCACTAAGAGTCAGACAGGACTGAACAACTTCTGGCTCCAAATCCATTGCTCCTTTTGCAACAGCCCCCTTCTTTGGGCCTGTTTCCCCAAGGGTACAGTAAGATGGCAGTTGGGAAAGCCAGATGGGGTGAGCCAGGCTCCCCGGACTTTCCCCTGCCTCTCCTGTGACTCTGGGGGTGGGGGAGTTAAGGTTTTGTCCCGTCTCAGAACTCAGCACTAACTGGACTTCCCCCCACCCCCCTCCCCAGGGATGTGGCCCTAAGTGTAGCTGCTTTGTCATACAACCTTTGGTTCAGCCGCCTCTCCTGCTCTGACCTCAAGCTGGTGAGGAGGGACCGGGAGTGGAGGGAGGGAAACCATACGAGGAGAGGAATAATCATTTATTAAGCTCCTACTGTGTGCTAGACACGGTCCTAAGTGCAGCGGAAATGATGTGTGTGTGGGGGGGACGCGTTAAGCAGAGAAAAGGATGGCAGAATGTCGGGGCTATTAGAAGGGTCTCTGAACACGCCTCCCTTCCCCCTTCCCTCCCCCCACTCTCCCCTCTCCCCTTCCCCAGAGCCTGGAGGTGTCTGAACAGATCCTCTACATGCTGAGCAAGTCGTCCCGGCTGGAGGAGCTGGTGCTGGACCACTGCGGTCTGAAGGGGTGAGAAGGTGGGGAAGGGGGAGGGAGGGGGCGACGGCGCGCAGCGAGAACTGGGGCCCACTTCGGGGAAGTCTGGGTGTCCCAGCACCCCGTCTCGCCCTCCCAGGGATTTTGCGCAGCGCTTGGCTCAGTCCTTGGCGGAGCATCCCCGATCGGCTCTCAGTGTGCTCAGCCTGGCAGGGAACCCTTTGGAGGACCGAGGTACCAGCCTCCAGCCCCGCTCCTATGCTCCAGAACCCCTTTCCCGCTCCTGCCCTCACCCCGACCTCAGATCCACCCTCTAGTGGGCCTTGTCTCTGTTTCACTCTTGCCATTGGCCTCGCCCTGTCATCCCCAACCTCCCTTCTACCCCATACCCTCCTTTGAACCCTCCCATCCACGCCCTGTCCAGACCCCGACCGCTTCGTTTGGGGACCCTGGGTCTTAGCGGGTGAGAGGAGGCTATAGCCAGGGTCCGTATGTGTGTGTGTGTGTGTGTGTGTGTGTGTGTGTGTGTGTGTGTGTGTGTGTGTGTGTGTGTGTCCTAGATTGGGCCTCCACCACATTCAGATTCAACCAACGGGCCCTAAACAACTGCGCTGGGTAGTGGGCCCTGTGACCCTCCTCCCCTCCGCTAGTGTTTTCCCTAGGAGATGACCTTCCTAGGTTTCTGGATATAACTTGGGTGTTTGCATGTTGTCTCTAAGCTGTTGGAAGGCAGGCCTTCTTTGGTCTTTCTTTGTATCCACAATGTTTAGCACGATGTAAGCGTTTAATAAATGCTTGCTGACTGACACTGACCCACGGTGCTAGTCACTGAGTTTAGGGAGGGTGAGAGCAGACCCTGTCCCTTAGGGTCTACCTCATTCAGGCCCCGGGAGAGGACAGGGGCATCGTGAACTGAACGGCGTGCCCGCAGGAGCCTGCCTCTCCTGCCTGGGGCGATGGCAGCTCAGAGATACCCGCACAGATCTCTCTGGGTGGGGGTTTGAGCTGCTCGCCCCAGTCCCCCAAACGATTCACAGTCTTTCCTCCCTTCCTCCATTTCCCAGGAGTGACAGCGATCAGCCGCCACCTGGAAAAGCGTCCTCGGGCTCTGACGAGGCTCACCCTCTCTCGAACAGGGCTGACAGCCAGAGGTGGGGGTGTGGCCTGAACTGAGGGGGTGGGGTGGGGGAGCAGGTTGGGGAAAGGGCCCCTTCTGGGACGGAATGAGTAGGGCTGTGGGGATGGAGATGAATCCCACCTCCTGACCTTCCCCCCTACCTTCTCATGTCTCCTCTTCCAGGGATGAGTGCCTTGGGCCAGGCCCTACTCACCAACCCTGCCTTTGCTTCCTCCCTAACCCACTTGGACCTGTCTGGGAATCCTGGGGCTCTAGGGATCACAGAGGATGAAGGGGTCAGTAATCCTCCCCTCGAAGCCTAAGATTCCCCACCACAACCCTGATCCCATGAAGCTTGGGCAGTGGGATCACAGCCTAGATCTTATAGAATGTTTAGAACTTCAAGAAACTTGGAGGAGCCATTCACCTTCCTCCATTTTTGCAAACAAGAAACTGAGTCCTGGAGAGGGAAAGTGACTCCCCCAAAAGCAGAACTAGGGCTAGAGTTCAAGGTTTCTTCAGGGTCCTTGCTACTGAACCAGGGTATCAAAAGCCATGGGTGGGTGGGGGTCCAGAAAGGAGGTCTAGGGGGCTTCCTACTGAAGAATTGTGTCTTCCCAGGGTCTCTACAGTTTCCTGAGTCATCCCAATGCTGTGACCCATCTAAACCTCTCGGGGACTGACAGTGCCCTGGACCTTGTAAGGAAAGGGCCCTAGCCCACCCAATGTGTTGGGGAGGGAGGGGGGAGATGTGGAGAAGTGTGCCTTTTGACCCTGCTGGAAGAACTCTGGGTGGGTGGGAGCTCTGGACAGCAGCCCCTCAAAGATAAATAGTGCTAGCCACAGAGGGGCTGAGGAAGATACGTTCTGATCTTGCCGTGGCATGGAGGTGTGGGGCTGTTGTCCACTGGCTCCCGACCACCGTGGCATTCTTCTTTCCCTCCCAGCTGTTCCGGGCACTGTCTCGAGGTTGCTGTGCTAACCTTGTTCATCTTGAAGCTTCCAACAACATCTTCTCCCGCATGTAAGAGGAGCCCTCCCCTGCAGGACCCTGGCAAGGGCAGGGCCCATCTTAACTTGGGGATGAAGAGGAAGGAGGGGGCTGTTTGGCATCTCAGCTTAGTTCAGCTCCCCTGGCAGACCAGGCAGAGATGGAAGCCTGACTTGGGCTGTCCCTGAGTCAGTCGAGAGACAGGGTAGAACAAGTCAGTATCCATAGCCTAGGGAAAGTGCAGTTAGGCAGGAGGGAAGACCCAGCCCTAGTTCCCACCACTCTCCCTTCATTCCATTCCTCCCTGAAGAAGGAGTCGGGCAGTGCCCTCCTCGCTCCAGTCATTTTGCAGTCAGGCGAGGTCACTTCGCCATGTGGGTTTGGCAGGAACCAAGTTGCCTTCAGAGGCTCTCAGGTGAGTCCTGGGGCAGAGGGCAGATGGACAGTCCTCCAAGGGAGGGGTCAGCCTATCCTGTCCATGAGGGATGGACATGTGTGGTAGCTCCTGGTGGGGTCTGGCTGGGGCGAAAGGACCCTAGCATCATGGATTTCTAGTTGGAAGGGACCTTAGAGGTCATTTGATCCCACCCCCTCACTTTACAGATGAGGAAACCAAAGCCCAAACAGGGGAAGTGATTTTGCCCAAGGTTACAGAGATAGTATGTGACAAAGACCGATTAGAACTCAGGTCCTACCATTCCACAACTTGGGCTCTTTCCGGCACAACACACTAGTTATTGACATACATTAAAAGAGTAGATGAGGTTATCAGAACTGGGATCAAACACATAATAAACAAGTCATTCCCCTTCTTTGAGCCTCAGTTTCCTCATCTGTAAAATGGGGATAGTAATATTCATGCCATGCTCAGGACTACTACCCTACTTCCACAGGAGCCTTCTCCAAGGCCTGGCCCTCAATACTCAACTCACTGACATCCACTTGGACCTCAACACGTGTGAGGTGAGGCCCTTGGCCCTATGAGCCCTGCTCAGTGTCCTTGTCCCTCTAGACCAGAGGCCAGGATGCTATGGTTGTCTCCTGTATGTGAGGTATTCTTGCCTTTGATCTGCTGTTGGGCTCAGATCTAGCTAAAACTGCTTGGGGAAAATTCAGGTAAGCTGGATGTAGGGATGCATTTGGCACAGAGGACAATCTCAATTTTGGGGTATGGTTGTGTCTGGAAGAGACAACCTATGCCCCAGAATACCAGCCCCTGTGCCCAAGGGGGTTAGTTGAAATGACAGGCCCCAGGAGAGAGGTTTCATGGCAATAGGACCCTGATGATAGCACTTTGAGAAGAACACCTCCCAAAAAAATCCACCATGTTAGAACACCAGAGCAAAGCCCCCCCTCACAATGCCAGTTACAACTTTGCTTGTTGTAGGGGGAGGTAAGATAAGGCTAAGGGAAATTCTCAGCATCTCCAAGGTAGCTTGGGTAAGTCTAAAAGATGGAAAAGAGACTCTGACAGTATTCTGTATACTCCTCCCCCCCAAAAATACACAGCTTCGTTCAGCTGGTGCTCAAGTGATTCAGGATCTCATCTTTGACATCAATTCAGTGAAAGCCCTGGATTTATCTGACAATGGTGAGGATTACTGAGGTGGGAAGTGAGGGACTCCCTTTACTGCAGGGAGTAGGGAATTTTTTCTGCCCTCTGGTGGAGGGGTGGAGGAGCTGGGTGGGGGAGCTGTTGGGTCCCCATCCCAGGCCAAGCCCTGCCCCACTACTACCTTGCAGGCTTTGAGCCCAGAGCCTCGTAAACCCTTCCCTCTACCCCCTGCACCTTGTCCACTGGCAGAGAGACTGATCCTTGTCTGAGGTGGGAAGAAAATGTTGAAACAGCTGCCTCTCTGACTGCCCCAGGGAAAGAGTCTGCCCAGCTCTGGAACTCAGAATTACATTAGCATGGGAGGAAAGAGTGGCACATGGCCCCCCTCCTTCCGTCTTCTCAGCCCCTGTTAGCTGAGCTGTGATTGCCTGTTCCCTAGGTTTTGACACAGACATGGTAACCTTGGTGTTGGCCATCGGGAGAAGCAAGTCCATCCGACATGTGGCTCTGGGGAAGAACTTCAACATTAAGTCAAAGTGAGGTGCACCCCCTAAGCCCCTACCCTTGCAAAGGATTCACTGTTGACCTTTAAGCCTCACTGACTTAGAGTCGCGACTGACCAGTTCTGGCATTCCAAGTCAATATTCAGAGATTTCTGTATTTTAAAAAATTTGTCCAAGGATGGAATCCCCAGCTGGAAGCCTGGACCTTCCTAATGCTTTCTTCTTAATTCACTGGTTCAGAGATCTGCCCCACTCCAACCTAGACTCCCTGACTCCTTTCCTCTGCCACCATCACTGTATCTAGGTGTCTTTCCCAGTTCTCTCTATCCTACCCACTCTCTTGTATCTCTTGTAGTTTGGAGAATGTAGACCCAGAAAATAAAAAAAGATAGTAGGGCTTATTTATAAGGGAAAAGAGATTATAAAGTCAGAAACAATACAGAAAGCCTCAATTGTTCGACATGTTGATAAATCTCCTTAGTCCCAGACTTAACAGGATCTGAGCTTTCTAACCTAAGCTATAACTAGAGTTTTCCAAGCCTAGAATGACCCATGATGTGGCCTCGGGATCCTTCCTAGATCCGGAATAGCAACCAAGCCCAGAGGATTCTGTCTGTGCTTCCCTTCACAATCCCAGGCTCACCCTCAGCCAGTCAGGAAGTCTACTCTCCTAATAGCACAGTAGGATTGCAGATGTTCTGCCTATACTCCCACAGAAGCAATGAACTAAATCACTTCCCTCACCAATCAAGAATAAAGAAGGGTTCATATGAAGAAGGGGGACGGGGATAGAGAAGGGAAGAAGGGAAGGGGGAGGATCCCATCTGACAGTTTGCAAATGTTATATACTTCCACATCTGATACCATCCACCATCATTTACTTCTGTTTCTTTTCACAAACTCCAGTGGTTCCTTCCTCACCCAATCAGCTTAACTAATGAGCCAGTGGCCCCTGGTTCAGTTTAAGGACCCACAATCTAGCCACAACTATACATGAGCCCCACACCTGTAGCATATGCCCTCAATCTGAAGCCCTCTACTTCTCAGTGTTTACTCTGACAAGCTTAGGGCCTCCCACATACTTTCTTTCCCTTCACAGGGAATCCCTAGGGGACGTGCTACACCGAATTGTCCAGCTCACCCAGGATGACGACTGTGTAAGTATGAGGGAAGGGGCAGAAGTAATTAAGGGGAACATTGTAAGAGACTTGAGGAGGCCCCTGATAATGGCATCCTTTTGGTGACCCCGCCTACCTCGGTCAATGACCCCCACCTATCCCTACAAACCCAGCCCCTACAGTCTCTCTCTGTGGCCGAGTCAAGGCTGAAACTGGGCACCAGCGTTCTGCTGAATGCCCTGGGCAGCAACCCTAGCCTGACATCTTTGGATATCAGTGGCAATGCCATGGGGGACACAGGTGCCAAGATGTTGGCCAAAGCCCTGCAGATCAACACCCAGCTCAGGTGAGAGTGGGCAGGAGGGGTGAGAGGGACAAGGGTCAGAGTAGGGTCACCAAAACACAAGGCAAGAAAGGAAGACTGCAGTTACTTAAGACTAGAAGAAATAGAGACAAAAAAAGGAAAAGTCAGGGATGGGAGGAGCAGAGGCAGGGGGATGAGAGGGGGTGTAAAGGGGAAGACCAAGCAGAGAGGACAGGAGGGAACTGGGCTGAGGCCAATGGAGATATCTCTGTATGGCCCATGGCTACCTCCAACTCCTGTTGCCTAGGACTGTGATCTGGGACAGGAATAACACCACAGCCCAGGGGTTCCTGGATGTGGCTCATGCTCTGGAGGGGAACCACACGCTGAAAAACATGCCCCTGCCTCTGAATGACCTGACCCAGGCCTACCGAAGCAACCCAGAGAGAACCTCTGAAGCAATACACCAGGTCTGGGCTGGGTGTGGGGGGAGTGGAAGAGAAAGGTTGGGACTGTGGTGGGGGCGCAGACTGGAAGGTGGTATAAGAGGAGGGGCCTGAGGCCCTCTGGGACCCTCCTACCTCCTTCCCCCAGATTCAGGCCTGTCTCTTGAGAAATAATCACACACACAGAACCCTGCCTGACCATGCCTTCCGCCTGCAGCAGGGAATTGTCACACGATCTTCTGAACAGGTCAGGCCTGGCCCTGTGTTCCCTTCCATAGGGTCTCTCCTGTGCCATGGGAAGTGGCTAGGCAGAGCTAGGCTGGGCTTGGAATGGATGGGTCAGTCTGGACTTTGTTGTCCTGGGACAGGGAGAACAGAAAGACCACTGTCTCCCCTGCCCTATTGCCTCCAGTCCTCCTGCCCCCTGGACCCTCCTCTATCTTGTCCCTAGTTCTCCTTCTTTTGACTCTCAGAAACCAAAAGGTCACCCAGGGTCAGGATACCAAGGTCCTTGGGGGTAGGTGAAAATTTGGGGGCTCAGGGAGCAGGTGTTTGAGACATCTCTTCCCCCGCTCCCAGATGGTGAACGAGATGTGCCTGACAGTGCAGGAGCACATGGAGTTGCTGGGCTGCTGGCCCAGCCCTCGGGGTGAGGCTGCCCTGCGCCAGGCTGAGGAAGCTATCCGTGATGCTAATTTCTCCATCAGTGTGAGTTCACCCACGCCAACCCCTCTTGTCTCCAATCCATGCTTCAAGCTACTGAGGGTCTACTTGATGAGAGCCTAGCCTCTTATCTAATAATAATAATAAAAGCCAGTATTGATATATCAATTTGAGGTTTGCAGAGCAATTCACATGTTAACTTGTCTGACCCTCAAAACAATATTATCAGGTAGGTGTTATTATTTACAGATGAGGAAACTGAGACTGAGAGAGCTTTAAGTGACTTGCCCAGAGTCAAACAGCTAGTAAGTGTCCAGCACATGGACATGTCTTCTTGACCTTAAGTTCAGTGCCCTAACCACTGTGCCACTTACCTGTTTATCTACCTGCCTACCTGCCAGTCCCCCTGATCTTATTCCAACTACATCACTAAAGGTATCAGCAGAGGTCAATTCATACCCAAACCAGAGTAGCAGAATCTAGGCTGGGGCCATGGGCTGGAGCCAGTCTTCCTCCACAGACCCTGGTTCCTCCATATCACTCTCACTCCAGATCCTGCCTGTGCTGTACGAGGCTGGAAACTCCCCATATCACAATAGCCAGCTACAGCAGAAACTAGAAGTCCTCTTGGAGGAGGTGGGCCAGGCCTGTCACCAAGAGATCCAGGTGACCTCCCTTTTCCCCTCTACCAGTCCATGCCTTAACCTTCCACCCATTCACATGAGGACTTCCCCTACCTCCAAAGCACAATAATGACCCCCCTTGCCCACATGAGCACCACTTGGGACCTATCTCATCTCCATCATATTTGTGGAAATATAGTAATGGTAAAGGGATGGGTTATGGCCTTTCTCAAGTCTGCTAAGTCCTGAGAGAATGAGGTGAGGAGTGAGGGATGTCTCTAATTTAAGACAAGAGCTGGTTCAGTAAAATGTACTCCCACTGTGAAGTTCAATGTCTAAGGTTTCCCTTTGCCCTCTGAAAATGCCCCATGCCTCCAAGCCAATTGGTTTCCTCACTTTTCATATCCTCTAACCCTTATGACTCATGTACCTCTGACCTCCCTGCCTTTGACCTCTCTGCCTGTGCCTCAGTCTTTTGTGCAGGCCACACTGGACACAGTTCAGAGCCTGTGCCCGAAGGTGATGCAGAAGGCTGGCCGTCGGGAGCAGTTGAGTAGTGCCATCTCAGGCCAGGTCAGCCGCCAAGACCACCTGGGCCTCAGCCTACTCTTGGAGCAGCTTCTCAATGATGCCTTCAGCAAACTCAAGTAGCCTTCTGTCCACGGGATTCTGGGGAGGGAAAAAAAGGGAAGGGAGCAGTGCAGCAGTGGAGGGCTAGTCTACGTCCTTGACTCTGACCTTCAAATGCATTTCCCACCTTTGCCAGTGAGATTCGACTGTCTATCACAGCAGCTGCTGCAGAGCGAATCATTGCCCAGGTAGTGGAGGATCTGAGCGCTGCCCAGAACCGACTGGTGAGCTGAGGATAAGGGAAGGGAACCTCGGGAGGAGCCTCCCAAAGAGAAAAGATTCAGGGCTGGAGGAGAGCACCTGATGTTGGGTCTACACAGCTCTCCCTCACATCTCTGGGATCACATTTACTGTATGGGGTCACTAAGTGAGATCTTCATGGAGCCAAATGCCTCCTTCCTCTTGTCCCTGGCCCTTCTTGCCATTGAACAGTGTCCCTTTGAAGAGTGGACATTGGCAGAACACAGCTGCCCATCAGCACCTATGAAGTGATAACCTCTTTAGCCCTGTTCCCTGGTCTTGGAGAGCCACCTCAGAGCACCATTTTCCTGGTTTTAGGTGGAAAGCTTATCCCAAAACACACCAGAAGCTCCTCCTTCCCCACTTCTCACAGACTGTGCTGAAGCAGGGCCCAGGAAGAGTGGGATTCTTCTCCATAGGGGTGAGAGAAGTCCTGGAGAGGGGGAGACCGAAGGCCTCTCTACTTTGGGGGAGGTAGGTGACTTCTCAACTAGTTACCCTTGCCTAGTAACAAGGTAGGACCCCTGAGAGCCTGAATTCTCCAAGGAGGACATGCCCTATACCCCACCCCTCAGTTCATCTCACATTAACAATAAACTAAAATCATAAGACTAGTTCCCAGTTCCTCAAGTTCCCACTTGGTGAATTCCTAAATTATCAGAATTCTCAAGACAATCTGACCTCCAAGTCTTTGTGACAAGCAGAGGCCCAGGTTCAAGGCCCTACTTCACTACTTATTATGTCTGTGACCTGGTCTCCTCTCTTGGAGGAGGTAAGCCAGGCCAGTCAGCAGGATGTCCAAGTGACTTCACCCTTTTTCTCTACCAGCTTATGCCCCTGCTTTCCACCCACTTATACAAGATTTTGGGTGCAGAGCTCCCCCTGCCTACAGAGCACAGTGACTATCCTTAAAATAGCATCTACCTCCTGACTTTATTTGCCCCATCTGTCAAATGAGAGTATTGGACCAACTCTGGGAATCTTAACCCTTCTTGTGCCATGACCCCCTTTAGCAAAAGTCTGATAAAGTCCCTTCTCAAAATCCTGTTTTTAATGCACAAAATAAAATACAGAAGATTGCAAAGGAAACCAATTCTGCTGAAATACAGTTATCAAAATATTCTTTAAAACAAATCCACAGACCGCAGCTTAAGAACTCCTGGGCTGGAGGAGCCATCGCTAAGGTCCCTTCCCATTCTAAGAGTCTTATCAGACGACTTGACTGTGGATTCCGAACCTCTCAAAATTCTCTTCTTAGAATTGCGCCATTCTTCAGGGAGACATGCACTAAGCCTTCAGACCTTCTGCCCACCTCCTCCCCCAGAGACTTTCTGTGCTGAGGCAGATGGGCTGAGGCCTGATCCTGGCCTTCTCCTTCCCCACCCCCAGGACAAGGTGGCCCAGTGGAGAAGAAATAAACACAACCAGAGCATCCGGCCTACCCCTGCTGTCCGAAGTAAGACCTGGGTCCCTGACCCTCTGGCTCTTGGTGTCCTTGGAGGTGAATGGAGTAGGAATGAGTTTTTCCAGAGAATACCTTACTCAGGGCAAGCCTGGCCGAGAGAGCTTTGTGTCTATAGCCTAATGGGCACTGCTCAGACCCGAATACTTAGTTCCTGGGGACCTTTTCCTCCAGGACCCCTGAGTCATGAGCAAGACAGCTATGGAAGAGAACCCAGAGGATACCAGTGCCAGTTCAGGCCCCCTCCCCCCACTATTGGTCAGTTAGACGCCACAGGCTCTAGCACTGGGCATGACTGGGTAGTAAGGGTTGGGAGGTGAGGGGAAAAATTTGGTAGGGAGGGGGTATCCAAGTTAGGACCTGATCTCAGCCTCATCTACCTGCTCAAATCCTTCTCTGAGAATGCTGACTTGGGGGAGGAGGTGTCATGGTGGAGATAGCCTTTGGTGGTCATGCCTTGTCTCCGGACTGGGGGCTACTGGCCCAGCCCAGCATCCCAGCATCCAGGACCAGGTCAGGCTCCTAGGCTTTCTTCTCAGGGAGTGAGGCTGCATCCCTTACTCGGGCCAAGGCCTGAGCTTCTTCAGCACCCAGGACAGCGCCCTCGGGCCGACCGGGAAGAGAGGGGCTGAAAGGGGGAGGTGCCTCTCCCTCCGCCCTGGGCGGGGTTCCCCGCCCCCCCCGCCCCCCCCGCCCCCACCTCACACACACTCCCTTACTGCCCTCAGTCCTCTCTCCCCCCTCCCCGCAGGTCCCTCGGAGGAGCCGGAGCTGGAGCCGGAGCCGGAGCCGGAGTCAGAGCCAGAGCCGGAGCCCGAGCTGGCTGCTCAGGGAGAGGATGCGGAGCCCGGCGGGCAGCGGGCGGGGCCGTCACTTAGCAGTAGCGCCCCAGTCTCGTCCCAGCCTGGCCGGGTCCCGACCCCGTTCCCCGCAGTCCCGGAGCTCCACATGGACCTGCCGCTTGCCAACCAGCCGCTGGACCACCCCACCCGGGCCCGGCCAAGGCCCCGCCGCCGGCACCACCAGCCTCCCAGCAAGGTCCAGGTGAGTCCGGCCCTGCGGCCCAAAGATGCAGGGGTTGGACTGGGGGGAGGGAGCGGCCAAGGGGATGCAGGAAGGATGCTGCTGCCGCTGCCCGGCCCAGGGATGCGGGGGAGCGATGCAGGATGCCCCTGGCGCTGCCACGGCCTACTCTCCCCCCCGCCCCACGGGGTGGGAAAGGGGGCTTCCTCTTCTCTCTGGTCAGCCCAACCTGCCCACTGGCAACACTCTACCCCCAGAAAGTATGTGTGTTGGGGGAGGGGGGTCTCAGGGTTGCTGTGGTGACAGGACCAGAAACTGGATGGTTAATTAACTGGAAAAGGGAGTTGCTAGTGAGGATGGGGGAGGGGGGCTTGTGTCTATGTGTGCAAAATATTTCTATGTGCATGACTGTATGTACATCTGACTGTATATAAAATAAGCTGTGACTTTGTGGGAGGCAAGGTGCGTGCAAGTAGTGTACGGAGCTATCTATGTACAACTAATTGGGAGAGTGTATGTGACTGTATATGTGGGATTCTACGTGTACATATGTTAAAGGCTCTAGAGGGCAACTGTATGTGTGACTGCTTGTGTGGAAGTGAAAGAAGACTGTGTGAGGGATTTCATGTACCTCAACCTATCTGTCCATAATGTGTTTCTCGATCTGCCTGAGTGTGTGTCAGTGTGTGGGTGTGGGTGTGACTGTGTGGGGTTAGGGCTGTGTGTACCCATGGGGAACCATGTATTTGACTCCCTATGTCCCTGGAAAGGGATTTGTGTGTATGTATATGGATATGTGTGTATGTGCATGTATATGTGTGAATGTGCATGTGTATGTGAAAAGGTAGAGATGGGAGACCAGTAAAGGGTCTGAGGGTTTTAGGTGCCCAAAGTTGCTACATCCTGGTTCCGACACCCACCTAGCCTCCTTGCAAGGATGACCCACCTGGATGCAGGTCCCTAATCACTCTCTCTTCCTTTTCCCAGCCTCCTTCCCAACTTCCCTTGGGCTCAACATCTCACCTCCCCATCATCTCCTCAAAGTAACACGGTTCAAGGCTGGGCAGGTAGGGGGGAAATAAGAAGGCAGGAAGCGGGGGTAGGAGCTACAATACATGGGGGTGGCCTGACCTCCTGTATACAGGGAGGAGAGCCTAGGGAACAGGAAAGGAATTCGGGTACCTGAGAAAGTGTCCCTGGAGACAGTGAGATGTGAACCTAAAGGAGCCTAGACACACTTTTAAGGCACAGAGGAGAGGGGGAGAAGGAGGAAGGAAAGAATACTGATAAGACAAGTGACCTGGCCAACCTGGAGATACTAGAGGCTCTGTCTGCCTCCTACTCATCTCTTAAACAATGGATAATACGATACTAGGCCTGAATATTAGGCATGGACAGTAGAACAGGGACAGTCTGGGAACCAGAGTTCTGAAATCTAGGAAATCATCTCCTCCCCAACAACAACCAGATCACTGCGTGGGTGGGAATTTGAGGTGTGAGGGAGGAAAGAACCTAGTCTTGTGCCTCCTTGCTTCCTTGAAACTGGCTCTACGGCCTGAGCTTCCTATGCCTCTTCCAACTCCCTGCCTCTACCCAACCAGAAACCATTGTGTCCCTGTGACCCCATGACCCTGCTAGAGTCTCAAGTTTGGGGACTACATAGGACTTCAGATGTAAGAAAAGAGGTGAGACTGGTCCAGACCCCATAGCTGGGGTCTGTCACTGACAAGGACAGGGCCCCCTCATTCTTCTCTCCCCAAGGTCCCCATGTCCTATAGTTCCTGCCCCTCTGCCTGCCTTTTCCCTCCCTCCTCCATCTGCCTCATCCTGAGCTGCAGGAAGTTGAGGGGGAGGCTGGATGTTCCAAGAAGATTTTAAAAGGTGGGGAGATTTGGGCTGCTGAGTAACCGAGGGATCTTCATCCACCACATGGGTCAGCCATATAACGGTGCGAGTAGGGGCTCTGCAGCAAACAGAAGGAAGGGGAAAGTGGCAGGAGAGAAGGCTGAAGTCTCCACAGCAAGTCTGACGCAGCAGGAGGAAAAGAGAAGAGAAGAGGGAGTGCGGGGGGAGGCTGAAGGGATGAAGGGGAAGAGACACTGCAGGGAGGTGCTCAAAGCAAAGGCTGGCTTTCCAAGCCAGTGCTGGGGAGGTAGGAATCGTGGGTGACTCTGTGTGAGTATGAATGTACCTTTGGTTGTGTGTGATGGTTTCTGTGGGTGTATGTGAATGGTGGCATGAATGTGATGGTGTATGTGAATGTATGACTAGGGCTAACTTTATGTGACAGTGTGTATGTGTGTGCATGTTTCAGCGTGCCTGCCTGTTCATGTATGTGATTGACTTCTTTTGTTTGTGTTTATGATTGTGATGTAGGCAAAGGTGGACATCTCTCATGGTCTCTCTTTTAACTATCTTCCCACCCTACCTCACCCTACCCCCTTGACACTTGAGATGAGTGCATAGCCCTGCCCTACCCCTACCTAAGACTAGAGAAGATTGGGACTGGGAACCAGGACTCCAGGGTCCCCAGGATATGGGAAAAGTGGACACTAGACATGCCACTCCCTGCCAGGGGTTCTCCCTGCTTCTGCTCCAGGTTTCCTGGCCCAGGAATCTGGTCTGGGAGGGAAGGAGCCTTAGATGAGTGCCTGAGGTGCCCTGTGCCCCCAGGTACCTCCCGTTGTGCCTGAGGAGGAGAACGGACTCAATGCCCGGGTGGATGAAGGTGTCGACGAGTTCTTCTCCAAGAGACTGATACACCAAGAGAGACTGTAAGTGACCCAGGAAGGGGAGCAATCAGGAATATGAATGATCAAAGAGGAGAGAAAAGGGAATGAGGAACGAGTGGCTAGAAGGGATCAAGACTGTGAGGCATGAGTTTCCAGGGCTGGAAATGCTTGAAACTGGATATATTTGGGGCTTGGGAGTACTTGGAGGTGAGTTGGCCTTCAGCCAGGAGTGAGGCTTTGGAGTATCCCACCTGGGGAGCAATTAGGGCTAAGAACGACCTTGGTCACCACCAGATCTTGGATTGAACAATTCTGACCATGTCATTCCCTACTCCGTCAACTATTGCCTCTCGGATCAAATATACATTCTTCTGTTCAGTTTTCAAAGCCTTTCATAATCCAGCTCCTTCCGACCTTTGCAGTCTCTTTCCTCACACCCATTCTTTGATCGAGTGACACTGGTCTTGTTTCCTACCTTTGTTTCTCTTCATCATTTAGCATAGTGCCTCATGTGGTAGGTGATTAATAAATGCTTATTGACTGATAGGAATGAGTGTCTGAGGCCAGGAATAATGGGGATTGGAAGTGGCCATTTCTGGGAGTAGCCAGGAATGTTAAGTCAATAAATAAACATTTATTAAGCACCTACTACATGCCAGGAATTGGGGCTGGAATGAGCCAGACCTGGAAGTAACTACAGCTGGAAGTTTCTAGAGCTAGAAATGACCATGATTGAGAGGAAATAGCTAAGAGTAATTAGCATTGGAAGGCACCAGGCCTGGAAATGAACAGAACCAGGAGCAGCCAAGTTAGGAGTGTCTAGGTAGGCATGGGAGTGACCAAGCCAAGAGTGGCTGGAACTCCATCTGACCAGGTCCAGAGTTAACCAAAGCTGGGAGTGATGAGCCAGATGGCCAGTCTAGAAGCAGTCAGGTATGTGAGTGATCAGGGTTGGAAGGGACCCCACAAGGGCCAGTTAGCTTTCTTTCTTTTAAGAGCAGAGGGACACTGGGAGCTCCCTCTCCTATGATCCCACCCCCTTCTACTTGACTGTTCCCATAGGTGGTCCCCTCAGGATGCAGTCCCTGAACCTGAGACCCCTGTCAGCTCTCGAACACTCCGGAAAAAGCTGGGCACCCTTTTTGCCTTCAAAAAACCACGGTCAACTCGGGGGTCAAGGGCTGAGCCTGACACCAGCCCTGGGGCTCCTCCTCGAACCCGAAAAGCTGCATTCAGTGACCTTCTACGCCCACCCAGCCGGCCTGGCCGAGCAGAGGAACCTGGAGTTGAAGGGAGTCTGGAGGGAGTTCCCAGCTGCTCCCCGGATCCTGCTCATAGGAGTCGACCTCGTTATGCGAGAGAAGGCAAAGCTCATTCTATGATCCTGCTTTCTGCAGATGAGGAAGAGGCCCTAGGTGGGCGGCAGGAGAAGGTGAAGGCCCCCTCTCTGTCTCCCATCTCTCTACCCACGAGGCTGGATACATGGTTCCTGTCTTCACTTTCCTAGTGTAGGGTCTTCCATCACCCAAGCTGGGGCCCTTCCTGGGTGGGGGGTGGGGGCCTGCACTTGAGCTGGGGAAGGTAGCTGCGCCCCTTCTAGAGCCTCCATGACTCCTCCCAACCCCCACAGCGTCGACCATTGGAGCGAGGAGACACAGAGATGCCTCCATCCTTCGAGCAGCGAGTACACGTCATGCTACAGCGAATTGGTGTGGGCAGGGGAGGTGGAGGAGGTGACAGCAGGAGGAAGCAGGTGAGATGAGGAGCCTGAGGGATAGCGTGGGAGTTTCCCTGGGCTGTGCAGGGCAGCACTGACCAGGGTGGGAAGTGGGAAGTGCCATGACCCCTGATCAGAGCGAGGGGCTTGTGGGGGACTTGTGTTGTGTTGGCCCTTTGAGTGACTGGGAGGAAGGTAGGACAGGGGACCTCTTTGATTTACTTTTCCCATTCTCCCCTAGAGCAAAGATGGGGAGATAAAGAAAGCAGGTTCAGATGGTAAGTGGGGTCTCTGCTTGAAGTGGGAGGGCTCTTTTAAGGTTTGGATCAAAGCCCCTCTTCCCAACGCAGCCAGAAGTCTTCCCTCCCCACCCCTATCCCACCCCAAGAGCAAGGTGTTAGAGATGGGCTAATGGAAGGTGGGGTTGAGCCCTGGGACATAGGTTGGAAGACCAGTTTCAGCTGCCCAACCTTCACTTTCCAGGAGATATCATGGACAGCTCGGCTGAGTCGCCACCTCTCTCCCTCAAGGCCAGAACACACTCAGTGTCTGCAGGTAGGTAGTGAGGGTGGAACCTCTCTGCAGAATGTGGAGGCATCTTTCCACATCCCTCTCCAAACCATCTTCCCTCACCATGGTACCTTTGGTGACTCCATAGTCCCGCCCTATCCAGGACAAGAGGTCAGGGGAAGTGCTGGTGCCAGGGAGGGAAGGCATGATTGGCTTAGAGTGCAGAAGGTCATTCCTGACCTCTGCCCCACATACTCTCTCTGTCCAGACTCATCATGCCGTCCAGGACCAGGAAGCCGGGGGCCAGAGCCTGTTGCCTGGAAGGCCCTGGGCCGGCAGCTGAACGCAGAACTCAGAGGGAAGGGCTGGGAGCGGTCAGGCCCCCGGACACCCTCCCCTAACCTGCTTCAACCTGAGCCCAGCTTCCCAAGCCCCTGTCCCAGTCCCATCCCATCCCCTCGGCTGTCCCCACGAAGAGCCAGCAATGCTGGGAATTGCCAGCTCTCCCAGGACAATGCCCTGGGAACTAGGAATGAAGGTATGGCTAAGGGATATCCCTAACTCAAACCTTTTTTCACAACAGCCAGCCAGACTAGGGAACTCAGAGTCCGAAAAGGGTCTCTGATCACCCCAAGGTCACAGTCCAGTGGGAAGCAAGTTGTTGGACACTTAATAATACATTTGGATAAGGATAAATGCCAGGCTACATTTTCACTGTTCTACATCAGACCAAACAAAATACAGAGACCACTAAAATAAAGTGGATGTAGAGAAGGCCTCAGAGAGGTGACCCTGAACTTAGGCACCTTTCAGCCTCAGTTCTAACTGTAAAATGCAGCAGTGGTTGGTAGGAAAGCATTTTCAAGGCTTATGGAGCTCCAGAGATGAACTGTCATTGATGGATGTGGAGGAATTGGGCAGATGGAGATTCCAGATAGGAGTGATATGAGGCAGGGCAACTAGAAATAGGGCACATGACTGGAGACAGTGGTGGGGACAGCCAGATGGACTCCAGAGAGGCTCCACTAGGGAAGGCCTTGTACACCAGGCTCTCCAGGGGTAGATGTGATGTTGTGGGCAATGGAGAACCATTGAAAATTCTGAGAAGGGGTTCCGTGAAAATAATTAATCTCTCTGGAAATCTTATTTGGAGAGGGAGACCACGTATTGCAGCCTAATCTAGATGGAAGCCTCAAGTACCGTGGTGGCCTCAGCCATGGGGAGAGGCCAGTTTCAAGACTACACTCTACTAGTGTAGAGAAACAGCCTGGTATGTCATAAAAAGCCACCGTGCTGAGGAGGAGGGCAGCATTCAGGTAGCACATTCCAAGCCCTGTTGTCTCACTGGCTCCTCCTCACAACCTCCAGACAATCACCTGAAGCCCCGAGCTATCTTGGCCACCCGGAGAGCTGTATCTGTGCACGAGGAGCAGCTCCAGGCTCCGGCAGGTGAGTGTGGGGCGTGAAACGAAGGGAGGCACTAAAGTGGGGTGCTGGGACAGAGGAGGGAAGAGCTGGGCTCACCCCCAACTCCAGGAGTTACCCAGAACCTCCCTCTCCTTCATCCCAACAGCTACATCTCCTATCAGAGAACTGCCCCTGCGGCTACATCGATCTCCTGTCCTCAAACGTCGTCCCCGGGTTGAAGACCCTTCATTGTCACCTAGCCTAGGTAAAGAGGCAGGGACTGGGGGTAGGAGGGAAGCATCAATCAGAAAAACTGAGGCCAAAGGGCTAGGGATTGGGGGGATTGGGGAGGGCTCCAGAGCTGGAGCTAGGCCTCAAGTACAACATGTGCCTCTACCTACAGGGTCAGCCATGAGCACAGAGCCCCGGCTGCTGCTGCCACCAGATGAACTGCCCCCAGAGGTGCCTGCCGGCCTGGAGTCTGTCCCTGTGATCACCCCTCCCCCAGCCACAGACCAAAGAGTGGGCAGCCAAGCCCCTGCCACTCCCAGCCCATGACCCAATCCTCCACCCTCACACCTTCGGCCGCATGAGATTATTTTATTAAAAAACTCAAACCTCACCCTAGCTGTGGCATCATTGGGTGGAGGGTAGGGGAACTAACCACCTTCCCCTCCCAGTCCACCCAAGGTACTTCCTCTGCCCCAAAAGGAAGAGACAAGGACTACAGTTCTGCTCTTTTTATTAACTCTGGCCTCCAAGGTGATGGGAACAGTAGAAGACAAGTGTCTGCAGCTTCCCTGACCTCTCACACCTCCACCAGGTCGGTGTCCATCAGTACCTGTCTGGCCCAGTCGAGGAGTGATGTGCGGAGTCTGTGAGGGAGGGGAAAGGCTAGGCTTAGGGGTGCCAGGCTAGGACAGGAGCCCTACCAGCACGGGAAGGCTGGTAGACACTGACCTGGTAGCTACAACCTGGGAGCAGAGGCGGACGCAGGGCTCTGGGTAGTTGTACTGGAAGGGGGAGCCATCTAGGTGTCTCTCTGGAGGGACCTATAGGAAAAAGAAGCAAGGCAGGGGGAAAAGCCCCCTTCAAATTAAAGTCAACCAGTCCCAAGCCTCTCACCTCTCCAATTCCCTCCAGTACAGAGGAACAGAGGGTCTTCCCTTCCCCCACTCCTGCTCTCACCCTGGCTGAGGCTGGGGCTTCTCCTGAGCTGCAGCTGCCTGAAGGAGCACTCTCTGGAACCCAGGGGGTACTCCTGACCCTCTTGTTCACAAACTCCAGGCTTGGCTTCCTGCTTCCTGGTCTGTCCTTACTGCCCCTGGCCCTGGCCCTTGTCAGGGCTCCAAGGGGCTGCTGGTGGCCCTCTATCCTGGGGGTCCACTTGTCCCTAGAGGTACTGTCTGCTGTTGGGAGGGAGGGAAGGGCTGGAGGGAGCTGGTCCTGGGGTGGATCCTGGGGGCAGGAGGTCTGGATACAAAAAGACCCACTACCCTGAAAGAGCAGAGGTGACAGGTCAAGGGGCTCCCTGCACCCTGAAGAGGAGGCTTCCTGGTCGTTGGCGAAGTTATCCTTTAGCTGACTCGGGCTTCCCTCAGCTGAGATGGGTAAACAGTCCAGAGCCTCTGGAAATGCCAGGAAAGAGAGAAGGAAGCCAGACAACATTAAGTCATGCTGGCCCCACCCTCACCCTGTGGCTCCAGCCAGACTGTCCTGGGACCCTTCCCACCTTACCCCTACCCCTTACCTACCTACATAGGAAGAGGAGGACGAAGAGGACTGTGTCAAGGATAGGGCTGGGAGTGACTGCCAGGGGTCCGTGGGGGTCCTCTCTAAACTCTGCAGTTCAGGGCTGTTTTCAGACACTGGGGCAGGGGAAGACAAAGAAAAGAAATGGGGTGAGTGATCCTGGGTCCCTAAGCCAGCTCGTTTTCCCCTTCCCCACAAGGGCCCCTGACCTGCCCTCAGATTCCGAAGGGTGTTCTCCTCTTCTGCACTAATATGCAGCCTCAGGCCTGGAACAGTGAACACAGCTTCTCCCTGGGGGGCAGTGAAAGAAGCAGGAGAGCTGGATTTCATATTTGGAGAAGTAACTTCCTCAGGCCTAAGTCTCTTCTCTTCTAACAAATGAGATTGGACAAGAGATGATCTCCACTGTTCCTTCCACCTCTATGTCTGGGGACATGAGACTCCTTTACTCCTGCCCACCCCCTCCTCCCACTAGGCCATAGAACCATTCCCCACCCCCCTCCCCGCCACACACACACACCCACATACCCACACCCACTCTTTCTCTCTCTCTCATACCCCCAGCCCTCTCCAGACTGACCACTGACCTGGGCCCTCCTTCGAGAGGCTTCCCATCGAGTAAGGGGCAGAGAACCCCTCTGGGAGGCCCCCAGCTCCAGGCAGCTCTGGGCCTGACAGCTTAGTAAGCTTCGTCGGTCTTCACACATCTCTTCCAGCAACTGAGACAATGCAGAACCTCGATCTGGGGGAGGATGAGTCTGAGCGAGGAAATGAAGACAAACATCTCCCTTCTCCCTTCAGTCCATCTCCACCCCCACCAGGACCCCCAGGGGTACCTATGTTAGGGGGGCTCCTCTCCCTTTCATGGTGCCTGTAAGGGACAGAGCAGAGAACTGGGCCTTAGTGGGCCCTAGGACCCCAGGCCCCACAAAGCTTTCCTGTAGCTTAAAATGAGTGGGAGTCACTCCGGGTCCCCAAGTCTCCCTCATAGCCCCTCCCCTCCCCACTGCTGCCACACATTTCTCTTCCAAGCATATACTCACTTTTTATACTCCTGAAGTTTTCTCTGAACAGCTGGGTCCCAGTTACTAAAGTGACGATGAGGACAGTTACTGAGGTTTCCCCTTCTCCCCTGGGCAATGAGGGTCAGTATAGGGAACAGAGAGACTAGGAGCAGAAGGGAGGGTTAGGGCCCTGAAGCCCAGGATAGGGATGGGACAGGGGCTTGGCTCGGGAAGATGGTCTAAGGATTACAGACCCACTAGGTCAGAGGAGGGGAGCTCCACACACCCCAAAAGTGTCTCCAAGTAGAGGCCACGCTGAGATAAAAGGATCGGGAGCTCCTTGAAAAAAGAGGGAAGGCATCAATGAAGGAAATCGGTGTAAGGGAGAGAGGAGGAGGGTGTGGGAGGGGCGGGGGACTCTGGAAAGGGAAGGAGGGGCCCTCTCACCAGCTGGTCACGCCCTCCCTGGGCAGCTCCGTGGGCAGCAGGATGAAGCGATACACCCAAAGACAGAACTGCCCACTACCCTGAGCAGGGTGGAGAGAAGAGTCAGGCAGAGCTGCAGCCCTGCGCCCACTCCGCGCCCAGGGCTCCCTGCGGCCCCCACTCACCGGAGGAGTCTGGGCCACCTCTTGGACAGACACTCTGAAGTCCTGCAGGAGAAGCAGCCGGCCCACTGTCCTCCTAAAACCAAAGTGCTTCTCCTCCCTGCAGGGGTCCCCACATGAGCCCATCCTTACCCAGCACCCCCAAGACCCCCCCAGTGACCCCAACCCCTCAGCCCCTCCGGCCAGGGCCCCTCACCAGGCAGCCTTGCTCAGGGCCTCGGGGGTCACCAGGCAATGCACGCTGTGGGTTCCATCTGTCACCAGCAGTATGGCAGCGGCCTCTCCATCAAGCAGCTCCAGGCTCTCTCCAGGCTTGGCTTCCTCAATCACCTGCAGAGATGGCCCAGGGTCTCCGAGGCTCCACCCTCAAACAGACGAGCCCGCCCATTCTCCCCGTGATCATAACCCTTGTCCAATGGGCCTCTTTCTAGGCTGGGATGACCACGCCCCCAACAGACGATCCCACCCTAGCCCAGTGCACGGCCACGCCCCCAAGATGTGGCCTACCCCAACCCCCCCCCCCCCCCCCCCCCCCCCCGCCTCTCTTATCACAAGACCACACCCCTCGCTCTAGGCTTGGAAAGCTTCCTCTTCTAACATCGCTAGCCCTGCTGGCCACGCCCCCCAGCCAATGGCTCCGCCTCTAACCTGGAGAGCCTGACCACACCCTTTCCCCTTTAAACCTAGGCTTCACCCTTGGGGTCCGCACGCCCCTCTCTGCCCCCTCCTTACCTCCAGCAGCTGCCCGAGCCCCTCTCTCTTCCCCTCCAGCCCCAGGTCCTCTCCAGGCTCCAGCCCGAGGAGTAGATCCCGGATCCAGGGCTGCAGGACAGGCTTCCACGACGTCGCCATGGCCACCTGCGGCCGGGGCAGAGGCGAGGGACGCGCGTTATTTCCCGCCGCCCTGACTGACCCCTGTCTCCGGAAGAGGAAACCCCTGGGCTGGGCGGGGAAATACTAACCTCAGACCAAGTCCCGCCTCCGGCCCCGCCCCCGAGACTCGGGCGGCCGCGTGCGCGTGCGCGGCGTCAGGCGTTCGTCCGTAGGGGCTCGCGCCGTCCTGCCTGCGGTTGTTTACCCATTTCACCTCCACAGCGTCTCCGTGTTCCCTCCCGCTTCTTCCCTCTGACACCCTCATCACCCCACACCTGCACTGCTGCAATAACTGCCGGTGGGGCTCCCCGCTGCAGGCCGTCCTCCCTGCACCAAAGGGATTAGGCCCCTAAAGTGCAGGTCTGGTCACGTGACGCGCACCCCTCCCCCCACTCGATGCCATCGCGCGGCTTCCGATCGCAGCCTGGAGCACGTGTCCAACGCTCGGTCGTGCGCCGCCCCCTCCTACCCAGCCAGCCCGTGGGCATCGTCTCGGGCCCTCCGTCCTCCGCCCGGGGTGCTGCCCAGGACCCCACCTTCTACAGGAGTCCTTCCCCCAGCCCTCCTAATTCCACTGCGTTCCCTCCGGTGATTATCCGTTTATCCCACATACAGCTTGATGATCCGTTATCCCTCCGTCAGAGGGTAAGCCGCTGGAGGACAGGAACTGTCTTTTGCCTCTTTCTGTATCTCCAGAGCTTGGCGCAGTGCCTGGCACACGGGAGACGGTTAATACATGTTTACTACTTTCTGTAGTGTTTTTTAAAATTTTATATTTTAATTTTCCAGTTACACATAAAAACAATTTTTAACATTTTAGAAAGTTTTGAGTTCCAAATTCTCTACTTCCCGCAGCCCTCTTTGAGAAGGCAAGCAATTTAATAGAGATTACGAGTGTGTAGCCATGAGAAACATTGCCATATTATGTTACAAAACACAGACCAAAAAGACGCTTTAAAAAAGTACGCTTCATCTACAATCAGACTTCATCAATCTTCCTGTGAAGGTGGATAGTATTTTTCATCCTAAATCCTTCGGAATTGTCTTGGTTCATTGTATTGTTAAGAAGAGGTAGGTCATTCATAATGGATAGTGATACAGTGTGATACACTGCTACTGTGTCCAAAGTTCTGCTTTCACTTGGCATCAGTTCATATAAATCTTCCCAGGTGTTTTGGAAGCCATGCTGCTCATCGTTTCTTACAGCACAACAGTATTCCATCACAATCATATATCATAATTTGTTCAGCCATTTCCCAATTGATGGGCATCCCCTCAGCTTCCAATTCTTTACCACCACAAAAAGAGCTGCCAGAAATATTTTTATGCAAATGGGTCCTTTTCCCTTTTCTTTGATCTCTTTGAGATGAGGCAGCTGGATGGTGAAGTGGATAGAGTGCCACACCTGGAGTCAGTTCAAATCCATCTTCAGATACCTACTAGTGACCCTGGGCAAGCCACTTCACCCTGTTTGCCTCAGTTTCCTCATCTGTAAAATGAGCTGGAGAAGGAAATGGCAAATTACTGCAATGTCCTTGCCAAGAGAGTCCCAAATGGGGTCATGAACTGTTGGACACAACTGAAAAGACTGAACAACACACTGTGTGACCCTGGGCAAGTCACTTACTCTCTGTTTCAGGGTCTTCATCTATAAAATGGAGATAATAATAGCACCTCCTTCCCAGAGTTGTGAGCATCAAATGAGATAATTATCATAAAAAGCCTGGCATATAGTAAATGCTACATAAATATTAGCTGATATTATTATTTGGAGAAGGCTCCAGTTCAAATGCTAGTTCTTCCACTTATGCAACTTAACACTGTGCAACCCTGGACAACTTTGTCTGTCTGCGTCTGTTTCTCCATCCATCAAAAGAAGGAGTTTCTAAGAGTTTAGCTTCTTCTAGCTCTATACCCTGTTTCCCAAATATTTTGAAGGGGACAGTCCTCTTGTGGATATAAAAATGTTGTTTTTAAAGAACTCTGTCTCATGACTTACAGCAGCATTTTCCCAGACTCCTCTGGCCTTTTTGTGTGTGTGATGTCTGACAGAAGTCATAAATAAACGAGTCTGAAGGGCTGCTGGGGAGGAATGGAGTGCCCTCAGAAAATGATGGAGCAAAATAAAGCCGATTTTTATCTCCCTGAATTATAAGCATCTTAATACATGCATGATTTAATATTTTAGAGGGGAAATAGTGCTAGTGTGAAAAAATGTGCCATGAAACCCCTATTTACTTGGAGCACTTTCTAGAGAAGTGATCAGTCAGTCATAGGTAGAACTGACCCGCCACGAAGATGGAATTGGCATGACAGAGGTATAACGCATGGTCCCTACCTATGGGGATAACAACTTAGCCGGCGACTGCAACTAAAGAAATTCCCTGCAACCTAATTTGTAGAGGGGCAAAAGGCAGCCCTACTTTAAGGTAAATATTGGGTCAGACGGGGGGAGGGAGAGAGAGAGACAGACAGACAGGCAGACAGAGAGGGAGGGAGGGAGGGAGACAGAGAGAGACAGAGAGGGAGACAGAGAAAGACACAGAGAATGCAGCTCCATGTGCTAAGACCATAGACACAGAGTTGGAATGGACCCCAGATATTTATGCCAGCCATCCACCCCATTTTCCAGATAAGGAAAAGGTCAGTGACTTACCTAAGGTAACACCATATGCAGGAAGCAGCTCCCAGGAGCTCTGTGCTTTGGAGAACCATCCTCCACCAGGTCCCTTCATCATGAAGACTTTCCCCATCCCTCCGTGGGTACCGACGCCGTCCTTGGACCACGTAAACAGCTGTTTGGCACCTCCCTAATTAGACGTCTATTTTGTTTATTGTGGCTATCTGTGTGCCTTAAAGTCGGCACACCCCCGTGAGGTGCCCATTTCATAGATGTGGAAACTGAAAGAAAACGACCGGCCCACAGCTAGCAGGACTGAAACCGGGGTGTCTCGGGATGAGGTGTAGGGCCCCCACTGTGCCCCCCAGGAGGCCATGAGCACCGGACCTCGGTCTTCTCTAGACTATTTCTCCCAACGCCTACAGTGGGGGCTTAATCAGGGTTTCTCGGATGAATGAGTACAGGAGACGGCAGGGATTGCCCTGGGGGGCTGCCCAGGGCCCCTCGGGCTCCCGCACGTGCCTCTGCTGGGGGGGCCGCATCCTGGGGTCGGGGATCGGAGACTCGGTCGTGGCCACGATGCATTTCCCAGCCCGACTCTGCCCCTGCAGGAAGCGGGGCCCCAGTCTCGGGAGGGGAAGCGACGAGTAATGACAGGGACGCGGGAGCCCCGCGGGGCCCGGGGGAGGCGGGGCAGAGGGGAGGTGAGCACGCCCGCGCGGACGGCGGCCGCCGACCCTCCCCTCCCACCCTCGGTTACCTAGGGAACGTCATCTCAGCGTTCCACCCGCGCGGCGTGAGGAGGCCTCCCCTCCCCCACGCAGATGACGTCATGGTCGGTACCCACCTCCCCCCAGCATTCGGGGAGGACGGCTCTCGGACAGCGCGGACGAGGGAGGGGAGCGGCGAGGGGGCGGGGCGGGCACTGCTGCAGGGCGCGGGCGGGGGAGCCGGGGAGGGGCCGGGCTGTGCACCTGCGCCGCTTCGGCCTCAGTCCCGGCCCGGCCGGCCCGGCCCAGCCATGGCCAGGCCCCAGCGGACCCCGGCGCGGAGCCCCGACAGCATCATCGAGGTGAAAAGCAAAGTAAGGGCCCCGGCCCCGTGCCCCTCCCCCCCACCCCCGCCCGGCCTGCGTCCCGGCTCCCCTGCTCCGTCCCCGGCTCCTCCCGGGCCCCGCTCCTTGTCCTCCCATCTCTGGCTAACCCTCCGCCTGGCGCCCCGCCGGCACCGCGGCTCTGCCCCCGCACACAGCCGCTCCTTGGGGTGCAGGGAGGCACCGCGGCTCTGCCCCCGCACACAGCCGGTCCTCGGGGTGCAGGGGTGGGCACCGCGGCTCTGCCCCCGCACACAGCCGGTCCTCGGGATGCAGGGGAGCACCGCGGCTATGCCCCCGCACACAGCCGGTCCTTGGGGTGCAGGGAGGCACCGCGGCTCTGCCCCAGAACACAGAGCTGGTCCTCGGGGTGCAGGGGAGCACCGTGGCTCTGCCCCAGTACACAGCCGGTCCTTGGGGTGCAGGGAGGCACCGCGGCTCTGCCCCAGTACACAGCCGGTCCTCGGGGTGCAGGGGGGCACCGCGGCTCTGCCCCAGTACACAGCCGGTCCTCGGGCTGCTGGGGGCCCCCCGCCGGCCCCACGCGTTCCGCGCCAGCCCCCCCCGCCCCCAACGGGCACCGCGCTGCCCGCCTCCTCACCCGAGCTTACCCCTGGAGCTCTCAAGGTCCCCTCTCAGGGGAGGGGATACTGGCTGGGGTCTGACGGTCCGTGTGTGCTGGGGACCCACGGTGTGGGGAATCCGGGGGGGGTTTCTGCCCATGGAGATGGCTCAGGCGGCCGCCAAGAACTGGCAGGGACCTGACTCATTCCTGCCCCCTGCCCCCCATGTGCCCCCTCAGTTCGATGCTGAGTTCCGGCGCTTCGCCCTGCCCCGAGCCTCGGTGGGAGGCTTCCAGGAGTTCTCCAGGCTGCTTCGGGCCGTGCACCAGATTCCGGGCCTGGATGTGCTGCTGGGCTACACGGACGTGCACGGGGATCTGCTACCCCTCACCAACGACGACAACCTGCACCGGGCGCTGGCTAGCGCCCACCCGCCCCTCCGCCTGCTGGTGCAGAAGAGGGGTGAGAGACCTGCGCGGGGGGCGGGGGGCTTCTGGCTCAGCAGAGATGTTGCAACCCGAGCAGCTAGGGACTCTCTCCCACACGCCTGGAGCTCACTGGGTTTAGGCGCAAAAAATGCTGTGCATTGTCTGGTCTGGACCAACTCTGTCATTTTACAGATAGGGAAAACTGAGGCTCAGAGAAGGGAAGGGGCTTGCCACAGGTCACATTGGTAAGGAGTAGCAGAGCCAGGATTTGAGCCCAAATCCAGGGCTGGGTCCTGTTGTTCCCCAGTGGAGTTCTTGACTCTGCTCCTGCGTGTGACTTCCTGGGCCTTGGTGGGGAGCAGCAGCATAGGAAAGCACACCCCACTAGGCAACTGATGTGTCACCAATTGGGGTGGGAGGGGGCCTGCAGAGAAGGCTGGGCAAAGAGGGGTGGGTACAACGGCTGTGGGGGAGGGGAAGAAGAGTGTATGGGCCCCCATGGTGGGGCTGCCTGGATAACCAAGCAGAAAGGATGTTCTCCCCAGGGATGAACCAAGGGCCCCCACATCCTTTAGAGGCCTAGAGGCAAGAACTAGGAAAGTTTGGGGACACGGAGCACAATTCTTGAATTAGAAGCTGGGCTGCCAAAGGGACAATACTGAGCTCTACTCCATCCCACAGCAGAAGCGGATCCCACGGGCATGGCCTTTACCTCCAACTCCTTGCAGCGCCGAAAGAAGGGGCTGCTCCTCCGACCTGCAGCCCCTCACCGGACCCGCCCCCCACTACTCATCAGCCTTCCCCAGGACTTCCGCCAGATCTCCTCTGTCATTGATGTGGACCTGCTGCCTGAGAGCCACCGGCGTGTGAAGTTACACAAGCACGGCTCAGACCGCCCACTGGGCTTCTACATCCGAGATGGCGTTAGTGTCCGAGTGGCACCCCAAGGCCTGGAGAAGGTGCCTGGCATTTTCATCTCCCGCCTGGTCCGGGGAGGCCTGGCAGAGAGCACTGGGCTCCTGGCAGTCAGTGATGAAATCCTTGAGGTCAATGGCATTGATGTGGCTGGCAAGTCACTGGACCAGGTGACAGACATGATGGTGGCCAACAGCCACAACCTCATCGTTACCGTCAAGCCTGCCAACCAACGCAACAATGTGGTTCGGGCTGGGGCAGGCCGACCTCCAGGAGCTCTGCCTGCTGCCCCCCTCCCTCCTGTGGAAGTTCCTGAGCCAGACAGTGATGAGGACAGTGACCTGGTCATTGAGAGCCACAGGTTGCCTGGCTACCTCCCTCCTTGCCCTAATGGGGTGCCTCTGGCCCCTTCCCAACGGGACTTGCGCCCCAGTCGCTCACTGCCTGGCTCTCGAGGATCCTTACAGTCACTGGACAGTCAAGATGGGGCCAGCCCTGCCCGGGGGGGCAGTCTAAGGGAAGAAGGCAGTGGTATCACCCTATAGTCTGGGATTTGGCCAGCTGGACCCTGAGGGCTATTGTCCTCCTAGCCTCTGCCTGGGCCAAGGTGAGACATGGGAGAAGGGCAACTCCTGACCTCGATCCCCCAAGGTGCCCCTGCTCTGTCTCATTCCTGGAGAGAGTGGGCTTCCCTGCCCTCTTCCCTTGCCCCAGGCCTCTCCCTCTCAGTGGGCAGCCAGTTGGGGAGCTGCCTTTTCAGGAGCCGAGGCAGTGCCTTTGCTCACTTGCCCCTCCCCATCTATGAAATATTAAAGCTTTTCTAGAAAACCCTGGCCCTTATCTGCTATGGGGAGCACTCCGGGGGGTTTGGATCACTTCCCTGCTGGGAACCACAGCTGGCAGGGAGAGGAAGGGGAAGGAGTCAGGCTCTCTAGTAGCCTCTCCTCCTGGCCCTCTGAGCTGCCAAGGCTCCTGAGCTTGGGGTCCAGCAATAATAGCTGTTCTTCTGTTGCCCCCCCACCCAAGCTGGCTGATACAGCTGACAGAGCCCATCTCCATGCCTCCATCCACTTGGCTTGGCATTCTAGAGGAGCATGGGAAAGATGGGAGTCTTAGATTGGGAAGGTGTTAGGAATAAGGAATTACACTAGCGTGACTGTTGGTGTAAAAAAAAGGTTTAATTTAAAAACAGAAAAATACTCTTAACAGCAGATACCTGGGCCTGTTCCTTCTGCTGCCCCGGGGTGAGGGGGGAGAGGGGAAGGGAGTTACCATCATGCCTTGGGCCAGGGTCACAAGTGCCAGTACCTTCACTTCCAGGAGTCAGATGGCTCCAGCCCTGGGGGCCTCGAGGCACTAGGGTGTCTGGTGGCCTTCCTGGGAGCCAGGGGGGAAGCGCTCAGGAATCCATCTTGATAAAGACTTTGGATCGGGAGAAGATCTTCAGGGCCTCCTCCACCTGGGAAAGCTTCTTCTCTAGCTCAGCCTTGTGGTTCTGGGCTCGCAGGGAATCTGCTCTGGAAGGCAGCAGCACCAGCTCTCGGAGAAGCTCTTGTTGACCTGAAGAAGGAAAGAGTGAGGGCCACATGGGTCCAGCTCCCTTTCTTGGGGGCTGGGACCCTGGGATTCAGTATAACTCAGAAAACATTTCTCCAGCACTGACTCTGTATGACTCCATACATGGATGCTGGTTAGCAATACTGCAATCAGCAAGGAATGGGTCTGGCAAGAACTGAGGATCCTTGGGGGAGGAAAGATAGTTATCTGGCTCCAATCTGTTTCCTCACCCCATCCCTAGGGCCCTGCCTAGTCCCCCAATCCTAACTGGTCTGGACACTCACTCTGGAGAAGGGAGTTCAAGGTATCCAGGCGCTGGCTCTCAGGCATCATGGTATGGCCTGGGGGTATTTCAGGGTCAGGCTGGTTTCTCTGACGCTCTTCAGCTTCCCGGCGCCACAGATCTTTACGTTCTACCAGGCTACCAAAAGGTAGAGTGAGTGTCTGCACTGGCCCCAAATGCCCAGACCGGACCTAACTGCCTCCCTCAGTCATTCATGAAGGTGGAGCGGAGGACTGGGGGCCCTCCCTGCCTCTCTACAGTGGACGCTGGGTCTGCTCTCTGTCCCCTTCCCTGACAGAAGCTGAAATCCCTGATGAGGCTGGCAAGAATAGGGCATAGAAAAGAGTGAGGACCTACTAGAGAGGCACCTGGCCCTTCTGCCTGGCATTGTATTCCTCCTGTGCCCGCCGCTGCTGCTCCTGTACCTTGGCTAGACACTGGACGGAGCGTGAGCGCCGCCGAGGAGCCACTTTGGCTGTACGGGCATTATGGGTGATGAAGTCCACTGCTGGAGTCTGACCCTAGAGTTCAGAGGAATAGAATGGAGGGTGGGATTCTTGGGGCTGCAGCAGGAAAGACTCACAGAGAGGGACAGCCATACTGGTATTTCAACTTCTTTCTACCCCCAGCATGCCCAGCATGATGGATCACCTTGGCATCAGTGCCTGGGGGCTGGGACCCATCAGTCCTGGGCAAAGCCAGACCTGCAGAAGCCACACGATGAGGTTTCACCCCAGGTCCACAGCGGGAATATGCTCGAAGGAATGCCGGCAACTCTGGTCCAGAGGTGGCAGATGGCTCCTGGGAAAAGCAGAAGGACTCAGTGAGACAGGCTCTGAAGCTAAGCCCCACTGCAGCCCTTGGTCCTGAGTCCGTCCAGCTAGGCAGGGAAGGTGGTCAGATGCTGGCCAGGCAAGGTCTGGAGGCCTGGGGTACCTGCAGCTTGACTTTCAGCCGAGATTCAACTTTGTCATACTTGGGCGATCGCCACAGAGCCTTGAGAGGCTTTGGCCAGCTGTGGTCTGGTCCCTTCTCCTGTTCCTGGCACCGCTTCTGGATCTCCCGGATCCGCCTTACGTTCTCCTTCTCGTGGTCTTTCAAGTCTTTCTCTGGGGATCAGGGAGACACTGCCAGGCCTGCTCCAGGGGCACAGAGGCCTGAACTCTGAACTCCTGGACATTTCATAAGTTCTCATAGGTCTTTTAAACCGGAAGGAAGGCTGGACATCATTTGATCCAACCCTCTTTCCTTTTATAAAGAGGAAGCTAAGGCCCCACCTGGTACCCTGTCCAGCACCAAATAGGTGGCAATGTAAGATGCCCATGTCCTGTGGCATCAAATATACTGCCTCTCACTTGGCTAAGCCCCTGAGACAACTAACACTGAGGGATTTGCCCAAAGTTACACAGAGAGTTGGCCATAGCTCCTTGTCTCCTAACTTTCTAGTCTAGTGTCTTTTGCGGTTCTAGCCTGGGGGGTTGGTGGGTGGGCCTGTCATGGTCTTCATCCTAGGGTCTTCCTGGCTTCCCATCCCATTCCTCAACGCCTGAGGCAGGTGACAGTGGGTGAAGGGAAGTTGTTGCTGGCCCAGGCTGCTGCTCTTAACACTTACTCTTGGGCAAGGGCTCCCTGCCCAGTGAGACCTCCTGGAACTGCAGCAGAATACCCACCAAGCCCTGCTGGGATGCAGGGCGGATTGGAGGGGCAGGCTGGTCCAGGGGGGCACCTTGCCAGGGAGGCTCCAGGCTGAATTTCCGAGCACTTTCTTCAAGTCCCTGGGCTGGAAGCAAGCAGGAGGGGGAAGTGCTAGAACATTCAGAACTCCCAGGTATAGATAGCTCTTTGAGGACTGGAAAGCACTTTGTGAAACACGGGCATAAAAACCGTAACTTTACATGATCCCAACTACATTATGTTATCATCCACTTTACTGTTTTTAATTTATTTTTTTTCCAATTCCATTTAAAGCAATTTAAAAATGTTTTTAAATTTTGAGTTCCAAATTCTCTCCCTTCCCTTTCCCCTTCTTGAGGAGCCAAGAGATTTGATACAAATTATACATATTTCCATATCAGTCATGTTGCAAAATAGCATACACTTTATAAACAAAACGAAGCTCGGATTTGTGGCCCACTCCGGCTTTGAGGCCTGAACCGAACCTCTACCAGTAAAAAGCCCGTGTCCTTTCCAGCCCCTGATGGGAGTGTTGGGCGATGCCCGCCGCCAGGTGCACCAGACATCCCCTCCCCCACCATTCCACCAAGCAGCCCACTCTGCGTCCTGCGGTGGCCGCTCACCTGTGCCTGGGCGCTTGTAGTAGTCGGGGAACAGGGTGGGGTCGGGGGGGATGGGGCCCGAGATCTTGGAGGGTCCCTCGCACATGGCGTCGGCTTCGGCAGCTACAAGAGAACAGGGGGCTAGCACCAGCCCCGCTCCCCTCCCCCAGCCGCCCCGCCCCCCGCAGACGGTCCGGACCTCCTCACTGCCCTCACCGCCCTCCGACGCCCCCATCCTTCCTTCGGGGTCACAAGTGCGCCGCCCTCGTACCATCAAGTCTCCGTCCAAGTGCCACGCTTTTGCAGCCCGGGGGCCCAAGCAGGAGTTGGCGTCGCCCAGCAACACCAGCTTCCTGTTTGGGGGAGGGAAATCCCTGGAGAACGGTGCATTCTGGGATTTGTAGTTCACAGGATTCGGAGCGCTTCTGGCCACCGCCCTTCCCCCATCTCTACTAATAATAGCTAACGATTCTGCTGCGGCCACCACGAGCCAGGAGGTCTGAAGGACTGAACGGGGCAACAACCTTGCAAGGTAGGTGCTGTCATCACATTTTACAGAGGAGGAAACTGAGGCACACAGACTTGCTCAAGGTCACCCAGCTGGTAGTGTCCAAGGTTACAGTGGAATTCAGGTTTCCCTAACTCCAGCCCAACACTGTCCACTGCAGTACCTAGCTGTCCCTATTACAGATGGGGAAACTGAGGCCCAGAGAGAGGAAATGGCTTGCTCAAACTCACCCAGAGGTGTCCCTGTTTGTTGGCTATTTACTTAATTTTCAGAACTTTCTTCTTTTAAGTTTTATTGATACCTTTTGCTGGTGGCATTAGGGACACCCCAGGATAGTTACTCCGTGTCTAATGTATTTTGTTGGTCAACATCCACTTAGTTCTCTTTTTGTGGCTTCTTGGAATTTTTGGGTTCTTGAATCCCCACTGATGTATTTATTTTTTCCCTCATCATATCTAGGATATAATTAGTTCAAAGGAAAGGTGTGCTGAATGAAAGGGCATAGTAATGTCAACTGGACCAGAACCCATCTCTAACCTGACTGGAGCTGAACCAACAGAGCAGGCTAGAGACAGAAGCCTGAGGACGCAAAACAGAAGTTTAATTAATTTCAGGGTAAGGAAAATGACATATGCATAGAGAAGCCCCATCTCCTAAGAAGGAGGGTTTTACATGCTGTACCAAAGGAGGGACTTATATACACCCTGGGGGCGGTCCATGACAATCATCTTTAGGTCTTGAGTTACTATTCCCACACGTCCTGTGAGATCAGTCATTGTCTCAAGTCTTGGGGGTTGCGGTCACACTACAGAGCACAGAACCAGAGTTCTATGATGGGAAGAGGATTGAAGCATCTGTCAGTGACAAACAGGGATTGTGACTATATCATGGATGGAAACCTGGTGCAATACGCTGTGTCAGAGGGTGATATCATCCTGAGTGCAAAGGACAATGTTATGCCAAGCTCAGGACCCAGGTGCTTGCTGGGCCTTAATTCTTGAAAACAGGGTATTTCCAAAATATTGTGACAGTAAATGATGAAATGGCAATAGAATACCACCCCCCCTCCACAGACATAGCATCCAGTGTCCTACAGACACACACACTACAGGTAGCTAGAGTGGGCACATGTAGGGACCACACTTACACATGAGAGATACAGACATAGAGTATAGGTATGACTGGCACACCTGGGAGCCAGGGCACAAACTGGGGAAGGGACAATTCATGCCTCTAACTAGTCTGGAGATGTCATCTTCTGCCTCCAAATCGTCCAACTTTGTGGTTTGGGTCTTGTAACTGCAGATGTGCACCTGAGGCTGTTTTGTTGGTACTGTTCTACACATTCTTTCCTAGTCTTCATCTCTTTAGGGCCACCTCCACACTGTGGTGGTCATTTCCACCTCTGTCTGCTAAGGTATGAAGGCTGGAAACTCTCCCTGATAAAAGCAGGTTGACAACTCTTTTCATTTTTCCTTCTATCCTCACAGAAGGGTAACACAAACCTGGCAGAGAACCCTGGCTAAGAATGGGGTTTAGAAAACTATGTATGGCATAGGACATAGCTGAGCTGGTTAACCATAGAATATGAAAGGGAAGACAAGGAAAACAAAGCAGGCTGATGTACTGGGAAATAAGGAAAAGGGTAGAGAGACTGCAGGTCTCAATGAGAGGGAAAAATATATATATATATATGTATTTATGAGGAATAAAGCAGAGGCAGAGATGGTAGGATAAGGGGAAGGGAAAAAGTGTACCAGGTACTATACTTAGTGCCTTACACACATATGCCCAGACCAGACCCAGTGGCCTCCCTCAGTCATTCACAAAATATTATCCTCACAATAACCCTGGGAGGTAGGTATTGTTATTATCTCTATTTTGCAGATGAGGCAGCTGAGTCTGAGGTGAAAAGACTTGCCCATGGTTACACAGCTAGTGAGAATCTGGGGCTGGATTTGAACTCAGAACTTCTTGACTCCATGCCTAGTGCTCTAATCCCTGGTGCCATCTTGCTACGTCTAAGACGGGATATAAAAATGGAATTTTCAGAACTCTGGACCAGGAAGGTCCAAGAGTTGTGGGTATGATGATCAAGGTATTTGTGGATTCCATGGAATGAAGGTACTCATCATGGGAGCTGAGGATGAGCCCCTTGTTTAGAAGGAGATTACAGCCCTCTGTTCCAGGCAATTATCTCACTCAGAGTTAGACATTCCCAAAATCCTTTCTGGTTCAGCGTGAAAGTTAGTTTGAACCAGAACAGAAGGTAAGCTTAAGGAAACGGGAACATTTTTCTCCACTCACGTTGTCTGGATTTGGCTTTTATTGTGCCAATTCAAAAAATGAGCAAAAACAAAAACACAGCAGCAAAACTTCCATTGTTGTAGCGATACATTTTTGGCCAGCATAAAACCTGTCTGCATACTTTTAACGGCTGATAAAGGGTCCCTTGAACTTGTCTTTTTTTCCAGAAACGCAGGACCCAGACCATGCAGGAGTCCCTGAACGTGTCAAAGATGAAGGCCCCCAGTTGATATAATTTGTTGTTTGCATTCCAAGCTGGATCCGCTGTGTGTTCTTGGGAATCAAGACGGGCACCAACCAGTCTCAACCAGGCTGGAAAATACTTGTGCAGCTGAGGTCCTTTGCAGATAAGCGGACCCTCCTATCTTCATAGTCTAGCAGTTCTCAAAAGAAAATGCAAATTTGGCCCTGGCCCTGGCCCTCTCCTTCAGGAGGGGCTACTTCATCTTTCCCTCTCACCCCAAGCTGCTTCCTATTTTCTCCTCCTCCTTTTTCATACTCTCATAAATATGCAAACTTCTGTAAGGACTGTGAACTCTTTGGGTTCCACATGCATGCTCATTTCTCTTGTAATCAATATGGTTCTCACATAGTCTTGTAATGTTGATTGTCTGTTGATGGTACATGTGTGTTAGACCAGTCTTCTTCCAGTATTCTCCTCCCCAACCCTGAACTGTGTCTTGTAACAAAAACACTGAAACAAAATCAAACAAGTGACCAAATTGTACCTCGGGTGTTTGCAGCATTAAGGGCCCATGGTTCCCCCAGTTATATTTACTTCCCTCTGAGCCAGGTGTAAAATGAGCAGGTTGGAATAGTCTCTCAGGCCTCTCCCAGCTCTGGGTCCCAGGTCCTATTATTCATTCAATTCATACAAGTCTTCCTACATTTCCCTGAATATCTCCTATTGATCTCATAACAAAATAGTATTCTATTACATTTAATAAATTACAATTTTCCTAATCAATGGCCACCCACAGTTTTCTAGGTGTTTTTTTTGTTGTTTTTTTTTTTGTTACCACACCAAAAATAAGCTCCTCTGAATATTTTGTATATTTGACGCCTTTCTGTTCCTGAGTTCCTGGGCTGCCAGGATCAAATCATCTCAACAACTTAGTGTCTCTCCTCACGTAGTTCCAATTTTCCCCCCAAATATTCAAACTAATTCAAACTCCTTCAAGAATTTATGGGTGACCTAAAACATCCCCAAAGGATTCTTCAGGCAAAATGCCATCCACATCCAGAGAAAGAGCTATGGAGTCGGAACGCAGAATGAAGCACTCTTCTCTCTTATGTTTTGTTTTATTTTTTCTCACAGTTTTTCCCATTCATTTTAAATCTTCTATGCAATATCACTAATGTGAAAATGTGTTTAATAAGAATGTATGTGTAGAACCCATATAAGATTGCATGCTGTCTTGGGGAAGGGGGAGGGGGAGAAAATTTAAGACTTATGGAAGTGATTGTTGAAAACTGAAAACAAATTAAATTGTTTAAAGTCATAATAATAACAAAGAATTGATTGGTGTACCCTCCTGCTTGACTGTTTCTTTTGTTGCTCAGTTGTTTCAGTTGTGTCTTAAGTGTCTGTGACCCGATTTGGGGCTTTGCCATTTCCTTCTCCAGTTCATTCTACTGAGGAAACTGAGGCCAACAGGGATAAGTGACTTGCCCAGGGTCACACAGCTAGTAAGTATCGAAGGCCAGATTTGAACTCAGGAAGATGTCTTCCTGACTCCAGGTCTGGTACTCTATACACTGTGGTACCATCTTGATGTTTCTAGTCTTTTATACTATTTGCCAATTTAATGGATTTGAGGGTCCCGGCACCTGTTACTTCAGCCAGGTGGCACAGGGGATGGAGGGCTGGACCTAGAATCAGGAAGAGCTCAGACCAAACCCTGGCACAGACATTTACTCAATGGGTTACTCTGGGCAAGTCTTTTTACCCCAGTGAGACTCAGTTTCCTCATCTGCAAAATAAGTATCTGGACTAAATAACCTTTAAGAGCCCTACCAGCTCCAGCAGGCTATGCTCCTGTAGATGAAGAACACAACAGCAATGATAGTAATAACTGATATTTCCATTTTTTTCCTGTCTTGCTCTTCCCATCTCCAGTCTCTTGCTGAGGTCTCCATGGTCATCCTTTCTAGCACTGGCTGCACTTTCCCTCTTTCCCCTTGGTGTTTCCAGGTGCCACCATCACCCAGAAACCTCTCCTGCTTCAAGGTTCATGAAATTCAAATCCATCACCCAATCATAATCCTGGTAGCTGTTGTCTATGGATCTCCAAATCTTCCTCCCTCAAACTGAATCCAGCTTACAGTCTTTCCTCCCCAGTTCCTGCTTATCTACCAGAGGACTTCAACATCCTCCCTTAAGCACCCCAGCATCATTTATCTGACCACAGGTTATTGGATTCTCCCTCTCCCTCTGCTTTCCATTACCCAACCCTGTTCGTCTATCATACTGTGGACCTCTCAGTTCCCTCCCTGTCCATTCCTCACCCAATTAACCACACTCTCTCCTCTTTTTCCCATCTTGACCCCACAGATGAACCAACTCTACACTGTCCTCTTCTCGAGTCTTTTGCCCTCTTATCACATCAATGATGGTGCTCTGCCAAGCCTTGGTCTTGGATCACTCTAATCATCTGCTCCATACGCTGCTGAACAAGGTAGAGAAAACCATGGAGCCAAGAGACGGAGTATCTTCTCTAAGGATCAGGAAGGGGGCCAATTCCACAAATGGAAGAGGACTTGAGGGGTATATAAAGTGCAAAAAAGCTAGAAAATTTAGAGCGAGAGGCCCCTGGGTTATGAAGAGTTTTAAATTCCAAACAGGATTTCATACAGAGTGACAGGGAGCCAGTGGAGTTTTACTACGTAAGGGAGCGACATGGTTAGACCCCCACCTAGAAGAGTTGTTTTTGGTGATTGAATGGAAGGAGCAGAATGAGGAGAGACTTGAGGAAGCAGATTCACCAGCAGCAATCACAATGGTCCAGGCATGAGGTGATAAAGGGTCTGAAGGTGGTGGAAGTGTCAGAGGAGAACAGAGGGAATATTCTAGAAAAATGTGGAAACACTAGACCTTGGCATCCTGTTTCGGGGTCAAAGATAGTAAAGAGACAGAAAGCCACTTAGATTTGAAGCCTGAGGGACAAGGAGGATGTAATAGAGAAGTTGGAACTGGGAGGTTTTTGGGGAGAGATGATGAGCTCAGTCTTGGATGTGTCAAGTCTGAGATGTCTGATAAGCAACTGGAGATAGCAGAGAGGTTGGGCTTAGCATCATGGTTTCTCAGAGCCTCTCAGAGCTGGTGGGGTCCTAAATGGAAGTCTAAATACTGGCTGTAGGAATGAGGAAAAGAAGGCTCTCAGGTTAAGTGACTTACTCAAAGTAACACAGCTAGTTACAGGAAGAGCAGGCATCTCATTCCACAGTCAATGTTCTCAAATTACGCTGCCTCCTTCACACCTTTGCCCAATGAATCTTAATAAGGCTCTTTTCTGATCGTATTACCTACGCTGAAACCTTTAGAAACCACTCATGGCCTCAAGGATAGACTCCAGACTTGTTAGCCTGGTATTTAATGGCTCCCATAATCAGTGGTGACCTGATCTCCCAGCTAGAGGGGGCTTTAAAGATTCTCTGGTCTAGCCCAACCCTCTCATTTTACAGATAAGGAAACTGAAGCACAGAAAGGAGGAGTCACTTGCTCAAGGTCACATGAGGATTCGACCTTCACCAAACATTTATTAAAAGTTTACTTAGAGAGAGGCAGTTTGGCCTAATGGTCAAAGAGCTGGCCTCAGAGCCAGAAAGACCTGGGATCATGCCCTGCTGTTGACACAGACTGGCTGTGTGACCCTGGGCAAATCACTTAACTGTCTGAGAGGCTCAGCTCTCTAAGGCTAAGCTGCTGAGAAGGTGCTGACCTGAATGGATAAAGGAAGTTTCTTTATCTGGAATTTCCTTGCACCAGCGAAATCACAAATGCAGTCTATCCCTATGTCTACAAGAATCCGTGGATGTGACATTGGTGCCGGCTCAGGTCACACAGGAGGTGCTAAGGTAGCAATAGCAGCCCATCTCTGGCTTCTGTCAGCCTGGAAGAGAGCCTCCCAAGGAAGTGTAATGTGTGATTTCCTCCACCAGGTGGTACACTACCATAGCCACAAGCCCAGGGGTCCATGTGCCAACATGATTTCTTTGTGCACGTGCTAGCTGTCCAAGCTGGATTGGCCTTTGCTGACCTGGGTTCTGAATGAATCTGGGGCATGACATGAGGCATGGCTCTGACTCTCACCCCACCTTTTGGAAATGGTCTGCTCTCTGATGATTTTTGCATTGATAGGCAATCGACTTTTCTGTAGCTACATGGTGTGTTAGCCAGTTAGTAAAGCTGCCCAGTCTCCAAACCTCCTCCCATTTATTTGGAACCCCTAGGGAGTCATTCCAAATCAACTGTTTCCATTTGGGTCATGGAAGGAATTAAGGGAGGGTCACTTGTGCAGGACCCTTCTCTAGGTCAAGAAAGCAAGGGGAAAAGTGTCAGGCATTTGGCTGGTGCATGGGCCTTCTTGCTGTTCTAGCTCTCCAGCCAATCCAGATTGAATTTCCAATTGACTGCTCTGCCCCCTCCCCCTGCCCCATCCTTCTTAATTCCAGTGCTTTCCCTTTCTTCATTATTTCCAATTTATCCTGTATATGGTTTGTACATGTTTACTTGCATGTTGTCCCCCCACAAAAAAAATTATGAGTGTCTAGAAAGCAGGAACTCTTTTGCCTGCCTTTGTATCCCCATTCCTTAGCATACTGCCTGAGGCACGCTAGGCACTCAAGAAATATTTCTTAAATGACTGATCCAGCTCCCCTTCTCGTGCTCCTAGTTGAGCTGGGCACTTCCCAACCATCCACCTCCAATTTCCCCAACTCTTTGTGAATGGCAACTCTCTAACACACTCTACAAAATCTCTTTTAGCCACAGTGCTGTGGTCCCAACATCAATGGCGGTGAAACCAATGGCAGTCAGCAGACTGGCTTCAGCTGGTATGTGATCATACCTGAAATGATTAATTTATAAATAATCATTAAGTACCTACCATGTGCCAGGTACTGTGTTAGGCAGTAGGGATACAAAGAGGCAAAAGGCAGTGCATGCTTACAAAAGACTAAATTTACAATCTAATGGGGAGTGGGGGGAGGAGAGAACACCATGCAAACTGATATATAAAAAACAAACCCTAAGGAAGATAAATAGGAAATAATTAACAAAAGGAAGGGAGGAGTTGGGTAAGGCTTCCAGTAAAAGAAAGGATTTAAAAGAAACTGAAGAAAGAGAGTGTTCTAGGCATGGAGGCCAGTCAGAGAGAATGCCCAGAGCCAACAGAACAGCCAGAGGACCAGTGTCACTGGATCAAAGAAATGATGAGGATGTTTGAATCCCAAGGGTTAACAGGAAAAGGAGGAAACCACTCGATGCAGTACCCTTACCGGCTGTTTTGTCAATGCGCTGTCCTTTCTCCTGATCTCCATAACCCACCCCTTTTCTCAACCTCCTTCCTTCTCCAAAGTATATACTGCCCTGGAAATCTCTGAAAGGTGGTAAAATCTTCACAATCAGAGAGAGATTTCTGAGGAGAGATGGGGACCATCCTCAGCAGCATTCTGTCCATTTCTCTTCTCCCCTTCTCCCTAAATGACCCTCCCTTCAGCCCTGAGTTAAATGATAACTGGAGAACAGGTAAGGGATTGGGATCCTGGGAGCATCCTGACTTAGGCCCCAGTTATAAAGACAGAAAAGGAAACAGGTCCCTGTCTTTAAGGAGTTTACACACTTTTTCTTTTCTGGCAATAAGCACATAGAGAATTTAAGTGGATTCCAAGTAACTTCCAGAGGGAGAGGCTTGAAGTAGCCACTTCAAGGTCTCTTGTAAGCAGTGACATTGGAACTGATCTTTGAAGGAAGCTGGGGATTCTCAGCAGCCTGAAAGAAGCAGGGCATTTTGGACCAACCATGCTGGCTGGTGGTACAGAAGCCACCAGGGTGGCAAGCCTCTCAACCAGGATTTTTCCCAAGGTCCTCAGATCCTTCTTTTCTGGCTTCACCAAGCCCTTCAAAGCCCAACTGAAAGGGCATTTCTGCCCAGAGGGCAGCTTTCTCTAACTCCTGCCTGTCAAACCTAGAAACGAGGGGGGCCCTCCCTCCAGTAAACACTTTGTTCCTACCTCTCTGGCAGGTACAAAAACTACCTTTTGTATTATGGATACTTATGTCAAGTCAAGTCAACGAACATTGAGTAAGCTTGTGTCCAGCACAGGGCTAAGCTTTGGGCTTACAAAGAAAGGAAAAAGACAGCCCTTGCTTTTAAGAATGGGAGACAATATGCAAACAACTTTATGCACAAACAAGTGGGTAAGTTGGAGATGCTCTCAGAGGCATTAAGGGGGATAAGGAAAGGCTTCTTGCCAAAGGTGACTGAGATTTATTTTAGCCAAGACTGGAGGGAAAGCAGGGGAATCAGACGAGGAGGAAAAATGGTCTAGGTATGGGGTGGGGTTGAGGGGCAGTCAGTGAAAATGCCTAGAGTCAGCAAAGAGGCCAATGTCAATGGATTTCAGTGTACCTGGAGTGAACTGAAGTGGAAGAAGACCAGAAGGTATAAAGGCACTGAAGTTCAGTTCTGAAGGCCTTTAAAAGCCAGAAGATTTCATATTTGATCCTGGTGGCAACAGGGAACCATTGACATTTGTTAAGCAGGAGGCCATAAAGGGTCAGGCCCTGCCCTTTAGGAAAATCAATTGGAAAGCTAAGTGGAGGAGGGCTGGCCTGGGAGAGACATGAGGCAGAGAAACTCACCAGAAATCTGTGACAGTAATTTAGGTGAGTTGAACACACCTGAAATAGACTGATAGTGGAGTCAGAGGGGAGAAGGGGGCAGCTGAGGAGAGATGTTACAAGAGTAAAACATCCAGAGGACTTGGATTGGACATGGGGAGTGAGAGTGAGGCCTGGGGGACTGGGAGGATGGTGGCACTTGACACAATAAGAGGGACCTTAGGAAGAGGGGAGGGGTGGGGGATGAGTTCAGTTTGTGACCTGTTGAGTTTAAGGTGACTGTGAGACATCCAGCTCCAGTTGTCCAATATGCAGCTAGAGATGTGAGATGGATAGGGAGGTTAAGGCTGGGTAAGTAGATCAGAGAGTCATAAGCACTGCATCTATGGTAAGTGATGACAGTCATCAAACCAAGTGGTATAGGTACCTTGTCTACTATTGCACTGGGTGGCTCGGTGGACCTTGGTTCAAATGTGACCTCAGACACTTGGTGGCCTGTGAACACCTGCACCCATAAAGCAGGGACAGTAGCACCTGCATCCCAGAGCTGTGAGAACAAAATGTGATATCTGTGAGATGCTAGCTTTTATGAGAGAAAGCTTGCTCCAAGTGCACACACAGTAATTTCTTTTTAAAATTTCAGTTGCTTGCCCCAGCAAAGGCCTCAAAACACGTTCGTCGGAAGAAGTTATCTGACTCGGAGAGTCTGAAGCTGAAGCGGCCTCGAGGCCACATGTGGCCTTCCAGGTCCTCAAGTGCTGCCCTTTCATAAAAGGATTCGTTCTGCAAAACTTGGACTCAGTCTAAAGACGGCACCTGAGGACCTAGAAGCAGGCTCCCCACCTCTGGCCGGAGGAACGTTCCCACCGGTTTCTTTCCAGCAGCAGACAGCATGCCGATCACGTTGTCAACAACGCTAATAACCGGGTACACCGAGGCCCCCGAGGCCCAGAATTACCTTCGCTTGGAGTCCCCCGTCCCTCGAGCGAAGGCCGGGGAGGACGGGTCCCGGATTCCGAGGGAGGAGGACCTCCCGCTCCCTTCCCTGCGGTCATGGCCATGGCAGGGCCGGGCAGGCGGCAGGGCCAGCAGGCTGGGTCAGCGCAGCCTGGACAGGGCCTGGCTAGCCCCGAGGTGACTGCGCTGGGTGGGAGGGGGACGACCGGGGGCCTGGGGGGGAGGCTTGAGGCAGCTAAGGAGTAAGTGGGGGGCCGGCCCCGGGCGAGGGAACGGGACTGAGTTGCCCGCCGGGGCTCCACGGTCCCAGTAACGGCCCGGGGCCGGTGGCATCGCTCCAGCCCGAGACCTCGGTGACCCGCAGGGGGAAGAGCGCCAGGCTGGGTCGGGTCTGGAGCCCGAGCCGGGGCCGAAGCCCGAACCCGAGCCGGAGCCCGAGCCCGAACCCGAGGAGTCGCTGGCGAAAGATGAGGAGCGGTTGGAGCCGCGGGGTCCCCGCCCCACGCCGGTCCCGCCCTTGCGGGCCAGCCACGGACTCAAGAGGAAGCCGGCCAAGTGAGAGGGCGAGGGTCGGGGGCCAGGCTGCGCTGCCCCTCCTCCGCGCCCCCCACCGAGGGGAGGGTGAGACGAGGGCAGCCTGGCCGAGCCCCAGCCCCGCCGGCGCTGGGCACTGTCCCGACGAGGGGCGCTGGGCAGCACTGAGCTGACCCTGCGGAGGGGGCGAGGCAGGCGTGAGGCTGCGGGGTGCGGGTGGGAGGGGGAAGAAGGGATTGGTGGGGAACGGTCAGTAAGGAGAAAGGGAGGGAGAGGCAAAGGGAAAAGGCTGGGAGGGTGTCGTGGGGCAAAAGGTGGCCATAGAGTTCCATATCCTGAGGCAGATTGGGCCTGGAGGGGGTGGCAAGAGAGAGGGGTAAAGGCAACCACGTCCTCCTGCCCTCGGTGGTTAAAGGAACTTACAGGGAGAGAGGCCGCAGCCCCCACGTGACGGGGTTGTTGTTTGTGGTGGGAGCTGCGTGGCCAGGCCTTGCTTCTCGGCAGTCTTCCCCTGTTCCTTCTCTCCCCATGCCCACCCCAGGGTGGAGGCCCAGCTGCAGTTGCAGCATACTGATTTGAGAAGGCCGCCCTTGAGAAAGGAAGAGTCTGACGGAGCACAAGGGGAACCCTCCCCACCAGCCAAACAGCACAAGAAGGCCAAGAAACGCAAGAGCCTTGGGGTGCTACCCACTTTGACCACTGCCACTGTGGTACCTACCCCGGCAGAAGCCCTCGGGCTGGAGAGTGAGTGGCATTTGGTGGTGGGCACAGAGCTTCTGTACTTCTAAGGACCTGGCCCATTCTGTCAGTGTCTGAGCTAGGATTCCCTGAAGTCTTTGCTCTGGGTCTTCTCTCCAAGGACCCCCAACCCCTTCTCTTGATTCCCCAGGGAAGTGGGGGAGAGGAATTCCTGAAGGGTGCTTTTGATGGCTCAGAGGCCACACTTATCGTCACCTACAGGGAAAGCTCAGCGCCTGAGGCCGTTGTATCAGTACATCAACTACAGCAATCCTGAGCTGAACCAGCCTGGGGAGGGAGAAGGTGAGGTTGAAGTGGAACTGGGCTTGGTCCCAGACAAGCCATCCGGAGGCCCGGAGGAGGCAGCAGCTGAAAGACCACAGGCCTGGCCCTTGGGAGGTCAGTGTTACTCTAAGAAACTTCCCTCCTTGTTCTCCCCCTGCTGGACTTGGTGCTTCTAGCCCTACCAGGGCTAAAGCAAAGGTCCACTACTGTGATGACCATTCCAGGAAACAACCCTGACAATGACTGTGATCCCAGAGATCGAATTCCATTCTGCCCAGAGCTGGGGTTGGCATGAGGGCCAAATCAAGTCCGTTTTCCACATGGTCCTTCCACCCCCCTCGTGGGCTGTCTTCCTTTGCAGAAGAGGGAGGAGAGGAGCCTGTGCCCATCCTGCCTTTTACTCCGGCTGGCCAGCTTAAGGCCGAGGTGGACAAGTTGACCCAAGTGGACATTGACAAGATGCTGAGTGTGTGCGCAGCCCACCTTATTCCCCCTCTTTCCCCCCAGTATAAGTGACAGAACTTCAGCAGCTTGCCTGGCTTAGGCAGCTTCAGCAGCGAAATGACCCAGCTCGCAACCGGCTCTGGAAAAAAGGGCACTTTGATGAGAAACTAGTTGCCAGAAGGTCCTAAGGGCTTATCAGGTCTCTGACCTGATGCCAGTTTCTCCACTTGACAGTATTACTGGACTTAGTCTTACTGGCAATAAACATTTTTAGCAATTTTTGGGCTTTGGCATTATTGCCTATGGGCTTTGGCTTAACTGAGGAGAACCAGGGAAAATAGGGGAAACCAGGGGAAATAACCTGAGTGTTGTATCTTCTCCCTTTGGACTCATTTTACAAAGAAAGTGGAAGTTTAAGAGTAAGAAGAAAGCGTTGTTTAGATTCTCATTGTGTGTGCACAAGAGTGTGTACGCAGAGCACTTATGGATTTATTTAATCACCATAGTTCCTGTTTCTGTAGCACTTCAAGGGTTACAAAACACTTTCTTCCCAACACCCGAGGAAAGCAAGTATTATGCTAATGTTAAAGTAGTAGCTAATGCTAGAGTTAAAGTAAAGTAGATACTAATGTTAAACCCCAAGTGGTGGATTTGAGTCCAGGTTTTCCTGAGCCCAAGATTGGGAAACCTGGCTTTGAATTTTGCCTCCTGTTTCTTAGTGAGACCTTGAATGAATCACTTAATTACATTAGGTTTTGGTTTCCTAATCTGCCGAAAGGACATGATAATCGTACATACTCTCCAGGGCTACAAAATCAAGTGAGAATGTGGTTTGTAAACCTTGAAGTGCTTTATAAATGTGAACTATTATTGGTATTACTATTATTGTTCTACACATTGCTCCTGCTCTTTGGGGGTCAGGCCAGTCAGTTGCAGGAAGCTGGTTGTGTTTCTAGGAACTTTTCCCACTGGCGGTGGTTCACCCCTCTCCCTTCTTGACATACTGTAGGGTGAGTCAGTTTGGATTTTTCCAGGGAGGAATGTGTCTCAAAAGTCAGAGCAATATTCATTTGAGGAGGTTCAGCCCTGTGATTTCATCATGGGGAAATCCTAATATAGAAACTTCCCCCCGTGTGTAGATTAGATGCTCATTTGTAATTGAACAGCGGCAGAGAGTTGCCTGGGGAACTGACAAGTTAATTAACACCTTGCACATGGTCACAGCTCGTATGTGTCAGAGTTAGGTCATAGACTCAGGATTTCTCGAGTCCAAGCCTGACCTTTCATCCACCACATTGTACAATATGCAAGTATAATTGTGTTAATTAGGATTCCTGCTTGAGAAGAGCTGCTCCTTCACCCGAGGTCTGGAGGAGTAGAAGCCCTGAACTTGGAATCTGGCCGCTGGACTTTCCAAATTGAACAGAATTTGATAACTCTTAGGGACCTCAGTGGCCATAAAGGAACGGAATGCCCTACAACAAATCTAACAAATTTCTAGCCTTTGCCCGAAGACCTCCAGGAAGGAGGCACTGTCCAGGCAGCCCATTTCACTTCTGGACAGTTGTAACTGTTAGAAAGTTTTGCTTTGTTTTGACCCTAACTCTATATCAATCACAAATTTCTCAACAGATAAATGACCAAATAGCCCCTTTACAACTCCCACCTATTGTATTGTTCTGAATCTGCCTTCTGGGACCAAAAAGAACAAGCTCAGCTCCTCTTCTCCAGATATCTGAAGTCAGCTGCCAGGTCTTCCTTTCAACTTCAAGTCTCAAGGCTAAACACACCCAATTCTTTCAGTTGATCTTCTTAAGATGTGGCTCCATCTTGCTTCCTTTTCTCTGGACACCATCCATTTTATCAGTGTCCTTTAAAAGTCACCCAGTACAGAACTGCCCACAGTTCCAAATAACTTGCCCCATTTAGACTTGTGAAGTCAATTTTTTTTGCACCCAAGTGTAAGATTTTCATTTCTCCCTATTGGATTTCATCTCAATAGATTTAGAATATTCTGGCCTATCAAAATCCTTTTGGATCCCGACACTGTCCTCCAGTGTGTTTGCTACCCCTACCAATTTGATGTCCTCTGAAAATCTGATAAGCCTTTATCCATCCAGAAATTGCTGAACAGCCAGGGACAAGAACACATCCCTGTAGTATTCCTGCCACATTGACAATGAACCAATAACTGTCCTTTGGATCCAACCAGTTCCAAATCCATCTGATTTTATTATCTATCTCTCTAGGTCATTAGCCCTAGGATCAAATCTCAACTCTCCACTTTACTAGCTGTGGAAACTTAAGCAAATTGCCTTATTTCCCTGGTCTTCAGTCAGTCAGCTAATAAACATTAAGTACCTACTTTGTGCTAGGCCAGTATTCTTGCCAAAAAAAACCTAAATGGGGTCATGAAGAGTTGGATATGACTGGAAAGACTGAATAACAAATGTGCCAAAACTAAGTGCTGAATGCTGAAAATATAAACAAACAAAGGCAAAAGACAGTCCCTGTCCTGAGGAGCTTACGGTCTAATGGAGACAAATACAAACGTGTGTGTGTGTGTGTGTGTGTGTGTGTGTGTGTGTGTGTATGTGTGTACAGGTTAAATCAGAGGAAAATCAACAGAGGAAAGCCACTAGCATTGAGGGAAATTGGAAAAGGCTTTTGGTACAAGGTATGATTATAGCTGGGACTTGAAGGAAGCCAGGGAAACCAGGAGGCAGAGATGAAGAGGGAGAGTATTCCAGGTATGAAGGCAGCCAGTGAAAATGCCATTGGGAGATGGAGCATTTCCGGTGCAAAGAGCAACAAGGAGCCCAGTGTCACCGGATCTCAGGGTACGTGGAGGGGTATAAGGTGTGAGAAGACTGGAAAGATGAGGGGGCAGGTTATTAAAAGTTCTGAGTGCCAGAGGATTATATGTGGTCCTGGACATGACAGAAAGCTACTGGAGTTCATTCAGTAGGGGAGGGAAATAGTCAAACGTGTACTTTAGGAAGCTCATGGTGCCAGCTGAGTGGAAGATGGATTGGAGTGGGAAGAGCCTTGAGGCAGCAGACCCAGCACAGGAGACTACAGTAGTTCAGGTGGGAGTTGATGAGGGCCTGCACCAGCGTGGGTACACTGTCATTGGAGAGAAGTAGATATAAATGAAGGACAATTTTAGGTAAAACTTACTTGCCTTGGCAATGTGGGATATGGGGCTGGCTGGGAGGGAGGAGGTATGGAGGACACCTGGGTAGGATGGCAGTGTTCTTCCCGGTAATACAGATGTTTGGAAGATGTGAAGGTTTGGGGCTGGGGGGAGGAAGAAAAGGAGGGTCCTGATGGACTCTGATAGCATCTTGGATATAGATTGAGCGAACTCAAAAGAAGAGAAGTAGGGGAGAATCTAGGCTACCTGGAGAAGTCATAGGTTCCCCTTTCTTGGAGATCTTTGAGAAGGGGCTCGTTGGCCAGTTGTCAGGTTTGTTGTAAGGGGAGTCCTTTCTCATGTGGCTTAATCAAAGAAACAAAACAGAAAACAACCCCAAAAACCCTCCCTGCATGGAATTTCCTCAGCTATTCAGTCACTTTCCAGTTGTGTCCAACATTTAACCCCATTTGCGGTTTTCTTGGAAGAGATACTGAAATAATTTGCCATTTCCTTCTCCAGCTCATTTGACAGACAAAGAAACTGAGGCAAACAGGCTGAAGTGACTCACCCCAGGTCACAGAACTAGTAAGCGTCTGAGACCAGATTGGAATCAGGAGACGAATCTTCTTGGCTCCAGGTCCAGTGCTCTACCCACTGTGACATCTAGTTGCCCTTACCTCACCTGTCAAATGGACCAAATAAAAATTGTAGTACCTAAGCCATGAGGGTCACGTGCTGAAATACAGTTTATTGTCCGCAGGACCCTCAAAATTCCATTCCAGAGAATTAAAAAAAAACTTTCATAGGAAGGGAACTTACAAATTATCTAATATTTATTTACATATCATTTTTCAAAGGAAGAAACTGAGGTCTGGAGAAGATTAGTAGTCAGGTCTCCTGACACTCAGCTCAGTGTCCTTTATCTTGCATTCTTCTGGAATGAGCTCCATCTGGGGAGGAGTTGTCATCCAGCAAAATGGAAAGTGCATTTGAATTGCAGCAAGAAGATATGTGAGTTTTCTTAGGAAAGGAAAGTGTTCAATCAGTTGCTCTGCAAGATTTCTTTCAGATCTGTGGTCATACTCAGGGAAATTTATGCTATGGTTTGTCCTCAGAGAAGTCAGGGAGTTCAGACTCCTGACCTCATTGAGCTCATCAGAGTAAAAAAAAAAAAAATTTCTTTTTGGAACCATTTCAGAGTGGGGAAAAGTCTTGTTCTCAACTAATCTACATTTGATTGACATGAAAAATTTTGCCTTAAAAAAATCAATTAGGGGCAGAGCCAACATGGTGGAGTAGAAAGACACACATACGCTACCTTTCCCCACACAGCCCATAAAAATACCTGTAAAGAAAGACTCTCAACAAATTCTAGAGCAGCAGAAGCCACAAAACCACAGAGTGGAGATTTCCAGCCCAGGGTGACCTGAAAGGTTGACAGGAAATGTCTGTCACGCTGGATACAGAGCGGAGCCCAGCCCAGCCTTGGCCATGGGGTGCTCACAGTAGCAGCGGTTCAAAGATCCCTCAACCCACAGGCGCCAAAGGTCAGTGAGAGGGTTTTTTTCACCTGGCTGAGAAGGGAGAAGGGCAAAGGGGCTTCCCATAGCTCCAGCCTTAGGCAGCAGCCACAGAGGCCACATGTGACAGGCGGGCAGCAGTTCCCACAGCAGCCCCTACAGCTACCTGCATCCATGGTTGGATCATAAATTGCCTAGGGACACTGAGCAGCTGATTCGTACCTCAGCCCTGTGTAGAGGCCTTGTAGCACGCTGAATGGCGACCCTGCCCCCCCAGTTTATCTTAATCTCAGCCCCCAGTGCTGGATTGGAGGAACTGGAGGCCAGGTGGTTGTGAAGAGGAAACTCTGCTAAGATTCTGGGCACAAAAATCTCTCTCTGCTCCCAGACTAGCGGACACATTTGATTGTGCCACTTGGGAAGAACTGAGATCTTACGGATCCCCAGAGTATACCCTACTCTTGACAAAGGACCCCAAAGTCAAGTAACTGGTTGGGAAAATGCCCAAAAAAGGGAACAAAATAAGACCATAGAAGGTTACTTTCTTGGTGAACAGATATCATCCTTTTGGATGAGGAAGAACAATGCTTACCATCAGGGAAAGACATAAAAGTCAAGGCTTTTGTATCCCAAACATGCAAAATAAATATTCAGTGGTCTCAGGCCATGGAAGAGCTCAAAAAGGATTTTGAAAATCAAGTGAGAGAGGTGGAGGAAAAATTGGGAAGAGAAATGAGAGAGATGCAAGAAAATCATGAAAAGCAGGTCAACATCTTGCTAAAGGAGATCCAAAAAAATGCTGAAGAAAATAACACCTTTAAAAGTAGGCTAACTCAATTGGCAAAAGAGGTTCAAAAAGCCAATAAGGAGAAGAATGCTTTAAAAAGCAGAATTAATAGATTAGGGTAGGGGAACATCCGAGGCTGTCTAAAATAAGCTATTAGGCATAGAACTTTAGACCAACAACAATAAGTTAGGGTCCTTTAATTCTTAGTCATACTGTGGAGACAATTAGGTCAAGAGCTTGTGAAATTAGCAACATAAATATTATTTGTATCTCAGGTGGTTAACGTTTTAAAAAAAATTCTTTTGTGTTCCATATTGTAAATGCTTTAAAAAGAAGTATTACCTGACCAAAAGTTTGAATTGCTTTACCTGTTATAAACTGTATTAAAAATAAATAAAAAATAAAATAAAATAAAAAGCAGAATTAGTCAAATGAAAAAGGAGGTTCAACAGCTCACTGAAGAAGATAGTTCTTTAAAAATTAGAATGGAACAGATGAAGGCTAATGATTTTATGAGAAACCAAGAAATCACAAAACAAAACCAAAAGAATGAAAAAATCAAAGAAAATGTGAAATATCTCATTGGAAAAACAACTGACCAGGAAAATAAGATCTAGGAGAGATAATTTAAAAATTATGGGACTACCTGAAAGCCATGATCAAAAAAAGAGCCTAGACATCATCTTTCATAAAATTATCAAGGAAAACTGCCCTGATATTCTAGAACCAGGGGGCAGAATAAATATTGAAAGAATCCACAGATCACCTCCTGAAAGAGATCCAAAAAAAGAAACTCCTAGGAACATTGTGGCCAAATTCCAGAGTTCCCAGGTCAAGGAGAAAATATTGCAAGCAGCTAGAAAGAAACAATTCAAGTATTGTAGAAATACAATCAGAATAACACAAGATCTAGCAGCTTCTACATTAAGGGATCGAAGGGTGTGGAATAGGATATTCCAGAAGTCAAAGGAACTAGGACTAAGACCAAGAATCACCTCCCCAGCAAAACTGAGTATAATACTTCAGAGGAAAATATGGTCTTTCAATGAAATGGGGGACTTTCAAGCATTCTTGATGAAAAGACAAGAGCTGAAAAGAAAATTTGACTTTTTTTAAACACAAGATTCAGGAGAAGCATGGAAAGATAAACAAGAAAGAGAAATCATATGGGACTTACTAAAGTTGAACTAGTTACATTCCTACATGGAAAGACAATATTTGTAACTCTTGAAACTTTTTTCAGTATCTGGGTAGTTGGTGGGATTATACACACACACACACACACACACACACACACACACACAGAGCACAGGGTGAGTTGAATAGGATGGGATCATATCTTAAAAAAATGAAATTAAGGGGTGAGAAATATATTGAGAGGGGAAAGGGAGAAATGGAATGGGGCAAATTATCTCTCATAAAAGAGACAAGTAAAAGACTTTTCAGTGGAGGGAAAAAGGGGGGAGGTGACAGAAAAAACATGAAGCTTACTCTCATCACATTCGACTAAAAGGAAGGAATAAAATGCACACTCATTTTGGTATGAAAACCTATCTTACAATACAGGAAAGTGGGGGAGAAGGGGATAAGCAGGGTGGGGGGATGATGGAAGGGAGGGTAATGGGAGGAGGGAGCAATTAGAAGTCAACATTCTTGGGGAGGGACAGGGTCAAAAGAGGGAGTAGAAGAAATGGGCAGGATAGGATGGAGGGAAATATAGTTAGTCTTACACAACACAACTATTATGGAAGTCATTTGCAAAACTACACAGATATGGCCTATATTGAATTGCCTGCCTTCCCAGTAGGGATGGGTGGGGAGGGAGGGAGAAAGAGAAGTTGGAACTCAAAGTTTTAATAACAACTGTTGAGTATTGTTCTTACATACAACTAGGGAATGAGAAATACAGGTAATGGGATATAGAAATTTATCTTGCCCTACAGGACAAAAGAGAAGATGGGGATATAGGACGGGAGGGATGTTAGAAGGGAGGGCAGATTGGTGATAGGGGTAATTAGAATGTTTGGTGTTTTGGGGTGGGGGAGGGGAGAGATGGGAAGAAAACTTGGAACTCAAAATTTTGTGAAAATGAATGTTGAAAACTTAAATTAAAAAAAAATGAAAAAATCAATTCCCCAAAAGATAAATGGCTAAGTAATACAAACAGTTTTTAAAAGTATTGCAAATGATAAATTATCACCTGGAAATATACTAGCAAGAAGATAATTGTATATTAAGACAACTGTGAGGTTTTACTTCACACCATCCAAAAGGATAAAGATGACAAAAGGTAGGAACAGTTAAAGTTAAAGTTGATCCAATGATGCACCATCAGTGGAGATGTGAAGTGGTTCAACTATTCTAGATTTCAATTATTTCTGAATTATGCAGGAAAAATGACCAAACTGCCTCTACCCTCTGACCTAGCAATCCCAAAATTGGGCATAAATCTCAAGGAAATTAAAGGCATAAACAAAGTTACAACATATGTCAAAATATTCATAGCAGCTCTCTTTGTAGTACGAAAGAACTGGAAACAAAGTGGGTGTCCATTATTTGGAAATGAAGAAAAAAGCTATGATATATGAGTATGATAGAATATCATAAGACATGACAAATATGTCCTAATATTTGGAAAGACTATAAATTGATGCAATAAGCCAAATGAAGAGAAAAACTGACACAATGTAATGCAAAAATCAATAAAAGGAAGTTGAATTAGAAATTTAAAAAATCAAGGTCTCAGAAAAGATATTAAACAGATATTTAAACGATTGAAACATACTTCCTCTCTCACTACAGAGGTGGGGGATTGTTAGGATAGAATATTACATACATATCAAACAAGGTTTATATGTTTTTGCTTAATTGTTTGAAGGGAAGGTTCAATCTAGAGGCAACAGTGGGAAATTACTGTGATGTCGGTACAAAAGGCATCAATAAAATGTATTTTTTAAGAAACCAAGTTGGAAAATCAAGTCTTCAAGATGCTTGAAAAAAAAATCTCTTCGTTCACAGCAATATTGTAACTGCTCCTTCTTCCAGTAGGGGTCACTCTGTGACAAGGTCCAAGACCACAGAAGTTAATATTAGGATTCCCACTATTCTTCTTTGTGTCTGGCATTCCTTGTGGTTTGGCCAAATTAGGTACTTTCCCCAGAAACTTAAGGGTTGAAAGCAAAAAGCACAAATAATTTTACTTCCTATGTTTCCTGAAGGAGTATTATAGTCTCTTATCTAATGGCAGATAGATACCCTCTCCTACCATGCGGTTGGTGTACCCCAAAGAACATTGGATTTGGTGGGACAGAAGCAAGGCTTCCTTCCTTCATGGCTAGAGAGCCCTTTGGCAAATACGGCCTTCTCTGAGTTTAACCTGACACTAGCTTCCTCTTATTTTGTAAAATAAGGGGTTCTTTGGGCCATAGATTTAAAAGCCAAAGGGAAGGAACTCAGAGCTAAGTGAGTCCATCACCTTCATTCTATAGATAAGGAGGAAGCTGGATTGCCAGTTGTTAAACAGGTCCTAGGAAGCTAAGCAGGGATAAGCTGGAATGATGCTTAAGGTCCTCCAAGAAAAGTAGGTAGAAATAGATTGAACAGGATAATGCAGACAGAACATGGATGTGGGTGAAATGTTCCTGCTCATTCAAAGGCTGAAGGGAAAGAAACAGCTTAGGTAGAAAGGGGGCTAAAAAAAAAGAAGATTCAATCTACTTGCAAATGTTGGATCAGGACTTAAGGCAATATGTCAGAGTGTGAAGAATATTAGGTTTAGAGGTAGAGAGTTTGAACAGGAATCCTAGCTCTACCACTTACAAGTTGTGTGGCCTTGGTCAAGTTGCCTTAGCCTCTCTGACTTAGTTTCTTTATCTGTAACATGAAGAGTTGACCAGATGATCTCTAAGTTCTGTTCTAGCTCTCACCCCTGGGACAAGGTTTGAGTACTACAGTCTCATCACCAACCATCAGGCAACCTCCTACTCTACTCTGGGAAGGATGGAGAGCCTCGCAGCTTGGATAAATGAGTTGTGGGGTTTTTTTCTCCCCCACCCCCCCACCCCTATTCTCACTGGGTGATTTCATCACCTCCCATGAGTTTAATGATCATCTCTGCAGAATCCCAGTTCTATGTATCCAGTCCTAACCTCTCACTTGACCTTCAGTTTCTTATCACCAACTGCCTATTGGATATCTCAAAATGGATTCCTTTAGATATCTTGAACAGTATGGTCAAAACAGAAATGACCATGTTTTCCTTCAAATCTTCTTCTCTTCCATCAAGGGCACCACCAATCTTCCAGTCACACAGACTCAGTCTGTGTCATTATTGTATCCTTACTTGTACCTCAGATCTAAAGCCTCAAGTTGTCTGGAAATCCTCTTCTTCCATCCTTTGCAAAACAATCAACTAGCATTTAAATGCCTACGTGCCAGGGACTGGCTGCAGTTACATATAAAGAATCTGTAGCAAAATCCGGAGAAGGATTTGGTTAAAATGGAATATCCTAGACCTAATTCATTGTCTGCTTTTCAGAATTCGGTCTCTAAAAGACCCAGAGGGAGGGCTTTCCCTCTCAAAAAATCTTCCAAGTTAGGAAGCTCTCCTACATGAATTCTCCTTTTCATTATTATTGTTTACATCCAATTTACACAGTACTGTATCTTGTATTGTAGTTGTTTGCATGTTGTTTCCCCATTAGAATGGGAAGTGATCGAAGAGGACAGCTTTTGCCTAAAATCATCCTGTATCTTGCCTTCTTTTTCCTTAGCAAAACTTGAGAAGACCATCTATGGCAGGTGGGTCTCTACTTCCTTACCTCTCTCAACTCTTTGCAGTCTGGTTTTTGACCAAAATTACCAATAATCTCTTCACTACCAAATCTAATGATATTTTCTCAATTTTTATCCTTGACTCCTCTGCAGCCTTTGATACTGTCAGTCATCCTTTCCTCCTTACTAGTCTCTTCCTACTTAACTGACCACCCCTCGGTCTCCTTTGCTTGATCTTTATCTGTCATACTCTAATGGTGGGAAGTCCCCAAGGTTCTGCACTAGGTCCCCTCTACTTATCTCTATACCATTTCACTTGGTGATCCCATCAACTCCCACGCTTTCAATAGATATCTCTATGCCGATGGCTCTCAGATCTACCAGTCCAGCCCTAACTTTTCCTGACTTTCAACTGTATGTCCTGTAGACATTTTAAACTCAACATTTCCAAAACTATCAGTATCTTTCCTCCCAAATCCTCCCTTCTTAATAACTTTCTTACTGTGGAGGATACCACTAACCTCTTAGACCCCCTGGCTTGAAACCTGGTCTTCCTCAAATCCATATCCAATCAATGGTCTTCTTGTTTCCACCTTTGAGAACTCTCTTCTGTGAAACCCCTTCCCTCCTCTGACACTATCACCACAAAGCACAGGCCCTCATCACCTCTATTTGGACTGTTTCAATAGCTTCCTGGTTCATCTTCCTGTCTCCTTTCTCCTCACTCCAGTCCATCCTTCACTCCATTCAGCTGTGAAACTAATTTTCCTAAACCATGGGTCTATTTCATCCCTCCACTGAATAAACTCCATTGGCTCCCTACTCCAGGATCAAATGGAAAATCTGCTGATTGGCTTTCGTAGCCCTTCCAACCCTGATTCCCTTCTCCACCTGTCTCCAGTCTTCTTATATCTTATTCCCCTCCATATATTCTGTGATCCAGTGACACTGCCCTACCTTCTACTGTTTGTATATGACATCCTCCATAATCCAAGCGTTTTCAGTGGCTTTCCTTGCCTAGAACACTCTCTACCATCTCTCCCCCTCCTGGGTTTCTTGGCTTCCTTCAGGTCTCAGCTAAAGTCCTGCCTTCTGCAAGAAGTCTTTCTCACTCCTCCTTAATTTCGGAGCTTTCCCTCTGAGTCTGCCCCTTCCACCCCCCCACCCCCACCCCCAATCTGCCCTGTATATACCTTGTTTGTACCTAATTGTTGCCTCTCTCCTTAGACAACTCCTGGAGAGGAGGGATTGTTTGCTTTTTGCTTTTCTTTGTATCCCCAGAACTTAGCCCATTGAATGGTTGTGACTTGGCACAGGTAGGCACTTAATAAATGCTAGTTGACTATTCGCCAACTCAGAATTTAACACATTAGCACATTATAAGCACATAATAAATGCTTGCTGACTGACCGCAACATTTATTAAAATCTTTCAGGGAAACAATTCAGTGTCAGTGACCAGGAATAGAATACCCTAGGTTAGTCAACCAATAAACATTTATTAACCACCTACCAAGTACCAGGCACTAGTTCAATCATAGAAGTCTCCGCTTTCAAGCAGCTCAGTCAAATGCTTCCCTGCTTTGGGACCAATTATGCAGTTCTCCAAATGTGGCCTGACCATAGTATAGCACACAGTACTTCAGTTAGGGTTCCTAAGATTTGAAAAGTCAAATCCTAATGACAGTGGATTCTAACCCTAAGATGGATGAGCCAATAAGGTACATAAGCCTTGGACCAAAGGTTCATGCCCCCACATCCAAGCAGTTACCAATTCTTATCTCCACATTTTCTGCATTTCCTCCTTTCTTTTCATTCACCTTCAACACTTTTATCTTTCTTCCTTTTCTCTCTCTTTCTTCCTTCCTTTTTGAAGGTAATAGGGATTAAGAGGTTTAACCAGAGTCACACAGTAGGTGTCTGAGGCTGGACTTGAACTCAGGACTCCAGAGTCAGTGTTTTTATCCATTTCCACCTAGCTGCCTCACCCTCAACACTTTTCTAATTCTATTCAAATGAGTCTCACAGCTCCCAATCTCATTGTCTCCAATCTATTTTCTTCATAGCTGCCAAAATAACCTCCTTTAAGGCTCAGGTGTGACCATGTTAGTCATTCCTCTGTTCAAAAACTTTGAGCAGCCATGCTACCACTGGGATGAGGACTGACACTTAGGGGAGGATGGGCAAACTGATTCAGCACAGGACTCAGTGGAGAGGCGCTCTCTCTCGGGGATGTGCTATACCTTTTCCCTTGGAAGGCACCTCCAGTGGGGGGAGGGAAGGGAAGTTCTCTCTGCCTATGCTGAAATGGCATAGAGCCAAAGGATGAATAGTTGCTGAATAGGCTAGAATCAGAGGTTCCTAAACTTATTGGACCTACCACTCCCTTTTAAAAAAATTTACTCAGTGCCCTCCTGGAATGTTTCTTTAATCCTTTAATGGTTTCTTAAAATTTGTGTCATTTCAAAAAACAGAAATTTTTAAATGATGCATCTTAAATTTAATTATTGTAGATCCGTGGGGTTTTTTCCTGTATTGACATTTTGATGATACAATATTACATCATGTAATTATATATAGTATTGTATTGCAAACAAGATTCCATATTCCTGTTGATGCATGATGGACTTCCTAACAATGCATGTTTGTTAAGACTTGTCAGTAGACTTGACCACTGATGGCTTATAACTTGCATTTTGTGTGTTTATTTGGAAAATAATGTAATCACTATGATTTAAGGAAATATGTATGCATGGTTTTTCAAAATTTTCTTCTCTTCTTTCCTTATGCTTCCACTGTCCCCTTATTCTTATTCAACACCCCCTAATTGACCCAAAGCTACTACTGCTCCCCTGAATCATTCCAGCATCCCTCAGGGGGTGGTAACATCCATTTTGGGAACCTCTGATGGTGCTTGGAGCTGGCAGGCTCCACAGTCCAGTTTGCTGCTAAACCTAGAATGTGGGTTCCAATTCTTTTTAAAAACCCAAGGCTTGGATGTTGGCTGAGTCTGAAGCTGGAAATGGTAGAAGCCACCGCCAAGCAGTGGAGCCATGTGTTGGCCCAGAAGCACGCCCAGAGGTCCCCAGGGCCATTCCCAAGAATAGCCCAAAGATATTACAAGAGCATTATCAGGAACACCCTCAGTACCAGGAGTGAGCATTAGCTTGGCCATTCTATTTCCTGTAGATGTGCCCTTCTACTTGAGAACTCTATGTGCCCACTTCTCCTATCAACACTATTTGTGGGAGCTTGCAATCCAGGTAGATGAGTGAGATATTTCATTGGTCTTGTTCTTACATGCCATTCCAGTAAATTACTTCACTTTGAACCTCTGACTGACCAAAGTAAGGTTATCGCACCAGAGAGGGTCAGTGATCTATAATTTTAGGAGTTGGGACCCACTGAGTACCTGGAATCTGGGGTCCCTTGGGGGAGATAAAAGTTACATAGTGCCCTTCAATTCTCTGCCTCCAACCAAACTGGATTAGGAGCTGTCCCCTCATCTTCTGCCTCTGCACTAGTCAAGTTACTGTCCTCTGCTTGTATGTGACCCTCTTATTACCTTTGCTTCTCCAGCCCAGTTCAGGTTCAGGGGTTGTTAATAGTCTCCTCTCCTGGTAGAAAAGAAGCTCTGAGATCAGGAACACTTGTTTCTGACTTTGTATCCCCAGACTTTAGGGATACCGCCAAGGCCAAGGAAAGCTAAGTTATTTTCCTTCCCAAGGTCCCATGTTAAGCAGCAAATCCAGGACATACTCTTTCCACTGGAAACTGATCCCTCGTGTCTGAGCATGTCTAAGTGCATTCTCAAACCACAGACATGTCTTTTGGAGGTCTGTCATTGTCCCTGTTTATGCCTCTTTTCCTATTCCATTACTGGGATGATTCTTATAGTTCCAAGAGATTAGAAACTCTTTGAAGGCAGGGATTGTCATTTTTATAGTTGTATTGCTAGCACTTAGCACAATGCTGTGCATGTGACTGAACAGATTTGATTGAGAAGGAAAGGCTGTGGAAGGGGTTTCTTCCATCCTCCTAGAGTTGTGTTTGAGGCTTGTCATCATCAAGACAGCTGGCTCCTAGCCCAAGACCAGATCTACAAAAGCCCCAAATAGCAGTTCATCAGCTGGACCAGGCAAAAGAGACGATAACTCAAGGAGAGGACAGACACCAGTGATGGAAATGAAGATTCCATTCCTGAGGCTGTGACTCTAGGTGCACTGAGGAAGGTTCTTCAGAAGCCCCAAAAGATGGCATCTCCCTGCACACAGCTCTCTGTGACTGTGTCTTATCCCTGCAATTACACTATGAGTTCCATGAAGGTAGGCTTACTAAGTGCTGTATCTCCACCAGCCCCAACAGCGCTCTGCACACCACAGATTCCTAATAATGCTACTGAATAAAAGAAAAAACAAAGGAAGGAAGGAAGGAGGGATAAGGTGATAACACTGGACTGTAAGCTCCTTGACATCTCTAGAGTATAACAAATGGGAGGAAGCTTTTACTGAATATTCATTTCCTTCTGGGGAGGGGGAGAAGAGAGAGCCACTCAAGTTTTATCCTCTTTAGACAGCCTTTCTGGGGAGCTGGTATTAGAATCAAGGTCACCTAATTTTAAAGCTGAAAGGGACCTTCACTGTCTGAGCCAGCGGATCTCTTGGTTAGGAAAGAAAAGCTCCATAAAACAAAAGATCATCTCATGGTACCATGAGGCTGAAATCTATGCTTTATATGAACATATGGAAGGCTGAAAAGAACACAAACTAAGGCATCCTCACATACATGAAACACATTTAATAAGACTGGAGTTACCTCCTGTGCATTACAGGCAAAAATCAGTCCCTGCAGTGCTTTCCACCCAAACATGCCCCAGCCTGGGGCAGGGGATGTCCTGGAGGCCCCCCCAGCCTTCCGATGCTTTCCCAGACACCACCTCTCTTCTGCCCCTTCTTAATCCTGGGGACCACATGCGCATTTCTATGGCAGTCATCACTTTTCCTTTGTCTCCTCAGCTCTGAGTTTCCTGAGAAGTCTCCAGTCTCCTGGCCTTCCTGAAAACTACACATGACCTCAGGAAGCCATAAGCACCATCTACATTTCTGTATGTTTTATCTTGTTTTTATTTTTTTTCCCTGAGAGAGAAACCAGCCCTTCAGGGAACACCAAAGATGAGACCTATGGTGGGGAGGGGCTGGCACAGGTATGGAGGCCAGGATGGAAGCTAGAGGGTCAGAGGCGGAGAAATGGGCCCAGATGTATGGGTCAATTGTCCAAACGATTAGTTTCTCCAGAAACCAGTTAGCTCTACACCTGTTTCATGGAAATCACTGAGGACTAATCACTGCAGAGCCCACAAGGATATGAAAACTTCAGTCTTTTTAAATGAGTCTTTAAAATTTCCACAAAATTTCTTCCGTCTCCCACCTCACAACCAATTCAGAATATCACATCTTATGATTATTTTAGATTTTTTCAGACGTTTTCATCCTCACCTTTTCTGTTTTCAAGGCTGAAATGCTCACCAAACATTTGCTTTAAAGTTTAGTCACCTCCAAGAGGGAGTTCTTTAGAACAGGGACTTTCCCCTTCTTTTCCAGCATTTCGATTCTGGGTAGCATGTGGGAAGGTGTCCCAATTCCCCGTCTTATCTTTCAGTTAAAAGACCTGAGCCTATAAATCAACAGAGAGGAGAGTCCTTTCTCTGCATCCTCTGTGAACAAAGTAAGGGAGGTCAGGGAAGAGGAGCCAAACATGAATCCTGAGGCCCTGACAGAAGTACCCTACCCTTGCCCAGGATGGGGATGGGGAGGGAGACCTTGATTTCAGTTCTATCCAGGTCTGGATGCCTAAAGCCTCCCAGGAGGCTGGGGCAGCAGATCTGGCTCCTCAATGTATTTTTCAGTCCTAGTAAAAGGCGTGAAAAAGCAGGCCTGACTTCTTCTCACACCCATGATGTCATGGGTGATAGCTCTGTCCTTTTCTGGAAGTGCAAAGGGAAATTCAAGTTTTGCTAAGAATCTGATGCAATAGCAATGGAAGCCCTAAACCTCCCAATGAGTCTGAGGAGAAATCACTTTGTCTTTTCCCCATGGTTATGATAACCTTTCTTATTAAATACAAACCCATGTGTCTTCCACAAAGAAGGCTGGGTCCCAGGATATCCCCTGCCCTACACTATCATCCCAAATGGCCAGCAGTCAGATCATACGTTATTCCTTTGTAGTGCCTCACAGAGGTTCTGATTGGCATCTGGCTCCTCGGTCATGACTTCCACAGTCTCCCACTCCCCAGACCTGCTGGATTTCTTTATGGCATCCACAACACTCTGCATATAAAGTCCATCCTCAAATGAGGCTGCCATGGAGACTGGCTTATAATCCCAGGTGCGATGGTCATCTTGTTCCTGAAATGACTGGCGCAAAGCCTGCACCATGTATACCATGCCTTTCAGGTATAGCAGTGGAATGTCCTTATATCCCTTTTCTAGAAGCCCTGCATTGACTGTCAAAGAGTCTGTCAGCAGCTGTTCCTCCTGGAGCGAAGAGCTCCTCTGTCCATAGAGGTCAGATCCTCGGGCTATGAGGCGACCAGCAGACCCCACAATCATGACTTCGTGTACAAAGGAGCCTGGCATATTGAAGTTGAGAGTCACTGTGCTACAAACACCCCCATTCATGAGCATCTGGAAAAAGCAGAAGTCATCACTGGTGACATGCCGGATTCCACTGATCTCAGCATTCTGTTTCACAAATGTCTTCAGAAAACCGTGGACCTTCTCAGCCTTCCTCCCAGTTAGGTGGGTTAAGAGGTCAACTATATAGGTGCCCATCGTGTGCAGACCACCACCCCCCATGTGCTCATCACAGATCCAGTTATACTTGTGGCTAAGAAGGCTGCCCCAGTACACACGCACATCACAGATCATCACATTGCCAATGTAATGTTCTTCAATCAGCTGCTTCATCCGGATAAAGGCAGGCAAGAATCGAAGGACATTCCCCACAAGACTCATGAGTTTGGGGTAGTAGCGTGCTGCTGTCACCATCCTGAAAGCATCCACCGAGGTTGCAGCTTTTTCACAGATCACATTTTTCCCAATACCTGAGGACAAGACAGAACAGGAAACCTGAATAGACCATTTGGAAAACCATTCTGACTTCCTATATGAGACACAATGGTTCTGCTCACTTCTCAGCTTTTTCTGAAGCCAACCTGCCTGTCACTTTTTCTAACACACTAGGATTCCATCACAATCCTACCACAACTTGCTCAGCCATCCCCCAAACTGAAGAACATCCCCTGAATTTCCAGTTCTTGCCACCACAAAAAGAGTTGCTATAAATGTTTTTGTACATGTAGGTCCTTTTCCCTTTTCTTTGATCTCCTTGGAATATAGCCCTAGTAGTGGTATTTCTGGGTCAAAGGGTATGCACAGTTTTGGGAATAGTTCCAAACTGTTCTCCAGAATTCCACCAGCAATGCATTAGTGTGCTCATTTTTTTCACATCTCTTCCATCACTGGTCATTTTCCTTTTTCTGTTATGTTAACTAATGTGATAGGTATGAGGTGATACCTCAGAGTTGTTTTAATTGCATTTCTCTAATCAATAGTGCAGCTATTGGGGGCAGCTATGTGGTGTAGTGGATAGAGTGCCAGGACTGCAGTCAGGAAGTCTCCTCTTCCTGTGTTTAAATCTGGCCTCAGACATTTACTAGCTGTGTGACCCCATGCAAACCACTTAACCCTGTTTGCTTCAGTTTCCTCAACCGTAAAATGAGCTGGAGGAGGAAATGGCAAACCACTCTAGTATCTATTCCAAGAAAACTCAAATGAGGTCACAGAATTGCACATGACTGCAAATGACTGAACAGAAACAAAAATAATAAAGGGTGATTTAGAGCACTTTTTCATGTGATTATTTATAGCTTTGATTTCTTCTAATGAAAACTGCCTGTTCATATCCTTTGACCTTCTATCAATGGGGGAATGGATCTTATTTTTATAAATTTGACTCAGTTCCCTATATATCTGAGAAATTAGGCCATTATCAAAGAACTTACTGTAACTTCCCCCTTCCTGTTTCCTGGTTTCCTTTTAATTTTGGCTGCCTTGGTTTTGTTTGAACATAAAATTTTAAATTTTGTGTACTCAAAATTAGTCATTTTACTTCTTGTGATCCTGTCTCCTTTCTGGTCATAAACTCTTTCCTTATCCATAGCTCTGATTTAGTTAAATCTAAAATTTTTCATGTTTCTCTAAGTTGCTTATGATATTACGTTTTATGTCTAAATCACATATCCATTTTGACCTTATCTTGGTATGGATAGTTTTATCAAATGGTGCGTTCTTTCCCTCCAAGCTTAGATCTTTGGGTTTACCAAACACTAGATTATTATGGCCACTCATTATGGTGTATTGCATACCTAATCTATTCCACCTGAACTATCACGCTATTCTTAGCCAGTACCAGATTATTCTGATGATGACCACTTTGTAATATAGTTTTCAAACCTGGTCCTGCTAGGCTGCCTTCCATCCCATTCTGTCTCCTGCCTTCCATGGGTTCCCTTGATATTTTTGAACTTTCGTTCTTCTAGATGAAATTGTGTAATTCTTTTTTCTGTCTTGTCCGACTTTTCCTGACCCCAGGGACCACAGCACGTCAGTACTGTCAAGGAGCTTTCCTGGTAAAGATACTGGAGCCATTTGCCATATTCTTCTCCAGTGAATTAAGGCAAATGGAGGTTAAGTGACTTGCCTAGGATCACACAGCTAGTAAGCATCTGAGGCTGAACTTGAACTCAAGTTTTCTGACTCGAGGACCAGTGTTGGATTTCACTAAGCCATCTAGCTGCCTCCATTATTTCTTATAGCCCTATAAAATAATTCTTTGGTAGTTTGATTGGTACAGCACTAATTAAGTAAATTAATTTAGACAAATTGTAAAGAAAATTGTAAAGAAAATAATTTAGACAAATTGTAATTTTTATTATATTGGATCAGCCTACCCTGAAACGATGAATATTTCTACAGTTGTTTAGATCTGTGTATCTGTGTGAAGTGTTTTGAAATTGTGTTCATATAGTCCCTGGGTTGGTTTTGACAGTTATTTTAAGTGGAATTTCTCTTTCTATCTGTTTCTGCTGAGTTTTATGGGTAACATAAAGAAATGCTGATGATTTATGAGGGTTTATTTTGTATCTTGCAACTTTGCTAATTGTTTTAATTGTTTCAACTACTTTTTTAGTTGACTCTTTAGGGTTCTTTAAGTATACGTAAATCTGTAAAGAGTGATAGCTTTGTTTCCTCCTTGCCTATTCTTATTCCTTCAATTTCTTTTTCTTCTCTTATTTCTACAGCTAATAAGTCTAATACAATACTGAATAGTAGTGGTAATAATGGACATCCTTGCTTCACTTCTGATCTTACTGGAAAGGTTTCTAGCTTATCCCCATAATGATTAATGCTTGCTCTTGGTTTTAGAAAGATATTACTTATTTTAAGGATGTTTTAATTTATGCATTCTAGTGTTTTTAGTAGGAATGGGTGTTGTATTTTGTCAAAAGCTTTTTCTATATCTATTGAGATATATGATTTTTGTTTTTGTTATTCACATGGTCAATTATGCTTATATTTTTCCTAATACTGAACCAGGCCTTCATTCCTAACATAAATCCCATCAGGGTCATAGTATATGGATCTCCTTGCTAGTGTTTTATTTAAAATTTTTGAGAAATTGGCCTACAGTTTTCCTTCTGTGTTTTGGCTCTCCCTGATTTAGGTATCAAAACAATATTTGTGCCATAAAAGCAATTTGGTGGGATTCTTTGTTTACCTATTTTTTCAAATATTTCATACAACATTGGGACTAATTGTTCTTTAAACATATGGTGGAATTAACTTGTAAATTCATCTGCTCCTAGGAATTTTTCTTAGAGAGTCCATGTATGGCTTATTCAATTTCCTCCCCCTAAGATAGGTTATTGAAGTATTTTATTTCCTCATGCTAATCTAGGCAATTTATGTTTTTGTAAATATTCATTTCATTTAGACTATCTTACTGACATATAATTTGGCAAAATAACTCATAATAATTGCTTTAATTTCATCTTCATTGGTGGTACATTCATACTTTTGATTTTTGACACTGGTCATTTGGTTTTCTCCTTTTTTTAAAAATCAAATTAACCAATAGTTTATCTATTTTACTGATTTTTTTCACAAAAATAGTTCCAAGTTTTATTAGTTCAATGGTTTTTTGATTACTAATGATCTCTTAGTGTCTTCTTGACAACTCTGAAACTTTTGACACTGTTGAACATCTACTCCTCCAATAGCTTTTGTGTCATCTGTATGCCTGTAAGGCTACTCCTTTCTGGTTCATCATCCATGTCCCACTCCCTACATGGAGATGTCCCTTAAGGCTCTGGGCTTGTTCTTTTTTTTCTCTATATCCTTTCTCCCACAGATTGAAATATCACCTTTAGCTCAACTAGCTCTTATCTTTCTGCTGAACTCCAGCCTTGCATTGTTAACTGCCTGCTAAACATCACCACCTGTTTAGATCATTGACATCTAAAAATGCAGTGTGTTCAAAATATAACTCATAGCCATTCCCTTCCCCCAAGAGTGCCCTTCCTTCAAAATTCTCTATTTCTGTTGAGGGCAAAACCTTTCTTCTAATCACTCAAATTTGCAATCCTTGAACTTTCTTTCTCCCTCATTTCTTTTGCTCAATGAAGTGCCAAATCTTGTCAACCTCTGCAACCTCTCTCCCACTATCACCTCTGTACCACTTCTGTACCAGCTCTGGTCCTCTGTTCTCTCAAATGCATTTTCTAATGTAATAGCATTGGTCTCCTAGCTTTTACTTTCTTTCATTTCTAATCCATTCTCCACAGAGACACCAAAACAATTTTCCTAAAGCACAGGTCTGACCATGTCACCTTTCTGCCTAAACCTTTCCATGACTCTCTATTGCCCCTATGATAAAATATAAACTCCTCAGTCTGGTGTTTAAGGCCCTCCACAATCTGATTACAACCTGCCTTTTATGACTTACATCACATTACTCACAGAATTATGGAATTTAAGAATTGGAAGAGACCTCAGCAGTCAATTACTCTAACTTCAACCTGTAGAAGACTCTCCTTCACACACCCTACCTTCCAGTCAAAGTGTACTATTATTTTCCAATTCTTCATAGCCCACCTCCGGTTTCCCTACATTTGCACAAGCCTCGATCCCTCCCTCACTGTAATTCACTCCCTCCTCATTTCTGTGTCTAATTATCTCTCAGTTGTTTCCTCCTCTAAGAAGTTTTCCTTCCATCTTCCCAACTGTTAATGCTCCTTCACTTTTCTAAGTACTTTGTACTTAATTATCTACGTATATATTATAAAAACCCCATGCAATATAAGCTCTTCATGAATAACGATTGTTTTGTTTTTTCTATCCCTAGGGCACCTGTTGGGCATTTAATAAATGTTGTTGAATTAAACTACAATGATCAAGGGTAAATAGAATGGTCAAAACCTTTGTATGAGGGAAACTAAGAGGAAGGAAGGAAACAAGCATTTATTAAGTGTGTATTATGTGCCAGACACTAAACATATATATATGTATGTATATACATATATACACACATGAATACACACATATACATGTATGTGTGTATCTCAGAGGATAAAGCCTAAAATTTGTTAAAAAACATGATACAAATTTGTTTACCAAATCCCCAAGACTAAAACTGGGGGACACCTAAGACCCATGGGAATTTAAAGCTCCCATATTAAATGGTTATCATGTGTCAGGGGATCAATCACTTACTTTGGGGATAAAAAAGGGCAAAAAGAGTCCTGCCCTCAAGCAGTTTATATTCTAGTGGGGGAGACAGCATCTTATAATCTGGGACATACAAGGTATATAGAGAGTATATGAATATTTTCCATTATTCCATGTTACCACCCACCTTCTAAAACTAATTTTATAAAAAGTATTTACTTTACCCAGCTGATATTAAACTTGTGAAGCAATGCACCCTATTCAATACTACAACATGCAAATAAAAGTATGACTAAAATTTTAATCTCTTAGATCCATAATGGGCTCTTTAAGAGAAACTGTGAATATTAGTGGCTTGTCTTTAATTTTAAAGTTGCTTTCATAGGGGAGGATGGTAAAAGGTTGGACAAAAGGTCTAAGCCTACCCTCTGCCTATTTACATTTAAGTATATTCTGTGCCTCTACTTTAAGTTACCAAAACACAGTGCTGCTTAAGCCCTGTAAAAATCCCACAACTTTCAGTTATTTCCTAGTTTAATCATAGCTCCTCAACCCCAGATGAAAACTCACAGTGATTACCAAGTGATCTCAAGCATTCATAATCAGGTCTCTAAAAACATGCTTAGTCTCCTTTCCATTTTTAAAAGCCTCCAAACAGGGTGAGCTTCTTGGTTTTCCCTTCCCCCTTCAGCAGATCTTTTCCCATTTCAGAAATGGGCTTTCTCAAGTCATATCAATTAACGAATATTTATTATGTGCTTATTATGTGCCAGGTACTGGGAACATAAAAACAAAGAAGGAAATAATCTCTGTTTCCAACATTTTATAGAGGCAACAAGTATTTACAATATATAAGCAACATCAAGTTCATAAGATGGTCCAATAAGCTATATCACAGGATCTCAAAGTTGGAATGGGATAGTAAATACCATCTAGTATAACTTGTACCCAAACAACATACTTGATAAGGAGCCATTCAACTTTTGCCTGGTGGCCTCTAGTTTACGAAACAGTCCACTTCACTTTTGGAGAGTTCCAAATGTAAATAATTCCCCCCCACCCCCACCCCTTACACCAAACCTAAAAAATACACCTCACTGAAACTCCCAGCCATTTCTCCTAGTTCTACCTATGGGGTTCAAGAAGAAAAAATCTAAATCCCTCATTCACAGGACTGTTTTCAAATGTTTGAAGAATGTTTGGTCTCCCATTTCTCTTTTTTGGGCTAACCATTTCTGGTTCATTCAACTATTTCTCATATGGGATGACCTGTAGGTCACTTCCCCACCCCGGCTGTCCAATTATCTAGTCAATCTTAAGTTTATTATTTCAAGTAGTTTTTTACTTGATTCTCTAAATATATCATCACAGGAGGAGCCAAGATGGCGGAGTACAAAGACTCACGTATGCTAGCTCCGAACCCACAGCCCATATATTTTCCGTAAAAAGAACTCCCCACAAATTCTGGATCAGTGCAAGCTACGCAGAAACACAGGGTAGGAGATTTCCATTCCAGAGAGCCCTGAAAAACCGCCACCAAAGGTCCATCACGCACCGGACACGGAGCAGAGCCCCTGCCCTAGCCACACAGCCCCCAGAGGAGCAGATCTGAGCAGGCTTCAGGGACGGAACCTTCGGCGGCTGCGAAGGTCCCTCCACCCAGGTGCACAGGTCAGTGAGAGAGACGTCTGGGCTGGCCGAGAGGGGAGCAGGATGTCTTCATGTCTCGGTCCCCCTCGGGAGGAAGCGGCAGAGGCAGCAGCTGCCAGAGGCTCCCGGAGCAGGCAGGGCTCAGGGCCATTACTGAAGATCTCCGAATGAACCCCCTGAGGGAATTGAGCCTGGGAGGCGGCCCTGCCCCCCCGAGCACCAGAACTTAAGCTCACATTGAATAGCAGCCATTCCCACCACGGAAAGCCCTGAGGCTGGGAAGCAGCATTTGAATCTCAGACCCCAAGCACTAGCTGGGCGGATCTAGGCCAGGGTGGACAGGAATCTCAGAAGTCAAGTAACTGGCTGGGAAAATGCCCAGAAAAGGGAAGAAAAATAAGACCACAGAAAGCTACTTTCTTTTTTTCTTTTTTTTAATAAAAATTTATTGATTTAACTTTTCACACTCCTTTTCACAAAATTTTGGGTTCCAAATTTTCTCCCCTTTTATCCCCTCCCCTCACCCCAATACACCAAGCATTCTAATGTTCCCTATCACCAATCTGCCCTCTCTTCTATCACCCCTCCCTTCTCTTGTCTCCATCTTCTCTTTTGTCCTGTAAGGGCCACATGACTTTCTATTCCCCTTTAACTATATTTTTTATTTCCCAGTAGCAACAACAATACTAAACAGTTATTCCTAAAACTTTGAGTTCCAAATTCTCCCCATCCCTCCATCCCCACCCATTCCCTTTGGGAAGGCAGGCAATTCAATATAGCCCCTATCTGTGTAGTTTTGCAAATGACTTTGATAATAGTCGTGTTGTGTAAGACTAACTGTATTTCCCTCCATCCTATCCTGACCCCCATTGTTTCTTTTCTGTCTTTTGATCCTGTCCCTCCCTGAGTGTTGACTTCAAATTGCTCCCTCCCCCATTCCCCTCCCTTCCATCATCCCCCCCCACCTTGCTTATCTCCTTCTCCCCCACTTTCCTGTATTGTAAGATAGGTTTTCATACCCAAATGAGTGTGCATTTTACTCCTTCCTTTAGTCGAATGTGATGAGGATAAACTTCTAGTTTTTTTATCAGCTCTCCTCTTTTTCCCTCCACTAAAAAGTCTCCTGCTTGCCTCTTGAATGAGATATAATTAACCCCATTCCATTTCACCCTCTTTCCTCCCACTACATTTCTTTCTCACCATTTACCTTAATTTCTTTTAAGATATGGTCCCATCCTATTCAATTCACTCTGTGCTCTGTCTCTGTATGTGCATGCATGTGTACATGTGTGTGTGTATGTGTGTGTGTGTAGTCCCACCAACTACCCAGATACTGAAAAGTTTTAAGAGTTACAAATATTGTCTTTCCATGTAGGAGTGTAAACAGTTCACTTTTGGTAAGTCCCTTAAGACTTCTCTTTGCTGTTTACTTTTTCATGCTTCTTCTCATTCTTGTGTTTGAAAGTCAAATTTTCTTTTCAGCTCTGGTCTTTCCATCAAGAATGATTGAAAGTCCTCTGTTTCATTGAAAGACCATATTTTCCTCTGAAGTATTATACTCAGTTTTGCTGGGTAGGTGATTCTTGGTTTGAGTCCTAGTTCCTTTGCCTTCTGGAATATCCTATTCCACGCCCTTCGATCCCTTAATGTAGAAGCTGCTAGATCTTGAGTTATCCTGATTGTATTTCCACAATACTGGAATTGTTTCTTTCTAGCTGCTTGCAATATTTTCTCCTTGACCTGGGAATTCTGGAATTTGGCCACAATGTTCCTAGGAGTTTCTCTTTTTGGATCTTTTTCAGGTGGTGATCGGTGGATTCCTTCAATACTTATTTTGCCCTCTGGTTCTAGAATCTCAGGGAAGTTTTCCTTGATAATTTCATGAAAGATGATGTCTAGGCTCTTTTTTTGATCTGAGTTTCAGGTAGTCCCATAATTTTTAAATTGTCTCTCCTGGATCTATTTTCCAGGTCAGTTGTTTTTCCCATGAGATATTTCACATTCTCTTCCATTTTTTCATTCTTTTGGTTTTGTTTGGTGATTTCTTGGTTTCTCGTAAAGTCATTAGACTCCATCTGTTCCATTCTAATTTTGAGAGAACTATTTTCTTCAGTGAGCTTTTGAACCTCTTTTTCCATTTGGCTAATTCTGCTTTTGAAAGCATTCTTGTCCTCATTGGCTCTTTGAACCTCTTTTGCCAATTGAGTGAGCCTATTTTTCAAGGTGTTATTTTCTTCAGCATTTTTTGGGGGTCTCCTTTAGCAAGGTATTGACCCGTTTTTCATGCTTTTCTTGCATCTCTCTCATTTCTCTTCCCAGTTTTTCCTCCACCTGTCTAACTTGATTTTCAAAATCCTTTTTGAGCTCTTTCATGGCCTGAGCCCACCGGACATCCACCTGGGATGTCTGGGATACAGAGGCCCCGACCTCCACGTCTTTCCCTGATGGTAAGAATAGTTCCTCATCATCAGAATTGAAAGGCGGGGGAACATCTGTACCCCATCAAAGTAGCTTTCTATAGTCTTATTTTTCTTCCTTTTTCTGGGCATTTTCCCAGCCAGTTACTTGACTTCTGAGATTCCTGTCCACCCCCGCCTATATCCGCCCAGCTAGTGCTTGGGGTCTGAGATTCAGATGGGCTTTCTGCGGCAGGCGCGGCTGCTATTCAATGTAAGCTTAAGCTCTGGTGCTCAGGTGGGGGAAGGGCCGCCTCCCAGGCTCAGCTCCCTCAGGGGGTTTATGCAGAGACCTTCGGTAATGGAGCTCCTGCCTGCTCGGGGAGTCCCAGCCACCGCTGCCTCTGCCACTGCCTCCTGAGGGGGCCCGAGTCACAGAGACACCCCGCTCCCCTCTCGGCCAGTCCAGACGTTTCTCTCACTAACCTATAGCGTCTGTGGGCAGAGGGACCTTCCCGGCTGCCGGAGATTCTGTCTCTGAAGCCTGCTTGGACCTGCTCCTCTGGGGCCGCACGGCCAGGGCAGCACAGGGGTGGGCTCCGCTTCCCGGGGTGCGACGGACCCCTGGGGATAGCTTTCCAGGGCTCTCTGGAACGGAAATCTTTTCCACTGTGTTTCAGCGCGCCTTGTAGTGCTCCAGAATTTGTGGGGAGTTCTTCTTGCAGGAAATATATGGGCTATGGGTTTGGAGCTAGCATACGTGAGTCTTTCTACTCTGCCATCTTGGCTCTACCAGAAAGCTACTTTCTTGGGGGACAGAGGTTCCCGCCTTTCATTTCTGATGACGAGAAACAATTCTTACCATCAGGGAAAGACGTGGAGGTCGGGGCCTCTGTACCCCAAACATCCAAAATAGATATCCAATGGGCTCAGGACATGGAAGAGCTCAAAAAAGGATTTTGAAAATCAAGTTAGACAGGTGGAGGAAAAACTGGGAAGAGAAATGACAGAGATGCAAGAAAAGCATGAAAAACGGGGCAATACCTTGCTAAAGGAGACCCCCAAAAAATGCTGAAGAAAATAACACCTTGAAAAATAGGCTCACTCAATTGGCAAAAGAGGTTCAAAAAGCCAATGAGGACAAGAATGCTTTCAAAAGCAGAATTAGCCAAATGGAAAAAGAGGTTCAAAAGCTCACTGAAGAGAATAGTTCTCTCAAAATTAGAATGGAACAGATGGAGTCTAATGACTTTACGAGAAACCAAGAAATCACCAAACAAAACCAAAAGAATGAAAAAATGGAAGAGAATGTGAAATATCTCATGGGAAAAAACAACTGACCTGGAAAATAGATCCAGGAGAGACAATTTAAAAATTATGAGACTACCTGAAAGCCATGATCAAAAAAAGAGCCTAGACATCATCTTTCATGAAATTATCAAGGAAAACTTCCCTGAGATTCTAGAACCAGAGGGCAAAATAAGTATTGAAGGAATCCACCGATCACCACCTGAAAAAGATCCAAAAAGAGAAACTCCTAGGAACATTGTGGCCAAATTCCAGAATTCCCAGGTCAAGGAGAAAATACTGCAAGCAGCTAGAAAGAAACAATTCCAGTATTGTGGAAATACAATCAGGATAACTCAAGATCTAGCAGCTTCTATATTAAGGGATCGAAGGGTGTGGAATAGGATATTCCAGAAGGCAAAGGAACTAGGACTCAAACCAAGAATCACCTACCCAGCAAAACTGAGTATAATACTTCAGGGGAAAATATAGTCTTTCAATGAAACAGAGGACTTTCAATCATTCTTGATGAAAAGACCAGAGCTGAAAAGAAAATTTGACTTTCAAACACAAGAATGAGAAGCAGCATGAAAAAGGAAACAGCAAAGAGAAGTCATAAGGGACTTACCAAAAGTGAACTGTTTACATTCCTACATGGAAAGACAATATTTGTAACTCTTTAAACTTTTCAGTATCTGGGTAGTTGGTGGGACCACACATACACACACATGTACATGGCATGCATACACACACATACACACATGCATGCACATACAGAGACAGAGCACAGAGTGAAATGAATAGGATGGGACCATATCTTAAAGGAAATTAAGGTAAATGGTGAGAAAGAAATGTAGTGGGAGGAAAGAGGGTGAAATGGAATGGGGTATATTATATCTCATTCAAGAGGCAAGCAGGAGACTTTTTAGTGGAGGGAAAAAGAGGAGAGCTGATAAAAAACTAGAAGTTTATCCTCATCACATTCGACTAAAGGAAGGAGTAAAATGCACACTCATTTGGGTATGAAAACCTATCTTACAATACAGGAAAGTGGGGGAGAAGGAGATAAGCAAGGTGGGGGGGGGGGATGATGGAAGGGAGGGCAATGGGAGGAGGGAGCAATTTGAAGTCAACACTCAGGGAGGGACAGGATCAAAAGACAGAAAAGAAACAATGGGGGTCAGGATAGGATGGAGGGAAATACAGTTAGTCTTACACAACACGACTATTATCAAAGTCATTTGCAATACTACACAGATAGGGGCTATATTGAATTGCCTGCCTTCCCAAAGGGAATGGGTGGGGATGGAGGGATGGGGAGAATTTGGAACTCAAAGTTTTAGGAATAACTGTTTAGTATTGTTGTTGCTACTGGGAAATAAAAAATATAGTTAAAGGGGAATAGAAAGTCATGTGGCCCTACAGGACAAAAGAGAAGATGGAGACAAGAGAAGGGAGGGGTGATAGAAGAGAGGGCAGATTGGTGATAGGGAACATTAGAATGCTTGGTGTATTGGGGTGGAGGGAGGGGACAAAAGGGGAGAAAATTTGGAACCCAAAATTTTGTGAAAATGAATGTAAAAAGTTAAATAAATAAATTTATATTTAAATATATCATCATATCATCTGCAAACAGTGATCACTTAAGTTTCTTCTTTGCCTATTTTAATTCCTTCAATTTCTTCTTCTCTTACGCTATAGTTAACATTTCTAGTACCATACTGAATAACAGTGGTGATAATGAATATCCTTGTTTCACCCCCTGATCTTACTGGAAATGCAGCTAACTTATCCCCATTGCATATAACGCTTGCTGATGGTTATTATTTTGCAGAAAACTCCATTTATTCCTATGCTTTCCAGTGTTTTCAATAGGAATGGGTGTTGTATTTTGTCAAAAGCTTTTTCTGCATCTTTTGAGATAATCATATGGTTTCTGTTAGTTTTGTTGTGACATGATCAATAGTGCTGATATTTTCCTAATATTGAACCAGTAGGCCTGCATTCCTGGTATAAATCCTACCTGATCAGGAAGACTTCAGAGAGGCCTGAAAGGACTTACATTAACTGATGCTGAGTGAAAGGAACAGAATCAGGAGGTCATTGTACACAGTAACAACCGCAGTGTGCGAGGAATTTTCCTGGTAGACTTAGCCCTTCACAGCAATGCAAGGACCTAAAACATTCCCATAGGACTCGAGGCAAAATGCCATCCACATCCAGAGAAAGAACTATGGAATTAGAAGGCAGAATGAAGCAGAATATTTTCTCTTGTGTTGTTATGTTTTGTTTGGGTTTTTCCTCATGTTTTCTCCCATTTATTTTAATTCTTCTATGCAACATGACTAATGTGAAAATGTATTTAATAAGAATGCATGTGTAGAACCCATATAAGACTGCATGCCACCTTGGGAAGGGAGGAAGGAGGGAGGGGGAGAAAAATCTAAGACTTATGGAAGTGACTGTAGAAAACTGAAAGCAAATAAACATAAAAAAAAGGCTTCACAATCTTCAGTTTATCAATATTCCTCTTAAAATGTCAAGCATAGTATGGTCAAACTATTGCCTTCCTATTCTTTTCTTAAACATGATTCTTCTCTTAAAAATAGCCTAAGATGACATTGACTTTTAAAGCTGCCATATTATGATGGCTGCAGCGATAACACAAGACTCCACTAAATTACTCTAACACTGGGGGTAGGACCTTTTTGGATGAGATTAGCAGCATTCATGAAAGGTAAAGATACTAAAGGGGATTGGTGGAAGCTGCAGAGAAGCAGTATTCAGTTCAACATTAAACCCTTCCCAAGTCTTGTATAAAACTGAAATGGGCTATCTTGGTAGGCAGTGAGTTTCACATCACTGGAGCTCTTCAAGCAGATGCTGAAGGGCCACTGGTTAGGGATGGTGTATTTCTGTTCAGTTGGACTATCCTCTGAAGATCTCTTCCAACTTAGATTATGTAGGTTATTTTCAGTATATGGACTTTCTGTTTCTTGTAAAGTTAGTAAGGAAAATATTAAGGTAGTGAGTCAGAATGGCATAGTGGAGAATAACATTGACTTGGAGTCAGGAATGAGTCTGGTGATGAGAGTGATAAACGATGTCTATAGCCCCTTGGGGTGATTGTTTTGAAGAAGGGCATTATTTTTGATGCCTCCACTCTGCTATGTTTGTTAAGAGGGCAGGTGTTCCTAGTATATGCTACTAATGGAGGCCAAAGTGAAAGCTTTCCAACTCTACATCTCAAAAAGGAGAAGGGTAGTGACCTAAAAGGTAACCTTCCAGATAAATGTCAAGGTTTCAAGTGGAAATGCTTCAAATTAAATTTGAAGATGAAGGTGTTAAGTCAGTCAACAAGTATTTATTAAAACTCTTACTATGTACCAGGCACTGGAAGTCCTATGCTAACAGTTTGGTGGAGAGGAGTGGGAAGCCCCACCTGGGATTGAGAAACAGTTCTTATCTCCACAGAAAGCAAGCTATACTCAGGCTCAGTTCTTGGAGTAAGAGCAACCAGGGTACCCACTGATTTAAACCAAACAAAATAAAAACGAACTGCTTATTAGTAAAGATATGAACAGGTGCAAAATAAAGGTCTTAACAACCACTTATCATTCAGCTGCATGAAGCAGACAGGAAGGCCACAAGTCCTCCAAAGGAAAGGGCTGCAACTGGCAGATGAAGACTCTGACAAGAGAACAGTACCAGGAAAAGGTTTTCAAGATCCTGTCCTAAGGAAAGATAGTCTCAAATGAATGATGGTGGGTGTGAGTATGTGCTGGGGGAGTTGTGTAGGAATAGGACTGAGCTGATGTTAATTAAATTTTCTGTAGGAGGAGTCCATTTCAGCTTTAAGACTTTCAGATTTGTATAGAAGTAAAATTTTTCTGGAATATTTTCATATTCTCTCTAGTTCCAAATTTTGCTGTTTTTTAAAAAGTGTTTTTCTACTAGTGTTTGCTACTTTTTAATCAAACTGCACATTTTGGTGGTCATTCCTTTACATCATTAACATTCGAATCTTTAAGTTGCAGACCTTTAGAACTAGAAGGTAACAGTTACCACCCAATCACCTGGAATCCTAGAATCCCATTTCCGTAAAGTACTTTGGAGATTATCTGGTCCAACCTAAATATGCAGAGCAACACACACCTTATGACATCGATGACAACTGGTGGTTCAGCTTCCTCTCTAAGAGCTGCAGGGTTAGGGATCCCGTGACTTTCTGGGGATCCCATTGCACTCTTAGCTCCAACTAAGAACTGTTTTCTTACGCCAAGTCTAAAGCTTTTGTTCTGTTCTCTGGGACCAAGCAGAACAAATCTGATCCCTTCTCCATAACATCACCCTTCAGATACTTGAAGACAGTAAACATGTGTTCCACATGTGTTCCCTTTTCCAGACTAAACATTCTCAGTCCTTCAACTAATCCTCAGATCTAACATAACCATTTAAAATTTTATTGATGGCTTTTGGTTTATATCACCCTTTTCTTTAAAAAATTTTTTTTTAACATTTTTATTTAAAGTTTTGAATTTCTCTATCCCTCCTTCCTCTTCTCCCTCCCTGAGATGGTTACTAAGCAATCAGATATAAGTTATATGTGTGTGTTCATCCTTCGTTGCTGAAGAAGACCATGCCATCAGAGAAATAATGACACGACTTGCACTTGACTAGTGAGTGAGGGCTGTGCAGGTCACCAGCCTCACTTCTCCTCCAGAACCATCTAAATCCAGTGACCAGATATTCATCAGGATGACTGAAGATGACCCAGGATGAGGCAATTGGGGTTAAGTGACTTACCTAAGGTCACATAGCTAGTGAGTGTCAAGTGTCTGAGGTGAGATTTGAACTCAGGTCCTCCTGACTCCTGCACTGGTGCTCTATCCACTGCACCACCTAGCTGCCCCTAGGTTATACATATGCAATTATGTAAAACATTTCCATATCACCTTATAGCCACGCCCTCTGTCTACATATACTCCTTCTAATTGCTTTTATAGTCATAAAATTGTTGAGTTACAAAATTACTTTGCCATATAGAAATAGAAAAAATTTAACCTTATTGAATAGCTTATATTTTATCTTTCTTGTTTCTCTTTTACTTTTTGATGTTTCACTTGAGTCTTGTATTTGGAGGTCAAATTTTTCTTTTATTCAGTTCTGGTCTTTTAATAAAAAATGCTTGAAAGTCCTCTATTTCATTAAATACACCTTTCTCCCCTTGAAAGATTACATTCAGTTTTGTTAAGTAGGTGATTCTTGGTTGTAATTCTAATTCCTCGGCCTTCCTGTATTTCATATTCCAAACCCTCTGGTTTTTTTTAATGTGAAGCTGCTATATCCTGTGTAATCCTGACTGTAGCTCAACAATGCTTTAATTGTTTTTGTTTTTTGTGGGTTTTTTTTTTTTTTGGCTGTTTGCAACACTTTCTCCTTGATTTGTGAGCTCTGGAATTTGGCTGTGATGTTCCTGGGAGTTTTCATTTTGGAATCTCTGGGGTAATCAGTGAATTCTTTCGATTTCTATTTTGCCCTCTGGTTCTAATATATCAGGGCAGTTTTCTTTGACAATTTTTTGAAAGATGTTTTCCAAACTTTTTTTTTTTTATCTTGGCTTTCAGGTATTCCAATAATTCTTATATTATCTCTCTTGGATCTATTTTCTAGGTCAGTTATTTTTCCAATGAGAAATTTCACACTTCTGTATTTTTAAAAACTTTTTTTAAAATTTTGTTTTATCATATCTTGATGATCCGTAGAATCATTAGTTTCCACTTGTTTGATTCTAATTTTTAAGGAATTATTTTCTTCAGTGAGCTTTTGTACTTCCTTTTCCATTTGGCCAATTCTATTATCACCCTTTTTTTTAATATATCCTTTACCAAAGGAAAAAAACCAAACTCATCAGGACACCAACCTTGTCTGACAGCATATATGTAACGTGCAACTGAGATCACCCTTTCACCTCTGTCTACAAAGAAGGGAGATTTTACCTCGTTTTAAATGACCCTCCAACTGGCTTTTGGAGAAAGGACTTGTTTGAAGTTACAAAGTGACCTGGCAGCTGAGTCAGGGCTAGAACACAGTCCTAAGTCCTAAGTCCTCACCTAAAACACTTTCCACTACACTGTACAGCAGGCCTGTACAACATACAGTTTTGGGCTGCTTATGGCCCACCAAAGGATTTAGGGCAGCCCTTGAAAAATGAAGGGTTGCCACTTCACATTCTTCTGTTTGTCACGAGCTGATGCAACCAAACATTGTCAGTCTGTCTCTAGTCTAACCTATCTGCAGCTGGAAGAAGTTTACAAGCTGTGCAGGTCTGCTGTATACCATCCACATGGACATCTGGGGAACACTGGCCCAATCCTTTAAGGAGCTCCCATTGGGAACCTGACCCAAACCAGACATGCCTCATTGTACTGGAAAGCTTTTTTTTACTGTTCCTCCATTATGAGCACCACATTTTTTGACTATTTCTTTCCACCCAGTCCAGTTCAGGTGGCAGAAGGGCATTAAAACTTCACTCTAGGATCTGCTGTTTGTACTGGTTTTGACCATATGGCACATTGTTACCATACCTAGTATTGTAAAAAGGATATTTTTAGCAGCAGTGAGCTAAAAAAAAAACCCACTTAAAAGCCCTTCAAACTTCTGTTCTTCTCCCTTTAGCTATACTAAAAATTAAAAAAACCAAAATAAAGCTGACCAGTTATAGAAGCAATCATGCAGAAGTGCTATCTGAACTCCTCTATCCAGAAAGTCAAGAGCCCAAAAGTTTGAGTCCTACCTTTGACAGGAGGCCCTTTCAGGTTTCCCTCCATTTATACCACATATACATACAGAAACACAATCAATCCTCATCCTTCACAGATCCTGTATTTGTGAAATTGTCTACTCGCTAAAATTTATTTGTAACCCCAAATCAATACTCATGGTGCACCAGCAGTCACTTGCAGGGTGGTGAAAAATGTGAGTTGTCTGACATGCAACTAACATGCATCCCACTGAGGGCTTTGTTTCAGCTATCCTACTAAAAGCAAGTGTCCTTTTCACTTTATACTAAATGCCATGGTTTTTGCATTTTTGTGTTTTGTTGTATGATTTCCCTATTTAAAATGGCCCTCAGGTGTAGTGCTGAAGTGCTGTCTAGTGTTTCTAAGCCTAAGAAGGTTGTGAAGTGACTTGCAGAGAAAATGCGTGTGTTAGATAAGCTTCCTTCAAGCATGAGCCATAGTGCTGTTGGCTGAGAATTCAGTGTTAACGTATCAACAATATGGTCATCCAGAAAAAGGAAACTGACTGATATCATCTCCATAAAGTGCTACGATAATGCTGTGCCAAGAGCCTAAACTTATGTTTCCCCTTGGAGCAATGGTTCCATATTCACCAATTCAGTGCTCATGGTGGCTATGGAACATAACACGAATGATAAGAATCCACGACACATACACACACACACACACAGACACACACACACACCCTTATATCTTGTATGTACATAATTATTTGCTTCTTGTCTCCATTAGATTGTGTATCACCTGAGGGAAGGGACTGTGTTTTTGCCTTTCTTGAGATTTCCAGTAAATACAAAAAGCACAGTGCCTGGCACTTAGTAGGTGCTTTGTTAAGAGAATGTCTAGACATTCTCTCCCCAGTTTGTGACCTCAAACAAGCTCTTTCACTATCCCACTACCCAGTCTCTTTATCTTCAAAAGGAGAGGATTGATCAAGATGGTCTTTAAGATGTCTCCCAGCTATACATCCCAGGATTCTGAATGTCTAGAGATTCCAACTTTCATTAACAGCACTTTTATATGACGCATACGATCTGGGTTCAAAGGGGCTGTGAAAAGCGAGCCAACTGCTCAGCTTTTGTTCTCTATTTCTTGGTGTGATTGATATTGTGCTTTAAAGATCTCCTCTTATTTTAGGGTTAGTGAAAGAAGACTTGTATGCTGTAATAATACTTTGAAGTTGGCCACTGAAGACGAGTGGCTGAACAAGGAGATGAACCCAGTAGTCTCCAAGGTATAAACCTCTGATCTGTGAACATTCCTTACATAACTGATGACCAATGCAGCAGGACTCCTGTCTTTTAATCCCTGGGGCAGGTGACTCCCTTTATGTCTGCTGCAGAGGAAGGGAAGGATTCTCTAAAGAGGAAAGAGGAATCTTTGTAGCAGCAGCAGAATCAGAGGTCACAGGTTTAAGCCCAGGTGCTGGATAACTGCTTTATCTTGCTAGACCTGTTCCCTCACTGGTGGGCTGTACTTCTTTCTCAGAAGACCAAAATGACATCACTATGCTAGTCAAGTTTCAATGTGTCCTACTATGGCTGATCAGACCAATACAAGCTCAGAATGCTATACCCCAAGCTGAGCACAAATAGTCAGTGTGAACATTTAGGGTTGATATTCTAAATTTGCACATGCTGTGTTTCCTTTGAGTTAATTCCGCTTTGCTCATAGAGCACAGCACCTTCTCTGATATGGGCATGCCATGCTGAGCAGTCCTGTACCTGTGTTTCCCATGTCACACAATCAATTCCAAAGTTATAGAGAGACCTTGAGTGTCCTTCTATCACTTCTTCTGACCACCATGTGAATGCTTGCCCTTGTGTGAGTCTCCATATAATAGTCTTTTTTGGCAAGCATATGTTTTACATTCAAACAACATGCTCAGTTCATTGGAGTTGTGCTTTCTGAAGCAGAGTTTCAATACTTGGCAGTTTAGTTTGAGTAAGGACCTCAGCATCTGATACCTTATCCTACCAGTTAACCTTCAGAATTTTCTTAAGACAACTCAAATGGAAGTGGTTCAGTTTCCTGGCCTAGCGCTGTTAGACTCTTCAAGTTTCACAGGCATACAACAAAGTGGTCAGCAAATGGCCCTGTGGACCTTCAGTTAGGTAGTCAGCCTAATATCTCTTCTTTCCCATACTTTTCTTTGAAACCTCCCAAACATTGAACTAGTTCTGGTAATGCATTCGTCAACCTCATCATCAGTGTGTACATCCCTGGAAAGTACACTACCAAGGTAAGTGAACTTATGCACAGCATCCAAAACGTCTCCATTTGCTGATGATTCCACATAGGGGTAGCTGATAGAGCCCCTGTATTTTCTTGGTGTTAATTTTTAGGCCAAAATTAGCACAAGCAGCAGAGAATCTATCCACACTTCGTTGCATCTCAGCTTCAGAGGCTGCATTGAGTGCACAGTCATGGGCAAACAGAAAATCATGCCCCAACACTCCCTCCCTTCCTCCCTCCTGATTCTATTCCAGCTATTTTCTCACTAGTAAAGTAGGGGAGGTGTTAACTAGGCAGTATATAAAGGCCTCAGTTTTAAACTTCTGATTCTATTATTTCATCCTTATTTTTCTATTTCTTTTTTTAAGCCTTCAATTTTTGCAAAAGCTATGATTCTTCCTGGAATATTTTTGTTTGTTTATGAAAACCTGATCATATTGTTTATATCTTTTTTGCAACTCCTTTCCTATTAAACAGTCCCCTTTATAAGAAGGGAAGGAATTTTTAACCCCTTTACAATTATTGCTGTCATTGCTTTCAATCAAAAATAATTTTGTTTCTGCCCCTGCCTCTGCTGATCAAAGACAGTCATACGCCTTTTTTTGTTCCCTAACCTTGTCTGTCTATTGGGCAATAGCAAGCATCCCTCCTCATCTCTTATTCTCTTCCACCTCTCAAACCCAGGGGCAGAGTTTACACAATTTTTTTTGACCTCTGTGCCTGATTTCTTTTAGGCTGGGTCAGGTGGCAATTGCTAGTTTGCCTGGCAGTCTAGGATGTTTGGAATTCTCTATTATTTTACCTCACAAAAATGGGTTTGTCAACATTTAGATTCCAAACCTAAAATATCAGGCTTAGCCTCCTACTCAGTGGGCTGATGATGAGGATGATAAAAAGTCATCTTAATTGACAAAAGGAAAGAAACTTGGAGAAGTAGCTGTTTTCTACTGTTAACAGAAGACAATTTTGAGCACAATATTTTAAAAATAAGATTTGGAAAACATAATTCCTGAGATTACAGAAGCATTTCATATTGTATATTTCTCAAAGGTGGGGAGGGGAGCTGTATGCGAATTTACCTTAGTTAACACTACGCATGTAGTCCCAATCACACTGGTCCTAGAGGAGTTGGAATGCTTCTTATCAGACTCTCTCTTTATCTCTTTCATGCAATAAACTTTTCTCTTTTGAAGTCCACTCAATGGCAGCTTCCCACCCAATTAAAATTATGATTGCTGTAGTGTCCTTCTCTTTCCTTTCTCACTGAGCTCAGGACCTTTCTTGCCATGTTCCTCTGCCACCCAACTCTTCCTTGCCTTATACCACAGGACTAGAGTCCTGTGAATATGAAGGCAGATGTCCCTGCAACCTCATTAAGCCTTATGACCGCCTTCAGATCTGCCTTAGTCACATAAGATGAGCACATGCTACCTCTCACCATTATCCACAAGTGTTCTGCTTCTCTAATTGGAAACTTTGACATTCCTCTGACCATAACCTCCTATCACTGCACCTCTCTCCAGGCTTCATCTCTCCTACACCTGTTCTTTGCCTTCATGGAGACCTCCATCCTGGAATTAGCATTAGAACGAAGACCTCCACCCCTATGACTTCACTTTCTTCGCTCTCTAACCTCAATCTAACCCTAGCTCATCTTCTGCTCTTGAATCCCTTGCCCAGTTTGTCTGCTGCTTGCTGCTCCCTTCTTGCCAAATCTCAGACTTGGATTACTTCCACCTTCTGCTTCCCATTCACTAGCCAACTAGATACATTACAAATTCATGTTATCCAGCATAAACAGAGCCCTCAATGCCTCAAGGCAGTATTTTTTATCCCTTTCTGATTCCTTATGTCTCTTCTCACAGAAGCTATACTAAACTTTATCTTTCCTTCTCAAGCCTCCCAAACTTCCTTCATCACTCTTTCTCAGCTGAGGACTTCAACCAAGGCTACAGGATGGGAGCTTCCTCTTCTCTTCATCATTTCCCATTCTCTCCTCCTTTCCCATCTCTGTCAATGAGGTGCTTCCCGACAAGGAGGCTCATCTTGTCTGGAATGCTCTCTCTCCTCAAGACTGCCTAATTGCCTTTCCTGATTTCCTTTAAGTCCCATCTTTTAGGTCTCATCTTTCATAGGAAGTCTTCTCTGTTACTCAAGTCTTCTGTCTTAATTATTTCCTATTTATCCTGTATATAGCTTACTTATATATTTGTTTGCATGTTGTCTCCCCTATTAGACTGTGCTCCTCAAGGGCAGGGCCTTGCCTTTTGCCTCTTTTTGTATCCTAGTGCTTAACATCATGCCTGTAATACAGTAGATGCTTAATAAATATTTATTTGTTGAAGAGATGTGGGAGATGTGTTGTGAGGAACAAAGAGAAGGCCAGTTTGGCTAAACAGTGAAGTGCTGACAATAGGGAGTAATAAGACAGATTGTATCTTAGACCAGGTTGCAGATGAATTTAAAAGCTACACAAAGAAGTTTATATTTTATGCTAAAGGTAACAGGAAGCCACCGAATTTGGTTGAGTAGGAGAGTTACATGGTCATCTGCTCGCAATCACTTTGGCAGCAATGTGTAAGGTGAGAGAACTGAGTGAGAAAAATCAGAAGCTCATTGAGGTAGCTGTATGACTGGAAAGAAGAGACAAATGTAGGAGATAACGTGAAGGTAAAAACAATAAGATTTAGCAACTGGTTGGATATGGGAGGAAGGGGATAACAAGCATTTATTAAGCACCTGCTGTGTCCTGAGAGAAGAAAATGGCAAACTACTCCAGTATCTTTGCCAAGAAAACCCCATGGACATTAAATATTACAATGTTAAAAAATTTAACATGGGAAGATGAGCCCCTCAGGTCAGAAGGTGTCCAATAAGGATGAAGCAGCTGGGCCCAAACCAAAGGAAAGCTCAGCTGAGGATGTGTCTGGTAATGAAAGGAAAGTCCGATGCTGTAAAGATCAATATCCCACAGGAATCTGGAATGTAAGATCTATGAACTAAGGTAAGCCTGCTATGGTCAAATAGAAGATGGGAAGATTAAACACTGACATCATGGGAATCAGTGAACTTAAATGGATAGGAATGAGTGAATTTAATTCAGGTGATCATTACATATACTACAGCAAGAATCCCTTACAAGAAATGGAGTAGCCCTCAAAGTCAATAAAAGAGTGAGACAAGGAGTAATGAGATATAATCTCAAAAATGAAAGAATGATATCTGTTTCAATCCAACATTCAACAGCACAGTAATACAAATTTATGCTTTGACCACTGATGCTGAACAAGTCAGAGTTGATCAGTTCTATGCAGACCTACATCTTCTAGAAATAACACCAAAAAAATAAAAATGTCACATTCATCACAGCGAATTGGAATGCTAAAGTAGGAAATCAAAAGATTACTGGAATAACAGATAAGGATGGCCTTACAGTACAAAATGAAGCAGAGTAGAGACTAATAATTGTCAAGATAGTTTGCTGCTCATAGGAAACACTTTTTCAAGAAGCCAAAAGGTAACTCTACACATGGACATCACCAGACATACACACATACATCAGATTGATTACGTATTTTGTAGTCAAAGGTATAGAGAAGCTCTACACAGTCTTTAGTTACAACAAGACCTAGAGCTGACTGTGGCTCAAATCATGAGCTTCTTACCACTACATTAAGATTTAAATTGAAGAAAGTAGGGAAATCCATCAGACTGTATAGGTATAACCAAAATATTCCCTTATGAATATGAAGTGAAAGTGATGAATAGATTTAAGGAATTAAATCAGGTAGACAGAGTACCTGAAGAACTATGGAAAGAGGTTCACAATATTGTACAGGAGGGCAGCAACAAAAAAACATCCCAAAAGAAAAGAGTAAGAAAGCAAAATGGTTATCTGAGGAGGCATTTCAAATAGATGAGGAAAGAAGGAAAGGGAAAGGAGAAAGGGAAATATATAACTAATGAATGCAGAATTCCAGAGAATAGAAAGGAGAGAGAAGGTTTTCTCCAACGAACAATGCAAAAAAAATAGAAGAAAGCCATTGAACAGGAAAGAGTTCTCCTCAAGAAAATCAGAGATATCAAGGGAACGTTTCATGCAAAAAAGGACATGCTAAAAGACAAAAATAGTAGGAACTTAGCACAAATAGAGGAGATTAAGTAGATGTAGTGAGAAATCACAGAACTATACAAGAAAGATCTTAATATCACCAATAACCACAATGGTGCGGTTACTGATCTAGAGCCAGACACCCTGGAGAATGAAGTCAGTTGGGTCTTAGGAAGCATTGCTAACAATAAGGCTAGTGGATGTGACAGAATTTCAGCTGAGCTATTTACAATCCTAAAAGAAGATACTACTATAGTGCTGTACTCAATAAGCCAGCAAATTTGGAAAACTCAACAGTAGCCATAGGACTGGAAAAAAAAAATCAATTTACATCCTGATCCTAAAGAAAGCCAATGCCAAAGAATGTTCAAATTACTAAACATTGCACTTATTTCATGTGTCAGCAAGGTTATGCTTAAAATTCTGCAAGTCAGGCTTCAGCAATGTGTGAACTGAGAATCACCAAAAGTGCAGGCTGATTTTCAAAGAGGGAGAAGAACTAAGGATCAAATTGTCAATATTTGCTGGATTATGATGAAAAGGAAGGAGTTCCAAAAAAATATCTATTTCTGCTTCATTGACAACACAAAAGCCTTTGACTGTGTGGATAACAACAAAATGTAGCAAGTCCTCAAAGAGGTGGGGGTATTAAATCATCTTACTTGTCTCCTGAGGAACCTGTAAGCAGGTCAAGAACAGACAGAACTGAATATGGAACAAGTGGTTGGTTTAAGATTGGGAAAGGAATACGACAAGACTGTATATCATTACTCTATTTATTTTAATTTACATGCAAAGTACATCATTCAAAATGCCAGGCTGGACAAATCGAAAGCTAGAATTAAGGTTCCCAGAAGAAATATCAACAATCTCAGATAGGCAAAATGATACCACTCTAATGGCAGAAAGCAAAGAATTAAGAAGCCTCTTGAAGAGAGTGAAAGAGAAGAGTATAAAAGTTGGCTTAAAGCATAACATTTAAAAAGCTAAGATCATGGCAACTGGTCCCATCATTTCCTGGCAAAGAGAAGAAGAAATGGAAACAGCATCAGATTTTACATTTTTGGACTCAAAGATCACTGCAGATGGCAACTGCAGCCACGAAATTAAAAGACACTTGCTCCTTGGAAGCAAAGCTATGGCAAATTTGGATAGTGTACTAAGGAGCAGAAATAACACCTATCCGACAAAGGCCCTTAGAATCAAAGCTATAGCTTTTCTGGTAGTAATGTATGGTACACGAGTGGGACTATAAAGCAAGCCGAGCACCGCAGAATTCAGGCTTTCAAATTGTGATGCTGGAGAAGACTTTTGAGAGTCTTTGGGATAGCAAGGAGATCAAATCAGTTAATACTTAAATAAATTAATTTAGATTATTTCCCGAGAGGGACAAATAAAGAATATGAAATATTTTGACCATATAATGACAAGAATTCACTGGAAAAGACTCTAACATTGGGAAAGATTGAAGGCAAGAAGAGAAGGGGAAAGCAGAGAATGAGATAGACAGATATTGTCATGGAAGCAATGAACATAAGCCTGGACAGACTTTGGGAAATAGTAGAGCACAGGAGAGTGCTGTGGTCCAAGGGAGTCACAAAGGGTCAGATGTCACTGAACAAGAACAAACACAACATGTCAGGAAGTGTGTTGAATGTTTATGTAGAGAGAGAAACTGAGAATAAGACCAAGATTATGAGCATGAAACACTGGAATGATAGTAGTTCCTTTGACAGAATTAGAGATATTTAGAAGCAGAGGTGGGGGTTTAGGGGAGAAATTAGTTTTAGTTTTAGACACATCAAATTTAAAACATCTCCAGGACAGCCTCTTTGAAAAAAAAAAGTCCCACAGGTAACTGGTAACACAGAACTGAAGCTCAGGGGAGACAAAAGGGGTAGACATACATATCTGGGAGTCTGGGATCTTAAAGATGTTAGTTAAACATAAACAAATTGAAGACTTTACCAAGAGAGAATATTGAGGGCGAAGAGGAGGCCTAGGACCAAATCTTGGAGAACATCCATTGTTAGGTGGTGTGCCAGGGAAAATCTTGTTTGTGGAATTGCCAGGAGGGCCAGTGTCATCGGATTGAAGAGCATGTGTTAGGGAGAAAGGTGTAAAATAGGTGTGGGTTAGGTTATGAAGGGCTTTGAATGCCAAATGAACTTTGTATTTGGTCCAGATAGAGAGTCACTGCTGTAGGGGGGAAATGTGATTAGACCTGAATTTTATGAAAAATCACTTTGGTGAAGAAAACATGATTTGTGAGTGTTATTTCTTTAGAATTGATAAAATATAAAAATATCCTCAAGAATTTCCCCAGTGTTTTCCCTACCAATCTCTGTCTCAAAGAAAGATGCAAAGAATCAGGGAAATATAGCATCCATGTGACAGACCTGATTTTCTGGGCTAACTAATATCCTTGCCTATTGTTTAATTCCTTTCATCTCCTGGGACTATGGGTCTATGTTACCTCTTTTGTAGACTTCATGTGACTTAATTCAAAAGTATAGATTTATATAGACACATCATCTTACAAAAGCCTAGGAATTTAGCTTTTTCTCTTTCATTGGTCCCAACATTACCATTGGGACCAAATTATCTAGGTGCTGGTGTCTGGGAAGCAATTCCCTTTTTTCTCTTTTTGTTATATCACCAGTCTAAGACAACAAGGTTGCTATTTGAGGTTTCCTGTCAGAAATATAAGAATATTCCACTGAATGTGGAAACCTCATCTTTTAGTAGCTGATTAAAAAAAAGGCTTTAGGGCAAGAATACATTCATGGCTATGATGGTTTAACAATTTACTAATTTTAAAAGTTAATTCTTAAACAAAGTTGAAAACATCCCCACAAGGGTGAATCTGTTCTCTGGAAAGTGGAGGCACTAAAGAGCATATATGAAAAGTTGCGGGTGAATAATGCATCCCTCTTATTCATTCATGTTATCATTTATTCAGTTGCTTAGTTTTGCTTATTTAGGGCATTGTAGGCCCCAAATTCCTCCCTAAGTGTTCCTGCTTAGCTAACATTCTTGAGCCTTTTTCACCACTTTTACATAATCCAGAGTGCCCACCCAACATGACATAAAGAAAAATGCTCTGCAAGATGCTGAAACTGTCAGGGTTTAGAGATCAATAAGTAATTTACATGGGAAAAGGTCTAAACCAAAAGCAAGGGATTATTTCTGTTTTCTTATCCAAGAGCCCTGCCACAGTAGGAGGAAAATCATTTGTGGGTCACTTAAGTAAAAGACAAGTTTTTCATTTTCTTTTTTAAAGAATTATGTACAGAACACATGAAATTTCACTCCACAAAAAGATAATGTAAATCTCAGGTTCAATATAACCTGGAAGGAGTAAAAAAGAGAGAGAAAAGATGGAAAAGTCACCATAAAAACAGGCACTGAGACACAAGGCATAATGAAAGATGCAAAGAGAGATGCAGAAAGTCAGAGACAAATGAGGTTCATGGGACAGGCATTCAGAGAAGAGTCATCACATCTTGTGGCCTCTCAAGTAATAGCCGCAGTAGATCTTCAGAGAAATCTGTTCTAGTTTTGTAATACAGGCATGGATAGAATTTTCATAAGATCTGATAGAATACTGTAGAACTGAAAGAGTCCTTAGAAATATTCAGAATTGGGGGCAGAGCCAAGAAGGCAGAGTAGAAAGACACACCTACTCTATCTCTCCCCCCATATCCTATAAAATACCTGCAAAAAATGACCCTAAACAAATTCTAGAGCAGCAGAGCCATAAAACAACAGAGTGAAAGAGATTTTCAGCACAAGACATCCTGGAAGGCTGACAGGAAAGGTCTATCGCACTGGGTGTGGAGCAGAGTACAGCCCAGCCTTGGCTGCACAGTGCAGCTCAGACAGGACTGAAGCAGGCTTTATGGATGGAATCCCTGGCTGCAGCTGCAGTTCCCAGATTATTCAACCCACAAATGTCAAATACAGCTTCAAATGTCAGTGAGAAAGCTCTTTCACCTGGGTGAGAAGGGAACATGGTCTAGCCCCAGCAGCCCCAGTTGCTGCAGCACAGAGTCCATCTTAGGAGCCCTCAGCCTAAAGACCCTGGGGGAATTGCTCGTCTGATCTGCATCTCAGCCCTGAGTGGCAGTCCCAGGGTGAGGAGGAACACTGGCATGGTGGAGCTAGTGGAGGCTCAGGAAAGAGAATTCTACTCACAGATACTGGGTAGAAAAGCTTGTGACTGTTCCCAGACCACAGCACAGGCCAGGAGAGGAGTAAACTCCTTTCCCTTGATTGTGCCACCTTGGAGGAACTGAGAACTTACAGGTCCCTAGAGTATACCCTCCACCTGACAAAGGACTCAAAAGTCAAGTAACAGATGGGGAAAACGCCCAAAAAAGGGGGAAAAAAATAAGACTACAGAAGATTACTTTCTTGGTGAAAAGGTATTTTCTTCCATCCTTTCAGATGAGGAAGAACAATGATCAGTGTAAAGGTCAAGGTTTCTGTATCCAAAACCTCTAAAATAAATATGCAATGGTCTCAGGCCATGAAAGCGCTCAAAAAGGATTTTGAAAATCAAGTAAGAGGGGTGGAGGAAAAATTGGAAGAGAAATGAGAGCAATGCAAGAAAATCACAAAAAGTGAGTTAACAGCTTGCTAAAGGAGACCCAAAAAAATGCTTTAGAAAATAACACCTTTAAAAATAGACTAACCCAACTGGCAAAAGAGGTCCAAAAAGTCAATGAGGAGAAGAATGCTTTAAAAAAGAAGAATTAGCCAAATGGAAAAGGAGGTTCAAAAGCTCACTGAAGAACCAGGATTTGAACTGTGTTCATAATTCCAAATCCAGTGCTCTTTCCTCCACCCCACAGTCGTATCACCTATTAGTCCTTGCCTCATGAATCTGATGAAATCAAATTCCAAGACTGGATATACCTGCTTCCCCACCCATGAAACAGTTCTGTGGCTTAGATATGGGAAGGAAATGGGTTCATTGGACTAACAACAGAAATTTAAGTTGTAGTAAGATACAATTATAAGTACAAAATATATTTTTACCCTAGGAAAACATTATCATGAATATGCAATGAACTAGCCATGTAATACTAGATGTGAACTCACAAGAGGAGGACACAACTATGTAATGATGGCTACCATCTTCTATAGTAATAAATCAAATTTTTACAGTTTCAGTTTACTAAGTACTTTCATCACAACAATCTGGGTGGAAAGAAGTGGGTAGGGGATGATAAACTGGACAATAACATCATTTTACTCTCTCTCATCCTTTTAGGGCCTCCTTTCAATGATGCAGATTGCAAACTCATCCAAATCTGCCTATCCAGTGTCACTCTCATTCATATCTCCTAAAAGTTCCTCCCTTGGGGATGCACCAACATGCTGGAGGATTTCTTCACTTTCTCCTAACATCACAAGGGTACCAGTGAAGCAACCTGACCCTTTTTGCCTGTTTGCTCTCCCTCTTAACTCCCATCTTCTCTTTCTGTCATATTATTCCTTCATTTCACTCTTTACTCCTGTTTTTCTTCTCATTCTTCATTGGTTCTATGCTGCAGCCCACTAACAGCTACCATTAGCCTTTCCAGTTCCCTTTGTGTGGTACACATATTTTCTTTTTGTGAAGCAGTGGTTTTCCTAGTTGCCACAAAGCAACACCGGTAAAATATCTGTCCTGAAAAAGGCAGACCTTTGCTATTATGGAAAGCTTAGGTTCAGTAATAGTGCTTTTGTAGTTTCCTAAAAGAAATACAATCCACTCTCTCTCTCTTTTTTTGTACCTAGTCACCTTCTGAGGGTACTAAGAAGGTTCTAGATTTTTCCCATCCCTTTTGTATTCTCCCCTCCTTCAGATATCATGGAGACTGGTTCCTCTGTGCATTTATACAAGTATTTCCTCGGGGCAGAGCCAACATAGTGGAGTAAAAGCAGGGACTTCTAGAGCTCTCTCCCCAAGCCCAGCCAAGTACCTGTAAAAAATGCCTCTAAACAAATTCTGGAGCTGCGGAACCCACAGAATGATGGAATGAAGCAAATTACCAGCCCAAGAAAGACTGGAAGGTTGACAGGAAGCATGGTATCACACCAGGCTGGAAGCAGAGCTCAGTCTAGTTGCACCAGCACAGACAGGACCTGAGCAGGCCTGGGGAGGAGGGCAGAGAAGGGCTGAATCTCTGGTACCTGTGGTAGTTTCCAGATTTCACAACCCCAAATTGCCGCGAACAAATTGTAAAGTCAGTGGAAAAAAACCTGTCAGATCTGTGTGAGAGAGAAGAGTGATCTGGCCCCAGACACATGGTGATGGAGGGCATGGAGGAGCTTGTGGCAGTCACAGCAGCAGCAGGGGAAGCAGCAGCAGCTGTTTCTGGAGCTCTTGGCTCATAAATTGTAGGGGGATCGAAAGGCTGGCAGTACACTCCCCACCCCCACTGGAAGCAGAGAACTACTTTGACAAAGAGCTCAAAAGTCAAGTAAATGACTGGGGAAATGAGCAAAAAACTGGACAAAGAATCAGACTATAGAATCTTAACTTTGGTGACAAGGAAGACCAAAATATACAAACAGAAGAAGACAATAAAGTTAAAAGCTCCTACATGCAAAGCCTCCAAGAAAAATATGAATTGGTCTCAGGCTATGGAAGAGCTCAAAAAGGATTCTGAAAATCAAATAAGAGTAGTAGAGGAAAAATATGGAAGAGAAATGAGAGTGATGCAAGAAAATCATGAAAATCTAGTCAACTGCTTCCTAAGGGTAATCCAAAAAAAATGCTGAAGAAATAACACCTTAAAAATAGACCAACCCAAATGGCAAAAGTGATCTAAAAAGTCAATGGGGAGAAGAATGCCTTAAAAAGCAGAACTGGCCAGATGGAAAAGGAGGCCAAAAGGCTCACTGAAGAAAATAATTCCTTAAAGAGTAGAATGGAGCAGGTGGAAACTAATGACTTTATGAAAAATCAAGAAATTATAACACAAAACAAAAGGAATGAAAAAATAGCAAATATGTGAAATATCTCATTGGAAGAACAACTGACCTGGAAAATAAAACCAGGAGAGACAATTTCAAAATTACTGGACTACCTGAAAGCCACGATCAAAAAAACAGCCTAGATATCATCTTTCAAGAAATTATCAAGGAAAAGTACCCTGATATTCTAGAACCAGATGATAAAACAGATATTGAAAAAATCCACTGACTGCCTCCTGAAAGAGATTCCAAAAGGAAAACTCTTAGGAATACTGTAGCCAAATTCCAGAGCTCTCAGGTCAAGGAGAAAATATTACAAGCAACCAGAAAGAAATAACTTGAGTATCGTGGAAACACAATCAAGATAAAACAAGATCCAATAGCTTTTACATTAAGGGATCGAAGGGCTTGACATATATTTCAGAGGTCCAAGGAGCCAGGATTAAAACCAAAAATCACCTACCCAGTAAAACTGAGTATAATACTTCAGGGGAAAAAATGGCCATTCAATGAAATGGAGGACTTTCAAGAGTTCTTGATGAAAAGACCAGAAATGAATAGAAAATCCGACTTTCAAATACAAGAATCAAGAGAAGCATGTAAAGATAAACAGGAAAGAGAAATCATAAGGGACATACTAACGTTGAATTGTTTACATTCCTATAAGGAAAGATAATATTTGTAATTCTTGACATTTTTCTCAGTATTAGGGTAGTTGGAGGGCACAAGGTGAGTTGAAAATGAAGGGATGATTATCTAAAAAAATAAAATTAAGGGGTAAGAGAGGAATATATTGGGAGTAGGAGAAATAGAATGGGATAAATTGTCTCTCACATAAAAGAGGCAAGAAAAAGCTTTTTCACTGAAAGGGAAGAGGGGGGATGTGAGAAGGAAAGAATGAACCTTTCATTGGAGTTGGTTTAAGGAGGGACTAACATGCACACACTCAATTTGGTATGAAAAGCTATCTTACACTTCAGGAAAGCAGGGGGAAAGGGATTAAGCAGGGTGAGGATGGGAGATGATAATAGGGAGGGCAAATGGGAGGAGGGGATAATCAGAAGCAAACACATCTATTTATTTATTTGTTTGTTTGTTTAGAAGTAAACACTTTTGAGGAGGGACAGGGTCAAAAGAGAGAATAGAATAAATGGGTGGCAGGATAGGATGGAGAGTAACATAGTCTTTCACAACATAAGTGTTATGGAAGTGTTTTGTATGACTACACATGTGTAATCTATATCGAATTACATGCCTTCTCCATGGGGGTGGGATCCCAGGGAGGGAGGAAGTGAGAGAAGTTGGAACTCAAAGTTTTAAAAACAAATGTTAAAAATTGTTTTTACATGCAACTGGGAAATAAGACATATAGGCAATGGGGTACAGAAATCTATCTTGCCATACAAGAAAATAGAGGGGAGAGGAGTAAGAGAAGGGAGGGCAGACTGGAGGATGTAGTAACCAGAATTCACGCTATCTTGGGATGGGCAGAGAGGCGAGATGGTGAGAAAATCTGGAGCTCAAAATCTTGTGGAAGTGAATGTTGAAAACTAAAAATAAATAAAAAAGAGGAAAAAAAGGAGAATGGAACATAAATTGATCTGACCCATATGTTTAAAAACAAAAAGCAAACGTATTTACTCTATACAGAAATGTAGTCTGGAAGAGCTAAGTTCAAATCCTTATATCAGATGTGTATTAGCTGTGTGATCCTGTGTGGGACTGTTTCTTCATCTGTAAAATGGGAATAATAACAGTATTACCTCACAAGGTTGTTGGGAGGATCACATGGGACAATACTGTAGAGCCTTTTGGAATCCTGAAAAGACTTGAGAAATACCAGCTGTGATTAGAGGTATCATTGTGCACTTGAGCCATTATACCCATCTGTGTTGTCTTTTGTGTCATTTCTAACATCTCTGTGAATGTTTCAGGGACAGTGATGTCAGGGTCTATTGGCCCTGGCAGAACAAAGTTTATGTAGATGATTTTTGAAAAATCTCTTCTGTGGAAAAACAGGAAATAAGTTTTATTTTCACACTTCCAGTTGATGGGGTCAGGGGTGTGACCTAGTACAGTGAGATGAAGGTTGGAAACTATTGCACATGCTTAATACGTTGTTTGAGGAAAAGCCTATCAGAGGAGAACATGAAGTCACATGGTCAGGGGAGGGTATCATGGGAGATCCAAAGTTCAGAATTCTATAAGGGTCCTGCCTTATCCTGATCTGGTCAGTCCTTCCGGTGGCCATGCTAGAAGCTACCTGTTCCTTCGGGGGGAAGAACATAGAAGGCCTTCCCTCCTCTGAACTTCATTTTCAGTAAATTTTTCTTGGTATCTTTTTTTGTGTGTCAAGTTCATCTCTCACATTTCCATCTTACTACAATCTGTAGTCCTCTTTCCATGCCCATCCCCAGAGGCCCTGGGGATGACTCTACTGTTGGCAAGCTTTCTTCAACCTGCTTTGACTCTCACTGCTCCTCGTTGGTTTAGGAGATGTTACTGCTAATCTCTATATACTTTAGGAAATTGGGGTTCACATAAGTGACCTGATTTGCCCAGGGCCCCACTGCTAGTATGAGTCAGAGCCCAAACTCAAAACTCTGGTTATCTGCTTTCCAGACCAGTGTAGCCTGGCAGAACAGATGACAGCTGTTCTATTTCATGATGACACCACAGCCTTCCTTCCAAGGAGTTCAAAGTTGAGCCATGTATTCACTCCTTGCTCTTCACAATAGCCCAGTAAATTAGGAAAGGACAATTACTGTTATGCTCATTTTATATGCAAAAAAGGTGAGACCTAAAGTGGGTGACCTGTTGTATTGTGACAGAGCAGAAAGCATAAAGATCATGATCTTCTGACCCCTAGACCACTGCTATGGCAATCCTACAAGTATTCACCTGGGCTCTCTGACCAGAGCTAAATTCATACCATCAAGATAAACTGAAAAAAAAACACTAAGAAAACCTTACAGTCACAGACTAGAATTAACTGGTATTACCTGCTAGGTTACTAAGGTACACAGCACATTCTGAGACTGGTTTTTAGTACATTAACTTCCCTTAAAGATTTTTTTGGAGAAGGAAATAATCTTTATATAGAACAGATACCTTTGTTCTTTTTTCCTGTTTCCTGTTTACATAAATGGGACAAAAGTGCAGAAATATTACATGCCAAGAACAGAAGGCACCTGGACAAAGATTACTGGGGAATTCTGTCACCTAGCCCAGTGCCAGCACTGGGCTGGGCCGAGCCCCAGTCACTATAGTCATAAAAGGCAGCCAGGAGAATGGGGAAAACTCTTGAGCTGTTTTTGGTTGAACTACTGAATTCATCTATGCTATTTAAGTAATGTGGAATAAAATTAGCCATGTCAGCAAATTATTTCTTGTTAGAGGTACAAAGAGTCACAGACTTTATTGTCTAGTTCAGAGCTTCTTAAACTTTTTCCACTCCCAACCCCTTCAGCACTTCTTAAACTCTGGGTCACAGTCCAGAGTTTAAGTGCTGGTTAAATACCCCCATTTTACATACGAGGAAACTGGGACTCACAAGGGAAGTGACTTGCCCAATATCATACCAAACAGCAGTCTTAAACTCAGGTCCTCGGATTCTTAATCTTAATGCTACTTTGTCAACTCACCTGGCCTACTGAAGTCACCAGGTACAGTGGCTCCCTATGATATACAGCACAAACTATCAAGTCCACATCTTGGCACCTGGTTTCCACCTCCCTGGTGCCTTGTTTCACATTACTGCCCTTCACACCCTGTGGCTCCAACCAAACTGGATCAGTTAGTTCCTGCCACTTCCCACTTCAGTGGTGTGGGTGTGGGCATGGGAGTATGTATGTGTATTTTCTCCAGTTTGGGTGCATGCTTGAGCAAAGACTGACTCCTGGGCCTGGGCCTCCCTCATCAACAATGGCTTCCTTCATGCTTCAGCTCAGATGCCATCTCCACAATGAAGATGTCCCTGACCCCTCAGGGGAATCTTCTCCTGACACAAAACATTTCTCTAGAGTACCTTGTCTTGACTCTTCTCACACTGCACTACATCAAACTCCCCTAGCTTCCCAGAGGATCACATTTTTAAGGTCTCTGTTGTTTTTCATCTTCATATTCCCAGAGCTAAGCAGAGGACTTTGTACATAAGCACCACTGCCTGGAGATTTTCCTCTTTTAGTCCCTGGATGCCTAGAAATAGCAGCCAGAATAAAGGCAATATTAGCTTGGAGGACAGGAATGTCACCTTCAGAATGTTCTGAAAATTCAATTCTCAGAGTCTTAGAAATTTGTAAAAAAAAAATTTTTTTGAATTTAAGTAGTCACAGTTCATAAAATATGACAATAACGTAATGTCTTAGGACATCTCTTCTACTATCTTTTTAAATCTTATTATTAGTGATCTTTTGTTTTGATATCACCTTTATTTCCAGATATTTTGCCTTTTCTCCCAGGAAGCCATTCTTTATAACAAAGATTAAAAAAGAGAGAAATAAGCACGCCAGGAAAAGTAACTAATGCATTGACATCCACCGTATGTATTCTGACAATCTACTATATCATTACTTAAGTTTTCATGCATTTTGTTCCTTGGTTTCCTCCAATGAGATGGCAGATTCCTTGAAACAGGGACTGTTTTTTTTTTTTTACTTCATTGAACATCCTCCGGTGCCTACCTCGTGTGCCTTACTCATAGTAAACACACAATATGTGCCGATTTAACTTTATTTCTTATTATAGGAACTTTGGGAAGTAATTTCTAAAAGTCTTGTAGGCCCAAGCTCAATGTACGACAGGCTATTACTGAAGCACAAAGAATTCAAACTGCGTCTCTGACGTGTTTTGGAATCTGAAACTAAGACATCAGTGTAGTGGCAGGCTGTTCTCCCACAGTCTGCTGGGAGATGTGTCCTCAGGAAAGAAAATAGTGAATTTGTTTAAAACAGCATCTTTGTTAACAACGGTATTCACTACCACTGACCTTACTAGTGACCTTACTAGTGATAGTTTCTATGGTGTTTCAGTTTATAGAAATGGAAATACATACGCACCAACTATGATAATGATCACTAGTCATCAAGCCACTGAATTCAGCAATGGGTGTGGAAATCAGAAGCAGGATATATATATGGCATCTGTACGGCTATTTAGGATTTTGTCTTCCCTATCAGAATGTGAGTTCCTTGAGGGCAAAGCTCATGTTTCACCTTTCTCTTGTCCCCAGCCTCAGGCACCTAGGTGGAGAGCGGATAGAGCTTGAGAAGGGCCTTGAATCAGGAAGCCTGATCCTCCATAGTTCAAATCCAGCCCCAGACACTTAACTAGCTGTGTGATACTGGGCAAGTCACTTCACCCTGTTTGTTTCAGTTTCCGTTTGTAAAATAAGAAGGAAATGGCAAACAACTCCAGTATCTTCGCCAAGAAAACCCCAAATAGGGTCATGGAGAGTCAGGCACAAATGAGCAACAACAAAAACTGTCCCAGTCCTCAGCACAGCGAATGGCACATAAGTAGTACTTAACACACTGAGTTAAAGGGGCCTTGGATCAGCCTGTGCTTGAGCTGCCTTTTACATCACAAACTGCACTGTCAATAATAACTGTTTGACTTACAGCACAGCCTTGCCTGTTTTTAACCAGTATACATGGAAACAACACAAGCCTGGGGATCAGAAGTCAGGAGTTCTAGTATTGGGGCAGCATAGAAAGAGAGCTGGCTTTAGGGCCAAGGGTTCCAGGTTCAAATCCTGACTCTACCTTGGTCATGTCATGATCTCTGTGGGCCCCAGTTTTCCCAACTGCAAAATGAGAGGGCTGGACTAGATGATCATTGAGGTCTCTTCTTGCACCAGGTAAACTTCATGAGGGTGATGAGACATGCTCCCACTGCTCCAGAGAGGGAGGTAAGGTTTGTGGGTTTAGGGGCTTTTTCTGGACAGGGCAAATGTTGCCTATATGTTTTTGTAATGGGCTTTGTTCTTCCTGTTTCTCAATGGAGGAGGAGGGTGGAGAGGGAAGAAGACGTTGGGAGGGACAGAATTTGAACCAGAAAATAAAATAGAGTTTCATTTAAATAAGTAAATCCCAGGAGTGGCCTCTGAAATCCCTTTTAGATCTCAGCTCTATCCCCAGCATTGGCACTTCGTAGATGTATGGGATTTTAGGACTAAGCTCTGAGGCTCCATTAAGTCACAAAGAATATGGATTCTCTGACCTATAGGGCAGAGCCACTTCAAGAGGGAATGTTTTCTCATGGACATTTCTAGTCATGCACTTTAGTGACAGGACAATTGTACATACTTCAAGCAATAGTACCCTTCTAAAAGGCAGCAGTGCAACTAAAGTCCTTATACTATCACTGGCTCACTTACATTTTCACATTTACTGAAAGGGAGAGGAAAGAATGCTGAACTGGAGTGAGGGGACCAGGCTTTAAAATCCAGCTGATCCCTCCTCGTTATGTGTCACTTAATTTCTTTGAGTCTCAGTTTTCTCGACTATAACTCAGGGATAAACAAGACTAGTGCTACCCAGCATGCCTGACAAGAAAATGGTTTGTAAGCCTCGAAGAGCTCTGTAAGCACCACTGAACATTTTGGATTGAGATGGAAAAAACGACACGCTGGTTGACAATCCGTACATATACCCATTAAGGTGTCTGTCTGGCAATGTTTCAAGCACTGAAAAAGAAATAATTAAAAACAATCTACCCCGTTTTTTGTGGCCTCACTGTACCTAGAGCTTTCACAGCTATTTGCCGAGTGAGTGGAGGAGGGATGTTGATGCAAACCAGATCCACATCCTGGTGTAGCAAGACATCGTCTGTCCGGCTGGTGTAGAAGGAAATGCTCATCTCTTCAGCAAGCTGCTTGGCCTCCTCTTCAGTCTTGCCCCACAGCGCCTCAATGGTGAAACCTTCAGCCCTCAGCAACGGGACCAGAACCCGAGCAGAGCTGCCCGTCCCAAAGACTCCCACTCCCGGTAGCAGCTTCATCCTGGCTTCAATTCATCTCTTCACTAGGGCCTCACACCTCATGCTCACAGATCAAGGATGGCTCCTAAAACCATAAGAATGTTACACATCATTATTAGCAGAAAAGACAATAATCAGCAGCTACTTTACGACTCATTTGGAATCAATGTTATTGGTTTGTAGGATTTAGAGCTTGAAGATAATTTAGAGATCATTTCAATAACACCTTCCCGTTTTACACATATGGAAACAAAGGTCCCAATAGATAAGGTGACTTGCCCCAGTGACACAGACAGTAAGCAGCTTAGATGGGATCCAGTCGACAGCTCTCACCACTATCATCAGTCAGGCAACAAAAAATTTATTAAGCATTTACCATAGGCAGCAAGGAGACAGTGGACAGAGCCCTGGACTTGGAGTTAGAGCTGGGTTCAAATCTGACCTCAAACTTACTGTGTGACCTTGGACAAGTCATTTACCTTCTCTCTGCCTCAGTTTCCTTATTTGTAAAATGAGGGATAATAATAGTCTCTGGATTCCAAGGTTGCTTTGAGAACATCTGCAAACTTTGTTGCCATTATTTATGTCCCTGGCACTGTGCCATGAGGATACAAAGAAGGGCACCTATCTTTAAAAAGCTCACATGCTAATGGACAGACAACATAAATAATTGGGTACATACTGGTCAGATACAGAGGAGATGGAAGGCAATCTGAAAGGCCTGGGGGCTAGAAAGGGCCTCTTTAAATGTTGAGCTGAGTCCTGAAGGAAGCAAGGGCAGACAGCCCCAGGGAGGTGATGGGGACAGAGCATCCAAAGTCAGAGGGACCTCTAGCATTCAGGCACAGAACAGAGAGGAGTGTTTAAGTGGGCCAGAATTGCTACATCAGAAAGTCTGTGAAGGAGAATAACTCATACAGAGACTGGAGGCTTATGAAGGGCCCAGGATCAGAAGAGCTTTACATGTCAAACAAAAGAGCTTACATTTGATCTTGGAAGTAATAAGGCGCCACTGGAGCTCAACAAGCAGGGAGCTAATTAAGTGAGATCAATGCTTTAGAAAAGCAACCTTAGCAGCCAAGGGAAAGATGGACTGCAGAGGGGAGAGACATGAGCAAGGAGAGCAGTTAGAATACTGTGCAGTAGCCCAAGTAAGAGGCCAGGAAGACTGTGGGTGGAGAGAAGGGATCAATACAAACACCACAGAAGGTGTGGTGAAGGTATAAAACAACTGATTAGCTATGTGGGGTAAATGAGAGTGAGGGGGCAAAGATGACACCAAAGCTGCAAAACTTTTCTTTTGTAATTCTTGTTCCTATTTTCCATGCTGCTAAGTAGCTCCCCCTCCCCCCACTACTGTTCTAATCAGGGACTCCACTTTAAATAATGCTAATCCTTGGGCTTTAAAGGATATTTTTAATATATTAAGGAAAACCTATCTATTTCTAAGCTTTCTAGCCTCTTTAACATAAATGTACGTTGTCAAATGCTCTTTCTGTATCTATTGATGTAATATGACTCCTATTAGATTTATTATCAACATGGTCTATTATCTTCATAGTTTTCCTAATGTTGACCCAACCTGCATTCTTGGTGTAAATCTTACCAATCTAGTAACCCTGTCATAAAAGAAAATGAGATTGGTCTGCAATGACCTACTGCTGATGAAGTCATTCTGGACTTGATTGATGATGCCATGACTTCCTTTGTTACACCATCACAAATCATACCTTTTAAAATGTGGGGAAGCAGAAAATTGGGGGAAAATTTTATAGTCACTTCCTCCAATAAAAGCCTCATACTTCAAATATATAGAGAACTGAGTAAAATTTTTAAGAATATGAATCATTCCTTAATTGATAAATGGCCAAAGGATATGAACAGGCAGTTTTTGGAAGAAGAAATCAAAGTTATATATAGTTACATGAAAAAATGCTCCAAAACACTATTGATTAGAGAAATTCAAATTAAAACAACTCTGAGGTTATCTCACACCTATCAGATTGGCTAAAACAATAGAGAAAATGACAAATGATGGAGAGGGTGTAGAAAAATTGGGACACTAATACCCTGCTGGTGAAATTTGAAATGATCCAACCAATCTGGAGAGCAAATTGGGATTATGCCCAAAGAGTTATAAAACTGTATATACACTTTGACCCAGCAATACCACTATTAGGTGATCAGGGGAAAAAAAGAAAAGAACCTATAGGTTCTTTTTTTCTTAACTTTTTTTGGTTACATTTGAGTTCCACCCTCCTCAATCCCACACTAGAGAAGGTCAACATCTGACAAAGGCATATATGTGAAACTATAAAATACATGGCTTCATATATCAGTTCTTTCTCTGGAGATAGAAAGCATCTTCCTTTATAGGTCCTTTGTAGTTGAAACATGTATGTTTTAAATTATTTATAGTTGCTCTCTTTGTGGTGGCAAAGAATTAGAAAGTGAGGGGATGCCTATCAACTAGGGATTGGCTGAGTAAGTTGTGGTATATGATTGTGAGGGGATACTACTGTGCTGTAAGAAGTGATGAGCCAGGCTGGATTTAGAAAAGCATGAAAAAATGGAGAGAGAAAGGAGCAGAGAGCCAATAGAACTTTGGATACAGTAACACCAATGTTACTCGAAGAGTAACTGAGAATGACTAAGCTGTCCTGTGTAATATGGTAATTCAAATCAACTACAGAGGACTTATAAAGGAAAATGCTATCTACCTCCAGACAAAAAAGTGATACATGGAAGCATGTATTCAATAGTTCCACACATATATATAGGTATATCAGACACTGGCCGAAGGGGTTGGGAAAGATGGAGGAAGACAACTCGGAATGCAAATTTTAACAAAAATATTAATAGTATTTTTTTTAAAAAGTGATCTATAATGGTTAAATTTTCCTAGGAATTGAAGCCTACTGTTTTAGGATTCCAGTCTCCTCTTTTTTTCAGTATCAGGACATTTTCCTTTTCCAGTCCTATCACACCTCTCCTATTTACCATAATCTCTCAGAGATCACAGGCTCAGCACTCGTAGCGATCAGTCCTCCAGCGTTTAGCACAGGCCTGGCACATAGTAGACACTTAGGAATGTTGCTATCTAGTTGATTTGAATTCACACCTGCCAGGTACTCTCTTATTATATCCTTACTTATGTTAGGTCTCAACTCCATTAACCATTTTTGTTCTGTCATTTCTTTTGGAAGATTCAGAAGCAAAGTTTTAAAAATGAACAATTCTGCCTTCTTTTATCCATTATCATTATTGCATCCTGGGTGGGACTACCTCTCTTATTTGATCTTTTCTTCAAAATTCTTTTTTATACTTTATAGATGCTTTGGGAAACTGAATGTTAAGAATCATCTAATCCACAGATAAGTAAAATGTTAACTCAATTTTTTAGTTGTTAAACAATTATGAACTATATGACAACTGAGAAAAAGGGGATTGTTATTAGATATTAACACATTATTCTTAAAGGCAAAAATAGAGGGTAGGCTAGAAGTTACAGAAAGATATAATTTGACAACTTCCTAAAAATTAACACTGTCCACAGGAAGTAATGAATTCACCATCACTAGAGATCTACATATGAAACTAGAGGATCACTGTCAGGTATATTTTAGAAAGCCAAATATTAATAACTTTAGGGCTGTCAAAGTGCAGTGCCCTCATTTAACAGACAAGAATAAGAAGCCCAGAGAGTTTAAGTGATTTGCCCAAAGTCCCCCAAGTAATAAATGGCAGATTCAGAATCTAAACCCAAGTCCTGTGACTCCAAATCCAATACTCTTTCTACTATATCACGCTGCCTCTTAGATCCCTTCCAAATCTAAGATTCTGAAATTTGATGTCACTTTTGGCTTCTCAGAATTGAACCTTATAGATCTTTCCCCATTTCACATCGACTGCCTTTCCCCATTCTATATTTCAGCAGCAGAAAACAGTAATGCTTAATGGGGTTTTTATATTAAAAATTTTATTTAGTAATTTCTTTTTCCCCATTTCCCCATACATGTAAAAACAAATTTTACCATTCATTTTTAAAACTTTGAGTTCCAAATTCTTTCCCCTCTTCCCTTCCCACCCCCTCTCATTGAGAAGGAAAGCAATTTGATATAGGTTATACTTGTGAAGACATGAGAAATATTTTTCATATTAGTCATGACATGAAAGAAGACAAAAAACAAAAAAGCCCTCCAAGAAAAATAAAGTTTAAAAAGTATACTTCAATCTGTATTTAGACACCCTCAGTTTTTCTCTGGGGATGGACAGCATTTTCATCATAAGTCCTTCTGAGTTGTCTGGGGTTATTATGCTGCTGAGAATAGCTTAGCTGATTCACAGTTGATCCCCATACAATACTGCTGCTGCTGCGTACCTAGTACATTGCACTTTGCATCAGCTCATGTAAGTCTTTCCAGAGCATCCTGGTCATCATTTCTTAGAGCATAATAATATTCCATCAAAATCACATACCACAATGTATTCAGTCATTCTCCAACTGATGGTCATCTCCTCAATTTCCAATTCTTTGCCACTAAAAAAGAGGTGCTATATTTTTGTGCATGTGGGTCCTTTCCCTTTGTGTTTTTTATCTTTTAGGATACAGACCTAGTAGTGGTATTGCTAGGTCAAAGGGTATGCATGGTTTTATAGCCCTTTTATAGCTCCAAAATGCTCTACCGAACACAGTTGAATCAGTTAACAACTCCACCAACAATGCATTAAGGTCTCATTTTCCCATACCCCCTCTAACATTTTCTGTCCTATTTGCCAATCTAATAAATAGGAAGTAGTACCTCAGAATTGTTTTAATTTGCATTTTTCCAATCAATAGTGAATTAGAGCATTTTTTCATACAGCTATAGATAACTTTGACCACTTCATCTGAAAACTGTTCATATCTTTTGATATTTATCAATTGGGGAAAGGCTTTTATTTTTATAAATTTGACAGTTCTCTTTATGTTTGAGAAATGAGGCCTTTATGAGAGGGACCAGAAAAAGACTTTATTTTAACTGTACGGGGCGAAGGCAGAACTTAGGTATACATAATGGTAGAGGCAAGCCTGGGGCATTGACTGTGTGTGTGTTCATCCTTTGTTGCTGAAGAAGACCTCGCCATCAGAGAAATAATGACATGACTTGCACTTGACTTTGTTTTGAGTGAGGGAAGGCTGTGCAGGTCACCAGCCTCACTTCTCCAGAGTCATCTGAATCCAGTGACCAGATTTTCATCAGGACGACTAGAGATGACCCAGGATGAGGCAGTTGGGGTTAAGTGACTTGTCCAAGGTCACACAGCTAGTGAGTGTCAAGTGTCTGAGGTGAGATTTGAACTCAGGTCCTCCTGATTCCTGCACTAGTGCTCTATCCACTGCACCACCTACTGCCCCAAAATCATCAGCCTGTCTACAAAACTGCGCAACATCCTTCCTATAGGTAAAACAATATGCTTTGTGCATCTAAATTACAAAATGGGAGGATATATGGAAGGGACGAGTTGAAGAGAGAAATGAATGTGTTATATTCCTCCATTTAAACTGATGGTTAGCAATGAAATTAGGGTGGCTTTTGTGGGTCTCAAATAAAGGAATATCTTCAGGGGAGAGTGAGGAGTGGGTAATGATAGAAAAAAAGGGGGAAAAGAGAGAAACCTTTCGGTGGTAGAAGGGGGTTCTCCTGATAAATGAAGAGAGATGTTCTGTGAAAGGAGATGGGAGCCCTGTGAGAGGCAGCCCTCATCCAGTGGATGGAGAGCCGATCTTAGAGTTACAAAGACATAGTCATTTACTGACTCTGATACAGACTGGATTTAGATGACCCCTGGGCCAGTCACTTAACCTCTCATCGCAACCATCTAAGACTATATATGTTGCACATGACTGATACAGAAATAGGTTTTTCATGATTTCATATGTATAACTGACATCACATTTCTTGCCTTTCTTGGTAGGGGAGGGGCAGGGAAGAGAGAGAATTGAGAACTCAAAATTTTTAAAAATTAATGCTAAAAATAAAAATTTTTAAAAGACTGTATGTTGCAGAGAAGGTCCTTATCTATAATGGAAAAGGGAGTTTCTTTATCTGAGAGTTTCCTGTAACAATGAAGTCCAATTTCTATTCCTACTATCACTATCACTAATATTTTGATAACTGTATTCAATACCATTGGTTTCTTTTGCATTCCTACATTTTTCATACATTTAAAAATATTGTTCCGAGAAGGGGTCTTTATAACAACCTTTTGTTGTCATAAAAGCCTAAGAAGGCTTGCCAAGACCACTCAAAGGGGCCCTGACACACAGAAAAGGATCAGAATGCTAACTCACCTCACATAATTATCAGACCTCTCACACTGATTTCCCCGAATTCTCCTCCTTAGGCCCACTCCCATAATCTGTTCAGCTATCTTCTATCACTCCCCTGTGTAAGGATTTTCACCAGTGGCTCTCCCCCTCTAGAATCCAATACAAGCCCCTCCGGTATTTAAAGCCTTTCTCATCTCCATCTCGTGGCTCCCCTCTAATCTCAGTTAAAATCCCACCTTCGTCTAGAAAGCCTCTCCTGAGCCCTCTTAATTCTATGTCAATTACCTTCACTTTACCCTGTGTGCAGCTGTCTGTAGGTTGTTTGCTGCACCAGCTTCCTTAGCACAGATCCTGGTCCATGGGGGGTGTGACTGCACATCCCTCTCAGGAGCTCCAGCCTTAAGTCAAGCTCACCTGCTCAATGCTATCCCCCAGGGTAGGAATGCTTGCCATCCTCACATCTGCCCTGGGAATTATTACCTCCCTTCAAGGTTTGGTTCAAGTTAATGCCCCCCTGAAATACCTTTGTATTTCTTTTTAGAAATATCCCTATTTGCTTTTTTGTGAATACAATAATCAAGGCTAGCATTTATGGGACTTGCCCAAAGTTCCACTCCAACACCCCTCGCTGCACTGAGCTGCACACGGCACTCTCCAAGGGGAATGTCAGTTCCCTGAGAGCAAAAACTGCCTCATTTTGCATTTGTACTCCCAGGACCAGCACCATGCCTGGCACATCCAAGGGGCCCAACAGACTTTGGCTGACCATATATTCTTTTTGCTTTGCCCTCTACACTTCTCTGCCCCTGGGCACAAAGCTTAGATGGCACTTGTTGAGGCTACTCAGCCAGGAGGAAAGGGCAAACAATTACCTTGGTGGAATCAGTTACACTATTAGTTTAAAAAAAACTAAAGGGCTCAGAAAAGAGTTCAGAAAACATATGGAACTGCTAAATTGTACATTTTGATTCTTCCTTTATTTCTAATCACAGGCTCTACTATATCTTACACTTTTGGAGTTACTTGTGGTTCCTGGTTGTTATAAAAACAGTAAAATATTTGAGAATATTACCTAGTAACCCTAGTCTTGAAATGTTCCCATCCATTCCCCTTTAGCATCTAGTGAAAAGGCAGAAAATAATGTTGACAGAGGGCAGGCCCCTCCCTGGCTCTACTGGTTTCAAAAGGAACACACACTGACTCATTTACTCTCACCTCCCCTACTGAACCGTAGCTGGTTTGACAATTGCTACTTTACAGATGGGCACTGGTTAGAGGCAACATAACCAACCCTAAATCAAGCCAGCAAGCATTTATGAGACACCTACTCTGCATCGGAATGATCCTGATTTAGGAATTGGGACTTGACGATTCCATTCTTCCTAGAAGAGCAAGATGCCTTCTATCAATCTAACTCATTAAACCTTCCATGCTCAATCCTCAAAGTGGAAGGGGCAGGATGGTATCATAGGAAGAGTTTAGTTTTAGAAAACCTGGATCAAAAGGAATTCTAGTATTAAGAGTTCAAATAGACCTTAAATACCATCTCATCTTAATAGACTAGAGAACTAGGGGCCATAAAAGTGAAAGGACTTTGTCCAAAGGTCACATAGAGAAGAAACATTTATTGACTGTCTAGTTAAATTACAATTTCATAATCTATTAGCTAGGAGATCTTAGGCAAGTTACCTTATACCTGCTCGAAGCTGTTTCCTCATCTTTAAATTGGGAGACTGATTGAGTGAGCAGGAACTTAGAGATTATCTAAACCACATTCCTCTTTTATACATAAAGGGGGGGCTCATAAAGGTAGGGCCCCCTCTCTAATAGAGATTTCAGTTTGGCACTAACAAGGGATAAGAGAGTCCTTTCTGAAATTTTTTACTTAGAGGCCCAGAGTTTATGCTTCTATCAATGCTAGGAGAGTTAAGAATGGAAGAAAGTAAGTAAAAAGATAAAACTACACAGAGCTGAAAGCATTACATATTTCTTTGTTGCTCAACCTCTCTGGGCCTCAGTGTCTTTATCTATAAAACGAAGAAGATGAGCTTGCCTAATCTGCAATCTATATCCTGTAACTAAAACTTTTCTATTTGGAGAATACTACTTATACCCATTGATAAATACTGAAAATACTTTCAAGATGGCATTTGTGTGTAGGGGTGGGTAGATTCTCAAATCAGAGAGGCAGCATGGTGTCATATATGGAGAACTGGCTTTGGAATCTGGAAGATCTAGGTTCACATCCTGCCTCTGACCCTGGGACCCTGGGCAAATCACTTAATCACTCAGTGTCTAAGGCTTTAATTAGCAGAGCAATACTTCAGAGCACTAGCAGGAGTTCTTTCACCTGGAGTTCCCTATGCCAGTGAAATTACAGGTCTGACGAAAAAGCAAATTTTGCTCATGGGCAAGGAATTGGAATTTGGTGTGATTCACACCTAACCTTTCCTCGGTACCAACAAGAGCACTGTGGCATCCTTAGGGGAAAAGAAATGACTATAAGTCATTTTATTGGTTAGAAAAAGCACTCTTTTCTCTAAGACCCTCTTTCATAATGCTGCCTGTGGGTCAGAAGCCTCAAAAGCGCCCACGCTGGATGAAACAGCATTGTACTCAGGGACAAACTGATGACTGACTTATTAGCTGACCACAAATCAACATGCCAGGCACAGTTTCAGGAATGAAAAAGGAAATCCCAGGAAGCTAGTGATATTAACTAGGCTACAAATGCCCTGATCAGACTATCAATCCCATCCTACTAAAAATGTTAGAATCTATTAGTAGGTTCTAAAATGTTGATAATATTTTGTATAAAGTCTTTTTTATTTAAAAAAATCTGAAAAACACCTTGTAAATTTACTTTTTAACCAGCACTAGTAGGTTTTGGGAGTAATTGGTATTTAGGATAGGGGTTTTTAATCTTGGGTGTATAAAGTTGTTCTTAAAATACCCTGATAATTTTATTTCAGTATAACTGGTTTTCTTTGTAATCTTGTGTTTAATTTCATAAATATAAAAATATTATTCTCAGAAACAGTCCATAGGTTTCACCAAACTGACAAAGTGTTCCATGACTTTAAGTTCCTTCAGTTTAAAAACTGATCTAGGAGATGGCTGGTGCCATGAGAACAAATGAACTCTGAAAGGAAAGAGTCCAAACAGGGAAGAACTGAAGGTGCAGACTGAGCCAAAATTATCTATAAATAAATGGTATTTGGAGACTGATCAGTCATCTCCCTGGTGTGCCACTGAGTCTGATTTGTTATCTAGGGAATTGTGGATGGTACAGGCAAAACAGAACTGCCCATCAAAACCTCTTAGCATGGCTAATCTAGGGCCAGGATTATCTTTCTGGAAAGAAATAGAAATACTATGCCTATGCCCCTGGCACAGCTGAGCCTACCTGAACCCTGTAGACCTAGAGCTGGGTTCTACCTCCACCAGTCATGCCTGTCAAACCCTGAGCCCTTGAACCCTTAAGAAGCATCGGACATACCAAAGGGATAGAAGCACCACACCCTGCCTGCCACCACCAGTTCCCTTCAATGGGACTACCACTTAAAGGAAAATGCTATGTTCATTGACAGGAATAGTCTGGGAGAGTAGTTTACACATTAATAATTTTCCTTTCTTTGAAGTCAATATCTTTAGACTTCCTTGGAGACAAACAGTAAGCTAGAGAAAACATTCCAAATCAGAAATACCAGGATACTTATTCCTGAATGAGACATGCAGCTTTGTAGATGTGTGTGGGACTAATCTAGAGCTCTGTATTTTCCCTTACTTCCCCTGTTTGTACTCTGTGGTCTGGAGCTGCAGTACCAGACAAATATCCCACCTCCCTTCTTCCACAATTTGAGGGCAAATATGGTTTGAGAATTCCCTAGCTATACCTGAAGAACTGGGAGGAGGAGAAGAAGAGAGTGGCAAGAAGATTAAAGATATAAAGTTTCAAGTAGGAGTACTTAACATTTTTCCTTTCATTTGTGCTATTCAATTAAACTCTGTGGTCACAATGTATGGTGAGTGCCTGCGTCCTGTGAGTGTGTGGGGGTGGGGTGGGAGGTAGGTAACAGACGATGAGAGATGATGACAGAGAGAGAGAGAGAGAGAGAGAACCAAAGATTTCCTATTTTGATATTTAAATCATATTACAAAGCAGCTAGGACACTGGATAGAATGGTGGGCCTGGCGTCAGGAAGGCCTGAGTTCAGATCCTGCCTCAGATACTTACTAGCTGTGTATGACCATGGGCAAGTCACTTCTGTCTGCCTTAGTTTTCTCATCTGTAAAATGGAGATGATAGCAGCAACAACCTCTCGTAGTTGTCATAAGCATCAATAGAGATGGTATTTGTGGATCACTTAACACAGTGCCTAGCACATGGCATCTGCTTAATAAATGCTTTTCCTTATTTATTATGGTTATGATCAACCCCTAGTCAAATTCTGAATACAAGCACAGGTTTAACTTATTCAGTGCCGCTTCTGGCCACTGTGCTGCAGCACTAGGGGAGCTGCCTAGCAGGATGAGTGTACTCTGGTGACCATAAGGGACAGCTTCTCTATGCAAGTACCGATGAAACTGGCGAGAAGACCAGTTGATGATCCACAAAGAGTGTGGGCTGGTGGGAAACCATCCCTCTATGGATGACTGCTTTTTGAAGGTAGTGCATGAGCTGATTTAGGCTCGGGGGTCACACAAAGGTCACAGGCCTCACCTACTACTACTACTACTACTACTACTACTACTACTACTACTACTACTACTAATGACATTCATGGAGTGCTTTAGGGTTACAAAGCACTTCATATCCATGATTATCTGATCTGTGGTTCAGTGGACAGAGCACTGGGCCTGGAGTCAGGAAGACCTGAACTCAAATCCAGCCTCAGGTACCTACTAGCTTGTGACCCTGGACAAGTCACTAACTGTTGTTTGCCTTAATGCACTGGAGAAGGAAATAGCAAACTTCTCCAGTACCTTTGCCAAGAAAACCCCAAGGGGAATCACAGAGTTGTACACAACTGAGTGAACAACAAAATTTGATCATTCCAAAATCCCTGTAATGTAAGTAGTATATTACCAAACTCAAGAAATGGAGGCTCAGAGATGAATGACTTGTGAAAAGTATGTAGTTTAACTCACTAAAGAAGAGGAGACCCTGACCCTGCACCATTGCGTTGGTGTGAATGTCATTAAGATTCTAATGAGCTGAGACCCCCCACACCATGTAACACACAGGACAATGGACACAGCACCAGGAGGAGGCTGGAGCTCTGGTCCTCACTGGGGCACCCACTTAACTACAGGGTCTTATGCAAACCAGTGTCTCTGGACTTCAACTTTCTCACCTATAAAATGGAAATCTGCAAAAGAAGGTCTAGAGATCCCTCCTGCTCCAGTCTCCTACAGAATCACAGCACCAATAAGCCAGTCTAAATCCTTGCTCTATAGATAAGAACACTCAAGTCCAGAAGAGAAGGGATTCTGCTCATAGCACACAGGCAATAAAGTAGGAGAGCTGGGAGATTTGAACCCAGGTTCTCTGGCTCAAAATCCAATACTATTGATTCTACACTGTGGTTGCCTCCACTATCCATGACTGAAGAAATAAATTTCTCCTAACATTCACCCATTAAACATGAGGATTCAATATAAACTAAATGGTGTAAGGCTCTAAGTTTTCAGAAAACTTTGTTCATACCAACAAGATTTACTGAATGCTTATTTTGTGCTTAGTTTAAATCAATAGATTTAAAATCTGTTCACATGAAGACAGAAAGTCATGGACATGGGACAGGACAGGAAGGAAGAAACAGACTGTGTCTGTTCCATGGGCAGAACGATCAGGAATCCAGGGAAGTGCAAAAGAGCTATCAAACTTTCTCTGCAGTAAAAGCTTTCTATGAGACTAACAAATATGCTTATCTGTTCTTATCTGGCACAAAGAAACTATCCTAGAGATATTATCACTGTATAGAGTCCCTTAGAACTTAGAATCGGGAAGATAAGGTCTCTCTACATCATTTGCCATGACAACCTACCCTGCAATACAATCTTCTCACTGCCCACACCACTAAGGCGGAAATCCCTCTCCAGCTCTCCTAGTGCTAAGTGAGTATGCTTTCCCCTCGTTTTTTGGCACCCCTAACTCCATGCATTTTATTTTCCTTTTGTCTAAGCAAATCTTTATTTTATCAGACCCTAAAGCATCTACCTAGAAACTATAATAAGTCTATTTAGCTGAATGCTTTGAAGAATGCTTGAATACAAGTCAGTTTTTTTACGTTGTTTAATTTTTCCTGCTTTTCTTTCTGACTTTCCAAAAATTAATGTTCTCTGATCTCAGAAAGACAAACATAATGACAATCAATTAACAATCACTTATTAACAGCTTACTGTATGCACATTAGACAATGTGTTAGGCACTAGGGAAATGAAGACAAAAATGAAACTGGTCCCCCAGGTCCTTCCACTCTACAGGGAGAGGCTGTGAGCACTGCTATTACAAAAAATTGAGAGGGCACTGGCAGCTGGAGGCATCAGGAAGGGGCTCATGGAAAATGTGACACTGAGCTTGGAAGGAAGTGCAGGGGAAGTCTATGCAGAACCAGAGATAGGAGATGAATTACTAAGTGTGAGGAATGGCAAAAATTCCAAAAGAGATGGACAATTAGTTTATAGTATAAAGCATATATGAAATAAGCAAGCAGAATTCTTAGTCTAGTAAAGACACATATTGACGCCAATTTCTTTTATTTAAACAGACAAGACATAAAAATAATCTCCCAAGGAAGCTATAAGAACATTTGTCATGAAGCACTGAATCTACACAAAATGAAGACCATCTAGCACTGCCCTTGGCACAATGGATAGAGAGAGCTGGCTCTGGAGTCAGGAGTACCTCAGTTCAAATTCAACCTCAGACACTTACTAGCTGTGTGATGCTGGGTAAGTCATTTCACTCTGTTTGCCTTGGTTTCCTCATCTATAAGATGAGCCAGAGAAGAAAATGGCAAACTGTTCCAGTATCTTTGCCAAGAAATCCCCAAATGGGGTCACAAAGAATCTACTAAACAACAAAGCCCAGCCCTTCAAGGTGAATGGGTTGAATGGAACACCAACTCTTTCCCATTTTTTATTCTCTGTATCCCAGATTTTTGGAAGGGAGCCTTCAGCAAATGTATAAAAAAGATAAATTAAAATAAGAAAAAACCCAAGTATTCACTATAAACCTGTAGCATTGCTCAGAGTGAGCACACAGGATCTAGATCATGACCAGTATATTCAGGGGACAGAAAAGACGGTAATCATAAGGTTCACAACTGATCATCTAAAAAAGCCCAAAATAAGAACACAGAAATAAATAACTCATTTGTGTTTATGTCCTAAAAAAACGTAAAAAGAATGTCTGGCATGTCAGCTGGTAGGCAATTGTTATTCAGGGTTGGCCTTTGCAGTTCTATTTTAATTTTTTAATGTGAACATAAGTAACCTAAAGAAATTAGATATTTTGTTTTGTAAATGAGTGTAAAAATACGATGCTTCTCACTTAGTAAATATTTGAGGAATACTGAATGTGTAAAGAACTGCTTTTGTGCCCCTATACCTCTAAAGGTCAAGAGGCTTCGCAAAAAAATATTCTTTACTACTTTTCATTCATTTCTAATAACACAAGGAAAGCAGTAAACTTTACCCATACCTTTACCAGGCTGTTTCCAAAACTCCTAATTCCCTCCCTCTCTCTTTAATCAGCAAACTCTTTTAAAGTACAACTCAAATGTCATATCCTCCAGGAAAGCATCTCTGATCCCTCTAGTTCAGGAATTGGCCAATGAGGCCCCAGTCAAATCAATCATTAAACATTTGTTAAGCACCTACTATATGCCAAAACTGTGCCAAGCAATGGGGATACAAAAAGAGGCAAGAAACAATCCTTGCCCTCAAAGAGTTTACATTCTCATGGGGGAGACAACATGCAAACAAATACACACAAGGCACTGGATTAAGAGGAATTAGAGAAGGCTTCCTATAGAAAATGGGATTTTCTAGCTGGGATTTATGGGAAACCAAGAAAGTCAGAACTGGGAGAGCATGGCATATGGGGGACGGTCAGAGAAAACACCCAGAGCCAAGAGATGGAGTGTCTTGTTTGTAGAACAGTCAGAAGGTCAGTGTCAGAATATGGAGGAAAGTAAGGTTTAAGACAACTGGAATGATGAGAGGGGGCTAGGTTTTGAAGGGCTTTGAATGGCAAACAGGGCATTTTGGATTTGATTGTGGAGGCAATAAGGGGCCACTGAAGATTATTTGAATAGGGGGATGATATAATTTGACCTGCCCTTTAGGAAAATCACTTTAGTGGCTGAATGAAGGATAGACTGGAGGGGAGAGACTTGAGGCAGGAAGACCCAGCCATCAGACCACGGCAAAAGTCCAGGTATGAAGTTATATAAGGACCTTTACCAGATGGATGACAGTGTCAGAAGAGAGAAGAGGGCATATTGGAGAGATGTTTCAGAAATGAAATCGACAGACCTTAGCAACAGCTTGGATATGGGAGCTGTGAGATAGTTCGAAGTCCAGGATAATTTAGTTTGTGAACCTGAGGACCTGGGAGGATGGTGTTACCCTTTGTACTAATATGGAAAGAGGTGGGAGAGGGAGGGGAGGGAGAAGAGTATAAGGAGAAAGTATGTTTGGGAAGTCAGCAGAGAGTGCCAACTGGTGGCCAGTTTCTGGACAATCAGTGAGCTAAGAATGATTCTTACATTTTTAAATAATGTTTTATTATATTTTAAAATGTAAAACTCATTCTTAGCTCCCTTGAACTACAAAAACAGGAGAGTTTGGTAACCTGTAATCCAGCATGACCTCATACTCCGCTATCATATAGGTATCTTGTTTTGTACTTCTCTAATTTACTTATAATTTAACATTGTACATTAGAGTTATCTGTTTATCTTATGCCCCTGCTGGACTGTGAGAGCTCCATGAGGCTAAGGACCTTGTTTTAGCTAAATTTTCTCTCCCTCAAACTAATAGTGTTACTACTGCACATACCTAATGGTATTTTTTAATTTAAAGGACTCTGTTATTTATATTTGCCTGAAGAGTTAGGTGAAGAGGACCACAAGTCCAACAGGTTCATAATAAAATGTTTAACAGCAGTCATAGAATTAAAAATCTACAAAGCCTTGGTTTCATCCCCGCTGCCCCCCATTTCTGTGCATCCAAATAAACTCAGTACTTTTCACAAGGCACCAGTCAGGAACCCCTCCTGCTCCTATCCTTTGACCTCAAAGACAGTGGAGAGAAATTAATGGGTACTATGTGGCATACATTTCATTGATATGTAAATAAAACTAAGACTCTTACACTTAGTAGAAATACCTATAAAAGAATAAAAATGTTACTGGAAGATTGTAAACTGAAAAAAATGACATCCTAATTTCTTCTACTCAACCAAATAATTAAAATAAACTGCTCAAACTTCACTCTCAAGTTGAGACTTTGAGAAAAGATAGATTTTTAAACTCTAAATAGGATTTTTTAGTCTTTAACATACCTACACCCTAGTTTTTTATTTTTTTATTTCTTTTTTTTCCTTTTTTTATTTTTATTTTTTTTAATATAAATTTATTTATTTAACTTTTTACATTCATTTTCACAAAATTTTGGGTTCCAAATTTTCTCCCCTTTTCTCCCCTCCCCCCACTCCAATACACCGAGCATTCTAATTTTCCCTATCACCAATCTGCCCTCTCTTCTATCATCCCACCCTTCTCTTGTCCCTATCTTCTCTTTTGTCCTGTAGGGTCAGATGACTTTCTATTCCCCATTAACTGTATTTCTTATTTCCTAGTAGCAACAACAATACTAAACAGTTGTTCCTAAAACTTTGAGTTCCAAATTCTCCCTATCCCTCCATCCCCACCCATTCCCTTTGGGAAGGCAGGCAATTCAATATAGGCCATATCTGTGTAGTTTTGCAAATGACTTTGATAATAGTCGTGTTGTGTAAGACTAACTGTATTTCCCTCCATCCTATCCTGCCCCCCCCATTGTTTCTATTCTGTCTTTCAATCCTGTCCCTCCCTGAGTGTTGACTTCAAATTGCTCCCTCCTCCCATTGCCCTCCCTTCCATCATCCCCCCCCACCTTGCTTATCTCCTTCTCCCCCACTTTCCTGTATTGTAAGATAGGTTTTCATACCAAAATGAGTGTGCATTTTATTCCTTCCTTTAGTCGAATGTGATGAGGGTAAACTTCTAGTTTTTTTATCAGCTCTTCTCTTTTTCCCTCCACTAAAAAGTCTCCTGCTTGCCTCTTGAATGAGATATAATTTACCCTATTCCATTTCACCCTCTCTTCTCCCACTACATTTCTCTCTCACCATTTGCCTTAATTTCTTTTAAGATATGGTCCCATCCTATTCAATTCACTCTGTGCTCTCTGTCTCTGTATGTGCATGTATGTGTGTGTGTGCATGCCGTGTACGTGTGTGTGTGTGTGTGTGTGTGTGTGTGTGTGTGTGTGTGTGGTCCCACCAACTACCCAGATACTGAAAAGTTTTAAGAGTTACAAATATTGTCTTTCCATGTAGGAATGTATACAGTTCACTTTTGGTAAGTCCCTTATGACTTCTCTTTGCTGTTTACTTTTTCATGCTTCTTCTCATTCTTGTGTTTGAAAGTCAAATTTTCTTTTCAGCTCTGGTCTTTTCATCAAGAATGATTCAAAGTCCTCTGTTTCATTGAAAGACCATATTTTCCCCTGAAGTATTATACTCAGTTTTGCTGGGTAGGTGATTCTTGGTTTGAGTCCTAGTTCCTTTGACTTCTGGAATATCCTATTCCACGCCCTTCGATCCCTTAATGTAGAAGCTGTAAGAACTTGAGTTATCCTGATTGTATTTCCACAATACTGGAATTGTTTCTTTCTAGCTGCTTGCAATATTTTCTCCTTGACCTGGGAATTCTGGAATTTGGCCACAATGTTCCTAGGAGTTTCTCTTTTTGGATCTCTTTCAGGCGGTGATCGATGGATTCCTTCAATACTTATTTTGCCCTCTGGTTCTAGAATGTCAGGGCAGTTTTCCTTGATAATTTCATGAAAGATGATGTCTAGGCTCTTTTTTTGATCACGGCTTTCAGGTAGCCCCATAATTTTTAAATTGTCTCTCCTGGATCTATTTTCCAGGTCAGTTGTTTTTCCCATGAGATATTTCACATTCTCTTCCATTTTTTCATTCTTTTGGTTTTGTTTGGTGATTTCTTGGTTTCTCAGAAAGTCATTAGACTCCATCTGTTCCATTCTAATCTTGAGAGAACTATTTTCTTCAGGGAGCTTTTGAACCTCTTTTTCCATTTGGCTAATTTTGCTTTTGAAAGCATTCTTGTCCTCATTGGCTTTTTGAACTTCTTTTGCCAATTGAGTGAGCCTATTTTTCAAGGTGTTATTTTCTTCAGCATTTCTTTGGGTGTCCTTTAGCAAGGTATTGACCCGTTTTTCATGCTTTTCTTGCATCTCTTTCATTGCTCTTCCCAGTTTTTCCTCCACCTGTCTAACTTGATTTTCAAAATCCTTTTTGAGCTCTTCCATGGCCTGAGCTCACCGGACATCCACCTGGGATGTCTGGGATACAGAGGCCCCGACCTCCACGTCTCTCCCTGATGGTAAGAATTGTTCCTCATCATCAGAATTGAAAGGCGGGAACATCTGTACCCCATCAAAGTAGCTTTCTGTAGTCTTATTTTTCTTCCCTTTTCTGGGCATTTTCCCAGCCAGTTACTTGACTTCTGAGATTCCTGTCCACCCCCGCCTATATCCGCCCAGCTAGTGCTTGGGGTCTGAGATTCAAATGGGTTTTCCGCGGCAGCCATCCTAGCTTTTTAACAACAGAGGCAGCATCTGTTTGATACACCAGCATTCATTACTTTGTCATTAAAAAGTTATCATAATTACTGCTTTTCTGATGCAACAAAGTAGCCAAGTCTAATCAGCAAACATTTAATGAGCACCCACCATGAACAAGGTCTAATGATGGATGTACAGAATTAAGACACGGATTTACAGAATCTGAGTTTGAAGAAACCTGAGAGAAAATCCAAACCTTTCATTTTACAAATAAGGAAACTGAGGCCTAGAAATGGTAAGTGATTTGTCAAAAGAACCTTTCAATCAAGTTGGGGAAATAATCATCACAAGCACAAGAATGTAGATGTAGATGTAGAATGACTTTCTAGAGACTAATAAATGTTTGTTGAATTTAACTAAATGATTTTCCAGATGTGAAGGCCTGACAATCCACAACACCTGCTTCCATGGGAAAGGACACTTCATGTTTGCCCACTCTTTTCGCTCTAAGTCCTCAGACTGCAATGTCAGCCCAAAGGAGCTTCCTCAATTCCTTTACCACAGTGAGTTTAATAAACAAGCTGTGGCCATGAAAGCTATCAAAGCACTTACTGTACTATAAGGTCAACCAAAGGAGGCAGGATGGGTGGGGGGGGGGGGGGGCCCAGAAGTACATCAAGGAAGCCCAGCTGCAAAATGCGTTTCATTGTGAATAAAAACCCAGCATCAAGAGCCAGGAAAATCTCCTTCTCCATGTTGTTTTACGTAGACATAGCACAGTAGTTGCCACGAAGGGCAACATTTTTTAAAATTGTTTGAATAAAACTACTGGTACCTAAAGAGAGAACTTCATTTCTCTGGAAAATTCAAAGGCATTATTTTAAGTTCATGCATACTCTAAAGGACCAGACACACAGATACAGGCAAGGATCAAACTGTTCCCATGCTTCGGTGTTCCAACAGATCTATTATCTATCAGTGGGAGTATTCCCTCTACCAGCGCTGACTCCAATCCATCCACCCCATCTCATTCTGTCCTCCAAAGGTTATCCACCTAACGTGCCTGGCACCTTCCTTTAGAGCCCTATTGGGCACTTGGACTTTGCACTGATTATCTCTTACTCTTGATGTGTAACCATTTTTTCCCAGTCACAGCCCTCCTGGTGATGGCCTAAAGAGCTCTGTACTGGTAATCTGCTACAGACCCTTTAGGTCACCTACACCTTTAATGCTGATATTTATGCTTCATATCCACAGAGCATTAATGAAAGGAAACTGTCTCCATAAAAGACAATTTAAATAGCTTACCATTAAGAATCATGATTTATATACTGAAGCACATTTGCTCAGAACAGTCATAAACTATAGGGGCACCAGCTTCCTTTTAAAGAAAGAAGTCAATTTCAAATTCAGAAAACTAGGAGGGAAGAGGCAGGGTCATATGGTGGCCTAGAGCCCTAAGAATCAGGAAGGTTACCTATGTAACCTTGTAGGAGTCATTTGACCTTTATGGGCCTTCAGCCCTTTTATCTATAAAAGAAAAGTTAATTAGATGTACCCCTAGCTCTAAAATGCTATGATTCTATAATTCAATAAACACTAAACTGACTTGTAACCTAGAGGCAGGGAGCCCATCTACAGTGACAGACCATAGCATGACCTGCAAAGAGAGCTTATTTCTACCCTATCTGAACAGTAGAAACAATCCAATTGTGGCAGTACATACGGTGCCTGTTTTTATAAAACTGCTTGAGATGTTGGAAGAGAAGTTTATTCCTAGGAGGAGGGGCAAAACCCTCACTGAGTCAAATAAGAATACAACAAAAGAAAGTAACATACAACAATTAAGATCATAGAACAAATCAATGACTAACTGGCACCTTTATAACTGTCAGATCATATTCCTACTCTCTAAAAGGCTGGTTCTGAGAATATCTTGTCAGACTAATGAAAATAGTCAGTAGTACTTAGTCCAGTCTTCCCAGATTAGATTCACTGAAGCTCAGCCTCAAATACACTAAGCCAGACAAAATAGTCTCTCTTTTTATGGCACTGAAAGGCAGATTACAATAATGATCCTTATTTTAATTCCAGTTCAGTATCTGACACGATTTTCTGAGGTGAACCAAATACAAAATTACTAGTCTCAGTAAGATGACTACGGAGGCTGAGGCAGCACCACTTCGGTACTTCAGAGGTTGAGCTTAACGCGCTCCTCACTATCTGACTGAAACATTAACAGCTAGCTGCTCGTTGTCCTGCTAGGACACTTTTAAAACTAAAATATCAGTTCTTCCTAGTCAGTCAGTCTGTGGCCATCCAGATCTCAGCCTCTTCTCACCTGTTTCCTGCTAGAGCTTTTCTCTTGACTCCTCCAAAAACTGCGATCAGCCAGAATTCGTTCTCTAGCTGGAAGCTTCAGCTTCCAATAATGCTAACTTGTCTTTTAGGGGTGGTTTGAGCACTTCTCTGAGGATTGAGTAATTACAGATGAACTAGTTAGAGACTGGAAAGACACAGTTTTCAAGAAATGAGATGCAAGTAGTAGCAGCTAAACTTTGTCCTAAACAAGACAGCCCTGAGAATACAGTGATGCTTCAGAAGGAAACTGTGAGACACAGTGGTCTGAGGCAAAGAAGGAGAGGAGGAAGTCAGAGATATGTGTGCGTGTGTGTGTTTCTGTTTACATGTATATACCTATCCTGTAATTCTATGAGACAGTCCTAATTTTTAAAGGAAAGAGCATTTTTAACAAGGCTGGAAAAGAAAGAGTATCTTCTGTCAGACCATGTATCACAATTTTTGGTTAAAAACAATAGGTACTCAATAAATTCTGTTGGTTTTTTTTTTAATCAATGATGACCCAAAAGAAGTGAGGTAGATATGAAGAACTACAAGATGTGATGGAAAGCACATAGGGAAGAGTCAGAAGATCTGGGCTAAAATCCCAAAGCTGCTACTTGCTAGCTGTAGAACCCAAGTCATTCCCCCAATCTAAACCTGCTTCTGCATTTATAAAATGAGGGGCTGGACTATGTGACCTCTATGGTCCGTTTCAGCTCTAAATCCTATATATAACCCAGAGTTTTTATTTCCTTGTTGCTTAGTTGAGATGAAATTTTTTGCAAATTTTGGCAACCAGCATTTGCTTTCAAAACCTCAAAAAGGTTCTTAGTTAGATTAGCTGTCCATAAAACCAAGCACCAGTCACTTTCCCGTACTGGCAAGCCCAGAGTGCCCACCCAGTTGTAGTCAAAGAGAAGCCCAAAGGAATTTGTTTAAGAAACAAGACTGGCACAATGGGCAATTTCCTGAGTAAATCAACAACAGTATCTTAAGACTTTCAAAGCCCTAATAGTATGTATCTATGATCTGGGAATGAAAAGGCATTTGCAATGAAATATAATGCCGAAAGTGTTATACCATATTTACTAGTATATAAAATAATGCAAAGTGTTTTGTGAACTGAGTTAACATGAAACTGGACTGGTAAAGAGAATAGGCCTCCGGAAGAGTTAACAACCAGGCCTAACCACCTGGGAAGTGACAGCCTTTCTGAGACCTCAGAAAAGAGGCTAGCAAAGAGCTCACTCAGGTCCTGCACTAGTCATCTGCCCCTACTGCTCTCCCAGCAAGACAGGGGAAGACAAATTTCTGCTCCCTTCCCTCCTTCCTTCCCTTTCTTGTACAGATAATGACATTCAGATACTGGCAAGAAAAAAATACTTTTTACATGTTGGTAAAGCAAAGAATTACTTGGCTTTAAGATTTTTTTTCCTCCTGCCTAGTTTCTAGTAAATCCCTAAAGGGAGGAAAAAACAGAGCACGAGACTGAGGTGGTTCTATGGGAAAGTTTTAAGGCAGATTATTTTTGGCTTTAAAAATGGCTAATCCCCAAAAGGAAGTAGAACTGACCTCTAGTGCTGAGTTTGGCTTTGGAAACCAAAGCAAATCCTGGCTCCTGCACAGACTTACTTGGCATGAGGGAATCATTTTTTTCTTTTAAGTTTTTTCTCTATTTCAGCTTCACATCTTGTTTTAACAGGAGTGATGTTGTTCACATAGGAAGGGTGTGTGTGTGTGTGTGTGTGTGTGTGTGTGTGTGTGTGTGTGTATGTGTGTGTGTGTTCAAATTTCCCATATTTACAATATGCTTTGGATCCATGAAATCTGTAAAAGATGTAACATTAGAATTCAGTTTCAGGCTTTTGAATGGTTCTGTCTGACTGTGACTAGCTTTATGTCATAGTAGTACTAAAACGCACAGGCCTGTTGGCATATATTTTGAGTGCACAGTGCTGACAAAGGTCTGCTTGCAGAGGAGCCCCGTAAATAAAGTGCCAGATGTGCACATAGACCTACTCGCTGTGTAACCTTGGGCAAATCACTTAACCTTTGCCTGCTTCAGTTTGCTCATCTGCAAAACAGTGATGCTATTACAACAACACCTACCTCTGAGGGCTGTCCTGACCAAATGAAGTATCTGTAAAACACTTCGCAAACCTTAAAGCACTATCTGAATGCCGTTGGTGCTACTGCTGTAATCTTTATGCTTTTCTCCAAGAATCAAGAAGGCCAAGGATGGCAATAGGTGAGAGTCTAAGAGCCTAGAATCATAAAGGCCAACACTGGTACTACTACACTTTGGAACTAAAGGGAAAGGTTTAGCCTATGTGTCCTTATCTTTTCCTCTAAAACTGATTAAGCAATATACTAACCTTAAGAATCAGGAGGCATGACGGGTTAAAAAGTCATATCCTGTATAGTATTCCTTCATATCCTTGATACTGTCTCTTGGCTAAATCCATGCCTCTCTATACATTTCTACTGCAACCAACTCAGTTTGAACTCTTGCCCCCCCACAGCTGGGCTATTTCAATCCTGGGTCTTCGTCCCTATCCTCCAACTCCATGCTATATTCCTTTAATTTTCCTAAAAAACATTTTATTACCTCCAAACAGATCTAGAAAACACACCAAATCAAATCTTGAAGGGAAAATCCAAGAAAAAGTCAGAGTGAATTATTTTTCCAGTCCAGGCTTGCAATGGCGACAGGCAGAGAGGCAGGCCTTGGTCTCCAAAGGGGTCTGGCTAAGGGAGGTCTGGCTAGGAGTACCCACTGGAATACTCCACTGCCCTTGGAGAGGCTGTGCACCAGGGCACAAAGAGGGCCCTGATCTTTACAAGGGTACCGTCACTGTAATGGATGGCATCTGGCAGGAGTTCTAAGGTAGACTGAGGAAGGGACTTGCACCCTGGGATGGCCTTCTGGTTTAAGGAAAGGTGAGGGCCTACACTTGCACTTCAGAAGTTAACAGCAGTAGGGAGCTCAAACTCCAGGGGCAGAGCAAGGACTCACCTCTAACCTCCAGCCCAGTCTTAAGCCTACAGAGGAATAAATAACTAGGAGCATAGGAGAGCCTGCAGTTCTGTCACTGAATCTGCAGATCTTCCCAGGTAGCTCATAGGGTCTGAGTCCAGCATCTGTTTACTGTTGCTCTGGCCCAAACCCACGGTATGGACTTTCAGAGCTCAGATCCGGGGGAAAGCAATCACACTTTGCCCTGGATCACTTTGGTAGCTCAGAATTCACAAGTCACCTTCAGAAAAAACCTAAGGCTGCAAACTCCAAGATATACAGCGGCTAAGTTTAACAATTTAATTAAAAAAACAAGTTCTGCAACTGATCAGGCAAAAGACCTTCAAATACAAAGGAAAGAGTATTCGAAAAATACAAGACTATTCTGTGTCCACCAGAAAATATAGGAAGGAATGGAAACGTGTTCCAAAAAGCAGTGGAGGTCAGGATGCAGGAGGTCAGAGTGATCTCCCTGCAAATCTGAATTTAACTGTGAATTAAAAAAGATGAAAAGCCAATAATAAAGAAAAGTATGAAATACTGGTAGAAAGAAAACCAGAACTGAAGAAATTATTTGCTTCTCAGCCACAAGGAACAATAGAAGTGCAGAAATGGGGAATAAATATGGCAGCCAAGGACAACAGCAGCAACAGGTTCACAAGGAGACAGGGATGAAGGCAGGAATCAGGTAGAGGTAATAGTAAAGAGGTAGACAGAGAGCATTATGGACAGAACCGAGCAACACTCTGCCTACAGGTAAATCAATGTTTGTTTTGTGGCCTACATTACCACATGGAGGGGTACATGAAAGGGGTGAAGAGATGAGAATGAAAGAGATGAATATATGATATGCCAAGGTCAGATCAGGGGAAGGAAACGAGGGGAAGGTGACCCTTGTTGTCTCATAAAGAGAAAAGCCTACAGGGGAGTGGATGAGGAAGAGGAAGAGGAGGAAAGGATAGGAAAAGGGGGAAAGGAAGGAGGCCTAGCCTTGGTGATGGGGGTTCCATGAAGACTGCTCCTATGGGTGAAGAGACATAGTCTGTGAAGGGAGACGGGGACTTTGTGCTAAGTTTGGCCTGGGGGATCTGATGCTTGAAAAGTCTACTTGTCCTACCTAGGGAGTTGGAACCCTTAGAAGCAACCTTTACAGGGGAGGAGCTTTTGAGGCAAATAGGGCAAAAATGGTAAGCAGAAAAGGGTAAAGATCAGTGGCGGGCTACATAATCAGGTATGTTGTAGGTAAGGCCCTAACATGGTGCAGATCTTCTCTGATATCTGCAATAATTGTTACTGTTCAAGAAGTGAGACACAATGGAAAAGGGGAATTAAAAGGGCAAACTCAATAAGGCAGTGGCAGAAACCACCTGGAGGGGAGACTTAGACTGGATATTTTGGAAGCTTGGATTACATAAATACAGAGAAAAGAGAAAAAACAGATAATTATAGGGATCTGAATCAGAGAATGAAGGTCTAGAGTAGATAGAGAGGATAGATAATGAAGAGAGTAAAAGAAATAATTTTTGGAAAGGGGTGTGAGCCCTCCCATAAATGGCTCTGGTCAAACTGCAATGAATCTGCAAGGGCTGATCAAGCAGTCCAGGAGGTGCTCTTTAGGTCACAGACTCGATGCTAATGACAGGGACAAAGGACTGGGACCAACAAGTCATCTTCTCTGTGAATAGACAAATCTTCGATTAGAGATTTTCTCTGTCTTTAAACCAAGCAGGACTATTTCACTTCTTCAATTCTTTGTGTTTATTTTCTTAGCTGACATGGATTCACCTTATTGAAGAATTTAAGACATTCAGATTCGGAGACAAAAGGAATCTTAAAGATCATCTAATCCAATCCCTTCCTTTAACAGATGAAGCTTCAAAGAATGAAATAACTTATGAAAAGTCACAAAATGCTAATTCAGGTCCTCTGATTCCAAATAACATAATTGAGGCAGGCTAGAGATAAAGTGCTGGCAAGGGTCAGGAAGACCTGAGTTCAAATCCAGTTTTAGATACATTCACTGGAACCCTGAGTCAGTCACTTAACCACAGGCTGCCTCAGTTTCCACAAATGTAAATAATAATACCACCTACATCCCAGGGCAGCTACAAGGATCATGTGAGATAACTTGTAAAGTGCTTCATACAATGTCTGACACAGACAGTAGGTCCTTAATAAATGTTTGCTTCCTTCCTTCCTTCCTTCTTCCAACTATACCATAAACTTTCTCCTTCACCTTTTAGCAAAGGTTCTGTGATGATGACTGGAATTTATTCTCAACTAATACTGAAAGCAATACTGGGTGCTATAATTGAGGGATTTAAAACACTTCATTCTTTTCTCATGATGCTTCATATGCAGAGGATTCTCAATCTAAAGTTCTATCCATAATGACTCCCTAACCCTACTTTGCAAGATCTCTAGCATTCTGAATGCCAATAAAGCTATCCTATTTCTGCATATAGTCACTGAGAAGTAAGGTAGAACATGGACATTCACTGAGGGAGAACATGAAGCGAGGAGGAATTTGCTAATCCTTAGCTGTCCCCAGCTCTTTGAACCAACATTTAGTGACCACATTTATCAGAACATTTCCTTGAACATTACTATAGTCTACATAAGAATCAATTAGCTTTTTTGTCCCAGATCTCACTAGATCCAGGAGGCAAGAGAGTGAGATAAAAAGACATGTGTGAGACAGAATTACTTTTACAGGCCAGAAAGAGCATTTTCTGTCAATAAGTTGTATTTTTTAAAATATACTGATAATATACTTAACCACATCTTATATGGCCTTGCTTCCCTTTATGCCATTTTTTTTGGACATGTTATAACTGAGAGCGTGCTATAACTTACTTATACTCATAATGTGGCTTTTCATTGCTATCTTGGTCATTTACAAAATTTCTTATTCTTAAGAGACCACGGTATGCCATGATTTCCAATCATGTAACATCACTGATATTCACAAAACAGAAAAAGACTTAGCACAGGATAAATAAGTACTGATGGGTTTTGATCATTTTGTCTTTGTATCTCTAGTGCCTACCACTGAAACCTTGTCCATAGCACAATGGACAAATACTTACTGGCTAGACTAAATTATGGGGCATATAGAAAGATGAAATCATGGATCCACTGAAGTACTGACACACAGTATTCTTATAATAACATTCTCTAAAACATTTTTCCTGTTGCAACTCTCATGTTTAATAAACATCTATTAAATACCATATAAATGCACTAATTAAAATTGTAGCATTAGCTCCTCTACAATATGGACAACTTTAAAGGCATCAGAATAATTCAGGTGCAACAGGTTCAAATGTTTATTCAGTTCTGTTTCCTGACTTCTGCTTTACAACTTCCAATATCAAGGGTAAAAGATCACGTGATCTGCAGTAAACCTGTTCTGCTTCCACTGTTATCTTGAAACTAGGAAATGCATTCAGTGAAAGTTGATAATGAGGATACTGATTTACTCTACAAATTCTCTGCTAATATTACTAGTTCTCCGCTTCCTCATTTCCTGGTAGTCTTTCTTGTCAAACATGATCAATGACTTTGTTATTGTCTAAGCTTGCTTACTTGCCCTCATTGCCCCAGAATAGTATAAATGTTATGTAACTGTCAAAGGTACTCATGGAGTGGCAACTGGAGAAAACTAACAGTCCTGAGTAAATAAATCTTCCATATTATTTATTCTGAACAGCAAAGTGTCATTCTGCTTCTAGGGGTGGGGCACCTGTGGCCTCAAGACCACATGTGACCCTCTAGGTCCTGAAGTGTGGCCCTCTGATGATATAGGAATTAATCTGTGATTTGGTAAGAGAGCCACACTTGAGGATCTAGAGGTGTGCATGTGGTCTCAAGGTCACAGGTTCCTTATCCCTGTAAGCAATAACTCAGAAAATGCACATGGCTCCATAAACCCTACTGTTAACCCAAACTTAAACTAGTGTGACCCCAATCCAAAAATGAAACTTCACTAGAAGCTCCTTCTTAGAAAGGTCTTTCTTCAGCATTCAATTAGGAGGAGGGAACCAGGGTTTAGTTTCAGCTTCACCATTATCTGTCAATCTTGAGAAAGAACTTTTAGGTAGCATTTTTTGGTTTATAATACACTGACTTCCCAACAACCCTGTGAAGTACTAAATGTTAAAAATATTTTTACACTACATCTTTCAGATGAGGAAACCAAGTCTCAGAGAGGTTAAATAACTTCCTCAAAGTCATACATCAATACCAATAGCTGGGAGGTAAGCTCAGGCCTCCAAAACTCTAAGTCCAGTTCCCTTTCTGACACACAGTAGAGAAAGTCACACTGCCTTTGGGCTCTTCAGCGGCCTAATGCAGAGGTTTCCAGCTCAGTTCCAAAATCCCTTCAAAGCAAAGGGCCTAATAGTACAGAGTTCTGTCTCACACATGGCTTTTTGTCTTGCCTCCTTAATCTAGTGTGATCTGGGACAAAAAGATAACTAATTTCTATGTAGAACATAGCAATGTTCAAGGAAATGTCCTGATAAATGTACTTAATAATGCCAACTCCGAGAGCAGGAGACAGCCAAGGATTAACAAATTGCCCTTTGCCTTGGGTTCCCCCTCATAGCTGCTGACCTTCAATACTCTACCTTATCTCTCAATGAATATATACAGAAAGTCTTCCATCTTTGCTCAGTAAACCTGATTAATTCCACATTATTACAACTATGCATCTTTTTTATCCTACATCTTATATGTGAAATCACATTATGAAAGTGATAACTTCAGAAGGAACTACTGATGATTTCAAATATACATCTCACTGAGAGTGAGTAAAAGGCAGAGGATTCCTGATTGAGAAAAACCTCTAGGTCAGCTAGTTAACCCAACCATTTCATAGACAAGAAAACTGAGAAGTGATTTTATCTAAGGATCCAAGGCCTCAAAGTGAGTAAGCAGGAGTAGAATCTGGGTTATCATAGCCCTATTACATATCAACTTACAAAGCTAATAATGACTTTCCTCTTTACATATAGAGATTTAGTGAGTTTTTAAAAACTTCTGACTTCTTTGCTCACATTTAAACTTTGTGAGTCTTTTGTATTTAGGACTACATCTATGTATACATATATATGTATACACAGTCTTTTGTATCCATATATATGCACACATATACAGACATACATAGCAGAGGGAGACAGCCAATTAAATGACTTCAATCCAAAACACTGCGAGACGGCCAAAAAAAGGGAAAGACTCTTTCACCAGTTCCATATGAAGTCACCATATTTGGCTTCTAATATCACAGTCTTTGATGAAGTAGAAATGGCACTCATATAACCAGAGATGAGAAGAACATCTCATCCTTGACTAAGTATACACAAAAGAAGAGATAACACAATTCTGAGGAATTGATTTTTGTATTATCTGAAAGGGAGGATAACAAATACTTGGCAGAAAACAATAGATGTTATTATGGTGGATAAAGTAACTGAGAAAAGAATGAAAGCTACAAATTGTACTTTTTCATGTCTATAAAATCTTTAAGAAATGGATAACTATTTGTGTTTCACTGATACTCATGCAATATCCAGAGGTTCAGAGGAAGTCTCCTCATACATTAGGCAGAAATTCTGGGGAAGTCTTACGAAGGGAATACAGGCAAGGATCACACAAGATGAGAAAACATGGATGTAATATGGTCTGGATTATTGCAAAGAGTTATCCATGTTAATGAGACCACAGATCTAGAGAAGTATCCAAAAGGAATTACATTTTCTTAATATGCCTTTACCATTAATGACTGGATCATTCCAATAACTATAAAACCAACAATGTGACAGAGAGGAACAGAAAGAATATGAGGAGTAATAAGACCTGAGTTCTGGTCTCAGTTCTATGCTAATCTGTGAGACTTTGGGAAAGTCACCCTCTGGGCCTCATTTTCTTTATCTCAATACGTGCTGTTGGAATAAGTCATTTCTCACTTCTCCTCCGGTAATTATCTCATGATACAGAAATAAATATTATGAAGTAATAATTGTTAGCTTCCTCTTAAAACAGATATAGGCTGCAAGTTCTAATCAATAATGCATCAAGTGAAATATACAATACCTATTCTCTCCTACAAAATAAAGCAAAGACTCTCTGAACAGGTAGCATTTAGAATCCATGTCAAAAACTATACCCAACAGGCAATCAAAGGATATGTACATATCCTTTGACTCAACAATACCACTTCTAGGTCTGTATCCCAAAGAGCTAATAAAAAAGGGAAAAGGACTCACATGTACAAAATTATTTATAGCAGCTCTTTATGTGGTGGCAAAAAATTGGAAATCGAGAGGATACTCATCAACTAGGGAATGTCTGAACAAGTTATGTTATATGAATGTAATGGAATATTATTGTGCTATAAGAAATGATGGACAGGTGGGACTTCAGAACAAACCTGCAAAGACTTAAATGAACTGATGCTGAGTGAAGTAAGCAGAACCAGGAGAACACTGTAGACAGTAACAGCAACATTGTACTATGATCAACTAGGATTGACTTAGTCCTTCTCAGCAATGCAATGGTCCAAGACAACCCAAAAGACTCATGGTGGAAAATGCTGTCCACATCCTGAGAAAGTACTATGGATCTGAATGTAGATGGAAGAATACTATTTTCTCTTTTTGTTGTTTTTCGTGACTTTTCCCTTTTGTACTGTTTCTTCTTTCACAACATGACTACTGTGAAAAAGTTTACATGATTGCACACGTAAAATCTATATCAGATTGCTTGCTGTCTTAGGAAAGGGGAATGGGAAGTAGAAAGGGAAAAAATTTGGAACTCAAATTTTTATAAAAAATGAATGTTGAAAACTATCTTTACGTGCAATTGGAAAAAAAAAATACAATACTATTTCCAAAATACTATGTCAAATTTTCCTAAAAGAGGGATAAAGATGATCTGAGGAATTTCAGCCAAGTTCATTGCAGTCCTGCTTTAACAGGACTGAAATCTCTATATCCCAGAGCAAGAGCATAAACATAAAGGTTTAAAACAGGTAAATTATTGGATGGGCTTACACGTCAGCTATAGTATAAGCTATTTAAGTCTATGGTTCCCTATACAATGAAGTACTGAAACCAATGACAGGTAATGATGTCATTTATTATAAAGGCTGAGGACTGAAAGCTTTGAGAGCCTCTGTGACCATCCTTTAGGTCACTGTCCCAAACACTGGTTGGAAAGACTGGGATAATTACTTCTTGTGCAGTCCTGCCAAGGAGCAATTTTTTCTTAGAAGCACATTGTAGGTGTAGCACCACAGAAATGGTGGATTTTGGATACTTAATAATTGGAAATATTCCTTTTTTTTGGAGCTTTTTAAAATTTCTGCCTTAGCTTCCTCTCTCTGCATCTGACCCATGCTGGCTGTGTGGCAACTCTCAAGATTCTAAATTGCTAAGCAGTTACTAGTCTGCAAGAGGGAATTCTCTGCCAAAGGAGTTTCTTACACTGAGGAAATCACAGGCTCAGACCAAAAAAATCGCCATCTATTGTAACCTGGTCCTTAATTTTTTAAGCACTTCACTTCATATAATGCGTATTTATATTTGATGATGGGTATAGAATCTGCAATTTTGTGTGCACCACTTGCTGTGGACTTCTTAAGTTGCTTTGATATGGGGATTTCATCTTTCATCTGTCTCCTTAAGTCCACCTGCTCTGTTGTAGAAAGCAAACATATGCCTAAAACACCAGGAGGTGAGCATTAACCACTAATAAAACACATTTAATAAGACTCTTTCAAGTTGTCAGTACTTCTTATACAAAGTGGGGTTCTGATGTTTTAATCCATGAAAACTCCCCGTATATTTAAGTGTAGAATCATTCAAAAGTTCTATCAAATTGCATTTTTTCAAAAAGGGAAACTACCCTCAGGAGGTTCTGGATTCATTTCTCCTTTGTGCGCTCCATTTCAAAATCCTATCTTTGTTTTTCATACTATTAAGAACCTCAGATCCTTGAGGTGCTGAAGGATTACTAATTCCTTTGATTGCTGCTTGTGACATTTTGGTAAAGCAGAGGTTTAGAGCTGAAAGGGATCTCAGGCATCAGTGAGTCCAGCTCCCTCTTTTCTAGGTCCAGATCAGTGAGGTGACAACCTTCAAGTGCAATTCCTCCAACTCCAAATCCCAGGCTCTTCCCAACATCATGAGGCAGTTCTATGAGGGATCTAAAGCTCCAATTTCAACTTCCTCTCCTTAGTAGAATTATGACAAAGCGAAGTAGAAAGTTCACTTGACAAGGAGTCAAAAGGCAGAGGTTCCACTGATGATCATAAACATCTGTAGACTAGTTTGTACCTTTGGACAAGCTATTTCCTCCTCTGTGAAATGACAGGACCGAATTCCAGGATGTCCAAAGTCTTTTTCCAACCCTGCCATTCTACATTCAATGCATCAGTCTCCTGTGACGGTGGATTCTGTTCGTGGAAATCCCTGTGGCCCAGGATGAGAAGCTGTCCTTACTGGTTTGTCTACCCACTTGCCCCACTTTTCAAGGTCTGTTCCCCCACCATGTCTTTCTCAGGTCACACACCGTTAGAGTCAGCAGGGCCTTGGGAGTCATCCCTCCCGCTCTAAGGTTCCAGGAGGTTCGCCGCTGCGGAAGGAAGAGGCAGCCCCCCGGACCCTGGAGGCTGGGCTTCTCTCCCCATCGGTCGCCCGCCTTCGGCACGCCTGCACCCTGTACCTCGCCCCGCCTTGGATGCCAAGTGCTTTCCATACCTCCAAGGGCCGTGCCGGGCAAACCGGAGCTGCCTCTGTAAAGCCTCAGCACGGTGCCAGCCAGCTGGGCACCCCATGAAGGCCGGCTCCTTTCTCTGCTCCCTCCCTTCCATCCCTCCTTCCTTCCTTCCCCTCTCGCTGCCTCCCTCCTCTGAGCACAGCCCGTAGCTTGGCCACAATCAGAGGCTCCAACAAAGGCCAGCCGCCCAAAGCATCTAAGCACAGACGTTACACCCGGCGGCCAAGGATGCCTGTCGGGGGGCGCACAGAGGGTCTCCCGCAAAACCTACAGCCTGCGAGGGGCCGGGGAGGAGGCCAAGGAGGGGCGAGACACGAAGCTGCAAGTGCTGGGTTCAAGGCGGGTTCCGTCCCCACCCCTGACCGCGGCCGGGCCAGGCGCGGCTTCTGCCCCTCTTTGGGTCCTCAGTTTCCCGGCTTGTAAAGGGAGGGGGAGGGGCCTCGGGGCCGCGGCCCGGCCCGAGGTGCCGGGGGCAGGGCTGGCAGGGCTCACAGCCGTGACCGGGCCCGAGCCCCTCGTTTTACGGAGGTGGAAACTGAGGCCCGGCCGCCGGTGGTCGCGGCCCCGCCGGCCCCGCCCCTTCCCAACGGCCCTCCCCCGCCCGGCCGCCGCTCCCGCTCTCACCTGGCGCGCGGGCCCTCGGAGGTGCGGCCCGAGCCCGCCGGCATCCTCTCGTCATCCACGCCGGGGCCCGTGCGGAGCTCGGAGCGCTGGGAAGCCAGCCGCGGCGGCAGCGGGCGGGGGCGCGCGCCGGGAGACGGCGGCAGCTTCGCGCGTGGCCGGGACTGCGGCCGTTTCTAAGGAACCGGGGGCTCCGGGAGGGGCGGGGGAGCGCGCCGCGGGGAAGCGCTCCTGCGCATGCCTGCCCTCGGGAGGTGGGCGGGCCCCGCCCCGCCCCCACGTCGGTGCGCTCTTAAAGGGCCCGTGGCCGCGCTCCCTGGCTCCTGGCCCAGTGTCTCCGCGCGGGCTCTGTTGCTCCCGCCCCCTCATTGGTGAGGGTTGGGGTGACGGGGGAGGGGGGGGGGAGGAAGGAGGAAAAGAGCGCCCCAGGCGTAGCCTGGGAGGGCAGGGTGGGGCGGAACTCCAGAGTTGCCCGGGAAACCGCGGATGGCCGGAGCCTGGAGACCTGGGGCGGTCCCTCGGGAGCCTCCTACTGCCCGTCCTCCGGCCGCGGCGCTTCCTCGAAGGCTCGGTCCTAGGCCCGGCGCCGCGCGAGTGCGCCCCCTGGCGGCCGGCCGCGGCTCTCCCGTCTCCCAGGACGGCAGGGGCGCGTTGGTGCTGAAGCGGGTGCCGGGAGTCTTCTTTCCCTCGTGGCTGGGCTGGGCTGGGCGAAGGGTGCGAGGCAAGGGAGCCTCCCATCCGACCTGGGCGATCTGTGTGTGCTCAGAAGACAGAGACTCGGATCAGAGCCAAGTTAAAATCTGGTCTCAGACCTGTGTGATCCTGGACGAGTCACTTAACCTCCGCCTGCCTCAGTTTCCTCTCTTGTAAAATGGGAGTATGCATGTCAAAGTGCTTTGCCAACCCAAAACCCTGTACAAACGATAGCGACTGCCACTTCCAGGCAATAGCTTCCTACCACCATCGCTTAGTGACCTCCTCCTTTGGGGTTCATTCAATCTGGATTTATCCCCTAGGCAAGATTCTGGTGGCCCTTGTCTGTAGACCTCCAAGGACACACTCTCCTCTTCTCAATGAGTTCCTGCATGGTTCGCAGTATTTCTCTCCTCCCCATCTCCTGCGCTGGTTTTAGGGGAATAAAACCACACACACTAAAAATCCCCTAGCCTCCAGCTTCTCAGCTTTCATACAGCCTAAGTAACCCGGACTCCCAGTTCCTCTAGTTCCTATTCTCCCACTTCACCAAAGCTATCTGCAGGGATGGTCAAAGTATTTATTACATATCCATGTGCATGACCTCTGAAATTTCTTGATCTGATCATAATCTATTGTTCTCCTTGCTTCTCTCTAAGCTTTCATTGTACTTTATCCTTGATGAAATTAAACCCTACCTCCTTGGAAATGAACAAATTGTCCTGCTGGTAAACCTTGTGGAGTTCTTGTTTGGGGTTTTTGTTTTTTATTTAGTAGCTTCTGAATTTCCCCATCATTTTTATCAAGTTTATCCCGATGTTTTTGAGTGTTCTGGCCCAGATCAGCAGGTTTTGTCTTCATTTTCGAAGAGGACCATGCATCAGTATGATGACATAACATGCAGTTGACTGATTTCAGTGAGGGAGGGCTGTGCATCACTTTCTTCTGAGTCATCTGGGTTCACTGGCCAGATACTCATCTGAACAACTGGAGATGACCCAGGATGCAGTGTGAGATCCTGGCCCTTTCAGGCTGAGGTCTTATCACGTTCTCACTTTGAGTGAGATACACCCATTCAATGAATAGACTTCTTTAAGTAGTTACTCCAGGGATGGTCCCTTTAGTAAAAAAAAAAAAATCAAACTGGGAGGGGAAGACCCTCAGGGTTCCTGGGTAAAAGACAAACAATTACTATTTAGTTGTTGTGTTATGTTTGTCCTTCATTCTTGAAGCAGACCATGACATCAACATGTCAAGATTCAGTTTCCTGGCATGGCGCTGGTAGACTGTCCATGTTTCACAAGCATATAGCAATGAGGTCAGCACAAATAGCTCTGGAAGACCTTCAGTTTGGTAGTCAGTCTAATACCTCTTCTTTCCCAAACTTTTTTTTGGAGCCTCCCAAACACTGAGCTAGCTCTGGCAATGTGTGCATCAACCTCATTATCAATGTCTATATTCCTGGAAAGTACACTACCAAGGTGAGTGAACTTATCCACAGCATTCAAAACTTCTCTACTTGTAACCAGTGTTTCCACGTACGGATGATGTGGTGATGGCTGATGGAGCACCTATGCTTTCTTGGTGTTGTTAGACCAAAATTAGCACAGACAGCAGAGAATTTTCCATACTTCATTGCATCTCAGCTTCAGAGGCTGCATTGAGTGCACCATCATCTGTAAACAGAAATCATGCACCAACACTCTCTCCACTTTGGTCTTGGCTTGTAGCCTTTTCAAATTGAAGAACTTACCATCACTACAGTAGTTTACCTTGATGTCGTGTTCATCCTCATTGAAAGCATTTGACAACATGGCTGAAAACATCATGCTAACAAGCCTGGGACCAAGCACACAGCCCTGTTTCACTTCATTGGTGACTGGGAAACATGAGTCATGAATAGGCTTCTTTAAGTTACTCAAGGGATGGCCTCTTTAAAAAAAAAAAATCAAACTGGGAGGGGAGGATCCTCAGGGTTGCTGGGTAAAAGAGAAGCAATTACTATTTAGCAATTATATTCACTCTGTGGTAGGTGGGTGGGGACTTATCCAGTCTGTGAGCTCCAGAGTGAATTGGGTTTAAGGCTTGGTTCCAAATCAACAAATTCAATGTTGTATCTCACATCTCTGAAAGATGCTCACAGCTTTTCTGCTCCACCTTTGCCAGCCATGTGTTGACTCAGATTTCCCTCCAAGTCAACAACAAACTGTTCCTCCATGGAAAGGTTCTTGAAGAAGAGCTCTATTCTTCTGATGTTCAGTGTTCTGACAGAATCTTGCCTTGGGGCTGCTGCTTTTGTTGAATGGGAATGTTTAGTTTGGAGAGAATGTCTATGATCAAGATATCCAGTATATCCAGTACTCTGCACCACATATCACCTTTGTCACTCTAATATCCTGCCTCTTCTCCTTAAAATGATGTTGTCCACTGGATGCCAATTTTGCCTTGAGAATACATCCACAAAGTTTTACTGTTTAGTTAAATGGAAGACAGTGTTGGTGATGAGAGGGGTCACAAATGACACAAGTCTTCAGTATTAAGTGACCCTTGCTCTTTCTGTTTCTGACTTCAACTCCATTTCCGAGGATTCCCTGCCATGTCTGATAGTCTGTGCCTACTGTGGCATTAAAGCCAGGCAGAATTACAAGCTTGTCCTTTTTTGGCACATCAGGGATCAGGGATGAGAGTCTTCAGGTCTTTATAAAATTTTTCTTTAAGCTGATCAAGGTTCATCCTGTTGGGAACATATGCATTGATGATAGTGACGTGGAACTGTGCTCTCTACAGTAGAGTTTGAGTACTTTGCAGTTCAGCTCACAAAATGGCCTCAGTGTCTGGTACCTTATCTTGCCAGTGATCTTCAGCATCTTCCTAAGGTAATTCACATAGAATCGATTTCATTTCCTGGCATGGAGCTAGTATACTGTCCAGGTTTCACAGGCATACAATAGTGAGGTCAGCACAATGACTCTGTAGACCTTCAGTTTGGTAGTCAATCAGTCTATAACTTCTCTCTCTCTTTCCTTCAGAGTCTCCCCAACACTGAGCTAGCTCTGGCAATAAGTATACATAGCACCAATGTGATACCCTTAATAGCAGCTATGGATATGTATGCATATTCCCAGGGTAAATTCACAAAATATAAACTCTCTTCCTCAAGATGAAACCAAAATGTTTATTCAGACACCAGAAAGCCAGTTCCATCATGGTAACCATAAAGTTTATACACATCACCAATCCAGGGGGCACTGACATCCCCAAGCCTTCCCTCCATTAGGCCTCCCCACAAAAAAGCTCCCCTAGGTAAAATTCCTTCCTCTCTTACTCAGGCTAGCTGCTCTACCTCATTCTCACTTCCTGTTCTACTCTTCCTGCTCCTCCTACCATGGGTTCCATGTGACAAACTCCATGTGTTTCAGGTTCCATCACAGCAGTCAGCTGGACCCCAGTTCAAAGCAGGTCACACAGGGCTATTAATAGGCAGGGGAAAGATCTTCCCATTCCATTAACATTACAATGCATCAACCTCATCTTCTATGTGTATGTACATCCCTAAAAAGTATATTGCCAAGGTTAGTGAATTTATCCACAACATTCAAAATTTCTCCATTTGCTGTAACTGCTGGTCCCACATATGAATGATTTGGTGCTGGCTGGCGGAGAATGTCTATTTTCTTAAGTGTTAATTGTCAGGCCAAAATTAGCACAAGTGGCAGAGAATCAATCCATACTCTGTTACATCTCAGCCTCAGAGGCTGCATTGAATGCACAATCACCTTCAAACAAAAAGCACACCAATTCTCCCTCCATTTTAGTCTTGAAGCCTTTTCAAGTTAAATTAACTTTACTGACCTTAATGATTTTTTCATCTTCATCAAAGGCATCCGACAACAACAGGAAAACATCATGCTTAAAAGCATGTGAGTAAGCACACAGACCTGCTTCATTTCTTTCCTGACAGATTGGGAAAGTGTGAGAGTATTGTCCATTATTCAGAACCTGTGCAAGTATACTATCATGAAACTGGAGTACAATACTGATGAGCTTCTCTGGGCAACCAAATTTCACCATGATCTTCCACAAGCCCTCAAGTATCAAAGATCTTGGTCAAGTCTTGGGTGGAAGCCAAGGAAGTTAGAAGTGGAAATGAGAGGAAAGGAGTTCCAGGCAAGTGAAAATGCCAGCAAGTGACTAGTTCAAAAAACAGCAGAGATATTAGTATCACTGGATCAGAAAGTATTCAGGAGGTTGTAAGGAGTAAGAAGACTGGAAAGGTAGGAAGAAGCCAGGTTATGAAGGGTTTTAAAAACTACACAGCAGATTTTATATTTGATCCTAGAGGTAATGGGGAACCACTGGAATTGATGGAATAATGAGGTAACATGGTCCTATGTGTGCTTTAGGAAGATCAATTTGACAGCTGAGTAGAGGATGGTCTGGAATTGGGAAGAGACTTGAGACAGGGAGAGCAGCCATCAGGCTATTGCAATAGGCCAGGTGCAAGGCGATGATGCCTTGTGGTGACTATGTCAGTGGAGAGAAGGGGACAAAGATGAGAGATATTATGAAGGAAAAGACTGCAAGACTTGGCAACAGATTAAATATACAGGGTAAGAGTCAGAGATGACACTTGTGTTGTGAGCCCAGCAGACTGAGAGACTGATGATCTAGTCTAGATAGTGATAGAGAAGATAGGAAGAGGGGAAAAGTTTGAGGGGAAAGAAAAGGAGTTCTGCTTTGGACTTGTTGAATCTAGACGATATCCAAAATCCAAATGTCCAACAAGCAGTTGAAGATGTAAGAATGAAGGTCAGGACAGAGGTTAGAGCTGGACAGATCTGAGGATCTATGTACAGATTGGTATTTGAAACCATGAGGCTGATAAAATCATCAAGTGCAATAATGTAGGGGGAGGAGAGAAGAAACCCCAGGACAGGAGCTTAGGAAGACCTCCAATGTTACCACTCAATGTGGATGAAGATCCAGCAAAGGATATTGAAAAGAAATGGTCAGACAGGTATAAGAAGAACCAGGAAAGAGCACTGTCATGATAATTTGGAGGAGAGAGGATGATGGTCAAGAATGATGAAAGCTGAGAAAAACTTCTTCCTCATTATGACCTCTAATCCCTCTGCCCCTCATTTCTTTCGAGGCCATTGCTAAGGCTCACAATAACATCTCTTTCCATGGTGGCACAAAGCAGGTTTCTCTGTTATGACTCCTTGGGATGTAAAGAAAGAAGAGGAAGTTTCAGAGAAAGGTATAGGGATCCGCACTGGCCACAGTTTCTTCCCTTCCTCATCTTAGGCCCTTGGTGAACTTCAACCAAAGAGAAGACAAACCAAAGAGCATCAAGAAGGGTAATATTTCCAAGGTCATTTAGCCCAGCCTCCACTGAAACTAACAGAGGTTAAATGATTTGTCCCCCAACGCACAGCAAGTAAGTGTCTGAGGCTGGACTGGAACTCAGGTCTTCCTGACTCAAGGCCCAGTGTTCCATCCACTCCACTACAACATTACTTCAGAAGGCCAGTATAGACAGACCTAAGAGTTCAGGAAAGGAAGTAACAGACAACAAGGTTGATGTTAGATTGGAGCCAAGTGGCAAAGCTAAATTTCTATTTGATCCTAGAGTTAATAGGGAGCCCCTGGTATTCACTGAGTAAAGGAGGGTCATGGTTAAGGAAAATCACTTTGTGATGGATTAGAGTGAGAATTAAGGCAATGATTCTCAAACCCTTTTTTTCCCTTTCACATTTTTTTTTAAATTTTCAAATCATTTATCTGTTTTTAGATTTCAACATTCATTTCCACAAAATTTTGAGTTCCAATTTTTCTCCCCATCTCTCCCATCCCCCCACCCCACAATACTTTGCCTTCTGTTTACTCCTTCCCTCAATGTACCCTCCCTTCTATCACACCCCACCTTTCCCTTATCCCCATCTTCTCTCTTTTCATGTAGGGCAAGATAAATTTCTATACTCCATTACCTGTATTTCTTGTTTCCCAATTATGTGCCATAATAACTCCCAACATTCGTTTCTAATACTTTAAATTCCAACTTCTCTTCCTCCCTCCTCATCCCTACTGAGAAGGCAAGCAATTCAATTCAGGCTATATATGTGTCATTTTACAAAAGATTTCCATAATAGTCATGTTGTGTAAGACTGACTAAATTGCCCTCCATCCTATCCTGTCCCCCTTTTTTATTTTCTGTTCTCTCATTTGACCTTGTCCTTCCCAAAAGTGTTCACTTCTAGTTACTCCCTTTTCTCCCATTTACCCTCCCTTCTATCATCCCCCTCACCCCACTTGTCTCCTTCTCCCCTACCTTCCTGTAGTGTAAGAGAAATTTTCATTCCAAATTAAGTAAGCATGTTATTCCCTCCTTAAGCCATATGTGAAGAGAGCAAGCTTCATTTATCCCCTCTCACCTCCTCCCTTTTCTCCTCCATTGAAAAAGATTTTTCTTATCCCTTTTATGAGTGATAGTCTGCCCCATTCCATTTCTCCCTTTCTACTCCCAATATTTTCCCTCACCCCTTAATTTTATTTTATTTATGGATATCATCTCTTCTGATTCAATTCAACCTGTACTCTCTGTCTACATATGGGTGTGAGTGTGTGTGTGGGTGTGTGTGTATTCCCTCCACATACCCAAATACTGAGAAAAGTATCAAGAGTTACAAATATTATCTTTCCATGTAGGAGTGTAAACAGTTCAGCTTTAGAAAGTCTTTTATGATTTCTCTTTCCTGTTTACCTTTTCATGTTTCTCTTGATTCTTGTGTTTGAAAGTCAAATTTTCCATTCAGTTCTGTTCTTTTCATCATGAATACTTGAAAGTCCTCTATATCATTGAATGACCATTTTTTTCCCTTGAAATATTATACTCAGTTTTGCTGGGTAGGTGATTCTTGGCTTTAATCCCAGTTCCTTTGACTTCTGGAATATCCTGTCCAAGCTATTTGATACCTTAATGTAGAAGCTGTGGTATTCTGATTGTATTTCCACAATACTTGAATTGTTTCTTTCTAGCTGCTTGCAATATTTTCTCCTTGACCTGGGAACTCTGAAATTTGACCACAATATTCCTAGGTGTTTCTCTTTTCAGGTCTCTTTCAGGCGGTGATTGGTGGATTCTTTCAATATTTATTTTGCCCTCTGGTTCTAGAATATCAGGGCAGTTTTCCTTGAATTTCATGAAAGATAATGTCTAGGCTTTTTTTTTTCATCATTTTCAGGTAGTCCCATAATTTTTAAATTGTCTCTCCTGGATCTATTTTCCAGGCCAGTTGTTTTTCCAATGAGATGGTTCACAATGTCTTCTATTTTTTCAGTCTTTTGTTTTTGTTTTCCAACTTCTTGGTTTATCTCAGTCATTAGCTCCCCTGAACTCCACTCTCATTTTTAAAGAACTATTTTGTTCAGTGAGCTTTTGAACTTTCTTTTCCATTTGACTAATTCTGCTTTTTAAAGCCTTCTCCTCATTGGCTTTTTGGACCTCTTTTTCCAGTTGAGTTAGCCTATTTTTAAAGGTGTTATTTTCCTCAGCATTTTTTTTTTGTTCTCCTTTAGCAAGCTGCTGACTCGCTTTTCAAGCTCTTCTATGGCCTGAGCCAATTTCATATTCATTTTGGAGGTAGTGGAGGCAGAAGCCTTGACTTCTTCTGACAATATGCCTTGTTCTTCCTCATCCAAAAGGATGGAAGGAGACACCTGTTTACCAAGGAAATAACCTTCTATGGTGTTACTTTTTTCCCCTTTTTTGGGCACTTTCCCAGCCAGTTACTTGACTTCTGAATCCTTTGTCAGGAGGAGGGTCCTAGTGCTTCTTCTCCCCTCAGTACAGTTCTCAGGGCTGAGATTCAGATCAGCTGCTCAATTCCCCCAGGGGCTTTGGTTGGGGGTGGGGCTGCCACTGAGGGCTGAGGTTCAAATCCCCTGCTCAATTCCCCCAGAGGCTTTAAGCTGAGCTGCCTGGACAATGGACCCAATGCTTCCATGGCCATGGTAGTCACCAGCTGCCTGCTGCTGCCTCCACCTCTGCCACTGCCTGGGGCCAGTGCTGGGGGGAGCCTGAGCCCCTCTTGCCCAGTTGGGAAAGCCTCCCATACTGACCTTTTTTGCTTGTGGCCTGAGAGATCTGGGACCCTCCCTGCTGGGAATTCTGCCCTGGAGGTCTGTTCAGGTCCTGTTCCTCCCTGTGCCAAGGGGGCCAGGGCTGGGCTCCCCTCAGCATCCTATGAGATAGACTTTTCCTGTCAGCCTTCCAGGTTACCTTTGACTGGAAACCTCTTTCACTCTGTTGTTCTGTGACTTCTGCTGCTCTAGAATTTGTTGAGAGTCATTTTTTACAGGTATTTTGTGGGCTGTGGGGGAAGCACTAGAGTATATGCATCTTTCTACTCTTCCATCTTGCCTCTACCCCTCCTTTCACATTTTTAACATTTAAATTAGCAACAATAGTGTTGTTGAGGAATCTGGCCTTGAGGATCCCTCGACTTCTCTTTGAAACATCTTTCTTTGCATCCCTAGACATCATAGCAGAGGAAACTACTTTGTGCTGCCACAGATAGAGTTACTATTATGATGTGCCCAGAGTTCAGCTTGAGAGAGCAGTCAGCAAACTTAAGACCGAGGTGGAAGCTCAGGAATGTGAGTCTCAGGGTATGCATTTTACTGTACACATGGCAAAACTCCCAGCATGCTGCATGTGCCAAGGAACTCCCTGTGAAAATCACAGAGGCATGATATGGGTCAGACCTGTTCTTTATTTTTATTTTTGTGGGGGAGGAGGCAACAGGAATTAGGTGACTTACCCAGAGTCACACAGCTAGTAAGTGTCTTGAGGCCCAATTTAACTCATTCTATGGCTGGTGCTCCATCTGATACACCACCTAGCTGCCTCTTAGATCTGTTCTTTAGGAAAAATCACTTTATGACTGAAGGAACATATGAATTGGAAGTGAGAGGCTCTCAAAAAAGAGAGACTTGTTAGAAGGCTATTGCAATAGTAGAGGGTGATGAGGGCCTGCACTAGAATACATGAGTATGGAGAAGGGGTTGGATAGGAGAGATGTTGTCAAGTCAGAAAAAATAATAATAGCATTTATACAGAGTTTGAGGTTTGCTATATACTTTACAAATATTTCATTAGATCCTCACAACAACTAGCAGATAACACTTAAGGTTCAAATCAAGGTGACTTGGAAGTATGGTGGTGGTGTCTTTTGTAGAAATAGGGAAGCCTGGAAGAGAAATAGGTTGAGGGGGTGTGGTAAGTTGTTTTGGTCATCTTGAGTTTAAGATGCCTATGGAACATCCATTTTGAAATATCCTGTAGCTCAGAAGAGAGACTAGTGTTGATTATATAGATTGGAGCCATCTGCTTAGAGATGATAATTAAACTAATGGAAGCTGATGAAGTCACCAAACAAGACATTCTAGAGCAGAGTGTCTGAACCTAGAGTCCATGAACTTGTTTTTTAAAATACTTTGGTAATAACTATATTTCATGTAATTGGTCTTCTTTCTAATTTTGTGCATTTATAAAAATTTTCTGAGGAATCTATTGATTTTACCAGACTGCCAAAGGGTCAGAGACATGGCACAAAAATGGTTAAGAACTCCTGGTATTGAGAGAATAGAAAGGGAGGCAGGATAGAATCTTGGAGTGGATGTATTGTTGGAGAGCATGAGATGAATGAAAGAATGAAGAAAGAGAGGTCAGACAGGTAGCAGAACCACAAAGAGTAGTGTCATTAGAACCCAGTGAAGGGAATATTCAACAGTGTCAGATACTGAAGAGAGGTCAGAGATAAAGGCATTGGTAATTTGGAAGACAGTTGTTTCAGTTAAGCAATGAGGTCAAAAGTTAGATCACACAGGGTTGAGAAGCAAATCAAAGGAAGGAGAGGCAAGAGTATAGATGATTTTGTCTAGAAATATGACTATAAAAATAGAGAAACTGGACAGTAGCCTAAGGAGATGGTAGGGCCCAATAAAGGTTTTTTTTAGGATGAGAAAAAACTGGATGTGCTTGTAGGCAATAGGAAAGGATCTACAGGGTCAAATACTAAAAAGAATTTTAAGATGATCAGGACAGAAAATGTCACTGGATAAGGCAAATTCATAGTAATCTTAGGGGTAGGGGCAGAGGTTAGATGGCAAGGGTTAAGAAGTGAAAGAATGTGCAGGAAATGGAGACAATGGTTTTAGATTATATGTTTAAGGAATATGGAAAGAGGAATCTTATTTATTTTAGTTGATACATATGCTTTTTGGTATGTCTTGGGTTTGAGAGGCTAATTTCTGAGGCTAGAGAGGTGATCTGTATCTCCTGCTATTTCTTTAACATTTAGAAACAAATGGCCTCTATATGGAAGGTTATAATGTAGGAGTTAATAATAGCACACTAAAAAATAAAAGGAGATCCCAATGTATAACTTAGCTATTCAAAGAGGGCTTACTAAAAGATAAGGCAGCTGACCCTGTCCCAAAATGACAGAAAGAGATTTGGAACATGACTGCCTCTGATGTTACTCGTGGGCTTGTAATGAGTACTTGCTCTTGGTCAATTCCCATTATGTCCATGAATGGTAGGCAGCAATGCTCTTCTGTAGGACAATTTGAGGCTGGCTTGTTCTTGCTTATAGAAGTGGTAAGAATCTTTCCTTCTGATGTAGCTTATTATCTAAATGTCACCTTGGATCTGATCTTGAAGGCATGGTTTTGTCAAGGTACTCGTGACAGAACTGGTGGACAATCTTTTTCAACTCATAATTAGGTTTTTGAACAGCTTGACCAAACTTTGACACATTTGCTCCAATCGTTGGCAACAGATACAGAGGCATTATCTTCATTAGATGTTATCCTCATTAGAATGTTATCCTCATTAGAACCTCCATGGTGGACATATTTCATATAAGGAACCTAAGGATGGTCCACACTCAATAACCATGGGAGGCAACCATTATCTCATGGTGGGCAGCCTTACTCAGCGCTAATGCCAACTGTCATTCTGGGTGTGATCTTGGCAGAAGCTACTGCTATCTTAAAGGAGGTAGGAGCAAAGCCTGTACAGTAACATTTTTTTTTTTTTACAAAAATTACAATAATGATACTATATTTTCAAGAAAATTGTTACCTCAAAATCCAAATAGAAAGGGTTACAAGACACTATCACTATTTTTAGGAGATACAGTACTTAATGACTTTTATTGCTTTTTATATCACTTTGATTTCCAAATATAGCCTTCCTTCCTCACACAACAAACCATCTCTTGTAACAAAGAATAAAAAAAAAGAAAGTAGTTTTGCAAAATTAACCACACATCAACTAAGTCTGACAAGAATATACAAAGTTCTATACCAGGAGTTGGCAAATTATGACCTGCAAGGCAAATTCGGCACATCTTCTGTTTTTGTACAGCCCTCAAGCTGAGGATAGTTTTCTATTTTAAAATAAAGTTTTCCTGGAATATAGCTAAACTCAAGCTGAGTAGATGCAACAGACACCTCGATGGTACTCTCATAGCTTTGCACTGCTGCTCACTGAAAGTTGGGGAGCTTGACAAGAGTGTCCAGTGCCATGTGTATTGCTGTAACTCAACATTCCATTTTTTTAAAAACACCAGTGCACACCTATCAATCAAAAATGGCAAAGAGGGGGGAAAAGTTACAATTTTTTTGAGCTCAGGGCCAAGACTGAAATGAAAGAACACTGGGTGGCTTTGGAAATTAGTTTTTGCTGCAGTTGATAATGTTCCTTAACAAATTCAACCTAAAATTGTAAGGCAAACCAGCACTTATATGTGAAATTTATACTGTCATAAAGCCAACTGAATGAAAACTAATGTTGTTTGAATCCCAAGTAATGCCAAAGTGCTTTATACATTTCTAGTAATGTCAAAAATTAGAAATCTCCATTTCCATACGAATTTTTAATGCATATATTTTCTGAGCTCAAACTACAGTTTCCATAGCATTTTTTCAGACCTAGATATGAGTGCAAAAGAAATTTCTACATATTACTAAGAAAGCTCAATAGCAAGAGATAGAAAGGGAAATATGATTTAAAGTTATTGTAGACACTATAAACTATTTGGTAGTCTGCCTGCCAAAACAAATCCAAGGACTATATGAACACAATTATGAAACACTTTTTCCACAAATAAAGTCAGATCTAAATAATTGGAAAAATATCAGTTGTTCATGGGTAGGTTGACAATTCTACCTAAATTTACTTATTCAGTGTTATACATCAAATGACCAAAAATTATTTTATAGAGCTAGGAAAAATAATATCAAAATTCATCTGGAAGAACAAAAGATCCAGAATATCAAGGGAATTAATGAAAAGAAATGTTAGTGAAGGCCTAGGCATACCTGATCTTAAATTGTATTATAAAGCAGCAATCATCAAAACCACTTAGTACTAGCTAAGAAATAGAGGTAGGTTAGGTACACAAGACACAGTAGTCAATGATTGTAGCAGTCCACTGTTTGACAAACCTAAAGACCCCAGCTTCTGGGAGAACTCACTGTTTGACAAAGACTGCTAGGAAAACTGGATAATAGTGTGGCAGAAACTTGGCATAGACCAATGCCTGACACTGCATACAAGAATAAAATCCAAACAGGTACACGATCTAGGTGTGAAAGCTGATACTATAAACAATTTAGGGGAGCAAGGCATAGTTTGTTTGTTGAATTTATGAAGAATAGAAGAACTTATGACCAAAAAAGGGATGAGAACATTATGAAATACAAAATGGATAATTTTGATTACATTAAATTTAAAAATTTTTGCACAAATAAAGCCAATGCAACCAAGATTAGGAGGGAAGCAGAAATCTGGAAAAGAATTTTTAAACTAATGTCTATGATAAAGGCCTCAATTCTAAAATATATGGAGAACTGAGTCAAATGTACAAGAATACAAGTCATTCCCCAATTGATAAATGGTCAAAGCGTATGAAGAGGCAGTTTTCAGAAGAAATAAAAGCTATCTATAGTCATATAAAAAAATGCTCTAAATCATTATTGATTAGAGAGACACAAGTCAAAACAACTCTGAGGTACCTCATTGCACCTGTCAGATTGGGGGAATTAGGGGAAGGGAGTGATAAAAATGATGATAAATGTTGGAGATATTGTGGGAGAGTTGGAACACATTCATTGTTGGTGGAGCTGTGAGCTGATCCAACCATTCTGGAGAGCAATTTGGAACTATGGCCAAAGGACTATGAAAATGCATATACCCTTTGACCCAGCAATATCACTTCTAGGACTGTATCCCAAAGAGATCACAAAAAAAGGGAAAAGGTCCCACCATGTACAAAAATATTTATAACAGCTCTCTTTGTAGTGGCACAGAACTGGAAATTGAGGGAATAACCATCAATTGGGGAAAGGCTGAACAAGTTGTAGTACATGAATGTAATGGAATACTATTTTGCTATAAGAAATGACTAACTGTTGGACTTTAGAAAAACCTGGAAAATTTATATGAACTGATCCTGAGTGAAGTGAGCAGAACCAGAAGCACATTATACATAGAGTGTGTGAGGACTGTATCTGATAAATTTAGCCCTTCACAGCTCTTCACAAGGACCTAAAACATTCCCAAAGGACTCATGATGCAAAATATCATGCACATCCAGAAAAAGAACTATAGAGATGAAACACAGAATGAAGCTGACTATATTCTCTTTTGCTGTTTTGTTTCTCATGATTTCTCCCATTCATTTTAATTCTTCTATGCAATATGACTAATGTGAAAATGTGTTTAATAAGAATGCATGTGCAATTGTCCTTTTAAATTCTTCTGATCTTTTTTCATATTTTTAAAGTAATTGGTCAGTTTTTCTTCTATTTCTCTAATTTGGGTTTTAAAATCCTTCCTGAGTTCTTCCAAGGCTTTTTGTGCTTCAGACCAGTTCATATTCCCTTCTGAAATTTCAGATGGGAGTACAGTCTCAATGCTGATCTCTTTGGTATTTGTCTTTTTGTCCTTGTCCCCACAGAAAGATTCTATGGTCTTTTCTGCTTTGCTTCTTATTCATGATAATCACCTTTTTCCTGGCTTTTAAAGGAGATCTCTGCATCTGGGGCACAGGGAGATCTGTCCCACAGTTCTTGTGCCTAAATCTGGAGGCTTTGTGTGTTGTGGCCTCTGTTTTTTTCCACTAGAAGCTAAAATGCTGCAGCTTACCTGGTACTGAGCTGGCTGATGCTGGAAATCTGAGGCCAGGTGAGGTCTTTTTGGATTTCCCTACAGTTACCCTGGAGCTAGCTCGTTAAGTGCAGGGGAGGAGTGGTCTAGCCACAGGAGGTCTCCTCTGCTGAGCTAGAGGATAGGCAAACTCAGCAGTTGGTGATCTCTTCTGCTCCAGTGTCTTCTTGATTCCCCTGGGGTGCTAAGGCACGCGTGGGGTCCTGGTATTATTGTGCTATGAGAAACGATGAACAGGAAGACTTCAGAGAAGCCTGGAAAAACATATATGAACTTGTGCTGAGTGAAAGGAGCAGAACCAGGAGAACTTTGTACACAGCAACAACCACAGCGTGCAAAGAATTTTTCTGGTAGACTTAGTACTTCATTGAAATGCATGGACTTAAAAATTTCTAAGGGACTCTTGAGGCAAAACACCTCCCACAACCAGAAAAAGAACCATGGAATTGGATTGCAGACAGAAACAGATCATTTTCTTTTGTATTATGTTATGTTTTGTTTTATGGTTTCCCCCATTCATTTTAATTTTTCTATGCAACATGCATTTAATAGGAATGTATGTGTAGAACCTATATAAGATTTTATGCTGTCTCAGGGAGGGAGCAGGGAGAGAGGGGGGAAAAAGGGGAAGGGAGTGGAAAAAAATCTAAGATACATCCATGTGATTGTTCAACACTGAGAACAAAATAATTCAATTAAAAAAAAAACCAATCAGCACAAAAAAAAAATAAGAACATGTAGAACCCATATAAGATTGGAAGCCATCATGGAGAGGGAAGGGGAGGGGGGAGAAAATTTAAAACTTATGGAAGTGATTGTTGAAAACTGAAAACAAATTAATTATAAAAAAGAAATTTCTATATTTCAAAATCCATTTAACTGTGCAATTTAGGAACGTAACCTTTAATTAGAAGTGATTAATCTGCAATATAATGATATGGTAAAAGGTAATTATTAAGAGAAATTAATAGAAGTCTATAAATGTTTTCCCATTGGTTAATGTGCTCAACTAAAATCATATGGTTGTAGAATATCAATATTTGACAGTACTTGTCTGAGAAAAGACAATTTAAGATGAGATATACAAAATTTCATTCTAGATTAAATATTAACAGATGAACATTTGATAAAGGAACACTTTGAACCCCTAAGTGAAATGTTATCCCAAAACAAGAATTTCATTCTTCTCATTTATAGACCTGTTACAAAAAACTTTACTCAATTATTAATTTTAAATTTGCTTTAAAAAATTGGCATTAATTTGTTTTATATTATTATATAAGTACTTAAAAAGTGTCTTTGATTTTGTATCTGGTCATTTAACAGAAGTTTGCTGACTCTTATTCTACAACATTGTCTCCCATTTCTACTAAGGGAGGGAGGTTCCTTTTCTTTCTTTTTTTTTTTTGAGGCCAGGCTTGGTCATTATAATCACATTTCATTCAGGTTTTTTTTCTATTTATATTGCAGCCATTATGTAAATTTTCCTGGTACTGCTTACTTCACTATGCTTCAGTTCATTTCTTCATGATTCTCTGAAATCTTCATTTAGTTTCCTTTGGGTTACTTAGTAACATTTCATTACCTGCACTGACCATGTTTAACCATTCCTCAAAACAATGGGCATCGATGCTGTTGGCAATTATTTGCTACCACAAAAAGTACTGCTACGAATATTTTGGCACATATGGTATTGAGAGCAGTAGAACTGTGTCCAAAAATTTGGGCATTTTAGTAAAAAAAGAAAAATTGTTGGAGAAGATGTGAGAAAGTTTGAACACCAATTCATTGCTGGTGGAGCTGCAAGCTTATCCAACCATTTTGGAGAGTAATTTGCAACTATGGCCAAAGGGCTACAAAAACGTGCATACCATTTTTGACCCAGCAATATAGCTTCTAGGACTGTATACCAAAGAAATCATAAAAATGGGAAAGGGTCCCACATGTACAAAAATATTTATAGCAGCTCTCTTTGTGGTGGTCAAGAACTGGAAATTGAGGGGATGCCCATCAATTCAGGAATAGCTGAACAAGTTGTGGGTATATGAATGTAATGGAATACTATTGTGCTGTAAGAAATGATGAATAGGAAGACTCCAGAGAGGCCTGGAAGGACTTACATGAACTGAAGCTGAGTGAAAGGAGCAGAACCAGGAAAACTTTGTACACAGTAATAACTATAGCATGAGAGAAATTTGTCTGGTACACAGCCCTTCACAGCAATGCAAGGACCTAAAACATTCCCAAAGGACTCTTGAGGCAAAATGCCATTTACATCCAGAGAAAGAACTATGGAACTGGAACACAGAATGAAGCAGAATATTTTCTCATGTGTTATGTTTTGCTTGGGTTTTTCTCATAGTTTCTTCCACTCATTTTTTCTATGGAACACAACTAATGTGAAAATGTGTTTAATAAGAATGTGCATGTAGAACCCATGTAAGATTGCATGCCATCTCAAGGAGGGAGGGGGGAGGAAGGGGGAGAAAAATCTAAGACTTATGGAAGTGATTGTAGAAAACTGAAAACAATAATAATTTAAAAAGGAAAATGAGGTCCAAGCCCACATATGGGTTTGTTCATCATTAGCCCTCTTATTATGAGCAAAAACTCACACACTTGCAGTACTTCAAATAGTATTGCCATGCAAGTCAGACTAGTACTGAAATCAGCTTCACCAACAATGCATTAGTAGGCCTGTCTGCTTGCCTTCGCACAGTTGCTCTAGCACTGACTTTTCCCATCTTTCATCACATTTGCCAATTTGCTAGGGGCGAAGTGATGTTTCAGTGTCGCTTTGCTTTGTACTCGTTATTACTAGAGATAACAGCATTTTTTCATATGGCTGCTAATAACTTGCACTTCTTTTGAGAGATGTTTATTTCTATCCTTTGACCATTTAGCTATTTGTTAGCTGCCCATATATTTGGGATAACAGATCCTTCAGAAATACCTGATAAAGAGTTGTGGGATTTTTTTAACCAGTCACTTCCATTCCTATCCTGTATTTGCATTTTATTCATGCAAAAACTTTTAAATTTCACATAATCAAAGCCATGTTTTATTATTTTTCCAATTACCTCTTCTCTGATTAAGATTTTTCTCCACCTACAGCTATGAAAAATGTATATATTTTTTCATGGTATGACCTTTACTATTCATGCCACATATCCATTTTGAATTTATCATGGAATATGATATGACAGCTTTTCATTTTCTTAGAGGTTTTGGTTCAATTGGAGTTCTTTCCTACATAATTCATGTTTCATTGGCTGGGAAATGGAGTTATTTCTAATTCTTCCCCATCTAGTCTGTTCCATCAAGTTTTTTTTTCCTTCTTTTAACTAGCACTGAATGGTTTTGATGACAGCTGTGTTACAGCATAGCTCAAGATCCATAGTCTCCCATAGTTTGAGTGCCTTTTTTTGTTTTTTAAAATATGAAATCCTGGTAGGTGGTGATGACATATGACATTTGCAAACAAGTCAAGTTCTCATGGTCTCAGCTCCTTCGTGTTGCTGCTATCCTGGAGAATCTTCTTCCTTCTGCAGATCACTGGTGATATCTTTAAAGGGGAAGGACCAGAAATCTAGACATCTCCTTTGGGACTAAGATTATTTCTCTCTGTAACGGGAGAAGCTAAGGCGGCAAAAGGTCAGCAAAGAGGGGTCAAGGGGAAGGGAAATAAGGCCTGGGGCTCAAATGGTTCTGTTGAGAAATGAATGACCCAACAAACACCAACAAAAGCAGAGGCTGACACACATAATTACACATGGATGTATATTTTAATAAAAATAATTCTGTCAAAATACAACAGAAAGCTTCATCTTTATCATATCTTGAGTACATTTGAATAGTTTTTTTCCTTAGTTAAAATGTCCCTCCCTCCCCCCCACCCCCTCTTCAAGGCTTCATGCTAGTGCCAGGTAACTCAACTCACAAATACAAAGCAGAGGCAGACCCAGTGTGCACAGCTCTGATCACGTCCATTTGGTGAAGTTACTCACACTCTTTTGAATGAGGAGGAGGATTAGAAAGCTAAGGGTCCAAGTTGCCATCTCTGTCAAACAGGAGTAAGCAAGGGCTGTCAGGTGTCCTGCTGATGGTGCTGGCAAATGACACATTTTTCTGTGGGTTCATGCTGAGATATAGCTTTTCATACCTGAGTTTTAAGTGTCCAAAAGAAAACCCCATTTTAATAGTTTCTGTCTTACTTTGCACTTGACCCAGGAGTTGTCGGTGTCTCAAGATCAGCAGACTCTCTGCTCCTCCTCCATTTCCATGGGAGGGGAGAGGGGGATTCCCCATCCCCAGAATAGCATGCACAACCAAACACACCTAACCCATTGGAGAATCTGTCCATTAGAGACCAATGGGCATGGCTGGGGGTAGAGTGGAGGAAATGCTCTTGCATTTGCTTCCACAGAAAGCCACAGCTTCCAAAAGAGAGGACTGGGTAAAAGGAATGCCCTCAGGATTCACTTCCCGTCATTCTGGAGAACAACTCCCTGCTTCCTATCCTTATATCGCTCCAAACTCAGAACCACTGGCCCCATTTCCAAGAACCCCAAGGGACTGGGACTGAAAGGGTCAACATAGCAGGAACTAGGGAGAGCCTGGGCCTGTGAGCTGGTTTCTGTGAATCTGCCTGGACATGTGTTTCCCACAGATCATGGCATTGCAAGGTCAGACAAAGGGTCTCTCAGTTGATGGTTGTCCCAGAGAGCACCCAGATGCCAAGTAACAGGGATGCCTCTCCTAGAAATTACTTTCCTGACCACACCCATAGGTGATATGACAACTCTCTTCAGCACCACAAGTAAGGTGAGGAAAGACTGGAAGAAATGAAGGAAGGGGCCACCTCTTATTTTACCTTCCCAGAGGGAAAGGATTTAGATTTCCCTTTAGCAGCTCTTGTGAGGACTCACAGAAAATCTGATTCAACCTCAGTATTTGAGAATTCTGTGGCCTCCTGCAGCTTGAATCCCCTGAAGATGATCAGAGATGGCATGGGCAATTTCCCCTGAAGACAGAGGGCCCAAAGGAGCTTGGTGCTGGGTTACCTACAGATTTCAAGAGGTGCAGATGATCCACCTGGGACTGAAGGTGTCCCGTCCCTGGGGTAGGACAAGAAATGTAAACATCTTGGAGTCAGTTGAAATATTCAGATAAGGCACAGAAAACAAAGAGGAAACCTTGTATAGGGAGTGGCCAATGGAGAATGATCCCCCTTCTCCCTCTCAGCACTCCTGCCATACTTAATCTCCTAGGATCTTCACTGACCTTTGGGATGGCCTTTTCCACCACCCAAATCAACAGGGACTTGTCCATCCGTGGCATCTTATGATACCTACAGGGCATAATGCCCCTCCTCTCCTTCCAGCCATAGCTTGTGATTTTGTGGTATAGTCTCACTACTGGTATCAAGGGAGAACAGAAAGAGAACTGGCCTTGGAGTGAGCCTGTATCCTAGCCCTCCTGGCTTTGCTTGTCGCAAGCTGTGTGTCATTGGGTTTCAATGTCTTCAATGAAAAGGTGGGCTCTGGATGATTTCTGAGGTCTTTTCTAAGAACTCACTCTAAATCCTAAACCCAGCTGGTGCCCAACTGAAAAACCAGCTCACCATCCCCAATTCTTGGGCACTAGAAGTCAGATGCTACTGACTTTCAAAAAGCAAAGCTGTTTCCACCACAGATACAAATGTGAGCATGGAAAAGTCCCAGGGAGGAGGAGGGAGTGTAGCCTGGTCTCCCTGATGTTCACTTGAGACATCAAGGCAGTTACAAATATGATATCTCCTTCCTTCTCCCTCCTCCAGTTATACTTCATTCTTACTCTTAAAAAAGGAGGGGGGGAGCACAAAAATGTTAAAAAAATCTTGACCCCAGGTTTGGGCCTTCCTTAATCTGCTCTGGAAGAGACATGATGGTGGTTCCAGAACTATTCCGAGCTCCTGAGGGTTTCCTCAGACAAACATGAGATGACCAGCACTATGATAAAAAGACATCTTTTGAGGAACACCTCAGGATGAGTGACAGTTTCTCCATTTTTTCATTGTCAACTAACATTAGTAGATCAGTGTCTGGGGCGCTCTTTAGGGTTCTCAAACCACTAGACACTGGCCACCAAAGCCTACATTCTGTCTCAGGAGGGTGTCTCTCACTAGGAAAATTCAATTACATTGGGAGGTAGTGTAGGATAGTGGGGAAAAAAAAAACAAAAAAACACTGGACAAAGGTCAGGAGACCAATGTTCAGATCTCAGATATGCCACTGTGAGTTTGGCCAAATCATTTCTCAGGGATTTGGCTTCTTCAACTGCAAAATTAGAAAATTGGATTAGATGATTTTTAAGAAATCTAGGAATTAAACCCAATACCTGTTACAGGCACAGAATACTACAGAATGTTCTACCAGTCCTAGGGACTGAACAGTTCTGCTAGCCTACAATAACAGATTCCATGTTTGAACTCTAACCCTACTACCAGGTGACTGGCTACATCTAAGTTTCTCGGGACCTAAACTTTTTTTCCTGCATAAGCTGAGGGAGCTAATTCCTCTTCCTCCCTAACTCCATCCTTTAGGGCTCACTAGCTCTTTGGACTGAACCCAGGGCTGAGGCTAGAGTGGGAGGCAGGCTGGATTTCCTGGACTCTACATGTCTTGCTCTGCCCTAGCAAACATGAGTATCATTTCTTCCATTCATTTAGACAACCCCCATTCATACTGGCTTCCAGCCCTCACCTCCGTAACACTGCTTCCCTTACCCTAAAGAGACAAAAGCACAGGTAAACTCCTCTCTCTCTCTCTTACACTTCTCCAATTACTACAGGGTTCTTATGAATATTATTTGGCTACAAATGTCCTAAAACTTAAGAGTATAGAACTGATCTTACTGATAGATTTTGAAATTGCTCTCTTCTCCTTTCCTTCCTTGGTTCACATGTCAACCTGATACTCAGGGGGCATAGGCTGCATTTCCAACTGACAGAATTTGTGATGAGCAAGAGACAAGTCTAGGAAATACTAAGCTGGTGAATCTTAACTAGTTTCTAGAAAATGTTTCCGCTACTGCCTTCACGCCTGTAAAACAGATTCCCACTCAACTGAGTACTGCCTCTTAAAGACTGCACATTCAAATACTTACCATGAATTCCAAAGACTCTAAAGAGCAACAGATATCAGTAGGGCAATCTGACTCTGAGAACTGGGGTAATTGGGAACTTAAGATGGCCTTCACTTCAGAAATGAGTGAGGAGATGGTACTAGAGCCGGGAATAAAGAGACAAGTGTTTTCCGGAAAGCTCTGGACCCCCCAGCGCTCGTCAGGACAACCCAGAGAGGCGTAACAAGTCTTCTGTAGCTAGTAATTCCTAGCCGCTCCTGCTAGTCACTACTAAATCAAAAAACTGTAATTCATATTCTCATAGAATCAGAGACTCTAGATCTGGGAGGCGCCTTAGAGATAATTTAGTTCAATGTTTTTCATTTTACAGATGAAGAAACTGAGTCCTGGAGAAGATAGGTGACTTGTCCATGGCTTCTCAGGTGGTAAATAGTAGAAAATTCAGTTCCTCTGACTCCAAATTCAAAGTTTTTCCCATTCTACAACACTGCCTGTCTTTATCCAGTTGGAGCACAGTAGAAAGAATCGTAGATCCAGAATCAAAGAAGCTGGCTTCAAGTCTTGGCTCTGCTATTTACTCCTTGCGTGAGGTGATGGACTGGATGATTTCTCAGGGATCTCTTCCCTCTCTACATCTACACTAGGATGACTAACCAATCTGATGCTGTTCAGAGCCCTCACCAAAAGGTCACCAGAAGACCACTGCAGAGCTAGAGATGAAAAAGGAAATTGCAGCATAGATGGGAATAGGAGGATAGATTTCTAGCTACTAGGACTAAAAGCTGAGAGCCCCGGAAGCACACTTTTCAGAGAGAACTCTCTGAGATGGGGGGCAGAACTTTGTCAGGCAGGCCAGAGTAGACTCAGGCCCAGGGATCCACTCAAGGGAACAAGGCATGGAATGGGAAGCGATAGATCCTGAAACCTGACCCTAGTAGCCCAGGTGGCAGAGTCATTGCAGCTGGCTTCTGAGAAGCCCATATAACAGATAACTCCATAGGTGTGATGCCAGAGAATGTGGCATCCTCTCCATGCAGGAGTCCCTTTTCTCTGGGTCTGAAACATCTAATTCCTGATGCTGAACTGCTGTCCCCCCAACTCAGAAGGAGAGAGCTCTTATTGATGAAGGCAACAGAACTTGGACAAATCACATCCCCTTTCTAGACAGTTTTCTTCTCTTGTCTACTAAGTGGAAAGGTCTTTTCTACCTGAAAATCATAATCTCTAGTCTTCCTGGGGCAGCCTTGGCATATGGCCAGCTCCTATCTCAGGGCATTAGGAGCAGTAGGCAGAATGTTTTTCTTTTCTTCTATTGTTTTAAATGCAGACAATCTTTCTGCTGACTGGAATCAAAGGCTAAAGATTATCCCTACAGGTGGGAATCCTCTGGACTACTTACTTACTCTTGGCCTCTCCAGCAGAATAAAGGACCTGTGCTAAACTCCTAAACATGACATTCATATTCCCCAAGAATTCAGTGATTCCACCTCATACAGACCAGATGATAGTTCGGCAAAAAAGGGTCATGTTCCTCAAAGTCTCATTTTGCCAAGGATAGACATTAAAAAAAAACAAGACTTCAAAGTAAACACTTTAAAGAAAGAAAAAAACCAAACAAACCAACCACTGACCCCAAGATGGCTGCTGCCCCTTGCAAAGATAGAATGAAGACTACAATTCATTGTTCTATGAATCAGCACTGCTTTAAAGCCTGGACTGGCACTAGAACATCCATGCCTGAGAGAGCTCTGAGCCCTGAAGTGGCCTGGAGTCCTTTCTCAGAAAATATCTGACTGCTTCTCTAAGTTTCTACTCCTTACCCACAGAGGGTTATTCTAATTACATCCTGATAAAGGGGGAGTCTCATTGGCCTCCACAATCAGACTCTGACATGGCTAGTAGCCAGTTCTACCTGGCTGTCTCTGCCTGAACCGAAGGTCTGTTCCTGGCCCCCTCTCAAGGCCATCCTCACTCTGACACTCTCAGAGAGGTGATTTATTATGGTGGACAGGGCAGATTAGACTTAAGAGCCAGAAAACCAAGGTTAGTCTTAGATCTACTACTTATTATGTGACTTCAGGCAGATCCCACTCTTTCAGGAACTGTTTCCTCATCTGTAAAATAAGGGTGTTGGAACAGATAAATTGGAAGAGTCCTTGGCTCACACTGAACTGCATGATCTGCTGACCAACGTCCCCTGGCTCCTACTCTCTTCTTCTTCCCTAACTCTGGCCACATCCAACACAACAAAGTTCCTACCTTGTTTTCTTCAACTGACTTTATGGTTTGGAAGTTCAGCTGGGGACATAGTAGAAAGAAACAAACAACTTGGTTGAGGTGACAGAGATGGTTTCTTTTTAGTGAGTGGGACCTCCCCCTCCCCCTAAAAACATACACTGTCTGGACTGCCTCTCCCCAAAGTGTCCAGACAACTAGCACTACGATAAATACTGTGTTTGTTTATATATATATATATATTTATATATATTTATATATATAATCTCATTTTTTTTTTTACTTAAGAAAATAATAAGCTATCACCAACTTGGATGAGCTTTATCATCACTAAATTAGCAGAAACCAGCTCAGCACAAACTCTCCAGAGATAAATACTGGTGGCTCAGTCAGAAAAAATATAGATTAAAAAACCAAAAACAACCAACTCCCTCTGCCTCCCCCCAACAATGTCCCCTAAGAGTGAAAGGCGCTACATTAGGGTAACCAGCCAAATACTGTATATGTTGTCCCTGCTGTTGCTGCATATGATGGAAGAGTCAAGGGGAGGCTGAGAGGAGAATGGAGAAAGGGAATGGAAAAGGGAAGGAGAAAGAAGGGGGGGAAGTTAGAGAGAGAGAGAGAGAGAGAGAGAGAGAGAGAGAGAGAGAGAGAAGGAAAGATCTAACTCTGCCAGCAGCTTCCAGGTCTCTGAGACAGATGTGTGAGAAGGGGCCATGATGATAATGAGAGGATAAGGCTAGCCCCGAGTCCTTGGGCTAGCCCAGGGTGAGGAGGGGCAGCATGGAGAGGCCAGGTACAGCCCAGGGGCCAGGCTAGGGCAGCCTCTTACTCAGGTGGCTAGTGCAAATAGTCATCAACTCTGGCAAATGAACAGGAGCCCAGGCCAACTCGGGCCATAAGCCGAAGACACTCGGATGCTTGGCCCAAGGCGAGCATCAGTGGGGGCTGCTTTGGCAGGTTTTGAGATTCTGCAGGGAAAAAAAGAAGACCAGGTTATTCTCTCAAAGGCCTCAGCTCTCAGCATCACTGCATAAGGCCAGCACATAGAGTCAGATTTGGGAGAACTGGGTGCTTAATGCTTAGGTTTGGTTCCCATGTAGCAAAGTTTGTACAGGGAAATACAGAAAACCCAGAGCACAGAAAAATGCCTCTGATTTGGGGTCAGGGTGAGTGGGCTGCATTCAAGCTCTTGTCCAATTCTCTTTGTGACAAAGAGCACATACTTGTAAGAACTCATTGAAAGGGATGTAGCATATGACGAGGTTCAGGGGACTGACCCATGTGGCCTTGACTGGACTCTCTATGTGGTTAAGCTTAGGGCTGACTATTGTTAAAGATCTATTTGTAACCTGAGTTAAGGTTGGTCTGTAGGTCAGGGAGTTGGGTTAAGGCTGGGGGAAAGGGTCAGTCTGGGATCAAAGTTAGGGTCTTGGTATGTGGCTAGGATCAGAGGTCAATCTATACCAAGGATAAAGGTGAACATAGTCTCTAATTAAAAGTTAGAATAGCAGGGCAAAGGATAGGGAGAAAGAGTCAGACTATGATCAGCATAAAGGCATCAAGTCATGGCCAAGGCTACGCAGGTCAATCAGGGCTGAGAGTTAAGACTCAAACTAGGGCAAGAGTTAAGATGATTATTCTGGTGTCAGAAATGGAGAAAGAGAATGTCAGACTGTGTCCAGGTTAGGGGGCTCAATCTGTGTCCAGGGTTAGATACAGTCTGAGACTAGGGTAAAGGCTGCAATCTGTGGTGATGGTTAAGATGCTCCATCTATAAATGGAGTTGGGGAAAGGGTCAGTCTGTGGCCAAGGTAATGGTTCAATCCATGACTCAGTTAGGGAGTCAGTCTTGGATTAGTATTCAGTCCAAAGCATTAGGGTCTGTGTCTAGGGTGAGGTACAAATCTACTGTCAGTGGGGAGTCAGTCTGAGATCACAGTTGAGGATCTTTGTGACTTGGACTAGGGAACAAACTCAAAGGTCAGTTTGTGGCCAGGGACAGGGAGACTAGAACCCAGAGTCAGGAGTCCAGTCTTATCACCAAGGTTGAAGGTCAGTTCAGTCAAGGTTATGGGTTCATCTATGACCAGGTGTTAGGGTTGAGTAGTAATTGGGATTCAGTCCATGGTTGGGATTAGGGACTAGTTCACGGAACAAAGTAGAATTTGGACAGAATCAGTGAGCTGACTATTCCAGAAGGGATATAATAAAGACGAGGGTTTACTAAGTCTCCAGAAGGAAAAGGGAGTCCCCAGGCCCAAATATCTCTAAAGAGGGGAAGGCAGGCAAAAAGCCTTGAGGCAATCAAAGCTGTACATGGGTGAAGGTGGATAAAGCAGGGTGGCTAAGAGCTGGGAACCACATCCTTCCTGAGCCCTAAAATGCCCTCAAGTGCCTATATATGGCCTACAGGCAGTCAACAATTCTGTATGATCTCTTTATGTTCCCAGTAGGTCTGAGCCCAACATAAACCCCTCTTCAAAAGATACCAAACCTTATCTTTGATCAGAGTCAAGAGAGGAGAGAGTCCTTACATCACCTTGCCCAGGTTCTGTCTAAGCTTGGGGCAGGGGAAGCTCCCTGAGGCAGCCAGGGAGATCTGACTCTCCGAACTCCCAGGGATGGGAATGACAGAACCTTGTCTGGGGGCTCTTTTCCTACCTAAAATAGCACTATTGAGAGCCGCACACACAGGCTCCCTCTGGATAGGGTCTAGCTGCTGACCAACAGGGCAGTTCCATGGGTCGGAGTATGCTAATAAGCTGAATGCATCCTGGATGGAAGAAAGCAGATGGAAGAAAGTGGTGAGAAAGGAGGGGCCCTTCCCGTGAGGCCCTCCCCTCCCAAAACCCCCCTCCACCTCCTCAGCTGGAGTGCTGGGACGCGCTGGGGCTGAGCCTACAAGCTCCAACAGACCTGCTTTCCTCCCCGTCTCCGAGGAGCTCCCCTTCAGGCAGAGTAAAAAGCTGTCCTCTTCGTGAAGGCTCCCAGCCCAACCCCCTGAGTGCTGGCCTGGCCTTACTCCTGGAGCCCCGGGCAGCAGCTGGAAAGGAGCTCAGGGGCTTCTCCTGCAGCGGGAGTTTCTGGAGCTGAACTGCAGAGGAGGTGACTGTTTTGTTGGGGCTGAAACATGAAGGAGGATCTTCGAATCCCCTGAAGGGGCTACTCCCGACATAACAAGCTGCTGCTGCCCCTTCTCTCCCTCGGACACACAAGTCCCCTCCCCCCAATGTGGGCTGCCAAATTGGGCCAATTGGAAACTCTTTCTAAGCCAATCCTGAAACCCACTGAACTCAGGGCCGGGACCAAAGGACTCTGTGCTCCTGCTCTCAAGCATGCCTTACCCTTGGTCAGGGACTGTCACTGGGATGCTGCCTTTCCTACAGGCTTCAGGGACAGATGAGGGTGCTGCCCAGGCCCCTAGCCCTGAGGCCCCAAGGCCATCCTGGAGTTACCTGCAGCATCTCTTTATGGGCCAGATTCTTGCCATATTCTCGGCACAGCTGCTCACTGAGGGTCTGCAGCTCCCGGCCAAATAAGATGATTCTCTCCGTGGCAGCCTGGTTGCCTCCACAGAGCTGTCGCCGAGGATGCCCATCTTCTATGTGGATGGGGAGAGGAGACATAAAATATACATTAAGAACAGGCTAGCAGGAATCTCAGGGGTTGCCTAGTACACTATTTTGCCATCCCAAGGCTTTAAGGAAAGATGGTGGCAGTCTTGGCTCAAGTCAAAAGTGCAGGCCCCTGAGTGACCTAAGGCTAAGGCTACTTTTGGATGAGCCGTGATTGGGTCTATGTATATGGCCACACTTCAGGAAGCTGGAGAAGCCAGCTGGCAGTCTTGTGAAGACCACCTTAGATGCAACAAGTTCTATTTTGACTTGGCATGCTCTCTGTCAGATATATTCTACATTCTCTGACTACTTAACTGTGATCTCATTCAAGCCCCAAATGACATGCTAGGCCTGAAAATAAATCTTGAGTTCCCAACTTTCTCCCTCCCTTCCTGCTTGAGATGGTAAGTAATCTGACTTAGGTTATCCATGCCCCTGCATTGTTAAAGAAGACCTGGCCAAGAGTAGGCCAGAGGCTTCTCAAGACCAGTGGGCTTCTTAAATTCCCACCAGAACTCAGTTGTTCGGGCCCAGCTCCAGCTGTTCTCTGGGCTTCAGTCCTCAACACTGTAGGCTGAGAATCACATGGTGAAAGCCATATACCAAGCATTTATTTCTGGGCTAGTCAGAAAGAGGTTGCCACCCTCCTGGAAAGGCCCTTACCCACACTAGATTCATCTGTCTGCAGGATGTCTTCGTGTTTGTAGGCACCATTCATGATCCGGGTGGATGAACTCTCTGGCACTCCATTGGGATAATGTTCTGCTTCCATCTCCATCTCGCTGTCACTGAGAGAGAGGGAGGAGAGGATGTTAGCCAAGCCAGGTCAGGAAGAAAAGATGCTTGGATCTGGCTGGGGCTCTCCATTTCACCAGGCAGGAGACAAGAGCTCGAGCTTGGATTCCTGCCTTCCCAAAGCCTAGCCTTGTGTTGCTGGGGGAATTCAGATGGCTTTCCAGGGAGCCTTGCAAGGTCAGATAGTCATCTCCACTTATCACTTTAATTTAATTTCAATTCAAACCAACCTGTTTCTTGAGCACCTACTCTCTGCCCACTACATACAATTAGGCTGGGGCCTAATTTCTCTATCTCCCATTAGTCTACTCTCCCAATTCTCTCTTCTCTCCTTCCATCCCCACCCTCACATTAACCAATGGCTAATCCTCCTTCTATAATCAGAGGCCTACAGAATCATATGATTTAGAGCTAGAAGTGGGGGGTCTTTGAGATCGCCTAGTCAAATGCCTTCATTTTTGCTGAGGAGGAAACAGGGCTATAAAGGAGGTTAGAAAGATGTCAAATAGCAGAATGAGTATTTGAGTTCAGGTCTTTGTGACTTCAAAGTCAATGTTCTTTCATGAAACCCTAACTCCCTCTGACATCCTTTGAAGGTGGCACCTAATTTGCAATTTTTCTCTCTACCCCCTTAGAACAACCACTTTCAGATCCCCTCCTCTTTCTTTGGTGTCCTTTTCTCCCTGACTCTCCACCCACTGAACCGCTGGAATTCCTCTTAAGCTGAATCCTACAGGCTCCCAAGAGGTCCTCCCCAGCCCTCTGGCTACTGCAAGTGGACCTCAGGGCCCCAGTCAGCTTTGGTGGAAATGGCCATGTTGACAACACCAGGGAGCGAAGGCTTAACCAGGAGAGAGAAACCTGGAGTCTCTGATAGGTAAGTGGAGAGGCACCAGTTCTAGAATCTTAATGACTAGAGCACCTTATTCATATTAGTACCTACCCTGAACAAGTGGTTGAACCTTACAGAGGTCTGAGCTAGGTTGGCAATGAAGTTTCTTTTGTGAATTTTTTTTAATTTTAATTTTGTTAATTTTAATTTAATTTTGTAACTTTTAAAAGTTTTATTTGTTAATAAAGACAAATGCTATTCCATAGCCTCATTTACAGGCCAATGAACCCAAGGAACTGCCTAGGAATTGTCCTCTCCCCACGTCCAGCTCAAGTCCAGTCTAGCCCAGCCAGGCATTGGTGCCAAGAGAACAGTGTTCTTGTGTGCCTGGTCATCCTAAAAGTCCCATACCTTTCAGCAGCATTGACGATGGAGCTCAGAAATGTCCTACAAGCTAAAAGGAACATTATCCTCCACCATACAATAGAATTGTCAACAGCGTATGGAGACAGCAGAAAGGAATCAGACAGACTGCTGTTTCCCATGGTCCTTTGGGTATGAAAAATCCTCTGCCTTAAGACAGAGCCTTGTCTGGGAGAGGGGAAAGCATTAACAAAACTGACCTAAGGGCTCAGGATTCCTGGGGTCAAGCTCAGTCTCTGATCTCTACTTGGGAGGTGGTCTGAGTATACAGGGATGGTGAGAATGAGGGGAAAAGAGGAGGAGAATGTTAAGCAGTTAGTCAGAGTGTGGTGCTTCCGGGGCAAGGCCCTCGGAGTGGGCATTGCTTCTGTACCGTGGCCTGCCCCAAGAACAAAGAAGGGAAGAGTGGTACCTGGTCTCTTGGTTACTTGTACTACTGTGCTGCTGGGATTTGGTGGAGTCTGTGGAGTTGGACTCAGAGTAGTTGACTGACGAAGGGGAGGAGGAGGATGACGACGATGATGAGGAGCTCAAGGCTGGGTATTTACTGTGACTCTGTTTGCTTTTGGTAGATGTGACCCCGTTGCTACAGCTTGGGCTTTCTGCTCCTGAAAGCCAAGAGAACAGAGTCAAAAGACTGGATGGGTGGCATTTGGCAGAAGACATGGCCCAAATAAGAAAGTGGCAATGCAACCGAATGATTCCCTTCCCTGCTGGCATGGAAGCATCAACCCAGAAAGAGCTACAGAAGAGAGAGGGGGTACCCAGAGACCTCCTTGCCAGGGTCCCAAAACTTGATATATTGAAATACTAATTTCCTCAGTGCCATGGCACAAGAGACTGGAACAGCAATGTCAGAGATACATATGTTGGCAAGTTGTTTCCACTTCAGGTGCTCCTGAGGACTGAGGCTTCCCTAGCAGAATCTTCCTTAAAATAGAACCTCAGGCAGTGGGACAGAGACTTTTTTCTAGGTTTAGGGCTCCAATAAAACCAGTAACACCACTGCTGCTCACAGCATTTACTACCCAGCAGCACCCCTGCCAAAACCTCATGTAAAGCTCATTCCACCCCTGGCCCAGGATCCCTCCCCTCTTCTCAAAGCTCTCCAGGGAACACCTAGGAACCTAACCTCATCACCTCTCCCTGGCCTCTCCTTTTCAAATCCTTCTCCAAACCTGTTCTTCTACCTCCTCAAGAATATTCATGCTCTGCTGAACATCTCTACCTGAACTAGGCGCTCTTATACACTCAATGTCTGCCCTCCTTTGAGTCAGCCAGTCATCAGGGACCCAGTAACCAGAGACAGGTTTCTAACAGGGCCAGGTCCTGGGAGAGAATTACTCGTAGTCTTTACCTAGAAGCCTAAAGAATAGTCTCATACCAGCAAGAATGGTGACACTTCAGATTTCTCTAGTGTTTTAGGATTTATGAAAAGTATAATGTGAATAGGTAGTGCAAGTGTCATTATCCCCATAAAGAAAGCAAGGTTCACGGTTTGCCCAGGGTCCCACAACTATGGAGTGGTAGAGTCTGGCTGGAGTCAGCAACACTCCTGAAAAAGGGATCAGGTCTAAATCTGGGCCAAGAGTTTCTGAAGATTCTCTCACATTTTTCATCATGCCCTCTACAACAGATGTCAAAAAGCATGCGCTTACCGGTGCTGTGCAGATGGGAATTGCTGGGTCCGTGTCTAGGGCTGAGGCTGGGAGAACCTGGGTAGCTGTCTTGGGATTTGGGGCTTCGTGCACTGAAACAACGAACCTCACTATCTGTTCCATTCACCATCTCCACAAACTGCCGGCACCTGGAAGGGTAGGGAAGCCGGGAAAGGAGCAGAGAGAAAATGCTTTAAGTAAATACTTTGGTTGGTTCCATAAGCATCTGTCAGAGCTGCAGCCAACATGAGGCTCTCAGCCTGGTGGGGGGGTCACCTGAGCTGCCAACTTACTTCAACATGAAGAGCAGGTTGGGGTTGTGCTCCAGGAGACCAGGGTAGAGCTGCTGGGTGGCCTCGATGGCCTCTCCTACTCTGCCTGCCAGCATAAGCTTTTGTATTCCTGTAAGCAAGAGCACAGCAGTCAGCATTCCAGCAGCAAAAGAAAAACACATTTCAATACCAGACCACTGAGCCCTTCTCAGTGCTTAAAACTAATTCAACAACCACTGCTTAAGGAATCTGCAATGGGCAAGGACTTATCTTAGTACTGGAAATAGAAAGACAGGACAAATCCTGCCCCTGCCCTCAGGGAGTGTGTGATCTAAGGCACAAGGAAGAGACACAAATGATAAAGACCTAAAGGAGACCAAGACTAACGGAAAGGCAGAGGCAAAGTAGAGGCAAAGTAGACAAAATCTGAGGAGGGAGAGACACTTTCACCTAGGGAGTGCTGTATCTCACTGGGCCATGAAGAAAGGGAGAGATTTCAAGAGGCAAAGATGAAACCCCGTGCAGGGTGAAGGGTGGTGGAAGAATAGGTATGAGAGACAGAAAAAGAGAAAGACAGAGACAGAGACAGAGAAGGCAAGACAAACCCATGGGATGCAGAATCCTGTCTCACAGAAATGTCGAGTCTGTGCAGAGCCAGAAGGCCTGAAGTCCCATGTGTCAGCATGAGGATTTCTTATTATATTCAACACTCAATGGGGAACCAGGAAAGTTTACTGACTAGAGGGAGTGAGAGATGGGATTGCAGGGTTTTGAATTGGTAGGGACCTTAGCAATCACCCTGTACAAGCTTCTCAGATCATACAGGAAGAAACAGAGGGAAAATCACTTGCCCACAAGAGCATCATAAGATCATCAGTTCAGAGGGGTACAGAGGCCAATTTTCTCCTTTCATAGATGAGGAAGATGAGGCACAGAGAGGAGGGTCTCATATAGCCAGTTAGGTGTCTAGGACAGGTGTAGAGCCTGGGTCTTTCTGACTCCAAGTCCATTGCTGTGTCCCCTATGACACACAGAGCCAGGTTTTGAACCCATGTCTTCTGACTGCAGATCTGGTGCTTCTTTCACAGTGGGGAAGGAGGAGATAAATTAGAAAAGAAAGAGTCTTGTTGGAGGAAGACTGCTTGTGAGATTCCAGTGGCCTGGCTTGGACAGCGCTTGCTTATTAGGCTGTGGTGAAATGATGTTCAATGACATGTCAGTGCCATCTGGACCCACTGATTTGCAGCATGAAGAAGGTTGGACAAAATAGTAGAGCCACAGTAAATCAGAGAGCAGGAAGACCCTCCAAAGCCAGAAGGGACTGGCCAATTCACCTAAGCAGAATTTTGCTGTGAATCTTGCTCATTCTACAAATGGCCAAGGAATCTTTTATCTTAAAATATTAAATTATTAAAATTAAACATTTAACATCAATATTGCATAGTAACTCTTTACATTTAAATTCATTTATTTCAATCCCAAGATGCCCTAACTTTTCCATCCCTCCCTCTAAATCTCCTTTGGGATTCATTCTCATTCCCTTTTACTCTTTACATTTGTAGTGCACTTGGGTTTTTGCACTATTTTTCCACAAAGCATTGTTTCATGCAAATAGGGTCTTTCCAAATTTCTTTTCTATTCTCTTAACTTACTGATTTTAAACTGCCATTAGGTTAATCCATTAAGTTACCTACCATAATTTGACTGCTTTCCCAGCGTGAAATTTCACTTTGTTTCAACAGATAGGTGTTTTGTTTTTGGTACATTCCTGCATGGAATTATGGGTTCTAAGGACATGACTGTTTTTGTATCTTCTAATATATACTGCCAGACTGTACTGCAAAAACATCTTAGAAGTTTATAATTCTGTTCCAAAGAATGAGAATAGTTCTCTGAAACTCTGGCCAGCTGTTTTGCTGTTTTGCTGCTTTTATTTTGTTCATTTGAGGGGTGAAGGTGGTACCTCAAGGCTCTTTTAATTGACATCTCTGGGCTTCCTGTGGTTGAGTATTTTTTCAAGTTATTGTTAGAAGCTTGAGTTTTCTCTTTTAACTCTGTCTGTTCCTATCCTCTGGCCTTTTCTCCACTGTGAACAGGCACTCAGGAATTTTTAAGGTTGGATAAGAGAAAACTAAGAGCTCAGTCTCAGTCAAAAGGCAGGAAAACAGGCACTGGCATCTGTTCTTGGGAGGACTTTCACTGTGCTGAAGGGATTCCAAACTCCAGGAAATCAGGAAACAGTCATGGGGGGCTCCTCAGGACCCAAGGGCAAAGCCGAGGAGCAAGAACAAAGGATTGCACTTCACCTGGGTCCCAATGTCAGCCCTGCTACCTAGTGCGGAAGTCATAATTCACCTTGCTAGGTTCTAGTTTTCTCATGTCCTAGGGTAGAACTAGAAAGAGGAGTTCCAAGATCCTCTCACTTCCAGAGTCACGATTTTATCAATTCCAGTTCTGACACTCACTACAAGTATGGTTATAGACCAGTCAACCAATGCTCATTTTCCTCAACTGTAAAATGGAGACAGAATTCTCACATTACCTACTGCATTGGTGGTTGTGAAGGAAGTGAATCTTAGAGAACTGGTGATTACTACTACTGTGATTATACAAATCAAATGAACAGACCCAAGGATCACAAGTAACAGGGTGTGACAGAGGGTGTGTCTGCCCCCTTTTCCTTTTCTCTTATCCCCAAATCTCTAATTTTCTCAGTCTTTACACTTTTGCATTTCATTCTTGACCCTATTTCTTATCTTCCTGCTTGGAAGCTTTCTGGTTCAGTCTTTCTCAAGTGCAGGTCCCATGTCTGGGACTGCTCACATGGCTGAGTGTTTGCTTTTCTGGGAGACACAAACACAAATATATACACAAATACCAACAGGTTCAGAGACTAAAATAGAGACAACTGCCCACCCATCCTATTTTCTCTTTTTCCTTTCTTTCCTCTCAGGAGGAACCTGAAAGGAAAGAAAATACATCTGCAGGGCCACAAGGGAGATTTTCACTCTTTCTGTCCAACATTCACTTTCTGTGGTCAACCCTCCAGATTGACTATCTACAATTTAAACATTTTGTTATGACTAGAGATCTAGGGAAGATCAGGGCCCTGCCAACTCGGAGCTGTTGGTGGGTCTTTTAGGGCTGATCAGCCAGGACCCTCCTTGGGCCTTGTGGAAGGCAGGGAGGTCAAAAAGAGGAAAGCACTGCCCTCTCTCAGGCTGCTGAGCAGTAGGCCGACAGGCCTGAGTCCTTCAGTCCTTTCTTCAGCTACCAATGTGAACAGCTACTTGATAACATGAGGACAGAAGGCCCAGGACCTGTTGGTATCTAAGAAGGAAACGTGACTCAATCTTAGACTGATCTGAGACAATGAAGCTCAATGGGACCCACAGAGAAGGCTCTGAATCCAAGCTCGCTAAGACTCTGTGTCCTAGACTAGCAGCCAGAACATAATGGAGAAAGTGAATTTGATCACATCAAGAAAAGAATCAGTCCAGTAGGACCTGGCTAAAGAAAATGGTTGGGCTGGAGCAGAAGGTCTCTAAAGACCTCCTGGTCTTTAATCCTACTATAAGAAAAGGGGATACTTAGAGCTGCTTCCACGAGGAGAGACACCCCACCAAGAGGAGAACTAAAGACTGGGCTTCAGGGCTCTGATGGGCTCCCCTATAGGCTAAGGCTAGCATCAGTGAACATAAGGAGATAAAGAAGGTCTCAGGTGGGAAGGACACAGAGAAGCGGGGAGGAGGGCGAGAGGTTGAGGGAAAAGTCTTGGTCTTACGTTGTCTGTTCTTGATGGAAGCCTGTTCTTCCTGAATTGTGGTTTCTGTCATACGGGCAAAAGCTGTGGCAGTAGCACAATACCCATGATGCACCAGGTAGGAAGAGACCATGCTAAAAAAAAAAATAGGGACATTCAAAAAAGGAACTTTGCAAAATAGGATGTGACTGGAAATACCAACTTTTTGAATCATGCTCCTCATTTAAGTTTTCCCCAAAATGTACCCATGGTGGAGGTTTTTACTGTTGTATTGAAAAAGGACACAAGCACTTTAACTCAGTTCATGGAGAAGAAAAGAGCCCTGGGCTAGCAAGTCAGGAGACCTGGCTCAGCCACCAGGGGCCCCCATTCTTGGTATCTATAAAAGGAGAGTAGGACTAGATCAGGAGTTTCTGTTCCAGGCTCTAAGAACTTGTTTTTCAAGAAACTTTGGATAACTGTATTTCAATATAATTGCTTTTCCTTGTAATCTTATGTATTTCATTTTGTGAATTTAAAAACTATTCTGAGATGGGACCCCGAGGCTTTACCAGCCAGTCAGAGGAATGTGTGAGACACAAAGAAGAACAAGAATCCCTGGACTAGAACAAAAGCCAATGTGAGCCAAGGAAGCAGTGGTTATGGAGCCCAAGGCCCTAGGTCTCCTTCTGGCTCCCCGAGACCTGGGGCAAGACCTTCACCTTCCAAAGTCAGGCTCCTCCTCTGTGAGATGACCTTTAAGGCTCCTTAGCCTATGCCTGCCAACCTGTAAGGTTCCTTCTAGTTCTAACACTCCATCCAAACACTGGATTTGGCTCCAATAGGTGCCAGAAGGGTGGTCAAGTCTGTGGTGAAGCAGGCAGCTGATCAAAATGGATGCAACGCCTAGTGCTCACTAGTGTGATGTTCCCAAGCACATTTACAAAGCCAAGACATCACTCTGGGAACAGCTTCCTTGAGGGACCCTCAGGGACATTACAATCAGAAAAAGAGTCAATTTCTCCGCTATGTACTTCCTCAAACGACACTGAGAAGCAGCCTTAATGTAATTTAGCTTGAGAAAGCCTGCAGTGCAAGCATGTTTTCAGGAGATATTAGAATCTTTCCTCTTACTGCCCCATAACGGGCCAGGCTGGCTGTGCTGATTTCTTGTAGACATATCACTCTCACTGTACTCTATTAAGCCTTCAGAAATGCTGGCTTTGCCCCTAACTGAGAAACCATCTAATCTGCTTGTCACTGAGCAAGAGCTGGGGGAAGGTAAGGTCAAGTTAGATTTTCTAAAACCAATCGTTAAACCTACAGGGGAGAAGAATGTACAGAAAATTGCGACGAACAGTTTTGAAAAGCCTACTCAGTACGAAGCTACATCCCTAAGTCCACATCACCTCCAGAGGGCTGTGAAAAGTCAAAAAGGGCCTACATAATGGCCCACACATATGCAGATGTACATATGTACACATTTATATCTGGGTATGCACCTGGATATACCTCTGTAGGCCTTTTCTATTCATGCCAATGTGCGCAAAGTATTAGACTGATTTCAAGAATTTAAAGGAATGCCATGTGGAAAAGGGCAGAAAGAGATCAATGCACAGACCTTATAAAGGAGCAGAGAGATGGGAGACAGTGAGGTGTAGTGGAGAGAGAGCTAGACACGAAGATATGGAGAGTCAGCAGACATGAGTAGGAATCCTAGTTTTGAAATCTATTAGTTCTGTGACCAAGGACATAGAAGCACATGGGCAAAATGGAAATAACAGTACTTGTGAACTAGATTGTTATACGGAAAATGTCTCATAAATACATTTTTTCAATGTTTATTTATTTTTAGTTTTCAACATTCATTTCCACAAAATTTTGAGTCACAAATATATCTTATAAATCTTAAAGCACTACAGAAATAGGAACTACTACTACTACTACTACTATTCAACTCCACATAATACAAAGAGGACTTTTTAACAACTAGGACTATCTGACACAGGATGTTTTGCTAGGTAGTAAGTTCCTCATCACTAGAAAGATTCAAATACAGGCTGGATCATCATGGAAGAGCAGCAGAGGGTGAGGACTCAGATTCTTGCACTGGGTGGGACACTAGATCTGATGACCTCCTTCTAAGAGTGTCTGGCTATGTATAAGCATGTGTAGGTTTGTGGGCAATCTTGTGCATCTCTGTGTATGAGTGTATACATGCTCCTTTCTTAGAGACAGAATCCTTTCAAATGACAGCTCTGTTAGTCAGTCTTCCCTACTCAAGTCAGCTTCAAGAAATTCAGCACCCAAAGACTTTATATAGAAACATTTTATTACTAACTGTTGGGAGCTAGCTCAATGTAGCTTGGAACAATCATGTTCATTCAGTGAAAAAACAGACTTACTTTCAAAGGCAAATGGCAGATAGAAGCCTACAGGTTCAGTAATTAGGTTTTCTTTATTTTAATGTTTCTCTGATGGAAACAAATGAGTCCTTGGAATCCTCTCAGACAATCCTATGGGCAAAGTATTTAAATAAGGTGTGTGTGTGTGTGTGTGTGTGTGTGTGTGTGTGTGTGTGTGTGTGCCTGTGTATGTGTGCATGCGTGCACCTACCAACCCAGCAAAACAAGGCAGGACAGGAGATGAATGGCCTGATGCTGCTCACATCTGAACTCTCACGATACCAGGAGGTTTCACTAAGGCTTGGTCTCTCTTCTCCCCAAGATCAAGAATGGGTCCATCTTCTCTAAAGACCATCATGTTTGGGAGGGAATAAAAATGCTTTCGGTTTACAAGGTGCTTTCCTCACAACCACCCTGTGAGGGAGGTAAATCTAAGTATTATGTTCCTTTAGTAGAAGTTTAGGGATGAAGCTCTGCCCATGGTCACACACAGAGGCAATGAGTGTCAGAGCCCAGAGAAAAGCAACAAGTAAAGGGGACTCTGACCAGTAGGGACTTTATCCCCATCCCTGGCTGGCTCTAGGTCCACTCACCAGGTTCATTTGACAGCTTCAAACAAAGAGAGCAGTTCTAAGTAATAAGAGCTGCTTATCAGCTCCTGGAGGCTGCCACTATACCCCAAGGAGATCAAAAGAAACCTTGGCTGTTTTGTTTTTTTTAATGTGAGGTCAAACAGGGATCAGGAGGTTCTGAGGCTTAGGGATAATCTGATGGCATCATCGCCCCCCATAAAGTCCCCAGGTGAGGGCCTCCACTTCCGCTATAGGACCTAGAGACAGTGAGTTCACATAGCTACTGAACGCTAAGACTCTTAAGTCACTGACAAGGACAATTAAACCCTTTCCTTCTTTGTCTAACCTGTAAGAATGGTGAGAGACCACAGGAAGTTAGGATGAGGATGCACAGACTGGTAGAACATGGGGCACAGAAGAGGGAAATGATCCTGCCAAAATCAGGCTCTAAAACAGAGAGTGAGGCTATGACTCAAGCTGAGATGATGTACCTTCTCCTAAAGCTTCATCATCCATCACAATGACTGCTCCAAAGACTTTAAGGATCAGTTAGGGAGCCTGGGCCAGAGCCTCCTGTGCCCCTACACTAGCTACATTTCCAACATACAATAAGAATAAAGTCTCTTTTAGTCTTTTGGTCTTAGGCAGGTTGTCTTCAAATACAGGCTGGGGCTTCACAGATTCTTAGAGGAGAAAGAAGCCAAGAGGAACACCAGAACTTCCTCTCCCCAACCTCACCCCTAATACAAGCAGGAGTCAAATACTGACAGGGACCCCCTTTGGGCAACATTCAGTCCAGAGTTCCTTCATTATTTGAGCCATTACCTGGGGATTCTAGGAGCAAAAACAGTTTGGCCAAAGTAAAAGAGAGCCCAGGATGGCGGTAGGCCCAAGTTTTGTCCTTGAGATCAATTCAGTGAAAGCTGGAATCTTAAGAGCCAAGAGACTCTGTCCTAAGGCTGTGGTGATGAAAACAGACATGAGGAGGTTTGGGGGTGGGCCTGGTAGGGATGACATAGGAGCAGCTGGCTGGGGCCAGAAAAAGATCAGGGAAAAAGGACTCACTTCTGCAGCATGGCTTGCCACTCCCCAAGCCTGTCACCAATGGGAAAACGCTTGATGGTTCCCTGAATCTTTGCTCTCCATTCCCTCATGTAGTCCTCAATGTCAAACACAAAGGGTTGTTGCCCAAAGTTGGCGTCTACAATCTCCCCAGGAGTCTGCAAGCCCACTGTGGGGTATAAGTTTGCCTAGAAAGAAAAAGGAACATTGGTTAGAAAATTAGTCTCAGGGGAGATCAAAGCAGGCCAATACCACCAGGAATGGGACTAGGTGAGTTGGGACAGATGACTGACACTCTGGAGAGCTAGGAGAAGAGGACTCATTTCAGGAGAGCCCTTGGGTGGTCTTGGGGTAACCAGCCTGAAGACATGATGGGGCGGGTTACACCTTGGACAGATGAGGACGTGAGCCCTAGTCTCCTCAAGAGCTTAGCCACTTCACTAGGAGAACACAAAGAGAGACAGAGAGAGACACAGAGAGAGAGAGGAAGAGGGAGAGGGAGAGGGAGGGAGGGAGGGAGGGAGAGAGAGAGAGAGAGAGAGAGAGAGAGAGAGAGAGAGAGAGAGAGAGAGAGAGAGAGAGAGAGAGAGAGAGAGAGAGCAAGCTCCAAGGGTAAAGGTTCATGGGGGAGACTACTGGACCCAATCCAGATTCTTTCTGGCTTAAGTCCTTCCTCCCACTCTAGCCTACCAAGACTCTCCAGGATGGGGTGGCCAAAAAATCAGCAAGGCCAGGTCATGCTGCACCCAATAAAATGCCATAAGTTAGAAAGTCTATAGCAAAAACCTCTTCTCCAGGCTTCAGTTTCCTCATTTGTAAAACATGGGGATTGAACTGGATGATTATAAAGGTTTCTTTGCACTCTAGATCCAATGATGCCATGAAGGGGAAAAAGGGAGCATAAATTAGCCAGAGAAGGAACTATGAGCCCCTCTCCTACCCCTAAACAGCACTTATCTGGGATCTCACACATACTGGATCTCCAAGTTAGCTCAGAGGATTCCAAGTGATGTTAAGAGTCCCTGGAAAGTAGTGGGGGGATGAGAAGAAAAAGAGGAAAAGTTGAATAAAATTAAATTAGTAGCATCTTCTCACCCCTCATCACACCAGACTGATTGGGAAAAGAAGTGAGAATGTCCATGGGTCCTCAACCCAGTCTTATTCAACTTATTCAACCAACTCCTTGCTACTGGGATTTGAGAAATCTCCTGCCTAATAAATGGGGTCAACCTCCAAGGCTCAGTCTTAAGATCCTATCCACACTGATGGTTTCCATGATCATCCCTCTGCTGATGTCTAGAAAATCTGCATTTATAGCACAGATGACCCATCTATTTACATTTGCTTATAGAGCATCCTCACTGAGCCAAATCACTTCATAAAAGATTACTACAGTAGGCTCTAATCTTTTAGAAAGACCTCAGTCAGAGTAGTCTTCTTTAAACAAACCCTTTATCAGCTCAAAAACCTTCAATAGCTCCTTACTGTCTATAAGATGAAGTTCAAATTCCTTAGCCAGGTATTAAAGGGCCTTTGTCAAGGGCCATCCCTACCTTCTCAAAATTTATGTTAAATTTCTCCTCATGAGAACTCTCTGCTCTAGTCAGACTTAATTTCTTGAAACTGTTCACTCTTATACTTTTCTTCACGTTACTGACTCCAATAAAAATGTCTTTCTCCTTTATCAATCTAATTCTCATGCTTCCATCAAGGCCCATCTCAGAATCTATTAGCCCCATGAAGCTTTCAAGTAGCCCCCGTTCACAAAGATCTTTCCAGTCTATGAATCCCTAAGGTGCTTGTCATCTGGACCATACATCAGAACACTGAATTCTATTTACCTTACCAAATTCTTTGGCAGTCTAAGCTCTATTCTGCACTATCTGCTTCCTCTGACTCCCTAACAGGGACAGTGCTGTCTACTCCCCAGTCACCTGTATGATGGCCTCTTCATTGGGCTGTTTCTATTCACAAGGTAGTAAACCAACAGGGAAAAGCAGGTAATAAGAAATAAGTAAAATAAAGAAACTTGACCAATAATCTCTGCTCAGCTACTAATAATAACTGTCTGGCCTGGAGCAATTCCCTTTCCTCCTTTGGGCCTTGGGCTTCTCGTTTTTAAATTGAGGGAGTTGGATCAGCTCTTAACATCCCAGGGTCTTACTGATAGATGAAACTAAGAAACTGGGGAAAAGATATGGGAGAATGAAAATAAAACATGCTGTTTTGGGGACAGCCAAGGTCCTAACATTTCTTCCCTACTCATTCTTCACCTAAAGTCAATGCTCTTTTTCCAAACAGTATGATGGTTTCTATGCCAAGTGGCCAGAGAGTCCCAATGGAACTCAGGAGAATGGAACAACTTCATAAATCAAACTGAGGTTGAGGGGTAATGTCTTTGATGGTCATAATAATAGGGACCACAGTGCAATCTATTTAAATAAGTAGTAGGATCCAGGAAGGCTTAGGTCAATGCTGGAGACAAAGAAAAAGTAAGTTCCTTTTTCTTGACTTCTGTCTTATTATTAGTAGGTTAGTGAGATCAACTTTTCTATTACTTCCTAGCAGAACAGAGGGATCCTTTTCCCAAAGGCCCTAACAGAAGCATTCACCAAAAGAAAAAAAAAGCTACCTAATCCAGCTCATTGGTAATCCAATTTCTTTTCCTTCTCAAACTATCCAGTTCTGGAGAATATTTGGCAATCAACAAATATTTACTGAAGACTATTGCTGGAGGGAGGGGGAAACACAAGAGAAAAGCAAAATTTATTCTGTGTTCCCAGTGAGATCCATTAGGCAACAAATGATGATTTTGTTCAGAGTGAAGTAGCTGTAAATAAGGCTGGAGAAGTAAGTCTCAACCTTGCTGTCAAGATCCTGCTGCCCTCCAACAAAGGCTCTTCCATCCCCTGTTCTCTCACTCCCCAAGAGTCTGAATCTTCCTTGCTCCTCCTTGTTTTCAGACCCCCACACTTATTTGATAAGCCTGCTTCTTGGACCATCCCACCGATTTACATAATCCTCTCCCCCAAGCTACCCTGCTAGTTTCCAGGCCCATTTCTCCAGTTCTTGTTTCACAACCTTCCCTTGCACATTGTACCTCACCATTAGCTGTGTGATGCTAGCAAATGTATACAGACTTCTCAGACTGATCACCTCCACTCCACTTCAGTTGCAGCCTAGTGTGGCTCTGTCTTCTGTATTCTTATTCCTAGATCTGTTCCAAGATATCCAAACCTGAAATTCCCCATCTGACCACAAAATCCTTTTTCTCCATGCTCTTCCCTCACTTCTACTAAATCTTTCCTTTGTCTTCATTGGGACCCATACCATCTCTCCACATCTCCCTCTTCCCAGATCACCTGCCTCATCATCCAGGATGGAGCCCCATTTTCAGTTGTGCCTACATCTTTTCCATGAAATAAGACCTTCCCTGCTCAATACTCACAGTACTTACAGTGACCATATGAGAGACTTTATCACTTTCTACTTTAATTATTTGGTATTCTTGTCAATGATCAATGATAATTTTTTGAATAAATAATTCCAAAGCCACTCAGAAGAACTTACTATATATATAGCATGCAAGAGGTTTTCAGCAAGCTAATGAGCTGCAGCAGAGAGGAAGGAAAGAGGATCTGGATGTGGAGGAATTGCAAGAAGGAACTGATATAAACTAGTAAATCTGACTTTTGCTAATGATTGTTTCTCCTAATACCTCTTTCTACTATTTCAACAAACTCACAGACAAATGGAAACTTTCATGGAAAAAAATTTTGGTTGGTAATGACTGTCTTTTGCAGGGACAGTACCTGGAAAGTGAGGCAGAATACAGATATCTATCTTTCACCCCTCAAAAAGGAGTGAAAGACCAGTGCCTCTTTCAAAACCCTAGTATACCTGAGACTATAGATCCCCCTGACTCCTATCAGAAGAAGGGCTCTTCTCTTTTCTGTGGCATTTCCTTAAATAGAAGCTAGAATAATGAATGTGAAAGGTCAGGGTGTGTCTCCTATGCCAGGCCTGGTACAGCACAAGCTCAAGTGCTTCCAGATCAGAGCAGAGCAGCTAACAATAAAACCTAAGTTACCTGTGATCTCCAACTTTCCTGTCTGAAGTGCGGGCATCTGCTGGCTCTTTCACTGAGGCTGACCTCAGCCACATGTTGTGATAAATCCACTGACATGAAGGTGTAAACAACTAATAGACTAAAAAGGGGAACTTTCCTACAGGGATACTGAAAAGTAGTTACTGAACGAAATTGCCAAATGGTGGAATGTCTTGGGGGAGAGGGGGAGGAGGTCAGAGGAGTGTTAGTATTCAGAAGATTTTTCCCAATTCTGGACAAGATGAGCCTCAGCCTAAACCAGTCTAACAGACAGTAAAACAGGGAATTTAGCATAGTTTACTGGCAAGCAGCTACATACCCCCTGGACCAACCCTTCCTCGACTTTGTAAGAGGCTTGGCACTCCATGAGGCTTAGTAAAAACAAAGAAGATGTGGGGTGGAACAGCCAATGTTTCAGAATCCCTGTATGTGATGGAGGTAACTCTACATTTCACAGTGTGATAGAGATCTGCCCTATGGCGGAGCAACAAGAAAGACTGGGTGAACAGACAGCATTTTGATCTCAAATCACTTTTCACTGGGACCAGCCCTTTCTCCCTGCAGGTGTGGATGCCCTCTCTTGCCATACCATTTGTTAGAAAACAGAGAAAAGGTTGGTACTTACCGGGAGGTCTGTAAAAGCTATACCTGCAAGGAGAGAATGAGAATCATTAAAAAGAAGCTAAAAGGAAGGAGGAGATACCAACCTGAGGCCTGAAAAGGTAGCGGTGTGTGTGTGTGCGTGTGTGTGTGTGTGTGTGTGTGTGTGTGTGTGTGTGTGTGTGTGTACACAGAAGACGCACATGCATATATAAATTACTAAATTTGTAATTAGCAAAAAGATGGAGGGAGGGGGAAAGGGGAATTTCTAAATGGGGTTATCATACTAGTAGGAGTCCTTCCTGTTCCAGTCTTGCTCCCCCTTGTTTTTCAGTACTCAAAAGAATTCTTGCTTCCCTTTATTTCTCCTTATTAACCCTAAATTTGACAAGTAGTTGTTAAGTACTTGCTACTGTGCAAGGTCCTATGAATGAAAAGATAAAAAACAGCTCATGTCCCTAAGGAGGAATAGGAAATAGAAACAAAAAGGTAAAAGAGAGAGTGCGACAGGGGAGAAAGCATTTAATGTGGTGAGGTGGGATGGGGGGGATAATGGCAGGAGGGTATAGAAACCAGGGAAGATGACATAGATGAGGTGGGACCTAGAAGGAAGAGATGAAAAAGAAGGGCATTTCAAACCTGTGGGAAGGTCCGTTCTAAATCAGGAGGGCAAAGATAGCAAGAACAGTCACAAGAGGAAAAATAGGAAACAAGCTGCAAAAGGTCAACTGCAGAGAGTCTTAACTCCCTTTGTGTATTGTTCTCCTTACTTTACTGATACTGTTCAGTCATCTCAGTTATGTCCAACTCTTTGGGATTCAATTTGGAGTTTTCTTGGTAAAGATACTGGAGTAAATGGTTTGCCATTTCCTGCCCCAGGTCATTTTATAGATGAGGAAACTTAAGGCAAACTAGGTTAAATGCCTTAGCCAGGGCCACACAGCTACTAAATGTCTGAGGCTAAATTTAAACTCAGGTCTTCCTGACCCAGGTCTGGCATTCTATCCATAGTGCCACTTAGCTGATATTCTGTATTAGTTGATGTAAGTCAGAAAGTTTTTTTTTTACTTCAGAATCTTAATTTTATTTTATTATTTTTAAAATTATTTTATTTGTTTTCAGTTTTCTACAATCATTTGATATGTCTTAGATTTTTTACCCTCCCTCCCCGAAATGACAAACAATCTCATATAGGCTCTACACATACGTTTTCACCTTAATCATGTTGCATAGAAGAACTGAAATGAATGGGAGAAATTACACAACAAAACAAAACAAAACAGAAGAGAAAATGATCTGCTTAATTCTGTGATCCTATTCCATAGCTCTTTCTCTGAATGTGGAAGGTGTTTAGCCTCAAAAGTCCATTGGGAATTTTTGAGGTCCTTACATTGCTGTGAAGGACTAAGTCTACCAGAAAATTTTCTCGCACACTGTGATTGTTACTGTGTACAAAGCTCTCCTGGTTTTCCTCCTTTCATTCAGCATCAGTTCATGTAAAGCCTTCCAGGCCTCTCTGAAGTCTTCCTTTTCACCATTTCTTCTTCTCTCTTATAGCACAACACTATTCCACTACATTCATATGCCACAACTTGTTCAGCCATTCCCCAACTGATGGGCATCCCCCTGATTTCCAGTTTTTGGCCACCACAAAGAGAGCTGCTGTAAATATTTTTATATATGTAGGACCCTTTTCCATTTTTATGATCTCTTTGGGATAGAGTCCCAGAAGCGGTATTGCTGGGTTCAAAGAGTATACACATTTTTGTAGCCCTTTGAGCATAGTTACAAATTGCTCTCCAGAATAGCTGGATCAGCTCAAAGCACCACCAACAATGAATTAGTGTTCCAACTCTCCCACATCTTCTCCAACATTTATCATCTTCCTGTTTTGTCACGTTAGTCAATCAGATAGGTGTGATGTGGTACCTCAGAGTTGTTTTGATTTGCATCTCTCAAATCAATAGTGATTTGGAGCATATTTTTATATGACTATAGATAGCTTTCATTTCTTCCTCTGAAAACTGCCTGCTCATATCCTTTGACACCAATTTTCCCAAATATTCTACATAGTACTGAAATTAATTGTCCTTTAAATGTTTGATAGAATTTACTTGTAATTAGCTGGTCCTAGAGATTTTTTCCTAGGGAGTTCATTGGTGGTTTGTTCAATTTCTTTTTCTGAGATGGGGTTATTTAAGTGTTCAACTTCCTCTTTTGTTAACTTGGGCAACTAATATATTTTTAAAAATATTCATCCATCTCATTTAGATTGTCCAATTTATGGGCATACAATGAGCAAAGTGATTTCTAATTATTGTTTTAATTTCCTTCTCGTTAAAGGTGAGTTCACCCTTTTCATTTTTCATATTGGTAATTTGGCTTTCTTCTTTTTTTCAAATCAAATTGACCAAAGGTTTATCAATTTTATTGGTTTTTTCATAAAACCAATTAGTTTTATTTGTTACTTCAACAGTTTTCTTAATTTCAATTTTATTAATCTCTCCTTTGGTTTTCAGTATTTCTAATTTGGCATTTACTTGGAGATTTTCAATTTGTTCTTTTTTTAGCTGCATGCCCATACTGATCTCTTCTTTCTCTATTTTATTCATTTAAGCATTCAAAGATATAAAACTTCCCCTAAGAACTGCTTTTGTAGCATCCAATGAGATTTGATAGGTTATCTCATTATTGTCATTCTCTTGAATGAAGTTGCTGTTTCTATGATTTGCTATTTAACTCATTCTTCAGGATTAGATTATTTAGTTTCCAATTAATTTTTGGTTTATCTTTCCATGGCCTTTTATTACATATAATTTTTATTGCACTATGATCTGAGAAGGATGCACTGACTATCTCTGTTCTTTCTGCGTATACCCCAGTACACGATCAGTTTTTGTATACATGCCATGTACAGCTGAGCAAAAGGTATATTCCTTTCTATCCCTATTCAATTTTCTCCAGAGATCTATCATATCTAACATATTCAGAGTTTTATTCACCTCCTTAACTTCTTTCTTGTTAATTTTGAAGCTAGATTTATCAAGTTCAGAGAAGGAGAGGTTGAGGTCCCCCAGTAGTATAGTTTTGCTGTCTTTTTCTTCCTGTAACCCTTAACTTCTCCTCTAAGAATCTGGATGCTATACCACTTGGAGCATATATGATTATGCATCACTGTTTACGGTGCCTGTTAGGATATAGTTTCCTTCCTCATCTCTTTTGATTAGATCTATTTCTGCTTTTGCTTTGATTGAGATTAGGACTGCTATCCCTGCTTTTTTTACATCAGCTGAAGCACAAATATTCTGCTCCAACCTTTTACTTTTACCCTGCACGTTGTAAACAAGATATTGGTGGGTCATGGTTTTTAATCTATTCTGCTATCAGTCTCTGTTTTATGGGAGAGTTCATCCATTCACATTTACAGTTATGATTACTATCTTCCCTCCATCTTCTTTCTCCCCATTTATACTTTTAGTTCTCCCTCCATCTTCTTTCTCCCCATTTATACTTTTACTTCTCCCTTCTCCCTTTCCCCCACAAGTTTTAATTTTTGACCACCACCTCCCTCAGTCTTCCCTCCCTACTTTCAGCTCCCTTCCCTTTAACTCCCTTTTCCCCTTACTACTTCTCTTCCTTTTGGCTTCCCTCCCTTTTCTTTTCCCTTTTCCTTATTTCCTATAGAAGCTAGCCACATTTCTATACTTAACTGAGTTTGCTGTTCCCTCCTTGAACCAAATCAGATGAGAGTAAATCTCAAACAATGCTTATCTCCCTCCCCTCTTTCCCTCTAATGTAATATGTTTCTGTGCCACTTCCTGTGATGTAATTTACCTTTTTCTGCCTCCTCCTTTTATATCTCCCCTTACAATCCCTTTGCACCCTTAAATCACATTTTTATCATCACATCATTTACTATATACTCACTTCCTCTATGCACATCTCTTTTATGTATAATAATAAATATACATTTCTCAAGATTAACAAAAGTATCATTTTCCCTTATAGGGATGTAAACAGTTTGCCCATCTTGAATAACAAGTTTTTTTTTCCCTCCTGTTTACCTTTTTATGCTTCTCTTGAGACTTGTGTTTCAAGATCAAATTTTCTATTGAGCTCTGGCTTTTTCATCAGGAAGATCTAGAAATCCCTTTTTTATTGAATGTTCATCTCCTTGTCTGAAATATTATGTTCAGTTTTGCTGGGTAACTGATCATTGGTTGTAGTCCCACCTACTCTGCCTTATGGAATATCATATTCCAATCCCTTCAGTATTTTAATGTAGCAGCTACAAGATCCTGTATGATCCTGATTGTAGCTCACCAATATCTGAATTGTTTCTTTCTGGCTGCCTACAATATTTTCTCCTTCACTTGATGGTTCTGGAATTTGGCAATGATACTTCTTGGTGTTTTAAGTTTGGGATCCCTTCCAGGAGGTAAATGGTGGATTCTTTCAATGACGATTTCAGGATCTAGGACTTTTGGGCAGTTTTCCTTGATGATTTCTTAGAAGATATTGTTCAGGCTCTCTTTTTCATTATGGCTTTCTGGTAGACCAATAATTTTTAGATTTTCTCTCCTGGATCTATTTTCCAGGTCAGTTGTTTTTTCAATGAGATATTCTACATTTTCTTCTATCTTGCCATTCTTTAGATTCTGTTTGACTTATTCCTGATATCTCATAGAGTCATAAGCTTCTATTTGCCCAATTTTAATTTTTAACAGATTGTTTTCTTCAGTTCATATTTGCATCTCCTTGTCCATTTGTCCAATTGTTCCTTTTAAAGAGTTATTTTCTCCAGTTTATGTACTTCCTTTTCCATTAGTCCAATTTTCCTTTTAAATTCTTCTATGATTCTTTTGTCATATTTTTAATATCATTGGTCAGTTTTTCTTCTATTTCCCTAATTTAGCATTTAAAATCCTTCTTGAGCTCTTCTAAGAATGCTCTTAGGGCTTGAGACTAGTTCATATTTTCTTCTAAAGTTTCAGATGGAAGTACAGTCACAATGCTGCCCTCTCTGGTATTGGTGTTTGGTCCTTGTCCCCACAGAAAGATTCTATGATCTTATCTTTTCTGGTTTGCTTCTTGCTCAGGATGATGGCACTTTTCTTGGCTTTTAAAGCAGATCTCTGCTTCTGGGGCAAAGTGGGTTCTTTCCTACTGTTCTTGTGTTTAGAACTTGAAGCTTTGTGTATTGTGGTCTCTGATTCTTTCAGTTAAAGGCTAGAATGCTGTAGCTTACCTGCAGCTGATCTGGTTGATGTGTCAAAGCAGAGACCAGGTGAAGTCCTTCTGAGTTTCCCCGCACCCTTTGAGCTAGTTCATTTAAGTGTCGGGGAAGGGTAGTCTGACCATAGGAGGTTTCCTCTCCTGAGCACAGGCAGGCTCAGTGTGGTGAAACAGTGTTTGCACTAGTGTCTTCCCTATTGCCTTGGCTGTGCTGAGGCATACTTAAGGTCCTGGTGCTGACGATTACAGCTCTACCCTCCTGGGGGGAATCAAGATCTCCTCCCAGTTCACTGAGGTGGGACTATCTGGGACAGCTCCAGTCCTGCACTGTTCCCCTTCAACCACAGCAAGAGGGACGCCCCCCGTTTTGTGATTTTCTTAGCCTCAAGGGCTAAGAGACTGTTTACCCTTTTGGCTGATCCCACTGTCCCAGGATTTTTCCTGGGGAAATATTCTATAGGTTTTTCAAGGTTCACAAAGGCAGGGGTAGAGCATTTACCAATCCCTCTGCCATCTTGGCTCTCCCAGAAGGTTTTTCTTAAGGTTAACCAAATTATATATGCTTTAGTTTAAAATGCTTTGGTCTTGATACTAGTGTGAAGAAAGAATATGTCTAGATGATAAATTTTAGTTGGGATACTTGTGGTTTAGTCTCAATTAGCATCTTTTCTCCCTTAGCAGATATGTGAACCTATCAAGCTTCCTGGGAACTATTTGGAGTCAGCATATACAGAAATGTAGGGTAAGGGTTGGGTGGGGGGAATTGATGACTAATTAAGCATGAGATGTTTGTCTGAACTTGTACTAGTAATAATAGAAAGAACTCAAGTCTGTTACTGTGCTTTAATGTTTACAAAATTCTTTCTCCATAACAACTCACTCCCAGGGAGGTAGGTAACACTATTATCTATACATTCAAGCCTAATCTCTCTCCTAAACTACAATAACACATCACCAACTGCTTTTGGGACATTCTGTCCAAACATCCAATGTCTTACAAGCATCTCAAATTCAAAATGTTTATAAAAGATCACATTATTCTTTTCCCCAACCCTCCTCTCTTCCAAACTTCCTTATTACTGATATCAATCCTTCCAGGTTCTCAAGATTCCTGGATTTTCTTATTCACTGAATCCATCCCATCAATAGCCAAATTTCATTGATTCTATTTCCACAACACTTCTCACAGACATTCCATTTTCCCTGTTTCATTCAACTTCTACCCTAACCAGGCCTTTATTACCTTTTTTTGTGAAGTATAATAAAAGTATTTTTGGTTGTTTTTGGTATTATTAACTTTTTTTTTTAATAGGGGAAGAAAATCATAGCTTCATATACTGTGTAACCCCTTTCTCAAAGGGACAGAGGTCTTGAAATCATAATCCAGTCCATAATGTAGTCCAGTCCTACACAACCTATAGCCCACAGGTCACTTATGGTCTACAGGAGGGAGGTTGTGCTGGTTGTTCAGGCCTGATCTAGTCCCTCTTTTTTCAAAAGATAGACATTGTGTTGGACTTAGAATCATTTCTCACTTAAGACACAAGATTGAAAACTCCATAGACCACTACTTTCTTCCACAATATCCACAGTATGCTGAAGACACCAGGATACTCTGAAGGTATCTAAATGAAATAGCTTTCTAGGGGCAGTTAGGTGATATGATAGATAAGAGCACCAGGCCTGGAATCAAGAAGACATGAGTTCAAATTCTGCCTTAAGACACTTACTAGCTGTGTAACCCTAAGTAAGTCGCTTCACCCTGCTTGCCTCAGCTTCCTCATCTGGCAAACCACTCCAGTATCTCTGCCAAGAAAACCCCAATTGGGTTGGGCACCCAATAAAGAATTGGACACACTGAAATTAGTCCACCACTACCATCACCACCATAACAATAACAACTACCTCTAGTCCTAGTCCCAGTCCTCCTTACTCCACTCAGCTGCCAAGATGATTTTCCTCAAATGGAGGTATGCTAATCTTATCTTCCACCTTATCCACCCCTCAACTCACCCTCTACACACCCAATATTAACTCCAGTGGCTCCCTAGTACCTTTAAGATCAACCATAAGTCTTCCATTTGGTGTGGTCACTTCTTAATGCCCCAGATTTCTTAAACTTTCCTCCCTTCCACCCACTCTGTGATCCCACAATTCCAATCTACTACTCAGCTACTTTCTGCTCCTCCCTCCTCATGACACTGTGCTGGCCAACTCCCATGCCTGGAATTCCACCTTTCTGGCCTGTGAGTCTTTGTTTTCTTCTATTCTTCAAGACTTTGCCCAAATGCCCCCTTCTGCAGGAGGCTCCTCTCAATCCTTTCCCTAAGTCACAGGAGGCTTCCTTCTCCTCTGATAAGTTTGAGACTTTTTTACTTGATTTTAGAACTGTCCAATTCCATCAGGGTTAGAATGAAAGCTCTGGGAAAGCAGGGAGCGTTTTGTACCCCCAGGGCTCTGCACAACACTTAACAAAGTATTGGTTCACTGATGGTTTTTTCTTTTTTTTCTTTAATAGTTTATTTATTTTTAGATTTCAACATTCATTTCCACAAAATTCTGAATCCCAATTTTTCTCCCCATCCCTCCCCTCACCCATAACACCTTGCATGCTGATTACCCCTTCTCTCAATATGCCCTCCTTTTTATCACAGCTCACCCTTCCCTTAAGCCCATCCTCTCTCTTTTCTCATAGGGCAAGATAAATTTCTATGCCCCATTACTCGTATTTCTTATTTCCCAGTTTTATGCAGTAACAATTTGCAATATTCGTTTCTAATACTTTGAATTCCAACTTCTCTTCCTCCCTCCATCCCCATCCATCCCCACTGAAAAAGCAAGCAATTCAATACAGGCTATATATGTCTCATTTTACAAAAGACATCCATAATAGTCATGTTGTGTAAGACTAACTATATTGCCCTCCATCCTATCCTTTCCCACCCTTTTTTTCTATTCTCTCATTGGACCTTGTCCCTTCCCAAAAGTGTTCACTTCTGGTTACTCCCTTTTCTCTCATTTACCCTCCCTTCTATCATCCTCCTCACCACATTTGTCCCCTTCTCCCTTAGTTTCTTGTAGTGTAAGATAGATATTCATACCAAATTGAGTTAGCATGTTATTCCCTCCTTAAGCCATATGTGAAAAGAGTAAAAACTTCACTTTCCCCCCTCACCTCCTCCCTTTTCTCCTCCATTGAAAAAGATTTTTCTTATCCCTTTTATGAGTGATAGTCTGCCCCATTCCATTTCTCCCAATATTTTCCCCCCTCACCCCTTAATTTTATTTTATTTATAGATATCATCTTTTCTGATTCAATTCAACCTGTACTCTCTGTCTACATATGGGTGTGTGTGTGTGTGTGTGTGTGTGTGTGTGTGTGTGTATTCCCTCCACATACCCAAATACTGAGAAAAGTATCAAGAGTTACAAATATTATCTTTCCATGTAGGAGTGTAAACAGTTCAGCTTTAGAAAGTCTTTTATGATTTCTCTTTCCTGTTTACCTTTTCATGCTTCTCTTGATTTTTGTGTTTGAAAGTCAGATTTTCTATTCAGTGCTGGTCTTTTCATCATGAATGCTTGAAAGTCCTCTATATCATTGAATGATTATTTGTTCCCTTGAAATATTATACTTAGTTTTGCTGGGTAGGTGATTCTTGGTTTTAATCCCAGTTCCTTTGACTTATGGAATATCCTATTCCAAGCCCTTCAATCCCCTAATGTAGAAGCTGCCAGATCCTGTGTTATCCTGATTTTATTTCTACAATACTTGAATTGTTTCTTTCCAGCTGCTTGCAATATTTTCTCCTTGACCTGGGAACTCTGAAATTTGGCCACAATATTCCTAGGAGTTGATCAGTGGATTCTTTCAATATTTATTTTGCGCTCTGGTTCTAAAATATCAGAGGCAGTTTTCCTTGATAATTTCATGAAAGATAACGTCTTAGGCTCTTTTTTTTTTTTTTAATCATGGCTTTCAGGTAGTCCCATAATTTTTAAATTGTCTCTCCTGGATCTATTTTCCAGGTCAGTTGTTTTTCCAATGAGATGTTTCACATTATCTTCTATTTTTACAATCTTTTTAAGGTTTTGTTTTGTAACTTCTTGCCTTATCTCATAGTCATTAGTTTCCCTGAACTTCACTCTCATTTTCTTTTTTTTAAAATTTATTTAACTTTTTACATTGATTTTCACAAAATATAGGGTTTCCAAATTTTTTTTCCCCTTTTACCCCTCCCCCCACCTCAATACCCCAAGCAATCTAATTTTCCCTATCTCCAATCTGCCCTCTCTTCTGTCATCCCTCCCTTCTCTTGTCCCCATCTTCTCTTTTCTCCTGTAGAGCCAGATGACTTTCTATTCCTCATTAACTGTATGTCTTCTTTCCCAGTAGCAACAACAATACCAAACAGTTGTTCCTAAAACTTTGAGTTCCAAATTCTCCCCATCCCTCCCCTCCCCACCCATTCCCTTTGGGAAGGCAGGCAATTCAATATAGGTCATATTTGTGTAGTTTTACAAATGACTTCCCTGATAGTCGTGTTGTGTAAGACTAACTGAATTACCCTCCATCCTAATCTGCCCCTCATTGTTTCTCTTCTGTCTTTTTGATCCTGTCCCTCCACGAGTGTTGACTTCAAATTGCTCCCTCCACCCTTTGCCCTCCCTTCCATCATCCCCCCCCTTGCTTATCTTCTTCTCCCCCACTTTCTTATACTGTAAGATAGGTTTTCATACCAAAATGAGTGTGCATTTTATTCCTTCCTTTAGTCAAATGTGATGAGGGTAAACTTCTTGTTTTATTTTTTTTCCTCAGCTCTCCTCTTTTTCCCTCCACTAAAAAGTCTCCTACTTGCCTCTTAAATGACATATAATTACCCCCTTCCATTTCACCCTCTTTCCTCCCACTACATTTCTCTCTCACCATTTATCTTAATTTCTTTTAAGATATGGTCCCATCCTATTCAGTTCAATCTGTGCTCTCTGTCTCTGTATGTGTGTGCATATGTGTATGTGTGTGCACATGCACACATGTACATGTGTGTGTGTGGTCCCACCAACTACCCAGATACTGAAAAGTTTTAAGAGTTAAAAATATTGTCTTTCCATGTAGGAGTGTAAACAGTTCACTTTTGGGAAGTCCCTTAAGACTTCTCTTTGCTGTTTACTTTTTCATGCTTCTTCTCATTCTTGTGTTTGAAAGTCAAATTTTCTTTTCAGCTCTGGTCTTTCCATCAAGAATGATTGAAAGTCCTCTGTTTCATTGAAAGACCATATTTTCCCCTGAAGTATTATACTCAGTTTTGCTGGGTAGGTGATTCTTGGTTTGAGTCCTAGTTCCTTTGACTTCTGGAATATCCTATTCCATGCCCTTCGATCCCTTAATGTAGAAGCTGCTAGATCTTGAGTTATTCTGATTGTATTTCCACAGTACTGGAATTGTTTCTTTCTAGCTGCTTGCAAGATTTTCTCCTTGAGCTGGGAGTTCTGGAATTTGGCCACAATGTTCCTCAGAGTTTCTCTTTTTGGATCTCTTTCAGGTGGTGATCGATAGATTCTTTCAATACTTATTTTGCCCTCTGGTTCTAGAATGTCAGGGCAGTTTTCCTTGATAATTTCATGGAAGATGATGTCTAGGCTCTTTTTTTGATCATGGGTTTCAGGTAGTCCCATAATTTTTAAATTGTCTCTCCTGGATCTATTTTCCAGGTCAGTTGTTTTTCCCATGAGATATTTCACATTCTCTTCCATTTTTCATTCTTTTGGTTTTGTTTGGTGATTTCTTGGTTTCTCGTAAAGTCATTAGACTCCATCTGTTCCATTCTAATTTTGAGAGAACTATTCTCTTCAGTGAGCTTTTGAACCTCTTTTTCCATTTGGCTCATTCTGCTTTTGAAAGCATTCTTCTCCTCATTGGCTTTTTGAACCTCTTTTGCCAATTGAGTGAGCCTATTTTTCAAGGTGTTATTTTCCTCAGCATTTTTTTGGGTCTCCTTTACCAAGGTATTGACCCGTTTTTCATACTTTTCTTGCATCTCTCTCATTTCCCTTCCCAGTTTTTCCTCCAGTTGTCTAACTTGCTTTTCAAAATCCTTTTTGAATTCTTCCAAGGCCTGAGCCCACCCGACATCCCCCTGGGATGTCTGGGGTACTGAGGCCCCACCCTCCACGTCTTTCCCTGATGGCAAGAATATTTCCTCGTCAGATCCGGAAGTCAGGATCATTTGCATCTGTTCAAAAAAACTCTCTATAGTCTTATTTTTCTTTCCTTTTCTAGGCATTTTCCCAGCCAGTTACTTGACTTCTGAGATTCCTGTCCACCCCCGCGTAGATCCGCCCAGCTAGTGCTTGGGGTCTGAGATTCAAATGCGCCGCCCAGCTGCTAATCAATGTGAGCTTTAGTTCTGGTGCTGGGGTGGGGGCAGGGCCGCCTCCCAGGCTCAGTTCCCTCAGGGGCTTTATGCACAGGCCTTCAGTAATAGAGCGGGGTGGGGCAGGGCCGTCTCCCAGGCTCAGCTCCCTCACGTTGTTTATGCAGAGACCTTCAGTAATGAAGATCCTGCCTGCTGCTGGGGGAGCCCGGGCCGCCGCAGCTGCTGCCTCCGCTGCTGCTGCCTCCGCTGCCGCCCACGCCTCTGCCGCTTCCTGCCCCCATCTCTACCGCCGCCGCTTCCTCCCGAGGGGGCCCGAGTCACGGAGACACTCCTCTCCCCCTCTCGTCCAGCCCAGTGTCTCTCTCTCACTGACCTGTAGCTTCTGTGGGTGGAGGGACTTTCCCGTCTGCTGGAGCTTCTGTCCCTGAAGCCTGCTCGGTCAGCTTCTCTGGGGCCACGGCCAGGGCAGCGCTGGGGTGGCGTCCGCTTTCTGGGGCGCGACAGACTCTGTGGACGGCTCTCCAGAGCTCTCTGGAATGGAAATCTCTTCCACTATGTTTATGCACCCCCTCTAGTGATTCATAACTTACAGGGATCTCTTTTTACCTTAATTCTATGCGCTGTGGGTTCGGAGCTCGTAAACGTCCATCTTTTACTCCACCATCTTGGCTCCGCCCCCTCTCCACTCTCATTTTCAAAGATCTATTTTGTTCACTGAACTTTTGAATCTCCTTTTCCATTTGGCTAATTCTGTTTTTTAAAGCCTCCTTCTCCTTCACTGGCTTTTTGGACCTCTTTTTCCAATTGAGTTAGCCTATTTTTAAAGGTGTTATTTTCCTTAGCATTTTTTTGGTTCTCCTTTAACAAGCTGCTGACTTGCTTTTCAAGCTCTTCTATAACCTGAGCCCATTTCATGTTCATTTTGAAGGTACTGGAGGCAGAAGCCTTCACTTTCTCTGACAGTATGCCTTGTTCTTCCTTATCCAAAAGGATGGAAGGAGACACCTGTTTACCAGGAATGTAACCTTCTATGTCTTTCTACTCTGCCATCTTGGCTCCACTATTTTTAAAAAATCAAAATGTAGCCATTGACATTTATCCTTATTAATCTGAGCTTGTTAGTGCAGGCTCTTAACTCCAGGCTTTCAGAATCTTTCTGGACTCTGATTTTATCATCCAGTACATCAGCTCTCCCTCTCTGCCGTCTTCTTCATCTAGGTGGTCAATACCAATGTCCAGCAGGCAGGGACATGTGAGGAAGCACTACAGAACTGCTGTGACTGTGGGTTCCCAACTTCCCTCAGAGGGTATACAAACACCATGATGCTACAACGCTTTCTGGCAAGAGAACAATGCCAAGCTCACTGGTAGGTCATTTTTGAACTTGATCTCTTTGAAAATGAGGCTTATATCTGCCCACTTCTCCCCATTTCCACAACTCCTCAGGGATTACTACCAACAGCAAGTTTAGCTATCACACCTCCACAGTCCTTCTCTCAGTGTCCTAGGCTGTAATCCTACTGCGCAAATACTCTTGAAATCATTTAAAGTAGCTAAATGTTGATAGTGGAGTTATGAACTGATCCCACCAGTTAAGGGAATTCAAGCTGTGGCCCAGCTCACAGCTTGAATCACATGAAGCCCATGGGAGGAGGATCTTGCCAAATGGGTGGAGCAGGAAGGGTGCAGCTGGAAGTGAGAATGAAGTGGAACTGAGAGAGGAGGCAGAGCTGAGGCAGAACAGAGCAGAGTGGTGGTAAGTGAGAGAGGGAGTGATTTTTGCTTAAGGGAGCTTGTTTGTGAGGAGGTCTGACAGAGGGAAGGCTTGGGGATGGCCATCCTCCCTGCATTGACAATGTTTATAGATTTCTTTGTTACTATAATGAATTTGGCTTTCTGGTGTTTGAATAAATGTCTTGGTTTTGTCTTTGAGGAAGAACATCTATATTTTGTGAATTTACCCTGGAAATGCACATGGATACTCATAGCAGCTGCTATGGGTATCACACTGGCACTACAACCATTCTGGAGAGCAATCTGGAACTATGCCCAAAGAGCTATAAGGCTGTATATAACATTTGATCCAGCAACACAACTACTAGGTCTGTGTCTGAGAAAGATTAAAAAAGGGATAAGAACCTATTTGAACAAAAAACATTTATAGCAGCTCTTTTAGTGGTGGTTGAGAATTGTAAACTAAGGAACTGTCCATTAATTGGGGAATACCTGAACAAGTTGTGGTATATGAATGTAATAGAAAATTAATGTGCTGTAAGAAATGACAAGCAGGATGATTTCAGAAAGAAACTGGACTTACATGAACTGATAAAAAGTGAAGTGAGCAGAACCAGAAGAATAAATGTACACAGTAACAGAAATATTGTATGATGAAGAACTGTGAATGACTTAGCTATTCTTAGCAATACAATGATCCAAGATAATCCCAAAGGACTCATGATGAGAAATGCTCTCCACCTTCAGAGAAAAAACTGATGTTGTCTGAACACAGACCAAAGCATGCTATATTTCACTTTCTTTTTTTGTTTGAGTTTCTTGCAGAAAATGGCTAGTATGGAAACGTCTTACCATGACTGCACATACTGTATCAGATTGCTTATCATTTCAGGGAGGAGGGAGGGAAGGAAAGGAGGGATAGAATTTGGATTTCAAAACTTAAATAAAAGGAATGTTAAAATTTTTTTTACATGTAATTCAGGGGAAATTTTTTTTTTTTTTTTTTTTTTTAAGTAGCTAAGTCTTCCCCAATCTACCTGTCTGGAGCTTTAACTTTCAACACTCTATCATTTCTGGTTGGAAAAACATTGCCAGAGAAGCCAGAAGCAAGAGTTAAGGTCTTCCTCTTTGACATGTATCTACAGTACAGTATCTACTCCTAAGGACTATAATTCTTTTTTTGTTCTTGTATCAAATACAGTTTGAAGGGCCTTTGTGTAGCTCTTGGCATTTTGTTCAAAATCCTCAAGTCTAGGCTCTAGGCTCTAGGTTTCCAAAGACTCTACTTATAAATTCACCACCCACTTCTACCATCCCTGTCTCGTGTCTCCAATCTTTTGTGTTTATCCTTTTTTAATGTGACCTTATCAGAGAGCTCCCAGTGAACATCATGCTTTTTTGTTCATTTTTTTTTGAATTAGTAAAAAGTATCACAATAAGCAAGTATTTACGAAGTAATATATACATATATATATATATATGTGTGTATATATGTGTGTGTGTGTGTGTGTGTGTGTGTGTGTGTGTGTGTGTGTGTGTGTAAAAGTGCGGGAGAAGTAAAAGTGTTGGTGGGGGGAAGAATATAAAAGTAATGACCAAATCTGCGGGGAAGAAAAGATTGGAGAAGACTTCCTGGAGATGGCATTTGAGCTAAATTTCAAAGAATGGGGAAGAATTCAATGAGCAGAAATAGAAGATATTCTAGGCATCAGGAATAAAGTAAGGAAAACACAGGGGAATGAGAAGAAGGAAAGGGAGAAAGCATTTATGAACTGTCTATTATGTGCCAGGCACTGTGCTATGTGTTTTGCAAATATGATCTCATTTGTTCCTCACAACAATCCTGAGAGGTAGGTGCTATTATTACCCTCATTTTACAGTTGGGGAAAATGAGGCAAACAGAAGTTAAGTGACTTATCCAGGGTTAAATCTTTGAGGTAGGATTTGAATTCAGGTCTTTCTAACTCCAGTCCCAATGCCCTATCTACTGAGTCACCTAGCTGCAAATGTATGGAAGATGGTAAATAATACAATCTGGCTAAAGAATGAGCATAATATTCACAATATGACATGACTAATGTGGAAATATGTTTAATATGATTGTACATGTACATCCTACATCAGACTGCATGTCTTCTCGGAGGGGGGAAAATATGGAACTAAATCTTATAAAAATGAATACTGAAAACTAAAAATAAATTTTAAAAAAGAAATAGCATAAGATAATGTGGTTAAAGGTAGGATAAGTATGTGGGGGGCATAAACAATCAAAGAAGGAATTGGACATTTATTCAGTAGGCACTACATAGCCTTTGACGACTTTTAAACAGAAGAGCTGTGATCAAGTCTATGCAAAGAAAAGATCCTTGGCAAAAGTGTGACAGACAGATGTAACAAAGGAAAAAGTAGAGGAAGGAAGGTCTTACAGGAAACCATTGCAACAGTCAAGGTGAGGGTCTGGTGGTGGAAGTGGGAATGAGAGAGGAGGAGGTAAAACTATCCATGTATTGGTTTTGGGATATTGCAGAACTAGAAGGGACTTAGAGATCACAGAGACCAAACCCTTCACTTCAGAGATCAGAAAGCTGAGGTCCCACAAGGTAAGATCACAGAGATTGCAGAGAACCCCAGCTGGGTACACTGTCTACAACAATACACTGTTGCAAGTCTGTTGTTTTCTTCATCAGTTTTAATGATATAAGAGACTAGAGTGGATAAGATAGGGAGAAGTCATTTTCCTTCTTTGGACATTTATTTTCTTACATGTAAAGTAAGGATCTCAAATTGGATGACAGCTAAAACATTAACTCTTGCTTTTCCCAATGTCTTTTTTATTGGTTTTTTTTTTAAATTCAGAACTTAAAAAATTTCAAGTAAAATAAGCATTCTTATATGTACTGTACACTGAGACTGTATATGAAACTATATTTATATCTATATATGTATAAAACTTTTTGTTTTAAGCATATAATAAATTTATCATGCTGTCAAAGCTCTCCTGCTCACTTGTGATTCCTTCTGCGTGTGTGTGTGTGTGTGTGTGTGTCTGTGTCCCCACAGAGAATATGGTCCCTATCTTTGTCTGGCACCTAAATGGAAAAGAAAAGCAAACCCTCACAACAAAGATGCAGTTAAGCAATACAAAATTCTACACTGGTCATGTTCAAAAATATACATCTCCTCCTGCACCAAGTCCATTCCCATCCCTTCCATGCCCTCGTTAGGAGGGCAGCATGCTTATCATCAGTCCTCTAGAACTAGGAATGTTCATACGTTATTGAAGCTTGTTAAGATTCTCAAAGCTGTTTTTCTTTACATCACTGCTATGGTCTACAATCTCTGCTCCAGTTCTGCTCGCTTCATTCAACACTAGCTCAGACATGTCTTCCCAGGAGAAACCATCCCTTTCATCATTTCCTATGGGGCAATGGCATTCCACTCTACACACACTCCTTTGTTGTTCCCCAATGGATGGGCACTTTCTTAGTTTGCCAGTTGTCACCACAAAAGAAGTGCTAAAAGAAATATTTTTAAACATAGGTCCTCTTCCTCCTTATCTGATCACTTTGGAGCACAGGCCTATAATGGGATTGCTGGGTCAGAGATATGTAATTAACACTGTTTTTTTTTCATGATATTATACTGGACACTTCTTTTGTTTGCTTCTTTCTTTGAAGTGTCTGAAGTTTTCACATGGCTTTGCTGCTTTGTGATGCTTCGGCTGCTACTTTTTGATAAGGATTTGGAGGAAGCAGGTTTTGTGACCTTTTTTCTACAACTTTATTTCTATAGTTTCTTGTAGAGCAATAGGTGGAAACTGCAGAGACAAAGTTGAGTTTGACGTCAGAAAAATCTTGAATTGAGAGTGTTTAAAGTAGATTGGGCTGCCCCCACAGGCAGAGGAGAGCAAGACTATGCTGGCTGGCTGTTTCTACTCAGTGATGAACTGGATGGCCTTTGGGGTTCCTTCTAATCTATAATTCAGCTTTGAACTCTAGGATTTTCTATGACTTGTGATCTGAGACAGAAAACATACAGTTTCCACAGCTCTACACGTTCCAAATGAGGTCCCCAAGGCACTACTTTGGAAACTCTTAGCTTCAGAGAGACCCTCCAGCTACATGGGAGGGAATACCCTCCAAGTCTGGCTGATCCGTAGAATAGTCTCTCACTGCAAATGCAGGAGTGGAAAGTAAACACAAAACCTGGCCAAACACCCAGAAGTGCTACAGGGTGCAAGAAGGAGTGGGAAGATGCTTGGAGAGATAGGCCTATGATACAGTGTGTTTATAAAGGCAAGGTGCAGATCTATCAGTACAAAGGAGGTAAGTCATCCTGGCATTACCATGAAGAACAGAGAGCATGGCTTCTAACTGTTCCAGAAATTTCTGATTGTACTTTTTGCCTAAATATCAGGGAGGAAAAAACCTCAAAAATCAATGAGGTAGATGACTGGGAATCTGAAGACCTAATGATAAATATACCAGTGTTGAGGTTGGAAGCTGTCAAGTCTGGGAAACTGAGAATGGTCAGAGCTTATTAACATCTATTTTTAGTCATCCTCCTTAACCTGGTCCTCCCCAAATATGGTAAATATTCATGTTCCTTATGGTCTGCTTTGCACTGAAAAGTGAGGAATTTAATTTCTTTGTCTACCAGCAACGACTTGGAAATCCCATCCATCCTCAGCAAAGGCCTAATTAAGTAGAGACAGTCAAATATTAAATGTTCTTGCCATCTCAGAACAGGGATGTTGGGTTTATGAGAAGGTGGGCTAGTGTTAGTTGCTCTCTTTCCTAATCATAGACTAGGCCTCATATTAATCAGCTCCCTTTCAAGCTTAGAACCCTGATAAGAGAAACGTGAAGGGAAAGTGGAGTTGAGACTTTTCAAAGTCATCATTGCTCAGGCTATTGGTTAGCTTTGAAAAAGAAATGATCACACATTCCACCTATTCACTGACATCTCAAGAGGCCACCAATTGGAACAACGCTGGGTCCTGCAGGAAATAACTCAGATTAGTATCTGCAATGGACTAACCTAGGAAAAGATCCAACAACTGTAGGCCCTTCTCCATAAGGAATTACTAGTAAGTGGCTTTCAATGGGAGAAAATGGCCTGAGAGGCAGTAAATGATGAAATCTTGGGGTGGGAAGGGGGGAAAATGAAGACATGTTTTAATATGATAACTATACCAAGTTGTCTTCTCATGGATGTTTTCTCCAGTCTTTAGCTTTTCTTTTTTACTTGAAATAAAATAAGCATTTTTGTATATGTTACAGAAGAAGAATGTATAAATGAAACGTTGAATCTCTATTATGCAGAACTTGCTTTTTAAAAGCATAAAATAAATTCAATCCATAATTTTCAAAGTTGTCCTGACTTGTCTGTTATTCCTTCTGGCCATCCTTCTGTTCTCTTCATATTGCTGGGGTGGTGTGGGGGATGGAGGGAGAGGAAGCCTATTCCTAGGCTCAGTCTCCTTGCCACCTTTCCTTCTACTTTAAAAACAAAATCTTGTAACAAATATGCATAGTCAAACAAAACAAATTCTCACAATAATCATGTCGAAAAATGAATGTTTCATCTGACGTTTGAGTCCATTACCTACCTCTATTAAAAGGTGGGTATCATATTTTGTCTTCAGTACTCTGGAATTACAGTTTAGCCAAAGAATTTTAATGTCTTTAACAGCTAGCTGTTCAATGCCAAATTTACCTGCACCCAGCTAGCTTACTCTCATCTTATTGTGAAAGTGAAAAAGGACATCCTCTGATAATGGCAAAGATTATCCAGGCATACAGGACATATTAATTCAAGGAAGAATGTGCATGCTTTTCCCAGGTCCTTTCTATTCTATGGACTTGCTTTTCATCAGAAGACACTGATTATTAATGGCCTTGATTACTCCACAGAAATGATTTCTTCCTTATTGTTACCTCTCCTTGTGGTCTCAGCAAAAGGTCTGAAGCAGAGTCTAGAAATGTGCACTCTAGGTGTAGCTGAAGAAGCGGCCTAGGGTTTTAGCCTGGAAGTTTTTTCATGGAGAGTGAAAAAAATGGAGGGGCCATGCACAGAAGGCTCAATAATCAACACAAGTAAAATAGGGAACATTCCAAAGGTTATCTAGTCAAGTCTCCCATTCAATGCAAACAAAGCCATAATATCAAAAGACTCCTTTTAGTGTATCCCAGGAAGATGGTGACTGTAGCCTCTACCCTAACACTTTGTGACATGGACCCTCCCACTATTTTGTAAAACAGGGAATTCCAATACTGGATTGCTTTTATTTTTAGGAAATAATTTATTTTTATTAAATAAAGGTCTGTGTCCTTCTAAACTATTGCAATAGTCTGCTGGTGGATCTTTCTGCCTAAATTCTCTCCCCACTCCAATCCATCCTTCATTCAGCCTAAAGTACAGGTGATTTTTCTTAAAATACAGGTCTTACTCTATTTCCTCCACTCCTGAGGCCAGCTCAGTACACTCCAGTGGTGCCCTATCACCTTCAGACTCAAATGCAAAATCCTCTGGTGTTCAAAATCCTTCACAACCTGGCCCCACCTACCTTTTCGGGTTTTCTTAGACTTTAGTGCCCACCACATACGTCTCAAACCACGGACAAAGGCTTCTTTGGCAATTTAAAATTGTTCAGTATTAGAAAAATACATGGTTTTACAAATGGAAATAACATGTAAAAGGATCCGTTATGATTTTTGCTACTGAATTCCAGTCTTTCCACTGTATTTGCAGTTGAAACGATAGATAGATAGATAGATAGATAGATAGATAGATAGATAGATAGATAGACAGACAGACACATACATATATGCCCACATATATCCAAATATGTTTAAATGTTAAATATTTATTTGTATCTATACACACACACACACACACACATACACACACACACTTTGGTCTTCTAATGTTAGAATGTGAGCCCCTTGACAGAAACAACTGTCCTGCTTTTCTATTTAGCACTGAGGCAGGCAGACACCACAAAGGAGAGTGTGCCAGACTTGGAGTCAGGAAGACCCAGGTACAAATCTAACCTCAGACACTTAGATATGTAACCTGGGCTAGTCATTTACCCTCTATCTCAGTTTCCTCACCTGAAAAAAGGAGATGCTAATATCTTAAGAGTTCTGAGGATCAAAGTAGATAACTGCATATGTAAAGCACATTAGGAAACACGTTAAAGTTCTCTATAAATGCTAACTATTAATACTGCTATCACAAGGTTCTGCATACAGTTAGTGTATAATAAACACTTTTCATTTATTCATTTTTCTTGAATTTCATCAATATTTCTCTTGCATTTACTTGACTATAAACATCCTGTAGCTACCTAGAAGAGGGATGCTTAAGGGGAAGGGCAGTTCACGCTTTTGTGCCTGTCTCTCAAGTGCCTCCAAGAGTGGTTGGTACACATCAGGTATGTAACAAAGGTCTTCTGGTTCTGTTTATCAGAGAAGTCAGAGGCAGAATGAGAGGTGAACAGTTCTGTCTTCTGTCACATGCTGGTCCCCTATCTCTTTAGTCTGAGCAAAGCCCCATCCTGTGATGTTCCTTCCCTCATATGGCTAAAACCCTAAACTCCTAAGCTTTCTTTAAGATTATCTCCTGCTTATCCAATGGGCTCAGACCATGGAAGAGCTCAAAAAGGATTTTGAAATTCAAGTTAGACAGATGGAGGAAAAACTGGGAAGAGAAATGAGAGAGATGCAAGAAAAGCACGAAAAACGGGTCAATACCTTGGCAAAGGAGACCCAAAAAAATGCTGAAGAAAATAACACCTTGAAAAATAGGCTCACTCAATTGGCAAAAGAGGTTCAAAAAGCCAATGAGGAGAAGAATGCTTTCAAAAGCAGAATGAGCCAAATGGAAAAAGAGGTTCAAAAGCTCACTGAAGAGAATAGTTCTCTCAAAATTAGAATGGAACAGATGGAGGCTAATGACTTTCTGAGAAACCAAGAAATCACAAAACAAAACCAAAAGAATGAAAAAATGGAAGAGAATGTGAAATATCTCATGGGAAAAACAACTTGCCTGGAAAATAGATCCAGGAGAGACAATTTAAAAATTATGGGACTACCTGAAAGTCATGATCAAAAAAAGAGCCTAGACATCACCTTTCATGAAATTATCAGGGAAAACTGCCCTGAGATTCTAGAACCAGAGGGCAAAATAAGTACTCAAGGAATCCATCGATCACTGCCTGAAAGAGATCCAAAAAGAGAAACTCCTAGGAACATTGTGGCCAAATTCCAGAATTCCCAGGTCAAGGAAAAAATATTGCAAGCAGCTAGAAAGAAGCAATTCAAGTATTGTGGAAATACAGTCAGGATAACACAAGGTCTAGCAGCTTCTACATTAAGGGATCGAAGGGCATGGAATAGAATATTCCAGAAGGCAAAGGAACTAGGACTCAAACCAAGAATCACCTACCCAGCAAAACTGAGTATAATACTTCAGGGGAAAATATGGTCTTTCAATGAAACAGAGGACTTTGAATCATTCTTGATGAAAAGACCAGAGCTGAAAAGAAAATTTGACTTTCAAACACAAGAGTGAGAAGAAGCATGAAAAAGTAAACAACAAAGAGAAGTCATGAAAAAGTAAACAACAAAGAGAAGTCATAAGGGACTTACCAAAAGTGAACTGTTTACATTCCTACATGGAAAGACAATATTTGTAACTCTTAAAACTTTTCAGTATCTGGGTAGTTGGTAGGACCGCACACACACATACACACACACACGCACACACACGTACATGTGTGCACGCACACACACATACACACATGCACGCACATACGGACACAGAGAGCACACAGTGAATTGAACAGGATGGGACCATATCTTAAAAGAAATTAAGGTAAATGGTGAAAGAGAAATGTAGTGGGAGTAGAAAGGATGAAATGGAATGGGGTAAATTATCTCTCATTCAAGAGGCAAACAGGAGACTTTTTAGTGGAGGGAAAAAGAGGAGAGCTAAAAAACAAACATGAAGTTTACCCTCATCACAATAAACTAAAGGAAGGAATAAAATGCACACTCATTTTGGTATGAAAACCTACCTTACAATACAGGAAAGTGGGGGAGGAGATAAGCAGGGTGGGGGGGATGATGGAAGGGAGGACAATGGGAGAAGGGAGCAATTTGAAGTCAACACTCTTGGGGAGGGACAGGATCAAAAGACAGAATAGAAACAATGGGAGGCAGGATAGGATGAAGGGAAATACAGTTAGTCTTACTAACACGACTGTTATCAAAGTCATTTTCAAAACTACACAGATATGGCCTATACTGAATTGCCTGCCTACCCAAAGGGAGTGGGTGGGGAGGGAGGGATGGGGAGAATTTGGAACTCAAAGTTTTAGGAACAACTATAAGAAATACAGTTAATGGGGAATAGAAAGTCATCTGGCCCTACAGGACAAAAGACAAGATGGGGACAAGAGAAGGGAGGGATGATAGAAGAGAAGGCAGATTGGTGATAGGGAAAATTAGAATGCTTGGTGTATTGGGGTGGAGGGAGGGGAGAAAAGGGGAGAAAATTTGGAACCCAAAATTTTGTGAAAATCAATGTAAAAAAGTTAAATAAATAAATTTATATTAAAAAAAAAAAAAGATTATCTCCTGCTGCCCCCATAGACTGGTCTGGCGCAGTTTACCCAAAAAGGAAATAAATGAGCTTAGCTTGGCCCAGCTTTTCTGAATGGATCCATGCTGGGATCTAGTGACCACTTATTGTTTCTCTTTCTAAATGCACATAAGCAATCTGCTCATAATTACCAGGAGAACTTGAAAGGAATGTCAAATTCAAGAATATAGAGTTTCTGCAAACTATCTTTTCTTCCCTTTAGAAAGTGGAGATCTTTGCTTGGCACCATTGCTATTTTTGTGATTTATCAGGTTATCTGAGGCAGTTCAGTGGTTACAGCTTCCAGAATGACACCTCTGAGATGTAACTTTTCCAGCCCTGGAAACAATCTCACTTAAACCAGCTAGGTGCTTGCATAGCTCCTCTCCCCCTGGAGCATCTTTACTTGGACAAAGCCAGACGTTGTTCACTTCCCTAGGACATTCTGGGCTCTGGTTTCGCAGGCCTATTCTTACAAATTCATAATGCTCTTTGTATTAGCCTTTGTCTATGTATCTCTCCTTCAGTCTCTTCTCAATATGAGTGCATCAAAAGGTAACCATTTTAAAAATACATTGGTTTTTTTTGATACCTCCCTCTTTGTTTTCCTCAAAGAAATAATTTCTGACCATATTCTTAAGAAATTTGGACTTCTGTGCCTCTTGGATTGCTTTACCTTAGAGAGTCTCTGCCCCAACTATTGCTTCTCTCACTTCTGGCTTCATAACTACTCACAAGGGCCTCCCTTTCCTCATGATTCCTGTACTGGTAACATTCTATAAAACCGTGTCCTATTCCCAGCTGGATGGATCATCTAATCAGAAAGGGGATGGACAGACTAGATACAAGTACTATGTTGTTATAGCAACTACTAAGGCTTGGTGACCTTAAGGGCTACTGAGAAGTCCTCCTAGGAAGTATGTGCACAAGTACTTGTGTCTTAATTCCAACAAAATTTCCAATCTCATATTTAAATATTTCAGGAGAAAAGCTGAAAACATAAAAGCTAAAGATTCTCTCTAATTTCTACTGGTTTCCAAAGTTGGAAGCTGCTTCTTCTGTTAATATCCACCTAAGGTTCTGCTCAGGACCACTTGTGGAGGGATGAGGAGGATGACAACACACTAATATCACATGCACAAGAATTTTCAAGGTTTATTCACAGAAAAAATTTCTATTTCTACTTCTAAAATATGTTTTGTTGAACTAGAGGTCCCATATTGTTCTTGAGCCACAGCTAAAACCCTGTGCTTAAAAGGCTTCCTATACTGCCCAGAAAACTGGCCTAGAGGGGATCAGGCCAACTATCACAGGTCATTTAAGGGTATACTAGGGATGGAGAAGGTACAATAAAGCCTGAGAGTCTGGGGGATTATCATGTGAAAACATGTCTCATCTAGAGGTGAATGATATGTAATCAACCTTCCCATTAACCAGATAAAGTTGGACACTTAAATGTTCTGATGACTTCAATTACCTTCTAGTAATTCATTTTTGTGCCTGCCAGGACCAGGCAGGAAACATGGAAGACTTTCTTCTCGGTGAAGATGAGAACATGACTAAGCATAGATGACTTACAGTGGCAGGGCTCAGAACCCAGGAAGAAAGAATCCATCCTTTAAGGTGGGCCTTTGTCCTCAAAAACCTGTGAGTCCCTTTGGATCTGGACCTTGACCTTGGGAAGAAGAATAACTATCGAGTAGCAGGGAGAGAACAATATTTTCTTCCCAACTCCAGGTTTGCCCTTCAATAATCTTCATGTGATTTTTCCCTTGGAAAGCAGAAAAGACTGGAAGCCCCAGAAACTGATTGGCTTAATGAAGAAAGTCAGTATTTGAGGCTATTTTCCAGGCAGACACCCTCCAGTAAGGATACTGGGCAGCAGAGCTAAGGGTCAATCAAGATTTTCCGTCTAAAGATAAGCAACAGTGTGGAGTGGAAAACACATTCAATTTGGAGTCAGAAGACCTAGGCTTAGATTCTTGTTGCACTACCTACTGCCTTGGGCAAGTAAGTCTCTTAGCTTCTTTGGGAGATTGGACTAGATGACTTTTAAGGACTTTTCCAACTCTAAATGTACCATCATGTCAGACTAAGCTTCAAGTCAATTACACGAAGAACAAGAGGAAGGAAGGTTACCTGATGGACACAATACCCACATTTCTTGGTAATTGTTCAATATTTCCCTTATTTGTGTCCAAAATGCACAAAAAAAGAATTTAATCAGGTGAGATAAAGACCCTAGCAGATTCTGCTGAGATTGAACCTAAAAGAAAATTTTTGAAGAGATAGAATTCGAGGGTGATGTTTCTCCTTCAACATAACAAAGGGAAATGTGTTAACTGTTTTCCAGGAAAAAAGCCTCAAGCAAGTTTCTGAATAGGTCCTAGAGATGGAGTCAAAAAGATAAGATGGTAGGGGCCCAGGGAGATTTCTCCTAGAGTAGGGCTCAGTCCCAGGGCAAACAGTGCCCCTATTTTTTGCCAGTCGTAATGGATACCCTCTGTCTGGGACACGGGTTTTTTTCTTAAAGTCCAACATCTCTGATTTGGGTAGGAAGAATACTGGGTCTAAAACCAAGGACTGTGTCTGAGTCCTGGTTCTGGTCAAGTTGTTGAACATCCCTTCAAGCTCATATTCCTTCTCAATAAAATGAAGGCATCAGACCAGCTGCTATCAAGGGGACTTGCATTCCGATGTCCTAGACTAGACTCTGCTAAAGCCCCAGGAGTCAGATCACGTCTGGCACTCAAGGGCTAAGACCACAGAGAGTCTAGGCCTTTGGAGACCCTAATACCTACAGATAGGATCTTAACTCCAAATTCTACCCTGAGAATTCAAACTCTTCCTCTCTCAAATGCTCCCAGGATACTAGATCATACAGATCTCCTTAGAACAGAATGTCCATACCTGGGGTCCAAGAAGGGAACTCACCATGTTCCTGTTAAAAAACAGCCCATGTGAATGAACTCTGTGATGTGAGAAATGTAGCAGACATCCTTTGGGGAAGCATCATTGAGAAGGTCCTGACCCCACAGGCATCTGAAAGGTGCTTACACCTGGAACTTACACCTGGAACTCAACAGTCCCACTTCTACACTGCAGATGACAGCTGAGATTCTCCCCAGCTGAGTGCAGAGGTAACAAAGGCGGGTTTCTGCACCAGTCCTACTGAGCAGCCCCTTTGTTCAGCTCTTAGACTACATAGCAATGAATGCCTCTTCATGCTCCATGCCCTAAATCAAAAAGCACTACCCTCTCAACCAGTGTAGGTTTATAACTACAGCTTTCAGTCTTTGTAAGGTAGCCTTAGAGGCAAGGCTCTTCCCAGCAGAGCAGGTTGGCATGATAAGGTCACTGCCACTGAAGGGCTCTGACATGCTGAGTTCATTTCTCCCCAACCCATTTGATCTCCTTTCTCACTTACAATGATAGTCCTCCCTAGAATAAATAGCCTACTAGGTTCTTAAGGTTTCTAATTTCCTAGGTAGGCTCCAGCATCTCCCCTCTCTCCCCCGAAACTAAAAGATGGAAAAGAATATGTCTCAGACTCTAAGTAGCTAGGAGTCATACCCTCAGCTGTGCTACACTGAAAGCTAGCACTGGAAGCCACTTCATGAGGGACACTCCAGGAGGCAGTTTAAAGAACAGCATGGGCCAAGTTTTCTTCTTCCCAACATCGTAACACCATCACCATTTTCTCATGCCCCTAAAACCAGAGAGATGTCTCCTTCAAGGATAAGAAGTCTGGTCAGGTTTGCATAGATAGGCAGCCCTTCTCCAAATGCATTCTCTCAATGCCATGTCCCCTTTACCTTCAAGTTCCCACATTCCAGACACCTATCAGGGAGCAGGGTTGACAAGAAGATACATGAAGTAATACGAACTGCTCTTGTATCCACAGATTTCAGCATACTTTTTCAACAGGACTGAACTTCTGCTCAAGAAAGGAGGGAACCAATCCCTGTAATGGGCCTTGTGGTCTTCCACTAGGGCAGTAGTCCCTATGAGGTGGTCTTCCTATTACCAAAATGTTCCAAGGGATCAGTCTAATCAGTGTGAACCTATAGACTGATGTTTAAAATGTGGTGCCCAAAATTTATCTGATAAAAGCCTAATTTCTCAAATATATAAAGAAATAAGCCAAATTTATAAAAATAAGAGCCATCTCCAAATTGAAAAATGGTCAAAGGATATGAACAGGCAGTTTTCAGAAGAAATAAGAGCTATTAATAATTATAAGAAAAAATTCTCTAAATCATTATTGACTAGAGAAATGCAAATTAAAACAACTCTGAGGTATCATCTTCATAACTATTAGATTGGTTAAGGCAACAGAAGAAGAAAATGATAAATGCTGGAGGGACTATGGAAAAATAGGGACATTGATGCACTGTTTGTGGAGTTGTGAACTGGTTCAACCACTCTGGAAAACAATTTGGAATGAGGGCTATAAAAGTGTGCACACCCTTTGATGCAGTAATACCACTAGTAGATCTGTATCCCAAAGATATAGAAAAAAAAAACCAAGAAAACGGAAAAGGATCTACATTGACAAAAATATTTACAGCAACACTTTTTGTGATGACAAAAAACTGAGAACTGAAGTGATGCTCAACAGTGGGGAATGGCTAAACAAGTTGTGGCACATGACTGTGAGGAAAGACCATTGTACTGTGAGAAACAATGAGCAGCTTTTACCGGTAAAAAAGAACTGGAAATTGAGGAGATGTCCATCAACTGGGGAATGGTTGAAGAAGTTGTGCTAAATGAATGTAATGGAATACTACTGTGCTATAAGAAATGATGAGCAGGCAGACTTCAGAAATACCTGGAAACACTTATACAAACTGATACTGAGTGAAGTAAGCAGAACCAAGAGAAGGGTGTACACAGTAACAGCCACACTGTGTGATGACTGACTGTGATAGACTTAGCTCTTCTCAGCAATGTTAGGATCTAAGACAACTTCAAACAACTCATGATGGAAAACACTGTCCACATCCAGAGAAAGAACTTCGGAGTCTGAATACAGATGGAAGCAGACTATTTGTTCTCCTTTTCTTTTGTTTCTTCTTTCTTGTGGTTCTTCTCATTAGTTCTAATTCTTCTTTACATCATAACTAATGTGAAAATGTTTAATATGAATGTATAAGTAAAGCCTATATGAGATCGTGCACCATCTTGGGGAGGGTAGAGGACAGGGAAGAGGAGAAAATTTAAAACTCAAAATCTTATGGAAGTGAATGATGAAAACTAAAAATAAATAAATTAATATTTAAAAAAGAAATAATGAGAGGATAGTTTCAGAAAAACCTGGAAAGACTTGTATGAACTGATATAAAGTGAAATGAGCAGAATCAGGAGAACAGTGTGCACAGTAACAGCAAGACTGCAACCATGATCTGTGAAAGATTTAGTTACTCTGATCAATACATATAATCCCTGACAATTTCAAGGGACTCATGATGAAAAATGCCACCCATCTCCAAAGATAGGAACCATGAACTCTGAATGCAGAATAAGCACACTTTTTTATTTTTCTTGCCTTTTATAGTGGGGAGATTGTGGGGAAGAGAGTATAATGTCTACTATCAAACTATATTCTACAGAACTTTACACAGAAATGGAGGCATCATTTTGCCTGTTTTTTCAATAGGTGAGGGAGAGGCTGGAGGGAGGAAGACAATTTTTGGAACTCAAAATTTAGAAAAATGATTACCAACAGACAAAAATGGAAAAAAAGGGGATAGGGGGGAAGATGTGGTGCCTAACACAGTATTCCCATGCTATCCCAGCAAGAAGTCCTGCAATCAGGTGGAGTGTGACATCTCAGTCCATGTCTGAGGCCAGGAACAGCTGCCCTTATCAAATATCCCTCATTCACTTACCTAAGCTGTGTCCATTCTTTGTATAGAAGCAAGTGTTGTTGATGAGGTTGACGCAGCAGCCAATCACATCTCCAGTGGTAAAGGTGGGGCCATAAGGTTGCCCAGTTCCAGAAGAACAGAATGAATGTCCATCATCACCATGATAACCATATGAATGCTTGTCCCAACCTGCGGGAGCAAGAGAATAATATCAGCTGAGTAAAGGGAACAAGGAAGGAGAAGTGAAGTTCAAGAAACACTGGAGGAAAGCTATAGAGAAACAGTTGTTCTGAGAAAGCAACTCAACTGCTTAAAAGCTATCAAACAGGGGGCTTGGGATTCCTTTTCCTTCCAAACCTACCATTCACTGTGTGCCTCATCAGAGGGCTCCATGGTTCATTCAAAGGTTTTAAAGAACACCTACTAGGTACAGTACTATGCTACACACTGGGAGAAAAGTCAGGGAGATACAAATGAAGCCTAGTTTATGTCATCCAAGAAGTTTTATCTAATTGACAACACCGACACACACACATATACACATAAATAGCTAAGGAACAACACAAGGCAGATGTGATTAAACGACAAAGTAAGTGATATTTAAACTCAGAGAAGGGGAGACTAATGTGGACTGGAATAACTGGGGAAGGTTTAACAGACATGGTGCTAGAGTTCAATCTTAAAGAATAAAGAAGAGGAAGAAAGGAACTGTAAATCAAGGAAACCAAATGAGCAAAGCAATAGGTGTAGAAATAAGAATGGGGATAACCAGATTAATCAGACTGTAGTAAAAGAGATGGCTGGATTAAAAAAATAACAAAATAAACAACAACGAAAGCTGGAGACAATCTATTCTAGGTCTTAAATGACAGGCAAAGGAGTTTGAGTTTTGGTTTGTTGGTACTGAGGTAGAAACAGGACTGTGAGACATGGAGATGGAATGAGCTCTCTAGATCATGTAGCATTACTGCATTTTAAAGATAAGAAAACTGAAGCTCACAGAAGTTACTCAACTTTCCCAATATTCCAAAGGTAACAACATCACTGACTAACCATGGTGGGATTCCAGTTAAGGTCTTCTGACTCAATCCTGTGTCCTTTCTACTATACAATAGCTACTTTGGTGGCACTCCCACAACACCCATCATCAGCTACAGATGAACCCTAGGGTCTCATATGCGCTCATGGCAGTACAACTCCACTGGCAAGAGATATCTGATGAGTGCATGTCAGGCACAATGCTAGGTTCTAGGTAGAGAGAGCAATTAAAGTCTCTGCTCCCTATCTAGTCAAGAGATAGGGATGGCTATCTCAAAAGAGAGAGAGAGAGAGAGAGAGAGAGAGAGAGAGAGAGAGAGAGATAGAGAGAGAGAGAGACTGTATGTTAACTGCCAAATGAAAGACACACACAAAGGTTCTGAAAAGAATTTAATTGATGAGGTAAGTGGTAGAAAAATGATCTGGGTCTTGAAAAATAAGTAAAAAAAATAAAAAAGCAAAGATGGCCACTAGGTGGCACTGTGGCTAGAGTGCTAGGCCTGGAGTCAGGAAGACTCATCTCCCTGAGTTCAAATGTGACCTCAGACATTTACTAGCTGTGTGATGGAGGGCAAGTCACTTAATTAACTCTGTTTACCTCAGTTTTCCTCATCTGTAAAATGAGTTGGAAAAGGAAATGGCAAACCACCCCAGCACCTTTGCCAACAAAACCCCAAGTCACAAAGAGTTGGGCACAACTGAAACAACTGAACAACAACCAAACCCAACAAACTAGCAAAGACTGGCAATGATGGGAGTGGAGGGGTAGAGGAGACACAGAGATGGGAATTCGAATGGCATATTTTTTAAAAAGTGAAGAGACTAATTTTGCTAGAGTTGAGTTTCTTGGGAAGACATAGGACAATAATTAGATGGAGAACCTGGAACACCATGGTTTTGTTCTATGGGCAAAGGAAACCATTCTAAGTGTTTTAAGTAAATGAGGTGGTAAGTACTATGTGACAAAGTAGTGTTTTTGGCCGATTCTTCAATACAGGCCCAGAGACAGATTTTATGTCTATTGTTCAAGAATAAGACTCAATAAGTTGGAAGAAATTCACCCCCGGTCTGACCACAGGATGATTCATTCTTCTGGCCATAGCAACACTTGAAAACCTTCTACTCAGTCACAATGGGCTAGTGTAGAAAAAGTGACACCTACGGCAGTAAAATCACAGGTCCTTAAAGAAATGAGGATATAAAAATGAAACAAAGAGAGAGGAGCTACAATCTCCTCTCTTGTCCTGTAGTATGGCTCCTGGTTCCCAAAAAACAGTGAGTGCAGAAGCCTCTTACATGCTGCTGAGATGGGTGTCAGAAAAGCTTCTGGAAGTTCAGGCAAGAAGGATGGCTCTCCCACCAAACTTCTCTAACTCAAGAGTCTACTTCTCAAAGTCAAACATGAGCAATATTATATAACAAAAAAAGGACTGTATCAGAGGTTAGAGAGCATGGGTTCAAATTGTGACTTTGTCATACATTAACTAGGTAACCCTACACAAGTCACTTAACCTAGCTAGATCACACAGTTTTCTCATCTGCAAGATCAAAGTGTAGGAACTAGACAACCTGAGGCTCCATCCAAATCTAAATCAATGATGCTGTACGCAAGATGTCTACAGAGAAGAGTTTCTATTTCCTCCAAAACACTGTCTTCAGGAACCGTCAAATTCCTGCTTCCACATCTCATGCCATTTATTTACATTAGGGTCCAGACCAAGGAAGGAAGTACATAAGCCTCTTGACTAGAATTGAAGTAATACTAATTAGGGGGAGAAAACAACAGGGAATAAGATACTAGGATGCCAATTAAGGCAAATTAACAGTTTCCATGATTAATTCCATGTGCAATGAAACACAAAATGTAGCTATGTGGGTTTTTTTTCATTTCACAGAGAATTTTCACCATCTGTTTATGGTCAAATGGCCTTTACCAGGTCCTGGGTTGATGAAAACGTAAGTTTTAGTTATATAAAATGCAAGAAGTGGAAAAGACCTTGCAGATCATCTGGTATTCCCTGTGTGGCCTTTGAAAAGTCACTTCCCACTTGTTTGTACTAGTACATAGTGAAATAAGTAAACAAACCAAAAAAAAAAACAAAACCAACCAATTTACACAGTGATCTCAAAAATGTAAAGGGAAACAACACTGAAAGCATACTGACTCCAGCTGATTGAAGGTGAAATCTACCTTCCTGCTCTTGGCTGGAGTTCTGGACTCCAGATGTACAATGAGGCCTGCACTGTCAGCTAGGGTCAGGGGGCTGGTTTGTTTTTGATTAGCTATACTTTTTGTTACAAAAAAAAGGCATGGGGGGAGTGGAGGAGAGGGTTTGAGATGTGGGGAGAGTAAAAGGCTATCAGTCAGGCAAGAACTGAGGAGCCAACTATATGCTAAGCACTGAGGATAAAAAAAGAAAAGCCAAAGACGTTCTGTGCTGTCAAGGACCTCACAGTCTGATGGAAGAAACAACCTGCAAACAACCATGGCCAAAGCTGAAGAACCTGGGTTCCAACTGCAGCTTTCCTACCTCCTGTCTGTGTGGCCTGAGCCTCGCTGGGCCTCCATTTCCCCAGCCATAAAATGAGAGGCCTGAATGACATGTCCTCTAAGGTCCCCTGCCCGTTCCAGATCCATGAACTATTCAGTTGTGAAAGGCTATAAAGAGAAAAATCACCCAGGAGAAGAAAAAAACTCATTTCTTCCATACCTTCCTCTGTTAACCTTGCTGATGAACATAAAAAGGAGTGAGATTAGTTATAGTTATCTCTTTAAGAATACAAGTATTCAGATGACAGTTTTCAGAAAGGTTTAAAGCAAGGAAGCACAACAGACAAAGACCAAACTTGGGGATGAATTTGTAAACTAGGAGAGGAAAAAGCTAGAACTCAATTTCCTCCTGAGGACACAGAAAGTCAAATTTCTGCAAAGCGATGACCATCCCAGAAGCCCCAAGAACCTCTTGGGAAACTGAGGCCCTTTCATTTTGTTCTTCTTTTGAGACTTTGCCTTGTTCTTGCAGAGCTGATCCTGGGTGCCACCCTCTACTCTTCTCCTCTCTGCTCAAACCTGTCCCACCCTGCTTGTCAAGGTTAAAATTAAGGAGCTGAACTAGATGGCTTTTTTTTCTGTTCTATGGAATTTTTTTATTTTTAAAAAATATTAATTTATTTTAAATTTTCAACATTCATTTCCATAAGATTTTAATTCCAAATTTTCTCCCCTTTCTTCCCCTCTCTCCATCCCAAAAAGTGGTGCAATCTGATATAGGCTCTACACATACATTCATACTAAACATATTTTCACATTAGACTAGATGACTTTTAAGGCTCTTTGTAGCCCTAACTATAATGATCCTAATCAATCAAGAAGAATTCATTAAGCTCCTAAATCCTAGCACTGTAGAGACAAAGACAAAAACAAAACAGTCTCTGTTCTTGAGAAATTTCCTATCAAGAAACCATAAATAAAACATAAATACAGAATAAACACAAGAGAAATATAAATCATTTTAGAGGAAGAGGACAGTGTTGGGAGGATGAAGAAAGTATTCACACAAAAGTTTGTGAACTGAGTCTTGAAGGCAGAAAGTGAATGATTCTGCAAGGCAGAGGTAGGCAGTGCATCCCAGCTATGGGGAGGGCCAATGTCAGAAGCACTGAGACAGAAGAGGAAGCATTATGTGTGAAGGAACAACAGAATCCAGTTTGGCTACGAGATTATTCACAGAAGGAAGGGGAAGAACATAGAATGAGGCTAGAAGGGAAGAGTGGTACCAAATTACAAAGGGTGTCAAACTGAATTTATCCCCAAGGCAATAAGGAGCCACTGGAGTTTATTGGGTCAAGAAATAATAGGGTCCTAGGACTCTATCCCAAAGAGATCACAGAATAGGGAAAGGGTCCCACATGTACAAAAATATTTATAGTAGCTCTCTTTGTGACGGCCAAAAACTGGAAATCAACGGGATGCCCATCAATTGGGGAATGAACGAACAAGCTGTGGTATATGAATGTAATGGAATACAATTGTGCTATGAGAAACAATGAACAGGAGGACTTCAGAGAGACCTGGAAAGACTTATATGAACTGATTCTGAGTGAAAGGAGCAGAACCAGGAGAACTTTGTACACAGCAATAACCAGTGTGTGAGTAATTTTTCTGATAGACTTAGTACTTCACTGCAATACAAGGACTTAAAAAATTTTCAATGGACTCGAGGCAAAACACCTTCCACATCCAGAGAAAGAACTATGGAATTGGATCACAGATAGAAGTAGACCATTTTCTTTTGTATTATATTTTGTTTTATGGTTTCTCCCATTCATTTTAATTCTTCTATGCAATATGTATTTAATAGGAACGTACACGTATAAGATTGTATGCCATCTAAGAGAAGGAGTGGGGAGGAAGGGGAAAATGAGGAGAGAGGGAAAAAAGCTAAGATATATGGAAATGATTGTCCAACACTGAAAACAAATAAAGTAATTTATTTTTAAATTTTTAAAAAAAGAAATAATAGGGTCACTGTGTACAGAATCAACTAGAGTGCAGAGAGAAAGGAGGCAGGGAGGCCAATTATGTGGTTGCTGCAGTGGTTCAGATGAGAAGCGATGAAGGCTTGAACTACAATGGTAACTATAAGAGCAGTGAAAAGGAAACAAATGAGAGACGACATCATACTGGTAGAAACACAGCAAGACCTTGAGTCATGTATGTAAACATGTGTAAATGGAAAGATGGTGGCAGGGAAAATGAGAAAAGAGGTGGGGCTGAGGGGGAGGTGAGTTCTGTTTCAGACATGAATGAATAAACATTTATTAGGTTGATACTATGCACTGAACATTGTTACACACTGAGTATACAGAGAAAAGCAAGAGAGTTCCCGCATTTGTTTTCAAGGGGCTAACAGATAAGGGCAGGATTTGGCAACCCCAGGCACGTGTACTAAAGATGATTAAAAAAAAACAACAAATATGAAGAATACAAAGGAATATTTGAAGTCCAATGCAAGATGATTCAAAGCAAGGTCAACAAAATGATGCAAGTGTACACACTGACTACAACCTTATTTTTAAAATACAGAGCAACATAATATCGGCTGTTTTTTTTTTGTTGCTGTTCCTTCTTTCTCTTGGTTTCTCCCATTGGTTCTAAATTCTTCTTTACATATAACACCATCATGGGGGAGGGGGGAGGAGAGATGAAGAGAAAATTCAGAATTCATAATCTTATGCAAGTTAATGCTGAAAACTAAAAAGAAGTAAAATAAATAAGTAAATGGTTTTTTCAAAATATAGCAACAAAAGCAACAGATCTTTATAAGGACACAGAAAGATTTGTAAGGGAACACTGAGAAAAATACTGTTACTATGCTAATGTTGTGAAAATATGCATTACTTCTACAAGCATAAGTGCTTACTGTGTGTAAGGCATCTAATAAACTTAGTGTGGGGGATACAAAGATAAAAATTAAAACAGCCCCAGCTCTCAAGAAATTTTCCTTCTATTCTTTTTTTCTTAATTGGAATGATAAGAACAGATGACACTGAAGTAATGCAAGTGTTTTAAATATATAATCACATTTGAGCCTGAAACTAACTGTAAATTAGTTATTACAATTCCCATTTTGAAGATAAAGTTACTGAGGCTCAGACAGGTTAAATGATTTACCCATATTCATATAGCTAATATCAGAAGCAGGATTTGAACTCAGGTCTTCCTGACTCCCAAGCACAGCACCACATACGTACATGATATCATGCTGCCTTCCCTGGAGGAGAAGATGTACCTATACAAGCATCATGAGAATACCAAGAAGACCAATTTTTCTATATTTCATTTTTTAAAATTTTTTTGATATAATTTGTTTTTATATCACATTCATTTCCCAACTTCCACTGCTTAGAGAGTCATACTTCATAACAAAGAATAAAAAAGGGGAAGTATTTCAGCAAACCTAAACATAACATCACCATGTTTGATTCACATGCAATGGTCCATACCCATAGTCACCCATCTTGTCCAAGAAGGGAAGGAAGTGTATTTTTCATATTCTCTGGGGGCAAAATTAGACACTATCATTACAGACCATTCAGTTTCATTTTTTGTTTTTTCCACTTACTCATTTTAAAAATTCAGAATAGTAACAGTTTAAATTTGAGGGTTTTATTTTGTGACTAACTCCGTATTTGGTATCTTTGCTGCTATTTGCTGAATGTTAAGTTTATAAATATAAAAATAGTGATAAGTGAATAAGATTCATGAGTCAAATTTTCTTTAGCACATGGGGAGGCTGTAAGCTATCTACCCAGACAGGGCTGCACTACCCTCCCTGCCTGTGAGTTGGAGGTCAATAACTTTTCCTCTGCACTTAGGAAATGGTGACATGATGCCCACCCCTAGCCCAGTCAGGACAGAAGGAAAGAGGCCAGGATCTTGCCAAAAGCTATTAAAAGGCTACCTGACAAGTTCTGGTCTAGACCTCTACAAGGTAAAGGGGGAAAAAAGAAGCTGGATAACAGAAGGATAAACAGGAACCCTAAACAAAAGCTAATCTCTTGTCAGGGCTGGGATCACTGTTCAGCTGGTAGGAAATGGTGGCCCCAGGGTATTAAGAGGTCCTGGAGCCTGTAGGAGCGAAGTCTAAGGTTTAGTGTTCCCTAAACACTCCCTTCACACTGCAGGAAAGCAAAAAAGTTCTCCAAATGAAATCCCTATTCCCCCCCACATCCCCAACTTTTGTTCTAGCTCATTTCATTTGCAAAGGGTGCCAGGCTGCCTGGAACAAAGAAAGGCAGGCAGCTTTCTCTAAGAAACAGCCAGGGAAATTCCACAGTCAATTCCACAATCCACATCCCAAAGCACGCATGCAGTGACCCAAGAGCCAAAAGTACAAACATTGCCTCAATGTAAAGCTATGGAGTCTGAGTTCTCGGCAAGGAATTACCCAGCCCTGGGAAACATCTCTGGGACAGGCTGTTCTGGTTTGTAAACAACCTCTGCCAGGCACACGTACTGAAGTAGGGAGGAACCAGGGATTGGGGGAAGGAGTTCATGAAGCTATGAGACCATGGCTAAGGGGAACAGGGTGAGTGAGGCTCAAGTCCCAGGGATAAGAGAAAAAGAAATGCTGTAGAGCTGTGGGACTACTCCTACAACTGAGAACACAAGGCCAACTGAAGCTGAGGTATTCCTTGCTTCTCTGCTTTCTCCTTGGAAGCATCTCACATTATCCTGGTATAAAGACATCAATATGGTGTTGGGTGGGGGAGGCATGGCTAGGCAGTAATTCATCTGAAAAAGATCTGGGGATTTTAGTGGACTGCAAGCTAACTGTGATAGGGCAACTGAAAAAGCAGACGGGAGCATTAAGAGAGGCAGCTAAGATTGTGTCCCTTTTAATGACCCCAATGCAGAGTGCCTGGGCAACACAAGGAAGTAAGAACAGCCCAGTACTCAATTCAAGTACTAAGTATGCAACAGTTTCTTTGTCCTTAGCTCTGGTAAATCTACATCTGGAATATAGTGTTCAGTTTGGGTTAAGATAGTTTAAGAAGTTCACTGATAAACAGGCAACCTTGAGGTCAAAGAGCCTCAAACTAGTCCAGATCCTATGAAAATAAGTTAAAGGAACTAGCTATATTTAACCTGGAGAAGACTCAGGTGTCTTCTTTAAATACTCTTCAAGTATTTAAAGGGCTGTCATGTGAAAGAGAGGTTTGTTCTACTTGGACCCACGGACAGAACCAGAAGCAACTGTAAATGTAAATAAGTTACAAAGAGGACACCTTAGATCGGACCTGAGGGAAGAGCCCCTCACAATGAGAACTGTTTGGAAATGTGATAGTATGCCTGCGTGGGCACTGGGCTCTCACGACTTAAATCTGGTTGGGACCTAGGGACTAAAGAAAACATCCCCTATGAGGAAAAGTGTTAGTCAACATTTCAAAAGAAATCATTCTGGGACAATATTCTTCAAAAAAACAAAACAAAACGGTATAGTGCTGAGTAGGATACCCACCAAAGACTGCAAATAAAGACTGAAAAGCCAATCTCATGTATGTTTATGGCTCAATGTTAGGTCTGGGCAATTGTGGGTAATTAAGAGTTTAGTCCCAGTACAGTTTAGTGATTGAGTACTCCAGGTTGTTTTAAGGTCCATAGTTGTAGTATAGAAATATGTTGTATGTCAGCTCATGACAGATAGTTAGCGAGCTTCTCACATATAATTCAAGCCACCAGTCATTTATTAGGTATTCACCACTAGCCTTCAAGGCTCACTCAGTTCAAGTGACACCTCTTGAGACTTTCCTGATTCCCCCAAAGCTGCTAGTATCTCCTCACCAAAAGAAACTGTCTTGTATTTGTATATGTGTACACACACACACACACACACACACACACCCTTCTGTAGGTATATGAATGAAAAGCGTATGTTAGCATTGATTATGCACCGAAAAGAAAAGTGATGCATTTACTGCTCTGAGTTCATTCTAATTAGGGAATACAACACATATGTGGCTTTGGTTGCAGGACAGGTGGAAAGGTCAAGAAGTCCTTAGGGTGCATTGGCAGGTGAGATGAAAATTCCTGAAGATCCAGAGGACTTAGCAGCAAGGTAGATGGTAAGGGAGCCTAGTGGTCCTCCATCTTATCAGAAGGATTTTAATTGGTGACTCCCTGGTTGTCCAAGTGAGGGGCCATATCCTCCAACAGGTTAAGGGGTGGAGAGAGGTAGAGAACATGAGGCTGGAGGGACTCAGCCGATGACCGAAGGTTGTGGTGGAACCGGTGCTCTGAGTTTCCTCACTCACAGGTTGGGCAGGCGGCAGTGATTTCCAGACAGATGTGAAGACTGGTAGCAAGGACTCCATTAGGCTCTTTTTCTTCTGCACCTTCAGGTGCTAATGTTAGGATCTGGCACATAGTAGACACTTTAATAAAGGCTTTCAACACTAAACAGTTTTTGGTTGTAAATAAAATGTGAGTATGTATCCATCCTCTCTAAGCTAACTTATTTACTTACAGTCCTTAACAGGAAGAGAGTGTTACAGAGTTTTTAGATACCTTGGTTTCCTTATAAGAAGCCAGCCCTTTGTAGCATATGACATGGTTTATAGTTAAAAGGAGGGCCATGGGGAAGGAGCTAGAGGATAGAAGAATTCTTTTCCAAAGTCTAGAGTGATCCTTGGATTCCTAGCCACTGATAATGCCCATCTGTACCAACCTCCTTAACCAGCTACAACACTACCTTCAGATCCTTCAGTTTAGGCAACTGCTGTGGGCCATGAGATTATAAACTGATACACCTAAGGGAGATTTGGACTCCAGGAACTCAGAGAGTAACTCCCAACTGATTAAGAGTCTGACCCAGCACAATCTGCTTCCTGAGCTGAATGGCCAACAGACTGCTTTCAGTCCTTATTTCCCCAAAACTGACTCCACGTAACCCACCATGGATCTGAGGAGGGGGTCTTTCCTCAGCCAGTGGACTAGGGGCTTATGTTTCTCTACCCTCTACTCAGGGACATTTTCTGAATGGTATGACGTCAGCCATGAGTCTGAGTCATAAAATGTTCTCAGGCCACTTCACTTCGGCCCTCCAACATTCCTGGGTCACTAGTTTGGTTTTTTTATCCTTCTTGGGTTCTTAAGAAACAAGATACAAGTTCTGCTGAGATGTCAGCAGGCCACACTAGCTTACGAGGAAGCTGCACAGGACAAGCAGGACTTGATTGGACTGCTGCTCAGGTTAAAGAGTGTTTAGAAGACAGAGAAAGGTTAGCGTTTGGTGTAAGAAAGTCTTTCCTTTGGGATGGTAACTTACACATGTAGCAGAGCAGGTCCTTAGTACTGCAGGGCTCAAAAGGCACTTACTATTTAATAAAAACAGCTCTGGACTAGAAGGAAATCAGCAGATTTGACTCCAGTACCAACACTGCCACTAACAAGCTGTGTCATGTTCTGGTATTCCTTGGCCAAAGGACTCACCTAGCACTAATACTCTGTGATATGACAGACCTAAGATGAAAGTGATTAGAGCTATAGCTAATATGTGTCCAAGAAAACTAAAAGCCTCAGAATCCAATACGCCAGCTGAGGAAAATGTCTCATGTCCCCCAGCTGAGGTCTGCATTAAGAACCAGGGCAGATCATACCTAAGTAAGTAGTCATCACTGGGACAGCAACCATATTTCACTCCTGTTATACTTGGAATCATGATCAAATCCCCTCTGTCATTGCCTCTATAGAGAAGGAGAACATCAATACTGCCTCCTCTGGCTCCACTCACCAACCCTGCCAAGGTATGGACCAGCTACCCTCTTTGGTCATCAAACTACCCCCATAAAGGTGAGCTCCATGAAGGCAGGGCCTTTCCTTGCTTTTGTATCTATACACTGGTGCTTACCATATGGCAGCCATTTAATAAAGACTTTTTCCCTTTATTCATTCATTGGTTCATTAATGCTTATTTACATACATGTGTCCTCCAAAAAATGTAAACTCCTCGAGTCCAGATCGCTTCATTTTTGTCTTTGGGCCTGGGGCATTACTATCACAGAGCCTCACAAATGCTGCTCTACTGATTGATAGATACATGAAACTTTGTAGACCTGATGCATGGGAAAGTGAAACCAAGAGAACAATCTAGACACTAGCTACAATTATGCAAATTAGTGGTGTCAAACTTAAAGAGAAGTAATCCTGCTGGTTGTATGCAGACTTTGGAAACCACAAAGTAACATTATCTAGGTTGAACTGTATTCTTATTTATTTTGTTACACATTTCTCAATTACATTTTAATCTGGTTCAGGGTGCAGTAAGGAATTTTGTTACCTCTGAAGTAAATGGATACATAAAATAGCTATGATGATATGAATGAAAACAACACTAAAAGGCAGCCAGACTGATTGATGGCAATGACCACTCCTAGTCCTAATCAGAGGACGATAATTCTCATTGAGAGGAAGGGGATTTAACCACGACACAGATTGCAAGATAGTGTCTGTGTGTCAACCAATTTTGCTTTGTTTTCTTGGAGGGTTATGAAGAAGGTTAAAATAGTGAGAGGGAATAACGGGAAATAACTGAGGTGTAAAGATAAAAGGTTATCACTAAAGTGTAAACCAAAAAAAGGCTCAGGCCTGGCTTTGGACCTGCTGATTCCCTGTGTTAGTCACCCCTGTGCTATCACCCTGTGTCAGAGAACCACCCTGGTATGCAACAGACCCACTGATAGCGAGAAGTCAGCAACAGTTTGGTACAATTCCCCCTTCCGCATCACAACTTTCCCCATTGAGATTTCGCTATATTGCAGGAGGGGACATGAGAAATTAAATGGAAATTTTGAAGGAGTTTTGTGGAAGTCACAGACAACACACAAAGGCCAGTAGATGACTCAGAAAAAAGTTTAAAATCTCAGAAATGCATAAAACATACATACATTACTGTATAATATATGTGCCATTTATAATTCAGACTTCTTCTCTTGTACAAAGGGAGGGCCCAAAAATTTTATGCAGATTTTCCAGATTGTAGGGAGTACAGCACCCGTAACCCTTGTGATGTGGAAGGAATAACTGTATATCAAACAGATTAGTACGGACATGGTCTCCATTAATGATCATAAGAATAAATTAGAGGTCAAAGAAAGAGCATAAATATTTTTTGCTGTAAAAACAAGGCGAGAAGAGCATTCCTGCCTGCCAGATTTCTGAAAACCAGGGGGAATTGATGCCAGTCTGACAGCAGGAAAGGAGGCAAAGATCAGACACCCACAACATGACTGAGGCTCACCACACTTCTGGGTAGGTCAAAAGAGCAAAATCAGTGAGGTCTAGTCTGTGAGGAACTGGAGTCCAGAGAAACTGGTTCTCATTTCATCTCAACCATTAAAGGGCTCTAGGACCTTGGACAAGTCACTTCCCCAGCCCTCACCAAGGCTGAGTTTCCTAACTCAGAGATGAGAAAGCTGAAGTACATGATCTCTGGGATCCCTTTTAAAGCTCTGATAGGCTTATCTAGTCTAACCCTCACCTTGTACTAATGTAGAAAATGAAGTCTGGACCAAGGAAATGATTTTCTCAATTCAGTACAGGGAATGAAGTAGCAGAGCTGTGAGTCAAACCTGTGGGAAACAAGGAAGAAGTTCTGTTTCCACAGGCTAAAACTCATACCAGCTTTAAGCGATCAGAGTAATGACGTAGCATGGTCAGGTTTAAAAGGTCAGAAACTTGTGCACTGGCTTGACAAGCTGCTTTAGGGGAAGCCTATCAGAGAGGAGAATATGAAATCACGTGGCAAATGGATGGTGTGGTGGAAAGTCCAAAATTTGCAATAGTATGAAGGGCTTGCATTGGTCAGAACAAACTGTAGTCTTTCTGTGGCCTTCCTTGGGAACTACCCATTCATTCCGGGGGAAATGAACATAGAGATTAATAAAGGCCTTCCTGATTTCACAACAAGTATTGTTCTTTTTTAAGGTGAGCATGTTTCTCACAGTTGGGAGCTTGTTGGTTGGGCTCATCTCTAATAAACCCACAGTCCCTGTGTCTCTTCAAATTTGATGAGTTCAAGCCTGGGGGAAAATTCACTCTCATTTTTCTTTGGGCTCCATTCCTGTCTTTTCCGCCTTACCCCATGATGGATTCCCCCAATCCCACTACACGCACCTGGGGGGGGGGGGGGGGCGGTGGCTAAAGGAGACATCAAAGAATGAAGAGAATTCCTATGTTGGTTAATGGAATTTTTTCCAATTATTATGATTATCTAAGGGGAAAAAGTTTCTACTAATGCTTCAAACCATCCACACTCAGAAACAAAACAAATACATGTAGTTCCTGAAGCCTAACTCAAGAGGGATTTCATGCTCTCCAGGAAATGGGGCCCACAGACCCTGTAAAAGTCTTCTCTTTCAAAGGCTGGAACAGCAGCAATGGGTCAGAGAGATTTTGTTGATATCATCTATTTCTATGAAGCCAAACTGGGCAGGGCACAGGATATTCAGCATTCCATAATCCAAATCTCCAGTCAACCTGCATGGAGTCACCCAATCTCAGAGGTGGAAGGGACTTCAGCTGCCATGAAATTCAATCACTCTCTGACTCAATACTCAGTACAGGAATCTCCTCCCTCACCCCCAAACAAACTATCACCTAGGGTTTTCTTGAGGACCTTTAATGAAAGGGACCTCGACACTTCCAAAGGAGCCCCTCCTAAGTGTGACCAGTTCTTGTTAAGAATCTTTCCTCACATCAGGCCTCATGTCTCTGGCATGTCCACCAGCTACTCCTTGTTCTAAGCTCTGAGACGAAGCAAAACAAGCCTAACTCCTCTTTCACATAATTGCCTTTAAATACCTTAAGAAAACCAACACCCTTACCCTTCCCTCGTCCTCACTTCATAGGTGTCCTCTTCTCCAGTTCAATTCAATGAACTTTTATTAAACACCCACTATGTGCTAACCACTGTGCTGAAACCTGGGGATATAAATAAGGGGTATCTTTTTCAAGGAGCTTACAATCTAATGGAGGAAGACAAAACACATTGGAAGCTGGAACCGGGGAGGGAGGAATGTCACCAAGGGGTACCCCCAAAGCAGGGCCTGAAGGTGAAACCAAGCAAATCACCTCACTCAACTCCCTCTAGCTGATGTTTATATAGCATAAATTCCAGAGATATCCTTGGCACCAGTCTCAGAATATGTTCTATTTGTCAAAATTCTTCCTAAAACAGGGAACCTACTAAAACCCCAAATTTTCTTAGACTATCTACAATGAAGTCAGGCTTTCTCCACTTTGTACTTTGTGAAATAGATTTTTCTTATATGGCTACTTTACATGTACTCCTACTATACTGTAGCCCAATGTCCCCACTGATCAAGATTTTTTGAACTGTGAATTTATCCAACATGTCAGTCCTTCCTCCTCGCATTGTATCATCTGCAAACCTGATCATGTTATTCATACTTACATCCTAGTCACTGTTCTCAGTGAATGTTCCCACAGCAAAGAATCAAACAAAAAATCCTTGAGGCAATGCACCAGTGCCTTCCTTTTCACTCAACATAAAGCATTAATGATTACTTCAACCATTTCTAACTCCACCTTACCAAACATCTAGTCATCTTTTCCACAAGAACAGCATGGGAAACTAAAACACAAGGAATAGACATCTCAAGCATATCCCTTATCAATCAGTTTAGTAATCTTATCACAGAAGAAACTGGGTAAGCAAGCACAGCCTGCTCTTGATTTTATTAAATTTTATAGAATGCCTTTTATTTGTACATCACAATCACTTCTAAATAGATTATCCCACCCACCCACCCATGAACTCTCCCTGGCAACATGAAAAGCAATTAAGTCAAATACAGGCCATAAAAACATGTTTCACAACGTATATAACATTCTGTTCTCACAAGCATGAACTCTGAAAAAAGCCAAATGGGTTCTTTTGTGCATCCTTTTCTGGATGTTTATGATGGCTTTAATGATATATGCTCTAGCCTCTGCTAAGAATTCAAACCAAGGAGAATGGCACCTGTCCAACAAGCTCGTCCTTCTATCCTTATCCTTGAAAATCAATATATAAGTTGCCCTTTGCCAGTCATGCAGCACCTCTCCTTTTCTCCATAATCTCTCTTTTTAAAAAAGTTCAATTTTTTTGTTGACATAACTAACCCATCCAATTTATCGGTTTAGTGAATATAACACAGATAAATGCAGCACAGAGGAAGGCTGCTAGCACAGGTTCACTTTTGATCTGGTCAGACAGGAAAGGCACTAATAATTGCACTTTAGGCTAGTTTTCTCAGAAGAGGATTGCTGACAATGAGAGCACAACTCCTACAGCATTCGCTAATCACCCTTCTCACAGGGGCCAGCAAGAAAGGGGCTGGGGGGTGGGGGGGGACGACCAACTACCCCTACTTCTCGATGGAGACTGTCTCAATAGAGATAGGCACACTTGTGCATCCCCTAAATCCCCTCAAACTTCAACTGCAGTCAACTGGGGCAAATACAGATTTCCCCCCAAGCCTTGATGGGGCCAATCAATGCACACACAGAATTCCAGCTTGTGCACTCACCTCTAAGATTCTTCCCAAGCCTCAATAGGGGTCAGCTGAGGCACATATAGCATCTGTACGTTCAACCCTAAGGTTACCCATTCGCTCACCAGTGACCACCTTTATAGAGCAGCAGACAAAGAAGGCACATTGTTAGTAATGGCCTCACTAGTTTACATCACCTCATCACAGCTGCAGTGGATGATCATATTCTTTATCATTATATAATGCTGCACAAGCGTGGGGAGATGTTTGGAACCATAACTGTGGGAACTCATATCTAATACCTGGGAATAAGAGACTATTATGGCTATGGATCCTGGGAAACTGAACTCTGAAGAAATAATAACAAAAATTCACTTTACACACACTGAAGTCCACCTTACTTACACTAAAATTCACCTTACATACAGTGAATTAATCAAAACTAGCTCCCTCCTCATCTTGGGTTTTGATTCTCCATTAGCCATTTTTGTTCTTTCCCTTCCCAAGATTGTTTTCCTTCACAGAGAAAGCAGAAGGAAAGAATAAATAGAGTAGTTCTGTCTTCTCTCCCTCACATTCTCATATGATCCTGACCCTTCACTGATCCTCTTTCCCTTAACATGGCTTTGGCTGTTGTACTCAGCTTCTTCTCTCCACAGCCTCAGTTCATTGTGAGTAACAGATATCCTGACACTGTTTCATGGAAACCCAGGCCATGATTTTGTAACCATGCCCCCTTGTTTCCCCTTCTAAAATCTAAGACGCTTAGTCTGAACCACGCTGGTCTGGTGAAGCCTAGAGATATCTTCTCAGAAAAATGTTTACAAATAATGGAAGGAAATGCTAAATTTCAGTTAAAGCTTAGTAAAAATACAGATGTGGATAACATGATGGACTTGAGGTCAAGAAGATCTGTTTCCAAGGCTGAGTCCGAATGTCTGCTAGCTATGTGACTTTGAGTAAATAATTCAATCACTCAACATCTCAAGAACCTAATTATGTATTAAGGCATAAATGTACGCAAGACTGGCACAAGTTATTCTCAATTACTTCATTTTATGTGACCCCATGTGAAATACTGTAAAATGTCTGCAAATGTTGAAGTCTAACACAAATATCAATTAACAGTAGCATTTCTATCACAATAAAAAGAATATTGAACTGAATGTAACCTGTGCCTTGCACTCTTACGTTCTGAATTATTATCTTCCTCTGGGCTAAGAATAATAATTCAAGAAGAGAGAGGATGACAAATCAGTTTTCTGATGTTCCAGTACATATGAGAAGCTGAGTGGCTATCTACTTTTTATGGTAGACGAGGTAGAGGGTAGAAAGTTTTAGGGAAGCTCAAGACAGGACAGAGGGACATTGAGGTTTGGCTGCCTCTTCTTTCTTCTGTCATCTATGAAACTGGGACTTGCTCAATTTCCTTCAGGTATCTGTAGGTAATGGGCATCTGCCATTGGCCTGAGAGTCTCCATGAATTAGCTTGGAACAGCCAGGACTATCGATATGATGGTGTCACTTGCTGCAGCTGCTGCTACTGCAGATACACTCCAGACTATCAGCCAATAAATGAAACTTTCAGAGATCAGCAGCATGGAAGAGTTTCCGATTCCAAATGTGTTATCTTACAAGGTCAGCGGATTAGGAGAGAATCATAACTTGAGAAAGAGGAGTCTCCAAGTGGGGTGGGGCTTGAGAGCTACGTGCAGACCAGAGACACCATATTTTTTAATAATATTCCATTTTATCCCCTAGATAAATGCCCGGCCCAAGCAGTGCCACTGGTAGCTGTCAACAGAATACGCAGGGCGTGGTCTAGTCAATCAGAGGGTGAATACCTTCTGCTAGAGATGAGACACAACAACAACAACATTAACGCAGTGCCTTCTGGGTACCAGGCTTTGTGATCATCACTTCATTTGATCCTTGTAATCACCCTGAGAAGAGGTGCTATTATTACCCACCATGTTCCCAATGAGGAAACTGAAGCAAACAGAAGTGCTTTGCCGAGGGTCAGCTAATAAGTGTCTACAGGCATATCTGAACTCAGGCCCAGCATTCAATCCATTACACCATCTAGCCTTTTAGAAAGATCACTTCACAGGAACCAGAGACGCTGACAAGAGGAGGGCAGAGAATAACACTCAAGCAGAGTGGCACCAAGAAGACAGCTCAGCTACCACAGGATTAAAGATTTAGAATAGAGATCTTTTAACATATTTTGGTCATAGAGCCCTTTAATACCCTAATGAAGCTTATAGACCCTTCTTCAAAACAATACATATTTTTAAAAAAATACATAGAATTACAAAGGAAAACTAACTATATTGAAATACAGTTATCAAAATATATTTAAGTACAATTTCATGGAACTCAGGTTAAAAACTCCTGTAAAAGATTAAGCTGGAAAAATAACTATGAAATTCACCTGAAGGAAGCTGAGGTAACAAATCTTAAGAGAAATAATGAAAAAACAGGTGGGAAGGGAAACTGGAAGTGGCAGGTCTCAAATTATACTACAAAGTAGTAATCATCAAAATTATTGGTCCTAGTTAAAAGACAGAGAGGATGATTGATGAAACAGAAGGGTTTTACACAACATACACAAGCAAATACACAGTAGCAAAATGTTTGATAAAACCCAAAGACCCAACTCTAGGGGAGGGATGCACTACTTGACAAAAACTGCTGAGAAAATGGAAAGCAGTCTGTTAAAATTTAGAAAAGAGTAACATCTCACACAATATACAAAGATAAGCTTCAAATGAACTTATATATAAAAATTCACAACATAATCAAGTTAAGGGAACAAGGACAAATATACCACCTTAATTATGAATAAAGGAAGTCTGTAACCAACAAGGAAAAGACGGTAATTAAAAAATTTAATTATACAAGATTTAAAAGTTCTCTATATATACAAAAGCAGTGGAGTTAAAAGTAGAAGAAAAAGGGGTGGAGCCAAGATGGTGGAGTAGAAAGATTCATGTATGCTACCCCCGAACACACAGCCCATATATTTCCTGCAAGAAGAACTCCCCACAAATTCTGGAACACTGCATGGCGCGCAGAAACACAGTGGAAAAGATTTCCGTTCCAGAGAGCCCTAGAGAGCCATCCCCAGGGGTCCATCGTGCTCTGGACAGCGGAGTCCACCCCTGTGCTGCCCTGGCCACGCGGCCCCAGAGGAGCGGATCCGAGCAGGCTTCAGGGACGGAACCTCCGGTGGCCGGGAAGGTCACTCCACCCACAAACGCTACAGGTCAGTGAGAGAGACGTCTGGGCTGGCCGAGAGGGGAGCGGGGTGTTTCCATGACTCGGGCCCCCTCGGGAGGCAGCAGCAGAGGCAGCAGTGGCCGGGACTCCCTGAGCATCAGGTAGAAGTTCAGGGCCATTACCGAAGGTCTCTGCATAAACCTCCTGAGGGAACTGAGCCTGCGAGAAGGCCTGCCCCCACCCACCCCATTACTGAAGGTCTCTGCATAAAGCCCCTGAAGGAACTGAGCCTGGGAGGCAGCCCTGCCCCCATCCAAGCACCACAACTTAACCTCACATTGAATAGCAGTCGTGCCTGCCCCTGAAAGCCCATTTGAATCTCAGACCCCAAGCACTAGCTGGGTGGATATAGGCAGGGGTGGGCAGGAATCTCAGAAGTCAAGTAACTGGCTGGGAAAATGCCTAGAAAAGGGAAGAAAAACAAGACTACAGAAAGCTACTTTGATGGGGTACAGATACTCCCGCCTTTCAATTCTGATGATGAGGAACTATTCTTACCATCAGGGAAAGATGTGGAGGTCAGGGCCTCTGTATCCCAGACATCCCAGGTTGATGTCCAGTGGGCTCAGGCCATGGAATAGCTCAAAAAGGATTTTGAAATTCAAGTTAGACAGATGGAGGAAAAACTGGGAAGAGAAATGAGAGAGATGCAAGAAAAGCATGAAAAATGGGTCAATACCTTGGCAAAGGAGACCCAAAAAAATGCTGAAGAAAATAACACCTTGAAAAATAGGCTCACTCAATTGGCAAAAGAGGTTCAAAAAGCCAATGAGGAGAAGAATGCTTTCAAAAGCAGAATGAGCCAAATGGAAAAAGAGGTTCAAAAGCTCACTGAAGAGAATAGGTCTCTCAAGATTAGAATGGAACAGATGGAGTCTAATGACTTTCTGAGAAACGAAGAAACCACAAAACAAAACCAAAAGAATAAAAAAATGGAAGAGAATGTGAAATATCTCATGGGAAAAACAACTGGCTTGGAAAATAGATCCAGGAGAGACAATTTAAAAATTATGGGACTACCTGAAAGCCATGATCAAAAAAAAGAGCCTAGATATCATCTTCCATGAAATTATCGAGGAAAACTGCCCTGAGATTCTAGAACCAGAGGGCAAAATAAGTACTCAAGGAATCCATCGATCACTGCCTGAAAGAGATCCAAAAAGAGAAACTCCTAGGAACATTGTGGCCAAATTCCAGAATTCCCAGGTCAAGGAGAAAATATTGCAAGCAGCTAGAAAGAAACAATTCCAGTACTGTGGAAATACAATCAGGATAACTCAAGATCTAGCAGCTTCTACATTAAGGGATCGAAGGGCATGGAATAGGATATTCCAGAAGTCAAAGGAACTAGGACTCAAACCAAGAATCACCTACCCAGCTAAACTGAGTATAATACTTCAGGGGAAAATATGGTCTTTCAATGAAACAGAGGACTTTGAATCATTCTTGATGAAAAGACCAGAGTTGAAAAGAAAATTTGACTTTCAAACACAAGAGTGAGAAGAAGCATGAAAAAGTAAACAGCAAAGAGAAGTCAGAAGGGACTTACCAAAAGTGAACTGTTCACATTCCTACAGGGAAAGACAATATTTCTAACTCTTAAAACTTTTCAGTATCTGGGTAGTTGGTGGGACCACACATACACATGTACACGCATGCACAGACATACACACATGCATTCACATACAGAGACAGAGAGCACAGATTGAACTGAATAGGATGGCACCATACCTTAAAAGAAATTAAGGTAAATGGTGAGGGAGAAATGTAGTGAGAGGAAAGAGGGGGAAATGGAAGGGGGTAACTATATGTCATTTAAGAGGCAAGTAGGAGATTTTTTTAGTGGAGGGAAAAAGAGGAGAGCTGAGGAAAAAAAAACCAAACAAACAAACAAGAAGTTTACCCTCATCACATTTGACTAATCGAAGGAGTGAAATGCACACTCATTTTGGTATGAAAACCTATCTTACAGTATAAGAAAGCGGGGGAGAAGGAGATATTGCGGGGGTGGGGGATGATGGAAGGGAGGGCAAAGGGAGGAGGGAGTAATTGAAAGTCAACACTTGGGGAGGGACAGGATCAAAAGACAGAAGAGAAACAATGAGGGGCAGGTTAGGAGGGATGGTAATTCAGTTAGTCTTACACAACACGACTATCAGGGAAGTCATTTGCAAAGCAACACAGATATGGCCTATAATGAATTGCCTGCTGTACCAAAGGGAATGGGTGGGGAGGGAGGGATGGGGAGAATTTGGAACTCAAAGTTTTAGGAACAATTGTTTAGTATTGTTGTTGCAACTAGGAAAGAAGACATACAGTTAATGAGGAATAAAGTCATCTGGCTCTACAGGAGAAAAGAGAAGATGGAGACAAGGGAAGGGAGGGATGACAGAAGAGAGGACAGATTGGAGATAGGGAAAATTAGATTGCTTGGGGTATTGGGGTGGGGGGAGGGGATAAAAGGGGAGAAAATTTGGAACCCAAAAATTTGTGAAAATGAATGTAAAAAGCTAAATAAATAAATAAATAAAAAATAAAAAAGAGGCAAGCAGGAGACTTTTTCGTGGAGAGAAAAAGAGGAGAGCTGAGAAAAAAACAAGAAGTTTACCCTCATCACATTTGACTAAAGGAAGGAATAAAATGCATACTCATTTTGGTATGAAAACCTATCTTACAATACAGGAAAGTGGGGGAGAAGGGGATAAGTAGGGTGGGGGGGATGATGGAAGGGAGGGCAATGGCAGGAGGGAGCAATTTGAAGTCAACACTCTTGGGGAGGGACAGGATCAAAAGACAGAATAGAAACAATGGGGGGCAGGATAGGATGGAGGGAAATACAGTTAGTCTTACTAACACGACTGTTATCGAAGTCATTTGCAAAACTACACAGATAGGGCCTATATTGAATTGCCTGCCTTCCCAAAGGGAATAGATGGGGAGGGAGGGATGGGGAGAATTTGGAACTCAAAGTTTTAGGAACAACTGTTGAGTATTGTTCTTGCTATTAGGAAATAAGAAATATAGTTAATGGGGAATAGAAAGTCATCTGGCCCTACAGGACAAAAGAGAAGATGGGGAGAAGAGAAGGGAGGGATGATAGAAGAGAGGGCAGCTTCGTGATAGGAAAAATTAGAATGCTTGGTGTATTGGGGTGGGGGGAGGGGACAAATGGGGAGAAAATTTGGAACCCAAAATTTTGTGAAAATGAACGTAAAAAGTTAAATAAATAAATTTTTATTAAAAAAAGTAGAAGAAAAATAGTTTAGTGAGGAAACAGCAAGCATTTCTGATAAGGTATCATACTCAAGTAAATTTGTAATAATGCCATTCCCAGGGAAAAATATTTGGAACCATGCCCAAAGAGCTATAAAATTTTGCATACCCTTTGTCCCAGAAATACCACTACTAAGGCTGTATCACAAAAAGATCATAAAAAAAAGAGAAGAGAATTCACATGTACAAAAATAATTATAGCTATTAATTTTGTGGTGACAAAGAACTGGAAATTGAGGGGGTGCCCATCAACTGGGGAATGGCTGAACAAGTTGTGGTATATGAATGTGATGGAATACTATTCTCCTATAAGAAATGATGAGAAAAATGCTTGCAGAAAAACCTGGAAAGATTTACATGAACTGAAGCTTAGAGAAGAACCAGTAGAACACTGTACATAGTAACGGCAATACTGTACATCAATCAACTGAAAGACTTCACTATTCTCAGCAACGCAACAATTCAAGACAATTGGAAAGAATTGATGAAGAAAAATGCGATTCACTTCCAGAGAAAGAACTGATGGAGTCTGAATGCAGACCAAAACATAATTTTTAATTTTCCTTATTATTCTTGTTTTCTTTTGCAATATGGAAATGTTCTGCATGAATTCACATTTACAGTTTCTCTCAAAACTGCTTATCTTCTCAAGGAGAGGGAAGTGAGGGAGGGAGAGAATTGGGATCTCAAAATTGTCAAAAATGAAGGTTAAAAATTTTTGTTTACATGTAATTGGGGGGAAAAAGTCATTCTGCAATAGATGAATGGTCCAAAGATATGAACAGACTGTTCTGAAAGGTAGAAATACATACTATCAACCAACATGTAAAAAAAATTCCAAAACACTAATAAGATAAAGAAACTGAAATCCCACTTCATCAGATTGACAAAGATGACAAAAATGGAAAATGACAACTGTCAAAAAACAGGTATGGTAAATCACTGTTGGTGGAACTGTGTATGAGTCTAGCTCTAGTTATTTTGGAAAACAATTAGGAACAGTGACCCTGAATCAGTAAACTGTCCCTACCTTTTGACTCACAGATACCACTTATGAAACCCCTAAAGAAAAGAAAGAGGAAAAAGACCCATAGGTACAAAAATATTTATAGCAGCTCTTAGTAGCAAAGAACTGGAAACTAAGGGGGTGCCCATCACCTAGGGAATGTAATGGAAGTGATCATAAGAAAAAACAAATGGAGGATCTCAGAAAAACCTGGGAAGAATTATTTAGACTGATACAAAGTGAAGTTAAACTGGCCAGGAGACCCATTTATACGGTAACAACAACAACATAAAGATAACCAACTCTGAAAGCGCTCTACCCACTGCATCGCCCTTGGCTCCCCACTGGCAGTTTTAAAGATCCTCACAATAACAAATGCTATCTCTCTATCAACTGGATTCCTATCACTTACTGTCTGGTAATTAGGAAGGAAAGGGGATAAACGTTAATGAAATAGTGCCTGCTATGTGCCAAGCACGGTGCTAAGTGTTTTATAAATATTATCTCAATTGATCCTCACAATAATCCTGGGAGGTAGGTGCTGTAATTGTCCCCATTTTACAGCTGAGGAAACTGAGGCAAACTAAGTACTTGCTGAGGGACTTGCCCAAGGACATACAGCTGGTGTTTGAGGTCAGATCTGAATTTCTATCCACTGCACCTCTTAACTCCCCCATTACTCATATATTTCTTGTGATATCATATATATATAATTTAACTCTATTAACTTTCCAAGTGGTTAAGCAGTGCCTCCACATTTGGATTTTAAGTTTCTAGAAGGCAGGAACTGTAATACTTTTTTGTATTCCCACACAGTAGATTCCAATAAATAATGGAAGTGGAGTTTCCTGGGTAATGCAACCAATAAGACAGAGACCTAGACATTTTCTCTTAAATTTCTCCAAATTAAGTAGTATGTACCAGAGAGCTAAAGTAATTGCAGCTGTCTCCATGGTCTTCTAAGGCACTAAGAAGCTAATGAGGCAACCCTTTACCGGACTAACAACAAAGAAGGTTAATCCTACTGCTGTTCAGCCCTGTCCACCACTCCCACCCCACCCCATCCAACAGAACTCAGCTCTGCCCACCCGGCCCATCCTGCTCCTCAATACTGAGCTGGAAGAAAAGGGGCAAGTTGGCTCTGCTGGGTTGCATGGTTGCAAGTCATGCAGGTGCAAAAATGTTCAGCTAGCAAATTCAGGAACTGAGGAAACTGGGGCAGGGTTTGGAGCTCCACCAGGCCCGAGGAAAAGGGCACCAGTATCCAGCTGAGGCCAGTTCTGCCCTCCCAGAAGTCAGTTGGAGCATAGCCTGGTGAAAAATAAATTTGCCACTGTGAGGCAAAAAATTAGAAAGATACAAGATTTAAAAACAATAACAAAATAACAGAGGCATCATTAAGAAGTTTTTTTCTGAACGTATAATAGGGAGAAAATGAAAAAAGAAACTTAAATGGAAGAACTGAAAAGTAATAGCTCCATAACACCATGGCATCTCACCTATAAGGTAAATAAGTGTTTCTGTTTGTTTGTTAATTGGAACTAAGAGGAAGAATGCTAAGGCAAATGAAAGGGTAGAAAGGAAGAGGAGGAGGAAGAAGAAGAGAGGAATGTATAATGTACCCTACCAAAGTAACGGTAAATAATAAAGGTAAAACAAATGCTGGAGTTTCTCTGGAAGAGGGTATATAGGAGAAAAGATGAGGTGGCAAAGGGAGGGATTGAAACAAGGAAAAGAAAGGAAGAAATTTCAATTCAGTAATGGGAGTCCCACTGAAAAATTTTCCTAGGCAGGGAGGGTGATTCTAAAGAGAAATGATATATTTCTCTCTTATGTTAATAACCAACTCCTGACTTAAGACTAAGGTGTTTCCCTTCCTGTTTCCTCATTCAGAAACTAGTCCCTCTTAGGTTTTTCAGTCAGCATCTAAAGGACATTGCTGATAATGAGACTGGATTAACGTTCTCCTCAATCATTTTCAGGCCCCAAACAAATGAGAAAGTTGAGATCTAATCAAAAGGTAAGAGATCTTAGTTCGGTGAATTCAGGGAGGGAGAATTCCTTTGTCTAGATTCCCCAGGGGACTGAGGCTGATTTAGGAGTGGCAGTGATACAAACAAAGTCATGTTTCCCCCACAGCCCACCACAGTCCACATCTCATTATAATATCCATTCTTCTCACTGTTAACCAGCTAGAGTAGACTGACATCTGTTGGGAGCATCCACTCTTCTAAGAGCATGGAAGCATCAATAGGCTGCCATGATTCACCCTTAGTTCATGAGAGATGGCCAAATGACCATGCTTTTATTAGTCATTCACTAACTGTTAATTGCCTAGAAACTGAGTCTCTTAAACTTTTCGATATCACACTGTAATGAGAGATGGGGAAATTTACAATAGAAGGGTGGGATGGCGAAGGTTAGAATTTACAATGGGTATTATTTATAAGGATTTGGTGTTTAGAAAGGCTACTACCTCTGAGAGTCTTCCCTAGATCACTCTGGATCCTCAGACTATCACTTTTTAGCCAGTAATGAAGGCCATAATTTTATTCAAATTTTAAAGTATTTCCATTGGAGAGCCTAATATGCTACTTCTCTATCATTCTCCTGTCTTCAAATCCCAGGGACCAAGTGGCTCCCTGCAATCCGAAACCAGATCTGCACTTTTATGGGATCAGCCTTTCCATTTACACAGATCCAAAACTGCAAAAAACTCAGCCATCAGCAGCTTGTCTCAAGACACACAATAGGGGCTCCAAGGGCCACTTTTAACAGAATAATTAATATATCTATCTACTGGAATGGAATACTGCAAATGAAAATAGGGAGATGAGAAAACAATTGACTCTAAAGGCAACTGGCTCTAGCTAAAATTCCTGTAAAAATTTCATGAAGAGGTAAGGGAGCAGAGATAGCATGGTGCACTAAAATGCACAGAACTAAAATAAAAAAATATTTGAAATGATACTCAGGGAGTCACAAAACTACACACACTCTTTCAATCAGAGAAGATGGGGGAAGGTCCTGTATGTACAGCAGTATTGGTGGCAGCATTTCATTCTGAAATAGAAAACAAAATGGGTCCTTATTGAGCTGAGCTCAACTTCCACCCATGTTGGTACTTGCTGCCTATTTCTGGGCACGGCTCTTCATGCCCTGATGTTTCCATTTCTTCACCTCGAAAATGGAGGAAAATATTACTACTAACCCACATAACTCATAGATTTGTTTTGCTTTGGAAAAGTAGAAAGCATTCCAGCAATGAGCTATCCTTGTTATCATTACTGTTTTATATGGCTGAGTGTGGTGAGAGAGCCAGGATGCCCAGCAAAGTCATAACCTAAGAGAGAAGGATCTAAAGGGCATACTGTAGATTGAGCCTTTATCTTCAAACCTGCCCCCTCTTCAAAGGACCAATCAGAAACTCTAAGAAGGTCACACCAGAGAAGCATCCAGTAAGTGAATTTGACACAGTTTGGTAATGAAAGTAGAAAACAAAGCAAATCCCAGGGCAAAGAGATGAGAAGGACACTGCCTACTTGGTTTGGAATTTTTGGCAACACCAGCTCTTTCTTCCTTGTTCCACAACAATGAAGTCACATGGACTGAGGATCAAAAGTAACCAAGGGAAATAGTTCATCATCTCACTAATCGCAGGTGTCATAATTTATAGCTATGCCCTAGAAATGATGGCTAGGGTGATTCACTTGAGTCAATTCAGAAACTTCCTGACATACATTCTCATTCTTTCTGCCTGTTTGTCTGTCTGTCTGTCTCTCCACCTCTCTCTCTCTCTCCTCTCTCTCTCTCTCTCTCTCTCACACACACACACACACACACACACACTCACACACACAATGGAGAGAGAAAGAGAGAGAGAGAGTTTCTGTTGAGAAAGGATCAGCTTTCTCCAACTGCCACCCCACCAGGCAGGCAAAACTAGCCTACCTGAGGAAGAAAGGAGAGACAGAAAGCAGTATGTCCCAGACAAGTCAAGCCACCATCACCACTATCTCCCCTTAGACCCTAATGGAGACAGGCTAGTACTCTGAATCCAAGAGCATCCAGGCCACTGCTTCTACAGGTACTACAGCCATTGCTACTGAAGACTAGGAAGAGAAAGGTTTTACTATCAAAGTCCCTGACATTGTCAATGGTTCAACATCAGGAAATGATATGATTTTATCAGTGGAATTTACTCTGTTAAGGTGGGATTAACATTTGCTTTGCTGGTGCATTGTAAGAAATGTGAGACCTTTCCATTTGACTTCCAGCTGAAACCTAACATTTGTATTGTCTCTCTCATTAGTCTATGAGCTCCTTGAAAGAAAAAGTGGTCTCATATTTTTCAATGAGCATCCCTAGTGCCTTGCATACCGTTAAGTGCTTAATAAAAGTTTTCTTCATTCATTCATTAATTCACTTGATCCTCTGTCCTCATTAGCTATGGCTCCCTATCTCTCCTTTTTGGGGATTAAACTTCTTAGCAGTCTATAATGGGTGCCCCAAGAGAGTCTCTTACTCTCTTCTTAAGTCTCTGAAGTCTGGTTTCTGACCAGATCATTCAAATGAAACTGCCCCTTCTAAAGCTAGCAATGATCTTTAAATCAACAAGTCCAATGGCTCTTTCTCAATCCTCATCCTTCCTGACAGATCAGCAGCCTCGAATGGTGGTGATCAACCACTTTCCTTGGTATTCTCTCTTCTTTCTGGCTTTTCTTTCCTAGGTTTCCTCCCACCTTCTGAGGCATGGAAAAGGTTGTAGCTTTATAAGATTATAGGAATACAGATCTGAATGATAGTTCTGAAAGATGTTTGGTATGAATGCAGAGCAGGCCTTCTTCACCATACAGTCAGAAGGGATCTTCCTAGAAATAGTTATTTTTAGATTGTCTCTGCTAAGATTAGCTTCTGGCAACCCCAGCAGAGACGCCAAGTTGAAAAAACCTCAAAACTCACATTCTGAAAGCAAAATGCATGTCCCTTGGGCAATTTGTCAGCATTCCCAGGGTCTGAATTTCCCCAGAAAGCAATTTACAAAAAAGCTGCTAAGTTTATGGTGTTTTACTTCTTGATGCTGCCTGCCAAGAGAGATAAATGTTATCAATGCCAGTAATTCATCTAGATTCTCCCCAGCCCATCTTCATGTTTGGGATGGGAAGAAGGAAAGGCAAAGGAGGGAAACTGAGAGGGCTAAGATTCAAAATGGCTTGATAACTGCTAAATTTGTTGCCAGAATGTTAGCTCTAATATGGGCTCACATACTGGGAAACGATGATTAAGTTAGCGATTTGTAATTCTGTCTTTCAGATCCCTGTGGCCTCTGGCTTTCCATGCCACTGACTTCTCAGTTCTCCTCCCTACCTGTGTGACCACTTCTTATCAGTCTATTTTGTTGGATCCATCTACTTCCCACCCAATTAATGTAGCTATTCCCTAGACCTTTGTCCTGGGTCCTCTTCTCTCTCTTAGTGATCTCCTCAGCTTTCTTGAGTTTAGTTGCCATCCTCATGGAGATGACTTCCAAATTTGCATATACGACACTAATCTGTCTCCAAAACTCCAAAAATCACCAAAAGGCCATCTTCCTGAGTGTCCTATAAGCATTTCAAACACAACATGTCCAAAAAAGAACTCACTGTATTTTCTTCAACCCATCTCCCTCCTCCTACCCTATCCCACTTCCCTCAGGGGTACCACCATCTTTCCAGTCAATCAAGTTCATAAACTCTGAACTCCTCATGAACCCCCACTCTCGCATCCCACATATTCAATTTGTTGCCCAGTCTTTTCAGGTCTACATTCAGAACATTTTTTGCCTCCATACCCTTTTCTCCACTTACACCTTTCACCTAAACTACTGTAATAGCTTTCTAAGTGATCTCCCTGCTTCTGTATCCCTTATCTTCAATCCTCTTCTCCACAAAGTTGCCAAAGTTAATCTTTCTGAGAAGCAAGTCTGATTATGTTTTCCAATGGTCTAGGAGTCCAGTGATGAAAACCTGGACCATGGTGGCAGTGGAGAGTGGCAGGGAAAAGAAAAAGGCATACAGGAGAAATGTTGCGAAGGTAGAACTGAGAGGCCTTAGCAAAAGACTGGCTATGCGGAATGAGAGAGAATGAGGAATCTAGGATATTACAAACTTAGGTTGTAAGCATGGAAGGCTTGAAGGATGGCAGTAACCCTAAGACAAAAATTGGGGAGGGGGGATTTTAGGGGAAAAGAGAAAGAGTAAAGAAAATAAGTTCCATTTTAGACAAAATGAACTTTATAAGTCTATAGGACATTTAGTCCAAGATGTCTAATAGGGAGTTGGACATATAAGACTCAAAGATGGGAGAAGAGGTTAGGGCTAGACAATAAGATCTGGGAATTATTGGCATAAAGATAACTGAATTTTTGAGGCTGATGAGAACATCAAGGAAAATAACCTTAGAGACAAGAAGGCATTAGACAGAGCTTTGAGGGACCCCTACAGTTAGTGGGCATGATCTGGATCAAAATACATCCAAGAAGCATAAGAAATGCTCAGACAACAGAAGAAGATCCAGGAAAGGGTAGGGTCGTGAAAAAATACAGAAGAGAGTATAAGGAAAAATGATACACTGACAGCATCGGAGGCAGCAGAGAAGTCAAGAAGCATGAGGATTGAGAAAGGACCATTAAGTTCATTGAAGAAATCACTGGGGGTGCAGAGTCAAGATGGCAGGGTAGAAAGACACATACATTCTAGTGCTTCTCCAACAGCCCACAAAATACCTGTAAAAAATGACTCTCAACAAATTCTAGAGCAGCAGAAGCCACAGAATCACAAAGTGAAAGAGATTTCTAGCCAAAGGCAACCTGGAAGGCCAAAAGGAAAGGTCTATCCCATCGGAAGCAGAGTGGAGCCCAGCCGTGGACCCCTTGGCACAGGGAGGAACAGGACCTGAACAGGCCTCCAGGGCAGAATCTCCAGCAGGGAGGGTCCCAGATACCTCAACCCACAAGCAACAAAGAAAGCTTCAAAGGTCAGTGTGGGAGGGCTTTCCCAGCTGTTCAAGAGGGGAGTGGGGTTACCCCAGCACTGGCCCCAGGCAGCAGCAGAGGCGGAGGCAAAGGCAGCAGCAGCAACAGGTGGCAGTTGGCTACAGTGGCCATGGAAGCAGCCTGGGTTCATTGTCCAGGTAGCTCAGATTAAAGCCTCTGAGGGAATCGAGCAGGGGATTTGAACTTCAGCCTTCAGTGGCAGCCTCACCCCCAACCAAAGGCCCTGGGGGAATTGGGCAGCTGATCTGAATCTCAGCCCTGAGCACTGTACTGGGGGGAGGAGGAGCACTAGGACCCTCCTCCTGACAAAGGATTCAGGCTAACACAACTGGAAAAAGAGGTACAGAAAGCCAATGAGGAGAAGGCTTTAAAAAGCAGAATTAGCCAAATGGAAAAGGAGGTTTAAAAGTTCACTGAAGAAAATAACTCTTTAAAAATGAGAGTGGAGTTCAGGGAAGCTAATGACTATGAGATAAGCCAAGAAGTTTCAAAACAAAACCAAAAGATTGCAAAAATAGAAGATAATGTGAAACATCTCATTGGAAAAACAACTGACCTGGAATATAGATCCAGGAGAGACAATTTAAAAATTATGGGACTACCTGAAAGCCATGATTAAAAAAAAAAAAAAAAGAGCCTAGACATTATCTTTCATGAAATTATCATGGAACACTTGCCCCTGATAGTCTAGAACCAGAGGGCAAAATAAATATTGAAAGAATCCACTGATCAACTCCTAGGAATATTGTGGCCAAATTTCAGAGTTCTCAGGTCAAGGAGAAAATACTGCAAGCAGCCAGAAAGAAACAATTCAAGTATTGTAGAAATAAAATCAGGATAACACAGGATCTGGCAGCTTCTACATTAAGGGATTGAAGGGCTTGGAATAGGATATTCCATAAGTCAAAGGAACTGGGATTAAAACCAAGAATCACCTACCCAGCAAAACTGAGTATAATATTTCAAGGGAACAAATAATCATTCAATGATATAGAGGACTTTCAAGCATTCATGATGAAAAGACCAGAACTGAATAGAAAATCTGACTTTCAAACACAAAAATCAAGAGAAGCATGAAAAGGTAAACAGGAAAGAGAAATCATAAAAGACTTTCTAAAGCTGAACTGTTTACATTCCTACATGGAAAGATAATATTTGTAACTCTTGAGACTTTTCTCAGTATTTGGGTAGGGGGAGGGATTATACACACACACACACACACACACACACACACACACACACACATATACAGCAGAGAGTACATATTGAGTTGAATCAGAACAGATAATATCCATAAATAAAATAAAATTAAGGGGTGAGGGGGGAAAATATTGGGAGAAATGGAATGGGGCAGACTATCACTCATAAAAGGGATAAGAAAAATCTTTTTCAATGGAGGAGAAAAGGGAGGAGGTGAGGGGGGAAAGTGAAGCTTACTCTTTTCACATATGGCTTAAGGAGGGTATAACATGCTCACTCAATTTGTTATGAAAATCTATCTTACACTACAGGAATGTAGGGGAGAAGAGGACAAGTGGGGTGAGAGGGATGATAGAAGGGAGGGCAAATGGGAGAAGGGAGTAACTAGAAGTAAACGCTTTTGGGAAAGGACAAGGTCCAATGAGAGAATAGGAAAAAAAAAGGGTGGGACAGGGTAGGATGGAGGGCAATATAGTCTTACACAACATGACTATTATGGAAGTCTTTTGTAAAATGACACATATATATCCTGTATTGAGTTGCTTGCCTTCTCAGTGAGGATGGGTACGTAGGGAGGGAGAGAAGTTGAAATTCAAAGTATTAGAAACAAATGTTGAGAATTGTTACTGCATAAAACTGGGAAATAAGAAATACAGGAATGGGGTTTGGAAATTTATCTTGCCCTACAAGAAAGAGAGAAGGTGGGGATAAGGGAAAGGTGGGGTGGGATAGAAGGAAGGGCACATTGAGGGAAGGGGTAATCAGAATGCAAGGTGTGATGGTGTGGGAGGAGGGGAAAGATAGGGAGAAAAATTGGAACACAAAATTTTGTGGAAATGAATGTTGAAATCTAAAAATAAATAAATAAAGCTATTAAAAAATTTTTTTGAAAGTCACTGGTAACTTTGGAGAGGGCAATTTCATTTGAATGATGAGGTCTTCAGAGAGTTAAGAAGAGGGAGAGGAGAGAGAGGCACCAATCATAGATGGCCTTCTCAAGGAATTTAGCCACAAAAGGGAGGAGAGAGATGGGACCATAGATAGTGAGGATGGAGGATCAAGTGAGGATTTACTGAAGACAGGGGAGACATGGGAGTGTCTGTAGTCAGCAAGAAAGCAGAGAGTAGACAGGGAGAGACTAAAAAGTAAGGGTGTGAGAGGGAAATAATTTGATGGAGAAGATAGGACAGAACGGGGCCATGATGTGCATTTAGAAAGTTTAAAAAAAAAAAAATCTTGAAGGAAAACTACAGTGTGGTATCTTCTAAAAGGAGCCCTTTTTCCATGGCCAAACTAACCAGCTTGTCCAAACTGCCAGAAACTTGGTACAGATGAGTTATATGGATATCTGAAGAAGTACCACATGGACCTGGACTCACAACTCAATAATATCTTGGGGGCAACACTCTCAAAAACACTGGGAAAACTTTGTCCAGTGAGAATAGACACCTGGTCAGTCCCAAGGCCCTTGACCTTCTGGACAAGCTTCTGAGCTGTGACCATCAACAAAGGCTGACCACCAAAGAGGCCGTGGAAACACCCTTATTTCTATCCTGTACGGAAGGAGCAGTCCCAGCGAAGCTCAGAAAATCCTGTGGTCTCACAGCAGTACGATAATGGGTAATTCAAGATGAATGATAACCAATAAAACATTCAACCAAAAAAAAAATCTTGAAGGAAAGTTTTGCTTTGCCAAGAAGGGTTTCGAACCATTTATGTGAGATAGCTGTAAAGGAGAAGATAGTGGGGGAAGGTCTCTGGGAAATGGGAGATGAGGAGGAAGGGAGAAAAGGGGGCTCTCAGGGAATGGTCTCAACTTTTTTGAGGCTAGGTTCCAAGATGAATGAATAGGGAGAAGGGGAACCATGGGAAATTTTCAAAAAGTTGAAAAGCTGCTGTGATAAATGGGATAGAGAATCAATTAGGAAAGTGGAAAAAGATTGTCTTGCTGCACTGAGGGCCCAGTTGAGATTATGCTATGAATATTTTCTTATACATTAGGGCATTCTTTCTGTCATGGAGTATATCTACCTAATACTGGGATTTCTGGACTAAAAGGTCAGTTTTTAAACATGCCTCCCTCTGACTGCACTCTGAAACTTTCCTGATTGCTCTGCTCTGTCCCAGGAAGCTCATTATTGGGAGAATCTCCTCAGGGTGGAGTCTAGAACTCCAAATTCTCAATTTAAAACGGGACTTTCTCCTGGCAGAACTACTCTGGGACTTCTCTGACTTTTCTACCAGCGCCCCTCCCCCCTTTCTGCTCCTTTTTGCATTCTATCTTCCCCTATTAGATTATAAGATATTTGAGAGGAGGACTTATCCCCTTTCTTGTATTTTTAACCCCAGCACTTAGCACAAAAAACTTAAGGCAAAGCTTTTAATGACCCCAAGCTTCTCCTGAAAACAAAGGCACATGTTTTTTATTACCAATACAATACTAGTATTGTGTGTCTGGCAAGATGGCATTCCGAAATCACAGAAAGTGAGGACGATTCCGCAGGAGTGGCAGATTCCCAGAGCAAACAGCAAAGAATATGGACAAGTTAAACAAGAGGAGGAAGGGGAAGAAGGACTACAAGCTATACAGATGGAAAAGAATATCCAAATCAGTGACACAGATTCATTCAAGTACCTGAGTCTGTGGGCACTGAATGTTATAGCACTCTGTGGATATGTCTTAACCCTTTGAATCTTAATCTGGATAGTTTACCTTCCCTAGAACCTAGCTCAGTGATGCGTATGAAGCAGTAAGTTTTTAAATATTTGCCAATGAATGACTGAATGAACTAATTTCAGTAGGACAGAGTTATGTCTTCTTTTTATCTCACACAGTGCCTAGCACATTGCTGAATGAATAAATATGATTATTAATAAAGAAGTCAATATGATAAAGAATCAGCAGTGAGAAGTACTGGGGATGTTTTTTCCTTAAAGCAGCTCCTTCCTAGCCCCTGATTATAACATTACTCATTTTCCATGTTAGAAGCCATTTCTTGAGCTCTCAGGGATGGATTATCAGAGATTTCATTAAATACTGCAAAGTACTGCTGATAATGGGGTACTGTTGGAACAGCTTGGACAGGATCCTGATTGACTGAAGAGACAGCTAAATTGTATTGCCTTTCCAAATGTCCAATCTCAGCACTCACAAATGTACTTATGAAGGAATGTTAAGAAAGCTTAAATAGTTAATGTGATTGCAGACAAAGAGCAAAAGACTCAAACAATAAACTCATACTGAGCCAGATCTGTGATCTCATCACTCTAGGAATGGATCTGTGATCTCATCACTCAAGGAATAGATCTGTGTCTCATCACTTGAGGATTTCCCTCCAGTAAAATATCACAACTCATCCCATCCTGTGAAACTCTCCACAAATCCTATGGCATGATCTCACAAAAGTCTGCCACAGTACTTCTCCCAACATCCTGAGGCTTCCCATGCTTTCTCATAACACTGCAAGGGTGCCAGTTGAGCTCTTTTAATTGTCCACCTGTCACCCCTCATTCTTTGGTATAGTCCATCTTTTCTTCCTACCACATAATGCCTTGATAATGTTCTTTGCTCCTGTTTTTCAGAGTTCCCTGCTGGTTATAGGTTGCCACCTAATATGAGCCTGTCTCTTTTTGCGATACTTGTCATTAGTTGTTCAGAGGAAGTGGTGTTCAACGTTTTGTTGCAATATAGCAACCTGGTAAAATGCTAAGTTTTTCAAAGACGGACATTTGCTTTCATAGCAAGTGTAGGGGTCGGTAAAGAAGCTTTGCAATTTTCAGAAAGCAATCCAATTCACTCTGGGCCCCGCTCATTGTTCATCTGTCTTGTCTGTTCCAAGTATACACACTGTTGGACAATTTCAATAAGGTGTCCATAAATGGACAAGTATTTTTCCTCTATTTTGTATTTCTTTCCTATGGCTAACCAAAATGGAGTAATTAAGAAATCTCTTCTAGGAAGATATGCAATAGTTGCAAGTCTTGATGCAATTAATACAATGTTATTCATAAACAGTGTTGCAAAGGAAATTCAACAAAGGTAAAAAGCGAGGCACATTTCCTCACAAGCCTGTTAATAAAGTGGGTTGACTGGCTATCTCAGTTGGGCCAAAAGATCTCAAAGGAGGGGCAGCTCCATGTAGGTGAGAAAAATGATACAATTGATTATACATAGAGTTGACAGCATGGGGGGAGGGGGAGAGAAGGGGGATGAGGACAACATGATTGGTTACATTAAGAAAGCAAGGATGGACAAAGATGGCCAATATATCTTGTGGAAATGTACTAGATCAGTTTTTAGACCTTCAGTGACAGCACATAGATGCCATGGAGTTTTTCCAGAGCTGAATATGAGTGATAACAAATTTCCTTGGCATAAATTGATTTGCAAGGGGCGGAGCCAAGATGGCGGAGTAGAAGGACACACATTTACGAGCTCCAAAACCAAAGCCCATAGAATTAATGTAAAAAGAGACCCCCATAACTTCTGGACCACTGAAAAGTGTACAGAAACGGAGTGGAAGAGATTTCCGTGCCAGAGAGCACTGAAGAGCTGTCCCCAGGGTCTGTCGCACCCTGGAAAGCGGACCCCACCCCAATGCTGCCCTGGCCGCGGCCCCAGAGAAGCTGACCCCAGCAGGTTTCAGAGACGAAAGCTCCGGCAGCCGGGAAAGTCCCTCCGCCCACAGAAGCTACAGGTCAGTGAGAGAGGCTGGGCTGGAGGAGGGGAGCGGAGTGTCTCCATGACTCGGGCCCCCTCGGGAGGAAGCGGCTGCTGCAGAGACGGGGGCAGGAAGCGGCGGAGGCAGAGGCGTGGGCGGTGGCTGAGGCAGCAGCGGCAGCAGGCAGGATCTTCATTACTGAAAGTCTCTGCATAAACAACCTGAGGGAGCTGAGCCTGGGAGACGGCCCTGCCCCACCCCGCTCTATTATTGAAGTCCTCTGCATAAAGCCCCTGAGGGAGCTGAGCCTGGGAGGCAGCCCTGCCCCCACCCCAGCACCAGAACTAAAGTTCACATTGATTAGCGGCCCGCGGCGGGAAAAGTCCATTTGAACCTCAGACCCTAAGCACTAGCTGGGCGGATCTAGGCGGAGGTGAACAGGAATCTCAGAAGGCAAGTAACTGGCTGGGAAAATGCCTAGAAAAGGGAAGAAAAATAAGACTATAGAGAGTTTTTTCCAAAAAATGCAAATGATCCCGACATTCGGATCTGATGACGAGGATGTATTCTCGCCATCAGGGAAAGACGTGGAGGGCGGGGCCTCGGTACCCCAGACACCCCAGGGGGATGTCGGGTGGGCTCAGGCCTTGGAAGAGCTCAAAAAGGATTTTGAAAAGCAAGTTAGACAGGTGGAGGAAAGACTGCGAAGAGAAATGACAAAGATGCAAGAAGAGTATGAAAAACAGGTCAATACCTTGGTAAAGGAGACCCAAAAAAATGCTGAGGAAATTAACACCTTGAAAAATAGGCTCACTCAATTGGCAAAAGAGGTTCAAAAAGCCAATGAGGAGAAGAATGCTTTCAAAAGCAGAATGAGCCAAATGGAAAAAGAGGCTCAAAAGCTCACTGAAGAGAATAGTTCTCTCAAAATTAGAATGGAACAGATGGAGTCTAATGACTTTACGAGAAACCAAGAAATCACCAAACAAAACCAAAAGAATGAAAAAATGGAAGAGAATGTGAAATATCTCATGGGAAAAACAACTGACCTGGAAAATAGATCCAGGAGAGACAATTTAAATATTATGGGACTACCTGAAAGTCATGATCAAAAAAAGAGCCTTGACATCATCTTCCATGAAATTATCAAGGAAAACTGCCCTGACATTCTAGAACCAGAGGGCAAAATAAGTATTGAAAGAATCCATCGATCACCACATGAAAGAGATCCAAAAAGAGAAACTCCTAGGAACATTGTGGCCAAATTCCAGAACTCCCAGCTCAAGGAGAAAATCTTGCAAGCAGCTAGAAAGAAACAATTCCAGTACTGTGGAAATACAATCAGGATAACTCAAGATCTAGCAGCCTCTACATTAAGGGATCGAAGGGCATGGAATAGGATATTCCAGAAGTCAAAGGAACTAGGACTCAAACCAAGAATCACCTACCCAGCTAAACTGAGTATAATACTTCAGGGGAAAATATGGTCTTTCAATGAAACAGAGGACTTTGAATCATTCTTGATGAAAAGACCAGAGCCGAAAAGAAAATTTGACTTTCAAACACAAGAGTGAGAAGAAGCATGAAAAAGTAAACAGCAAAGAGAAGTCTTAAGGGACTTACCAGAAGTAAACTGTTTACATTCCTACATGGAAAGACAATATTTGTAACTCTTAAAACTTTTCAGTATCTGGGTAGGTGGTGGGACCACACACACACACATGTACACGCATGCACGCACACACATATACACACATGCAGCACACACATACAGAGACAGAGAGCACAGATTGAACTGAATAGGATGGGACCATATCTTAAAAGAAATTAAGGTAAATGGTGAGAGAGAAATGTAGTGGGAGGAAAGAGGGTGAAATGGAAGGGGGTAACTATATGTCATTTAAGAGGCAAGTAGGAGACTTTTTTAGTGGAGGGAAAAAGAGAAGAGCTGAGAAAAAAAACAAAAAACAAAAACAAAAAACAAGAAGTTTACCCTCATCACATTTGACTAAAGGAAGGAATAAAATGCACACTCATTTTGGTATGAAAACCTATCTTACAGTATAAGAAAGTGGGGGAGAAGGAGATAATGCAAGGGGGGGATGATGGAAGGGAGGGCAAAGGGAGGAGAGAGCAATTTGAAGTCAACACTTGGGGAGGGACAGGATCAAAAGACAGAAGAGAAACAATGAGGGGCAGGTTAGGATGGAGGGTAATCCAGTTAGTCTTACACAACACGACTATCAGGGAAGTCATTTGCAAAATTACACAGATATGGCCTATATTGAATTGCCTGCCTTCCCAAAGGGAATGGGTGGGGAGGGAGGGATGGGGAGAATTTGGAACTCAAAGTTTTAGGAACAACTGTTTAGTATTGTTGTTGCTACTAGGAAAGAAGACATACAGTTAATGAGGAATAGAAAGTCATCTGGCCCTACAGGAGAAAAGAGAAGATGGAGACAAGAGAAGGGAGGGATGACAGAAGAGAGGGCAGATTGGAGATAGGGAAAATTAGATTGCTTGGGGTATTGGGGTGGGGGGGAGGGGATAAAAGGGGAGAAAATTTGGAACCCAAAATTTTGTGAAAATGAATGTAAAAAGTTAAATAAATAAATAAATTTTAAAAAAAAAAAAATAAATTGATTTGCAGGTAGTGCTGAGGTAACAATTCCCTTTGAATTTAAATATTTATGACAACACTGAACCCCTAGCTCAGAGTTTTTCCTTAATTAAAAGTGATCAATAGTAAAACTCAACTTTTGCCTGTAACTTAAGAGGGGAAGACTGAACTTTTGAATTCATGAGCTTCACTCACAGAAAGAGAGAAGGGCTTAGGTTGTTTCATTAAATACAGAATGGAGTTAGAGAATAAAATCAACTACAGAGTGGAATCAAATATAAAATACCAAATTAATGTTTAATTTTTCTCAACAGAAATATATGGAGACCACCTTTAACATCCAAAGAAATCCTTCCTTAATCTGGACCAGAGCCTTGCCTTTGGCAAGAATATATTAAAGAACTGAAAACAGGTTCCCAGAATTAGCTCTGAAAACAGCAGCATGAAAAACTTGACATTTAGGACAGTGCCCCAGGAATACCTCAGGAACAGAACCCAACTTTAATATAAAGTTAAAAGTCAAGAAACAGGCTGGGAAAATGAGCAAAAAAAACCCCAAAAACCTGACCATACTTACAAAAGTTACTATGGTAAAGGGAAAATCAAAACAAACTCAGAAGAGAACAGCTACATGCATGGCAACATGCAAAGCTCAAAGAAAAATGTGAACTGATATCAGGTCCAAAAAAAGAATTCCTGGAAGAGCTCCCAAATAATTTTGAAAATCAAATAAGAGAAGTAGAAGAAAATTTGAGGAAAGAAATGGAATGATGCAAGAGAAACATGAAAAAGGAAAGTAGAAATCAGACTTGTCCTAGCTGAGACCACTTTTGGAACACCGGTAGGTTACAAGTGCCCAGTCTGGGATGTTTCTGAGAGCCTGGAAAAACATAATCCTCAATATCCCCAAAAAAGCAGCATCAGGAACAACCCAGATGTTACTTCGAGAAGTGGGGAAAACCCACTAACTGTGAGGGGATGTTTCAAAGTACCCGGAAAGACACATATGAGCTGACGCAGGGTGCAATCAGCAGAACCAGGAGGACAATTTAAACAGTGACTATGAACAGCCAGGCACTGTGATCGGTGTGATGACCAACCATGATCCCAGAGGACTCAAGATGATCACGCTACCCACCTCCTGTTAAAGAAATGAAGGACTCAGATGAATGAAGAAAAGAAGTGAAGACTACAAAATGATACATAGGTGGTCTGTTTGTTCTTTTAGTCATGGCCAATACAGAAATTTGTTTTACTTAGCTACATATATCTGTAATAGGTTTTTTGTTTTTTCCTTCTAAAGGGGTTAGAGAAGTGAGAACAAAAAGCAAGTTTTTACTGATTAAAAAAAAAAAATCAATTTTGAAAAAACCCACCTGAGTGTCTGAACTGGGACAAGAATGAAATCTCGTTCCACTGCTTCTTCCATTTTATCATGAGACGTTTCAGAAATTCAGCTTTTCACATCAACGTTGTTTTATGGGGAGGAGAGACTGAAGACTGCATTTCTCATTATCTTCAGTAAGCTTAAGGCTAGAGCTTAGATTAAGAGTGCCTGGATAGCTCAAATTCACCGCTAAAGCGCCATGTTTCTACATTAAACCTCTCTTTGCTTGAGGAGTGAGGGATGATCCCACCAATACAGATTAAACTGCTTTAAGGAGTAATTTACAGAAGGACGATAGAGGTCATTTTAGTTCCAAATCTCATTTCAAAGTCCTTTCCTTAATAGGGCTTTACATAATTTCCTAATTGTTGGAGCTCTAGTTTTAATATTTTAGATTTTTCAATAGTTAAATTAAAATAAATATATTCCTTCCACTAGAATACACTTCTTAAGGTGAAAAAGTACCTCACTCTTGTCTTTGTATCCCCAGTACTTAATATGATGTTTTGGCGTATAGTTGAGAACGTAATAAATCATTTTTCATTAATTCATTCAAAGTCATTTTAGGAGAAATAATAAAAGCTACAACAGCATTATCCAGGGATAGACAACAAGGAAGCTGGATTTTAGCTCCAGTTATGCTGTAAATATGCCAGATGACCAGAAAGAAGTCACTTCCTGCTCTGGATCTCAGATGCTGTCGTCCATAACAAGGAAAGAGTAATTCTTACTTCTTCCTTCCCTTATAGGGCAGTACTGAGAAGGCACCATTGAGATATTTTGAGTTTGTTGAATAAAAGTGTTACATAAGTTCAAATTATTAGCATTCTGATGAATATCAAATTGATACCATCTTTTCATCTCACCCAAACAGCACTTTAAACATAAGCATTTTAATTCCCATTTTCAGGATGATATATTTATTAGGTGGCCAAGCATCATGGTTATGAATGCTATCAATCAAATATGTGACAGGCTAATTTTTCATTTATAAAAACAAGCTCACTACTAGGATATCTCAGCATGCACACTCACTAATAAGGCATATTCACCTCCAGTGACAACATACATACTAGCTTACTGAATGGGGGGAAAAAAATGAAAATTCAATTTAACATTTTTCCAGTATCAAATATATGCAAAGTTTTGTGCTAGGTCTTAGGTGTCTGTCCCTATGCCATCTATTTGAGTGGAGTCAGACAAAAGCTAACGTTTATTTTTCAGTTGTCTAAAATACTACAGACTTTTATTTAAGAACTGCACCTTTGGACTTACTCTTCATCCGCTGAGCTGTTTCAAATGCTTTTTAAGTCTTTACAGGCAATGTTGTAAAAGTGGAAAGAGTGCTGGATCTGGAGTCAATAGATCTGGATTTAGACCCTACTTCTGATACTAGCTGGGGGATCATGGATAAGTCAAGAGATAGAAGAATTAGAAAGCATTACATTCATCCTACAGCATTATATAAATGTGAGTAGAAAAATGAAGAGAAGGGATGAGACTAGAGGGAAGGAAAATGGAAGGAAACAAAAGAAGGCTCTAAGAGGTAGATAGAGTGAACATATCAAATGGCTTCAATTTTCTAAATAAAGAGGCAACTTCACCTGGTTAAGAAAGGGCGACAGGTTAGAGTTGGAGGCTTAAGGAGAAAAGGAAAGTAACATGAAAATGTGTCAGAGAATCACAAAGTTAAGGGCCCAATTGAGATTAAAAACATGTATCTGTAGTGAAACGTACTGGAATGCGGGCTCCTTAAAGACAAGACAAAGACTGCTTCCCTTTCTCATTGTATCCCAAAGGCACAAGTTCTTGGGTTTGACCTGAAGTTACCTCATCTAGTACCCCATATACTACGGAATTCATTATAAAAGAACAACTTTACTGGAACCTACTTTGAGACTTCACTTGCAAGGGCTGCTGCAAGGTGAGGACAAAGGCCTCTAACAACATTTACATTCCCAGATAATGCCCTCCCCTCTTCTTCCCACACAAGCTACTTAATGATGACCCAAGCCAGGAACAGGTATTGGGGAAGTCTGGTCAAACTGCTTAGTTTGTCTGGGAACTTCTCCCAGCTATATGAACAGGTGGGGTTGCTAATTACTCAGCAACTTAGGCATGTCTCTATGGAAGGCCATCATTTGGGGTTCCCCTCATGAGGAGGCCAGGTTCTTTTCCTGCCTCTTCTAATGTCCTCTTTCTAGAAATGCATAAAGAGCTATCTCTTTTTTAAGAGATAGTAGAGGTGAGATGATAAGAGATGAGAGCTACCCAAGAAGTCACCTGATCCAATCATTTTGGAATGTTCTTTTGGGGAGGGCTGATTAAGTCAAGAAAATAAAATAAAATAAACACTATTAGGGACTTCTTTCATGCATGTAATACCCACTCTCCTGGGGCAGAAAATTTGTTGCTTAAACATACAGCCTGCCAGAAATAATACTCCTTAAAAGAGCTGTCAGGTCACTCAAAGGCCTTCCAGTGGCTTTCCACTGACAAAGCTCCAACGCCTTACCTGGCATTCAAGGCTCTTTCTAATGTGGTATCCTGGCTTCCTTCACAACCAGCCCTGGAACCCTCCTGGCACTTGCCCCAAGCTAGAACTCTGTTCATACTTCTTCTCCATCTCACTCTAACTAAACTTCCTTTTATCCTTTACAGTACGGCTCAAATGCTGTCCCCTTTAACAGAAAGAAAACTGGGTTTGGGGTCACAAAATCAAGCATTTAAGTACTTACTAGAATCTGGCACTGAAGGAATGGATAGGAATAGAATACCAGGAAAAAGTTCCTACTTTCAAGGAGCTTATATTCTAATGGGGGAAGACATTATAAAAAAAGGAAGCCAAACAGGAAGGACGGGGAGACCAGCAGATCTCCCTTTGATTCCCAGGTGGAGAAAGTCCAGAGAGCCAGCAGTACAGCCCAGAAGGGGATGAAGACATACATGCTCGGCCTGGGCACCTTCCTTCAAATGGAAGTTCTAGGGGAAAGTAACCAATTAGAGAAAGGGGTGGAAAGTAGACTATATTTCTAGTTTGAGAAGGTCAAGAGTGTAGTTATTTCCAGGTTGAAGAAGCCTCAGGCAGAGTGAACTTCCTGAATAAGAAGGCTTCTGTGATAATACAGAAAGTCAGGAGTGGGATCCAGAGAACTTTTTAGAAATGGGAATTGGCAATTGGGTTGATGATGGATTAGAAACGGGGAGATCAAATAAAAGCAGCTAGGTGGCTCAGCAGATGGGCCGCTGGGCCTGGAGTTCAAATCCTACTTCACATATTTATTAGCTATGTGACTGTGCTAGTCACTGAACCTCCTTCTGCCAATACTGTAAAATGGGTATCATAAGGGCACCTCCCACCCAGGGTTGTGAGGATCAATGAGATCTTCTTTGTGCATACAGTTTGCCAGAAGAATCCTTCTGGAGGGGTTCAGAGTGGAGCTGTGGAGTGTGGGGTGTGTGGGCACACACATCTGTGCTCGGTACAGTGAGCATGTACTATCATTACTGCTGCTGTTATAGTAAAAGGCTGCTGTAAGCAAGTGGTGGTGATCACGTGAGCAGAAAAGGCTCAGACATAACACATGCCTGTCTGAGCTCAGCGAAGGCAAGGAGGAAAAACTGATGTTTTGTCAAGTCTTGCACCTCTCCCAGCACAGGCTCTTCCCGAAAGAAGTCACAATGAAAACACAACCAATTCCCTTGTCCTTTCCCAGAAGGCCACCCCTTTCTTTTTTAAAATACATTTTGTTGAAGACTTTTGTCTTTGTATCAGACATTTCAACTCTCCAGAATAAACTATCTCCTTATGACAGAGAAAGACAATTAACTAAAAAACAAAAATGTCCAAAACAGTATGCTCAGTTTTCTCTCACAGTAGACCCTGCCCTTGCAGTGAAGAGGAAGGCAGGCTTCATAAACTACTTTATGGAACCTTCAGAGTTTTTTCTATCACTCAGAATTCCTTGGAATGATTCTTTTTAGAGGCAACTAGGTGGCATCATGGATGGAGTGCTGGGTCTGGAGTCAGGAAGACCTGAGTTCAAATCCAGCCTCAGCTACTTAGTCGCTGTGTAACCCTACTCAAGTCACTCAACCTCTACCTCAATTTCCTCATCTGTCCAATATGGATGACAGCACTCCCAGGAATATTGTAAGGATAACATGAGATAATAATCGTAAAGCACTTAGCGGAGTGCTTAGAATATAGTAGGTGCTTAATAAATGCTTATCCATTACTTTTTCATTTACATTGTTGTAAACGTTCTGATAATTTTGCTCTACATAAATTTATACAAACCTTCCCTTTTTTCTGATTTCTTCATATTCATCATGTCTTACCACTCAATTGTCTCTTTCATTCATATGCCTTCATTTTTTCAAATAATTCTTTTTTACTTCTTCCTAACTGAGCCCCTATCCCCTGGATCACATCTGCTTTTCCAAGCCCTCCCTTTTCTCTTCAAGTCTCCCACACTATTCTCCCCCCACCCCCCCAACCCCCATACTTAAGGACCCCACCTCATATTTTACATTCCAAATGAATTCAATCTTTACTCCTTTCTCTACATTTCACAACCCATCCCTTCTCCCTAATTCTAGTCTCCAATGCAGAGGTGGCCTTCTGGTCAATGCTAACCCCCCATGTCACCCCCCTGAGCCCAACCTCCTTTACAACTTGTCTTCTGCAACAGTGAGGTCATATTCAAATAAAGATGGATCTCTGTGGGCTGCATATTGACTTAGAAAACCAAAAATTAACCAAAAATATGGTGTAGTGTACTTTTTATTTACTTTGTTAAACATTTCCCAACTATCTTCTAATCTGGTTCAGACAGCTCCCAGGGTTTGGCTGCCACAAGCAGCACATGGGCCCCCACTTTGCTATCTCTGTCCTACAGCAGTTCCCCCACAGTCTCCATCTACAGGTTCCTTCCAGCCTCCAGGAGACACTCTCCAGTCTCCCATACTTGAAAAAAAAAAACTCTCTCTTGATAGTGTCACCCCTCTCATTGTCTTCCTTTTTCTCTCTCCTTTCTGAACCCTTTGCAATCTGGCTTCTGAGTTCATCACTCCACTAAGACCTGTCTCCAAAGTTATCAGTAAGCTCTTTCATTTTTCCCCAATCCTCATCCTTGTCTTTACTCCCTGACCTCTTCTCACATCTTATTCATCTCTGTGCACCAGAAACACACCATATCCTGAAGAACTTACCCTTCCATCCAGCTTTCTCTGTTTAGGGTTCTACTGGCCATCTCTCTAACTTTTAAAACCAAAGAACCCATCTTTGACTACACTTAGTTGTACTCCCTGACTGGAATGTAAGCTTGCTGAAGTCAGGTACAATCAAAGCATGAAGTTAGCACTTAATAAATGCATTTTCACCCCAATGTTCATTCACTGGCCTCTCTGTGCAGCATTTGATACTAATGAGCCATGTGGCATAGTTAATAAAACAGTGAACTTAGAATCAAGCCCGTCTGGATCCAAGTCTCTCCTCAGATACTCTCCAATCAATAGGGTGACCTTGGCCAAGCACTTGGTTCCTAATAACAGTACTTAACTCACAGGGCTGCGGTGGTCAGAAGCAACAATATATGTAATGCACTGTGCAAGTGTTAAAAGTGCTCTATAAATATGAGTTATCAATGATCGTGGTTATTAGTAATTGTCTCTCTTTTTTGCTCTCTCGGGGCCTCCTTTTTCTCTCGACACTCTCAGTGATCTAGCTCATCAGATCCCAATATGACCAATACCATGGTTCCACAGGAACAGCCCTAACCTTTGAACCTGAAGCCAGGACCTGAGTGTGAATCCCAGCTCTATCACTTCTATGGGAGTTAGGACAAACTGTTTAAGCTCTCTGTTCCAAGTTTCCTTCTTTGAAAAATGAAGAGACTGCTACATGATCTTGGAGGCCTCTTCTGGCTCTGTAGTTCTAATTCTAATAATACCTATCCAACCAGATCCAGCTTCTATCCCGAGACCTAGTCACAAACTACCTACTGTATACTGGACATTTCAAAAGAGATGACCCAGAAATATCTCTAACTCAGTATGTCTACAAAAATTCGGCTTTTCACTCAAATCCACTCAGTTTTTAAATGTCCTTACTTCTATCAAAGGCACTGTCATCTTTCAAGTCACTCAGGTTCCCAACATTAGTGTCATCCTTAATTTCTCAATGTACTTTCCCAAAAACATCCAATTAGTTGGCCAAATCTTGTCATTACTACCCCCAAAATCAATCCCCTTCTCTTCAATCACAGAACCACCCTAATTAAAGTCCTAAATATCTTTTGTCTAGACTACTGCTTCCCAAATGACCTCCTTGCCTCAAATCTCTCCCCTGACTTCAATTCATTCTTCATGTAGTAGATGTTATTTTCTTTAAAAGATGTTATTTTTCTTTAAAGCACAGGTGTGAACATCACTTTGCTACTCAATAAACTCAGTAGTTCACTACTATACAGGATAAAATATAAACTCCTCTGCCTCACATTTCAAGCCCTTTGTATCCCAGCCCCACCAACCTTTCTAAATATCAGACACACAGCAGTCCAACCACACTGCCATTATTGCTATTCACACATAGTAAGTACTGTGTTTCTCACATCTACACGTCTTCCTAATAGCTGACCTGAGGCCTGGAACACACTTTGTGTTCATTTTCACCTCTGAGACTCTTTAGTTTCATGAAAACTCAGCTCCCGAGCCACCTTTCTTCATGAAACCTATCCTCATTCCCCTAGTTGCTAATGCTTTACATGCACCTCTACATGTACATGGAGCCTTCCCCCGCCACATCAGGAGCTATTTCACTTGTGTCTCTGTGCCCCTGGTGCCTAGCATAGTACTTGACAGATAGTAAGCGCTTAATAAATACTCAATAACTGATTGAATAATGGTCATTCATTTTGTTTCCAGTTTTCTGTTCCCACCAAAAGTGATGCTCTGCATGTTTTTGTTTATGTGGGACTTCTGTTGCCCTTTTCTGGTTTGAAAACGGTTCCTAGATAGCTAATTTGATTTGATCTGAGATGTAGATTGCTGCAACACTTTCATTCCTTGAAAGAACTTTCAAGCCCTTGAAAGGACTGCTGTCATGAACAGCAGTCACTGCCTCTGACAGAAGCTACTGCTTCAGCTCTCCTTCCTTCTGAATCCTGTTCAAACATGGGAGACAGAGGGATCATAAGGTGGTTGGAAACTGCCAAAATGTAGGTAAGGGATGGGTGAAAGATGAAGGAAGGAAACCAGTCATGATTTTGATGTTTAGCCACCAGAGGCTATACCAAAAATTGTACAAGATGGAACCTTAACAAAAGCTTGGAAAGCAGTGGAACATTCTAGACAAAAGAAGGACGCATAAGTTGTTAAGACAAAATGTGGACTACTATAAAAAGACAGCATGACATAGGAAAAAAGGAGGCTGGACCTAGAGTGAAGAAAGCAAGATCCAATTTCTGGCTCTGACACTCACTAGCTGGGTGACCAGATACGAGACAATTCCTCTCCCCAAGCTTCCATTTCTGTAAAACTAGCAGAAAAATGTTTGTACCACCAATCTCAAAGGCTTGTTGAGAGCAAAGTGCTTTTTAAAGTTTGGTGTTTTTCAAGGATGAGTTCCTGTCCTGTCCTGGATAAAAGGTGGGTCTAAATGGCCTCACAAGTCCTCTCCATTCCAATGTTCCTGTGCATTTGGTTAGAGGATATCAAGCAAAGAAGTAAAGGAGAACTGAAGAAAGATACATAAGACTAGAGATTTCAAAGATGTAGTTTAATCCTTAAGCAGAACATCAGTGGAAATGCCACACACAAGTATTTGAAGAAGAGGTAAACTAGGTCACCAAACTGGAGAACTTTTGATGCTACTGTCACTGACTGAGAAATAGGAGAGGAAAAAGAAAGCAGGATAACAAGAATGGTTAGTGCTTTCTCAGAAGACAATGGGCACTTGAGAGGCATAATTAAAGTTAACAAGCTAGGACTGAGTATCTAAAATTGGGGAGCAGGAGAGAAAAAGTAGCAACACTATTATTAGAGGGATACTAAAATCTAAACAATGGGGAAAAAGAGATGAGGAGGTTGGTGTTCTTTAATGTTATTAACATTATTATTTTTATTCTACTGGCCCAGACTCGCCATGGCACTGACTACTCTGTTCCTGCTATAGAAGTTGTTCTTTAGCATTTTTGTAATTGTATATGTACAATAATTGAATATACTTTGGTAGGCTGATTCCCAGATATTTTAGGAATTTTATAGTTATTCTGAATAGGAATTCCTTTCAATTAATTCCTACAGAATTTTGTTATTATTTTATGTAAATGTTGATTTTTGTGGGTTAACTTTGTAAACTGCTACTTTATTGCTGCTATTGTCTCAGATAAGTTTCTTTGCTGATTTCCTAGGATTTTCTAAGTAAACTATGTCATTAGCAAATGAGGATAGTTTTGTCTTCTGCCTATTTTTATGCCTTTCGATTTCTCTGTTCATACTGCTATAGCCTTTCTATAACTATCTGCTACCTAAAAGACAACTAAGAGAAATACTGAAGACCAAAACAGTCATTCTTCAATAGAAAAGTAATCAAAGCATATAAAAAAAAAGTCTCAAAAGAATTACAAATTACTAGCAACCAAAAGAAAGAATGCACCAAATAACTAATTATTAAGAAAAACATAAATCAAAACAGCCCTGAGGTTATGCCTCACCTCCAACATATTGACAAAAGATAAGACTAGTCAGTGTTGCAAGGGTTGTGGAAAAACAAGAACATTAAAGAATTTGTTCTGGAAAGCAATAAAAATTATGCAAATAAAGTGACGAAATGCTCCTACCCTATGACCGAGAAATTCCATTGCTAAGTTTATATTCTAAGGATGTCACTGACAGAAAGTAAAGTCCCGTAATACTCCAAAATATGTATAGCAGCACTTTTTGTGGTTGATAAGAACTGAAAACAAAGTAGATGTCCATTAATTGGGGAACAGATGGACAAATTCTGGAATATGAATATAATGGAATATAGCTGTGTTTTAAGAAATGAAATATGATGAATAATGAGAAGCATGGTTAGTGCTTTAATGAGCCGACAGCACAGTAAAAATAAGCAGAGGCAAGAAAACAATATACACAATTTCCAATTATGGAAAGAGGAAAGAACTATTAAAAAAAAAACCCAAGAATAAAAACCAAAAGCTTAACATTCTAATGGCCAATGCTGACCCTCTCCAAAAAGATTTATTTGAGATTCTTCCCATTCCTTTTCTTTATTTGGGGTATAAACAGTGGACTGTACGTAACACATAACCCTGGAAGGTCTGGGCATGCCCTGTTTGGATAACATATCCATTTTTTTTAAGGTGCTAGTTGGTTTTAGGTCTTTTTCCTATTCCATTTTGAACTTTTGTGGTTCCTGTTATAGGATATGGTTTTCTGGGAAGGGGAAAGGGAAAGAAAGAAGCATGAACAATTTAAAAATAAAAGATATCAAAAAATCTATTTTTAAAATAATACATGAAACAGGTCAAAAATATAATGAAATAAACTCTGGAGGAGTCAAAAGACAGAAAAATTGGAAAAACAAATGAGATTTGCATTAGGGAAAAAACACACCTAGAAAACCAAACACAGAGAGAATCTAAGAATTACTGGATTTTCTTTTTTTTGTTGGTAATTTGTTTTTTAATTTATTTATTTAATTTTTCAGCATTCATTTACACAAAATTTTGGGTTCCAAATTTTCTCCCCATTTCTCCCCTCCCGCCCACCCCAAAACGCCAAGCATTCTAACTGGCCCTATCACCAATCTGCTCTCTCTTCTTAAATCCCTCCCCTTCCCTTATCCCCATCTTCTCTTTTGTCCTGTAGAGCAAGATAACTTTCTATACCCCATTATCTATATTTCTATTTCCTAGTTGCAAGAACAATACTCAACAGTTGTTCCCAAAACTTTGAGTTCCAAATTCTCCCCATCTGTCCCCTTTGGGAAGGCAGGCAATTCAATATAGGCCATATCTGTGTAGTTTTGCAAATGACCTCCATAATAATCGTGTTGTGTAAGACTAACTGTATTTCCCTCCATCCCATCCTGCCCCCCATTGCTTCTATTCTGTCTTTGGATCCTGTCCCTCCCCGAGTGTTGACTTCAAATTGCTCCCTCCTCCCATTGCCCTCCCTCCCATCATCCCCCCACCCTGCTTATCCCCTTATCCCCTCCTTTCCTGTATTGTAAGATAGGTTTTCATACCAAAATGAGTGTGCATTTTATTCCTTCCTTTAGTCAATTGTGATGAGAGTAAGCTTCATGTTCTCTCTCTCACCTCCCCTATTTTCCCTCCACTGAAAAGTCTTTTATTATTTGCCTCTTTTATGAGAGATAACCTGCCCCATTCCATTTCTCCCTTTCTCCTCCCAATACATTTCTCTCTCACCGCTTAATTTCATTTTTTAAGATATGATCCCATCCTATTCAATTCACCCTGTGCTCTGTCTGTGTGTGTGTGTGTGTCTGTCTCTGTGTGTGTAATCCCACCAACTACCCAGATACTGAAAAAAGTTTCAAGAGTTACAAATATTGTCGTTCCATGTAGGAATGTAAACAGATCAACTTTACTAAGTCCCTTATGATTTCTCTTTGCTGTTTCTCCTTTCATGCTTCTCTTGATTCTTGTGTTTGAAGGTCAAATTTTCTTTTCAGCTCTGGTCTTTTCATCAAGAATGCTTGAAAGTCCTCTATTTCATTGAAAGACCATATTTTCCCCTGAAGTATTATACTCAGTTTTGCTGGGTAGGTGATTCTTGGTTTAAGTCCTAGTTCCTTTGACTTCTGGAATATCCTATTCCATACCCTTCGATCCCTTAATGTAGAAGCTGCTAGACCTTGTGTTATCCTGACTGTATTTCCACAATACTTGAATTGCTTCTTTCTAGCTACTTTCAATATTTTCTCCTTCACCTGGGAATTCTGGAATTTGGCCACAATGTTCCTAGGAGTTTCTCTTTTTGGATCTCTGTCAGGAGGTGATCAGTGGATTCTTTCAATATTTATTTTGCCCTTTGGTTCTAGAATATCAGGGCAGTTTTCCTTGATAATTTCCTGAAAGATGATATCTAGGCTCTTTTTTTTTTTAATTTTATTTTTTTCTCTTTTTTTATTTTATTTTTTTTCCCTTATTTATTTATTTATTTAACTTTTTACATTCATTTTCACAAAGTTTTGGGTTCCAAATTTTCTCCCCTTTTAGGCCCTCCCCCCACCCCAATACCCCAAGCAATCTAATTTTCCCTATCTCCAATCTGCCCTCTCTTCTGTCATCCCTCCTTTCTCTTGTCTCCATCATCTCTTTTCTCCTGTAGGGCCAGATGACTTTCTATTCCTCATTAACTGTATGTCTTCTTTCCTAGTTACAACAACAATATTAAACAGTTGTTCCTAAAACTTTGAGTTCCAAATTCTCCCCATCCCTCCCTCCCCACCCATTCCCTTTGGGACGGCAGGCAATTCAATATAGGCAATATCTGTGTAGTTTTGCAAATGACCTCCCTGATAGTCGTGTTCTGTAAGACTAACTGGATTAGATGGGCGGAGCAAAGATGGCGGAGTAGAAGGACGCACATTTACGAGCTCCGAGCCCACAACCCATGGAATTGAGGTAAAAGGAGATCCCCATAAATTCTGAATCACTGCAGGGGGTGCATAAACATAGCGGAAGACATTTCCGTTCCACTGAGCCCTGGAGAGCCGTCCCCGGGGTCCATCGCGCCCCAGAAAGCGGACCCCACCCCCACCCCTGGCCGCGGCCCCAGAGAAGCTGACCCGAGCAGACTTCAGAGAGGGAAGCGCCAGGGGAAACTTCGGCAGCCGGGAAAGTCCCTCCGCCCACAGAAGCTACAGGTCAGTAAGAAAGAAGGCTGGGCTAGGGGAGGGCAGCAGAGTGTCTCCGTGACTCGGGCCCCCTCGGGAGGAAGTGGCGGCGGCAGAGACGGGGGCAGGAAGCGGCGGAGGCAGAGGCGTGGGCGGCAGCGGAGGCAGCAGCGGCCCAGGACTCAGGAATCCCCCAGCAGCAGGTAGGATCTTCAATACTGAAGGTCTTTCCAACCTGAGGAAGCTGAGCCGGGGAGACGGCCCTGCCCCCACCCCGCTCTACTACTGAAGGCCTCTGAATAAAACCCCTGAGGGAGCTGACCATAGGAGGCGGGCCCCCCACCCCGCCCCCACCCACTCCGTTCCTGAAAGTCTCTGCAGAAAGCCCCTGAGGGACCGAGTTTGGGAGGCGGCCCTGCCCCCACCCCTGCGCCAGAACTAAAACTTGCTGCGGAAAGTGCATTTGAATCTCACAGGCCAAGCACTAGCTGGGCGGATCCAGGCGGAGGTGGAAAGGAATCTCAGAAGTCAAGTAACTGGCTGAGAAAATGCCTAGAAAGGGGAAGAAAAATAAGACTATAGAGAGTTTTTTCCAACAACTGCAAATGATCCCGACCTTCGGATCTGATGGCGAGGACGAGAACGTATTCTTGCCATCAGGGAAAGACGTGGAGGGTGCGGCCTCAGTACCCCAGACACCCCAGGGGGGTGTCGGGTGGGCTCAGGCCTTGGAAGAGCTTAAAAAGGATTTTGAAAAGCAAGTTAGACAGGTGGAGGAAAGACTGCGAAGAGAAATGACAAAGATGCAAGAAGAGTATGAAAAACAGGTCAATACCTTGGTAAAGGAGACCCAAAAAAATGCTGAGGAAATTAACACCTTGAAAAATAGGCTCACTCAATTCGCAAAAGAGGTTCAAAATGCCAATGAGGAGAAGAATGCATTCAAAAGCAGAATGAGCCAAATGGAAAAAGAGGTTCAAAAGCTCACTGAATTTAATAGTTCTCTCAAAATTAGAATGGAACAGATGGAGTCTAATGACTTTATGAGAAACCAAGAAATCACCAAACAAAACCAAAAGAATGAAAAAATGGAAGAGAATGTGAAATATCGCATGGGAAAAACAACTGACCTGGAAAATAGATCCAGGAGAGACAATTTAAAAATTATGGGACTACCTGAAAGCCATGATCAAAAAAAGAGCCTAGACATCATCTTCATGAAATTGTCAAGGAAAACTGCCCTGACATTCTAGAACCAGAGGGCAAAATAAGTATTGAAAGAATCCATCGATCACCACCTGAAAGAGATCCAAAAAGAGAAACTCCTAGGAACATTGTGGCCAAATTCCAGAACTCCCAGCTCAAGGAAAATATCTTGCAAGCAGCTAGAAAGAAACAATTCCAGTACTGTGGAAATACAATCAGGATAACTCAAGATCTAGCAGCTTCTACATTAAGGGATCGAAGGGCGTGGAATATGATATTCCAGAAGGCAAAGGAACTAGGACTCAAACCAAGAATCACCTACCCAGCTAAACTGAGTATAATACTTCAAGGGAAAATATGGTCTTTCAATGAAACAGAGGACTTTCAATCATTCTTGATGAAAAGACCAGAGCTGAAAAGAAAATTTGACTTTCAAACACAAGAATGAGAAGAAGCATGAAAAAGTAAACAGCAAAGAGAAGTCAGAAGGGACTTACCAGAAATGAACTGTTCACATTCCTACAGGGAAAGACAATATTTCTAACTCTTAAAACTTTTCAGTATCTGGGTAGTTGGTGGGACCACACATACACATGTAAACGCAGGCACACACATACACACATGCATTCACATACAGAGACAGAGAGCACAGATTGAACTGAATAGGATGGGACCATACCTTAAAAGAAATTAAGGTAAATGGTGAGGGAGAAATGTAGTGAGAGGAAAGAGGGGGAAATGGAAGGGGGTAACTATATGTCATTTAAGAGGCAAGTAGGAGATTTTTTTAGTGGAGGGAAAAAGAGGAGAGCTGAGGAAAAAAAAAATACAAAAAAACAAGAAGTTTACCCTCATCACATTTGACTAAACGAAGGAGTGAAATGCACACTCATTTTGGTATGAAAACCTATCTTACAGTATAAGAAAGCGGGGGAGAAGGAGATATTGCGGGGGGGGGGGATGATGGAAGGGAGGGCAAAGGGAGGAGGGAGTAATTGAAAGTCAACACTTGGGGAGGAACAGGATCAAAAGACAGAAGAGAAACAATGAGGGGCAGGTTAGGAGGGATGGTAATTCAGTTAGTCTTACACAACACGACTATCAGGAAGGTCATTTGCAAAGCTACACAGATATGGCCTATATTGAATTGCCTGCCTTCCCAAAGGGAATGGGTGGGGAGGGAGGGATGGGGAGAATTTGGAACTCAAAGTTTTAGGAACAATTGTTTAGTATTGTTGTTGCAACTAGGAAAGAAGACATACAGTTAATGAGGAATAGAAAGTCATCTGGCCCTACAGGAGAAAAGACAAGATGGAGACAAGGGAAGGGAGGGATGACGGAAGAGAGGACAGATTGGAGATAGGGAAAATTAGATTGCTTGGGGTATTGGGGTGGGGGGAGGGGGAGAAAAGGGGAGAAAATTTGAAACCCAAAAATTTGTGAAAATGAATGTAAAAAAATAAATAAATGAATAAATGAATGAATGAATGAATGAAGACTAACTGGATTACCATCCCTCCTAACCTGCCCCTCATTGTTTCTCTTCTGTCTTTTGATCCTGTCCCTCCCCAGGTGTTGACTTCAAATTGCTCCCTCCTCCCTTTGCCCTCCCCTCCATCATCCCCTCCCTTGCAATATCTCCTTCTCCCCCACTTTCTTATACTGTAAGATAGGTTTTCATACCAAAATGAGTGTGCATTTCACTCCTTCGTTTAGTCAAATGTGATGAGGGTAAACTAATTGGTTTTTTTTTTTTCTCAGCTCTCTTCTTTTTCCCTCCACTAAGAAGTCTCCTGCTTGCCTCTTAAATGACATATAATTACCCCATTCCATTTCACCCTCTTTCCTCCCACTACATTTCTCTCTCACCATTTACCTTAATTTCTTTTAAGATATGGTCCCATCCTGTTCAATTCAACCTGTGCTCTCTGTCTCTGTATGTGTGTGCATGTCTGTATGTGTGTGCATGCATGCATGTACGTGTGTGTGTGGTCCCACCAACTACCCAGATACTGAAAAGTTTTAAGAGTTAGAAATATTGTCTTTCCCTGTAGGAATGTGAACAGTTCACTTTTGGTAAGTCCCTTCTGACTTCTCTTTGCTGTTTACTTTTTCATGCTTCTTCTCATTCTTGTGTTTGAAAGTCAAATTTTCTTTTCAGCTCTGGTCTTTTCATCAAGAATGATTCAAAGTCCTCTGTTTCATTGAAAGACCATATTTTCCCTTGAAGTATTATACTCAGTTTAGCTGGGTAGGTGATTCTTGGTTTGAGTCCTAGTTCCTTTGACTTCTGGAATATCCTATTCCATGCCCTTCGATCCCTTAATGTAGAAGCTGCTAGACCTTGAGTTATCCTGATTGTATTTCCACAGTACTGGAATTGTTTCTTTCTAGCTGCTTGCAAGATTTTTTCCTTGAGCTGGGAGTTCTGGAATTTGGCCACAATGTTCCTAGGAGTTTCTCTTTTTGGATCTCTTTCAGGTGGTGATCGATGGATTCTTTCAATACTTATTTTGCCCTCTGGTTCTAGAATGTCAGGGCAGTTTTCCTTGACAATTTCATGGAAGATGATATCTAGGCTCTTTTTATGATCATGGCTTTCAGGTAGTCCCATAATTTTTAAATTGTCTCTCCTGGATCTATTTTCCAGGTCAGTTGTTTTTCCCATGCGATATTTCACATTCTCTTCCATTTTTTCATTCTTTTGGTTTTGTTTGGTGATTTCTTGGTTTCTCGTAAAGTCATTAGACTCCATCTGTTCCATTCTAATTTTGAGAGAACTATTAAATTCAGTGAGCTTTTGAACTTATTTTTCCATTTGGCTAATTCTGCTTTTGAAAGCATTCTTCTCTCATTGGCTTTTTGAACCTCTTTTTGCCAATTGAGTGAGCCTATTTTTCAAGGTGTTATTTTCTTCAGCATTTTTTTGGGTCTCCTTAACCAAGGTATTGACCCGTTTTTCATACTTTTCTTGCATCTCTCTCATTTCTCTTCCCAATTTTTCCTCCACCTGTCTAACTTGCTTTTCAAAATCCTTTTTGAGCTCTTCTAAGGCCTGAGCCCACCCGACATCCCCCCTGGGGTGTCTGAGGTACTGAGGCCCCACCCTCCACGTCTTTCCCTGATGGCAAGAATACGTCCTCCTCCTCGTCAGATCCGAATGTCGGGATCATTTGCATTTGTTGGAAAAAAGTCTCTAGTCTTATTTTTCTTCCCTTTTCTAGGCATTTTCCCAGCCAGTTACTTGACTTCTAAGATTCCTGTCCACCCCCGCCTAGATCCGCCCAGCTAGTGCTTGGGCTCTGAGATTCAAATGGGCTTTCCGCGCCGTGCAGCTGCTAATCAATGTGAGCTTTAGTTCTGGGGCTGGTGTGGGGGCAGGGCCGCCTCCCAGGCTCGACTTCCTCAGGGGCTTTATGCAGAGGCTTTCAGGAACGGAGCGCGGGCGGGGGGGCGCCTCCCAGGCTCAATTCCCTCAGGGCTTTATGCAGAGGCCTTCAGTAGTGGAGCAGGGTGGGGCAGGGCTGTCTCCCAGGCTCAGCTCCCTCAGGTTGTTTATGCAGAGACTTTCAGTAATGAAGATCCTGCTTGCTGCTGGGGGAGTCCAGGCAGCCGCCGCTGCTGCCTCTGCTGCCGCCCACGCCTCTGCCTCCGCCGCTTCCTGCCCCCGTCTCTGCCGCAGCCACTTCCTCCCGAGGGGGCCCGAGTCATGGAGACACTCCGCTCCCCTCCTCCAGCCCAGCCTCTCTCACTGAACTGTAGCTTCTGTGGGCGCAGGAACTTTCCCCGGCTGCCGGAGCTTCCGTCCTTGAAGCCTGCTGGGTCAGCTTCTCTGGGGCCGCAGCCAGGGCAGTGCTGGGGGTGGGGTCCGCTTTCCGGGGCGCGACGGACCCTGGGGACAGGTCTCCAGGGCTCTCTGGCATGGAAATCTCTTCCACTCCATTTCTGTACCCCTTTCAGTGGTCCAGAAGTTATGCGGATCTCTTTTTACATTAATCTATGGGCTGTGGGTTGGAGCTCGTAAACTTGCGTCCTTCTACTCCGCCATCTTGGCTCCGCCCCTAGGCTCTTTTTTTGATCATGGCTTTCAGGTAGTCCCACAATTTTTAGACTGTCCCTCCTGGATCTATTTTCCAGGTTAGTTGTTTTTCCAATGAGATATTTCTCATTATCTTCCATTTTTTCATTCTTTTGGTTTTGTTTTGTGATTTCTTGGTTTCTCAGAAAGTCATTAGCCTCCATCTGTTCCATTCTAATTTTGAGAGAACTATTTTCTTCAGTGAGCTTTTGAACCTCTTTTTCCATTTGGCTAATTCTGCTTTTGAAAGCATTCCTCTCCTCATCGGCTTTTTGGACCTCTTTTGCCAATTCAGTTAGCCTATTTTTAAAGGTATTATTTTCTTCAGCATTTTTTTGGGTCTCCTTTAGCAGGGTATTGACCCGTTTTTCATGCTTTTCTTGCATCTCTCTCATTTTTCTTCCCAGTTTTTCCTCCACCTGTCTAACTTGATTTTCAAAATCCTTTTTGAGCTCTTCCATGGCCTGAGCCCACTGAATATTTATTTTGAATGTTTGGGATACAGAAGCCTTGACTTTTATGTCTTTCCCTGATGGTAATCATTGTTCTTTCTCATCCAAAAGGATGGGAAGAGATATCTGTTCACCAAGAAAGTAACCTTCTATGGTCTTGGTTTTTTTTCCTTTTTTGGGCATTTTCCCAACTTGACTTTTCGGTCCTTTGTCAAGAGCAGGGTATACTCTGGGGACTCATAAGATATCAGTTCCTCCAAGGTGGCACAATCAAGTGTGTACTGGTGTGGGCACAGGGAAGGATTTTTGTGCCCAGAATCTTAGCAGAGTTTCCTTCCCACAGGCACCTGACCTCCAGTTCCACCAAGATGGCACTGGCGGGGTGGGATTCAGTCAAGCTGTGGGGGCAGGGCCACCATTCATTGTGAGACAAAGACCAGGTCCCTCAGTGCCCCCAGGGGTTTTTACGATCCAGCAATGGTCTCAGGTTGTTGTAGGGGCTGCCATGAGAACTCCTGCTGACTGCCCGATGTGGCCTCTGCGGGCTGCTGCCTGAGGCTGGAGCTATGGGAAGGCCCTTCTCCCTTTCCGGCCAGCTGAAAAACCCTGTCACTGACCTTTGGCGCCTGTGGATTAAGGGATCTGCAGACTACTGCTGCTGCTGCTGCTGCTGCTGCTGCTGCTGCTGCTGCTGCTGCTGGGACTGGGGATTCCACCCCCGAATGCTGTTCATGAGCCGAGCTGCTCGGGCCAAGGCTGGGCTGGGTTCAGAGCTCGCTCTGTGTAAGGTGCAACTGACATTTCCCGTGGGCCTTTCAGGTCACCCTGGGCTGGAAATCTCCTCCACTCTGTTGTTCTCCACTTTTGCTGCTCCAAAATTTGTTGAGAGTCCCTCTCTAAAGGTATTTTATGGGCTGTGTGGGGAGACCCTGCGTATGTGTGTCTTTCTACTCCACCATCTTGGCTCTGCCCATCAAATTATTGGATTTTCAAAAGAAAATGACCAAAAAACAATCTCTAGATACCATTTTCCAAGAAATCATAAAAGAAAAATTCACAGTACTAAAACCAGAGAACGAAGCATAGCTTGAAAGAATCCACAGGTCATCACTATAGAGAAACACTACATATAATTTATACACACACACACACGCAAAATGAAGATCAATAAAATAAAAAACTATCTGTGCCTAGAAAAAGATCACATACCACAGAATTCTAGTCAGAATCATGTAGGATTACACACCAACCAATACAAAGAAAAGAAGGCTGGAATATGATGCCTTCCAACCATTCCATTCTCTGAAAAAATCAGAGCATGGAAAAAACTAGGAAAAGGCAAATAAAATAGTGGTTATACAAAATAAACTTTAAAAATATTTTCCCAAATGCAACTGCTATAAAGTTTCTTGTCTAAAGGGAAACAAATCTTAAATGAAACTATCAGTTGCCCATGGATTATCACACCAGTAGGAAAATGAAGTTGGCCCTAGCTACAGTTCTTGGAAAGGTGAGTCACAGTTCCATCCAAAGAGATCACAGTAGCTGCTTTGTTTGCTTAAAGCCAGGTATCATGGGGTGAGGATAATCGCAATTTATCCACAGGCTTCAATGGTGGCCTATTCTGACACAAGATTTACAGTGTTAATGTCTATATACCCAGTGGCATCATACTAAGACACTTGGGTCCCCAATATCCACTGGAAGTGCCTCTTTTGAGTATTAGGTAGATTTTGACTTTAGAAAAGATCTATCCTATTAACATGGGAACTCTATCACCTTTGTGGTCAGAGAACATTTCTTCATGACATGACATATGGTATTTTAAAAACTGATTTTGTATATGTGTCAGTACTTTTAAATTTGTCCTAATTATTCCACACCTCCCCATAAGGACATATGAGAGATTTTGCTAAATGCTCTCCTAAATTCCAAGTATCTACAGCAATCCCTTTACCATCCTGATAAGAAAATAAAGCTAATCTGGCATGACCTCTTCGTGGTGAAGCCATTTGCTTCTCTGTGATCAATACTTTCTTTTCTAGATGTTCATCAACTAACCTTTTAATAGTATCTTCTACAATTTTGCCAGGAGCCAGTCATGCTCACTGATCTTTGCGGATTCCATTCTCTCAGACTCCCCCATATCCCAACTCCATTCCATTCCTTTCTTTCAGTGGAACATGTTCCCTTCTCTAGTTCTGAGACCCCCATCCCTATTATCCTCCATAATCTTTCCAAGATCCTGAGTGACAGTAGCTAAGCCATCACACCTGCCTTTCCACTTTTCAGTAGCCTTGGATTTGTTTTTTTATGGGCCAATGACTCAAACTTACCCAGGGCAGCTAGGTGAACTCTTACTACTCTCCTTATTAATTCTGGGATTTGATTTTATTGGCCATTTTTATTCTAATCTTTCTATTCAAATATTATTCTCTTTGGAAAAGAGAATAGTTTTCTAAAATATTTATCCATTCATTCATCCATCAATTTCTTAGGAGGTAGTAGGCTGTCTACTGCTTGAGATCTATATGAAAACATGTCAGGAACATCACAGAAGAAAGATTCCTAATTAGGTATGGGTTGGATTAAATCTGATTATTACTGAACTAGAAAAATCAACAAGAAATGTGAAGCAGAAAACAGGCTTCTCTGTGTGATGAAACTACTAACCATCAATTTATTGATTATTTGCTAGCCTAATTAATAAACTGGCTATTAATTACCCAGAAACCCTGTCTCTCAGACTTTTCATTCGTGTCACTACTAAGTGTTCTGTTTCCCTAAAAAACAACAACAAAAAAGACTGTTGCCTGCTGGGGAAAACAATCCTTTAAGAAAGAGCCTACCCATTAGCCAATAGGAACTGGAGAAAAATTCATGGTTATTTTGGGATAGAAATGAGTAGACACTCCACTACTATGTAAATTGATTCTTCAGCAATAAAGAAAATAATATATTACTACTAAGCAGTTATGTGCTTTCCCCAAAACATAAGTATTAAAATAAAGAGGTATTTTGTTTAAGTTCTTCATGGGCTAGGCAAAATGTTTTCTGCTTATATTCTGAATTACATCACCCAACACCTAAGTCAGAAAGCACTTTATTATTTGTTCCTATAATGATGGTCCATAATGGTTCTATAAACTACAACCCAAGCTCACTCAGAAGACAGGAACCAGAGGCATAAGGAAGAGAAACAAAATTACATCACACCATCCCAACATCAACTAATGATCACGGCTACAGTAAGTCCAAGAACCTTGGCAACAGCAGCACACACACCTCCCAACCCCCAATCATCAAAAATGCACAGCCCAACCTTTGCAGCCACTTCTAAAGGGACAACTCTTGTAGGGATGTGAGCTAGGAACTGCCACTGCACAGGCTGGAGGTACTCATATTCTTGATACTGTCAGATGATTCAACACCATCAAGAAAACAGTTTTATCAGTCAATGACAGTAATGAAAAGCATGACTATCTGCTTTGCCTCTGTACCTCAAGATTACTGGGTCTTTCCCTCTGACTTGCAGCTAACACTTCTTTTGTGCACTATCTCCCCTAACAGAATGCAGGCTCCTTGAGAGCAAGGGCTGTCTTGTGAGTCAGTACATGGCCTGAAGCTTTCCAGTGCAGTAAGTGATCACACCACAGATCAGAGGTCAAAAACAAGCTCAGAACAAAATCCCTGGGACTCTCCATCTTAAAATTTTATGATTAAGGAGAAGGGTACTTCAACTCGGAACATTTCTTTTTCTGGACTTTCTCCTAAGTCACACCGCAAGACAGCCCTCACTCCAACTCTTTCTTAGACCATGACACTTTTTTATTATCTAAGAGGTAACTACATAAGCCATTACTGAAATTGACTCTAACTTAGCTTATTGTATGGTCTGCTCAGCTACCATTAAATAAAAGGAGAATTTTCTTGAAAAACCTAAGAGTGTTTCTGTTTATATTTTTCAAAAGAAACATTCCATCAGGAAGCTGAAAATAAATGAGGATGGTATGTATATACACCAGGGAAAATCAATATAAACTTTTTTTCTCTACAGTCTTCCTCATTTATCCAAAGAGTGTGAGGCATCCTTAATAAACACCTGTGAAGTGTTGTGAGATCATGGGATGAAAGGTGCTACAGAAACAGGACATTATTACCCTTTATAATAAAGGATAATTACAATGGGAGTTTACAGAACACAGCAGCTATGAATACATGTGAGTATGTGTCAGTGATGAGCACAGCATAGGTAGAGTGAGTTGCAGGTACACAGTCTCAAAACAGTGACTCTATTGGGTCATTACAGCCACTTTATATTTACAGTCCAATGGAAACAGACACTCATTTTTATTTGAAAGAAATTCATTACACCTTGTTGTTCAGGATATACAAAGTTCTCTAACTCTGTGTGTCCCAAACAAACCAAAGCTCAGGGTGCTAGCCTGTACCTACATACAAGGATGTAAACAGGAAAAAGATTTTATAACTACCACTGCTTCTCTTTCACTAAGTGTGAATTAGACAGTAGGGCCTAGGATCTAGAGAAGAAGGTGCTGAGACACAAACAATTTTCCTTCCACCTTCTAAAAGGGCAGGAGCTGCTCTTTTTCTTTTTTTTTATTTATTTATCTATTTATCTATCTATCTATTTATTTGGCTTTTTACATTCATTTTCACAAAATTTTGGGTTGAAATTTTCTCCTTTTCTCCCCTCCCCCCACCCCAATACCCCAAGCAATCTAATTTTCCCTATCTCCAATCTGCCCTCTCTTCTGTCATCCCTCCCTTCTCTTGTCTCCATTTTCTCTTTTCTCCTGTAGGGCCAGATGACTTTCTATTCCTCATTAACTGTATGTTTTCTTTCCTAGTAGCAACAACAATACTAAACAGCTGTTCCTAAAACTTTGAGTTCCAAATTCTCCCCATCCCTCCCTCCCCACCCATGCCCTTTGGGAAGGCAGGCAATTCAATATAGGCCATATCTGTGTAGTTTTGCAAATGACTTCCTTGATAGTCGTGTTGTGTAGGACTAACTGAATTACCCTCCATCCTAACCTGCCCCTCATTGTTTCTCTTCTGTCTTTTGATCCTGTCCCTCCCCAGTGTTAACTTCAAATTGCTCCCTTCTCCCTTTGTCCTCCCTTCCATCATCCCCCCCCTTGCACTATCTCCTTCTCCCCCACTTTCCTATACTGTAAGATAGGTTTTCATACCAAAATGAGTGTGCATTTTATTCCTTCCATTAGTCAAATGTGATGAGGGTAAACTTCTTGTTTGTTTTTGTTTTTTTTTTTTCCCTCAGCTCTCCTCTTTTTCCCTCCACTAAAAAGTCTCCTACTTGCCTCTTAAATGACATATAATTACCCCATTCCATTTCACCCTCTTTCCTCCCCCTACTTTTCGCTCTCACCATTTACCTTAATTTCTTTTAAGATATGGTCCCATCCTATTCAATTCAATCTGTACTCTCTGTGTGTGTGCATGTGTGTATGTGTGTGTGCGTGCATGCGTGTACATGTGTGTGTATGGACCCACCAACTACCCAGATACTGAAAAGTTTTAAGAGTTACAAATATTGTCTTTCCATGTAGGAATGTAAACAGTTCACTTCTAGTAAGTCCCTTCTGACTTCTCTTTGCTGTTTACTTTTTCATGCTTCTTCTCATTCTTGTGTTTGAAAGTCAAATTTTCTTTTCAGCTCTGGTCTTTTCATCAAGAATGATTCAAAGTCCTCTGTTTCATTGAAAGACCATATTCTCCCCTGAAGTATTATACTCAGTTTAGCTGGGTAGGTGATTCTTGGTTTGAGTCCTAGTTCCTTTGACTTCTGGAATATCCTATTCCATGCCCTTCGATCCCTTAATGTAGAAGCTGCTAGACCTTGTGTTATCCTGATTTTATTTCCACAATACTGGAATTGTTTCTTTCTAGCTGCTTGTAAGATTTTCTCCTTGAGCTGGGAATTCTGGAATTTGGCCACAATGTTCCTAGGAGTTTCTCTTTTTGGATCTTTTTCAGGTGGTGATTGGTGGATTCCTTCAATACTTATTTTGCCCTCTGGTTCTAGAATCTCAGGGCAGTTTTCCTTGATAATTTCATGGAAGATGATGTCTAGGCTCTTTTTTTGATCATGAGTTTCAGGTAGTCCCATAATTTTTAAATTGTCTCTCCTGGATCTATTTTCCAGGTCAGTTGTTTTTCCCATGAGATATTTCACATTCTCTTCCATTTTTTCATTCTTTTGGTTTTGTTTGGTGATTTCTTGGTTTCTCGTAAAGTCATTAGACTCCATCTGTTCCATTCTAATTTTGAGAGAACTATTAAATTCAGTGAGCTTTTGAACCTCTTTTTCCATTTGGCTAATTCTGCTTTTGAAAGCATTCTTCTCCTCATTGGCTTTTTGAACCTCTTTTGCCAATTGAGTGAGCCTATTCTTCAAGGTGTTATTTTCTTCAGCATTTTTTTGGGTCTCCTTAACCAAGGTATTGACCCGTTTTTCATACTTTTCTTGCATCTCTCTCATTTCTCTTCCCAGTTTTTCCTCCACCTGTCTAACTTGCTTTTCAAAATCCTTTTTGAGCTCTTCTAAGGCCTGAGCCCACCCGACATCCCCCTGGGGTGTCTGGGGTACTGAGGCCCCACCCTCCACATCTTTCCCTGATGGCAAGAATACGTCCTCCTCCTCGTCAGATCCGAATGTAGGGATCATTTGCATTTGTTGGAAAAAACTCTCTATAGTCTTATTTTTCTTCCCTTTTCTAGGCATTTTCCCAGCCAGTTACTTGACTTCTAAGATTCCTGTCCACCCCCGCCTAGATCCACCCAGCTAGTGCTTGGGCTCTGAGATTCAAATGGGCTTTCCGCACCGTGCAGCTGCTAATCAATGTGAGCTTTAGTTCTGGTGCTGGGATGGGGGCAGGGCTGCCTCCCAGGCTCAGTTCCCTCAGGGGCTTTATGCAGAGACCTTCAGTAATGGAGCAGGTGGGGCAGGGCCATCTCCCAGGCTCAGCTCCCTCAGGGGGTTTATGCAGAGACTTTCAGTAATGAAAATCCTGCCTGCTGCTGGGGGAGTCGCGGGCCGGGGCCGCCACCGCAGCTGCTGCCTCCGCTGCCGCCCCCGCCTCTGCCGCTGCCTGTCGAGGGGGCCCGAGTCACGGAGACACCCCGCTCTCCTCTTGGTGAGCCCAGCCGTCTCTCTCACTTACCTGTAGAGTCTGTGGGCGGAGGGACCTTCCAGGCCGCCAGACCTTCCGTCCCTGAAGCCTGCTCAGATCAGCTTCTCTGGGGCCGCGGCCAGGGCAGCACTGGGGTGGGGTCTGCTTTCCGGGGCACGACAGACCCTGGGGACGGCTCTCCAGGGCTCTCTAGAACAGAAATCTCTTCCACTCTCTTTCTGCACACCTTGCAGTGATCCAGAACTTATGGGGATCTCTTTTTACATTAATTCTATGGGCTGTGGGTTTGGAGCTCGTAAACGTGCATCTTTCTACTCCGCCATCTTGACTCCACCCCAAGAGCTGCTCTTTTTCATATTTGTACTCCTAGTAGTAAAAATACGTACTACATACGTAGTAAAGACTTTTACAAAGTTTGTTCAACTGAACTGAACAGAGTCGCTAAAAGTTGAAATTTCCCAGGGTCTATCTCTTATCAGTGCGGATACTTTAAAGCCCAACAATAAAGTCCTTCCATAATGTGGACCCAGTCTGCCTCAATTCCTTCTCATGTTTGTCTCCTCACTGCCACATCCTATCACCTAACTCACACTCTATCATATTTATTTTCTTACTTTCATGCTTCTGTTCAGCCCTCTCCACTTAGCTCACTCCCAATCCAAATCCTCCAAGATGTCTTCCCATAATGGCATTCACTTCTCTAAACTCCCATTGTACTTCTAAGGTGTGTACCATGCAATCACCTCTGGGATGCTAGCAACAGTGTCTACCAATTTTATGTAACAAGGTTTAGTTTGGTCTCCCCAGGGAGACTCTAAGCTCTTCAAGAAAAGGCTCTTTTCTCTCCTAAAGTGTCGAGGGCAGGGTGGTAGTAAAAGGAAGGGAGCTCCACACCTTGTTATTTTGACTCCTTTCCAGACTCCTTCTTCCCAAATAAGATAGGATCTGTGACAAGAGAGGACCTGTCCAGTGACCTGATATTCACCAGGATGACTGGAGATGACCCAGGATGAGGCAATTGGGGTTAAGTGACTTGCCCATGGTCACACAGCTAGTGAGTGTCAAGTGTCTGAGGTGAGGTTTGAACTCAGGTCCTCCTGACTCCTGCACTGGTGCTCTATCCGCTGCACCACCAAGTTGCCCCATACAAACAACTATGTATAAACAAGATGTAGAGATGATAAATTAGAGAGAACATTAAAGAGAAGGTACTAAGCTTATGGTCTGAAAAAAGCAATCAATAAAAACAGAATTTGTAGAAAAAAAAAAAAAAAAAAAGAGAGGACCTGTCACAATTTCTTACCATTCTGATTAACTGAAGGTTAACCATCAGGCAAATGGGTAATGGGAATTTGAGTTTGGTAAAGAGATCTTAGGAATACTCTTAGAAAAGTTTTGAATAAAATTTAATTTCTTCAAAAACTCCTGCCCTTATACTGTAAGGGGACTTCTACATTTATAAAGATACTCTATCAAACACCAAAACTTCCCAGTTCCTTAATCTACCCAACTTCCATGACCTACTCCTCCACTCCCTTTGAGCTACACAGAGACAATTATGCCCTCAATCTTGCCATCAGCCACGAATGCCACCCCCCTGCCGCCGCCCTTCCATGGTCACGAACTCTTAAGTTCTTTCATCTGATCATAACCTTTTATAATTCTATATATGTTTCTATGCCTTATGACTTCTACCCTATACTGCATGCTCCCTTTGACCTTTAATCCCTTCATCAGTCCTCAATGGTTACACACATAACTTCCTTGCCAATCTCAACCCCACAAAGAAACCAGTTCAACTCTAATAGCCTCTCATCTTGAATCCTTTGCCCCTCGTTCTATTACCAATCATGCCTTGCCAAATCCCATACCTAAATTACTCTCACCACCTGTCTCCTCTGCTCCTATTCTCCTACTACTGAACAGAGATGGTGGAAGTCAAGAAACCATGCTCACTGAGTTCACTACAAATTTATATTATCTAAATTCAAATGGGCCTTTACTTCAGAAAGGCAATCCTTTTACTCCTCACTAAGCAATAATTCTCTCTGCTACACATTTCAGTGGCTGTTCCAAACATTTGCATCTGTCCTCAAGCCTCTCATGGGAATTATATGACCTATCTCACAGGTGAGTTATTGTGAGGAAGAAATGGGATAATATTTGTAAAGTGCTTAGCATAGTGCCAGGCAAATGGCTGGCATGCTTAATAAATGCATGTTCCCTTTCCCTTTGGTTCCACCCTCCTGACAGGCCTCTCTCATCATCTGAGGTCATTTATCTAGGGTGCCCTCTTCTCATCTCCTACACTTCTGATGTCATCCCCCACTATACTACCTCCTCCTTCCCTCCAGATTCTAATAATGAGATGCTCACTTTCCTTTCCCAAGGCCAACACCTTCTACATTCATCTTTTGATTCCATTCCTTTCAGACAGTTGAAACAGCAGTATGTTCAAACATACTGCTCGAACTCGTGCTCTCTCTCTCCTTCAGTATGATCAATTTTTTTCCAACGTACTGGTTTCTTCCTTGCTATCTAAAAACAAGTCCACATGACCCCCACCCAATCTTTAAAAAATCCTCACCTGATTTTACCCTTCCATGGAAGTATCCTCCTGTGTCTCTTCTCCCCTTCTCAGCTAAACTCCATGAAACAATCAATGCTTCCATTTCCTATCTTCAAATCTTTTTCTAAACCATCTATAATATAGCTACTGAGCATACCACTCAACTGAAATTGTTTTCTCCAAAGTTGTCAATGACTACTTAATCGCTAACCCTAAATGACCTTTATTCAAGCCTTATTCTTCTTGACCTCTCTGAAACAATTCACCCTGTTGATGACCACACTCTTCCTCTCTGAGTTTTTTATGACACTAGTTTCTCTCGGTACATTAGAAATTCATGCTATGTAACTGAAACTGGAAACTTACTGCAACAAGCCATTCCTTTAATTCTTCCATGATTCCCTAACACACATTCCACAAAATGCTATTCCAAACCTCCTCTTTTCTCCTTAATGCTTTTCCCCCTTTTTTTCAGCCAAGTGCCTTGCCTCTCATTAACTCAGAAAACAGAGGCAACCTGATGTAAAATCTTCCCCCTTCTCCTAATCTATTTAGGTGTTCATTTATGGATTGTTTAGTTTCTTTTTCTAAGACTGAATTATTTAAGTGCACTACTTCCCGTTCTGTCAATCTGGGTAATTTTATTTTTGCAAAGATTTTTCTATTGCATTTAGTTAGTTTTACTGGCATATCATTGGGAGAATCAACTGCTTTTATTTCTTCTTCATTGGTTATAAATTTATTTTTTAATTTTTCATACTGATAATGGCTTATCTGTTTTGTTTTTTTAATGAATTAAAGAGCTGCTGACCTCATTAATTAATTAATTAATTAGTTAATTAATTCTTTCAATTTTGTTAATCTCTTTTTAGTGATTAATTAGGAATTTTAAATTTGTTGGTTTTCTAAGTTTTTTCAGTTGTATGCCTAACTGATCAATCTGCACTTTCTTTTTATTGAAGAAAGTGATGGAATCCTAGCCACTGCCCCCAGACCCAATATCCCACCTTCTTCATATGCCTCACTGCCTCGCTAGAACAGCAGGTATGTGCCCATGTTCTCAACCACATCATCCATCTAGTCTCAGACAGAACAAGAGTCAGCCAATCAGAAAGCAGCACCAAGAGGATGCCAAGCAGGACGCTTGACCATTAAAACCACAAAAGGGGTGTTTCCTAAGTAGGTGCCTGTGCAATAATAGCAAAGACTATCCTTTAGATGAACTTAATGATATAGACAGATGTTATAATATCATTATCATACATTAATACTCCCCTCAGGTGGGCTTTTCTATATGAATTATGGGTAGCCAGCCACATGCATAGTTGCACCGAAGTGAAGACCCTTCCTCATATTAGTAAACTTCTCCTGTATTTTAATATTCATATATTCTATAATGCATATTCATATATTCTGTTACATAATTTTATCTTTTGCTCCATAAAAATCCTTATCTTGCTTTCCTACTTACCAGCTAGTTCCACTAAGGAGACATGGCCTGCTTGCTGACAGTGTAATCAACAAATGCTTCTGCTGGTTTGGAGGCAGCCTGAGTCTCTGAATTCTTTTAAAACCACCCCATAACACACACCCGCCAACCACAACGCAAGCACTTAAAGATATAAAATTTCCCCTAGTTGTTGATTTGCCTGAATTGTCAAAATTGCAGCATGCTGCCTCCTTGTCATCATCTTTAATGAAACTGTTGATTGTTTCTGATTTGTTCTCTGGCCCACCCCCTCCAGTTTGCAAGTAACTATTAAGTTTTGCTTCAAAGGCTCTTTACAGGATTTATTTTCTATTGCATTGTAGTCAGTAAAAGATGCATTTAATATTTGTGATTCTTTATGCTTTGTTGTTGCCTTGATTCAGTCACATGACCCCATTTTGGGGTTTTCTTGGCAAAAGATACTGGAATGGTTTGCCAGTTCCTCATTTTACAGATGAGGAAAACAGGGAAACAGGGTTAACCAACAGGGATAAGTGGTCATCACATAGCTAGTTAAGCGTCTGAGGCCAGATCTCAACACAGGAAGATGAGTCTTCTTGACTACAGGCCTCCACTGGGTAAGATACCTGTCCTTTTATGGTTTTGGTGAACGTGCTACACATATTCCTATTCTCATTCAATACTCTCCAGAAGTCTGTCATATCTATCTTTTCTAAAATGTATATGTATTGTATTGCTATTAATTCATCGTCTACTGTGTTGTTTTTCAGTCGTTTCAATCGTAATTGACCCTTGGCAACTCGACCTAGGACTTTCCTGGCAGAGGAGATACTGCAATGGTTTGCCATTTCCTACTCCAGCTCATTTTACAGATGAGAAAGCTAAGGCAAACAACGTTAAGTGATTTGTCTAGCATCATGCAGCTAATGTGTGAGGCTAGTTTTGAATTCAGGAGGAGGGGTCTTCCTGACATCACGTCTGGAACTCTTATCTATTGTACCATCTAGCTGCCCCATTGTTTGTGGTACCTTTCAGCAAAATGTAGTTTTTCTATTCATCTCTTTAATTGTCCATTTTTGCTTTTACTTTTGTCTGAGGACATAATTGCCACCCTTGAGTTTTTTACTTCAGCCAAAACAAAATAGAATGTTTCAGTCCTTTATTTTAACTGTATGTATCTTTCTGTTTCAAGTATGTTTCTTGTAAATGACATTATTGGGTTCTGGTTTCTAATACATTCTTATATCTTCTATTTGATTCCATTCACATCCACAGCTATGTCTATTTCCTTCCATTCTATTGTCCTATTTTTTCTTCTCTTTGTTTTCATGAGCATTTAAGAGTTTGTTTTGCTTCTTACTAATTCTTCCCATAATCTACTCTCCTGTTTATCTCTTCCTCTTTCCCCTCCCAATTTCCTACTAAAATCTATTTCTGTACCCAACTTTGTGTGTGAATGTGTATTTTCCCCCTGCTATGACCAGTTCAAATGAGTAAAATTCAAGTGTTGTCTTGTCATTCCTAATTCCTTCTCCTTGTGGTACATACAGACTTCTGTTGACCATTCCATTTATATGAGATAATTTTCCTCATTCGTCCTCTCCCTTTCCCGCCTTTCCTTTATATTCCTCTTCCATTCTCTTTCTACTCTTATAGAATTATCTTCAAGATCATCAAGACTTAGTAAGAACCACTCCCTAGCCTTATCTAATTAGACTCCTTCTACGACCCCTGAGAATAATGAGAGTTCTGAGTGACTATACATATCATTTCCCCCTCATAAGAATGTAAACAATTTAACCTTATTTAGATCCTTAGGATTGCTGGCTAATGTATACCTTTTTAAGCCTAACTCCTATAATTGCATGTCAAATTTTCTACTCGGCTCTGGTCTTCTCATCAGGAATGCTTAGAAATCATCTATTTTTCCCTCAGTAGGGCTATACTCAGTTTTGCTGGTTATAAACCTAAAACCTTTGCATTCTGGAATACCATATTCCAAGCTCTCCACTCCTGTGTAATGGGTGGATGCTAACTATTCTATGATCCTGACTGCAGCACCTCTTCAGTACTTGGATTCTTTATTCTTGGCTGCTTGCAGTACATTCTTTCTTTGACCTGAGAGGTCTAGATTTTGGCTTTAAGATTCCCTGGAATTTTCATTTTGAAGTTCCTTTCAGGATTCTTTTGACTTTTATATTATTCAACAAAGTCGGTTGTTTTTAATATGAGATACCTCATATTTTCTTCTCTTTTTTTAAGCTTTTGACTTTGTTTTACTATTTCTTGTTACCTTATGGAGTTAGTAGCATCTATTTGGGTCATTTTAATTTTTTAGGAATTCCTAACCTGAGGGTCCCTGTAGTTGGTTTAAAAATATATATATTTTTTTCAGATAATTGTACTTTAATATAATTGGTTTCCCTTGTAATTCCATGTATTTTATTTTGCACATTTGAAAACCTTCCAAGAAAGAGTCCATGGGTTCCACCAGACTGCCAGAAAGGTCAAGGATGAAAAAGAAAGTTATAAACTACTGTTTAAATAAATCAGTCAGTCCCAATTCAACAAATGATATTTGTAATATAACTTTGCAAACACAATGAAAACATCAACCAGTATCAAAAAACAATTTTAAAAAATTTGCCAAGTGCTTACTATATATGCAAGAAATAGTAGTAATTACTGTGGGGACAAAAAATTTCATGCCTTGCAGGAGCAGACAAAAAAAAACAAAACAAGAAAACATAGTTCCAGAGCAGGAAAGTGTGAAGGAGCGGCAAAGTGGCTAGCAAGAACAGCCAGGAAGAAAAAGGAGGAACCACTACCAAGTGTCCAGCTGGGTGAGTCATGTGATTTCCATGTGATCAGTTTATGGCAGAATTTCATGTGCCCCACTCATGAAAGATCCTTAACATTTCGCTGAAAGTCTTGTTGCAAAACTCATCAACAAATGGATTCATTAGACTGTGTGACAGAAGGAAGATGAAGGATAACTACTCAAGTATAACCAACTCTTTTATAATCTCTATTTAGGACTGGTGGGAAAACTAAATATCCAGAATGTTGGTGAGAAAATGAGATGAAATAGTGAATGGTCTTTTTGAATTACTTCTGGAACTTTTCTCAAAAAGTCACATGAAGATATAAACTTATGACATAGTATAACTAAAAATTATCTCTATTCTGTGATATTAATTCAAAGATATTAATCATTGAACCCTAGTATATCTGAAATGAAGGCCATATTAATATAAGCATACTGTTTTTTTTTTTTCATTTTAAAATTTGCTTTTTTTAAAAAATGACAAAAAAAAATCTTCTTGGGTAGCTGTATGTCTTAGCTAAATAAAACATTCTATAGGCTAATATCAGAGTAACGAAAGGCTGGAGAGTCTTCTAGAAAGGAGCTGCATGGCAAAGCGGGAAGTGTAAGCTAGGATATACAAAGATAGGAAGGAACCACTACACGCCTCAATCAGTTAATATTGGTTAAGGCACAATTCCTACATTTTATCCTGAAAAGGGATCATCCACAAGATCCTTAGAAATGAGGGTCACCAGAGTTGTTTTTATAGTTTATTGTAAATTCTCTAAACAGTTTATGTGAAGTCAGAAGACATTCCAATCCTCGCCTGAACTGAGAAGCTATCATCTTTTTAGTCAACTGTACTGGAATCATGGGATCATAAGACTTCAAGCTAGAAGAGACTTTAGAGATCCATCTGGTCCAATTCTCTCATTTTTTAAACGAGTACAATGAATCCCAGAGGAGAAGTGGATTGCCCAAGGTCACATAACTAACAAAGAACACAGCTGGAACTGGAAACCAGATTCTCTGAAATGAAATCCTGTTTTCTTTTCTCTATACACATTGCTGCCTTCAATTCTCTGGGGAAAGTGACAGTCTTCTTAATTCCTTTAGTTTTAGTTTCAACCACAATGATAAGGTAGAAAGATATTAATGGTGATGTTTGTCATAATTTCTGTTGTCTTTTTGAAAATAAAGTACACCATTTTTAAACATACCAAGTAGCTAAAGATTAACTGGAAGATGAAAACCTATTTCTGCTCATCATTCAATATGTAGTTTTACCAAGCAGAATTACTTTCATTCATATAGCCTTGTCTTTAAGAGAAGTAGGAAGGTTAGAAGAGCACTTGTATAACCCTGCTACTCTCACTCTTGATGCAAAAATAGAGTTCAGCTTCTGGTGCAGTCTCATGTAACTTGGCCCAGGTCAAAACTTGGCACAAACAACTGTCAACGGCCCTATGCCCTACACTGATCTAAGATATCGGCCTGTCCTCTTCCCAAAGCTGATGTGGAAGTCAAATATCAGCTGGCTGCAGAAAACTCTCCACCCAAAAAAAAGCATCCCCCCCACGGATGTTACAGGGACAACTGGTTAATGATGCTCACACCATGCAATACACCTACTTACAAGTGACCCAGAGTGAGCTCCAACCATCCATTAGAACCAGAGGCTAAGGACAATGTGCTAGTTCCACAATGACCACTCTCAATGCCTGAATCTCTCTTGCAAGACTGGACTTTGAGAACCAGGCTATTCCTCAAACTAGACACCTGGCCAAAGCATACAACCAGAACAAGCTATCTGCAGACAAATATGTGGCTTTTGCTGACAGCTCACAACGGTATTTAGTTATTTCCCTAAAATCCAATCAAGAATGTCACACATGAAATAAACCCGTGCCTCGTTAGACCTGTTTTTCTTTTTATTTATGGGTAACTGAATCTGTTCCAGGAAAAGTTGCTACAACTTCAACTAGATGGTCCAGTTTCTTACAAAGGTATTTCCCCATTGCTGTAAAACCAAAAAGCTGAAGCTCAGGTGGCAGAAGACTCTTGGATCTCCAAACCTGATCTGTTTCCAGTATTCTTACTGGCAGTTCTACAATAACTCTGGCAAAGTCCTTAGGGTAAGCACTAGGAGAAGCTAAAAAGTACAGAAAACAGGGACAAGTTCCCATTAAAACAATCTCCTTGCCAGCAATGGGTAACTGCCTCACAAGCCCGGAGCCCACCTCTACCTCTAATCTTGGTCACCTCAAAGCCCTACATCCTCTCCAATGTCAGAGTACACCAATTCATCCAGTGCTTCCTTCACTTGAAAGGCAACCAGTTTATACTACTCTACCTAATATAATGTCACCGCCCTCACAACTGCTTCCTCCAACAACGTCCATGGGTTTAGGGATCCTGTTCACCTAGCCCTTTCTCAACAACTCACATGTAGCTGGGAAAACTGGCACACTCACCCTGAATTTCATCCAGTCCTGCTTCCATACCCTTTAGTCCATTATTACGCTGCTCATAGTTTTGGGCCACACCCAAACACCTGTCACTTGTTTACTAGTTCCACACTTATAGGACACCAAAAATACCTAAAACACACCTAGATTTTCTCCAAGAAATTAAAAATCCCCCAATATTATACTTCTATTTCAAACATGTGGGAAGGTCAAGGTCTCGGACAAGAGGACCAGATTAAACTTCTGTCTCAAGGGTAAGATGAAATCACTCAAGCCACTTCTGTTTGTACCCTACACCCACATGACACATATGCCACCTCTTCTGGTACGAGCTAGGACTGGGAGATCTCGCCAATCCTGCATAACTTGTCAGGAAAAACCTGAAATACAGAAAATGGCATCAACAAAGTTCACAGCTCTGACAATAGGTCACTGTCCTTCAATGTCCTCTCCTTTCCTTTAACACTCAGATCCAGTTCATATTTTTATTTCTTAAATATTGATTGAAATTGAATGAGATTCCCTTTCTTTTTCTTTTTTGCAAACTGGCTAATATGAAAATGTTTTGCATGACTTCACATGTAATATGGATATCATATCACTTGCCTTTTAAATGGGTGGGGCAAAGACTGCAAGGGAGATAATTTGGAACTCAAAATAAAAAATGAGTATTTTTAAAAAATAAACGAAGAAATTGCACATGACTCCTAGAGATTCTTCAAGAATAATACAAGTAGGAGAAGTAAGGCAAAAGATAACACATGCATGATGAGAAAAGAAAGTAGGTCAGTCATATATACATAGAAAGAATGAAAATTAACAGACCTGGGAAGGTCTTTTATAGCATCCACTGAACACTTTATGAAGGATTTATAAGAGAATGCAGACAAGCATTATATAACATTACAAGACAGAAATTACTGTAATCTATCAACAGAGGAAGCTTTCCATACTTATGAAATCAAAGCAACTATTATCTATCTCCAGTATCACTGACTATTCTCTTAAGTGCAAAGCTGGCCTCCATGAACTAACTTGCCCTACGACCAGACAGAAACAGCAAAATCTAAAAGACAAGGTTCAGTCTAATATGAACTGTATTCCCTATAACTTCAAACTCTGTGTTACTCTGGACAAGTCAGTGAACCTCTATGTACTGGATCTACTTACAAATTAAAACAATTCCGAGATACCATCTCACACCTACCAGATTGGCTAAAATGATAGAAAGAGCAAGGACAAATGTTGGAGGGAATGTGGAAAAATTAAGACACTAATACACTGTTGGTGGAACTGTGAACTGATCTAACCATTTTAGAGAGCAATATGAATTATGCCCAAAGAGTTATAGAACTGTGTATATATGCCATTTAACCTGGCAACACCACTATTATGTCTATTTCCCACGGTGACCAGGGCAAAAAGAAAATAATCTATATGTTCTAAAATTTCTATAGCAGCTCTTTTTGTGCTGGCAAAAGAATTGGAATTTGAGGGGATGCCTAGCAATTGGTGAATGGCTGAATAAGCTGTGGTATATGATTGTGATAGAATATTACTGTGCTGTAAGAAATGACAGCTCATTTTAGAAAACTATGGAAAGACTTGCAAGAAAATAATGCAGATTGAAATGAGCAAAAACAAAAGAATGCTGTATACAAACAGCAATATTGTTTGGAGAAAATACCTAAGCTATTAGTATTATGAACATTCAAATCAACTATAAAGAACTTAGGAAGGAAAATGCTGTCCACCTCCAAAGAAATATTGTATGGTTCCACATATAAAGCAATATCAAATATTGGCCTTCTCGAATGTGGGGTTGGAGGGGGGCACATGAGTGAGTCACTGGGAAATGACAATGATATAAAAAGAAAAAATATCAAGAAAAAATATTTTCTAAAAGAAAATAATCAATAAAATCTTTTTAAAAGCATGGTTACTTCTCTGTAGAGGTGGACAGCTATGGATGTGGATGCTGTGCACATTGTCAGACAGAGTTTATGTGTTGATGAGTTCTGTTGAACGGTTCTTTTCTTTTTAAATCTTATAAGAAGAGTTCACTTGGTGAGAAGTGATGCATTCAGAGATCCCAGTGATATTAAAACAAGGTTATCATCAAAAACCACTAGACAGATGGCCGACAAACAGGGCAGAGTCCTAAAGGTATTCTGAGAAGTTGACGACAACACCTCCCCACTTACTCTCCCCCACGAAAAAAGAGCGTGACTCACTGGGATGACCAATAGCCCTGCTTGGGAAACATTCAAAAGCTATCTGCTGCAAAGGCTGCTTTTACCCAAAGACCTTACAGAGATTACTCTATGCCCCTGTGAAGCACAGAGCAGACACAGACAACTGAAGGGCACACTTTGGACCACCTCTATTGAGCTGCTTTTTCCACAGTGTGTGTTGTACAAGACACCTGCAACACTCTGTGATTAAAATGTCAGGTTGTTTCCAGCCATCTTTCTTTGGCAAATACCTAAGTCTTGGCTACACAGGGCAGGCAACAAGCAGTCATCAAGCGCTTATCACTATGCCAAGCACTGTGTGGGAAAGGAAAGAGCACTGGATTGGTAGTTAGGAGACCTGGCTTAAAATCCTGGTTTTACTTGCTCCCTGGTAACCTTTGGCAAGCAAGTCATTAACCCTCTCCAGTCTCAGTTTCCTCATCTGTAAAATGAGGTTGTTAAGCTCTGCCTAGAAACTACATTATGCCTAGTTGTGGGCATTTCATTTACTTTATTACTGTCTAAGCATTCAACCCCAGCTAAGAAGAATGATGAAACAAGTGTGAAGTGACCACAAGGAGACCATGGGCTGCTTATTTTTTTTTTTGGATGGGAAGTTTCTTCAGATTAACAGATTTGACTTTTCTAACCAGAATATGTAATTAGGGTTGGCAATATAGAAGTCCACTAGGTCCACCTCCTCCCCATCTTCTTTCTCTTTACCACAAATTCAAGGGGAGAGAGAAAAATAGAACATCAGCAGCATTCATAAAGATAACAAGAGAAGACTTGGGCTTGGAGGAGAAAGAATAAGTACTTGATGAAGGGCTGTCATACGGAGAGGAGTGGCACTTGTTTTATTTGCTGCCAGAGGGTGGAACTTGGAGTAGTTAGGTGGAAGCTGCAATGACAAAGATTTCCGGCTTCATGTAAGTTAAAACTTCCTAATAATTATACCTGTCCAAAAATGTAATGAGCTGCCTCAGGAGGAGCTGAACTCTACCATAGGTAGAGAGTGAATGAGTACCTTTCAGGACTTGCATATGGAAGGGACTGAGTTGAACTAGATGACCTCAGAGTTCACCTACAGTTATGAGTTTCTGTGCAACCAGATTATTTCTAAGGTCCCTCCTAGCTCTAAATTCTATGACCATGTGCGCTAAAACTTGGGTGTCTCCATATACTGGGAGCTCAAAGTTTCTGCTCCACCAGTGAGAAGTTTCCATGTACCATTTTTTGCCATCCATTATCTGCTGTTATCAGTTATATATGCACTGATGACCCAAGAACTATGAGAAATGTTCCCTTCAATTTATACTGTGTGGATCCTTCACTTCTTAGGGATGCCTTCTCTTGGCTCTCTAAGAAGATGGGACTAAGCGCTCACTAGAATGAGCAGAGTGAATAAGGGCTGTTGTAATAGAATCTCTCCTTAAAAGAGTTCAACAAAGACTGGCTCGCTTAAATTCTCCTACTGTCAACACTGCCCAATTATCATCATCATCCTTGGTGACAACAGGATACCAATGGCCTGAAGGGAAAATATTATTTTTTTTCTCCATGAACAAAGCAATCTGATCTCAAAGGATTTCTGTCATTTATCAGGGATACCCAAGCATCAGGAGACACATGGAAGCCACAAAGAGGCTGCCCTCGGAGCAAGGTGACAGTTGTCTTTTTTCTCCACAGCTCCTTTGCTGCAGTGATTGCTTCTGGAAGGGTCTTGTCCTCTCCCTGTTTTGAGGTGATGCAAAGAGGATACACAAGAGCAAAGAGTAGGATCCCAGAGTTAAAGCAGAGATTTCAATAAGAGAGACAAAAACCCCAGCTGTAAACATGCAAGGAAGTTAACATGAGCTTTGTCTTGACTTATCAAGACAATCATGCTTTCAAAGAATAAACAAATACACTCACCAAGTAACAGAAACAAGAATGTGAGGCTTCAAACTGGGTTCAAATTCTGACTCCCAAATTCACTAGCTATGTAAACATAGGCAAATCACTTAATGTCTACCAGGTACCGCAAGAAATTCAAGAATGCAGCTGATGATTTTTTGCTTAATTTATAATCATGTCAGGAATTTCTAGGATGATCAAAAACAAAGATTTCCGCATTCAAGTAAACCAAGGTTCTTATCCTGGGATCTGCGAAGAGCTTTTTAAAAATTATTTTAATATCTGTATTTCTATACAATTTATTTATTCTGTGATGCTACAAGGTGTCTAACAAGTACTAGTGCAGTTTTAAACTTTAATAACTTCAAAAGTATAAAAGATATAAGTTTACAAAAAATGTCATTTCAAAGTTTGTTTAAATTTCTTGTGTACTTAGCCTTTTGAATTTTGAATAATAAATGTCTTATTATAAATTTAACAAGAAGGGCCACCTTCTCATTATATATTGCATGTGTGAGACTTTCTTAGACTAGGGGATCACTACAGGAGGGTCCTCTTGCTTCACCACCCTGATCCCAGATCTATCTCCATTAAACTCCTATTTGGAGGGTCTCATCAAAATTGTCATGAATGCATCAAAACCTCATTTTCTGAATGACTTTAAGGACAAGACTACAAATACAATCCTTTTAGTCATTAAGAAGCAGCTGATGAAAGCTTTTACAAAGTTAAAAAAAATCAGCTACTGTAACCTGTAGCACAAAACAGTGGTTATGCTGAATGTTAATGAGACATGCCAATTATCTAAAAATTTTAAATAACCAACTCTTCAAATGTTTTGTGTCAGTTTGTAGCCTTTTCTTAGCTATTCTTAAGCTATTAAAGCTTAAAAATCCCCCTGAGTCTTTTGGTACACCCTGTATTTATTTCATTTTATGCAATTAAAAACATTCTGAGAAAGAGCCCAAAGCTATCACCAGAGTATCAAAGGTGGCCATAACACAAAAAAAGTTAAAACCTCCCTGATGTAAACTGAAATGTTCCATCTCATCCTTGCCCCTACCTCAACTAAAGACACAACATAAGTAAATACATATGTAGGTCCATGCCACTGTTTCTGAATAATAACCAACCAACAAGGCTCAAGGGAAGACTCAACATGACTCAAAGCTCCTCAGCATCAAAGCCTATTAGCAATTAGACCCAAATTATCTTCCACTCCCCCAGTCATGACTCTGCTCTAGTCATTTAAGTGTCCTAACCATCTCCTAATCACCCTCTACTTATTTCAATGCTACACTCATGGCCTTCCCCAGCTGTTCCTTCTATTTAAAAATCTCCATCTCTGTCAAAGCTTGGTTTAAAGCATTTCTCCAATGAAGCTGTATTTAACATCAGGCCTGTCTTTTCATTGCTCCAGCATATTTGTACACAGTTGACCTTCTAAGGGGACTTTACAGACAGGACTTAAAGGCACCATTTGTTTGCTGCCTGCACTGGAGGAGAAATTGCCCATGCTGATGAGATTATAAATCCATCCAAATATGGAGGCATGGCCTATACGGTGCTACCACACATATGCTTATATGTAGTTATTTCACATTCTTATTTTGTCTCCCCAACAGCAGTATACACTTATTAAAGGTGGAAAGCATGTCTTCGGCCTTCTCCATTACCCCTAGTACAGAACAGTACACAGACAAGAGATGGCTGAATGAATGAATCTCAAACTCTCCTCTGCTTTGCTACTTGGATTTTATAACCCAATTCTCCAGCACTTCAGCACTAGGCAGAGACCACTAAGAAAACAAAGTATTAGTCCATGACAAAACCTGACTTCCAATGGAGAAGATAAATTTTCTAAACACAGACATTGCCCAATCTTTTCTGTAAAGAGCAAAAATCAAAGAACGTTGAAATCATAAACATTCCTTCCTTCAAGTCAAAACACTCAGTCTCCAAAAAGGGAGAGAGAAAACCTTGAGTCAATTCAATCCACAAGTGTGTGTGTTAAAAACTGCTAATGCCTACGTATCACTAAGCCAGGCACCTGAGATACAAACACCAAAATGAAACAGCCCCTGCTCTCAAGTGGCTTATAAGCTTTTTGGGCAACCTTGATGTAACACCCCAGTTCCACAACAGATGCATATAGGCTTGGTAATAACCCTTTAAGTGCTACAAATACCAGAAAATCTGTCTCTGAATATCTTAAAGAACTGTCTTAGCTCTCCAGAAGCACTTGGGTACATCAACTCATCACACAGTGCTATCAGTTTGAACCCTGGAAAAAACAAACATCTCAAGAAAAGACACAAGCTGGTAGAACAGTTTCCCAGGAACACAGAAGAAAGTGTTATCATCAAGAATGGAATCGAGCATCACTCATCATTTGACAAAGAAACCAAGACAAGCACCATGGCTGATCCTTTCTAGCTGTCCTTCCACAATCTGAAGCAGAGACGTCTATCAATATCTGTAAGAAATGTGAGGCCAATGGCTCTAAACTCATTCCCACCAAGCTCTCCTATTTAGAAGCCCCTACGGACTCCATCTTCTGTAATCTGTAGCCACCATAAGGGATAGTTAAACAACCAGAGATCTCCCAATAACCCCCAAGGAGAACACTTCAAGGGAGGTTGCAAACATGTTGATGCTGAAGTTTTCCTGCTGGCAAACCTTCTCAGGCAGGGTCATTCAGACCTAGAAGTCTAGCCTTTCCAAGAACTGGGATGAACCATCACTAACCACATTCTCCTTTCATACTGAGGTTGTTCTGCAAGCATATCCCACAATTCACAGTGGAATAAAAGGGCATCTAATCAATAAAACACTGTTCAAGCTTGGGGGGAGGGGGGTAATTTAAATATAAAAATGGAACAGTCTCCACCTTCAAGGATGTAAAGGAATGTAAAACATTCCACAGATTAAGACAATCTACAAAATATGCATAACAAATAAGAATAGGTAAAATAAATCTGAGCTAGTTTGAGGGAAAAGGCACCAGAAGCTAAAGGGACAAGGAAACAGGGGGGCATCTGAGTTGTGCTTTGAAGGAAACTAGTCTTAAGGACAACCTGAGAAAAGGCATAAAAATGGGTAATGAAATATTATATAGGAGGAATATAGAATAAGGCTAGACTTTAAATGTGAAGAGTCTATTTGATTCTATAGGTAACTGGGAGGTATTCATGGAAATCACATGGTCAGGCCTGTGTCTGACTAAAGCACTTATGAATATCATTTTAGAAGTTTAGTAAAGGATGATTTGGAGAGGGGAAGGGACTTGAAGCTGGGAGCCCAAGATATTGCAATAGTGCAGGCAGGGGGTTATAAGGGTGGTGGCTATGTGAGTAGAGAGGCAAGGACACAAGCAAGAGATGTAGGGATGTAATAGACAATGCTCTACAATGACTGGACATGTGAGCAGCAGGGTAAGGAGTTGTGAACCCCAGGTGGGGACTAGAAGGATGGTGGTCCTGTCTAGAAAAATAAGGCAACTCAGAAGTAAGTTTGGGGAGAAAGAAAATGAGCTGAAAACATGCTGAGCTTGAGGTGCTGCCTGTAAGACATTTCTTCCAAAATGTCTGCACAAAGATGATAATTCAAGCCACAGGAGTTCCTGAGGTTATTAAGAGAGTCCAAGAGAGAACCTAGGGGTATTATCATCCACAGTGAAGGGACATATCCATGAAGATCTAACCAAGGAGCCTGAGAAGTGGTCCAAAAGGAGGACCACCAAAACAGAGAAGCGTCATGAACACACCCAGAAAAGAGAGAGCATCCAGGAGGAGAAGCTGGTCAATGGGGTCAGATGCTACTGACAGGTCAAGAAGGATGATGGTTAAGAAAAGGCCATCAGATTTGGCAACCAAGAGATCAGGAGAACTAGAAAGTTCAATTAAATAACAAGGTTGGGAGCCAAATGGCAAAGAGCTGAGAGAAGAAATGGAGGCAATAAGTACAGACAGTTTAAATGGCATGCCCTTGAACATGAATTACCCAACAGGTACCTTCATACTATCTGCGGCCTTGGATTTAGTTTCATCTCCAGACTACCAGGCTGAAAAGGCTAAGCTAAACAACCAGGCTTTGAAGTGAACCATCAAATGCAGACATTCAATTGGACATGACACTTGGGTAAGGAGAGCTTGAAAACTAAAGAAACTTAGGAAGACTGGCAGAGTTATAATCCTGAAACTGAACATACATTTGTTATATACCTACTATGTGCTGGGTGGGTGTGCTACATGACAGATGAAATGAAAAGTCCTCATGGAACTTAGGTTTGGATAAGTGAGACAATGGTAATTTTAACTCCCCTTGTACTCAGTTCCAAAGTTAAGACCTCAGTAAATATAATTACTACATAATAATAGCTTTCTTAGCACTTTAAAGTTTCAAAATGTTTTACTCACAACCACCCTGAAGTCAGATATAAATATTATTATCCCCACTTTCAAATGGGGAAAACTGAGGCTTTAAGAAGTTGTGTGGCTATTTGTCTTTAAGACCCCTGGCCTGGTGATGTTATGACTGCTGTTGGGAGCTAAGGAAGTATAAAGTGGGATTGAATCTTCAGGGGTGCAGGGAAACTCTAAGGATTTTCTGGTGCTTTGTGCAAAAGACAAAAGCAAAAGAAATGAGTACTGGATCAGTATCAAGTAAAAGTACTGTATATGTATCCAACTTGCCTTTTTCTTTGACAACGATTTATACAGGATATTTTTCAAATGTGGAAAACTTGTGAAGGTACTATTATGAAAGACAAAGAAAACAGGAAGAGTCAAGGTGTTGTATTTATTTTGTTTCTGGATAAAAAATTAGAATAAACTGTTCAAGGGCACTAAACAATAAGCAGTTACCTGAGAGAGCGATAAAAATAAGTATTGCTATTGACGATGGAAGAGCTGCTGAGTTCATCCAAAGGCACAACTACTTTGATAAATCTAGGTGTTATGAATGTGGAAAAACAGGTCACCTAAATTATGCCTAAAAGTGTGCTTTGGAGAACATGAACCACCAAAAAAAAAAAAAAAGAAAATTATTGAACTGGAAGATGAAATTGAAGATGTGGAAGAAAGTAAGGATGAAAGAGAAGAGCCTGCTCTTGATAGCCTCAGTCAAGCCACAGCTTCCCAGAAAGCCAAAACTGAAGAAGATGAACAAAGATGGAAGCCCAGTGCAGGGGAGCCCTCAACATCAGATGATTCAAGACGCCCAAGGATAAAAGTGCGTATTCAGGGATAAAGAAGAACTTAGTGATGGAAAGTGACTTATTATATACATATTACTGAAGTACAAAAATATACAGTTTAACTGGTGTCAGAACTACCCTTCAAATTTTGAATAGAAGGAAACATGTAACTAGTTTTACACCTTAAAATTAGGATTACAAAGTTTATTTTCATAGGAAACCAAAAATTAACTTAGAATTATGTTTCTAAATTTATTTTAATAAAGTAATAAAAGTCAAATTTTGCTTCTGAAACTATTACCTTTCTAAAACCATACCTAAATGCAACCTAATCAGTAGCATTCAGTAATAAACTACATTGCTAAATATTGTCATGGTGCCACTACAGACATGCATTAAAGAGCTAAAGCTTCATACTTAATATAGAAAGCTACTAAAAAGCAACTAAAAAGTTAAAGCTTTCTTCACATTTCACATGTCAACTTGAGCACTTCTCAAATCTACTTTTAAACAAAAGCTTCCTAAAAATTAAAGTCAGTGACTTAACTGTACTTAGAAAATGTTCTTTACTAAATTTCCCAAAAGAATTTTTTTTAACAAATGAATGGCAGGATTTGGGGGAAGAGGGGTAGAATTTACTATGTATTCCACTTACATAAAATATAAATTAATCACACAAATAAAAAAAAAAAGTTGTGTGACAGCCTAGATTTGAAGCAAATTTACATTCTCCAAGTCCCCCTGACCATCCTTCATTCTCTGCTTCCTAAACTTCAGGAACTGATAGAATCATCTATCAAATGTGAATGCTGCTCCACTGGCCACTGGCCACCAGAAACCTGATGCTGGTTTCATGATGATCACTAGTGCAAGCTGGAGGGCATTTTTTTAAAAAATCAGACAACCCTGATTAGGTAAAAGAATAACAGTGACCAGAATTTGCCAACCTCTCTACCAACCCAAAATATGAAAACACATTCAGAAAGCTGGTATTGGGAAAGAGGGAATCACTCACTAGCTGGCCACCACTGACTCCATCATGAGCTCATTTTTTTTCCCCCGACAAAGCACAAAAACTAACTTCCTCTTTCAGACAGTCTCCTCCAAATCTAAACAGAAGCAAAAGGCCAAAACAAAACCTAGTGCCAAGTTCATGCTTTCCTCATCACCTGCCTTCCTGAGTCATCAAAATAAATTACTCAAATTCAATTAAACTAATATTATTAAGTGCTCTCATTGAACTGGGCACTGGGGATACAAAGGTAAAAGTGGTATTTTCATCCCTAACTAGGTAAGTAAATACAGGATGAATGTGATGGAGGCAAATGAGAGAGCCAAACAACAGGCTAAGAAAACTGAAAGAGCAAGATAACTCAACTTGGAAAAATTCAAATGAAATTGTAAGTCTGAACACCAATACTCATAAAGTCCTATCTGAATCTAGTTCATAAAGCATATTTACTTCAATACTCACTCTAAAGAAATCATCCAAATCCTGCTTTTACAACACATGATTACTTTGATTACCAAATATTTAACAAGTGCAAGCAACAAATGTCAAAAATACACGCAAAGCATTTTTTCATATGATTTTAGAGCTACCACATCACAATAGGGGCAGCCAGGTGATACAGTGGATAGAGCACCAGTGCAGGAGTCAGGAGGACCTGAGTTCAAACATCACCTCAGACACTTGACACTCACTAGCTGTGTGACCTTGGGCAAGTCATTTAACCCCAACTGCCTCATCCTGGGTCATCTCCAGTCATCCTGATGAATATCTGGTCCCTGGATTCAGATGGCTCTGGAGAAGTGAGGCTGGTGACCTATACAGCCCTCCCTCACTCAAAACAAAGTCAAATACAAGTCATGTCATCATTTCTCTGATGGCATGGTCCTCTTTGGCAATGAAGGACAACCCACACGCCCCATCACACCTATCAGATTGGCTAACATGACAAAACAGGAAGATGATAAATGCTGGCGAAGACATGGGAGAGTTGGAACACTAATTCATTGTTGGTGGAGCTGCGAGCTGATCCAATCATTCTGGAGAGCAATTTAGAGCTATGCCCAAAGGGCTACAAAAATGTGCATACCATCTTTGACCCAGCAATATTGCTTCTAGGACTATATCCCCAAGAGATCATAAAAATGGGAAAAGATCCCACACGCACTTATAGCAGCTCTCTTTGTGACAGCCAAGAACTGAAAATCAAGGGAATACCCATCAACTGGAGAATGACTGAACAAGTTGTGGTGTATGAATGTAATGGAATACCATTGTGCTGTAAGAAATGATAAACAGGAAGACTTCAGAGAAGCCTGGAAAGACTTATATGAACTGATTCAGCATGAAAGGAGAAGAACCAGGAGAACTCTGTACACAGTAACAACCATAGTGCACAAGGAATCTTTCTGGTAGACTTAGTACTTCACTAAAATGCATGGACTTAAAAAATTTCCAATGGACTCGAGGCAAAATGCCTTCTACATCCAGAGAAAGAACTATGGAATTGGATTGCACATAGAAACAGACAATTTTCTTTTGTATTATGTTTTGTTTTGTTTTACGGTTTCTCCTATTCATCTTAATTCTTCTCTGCCACATGCATTTAACAGAAATGTACATGTAGAACCTACATAGGATTGTACACCATTTCAGGGAGGAAAGGAGGAGGGAGGGAAGGATGAGGGGGAGGGAGTGGAAAAAAATCTAAGATATATGGAAGTAATTGTTGAACACCGAAAACAAATAAAATAATTCAATTAAAAAAAATACACGCAAAGAAGTACAGGCAGAGTCAAAGTAGATATGGAAATAGCCACTTAACCCATGAGTCTGTGAACCTGAAAAGTCAATGAAAGCTCAAGTATCCTGAGTGCCAACTATTCCTACCACACTCTAAACACCCCTGGTTCCTACCATGTTTTCTGATGGGGAACAGAGAAAGACCTTCTTCTAACTGCCCCAAAGCTGACAAAGCACACCTGAGGATGGTTAGACACTGTCTTCTTTCCTATGAAGAAGCTGAAGACAGCTGAGCCAGTGGGTTTGATCCCCATGCGCAACAGTCAACAGAAAAAGTTATAGCTGTCTCTCCAGACTGCGTTCACTGCAACAACTACAGGATCACTCCCTCTGGCTGATACCACTGTTCTTGCTTCCCCATATGTTCTTTGACCATGGGCCATTATACAATGAATAATTTGTCCACCAACAGGGTCCTCTTTTTCAAAGTTCTTCACTATCTTACTCTTCTGAATTCCAGCGCCTTCCCTTCCCCTTCAGGTAAACATGTCCAATGCCTCTTTAACATGAGGACTGGAAAAATGTATTATAAGTTTGCCACTGTGGATGAAGGAAAAGCAAATGTATCCAAACCAGGATGCTGACAAACCATAGGATTCAGAGTTTAAAAACCTGTGTTTGAATACCAGATCTGCTCTGAGTACTACCTCTATAACATTGGGCAAATCACTTTCATTCTCTAGGCCTCAGTTTACTAAACTGCAAAATGACCTAAGTTCCTTCCAATTCTAACAATCTGAGGATTTCTGTGGGGAAAAAAAAGACTGTTAATAGTTGACATTAAAAAAGAGATTGATCCAAAAATGTAAGGAAAGCAATACAAAATTATGAAGGTTACAGAAGTAAATATTCCATAGGAAACTGTTAAGTGAACCTTAAAATTAAAATCTAAATAAAACACCAACTTAAAATATTGGCCAAATTACAACAAATATTAATTAAAGGCCTACTATGTGTTGAAGGCACTGTGCCACAACATTTTTGATATTATAGAAATATCCCCTCTTGCATTTCTAATTTTCTGGCTTCAGACCCATACTTTTCACTCTTCTGTTCAACATAAAGTTAAAGATTCAAAAGATATTTCAGAAGGAAAAAAAGCTGGGGAAAGGCAGCTCTCTCCGCCCATTCCTGGAAATTTAGAACTTCTGATCCTGTACAATGTCCATGAGAGCTAGAGAAGGCAAAGAACATTTCAAGTAATCATTCCCATCAGAGGTGGACATGTACATTTGAACAGAAGCCTAGCCCACAGAAACAGAAACACCAAGTTTTAACAGCCCACCTTATGGGAGTGAGCAGTTCTCAATGCCTTGTGAAAGAAAATGATTCTGGATCTCTTTAACCAAGAGAAAATAAACACTTAAGAAACTAATCTAACACAAAGACCAAAATCAGCAAACATCAAGGATAAGAGAAGGCTCTGAGCTACAGCAAAAGAAGCCAGAAAACTGAAGTTCCAACACCAGCTCTGCCTCTCACTCTCTGTATGGTTGTGAGCAAGTTCACTGGACACCATTCTGAACCTTAATCTCCTCACCTGAAAACGAAGGAATTCAGTCAGACGATCCCTCAAGTGCTTCCAAGTTCAAAATCTTATAATCCTATCATACTATCTTTGGAGGATTTGGATTATTCTCTTCACCATCAATCTACCCAACTTAAGAGCTACCAAGTAAAAGCAAATAGATTAGATTTTATCTAAACCTTTTTTGTGTGTCATGGAAGTCTGGGGAAGTCTCTGGACCCTTTCTCATAAAGACGTTTTTAAATAACAGAAGGAAATTTAAACGTCAGTTATAGGTTAGTGAAAATAAATATCTAGGTATTTTCCTATCCAAGTTCACAGCTAACTTTTGAAATCACAGACTCTAAGAGCCATTGACCTAACCAAGTCAGAGAAATACAATAAACACTAGGCAGCTAGGAGAGAAACTCAAGGATATATGGGTATTGTCTCCACCACAGCAGAGGGACTCTTTTACAGCTTAGTGTATCATCTTGGAGACAGTTATAGTCAAAACCCATCATCTTACAACAACCTAGTGACAAGACTCTCCAAACTTGATCAGGTCCGTCCCTCAGACAACAGATAGGAGGTGTATCACCTGCCTGAACCTGAAGCCTTCACAGCTAGTTAAGCCCTCTAAGATTTCCATGTTCAACAGTCAGAGAAGCGAGGGTCAGGCCCCTGCCACAAAGAGACAATGGAAAAGGGCGTTAGTGACATGCTGAGCAAAGAACCCTACCTTAGGTGCCTGGAAGGGTTTACAAGTCTCACTGTTATTATCGAGCATTTGGATTTAATGTCCCAAAATGATCATTTAAACATATATTTGTTCTTATTAATGTCAGAAGAAAAGGAAACATACAGAATGTAATATTTATCTTGCAGACCAGGAGAGATCAAGTGCCTTGTTCAGTGTGAGTATAATTTGTTAGTAAACTTGCCACTAACAGTAAGCCTGCTGAGCAGCTCCTGGCAGGCCAGGCAGGCTACTGTGTCCTACACAAAATAAAGCAACAAGGAGATGGTGTCTCCAAAGGAAACTGTGCTGACACCCTAACAGGAAAGCTTACCTGTGTGTGGAACTGACCCATTGTAAAATGGTTCTCTGGGGCTGAGGGAGCTGCTCTATTAATTAGGAAAACTAATTCTTTGTCTTAGGATCCTCAAGGAATAAACTCTTATCTAGATGAAATCTGATCTCTATTTTCCATTTTTAATCTTTAAGAGGTAGGGAAAGGAGGATACTATGTAGAAGGAAGGAAGCCTGTGTCAACCTTTAGAGTTCATTCTAAGAAAGTCAAATAACATTAGGCTGCATACACATATTTATTCTGTCAAAACAGAAGACCAGTATTCACAAGGGAGTCATAAGAATGAAGGAAAGGACAGTTGAAGAGGACTTTATATCCTTAGAGCAAGGAAGTGTTTCCTTTTCCCTCCCTTCCTGGCTCAGATGCCTGTGTCACCCAAAATTATAGTCTCCATATGTGTTAACCATAATATAAAAATGCAATTTCTTAAAAAGATAGATTCGTAAAACATGGATGTCATAATAGGATATCACATAACAGTGACCACAGAATAACAAGGTAAGAAAAGTCCAAGTCCTAAGCTAGTGTCCAGCCCAAGGTGCCTAGTCCCTGGCAGAAGAATGTTCCCAGTCAGTAAAATCCAGCAGGAGAGCTTGGGTTCACTCAGAGGGCAAAAAGAAGCATGTCTGTTATGATGGAGCACACAAAGTATTATTGCAGATTAAGCTCAGGGTGGGCCAAAAACCGTCTTTCTCCTGCTTGGCCAAATCCAGGTTTTAGGCCTTCCTCAGGTGATGGTAGGCTCAGGCTGCTTTGGGGGGCCCCTGGATGACTTATGCCTGCTACGAGTTAGTAAATAAAAAAATGGTGAGAACAACCTTACCTGCAGTACCTTTTTCCTTTCTCATCTACAGAAAAAAAAAATCACTGAGTACAGAGTGGTGGAGCGGAAAGAACAATGATTTAGAGGCATGGACCGGATTCAAATTCCAGCTCTGATTCTTGCTAGTTGTATGACTTTAAATATCCAACTATCTGTAAAATGTAAAACGCTGGACTGAATTATCTAGAAGCATCTTTCTAGATCTGAATGAAATGATTCCCTAGATTTACCTGGAAAACCAACAGTCAGTGGAAATAGTAAAGAGAAGCCAAATTTCCTGATGACACAAGGGAAATGCAATTGTTCTTAGTTCTTTTCAAAACACCTTTCCCTACTCACTCTCATACCCTTCATTCCCTACACACCTTAACTGGTAGTAACTGGCCTAATATTCTTGCTTCACGAAACCAGGCTACATCCACTACTATTCTAACGTGGCAACTTCAAAAGGATGACTTCAAAGCATTGGACAAATATTAACAGTCTCAACCTAGCCCTGATGAGTAAATATCCCCACTTTATAAATGAAGAAACAGAAGCACAAAATGATGCAACTTATCCTCAATCACAAAGAAAAACACTGCAAAGTTAGGACAAAAAAAAACTATTTGCAAAAGGCTACTCTACTGCAAATTAATTTACTGAAGAAAAATTCTTTTCAAGTTCAACAGACCCTTCCTGGGGGCTTATGATGGGCAAGCCAAAAGCCAAGAAGCCTTTCCCATCATTGGGTCCAGCCTACTTCTCCAGCCTTAGCCCTTCACCCTGCTGCCAAACAGGCCCACTGGTCAGTCCTGAGCTTCATCCACCTGCTGCTTCCTATGTCCACATGTTTGCACCCACATTCCCCCATGGGGGCATGGAACACGGAAAGACTCCAAACATATGAGCTGCCAATGCTGCACTAGCAGCCACAGGATCCAGAATCCTCCTCCTCCTTCAGGCTCCAGAGAGGCCACTTCCTAAGTGGAACCCTCCTGCATCCCCTTGACTCCAAGGGCTCTGACCCTCCTGTGAGAGCACTCTTATCTTTTGTTCTCCATGCATTAGATATTTCTGTAGATGTGTTTTATTCTCCCCCCTTCCACATTTGTTTGTAAGCTCATTATGAGCAAGGACACAGCTGTTTTTTCAAATCTGCATTTCTGTCATCTAGCACAGTACCTAATACAGACAAGGCACTTAAAATTCAATTACTTTTGCTATTCAGTTCAACACGTCAAATGCCTGGAACGACAAAGATGAAAAACTACATATTCCTGCCCTGGAGGAGCTTAGAATAAAACAGCAACAAGAAATTTTCTAGATTTTTTGCTTTTCTATCATAGGCCTTTTTAAATACACCCCCACCCCAACCCAGCTCCCCATTATACAAACAGAAAAAAGAGGACGAAAACAAGCAGTCAAGTGACTATGCCTAAGAGCAGATCCGCAGTCCTGCAAACTCCTCAAGAAGAGAGGTAGACATGTTTCATTATCTGTTTTTCTGATTGTTATAATGATCAAGACTGGCTACTACAATTAAAGCACAAGCAATCAAATAGGAAATTGGAATTATCTAAGAGGCAGAAAAAGGAACAAGTAAAAAGTCTCTACTATGTAGGAAACAACCAATTAAAGTTAACATAGGTTTAAAAGCACACTATTAAAGTCAGCACTACATAATCCCCACAGGATGGGCTGCCAGAGTTCCTCTTGCTTGTTAAGAGCTCATTGCTCTTAGTATTTAAGCTGCTGTTCCATTATCATGGTAGAAATGTTACTTTTTCTGCAAATCTCAAGCAATTCCTTTCTCCCTGCTGCTTAATCAGTACAGAAGTCCAGAAAAGCATAAGTGGTCATGAAAAAGAGGAATCAAACATTTCTAGGAAATTCACTGAGTGGAGAGTTCATAAAGGGAAGGGAAAAGAGGCCTGCAGAACCACTGCTTGAAAGGATCCACAAAGACAAAGAAGGGCACCCCCAGGCAGGGCTGTGAGTCCTTAAAACAAATCCTATCAAATCCTGTTTTAATTCAACAGGCATTAATTAATCACTTACTAGGTGCTCAACACTCTGTAAAGCCTTAAGAATACACTTAGCAGGCCTGCTAGGTGGGGCAGAGAATAGAGAGAGCACAAGCCTTGCAGTCTGAAAGTCCTGAGTTCAAATCCAACCTCAGACACTTGAGACACTAGCTATGTGACCTTGGGCAAGTCACTTAACTCCCACTGCCTTACCTTCCCCCTCAAAAAAAAAAAAAATACACTTAGAAAGAAAAGGCAAAAACCCCTGCTCTTAAAGTGCTTCATGATCTAATTGAGGAGACAACATGCAAATAACCGTACTAAAGTAACTGTAACATAAACTCAGGGTACTCTCAGACAGATGGTACCAAGGTTAAGGAGGACTAGGACAGGCTCTTGTAGAAAGTAAGCCTTTTTCTGAGACTTGGAGGAAGCCAGGGAGGCCAGGAGGTAGAAATGAGGAGGGAGAGAGCCCCAAGCATGGGAGAGAGCCAGTAGTAACAGTGCTCCAAGAAGGAGATGAAACATCCTTTAGAATACATTATTGAAGATTTTTAAAATTTCCATGCTCAAAAGGTCCTACTCCGACAAAAACAAAAGTTGAGCTGCCTTCTGATGTCCTGTTTGGTTCTAAATCTAGGACCACATGATTCTCTGAGTTAGGTGATACTACCTGAACTCCATCAGCTAACACCTACCATTGCTTGCGATCCCCATAACCATGGCACACATCTTTATCGCATGTTAATGTTTACAAAGCTCTTTCTTCACATAGCCCCTGTGAGTCAGAGGCAGGACAGGGGATTACAGAAATAAAGTGACTTGCCCAGCCAGAGTCAAAACAGGACTCCAATGCAGATCACCTGATGCTAGTCCATCAGCCTTCTTTCCATGACACCAGGCTGCTCTTGGGGCAGGTGCTTACATTTTAGCAAATTCTAATTAGCCTCACTTTGTAATAAGCTGCCTGGGATGAATGTCAGTATGTGGGGAAAGGGTGTAAAACAGAAAAACCTCTATTTCTATGGAGAAAACCTTATGCCCATCTTCCCAGAGCCCATCCAAGGTCAGAAAAAGAAACAGACAGACACAGAGGCAAGAGACAAGGACAGACCAAAGGCTGATAAAGTCATGGGAGCACAAAGGTAAAGACAAAAGGAACCTGAGACCAGCCCCCTCACCTTAAGGAAAGCAAGAGGTGGGCATGAGAACAGAGGAATGAGCAGAAGAGCAAATGGCAAAGCATCCAAAGAAAAGCAGTAGGCTACTTTCTAGCAGTGTGTGCCAAGGAGAAGAGTATGAGACACACACACACACACACACACACACACACACACACACACACACACACACACACACACACACACACACACACACACACACACACACACACACACACACACACACACACACACACACACACACACCCCCTTCTAAGAGATCCTCATCTTCCTACTGAAGTGCCTACATGCGGGGGGATCTTTTCACGTCATGCATTCCAGTTACTATAATAATTTGGAATCTATTCTTTGAAATTTGGGGTTATGTCATTTTAAAAGGATTCTCCTTTCATACCTCAGTCTTCACACAGTATTTTCTTTACCTCCTCCTGCCGCATCTACTTCAAGCCCTGCGTACTTCCACCCATCCAAACACAGACAAATAACTCAAGCAATAATTGTGGTCTAACACTCCCTGAGAGTCAGAAAAGTCTTCAGCTTTTCACTTTTCATCTTTTCAAGTGGAACAGCTACACAGCTACATTCAAATAAAAGATGTCAGTCTGCCATCTGTTCCACTACATACATTTGGATCCCGACTGCTCAGTTGCCAGACTAGTCTTGTAATTATTTTTCTCTAGCTTTAAACATATACATATATGTATTGTTTTCTCTAGCTCCTAACCATGTATGCATCATCCCAGACACAGCCTGGCTTGCTACATAGGGAGAAGCTCAGTACCAGACATGAGGCCATCAAGGGATGAATTATTCTGGTGCAGAAGCTATCTCAGATGCGGAGCTGCTGTAGTCTTTATCCACATCGAGGTAATCACCCATCTTTCAAAGTGCCGCTATTGTTCAATCATTTCCGAATCTGTGACCCCATTTAGGGTTTCCTTGGCAAAGATATTGGAGTGGTTTGCCATTTCCTTGTCCGGATGATTTACAGATGAGGAAACTGAAGCAAACAGGGGTGAAGTGACTTGCCCAGGGTCATACAGCTGGTAAATGTCTGAGGATATAGATTTAAATTCAGGGAGAGAAGTCTTCATGACTCCAGGCCTGGCGCTCTATCTTCTCTGTTTCATCTAGCTGCCCCTACCTTTCAAAGTACTTCAATATTTATAACAAACAACCCAAGTTTTCCCAAATGGCTAAAAGGACAAAGACCAAAACTCTGCATGATTTGGTGCTGTTGACAATAGTTACCTTGGTGCCCTATAGCCTACTTATTAATGCCATCTCATTTGCTAAAAAAAAAAATCTCAACAACTCAGTTCCACGTATTAAAGTAATTTAAAGACTTTGATCTTAAACACTGTGAAATTGGCAACACACCTGCTGAAGGCCCATGTCCCAAGCCCCAGTTTAGTTAATAAAAGCCAATGGGAATTTCTGTTACTGAGGCGTATCACACTGGAAAAAGGCCCAGGTCACTTGGCTGAAACTATCAACTGTTCAAATTCCACTAATGCAAAGCAAATGCAAATTCATTTTTGGAATTGAATCCCACGAAGATCAAAAATTCCAGATCACTGGCTGGTCCCCAAAATCACATCACAAACCAATGAGTGCATCTCCAACGTGCCATTCTCCCTCCAACCGTATTCTAGGTTTGACTCATAGATAGACAGGAATCCTACCATGGGTTTATACTAAGAGGATTCCCTTCCCATAACAGATCTAGAGAGCAGAACAAATGTTCTTTTGACTAGTGACTCACCAGGCAGTCTGTTCATGTTGACACCTTGGGCTGAGAGTCCTATTCCCATGTACCTTAAAAAAAAAATAACGTTGGTTAGCATACAGTTATCCTTCCCCCTCCTAAAGCTTCTCAGGGGAAGAGAGGAAGGAGAATGGAAAGAGCAACAAACTAGAGAAAACAGTTAAAGCATCAAGGCTCTTGGGGAAGTCTGAATTCTAATGTCAAGTTTTGGAAAGTATCTTAAAGCAGGGAAAGGAACGAGGTAGTCTATCAAACTGGAAGCGTTCAGGACTATTTTCAAGGCGAACTGGTTTCAAGTAATCAACAACTAATCTTCATTTTTAAATACCCGCAAAGGTAGCTCCCAGGAGCCGACAAAAATGAAAAGTCAATAAGAAGTGGTATTGTACTTACTGGTACAGCAACACAGATGACTGAGTCCCACAGGAAAGTGGCTCTGCATAAGTGACCCAGATCTGACATAGGAAAATAAGGATATAACCTAACTGGGTAGCAATGACAAGATCATGCTTTTTCCACAACCCTCACAGCACCCCACAGGGGTGTCATGGGCTCTCTGGCATCCCTACTGTTCTGGACATTCGATGGCCTGAGGTTTAGCTTAACCTTCCAACACCATCTAGGACCCTGCTACAAGAGCAAAGTGATCGTCCCTCATGAGCCCACTCACCATATATGGAATTCTGCTTGATGAGGAGACACTGCTGACTTTTTTTAAAGGCTTAATGGGGATAATACAACTATGTCCCTCCCCTTTCAGATATAATGGTCCTTGATTATAGAACCCACCTTAGCATATCATCATATGGCTTGCTGCTTCACAGAATTTAAAGTTTACTAAGCAACAGTTCCAAAGACCTAGAAAACCCAGCTAAGTTTCGCTATTACACCAAGGTTCTGACTTTCTCTTGAGAAAAGTCCCAGAAGAACACAACTACATTTGTAAATGTGTTTATCTTCCTGCTGAATCACCCCACTTCAGTACCTCTCTATTAAGTCACTGTGGCAGAGGCAACCATGGGTTCACAAAGATTTCCAGAAGAAGACAAGCTGTGGTTGGAAGGGCTCTGAATATGGACAGGCTGTTTACGTCCATCCTCTAAGACTCAACCTAGTCAAGTTCAGTTTGCCCCAAGGATAATGAATGTTTTGGACACAGTCTTCCCCAAGTAAAATTTAACAAGCATTTTACAAACTTGATCTCATCTGAACCTCAAAATAACCCTGGGAGGTAAGTAGTATAACTGCTCATTATACAGATGAAAGAATAAAGTTCAAAGAGGTTCTTCAAAAATTAAAAAATATTCATGAAGCATCTACTATGTGCTAAACAACAGGTATGAGAACTTGACAAAATCTGTAGATGAGACTCTCAAGAAACATTCAAGCTAAAAGATGGCAAAGGTTAAAGGATTTGTGAAAGTCACAAAGCTAGTAAGTGGCAAGGCCAGGCCTCCAAGGTCTGGAGAAATCCTTGCCAGGAAAGTTTCCTGAGCATATCTGTATCCCCAGCATCTGGCAAAGTGCCTTAGAATATGAGCACTTACTGGCTGATTCAAGTATGGAACGGACCATCCCTTTCAACCTTGAGATTCTGTGATTCTGTCAAAGGCTGAACATGGAACTACCTCCAACTAAATATTACAGTTAGAACTTCCTCATTCCAAGCATTCCTGGAGCATTTCTCTCTCACACACGTTAACGTGCATGTGTACATACGTATATGTGTACATGCATACACATACATGTATACATGTGTGTAGATCGATGTACACAGACATGCATATCATTATTCCTTTAGGCAAGTAGATGAGGAAATAATGGATTAATCAAGTTATACACACAGCAATCTCTACCACTAAAAACACAGCTGAAACTGAGAAGAAAGCCCCAAAGGCCTCCAAACAGTCACAATATATCATCACTACTGTCACAAATAAAAACAAGGCACTGAGCGCTGTCCTAGATGCTGGCGCTGTATCACAAAGGTCACAGACTCAGTCAGCCCTTCAGATCCTCACTTAGAGGCTATTTAATCTTGCTTTACAAATAATTCTAACCAGTATTGTTATTTGGTTTCATAGCCTCTAATAGATTAGAAGCCAGTTAAGAGCTGTGAGTAGAGGACACTGCTAGATGCAGGTTCACTGTCCACTGTAGGAAATGATGACACACAGACTGAGAAGGAAGAATGTAAAAAGCATCTAAGTTTGAGGTCATTTGGGGGGGACAGAGGGAGAGAGTGGGTGGTGTGGGAAGCCTATATTACAGCATATAATGATAAATACTGTTCATGATGATGCTAAGTCATTAGGGAAAGGTTAAATTATGTTCATTATATTGCTTAAGACAGCAGAAACCAAAGAAAGACAAACAAAAAATGACAATAATATAAATGAAATCTATGCTAAGAGGCAGCTAGTCTCAGATTAAATATGATAACCAATTTTATTTCAGAAGAACAAGTAATAAAACAAACCTTTCTCCTCTCTATAAAGAGGCCAAGGACTAAGTGTATAATGTTGCATAAGCTATGATTCAAATGTACTGGCTGGTTTTACTTAACTGTTTTTCTTGTTAAGAAAGAAGGGATCTGAAAGATTCTATTGGAAAATTACTAGAAGATAAAAGGTATCAAAAAACTTTTAAAAAAGGAAGCAGAGATGTATGCGATATATTTTAGAGAGATTTTCATTCAAAATGGTTGAAATTTTTAAAAAGATTTGGCACTCAAAGGAATAAGGCTTTAGTTATTTGTAAAACTTCTGTAGGAACACTTCACTGCTCAACAATGCCAGATAAATGAGATATCAATGCAACTCTACCTCACCAATCAATTGAAAGGAAGTCTGCATGGGGCATTTGATTAGCATGCTGTTTTAGAGAAAGGTTAACTACAGGTGGGATAGACGATAACACTGAACCAGACATCAAGGGGAATGTAGATCCTCTTCTGAAAGGCAGAGTGTGCTTTGAGTGAACTGTCTGGCAATCAGAGAATAGATGCCTTCTATGGAACCAGGATCTGGTGGTGAAGGAGGTCTCCCTAAACTGTCCCAGTTGCTCCAACACCCACTGTCTCAATATGATACAGGACACTGCTCAGGGACCAGAAAGTATTATGACCTAGTTGCCATAAGCAAGCAAAGGAAAAAAAAGAAAAACAAGGTCTGTCAAAAACATGTCACTGAATTTAACAAAAGCAGAAAGTTAAAGAAAAATAAACAGAATTTGGAGCAATATTCCCTACTGTAAAAAGACAAGTTGGTTTATTTTCTACACAGTCCTTGGAATGTACAATTGGTCTCTTAAATTCTACAGAATATGCAAAGCTGCAATACCTAATCAGGCTATGCCTTGCTCAAAAAAGAGATGTAAACATTATCAACTAATTGCCTGCTTACAAGGGTAAGTTGATAATGCTGGTAGATTTCCCGTCAGGTTGTAGTATGAACCTTTTCCCAAGAAAAATGGTAACACAAATATTTTTCTCCGGCATTTATACTTCAGATGCTGCCAAAGGTAGGCTTCTGTCCTTTCAACTTCTGGAACAACCAAGTAGCAAACTGCCTCACATACACCCCAGAGCTGTTTCTTGGGAGGGAAAGGACTATAGAACTATTTCTGCATGTGACCAGAATGGTCATGACAGATCATTTGGTAAGCTGCTCACTCATTCATGAGGACTTCAGTAGAACCCTCTTTAACCATCCAACAACTCCCCAAGTTAAGTCATGCTACTGGGTGCAAACTTACGAAACCCCTCAGTCTTCATGGTGTCATAAGAAAAAAGTCTGAGCTAAAAGTGTTTGTCAAACCATTGATGAAGGCTCCAGTGCAAAAAAGAGCAATTACAATGCATGACTCCTCATCATTCTCAACATTCACTGAACACCTATTTACAATACAAAGCACTGTGCTGGGCGATGAATTCCCTCAGTAACCTGGAAACAGCCTTTGGAGAAGACATAAGGATCACAGAGATCATTTAGATCCAAAGGGACCTTACTTCAACTGTCTCCTTTTCGCATACTTTAGCCCTTTATAATCTCATGCCCCTACACATATGCTTTGATCCAGGCCTCTGGGATGTTTCTCATACAAAGGTGATTCTCCATGTCAGCTCCAGGCATTTTCTTGCCTTGAGATGTGGCTGTCTTCCAAGCCTCTTCCACTCTGACTCCTGTCCTCCCTAGGTTCCTTTCACATCCCATCTTCCACAGAAAGCCTCCTATTCTAGCATCTTCCCTCCGTTAATTATTTTCAGTTTACCTGCTTGCTTTGTTTTCACGATTGTGAACTCCTTGAGGGTAGGAACTGCCTTTTGCTGTTTATGAATCTACAGCAGAGTGCCTGACACTTACATAGCAGGCACTTAATAAAAGTTTATTGATGATTAATTTTATAGATGAAGAAACTAAGGTCCACAGAAGTTAAGCAATTTGTCCAATATTGTTACTGGGGTCATCAATAACTTTGCCTCCCCAACTTGATTTAAAGTATTTTTAAAATGCATATTTTTATTCACATCTTTTGTTTTTATATCTCCTCATCCCCCACCCTCTAAGAGAACCATTCCTTAGAACAAAAAATTTCAAAACAAAAAACAGGAGCAGCAACAACCACCATCAACAAATTGGTTGATCGAAAGCATTTTGAAAGCCATGACAAAAGAAGGTCAGGCAGCTGTGGATTCAAATCTAGCCTCTGACACATGCTGGCTATAAAACACTGGGCAAGTCACTTAACCTCTCAACACCCACTTTGCCACATTTATGGAGAAGGGAAGAATTTTTGACTAAAGAAGAGAAAGAAAGCATTATGAAATGCAAGATGGGTAATTTTGATTACATTAAACTGAAAAGTTTTTGCACAAACAAACCCAATGCAACCAAGATTCACAGGGATACAGAAAACTTGGAAAGAATTTTTGCAATTAGTGTCTGTGATAAAGGCCTCATTTCTAGAATATACAGAGAACTGAGCCAAATGTACAAAAATACAAGTCATTCCCCAATTAATAAATGGTCAAAGGATATGAACAGGCAGTTTTCAGAGGAAGAAATTAAAAATATCTACAGTCATATGAAAAAATGCTCTAAAATCACTATTGATTAGAGAGATGCAAATCAAAACAACTCTCAGGTACCACATCACACCTATCAGACTGGCAAACATAACAGAACAGGAAGATGATAAATGTTGGAGAAGATGTGGGAGAACACTAATTCATTGTTGGGGGAGCTGTGAACTGATCCAACCATTCTGGAAAGCAATCTGGAACTATGCCCAAAGGACTACAAAAATATGCATACCCTTTGACCCAGCTATATAGCTTCTAGGACTGTATCCCCAAGAGACCATAAAAATAGGAAAGGGTCCCACATGTACAAAAATATTTATAGCAGCACTCTTTGTGGTGGCCAAAAACTGGAAATCAAGGAGATGCCCATCAATTGGGGAATGCATGAACAAGTTGTGGTATATGAATGTAATGGAATACTATTGTGCTATAAGAAATTATGAACAGGAAGACTTCACAGAGTCCAGGAAAGACTTATATGATCTGATGCTGAGTGAACAGAGCAACTTTGTGCACAGAAATGACGACAGTGTGCGAGAGTTTTTTCTGTGTAGCACCTATATAAAATTGTATGCCATCTTGTGAAGGGAGGGGGAGGTAAAGGGGAGGAGGGGGCAAAAAATCTAAGTTATATGGTAGTGATTGTAGAACACTGAAAATAAATAAAATTAATAAAAAAAAAAAAGAAAACTGAAAACAAACAAATAAAATAAAAAAGTAATTACTCAAGGAATGGGCCCCGTTAATCAAAAAATAAAATAAAACTGAGAGGGGAAGACACCCTCGGGGTTCCTGGGTAAAAGAGAAACAATTAAGATTTAGTAATTACATTCACTCTGTGCTAGGTGGGTAAGGACTTGTTGTCCAGTCTATGAAGGCCATTAAATGGGTGTATTTCACTCAAGGTTAGAATGTGATAAAACCTTAGCCTGAAAGGACCAGGGTCTCACATTGCATCCTGAGCCATCCCCAGTAGTCCTAATGAATATCAGGTCACTGGACTCAGACAGCTCAAGAGAAGAAAGTGAGGTTGGTGATGTTGCACAGCCCTCCCTCACTCAAATCAAAGTCAACTGCAAGTCATATCATCATCTTGATGTCATGGTCCTCTTGGAGAATACAGGACAAACACAATAACTCTGACCAGAGAAATGCTAGGCACACACATATTAGGCAAGATTCAAAATCTGTCCTTGCTAATAACAGAGAAATAAGCTCCATGATTATTCTACCAGATAACTCTCTCTACCAGACAAACCTCTTTCTTGGATCATCTGCAGCCATCAATGCCCACTGAAAGGGCAACTCTTCATCACTTCAGGATTATACCTCATACCATTTCACTGATAGGGATGTTTAAGAAAGGTAAATACCTAAGGATTCCTTACTTAGAAATGGCATTCACCTGGAGACCTTCCCAGTCAAAGAACCCCAAATGAGGCAATGTCCAATGAAAGACCATCAAGCTCAGCCTATTTATTTTGTTCAGATGAGGAAACTGAGGCCCCAAGGGGACCAAGGACCTGCCTAAGACAATACAAGCAGCTAACAGCAGGGCCAGGGCTCCAGCCCAGCTCTTTGACTCCTTGTCCAGTACATGTATCTTCCCAAAGGTCCCCATTTTTAGAGCCAATTATAGGCTCTTACCTGTTTTCTCCTAAATCCCCTTGTAGTTACTTCTCTACTTAGAGGCTGCACTTAAGTCAAAGAAGGATAGGGGCCATTGTGTTTCTGTGTTTAGAATGGGAGAAAAAACCTTTCTTGGAAATTTGTTTTTTCTTTGCAGAGTTAGTGCCTGACCAGGTTTACATACTTAATGTTTACTGAATTCAACTGAACTGCATCATCAGGGCTCTGTAATAGACTGACAACACAAGGTCACCTGACCATATCTGGTCAGAAATCTCTTCTAGGTCATCCCTGACAGACAATCATTCAGCCTCTATTTGAATACCTCCAATCATGGAGAACTCACTACCTAATGAGGCACCTTCCTGTTTTGATAGTGAACATAGTGAAACCATTTTTCAATATACTCCCTTCAGTAATTTATAAAGTAGAAAAGGGTCTGATTCTTGCTCCTAAAGTATGAGGCTTCATTAGAGTTTTGGAATGCTTTGGATCTTGGGATCAAATATATTCCTAAATTAAGTGAGAGCAGGAACTATTTTTTTCCTTTTGGACTTGTATATTCAGATGCTGCCATAGTTCTTTGCAAATGAGAGACACTTAATAATTGCCGGATTCATTTGTTCTCCCCTGAAATCATTAACATCTTATGTATGCAGGATACTTACTGTATATGCTGGCCTGGCCTGTCGTGCTTAAGAAAGGGAAAGAACTCTTTCTTGAAGTCTTCTAAAATTTGTTCACAGTTAAAAGGTACCATTTCTGCATGGTGGAAAGCCAGGTTATTGACAGAGGCTGTTAATGTAACCCAGGTATTTGGACGACAAGGCTTTTATCCATCTTGGACCCAAACACAAATGCTAAAGAACTTCAAACTTCATGTTGCTAAGTCACCTGGACTTTTGTTTTGAACTGCTCTTTGTGTAATTGAAACCTGGGGAGTGAGAAGGCTCCTAGGTGTATGTGTCAACTTCCTTCTGCCAGTCTGCCTGCATCTCCACCCCTCTGCGTCATGAGGTAAATGAACAGGAACCTAAGTGCACTAAGGTTCCAAGTGCTACAGGGCAGTCTAAGGCTATCACAGGATCCCTGGGTCTGAAGCTGGGAAGAACTTGAGAGAACTAATCCAACCTCCTTAATTTATAGAAGAGAAAGCTGAGGCCCAGAGAGTTTGTGACATCCCCAATGTCCTGTGGCTAGTAAGAAACAGGGTAAGGTCTGAAGGCTGCTCCCCTTGACACCAGATTTTGTGTTTGACCATTACAACACACGGCCTCTATATCCAACACAAGTATTGAAGGTCAAAATTGTACTCTATCCTCAAGCTCTCAGGCCCAAGGAGCTGGAGCAGAAGAAAATCAAGTCCTTTAAGTGATCATATGTTCCATGAAGGAATTCCCAGTATTGCTCAGGAAAACAGCAAGATCTGCATGCTCACTGACTGGCAGGTGTGGCATCGCAGGCGATCCCTATAAGAAAGCTACCACTGCTTTACGGGATCACTCTTAGTAGTTTGTCTCTGTAAAGAACTGGAGAATTGGACCCGACGACTTCTAAGGTCCCGTCCATCTTGGACAATTTACGTTCTAAGGTCCCTTCCAGTTCTGTAATACTGCCTTCATAAAGGGGCTCTGAAGAAAGGCTTATAACACAACATCCTCATGAGGTGAGTAGATCACCAGATATTATTTTCTTGAGGTACTAACAGGTTAAATGCCTTGTCTAAGGTCACAAAACTAGCAGCAGAAAATGGACTTCCACCACCATTTCATTTCTCCATCCATCATTCCCATTATTGTTTCTCAAGTAGTCCATGCAGCCGTGAAATGTCTTCTCGAAAAAGGCACTTAGGACCTATGCTGGAGTTAAATTTTCTATTGGTCATTTGTGCACTATTCCCCTAACTAAACAGCAAAATCTCCATGAGGGCAGAAAACATGTCTTATATCCCCACTACAAACAGCAGGAACCAGTACCCAAGCAAGGTTTCAGGCCAATCAGTTCTAGCTCTCTAGTAGCTTACATAGACTACAACAATGAAAAAAGTTAAAGAAACAAAAAACACCCAATAAAAGCAAAAGTGTAGTGAGACACCACTGGGTTTGTGGTTAGATGACCTGCTTAAATTCAACATGGATAAGTAAATACTATATACAGTAATTTGAAGAAAAAACAGGTAAGATCCCACAGCTTGCTTTCAAAGTGAAAACCTTTGGGAGGAAACGCACTGGACAGGAGCGAAAGAGCTAGTCTTGAGTCCTGGATCTGCCATTTACTGCCTGTATTGATGTAGGCAAGATCAATTGTCTCATCTCAGCTTATGAAGACTTTCAGTAAGAAGCCTGGAGCAGCTGAGTGGAGCAGTGGATAGAGTGCCAGGCCTGGAGTCCTCTTGAGTTCAAAACTGGCATCAGACACTTGCTAACTGTGTGATCCTGGCCAAGCCACTAAACCCTGCTGCCTCAGTTTCCTCATCTGTAAAATGAGAAGGAAATGGCAAACAGCTCCAGGATCTTTGCCAAGGAAACCCCAAATAGGATCCCAAAGATCTGGACACAAACAACTGAACCACAACAAAAGAAGTCTCACTTATCCAAGAGAGTCAGTTTTCTTATCTGTAAGATGGCAGGGGCGACTTTAGCACCTCTGAACTCACCTTCACCTAACTCCCAAGTATAGCCCAAACCAGATACAAATGTAACTGGGAAATATTTCACAAAATAAACAAACAATACCACACAACCCAGTGTTAATTGGTGGTTTTCCAAGAAGCTGTGCTTGGGCAGGGATCCATTTCTATCTGAGCTGAACACCAATGGATGACACAATTCCTAAAATTCACTTAGTTCTAAAACTGTGATCAATGATAGTCAAGGATAGATGCTGGGTGGAGAGGGAAGAAGAGGGCTAACGCCTACGATAGTCAAGAAGAGAACCTCCTTCATCTCACACTGGTCGGGAAGATATGCCAAGACCAAACAAAACTGTCATGAACCAAGAGAATCTGATATAACAAGGGGCAAGAATGATACCCAATATTGGTTATGGAAGCAATAACACAAAACACATGCTGCTGAAGAGTTAGGAAGTTCTGGATACAATGCCAAAAAGCTGGAAGTGCTCTCAACACACAACGAACATTTCTACACAGCATTTCCAAGACAGACAAGTAGGATAGCTTCGAAACTAACATGCTGAATTATATTCCTTTTTTTTAATACACACTCAATGTAATAGAGTCACAGTTTTACATACACTCCACTTTTTTCTACTTCTGTAGATGTAGAAATACTCATGTTTCATCATGTTCCTCAATTATAGAACAGCAAAAAAAATTTGTTTAAATTAAAACATCTAAGAATCTAACTCACTGTGAAGAGAGTACAGTCAGCTGACCATCAAGATCAATCCAAACTCTATAATGAGAAGCCCAGAAAATGAATAAATGGTTTCGTGCTTTTGGATCTGTGAAATCTGTGAAAACCTCAACTTACAATAACAAAAAATTTTATGTTTACACCACCAAGCTAAAGTAAAATTGTGAGCTCTTCACCTCCAATTTCATCTCACAATTTCAGGAGCTACAATATCTATCACTATTATCAAAATTATTTCTTTAAAAAGGGAATGATTAAAGAAATTCACTCTCCAAGTTTGAGATATGTCAATGTAATGGAATACTAGTGAGCCACAACAAAGGATGAACCGGAAGAATTCAGAGAAGTGCAGGGAGGCATGAATAAACTGATGCATAGTGAAATAAAAAGAAAACAATATGCACAATGACTATAACAGTGTAAATGGAGAAAAAAAACAAAACCCTGTGTAATTATCATGATCAAGCATAGCTCCAAAGCGCTGAAAAATGTACCTCCCTCCCCTCATCACCAAAACAAGAACTAGGGTATGCAACATTGCATATGCTGTCAGATAGGGTGGAAGTGTGGCTTAATTTTGTTGAACTGTTTTGCTTTCTCTTTTTTAATCTTTCTTACAACAGAGATGGAGGAGAAAGAAGAATATATTTGGAAATGAAGGTAATGTGAAAACCAGGGGTAACAATAAAAATCTTTTTTTTTTAATTCACTCTAATCAACCAGGAATGATGTCACCAAATCTTCAGAATTTGACTGCTGTCTTCCCCACCAATGCTTTCAGGTTTAAATTCAAGCTATGGTAAGACAGGTAAAAACAAAAAAGAAAAGTTCTTGAATCCGAATAAATAGAGGCTTCTCTGGCTGTTGATTAAAAATAAATACATTAGCAGTTCAAAAGCCTACACCATTTCCTTCAAAAAGATCCTGATATATCAAATGTTTGTTTGTTGAGGACCGTTTGAGTAGCTTTCTCATTTGTAATTCCCACCTATTCCCCCAATGCTCCCGGACAAGGGATTTAATGTGTGCACACGCATGTGTGCACGCTCAGCCAGGAGCACACCAGAATGACTCAGGCTGAACCTGCTTCTGAAGAGACCACAAACTTGCTGCTCTGCAAAGTCACCAGAGCCTTCTGCTGCTGGGGGCTGTATAAGGAGACAGAGCTCAAGCTCCACCAAGTTTCTATCTTGGGACTTTCATTCTTGGCAGACAAACTTTTCTCAAGAGTCTAGTATTCCATAAATGTGTCACAACTTCTTCTGAACCCAAGGAAAGAATCCCTCATGCCACAGCCCTGGTGAAGGGACTAGAAACAATCATGATTCACTTCTTTCTTTAGTTTGGTCACAAGACAAAAAACGACCTGCCCAGACAAGTTTAGTAGAAATGAAGAATAAGAATGAAGAAAGACCCTTGGTTACAGTGAAGTCATGGATGTTCTTAAAACTCCTCTTACCAAGCCCTCTCTAGAGCCAAACTTTCCCCAACGAAAGCTGAAAAGCAACCCCTTAGTGAAACTGGTTGGGGAGACCTTGGCTGGCAGCAATGGCACAGGCCTAAGCCAGGGAGAGGGACACCATGCAATGGACCTGTGTTTATGCCTTGGATGGGGGGGGAGGGGTGTTTGTCCTGGGCCTGAGAAGTAAAAAAGGGTCTCTAAGTGAGGTCTGTTCACATAAGAACACCATCCCTTCAGTGAAAACAGAATCTAGAAGGAGTGAGCACTTCGAACTAATCCAAGAAATGCTTTCCAGAAGATGACAAAAAATGCCAGAACAAGAAGCGCACAGCCCTGGCACTGTGTAGCCCCAGGAAACTAACTGCCTTTGGAAGGCTCAGATTCCACAGACAAAGGACAGACTGTGTTCTCTGCCACATCTGACCAGAAGTGCCCAACACATAACATGCTATGACAAAATGGCCCTTCAGGTTAGGACAACAAACATGCTCCAAATCCTAAGCTCACAGATCTTAAAAATTACCTACCTGGAAACTGTCATTTCACAAATTAGAAATCAGTCCCAAAGAAGGAAAATAACTCACTCAAGCTCATGTGGATAATAAAAAGTAGAAAAGACATTTGAACACAGATCTTCTGACATCATGCCCAATGCTCCTACCAGACCACGTAAAGTACAGATGAGGATGATGATGGTGATAACTAACATTTTATGGACCTTTAAGGTCTGTAAGGAGCTTTACACACATTATTATCTCATCTGATCCTTTCCACAACACTGTGAGATAAGTGCAAGCAAGTTCAAGTGTCATTGTTAGCTATCCTAACATATATCACGATCTCCTGGGTACCAACAGGGGGATGGATGCATCAATAATAATGCACCCTCAAGAAAGGGCAGAAAACACAGGGAAAGGGTAAATCAATCCCACTACCACCAGAGAGCTACCAAAGGGACCAACTTCCTACCTACACAAGCACATGTATGAATACTATGGCACCAAAGAATAAGCAGTCAATGAAGACTAGCGATGATGGAATGGATAAAATACAGGGTTCTGTGTCACACAAGATTATCCCGCCAGGGTCAGGTAGCCTGAGTGATCCACACCATATTAGAGCAAACAAGATAACTGAGTTCCCACTTGTTGAATGAATCAAACCCACTGAATACTAATAAAATCTTTAAACCACAAATGGAGCAATCATACACAAATGAACCATGTGAGACCTAGAAGGAGTTGTGTTAAAACTTGTTCCTTCTGATGCTTTTCTTTAAGAAATGACTCTGACAAGTTGTTCCAGAAGCAGGAGAAGTCTGATTCCAGGACCTAGAAGAGAACTCTATCCCGCTGTCCATGAGAAGGATCTATGCTTCCACACCTTCAAGAATGAGAGGTGGAATGGAGTGAAAACCCAAAACAGGATTCCAGAAATAGCTCTTTCTAACTCAAACCCTGGTCTTGGGCACAAAACACTCAGTTCTGCTTCGCGTTCTACCAATAACAATATCATAAGGGAATACTTCTTCTCTAGCACCCGTTTTGCTCATCTGACAGATGAAAAAGTCTGACTAGATGCCCATTCTCAGTGGGTATTTACCCCCTTATTCTAACACTCTTTGACTCTATCAGACACCTAAAGAGCTGGCCACCCCTCCCACTTAGGAAGCAGAAGGCAATAAGAGATTGGAGAAAAACCTGGAAAGTCTCTAGGTCCAAGAATGGAAACATTTCAGGAAAAGCAGCCCCCTGGCTTTGAACTGTAAAACGAATCAATAATTTGAGCCAGGGAATATTGCTGATAACCTAGTGAACCTCACTAAAGACTACAACACTATCAGATGGAATGAAGTTGCTTTGTCCATTTCCCTACTACACCCCCCTACCCCACCTCCCAGAAATGAACAAGCTCATGCTGCAAAGGTTCACCACTAAGGGACGACCAAGCAGATCCTGGAGGTGGCCTGGGGAGTACAACATGCCTCACAGCAAAGGGGACAGAGCAACTCATGGCTAGCCTTAATCATCATTAATAGGGAACATAGTACCCCAGTACCAAAACCCCATGATAGGAATTCCCATCCATGAATACTATAATAAAGTATTATAATCTATAAGTATATTCCCAAATATTAGAAAAAACCTACAGGAAGCCCAGCTTTTTTGGTATGACTACAACAAATTTTATACAACAGACACTCTATCTTGGGTATACAGGTGTCCAGAATACTGCTGGTACTGTCCAAAAGAAGAGAGCTGAGCTTAAGTCCCACGAAGATGCAAATTCATTACCTTTTCACTTCCTACTACAAAAAAAAAGGCTTACCCACTCAAAACTCTTCAGCAGCTCCCTACCGCCTCTAGAATAAAGTTAAAATTCCTTCCCAGGGGATGGATAAACTGTGTCTGCCCTATCTGGCCACCTTTTGTTTCATTCCTGCCCTTGCCCATTCTGGATTCCCAGAGCTCCAGCGTCACCTCCACGGTGTTAGCTCCAGCATCCATTTGTTGGCAGAAGCCAGGCCTCCTCATTTCTACCCACCAAAAGCCTTCTCTTTAGAGGCTCAGATCACTCCACTAAGTTCCTCCTCTAAGCGCTCTCTTCCTCCTAAAATGTTGCTAGAACATTGTGACTAGATCTCCCTTTTGATTCCATCACACTTTCCTTGTATCATACTTATCTGCATACATGTTATATTCCCCTATTAGACCATCCCTGAGGGTAATAACTGTGGTTTTTTCATGCCCAATACTATATATAGTACTTGTGCAGTGAAGGCATTTAATAAATGTTGGCTGAATTAAATTTAACTCTTCTCACTCCTCCCACCTCGAATATCTAAACAAAACAACTCTCCAGTCACCCACCTCAACACCACAAAAATCGTGCAAGAGCTGGGAGGAACAAAAGAGGAAAAGTAGGGAGAGTAGGAAGGCAAGGAAATAGTGATGAGAAAAGGAAGAATGAGAGAAGAGAAGGTAAAGGAAAGAGGGAGAATGAGAGAGGAAAAACTGACACATATAGGTGTGTGTGTGTGTGTGTGTACATACACAAGCACACACGCATGCACGCACGCACACACACACTATCACCAGATAATTCACCACAGAGACTGTCTCTGTAGGGTCCCAGCTCTTATCTATGTCAGGTTCTACAGAGCAGGGATGGGATTTTTAGCAACATATCCATGATAACTAAATTCCATTACATCAAAACCACATGGATAGTCTCCTGCAGCTACTACAATGGGACTTTACCTGTACTTTAAGAGATTTGCAGGAAAGGCCTTGGACAGTGTTACCCAGGCTTATGTTTTCTCATTTTCTTATGCCTCCCCCAATAACAATTCCTTACCCTCTTCAAGGTATCCAAACTCCGATCTTGGGGCCCTCGATCTCCTCCCAAATGGCTTCAGGATGGTGGTGGTGGTGCAACTGTTCCTGGCACATGGAGACTCTGCAAAGGAGCCGAACCTGCCTTAAGCTGGGGCTGTGACCTCCTGCCTTTTCCAGGACATGCCTGAACATCAACCTACTCTATAACTGTCAAGATCTCTCCCATTAATCTGTAACACACAGCACTGCTTTGAGAAGAGGGTCATTTCAAAGAATTGGAAAGGCCACCGAAGTGTGAAAATAGAGGCAGCAACCTCAGATGCGGCCCAGGTAAGCCTCCAACTAGAGAAAATACAGCCATAGCTCCCTGGAATTTTGCACTCTGGAGGGAGGCACCTGGTTTGTGCTGTGAGGGTTAGAAAGGCTGAACTCAATATTTGCACCACCACCACTCAGCAATACCTATGACCTAAAGGAGAAGGGGCATAAGTAGGACCTGGGGTCCTCACACTAGACCACAGTAGAGATCACCAGAAGCGAGGCTGAACATCATTCTGAACCTCACCAGCCTCCCTTGCTCTAAGCTCTCAGAATGGACTATTAATTCATATATGAAGTAGAAAGAGTAGTTTTCAAAATGCCTCAAATTCCATTACAGCCAATGTGGCCCAAAACAACTTTTCTAAATTCCCTGAAAAATCTCTCCTGAGAGTCCAGAAGTCAGGCCAAGAGGCAGTAAGAGTGCTGCAGATCCCGTGGCTGGTCTGGGGTAGGGGTGGTTAAGATTCAACCCTTCTACTGCTTTGCAACTTAAGGATAACCCCATAAACTGTAGTGAAAAGCAAACCCAGTACAGGAAGAAGTAGAAAGAAACTTAAGTCATCATGGCAAATATACTAAGTTGAAGATGCTAGAGATCTACAAAGAAAAAGGCCTTTGAGCAACATTATTTAATATGTCACTGTTATTGAATATCTAACTAAGCTTGTATTTTACGAAGTCTTAATTCATCAAATTGTTATCTAGGTACAATCAGAAACTTTGAATTCACTTTCTTCCGGCACGTGTGAGATTCTTGGTTGTGTGAAACCAAGACAACATCGTGACCTAGACCTAGAGTGTTCAGACAAGACAAGGCCTCAAAACGAAAGAAATTTACAATCTGTTTACCTCTGAGGGGGGCTCCCTTACTACCACTCTCAAGCCAAACCTCAGCATCTCAACTACCAGGTACTCAAACACTAGGCCTGACATTTTATATTAACTAAGGAACTACTACAGCCTCACTATACTAGGCCTCTGGGCAGAACTAAAGAGGCCTGGCTAAAGCAAGCCAGCAGACTAGGCTCCCCCCATTCCTCAAAAACTTCACACGATCCAAACAAAGTTAACTGCCTTCCTGCTTACACAGCCTCTCTGACAACGCTCTGCTGCCTGGGTAAAATTAAGTCACTGCTCTCCAGGCAGAGTACATAGAGTCAGCATCAGCAGAGAGGGCAAACACCATTCAGAGCTCTCTACTAGGAACTCAGAGACTGAAACAACAATGAGGGAAGAGAGGAGTTCATGAGCCCAAGGGTGGGGGAGGAAGGAGGAGGTCCTCCAAGAGGGCTCGCACTTAGGTACAGCCACACATGATGCATCAGAAGGCCGTAGCCTGGATGAGGTTACAATCTATTTTGAGAGTAATATTATAGTATCTGTTTGCCAGCCCCACCCTCAGTGTGTCATCCCAGAGAACTATGGGTTCCAGCAGGGTTGCATGCTGCCATCCCCAGGACGCAGCTCATCTCAGAGGAAGCTCCATTTTGGTGCCTCCGGGGCTTTCTAACAAGATGAAGCTGAACGTCACTTAAAAGGACTCTGCCATGTTTCTCCTGACACCCACTAAAAGAAGTCTGATGTTTTCTTGTCAGATGGTCTTTCTCCCAAACACACAATCTGGTCTGCCAGGACTCCATGAAATATCATCTCATGGTAACGGGGCAAAAGGTACCAAAGGCCATCACCATCAGAATTCCCTAAATTACACGCCAAGCTCAGTTTTCCAATTAAGGCCTTTGTATTTACCACACATATGTATGGCTGTATTTTCTAACAAGGAGACCACTAATGATTACTTTGTCACATGACCAAAGATTCAGTCCTTAATTCAGAACCTGCCCATTGCCACCAAGAAGCATCTGGAAACAAATTTGAGCACTACAGTTATTTACCCCGCTCCTCTGTAATCCCAAAACTGAAATACAGAAATTCTTTTTCGAATGTTGTATTTATAAACACACTGTGCATAGTGACAGTTCTCAAATTTGCAAATTAGAAGTTACCATCTCAGTGGGGAGAGAAGTTAAGACCAATGTCCAGTTCCAACACAGCACGGACAGAAAAACCACATCCCCTAAACATTGCATTTTCCACCTCAATCATCTAGCTCCAGAGTTTACCAACCAGAGCATGAAAATATCCATCAAAAGACAAACAAAAGAAAAAAGCAACAACCACCTAGCCATCCCCCCTCCTCACCCAATTCTTGATGAGGAAAATTGTAGGAGGTGCAATATGTGTGATGACTGTGATATCTGTGGAATTAAAATAATTTTGACATAGTTCTAAGCATCTCTAAATATAGTTGGGGGGAAGGGATGAGCAAATGACTGGACCAGGGAAGGGCTAGCAGGGATGTTTATGATGCATACTAACAGAAGATTTTATGATCTGGCCTAAGAGTCATGGAACCCCTATAGTGACACACTGGGTGACCTTAGGGTAAATCACCTAATCTCCCTAAGCCGCAGTTTCCTCATCTGCAGAATGTGAATAATGCCACTATTTCACTGAGGTGGTCTAAGATCAAATGAGATAATGAATGGACAAGCACCATTCAAAATGAGGGGAAAAGAACCATTCTTAGGTGTGTCCCAGGTCAAAAGAGACTGCCCAGAGCATTCCTGCCTGGTGATGGCCTCAGTCATGAATGCAGCCAGACTGGCCCACCTGCTCCAACCAACATCTGCCCCATGTGCCAGGGAAAGGAGGTGGGAGGGCCCCCTAGGGTTCACACCAGCACCTTCCTTCCCTTCAGAGCACACCTACCTGAGTGGTTTATGAGGCCTTAGCCAGTGGTGAGCTGTCATCTGAGTTTCAATCTGGCTCATCTAGGTCCTTTGTCAAAGTCATACACCTTGGGTTGTCTAAGAGACAAATTCACCACCACTATGTGCGCGCACACGCGCGCACACACACACACACACACACACACACACACACACACACACACACACACACGGCCTTTCTGAAGATTCTCTGGAAACCCCTAAAGTAAGAAGACCCTACATAATGGCTTCATGTTCAAATCGCCACAGCTCTTCTCTAAACCTTTACTTTGACCAGTAATAGCTCCCATTTCTATGGTCCTTTAAAGTTAAACAAAGTGATTCCTTCATAGCCACCCTGTGAGGTGGGCATTACAAGTATTATCATCACCATTTTACAGATGAGGAAACCAAGGCTCAAACAATGACGTCAGTAGCACAAGGTCACACAGTAACTAAGTGTTGGGACTGGGATTTGAACCCTGATCTCCTGACTCCTGATCCTGCCCTCTTTCCACAACATGATGCTCCAACTCACATGTAATCTGAGACTCAAGAATAAGCAGCATGGCTTCTACCTGAGCTCACTAATGCCTACTGATGACAAAGGCAGACCAGCCTCTGGCCCTGCTGACCAGGTTGCCCTCTGGTAAAGCACTCAGCAGAGCTCTCTGTGTGTGCTGGAATGGGAAGGAAGAAGTTACCCAGGAGTTCAGAGAACAAGCAATTGGAGAGCTCAGATCATTAGCAAGGGATGGCCTATTTCCCCAGCAGACCTAACGCTGACTGGGGAAGGATTTCCAATGCATTTACTTTCATGTTCTTTCACAACCTAAACACCTGCTCTGTCTCTAGTCATTAAAGAAAGATAGTTGGTACAGATGGGATTGGGAGCAGGGAGGAAACAGAAGAAAAAAATTTTCTCCCCATAACTACTTTGATAGTTCCTATGTATTTAGTGTTGGAGTACCCTGAATTAGTGTGCCTCACTCCAGCTTACTTTAATTAGACCCCTCTAAAGCTAGTTAGACAGGTATTCAAATCTCTCCACTTAAAAACACCTCTAGGTGTAGCAAGGCCAACACTTGTATTCATTGTTTCCCTAGAGACAAGTCAAAGATGCACAGTCATGGTTAGAAGGTACCTCAGAAATCATCCAAAGAGGTACAGAAATCCCCTCAACAACATCTCTAACAACTGGTCATCCATCCCATTGCTACTTGTGGGAGCTCACCACCTCCTCATCAGCTCATTCCACTTTGAAACAGATCTAATTAATGGAGAATTTTAAGTTACACTGAATCAAAAATGTGTCCCTCCACCACCTCCACCCACTTCTCCAAGGTCCACTCTCTGGCACCAAAGAAAACAAACCTAATTCCTCCTTCTCTATATATGACATCTCTCCAAGTACTTAAAGACAGTTTCTTTTTGTCTTTCCTCAATCTGTGTCTTCTCTTACTGCCTTTATGAATGCTACCAAAATCCATAATTTTCTCCCTCCCCTTGAAATCTGCAAGTGATTATAACCTATAAGAAACAAACTCAAGTGTGGTAAGAGCTCTAATGGCAGGGGGGAGAGGATGGAGGAGTGCCTAGCATATTTCCAACATGACAGTTGTGAAAGCCCAACACATGAATGTGAGACAATTTTGTAAACTTCCTAGCCAAAAGAATGAGCAGCAGACAACCCCCTTGTGGTTCCATACCTCTTACATCATGCCTAGCAAAGACCTCTCTTTCAGTTGGGTTTACTGGATGAGACAATAGTGCTAAATGGAAAACCCACAATCAACTAGGCCAAGGGCAGGCAGCATGTAAGGGCCTTCCACTCTTTCGGCATACATTACTAGCTTACCACCTGTTGGCTCACAAACATCAACTGGGTGACCTCCAACCCTGACTGACAAGGAAAGCTCATCTTTGAGGATACTGGGTAGACTGGTGTGAGAAGTGACTTACCCATCTCTACCTTTACTGACAATCTTCACTTCAAAATAATAAATGCCACAGGCAGCAGGTATAGGGTGAGTTGCACGAACTGATGCGGCATCTTTGTGATTTTTGCCATGACCTGGAAGAAAGGGATAAGGAAGCTTCAGGAAAAGGAAATGCTAACAGCAGCCTCTTTCCTTACTGTTTGGTGATTACTGCAGTGGAGCCCAAACAAGGACTCATCACAAGCAATTCTCACACAGCAGAAGGAGGAATTAGACAATAATTCAATCAGCTAAAAGTATGGCCCTGCATGTAACTATGTAAATGACCTACAGAATATGCTAAGGCTGTGGGTTTTACTTTGTCTCACCTCTTCCAGGACTTAGAGAGACAGAAGCAACAACACTGACTGAGAAGCTGGCAGCAATACAGATGAAAACTAGGTAACAATGTTCCCTAATAAAAGGTTGTGTGTCTATGTGACTTCTAAAGATAAGGAGGTGATGTTTGTCAGGCCTCTCAGGAAATTATGGCAGGCACCTTTGGGGCATCTGGGAAGTGGGGGTGGGAGAGAATCAATATCCTGTTCTATTTACTTAAATGTTTCCCCTTAAATACAGAAATGAGGGGCTTCCTGAAGAGCTTTGGCAGGAAAAAGTGCCAACAGGCCTCTGGCTTATAGTTGGGGAGGTCACTACCAATAGGTTAACATCAGGAAAACTAGAAAATGGCCAATGGTTTGGCAGTGTAAGGTACAAGAAGCTAAGCAGCTTGTGTTGCAGGGAGCCTGGAGGGCCCAGTGCATTATGTAAGGTGCCGGCAGGAGATAGGGGACACCTGCTGGGACTCCTGGAGATTCAGTAAGTCATCAGGACAACCTTCTCCAGGAAAATAGGTGGGGGATGGGGGGACCCCAAACTGAATCAGGCTGAATTCGGAGAAGACAGACAAAAGGGAGGTGGAAAGAGCAGGGAGTGTGAAGCTAAAAAGCACAGATTTCAGTTTTAGCCCAAGTCACTTGGACCCCTTGGGCCTCAGTTTCCCTCCCCCCCAGAAAAGGACAGGGTTAAAACTCGACCTCTAACCCTCACCCCAAACATCCAAGACCTAGGATTGCTTAGGATTAAGTAAGGGTGAGGTACAAAGCTATGGGGCAGGACAGTGTTTTACACACTCACACACATTAAGAGCCTCTCTGATCAGGAAGAGAAGGCCTGAAAGGGAAAGAATAAGGTTGGGGATGAAGGACAGGAATTTGGGGGGGCGGGGGGCGAGAGGGGCTGTAGGCCCTCCCCCACCCTCTCCTCTTCTCCGCCCCCTTCTCCCCTCCCCAAATATCCGCCGCGGGCTCGGACCGCTGGGAGGAGACTCCGCTGCGAGGTCCCGGATTGGGCGCTCGGAAGGCCCGGGTTCGAATCCCAGCTCTGGCACCGGGGAGTTGTGTGACCTTGGGGCAATCTCTTTCCCTCTCTGAGCCTCAGTTTCCTCACCTGTGAAATGGGGGGATGGAGGAGGGGGCGGTGCGCTAGGCAGTCTCTAAGCTCTCTCTAGATCCCACGGGCCCTGCCAAGGGGGGCCCGGCCCCGCTGACCCCGCGGTCCCCTCGTCCCCACAGCCCCGACCCCGGCACCTTTGTAGTGGACGCGGAGGTTGCTCTGGGAGAGGCCGATGTAGTTGTACTTGTCCTTGGGGCTCCAGGAGCGGGGCAGCGGCGTCTCGTGCTGGTTGACAGCCGGGTAGAGGCGCTGCAGGCGCCGGGTCAGCTCCTGCTCCCCGGGAGAGGGGAGCCCGCCAGCGCCGCTGCCGCCCCCGCCGCAAGGCTCGCCAGCTGGGGGGCTCCCCGCTCCCGGATCCGCCGCCGCTGCCGCCATCTTGGAGGGAGCCGCTATTGTGTCACAGAGAGGCGGGGGGAGACAAGCACCAGATCCGCCGCGCCCAGCCAATAAGCTGCGCGGCCGCGGAGGCCGCAGGGAAACTGAGTTTGACTTCCGTGTCGGCGTGCGCGTCTTCCCGTCGCAATGACTACAAGTCCCACAGTGCCAGCGGGCTCAGGGGCGGGCCGAGTTAGCTCGGGAGCGTGGGCGCGCAAGGCTTGCTGGGGGTGGTAGTCCGTATCTCTTCAGTTGGAGCCCCGTCAAGGGGAGACTTTGGGACGGTAAAAACTACAATTCCCTAAAGGAAAGCGGCTCTGGCCTCTCCGCCTTCGACACCGCCCCTCCCCCCCAAGCCCCAGTCATTCTGTTGCCTTGGAGCGTGTTAACTTGTTTGTCTCTAAGTACTACTCATCACCTGCGTGAGTATCCTAGGGAAGTCTCCCCCAAGCGGACGTGAATTTCTCCAGGAGGTTATATTTGTCTCCTTCCGAGACCTCCGATACCAGGGGCCGGAGCTGCTCCTGGTCGGGGGCAGGGACCCCGACCCAGCTACGGGCCGCGCGACTCAGGCAGTATCGCGGCCAGCCCTGTCCGCGGGGGTCTTCTCGAGGCTGCGTTTCCACAGCGACAGACCGTAAACAAATACCGGCTGAGGCTCCTGGAGTCAGGCGCTGAGGGCTGCGGGCGAACGGTTGCTGCCCTAGGAGAGGGACGGGCCCCCGGAAAATGGCTCTCCCTCGGCCGAGAGGCGCTGTTACCTTCTCCCAAGCGACAGTGAGGTATGGCTTGGGCAGAAGCTGCATCCCCGGGCTTCTCGCTTTCTCCTCCGGCCGGGTGCTCAGCTGCAGGGGGGCACAGCTCGTACCCCCTGGGGGCGAGAGAGTGGCACTCGCTGTGAGGGGGCCCAGATTTATTAGAAGAATAAGCGCCCATAACAATAGCTAGCATTTCCATAGAGCTTTAAGATTTCCAAAGTGCTTTGTACATGGTAGATGATTTGGTCCTCACAGCCCCGTGAGGTAGATGCCAGTATCCTTCCCATTTTATAAGTGGGTGAGCTGAAGCATCCCGATTCAATAAAATGAGTCTGTAAACCCAGAAAAATTAGAAAATCCTGCTTTTGACTTTGAAAGTCTAAGTACACCTGACCCCCCCCCCCCCCCTCTTCTCTTCCATCCTCCAACTCTGCTGGCCATTGACCTTGCTCTTTTGTCCCCCTGCTCTTGGCATTTCCCCTGGATACGCCCCATGCCCGGAGTGCTATCCCTCCTCATCTCCGCCTCCTGGCTTCCTTCAAGTTTCAGAGTCCCCACCTTCTGCAAGCTTTTCAGGGCTTTCTTATTTCTAGTGCCTTGCCTTAGAGACTATCTCCAGTATATCCAGTATTTATTTTCTTTTTACAAAGTTGTTGGCACTGTTGTCTCCCACATTAGATTGTGAGCTCCTTAATAATAGCTAGCATTTATCTACCTCCGGAGAGCGAACTATGAACTCTTAGGTGTAGATTGAAGCATTTTATTTTATTTATTTTTCATTTACTTTTGTGGCACTTTTTTTGCAACATGGCTAACATGGAAATTAGTTTTGAATGACTCCGCATGTATAATTGATATATTGCTTGCCTTTTCAATGAATGGGGGAAGGACAGGAGGGAGAGAGAGAATTTGAAATGCAAAATTTTTTAAAATGAACACTAAAAAGTAAAGCAGAGAGGAACATCAAATATAATAATAACTGGCATTTCTATAACACTTACTATGTGCCAGTTACTACTACAATCCCAGTTTTACAGTTGAGAAAATTTGAGGTTAAGTAACTTGTGCAAGGTCACACAGTATGTGAGGACACATTTGAACTCAGGTCTTCATGTCTTGAGGCCCATCTCTCTATCCACAGGGCCACCTAGCTGCCTCCTTGAAAGTAGGGAGTGGTATTGCCTTTCCTTGTATCCCATGCTTAGCATAGTGCCTGACACAGAGTAAGCACTTAAAAATGCTTGTTGGATTGACTTAAGGCTGAGCTCGGTTAAGCAACTTGCCCAGAATTACAGACAGAAAGTGATGGAGGCCAAGATTTGAATTTTGGTTTTCCTAACTCTTAAGTACACACCCTATCCATTACTGACACCTAGAGGCCACTCCATTAGTTTGGAGTCATGGAATAACTCATTTCCATGGTGTCTTAAGGTTTACAAAAGGCTTCCTCTCAACAGTCCTGTGAAGTATTTATAATCCTTACCAGTATTATCCTTCCTCATATTTCTAGGTAACAAAACTGGGACTCTAGAAGCTGAAATGATTTGCCCTGGGGAACAGAGGGGCTGGTAAAATATCAGGGGCAGATTTGGACTCAAGATTACCTGATTCCAGCTCTAATTCTTTCCATTCTACTATCTTGTGTATCTAATAAGATTTAGAGCTGGAAGAGACCTTAGAGATTAGTCCAACCCCTCATTTTAGAGAGGATAAAACAGACCCAGAGAGGGAAGTTATTTGCCCCAAATTACATAGGTGAGAGAACCAAGGATAGAATTGGGATCTGGAGAAAAGAAGGATGTGCTCCAGATCATACAGGTTAAGTGCAAATTACAGTCCTATTAGATAGAGAGATTCACCAATGATTTTTTAAAAAACCTCATGTTTCTGTAGCACTTAGGATGACCAGATTTAAAATTGAAGGGGGCCTTAGGTATCAATACAGTCAAAACTCTCCATTTTACAAAGGATTAAATTAAAGCCCAGAATGGTCAAGAGACCATTGCCCACAGTCACACAGCTGGCAAGTAACAGCACGAGGTTTTCTGACTCTAACTCTCCTGTCCTTTCCACTACTGCTCACATCCTATAACAACACTTCCTCCTCAGTCCCAACCTCATCTCCGTCAGCACTCACCTGTGTGTCCTTGGGCAGATCATTTCCTTTCTCTAGGTTTCAGCTTCCTCATCTGTAAAATTAGGAGCATGGACAAAATGATCTCCAAGGGCCTTTCCAGTTCTAAAATCCAACGATACCTTTCTTGAAATTCATGCCAATAAAGATGCAAAGACAATTAGGATGTTCACTGAACTGATACTTGCATTCATTGAATTAAGGCAGCATTGGTAAGGTAAAACACAGGCAAGGGATCTGTGGTCAGAAAGCCTACATTCAGATCATAGCCCAAGTACCTTATGATCTCCTCAAGTCATGTTCCTCATCTGCAAAATAAAATATGAAGTTGTCTTTCCTATCAGCTATTGGCAAAGGGGGTGGTGTATTTTTGTAGCTGTTGCTTGAAGAGGTATTGGAAGGTGAAAGTTGTTGATGATGAAGATAAGGACCTGAATCAGAGCTTCTTCACAGAGGATTTTTCCCATTCTTTTCACAGGCCCCATAAATTATGAAATGCTTTGGGTATAGTAAATTCCTAATAAATGGCTGTTGAGTGAATCAATACTCACCCCACTCCCCAGTGCCAACACTTAAGAAAATCTGATATCAAATCTGGCCTATGTGACCTTGGGCAAGTCACTTAACCTCTGTTTGCCTCAGTTTTCCTTAACTGTAAAATGGGGATACTAATAGCAGTTACATCCTAGGATTATCATGAGGATCAAATGAAATAGTATTTGTAAAGTGCCTGGCACATAGTAGACAATATAGAAATGCTCTTTTATTAAGGAGTTCACTGTCTAATTGGGAAGATAGTATGCCAATAACTTTGTACAAAGAAGATAAATACTAGATCAATTGGAAAGAATCCAGCATGATCTGGGTTCAGATAGTGACTCTAATACTACTAGTTTGAACTTGGGCAAGTCGAAAAATGAGAGCCTAGAACGAATTGATTTCTAAGGCCTCATCTTGAAGCATATCCTCTGTGTCTCAGGATCCTTGGACTTTCTTATCAAAAAAATCTGACCACAGGTATTTGTACTGGCACTAGCTGAATTCCCCTTTGTTTAGCTTGGAACTCTGAATCCCTCTGGAAGGGTGTGAAATGTTGAGAAGCATTATCATTACCCATTCTTACGGTACCCCTCCTTCAATGAGATTCTGAGCACTTTAGGAGGTTACCAGCTGTTAATAGGAAGGGAACAGCTGTACCCTCTGCCCTAAGGCAAAACAAGTTCAGAATGGGACCGTACTCTCTTTAAACCATTTTGAAATGGACCCTAAGAGAAACCCTTTCCATGGTGGGGAGGGGAGCAGTAAGAAATGGAGGGATGGAGAAATGAAACAGAATTGCTTCAACACAACCTGGCTCCAATGAAGACAACCCTAAGACCTTGGCCAGAAGACATCCATGGGGCTGGTACCCTGTTGGCATTTGAACCACTGAATATAGGGGAACAGCACCACCTAGAGGACATCTACTTTCTCTGGTCCCTGGAAACATGGATCTTGTCCTACCTGCCCCTTAGAGAGAACTGATGAACTCAGCCTTCGAGGGATAACTGTCAGAGTAGCACTGAAAGTCATTTGGCTCCACATGGTTTTTATCAGATCAATTTACTGTAAAAAAAATTATACTCCATTATTTATAGTACCTTTTAGCAAAACATATTTTCCCTGATCTTTTTTAATTAGATCTATTTTTGCTTTTGCTGAAATCATGATTGCTAGCCCTGACTATTTTTTTACTTCCACTAAAGCATAATAGATTCTGATCTAGCCTTTTATATTGACTCTGTGTGTGTTTCCATTTCAAATATATCGTTAGATTCTTTTTTCTAATCCATTATGCTATCTGTTTCCATCTCATGGGTGAGCTCATCCCATTCTCATTCAGTTATGATTACTACATATTTCCCTCTATCCTATTTTCTTCTGTCTGCCATTCTCTTTCTTTTTTTAAAATATTACTCCTTCTCAAAAGTCTGTTTTGCTTCTGCCTCCCTAAATCTGCCTCCCTTTTCTCATGCCCCCTCCACATCTCTAGTCCTCCTCCCCTCTTATTTCCTTATTGGGTAAGATAGATTTCTATACCCAATTGAGTGGGTATTTCGTATTTACTCTTTGAGCCATTCTGATGAGAGTGAGGTTCAAGGATTGCTGCCACTACCCCCACCCTGTTTTCCCCTACACCATAAAAGTTCTCCTTTGCATGCCCAAGCATTATCCACCACCTCCCCATTTTCTCTTCCACTATAGAAGTGCTTCTTTACAAATGTCTTTTATGTGAGAAAATTTTTCCCTTCTACCTCTCTCACCTTTTCCCAGGTCATCTCTCTCTTTCATCCCTTTATTCTTTTTAATCATTCCAACATAATTGATTCACAATTGTGCCCTCTGTCTATGGAGACTCTTTCTAACTGCCCTAATAATGACAAAGTTCTTAGGCGTTCCATGTATCATCTTCCCATATAGGAATGTAAACAAGTTAACTTTGTTGAGTCCCTTAGGATCACTCATTCATATTTACCTTGTTATGCTTTCCTTGAGTCTTCTGTTCGAATGTCTGATTTTCTATTTAGCTTTGGTCTTTTCATCAAAAGTGCATAAAAATCTTCAAGTTCATTAAATGTCCATTTTTTCCTCTGAAGGATTATCCTCAGTGTTTCTGAGTAGATGATTCTTGCTTTTAATCTTAGCTCCTTTGCCTTTCAGAGTATCATACATCAAGCCCTCTGATCCTTTAACTTGAAAACCATTAAGTCTTGTGTGATCCTGACTGTGGCTTCATGATATATGAATTTTTTTTTTTTGGCTACTTGCAATATATTCTCCTTGATCTGGGAGCTCTGGAAATTGGCCATAATATTCCCGGAAATTTTTTATTTGGAAATATTTTTCAGGAGGTAATTGGTGGGTTTTTTCAAATTCTTCTTTACTCTCTGGATCTAAGATATCAGGGTAGTTTTCCTGCATAATTTATTTGAAATGTGATATCTAGAGTCTTTTTTTTAATCATGACTTTCAGGCAGTCCAATGATTCTTAAATTATCTTTTCTCAATCCATTTTCCAAGTCGGTATTTTTCCAACAGTTCACATTTTCTTCTATTTTTTTTCATTCTTTTGATTTTGTTTTGTTTTTTGATGTCTCACAGAGTCATTAGCTTCCAATTCTAATTTTTAAGGAACTATTTTCTTCAGTGAATTTTTATACCTCCTTTTCTATTTGGTCTATTTTGCGTTAAGTAGGTATTTTCTTCACGAATTGTTGCGCTTCTTTTACCAAGCTGCTAATTCTCTCTCTTCATACTTTTCTTGCATCAGTCTCGTTTCCTTTCCCAGTTTGCCCTCTACCACTCATCTCTTTCTTTAACTCTTCCAGGAATTCTTGATATCCTTGGATCCAATTAGTATTTTTCTTTGATGCTTTGCTTGTAGCTGTTTTAATGTTTGGGGTTTTTTTTTTCTGAGCTCATGTCTTGATCTTCTCTCTCACCGTAGTAAATTTTGATGGTCAAGGTTTTTTTTATTGTTTACTTATTTTTCCAGCTTCTTTTCTTGACTTTGAACTCTATGTTAAAGTTGGGTTCTGCTCACCTGGGGATGGGGAAGCACTGTGTGCCAAGCTTCAGGCTTTTTCATGCTACTGTTTTCAGAGCTAGTTTTGGGGATCTGCAAGTTTTTGGTGCTTCCAAGGTGATGTGATCTGGGGAAAGGAGTGGTCACTGCTGTCCTGGTGTGTGTCCTGGTCTTTACCCAGGAAGGACCCCTGGTTTTCCTCCAGCCACAAGTGCTAATGCTCCTCCTGGCCCTGTAACTATGACCATGTCCCCTGTTCTTCTGCAGCCACAAGCACTAGAGCCCCTCTCTGCCTTGGAATTGCAACCAGAAACCCCACTCCCATATGACCAACCACAGGCACTCCTCTCTGTCCTAGGACTGCAACACAAACCTGCATATGCACAGTTGCCAGTCAGCGCTGGCTGCATCCAGTACCAACAAAGAGTATCCTATAATCTCTTTCTGATCAGTTGTTCCATCCCCTCACTGTATCTGGGCTGAGGGCTCCCAAAGCAGCTGCTGCTGCTTCTGCTGCCTTAACAGCTGCCTCCAAGGCCACCACTTCATGCTCCTCTTGAACTCTAAGCTAGCTCCCACTCCAGGGTCAGAAATCTCTCTTTCCAACCTTGTAGATTGCCTTAGGCTTGAAAAATGACTCACTGACCTTGTTGGCTCTGCTGTCCCAAAATTTGATTTGAGGAATTATTTCAAAGTTGTTTTGAGGGCAACGTTGGGAAAAGCCTTTATTCCTTCATCTTGGCTTCCTGTCTCCTTAGCAGTCCACACACTGGGCTCTTCATCAGGCTAGGCCTCAGGCTGTCTACAGATCTCTGGCCTCTCTCCTTGCTTTCTCCCAAGCTATCTTTTCCAAAATAGCTTTTGCCATCTTCCCCTATGTCTGTTTTTTCATTGAAGGACCTCATGTCCCCTTTGTAACAAAGTCATCACATGTCAAAAGTATATCTAGATTGAACATGGGGTCTGAAGTCAGAATGACTTGAGTTCAAATCTACCATGGGCCAGTCACTTAGCCTGATAATAATAGCGCCTACCTCCCCAGGATCAAATGAGATAATATTTGTAAAGTGCCTGGCAAATAGGCACTATAGAAATATTATTATTAGAGCACTGAGACATTAAACAACTTGTTCAGGATAGCCTTGGCTCAGGCTCGAACCCAGCTCTTCCTAGATCTGAGGCCCACTCTCTATCCTCCAAGCCATGCTGCCTCTCAACTTCTTGGTGATATGTTTTGCAAATGTTGATCATGAGCATTGCCGTATGAGATAACCAAGTGTCCTGTGAAATGATTGTAGGATAAACCCAGCCCTCTGACTTGATTTAGCTCTCCAATGAGAACCTATAAAACCTCCTTCCATTAAGCTGCAACTTCATTTTGTCTTCCAATTTCACTTGTAGTAAGCATGACAAAACTGAAATGAACCAAGCAATTTCTCCAGCAAAGTAACTGAGTGTGACTAGCTAAAGAGAACAGTGACTCAAGTCAGAGGCTTGGGTTTGTGGTGTGCCCTGATGTTTAGCCCTTCTATGGCCTCAGATAAGTCCTTTGACTTCCATTTACTTACCTTTGACCTCAGTTCACTTACCTCTAAAAGGAGAGGGTTGCACTAAATGGTGTCCAAGTTCCTTCCACCTCCAGACCTGTTCTCTTATTATGATCTGCTCTCAGCCACCTGAACAGGGATCTCACATTAAAATTACTAGTAGCTGAGGGAATCTTAACAGAGAGGGATTGTTAGCACTTTCTGTTATTCTGTCAATGTCTCTGAAGAAAGAAAAGGCTGCACGGATGAGAAGCTGCTGCATGCTTGGCAAAGCTGGTCCTCAGAAAGGATGAATAACAGTCTATGGTTGGGAGCTTTCCAAGATGCCAGAGACTACCAACAGGCTGCTCCACACCAGCCTCAGTGAACCTTAGTGAGGCATGAGAGCACGATCCTATGAGGGAAATTTCTAGTGATTGTCAACATTAACAGTTCATTTTCAAAAACAACTTTAACAAAATATTTTCCTTACAAACCCTGTGAGGTAGACAGAACAAGGATTATCATCCCCATTTTACAGATGAGGAGACAGAAGTCAAGGGACTGTGCTCACAGTCCCACAGCTACTTAGGAAGAGAACCAGGACACAAACCTAGATCTTCCAAACTCCCAAGGTCAGGCTGTTCTCCTTTTCCTTTCACAAATATAATCTGCTCCCCTCCTTTGCACATTCAGCCCCAGTACTTGTCCTATTCTGCTCCTGTCAGTCACTAAACTTTTTTTTTTAATCAATTAATCAGTTGGGGTTAAGTGACTTGCCCAAGGTCACACAGCTGCTGTGTTTCTGAGGCCACATTTGAACTCAGGTCCTGCTGACTCCAAAGCTGGTGCTCTATCCACTGTGCCACCTAGCTACCCCTCTGTCACCAAACACTTATTAAGTGCTTACTGTGTGCCAGACATGCTCTGAGAAGCTCTAGCCACTTACCTAATGCCAAGAGATGACCAACATTCCTAATTAGGACTAGTGAGAAACTGACCCAGGACCAAAACACAAATCCTGGGACTCCCAAACTCTTTCTACTACAGGATAACCTCTAAAGTTCCATCCAGCTCTGAGATATCTCTTCCCATGACCCTTTCTTCACTGCTCTAACCCTAACCCTAAAGGCCAGTGACTGCCTGAGGATTGAGGAAATGCAGGAAAGATCCACTCCCTCCTTTCTGCCTACCAGAAGCCACCTCATCACTACTATCCCATCTTCCCATTGTGCCCCATTGGTGTGTTTTTTTAGTCTCTTTTTATTTGGAGGCAAAAACACTTGGAAGTGAATGACAAAGCAAGCCTTCCTGAACACCTTGTCCTATGCTCCCTGTGATAGGCCATAGGTAGTGCTGGTGAAAAGAAGGAAAGGGTTTCCAGGAGACAACAAAGTAGGGCAAGAAACTGAGGTGCCCCAACATTTCATTGTCTCCATTGGTCTCCATTGGGGTGGAAGAAGGGAAAGGGCTGGATCCCATTAAATGGTTCTCTATTTCTCCTCAACAAAAGCCCTGGGGTAGCCTCTATCCAGTGACAAGTTCTTGTCCTTCTCACATTCAGAGAACATCCTGCTCTGCCTACGGTACGTGCAACATACAACCCTCTCTCAGAAGTTAAGAATCTCCATAAATGGAAGATCTTTCAGCACCGTAAAACACCAGTGAGTGGGCAATTCCTATTAGTATATTTCCAATATACTATTCTAGCTGATGGGCTAGGGGGCCCAAGCTAGCATCTCGCTTTCTCTCCTCCATTTCAGTGATGGGACGGTGACATATAAAAGCTATGAGGCCGCTCCAACAATACAAGCTAAACGCAGAGTGAGGGGGTTCCCCCATGCTTTATGCAGGAAGCTCCCAGCATCTCTCTTAGCCAGTCCCCACAGGCCCTACTAACCCTAAATGCACCCCACATGGCACAGCCTGGGCAGGGTGAGAGCGAGGGCTCTGAATGCAGCAACTTCCTCATGGTCCATTGGCCAACAAGCATTTATTAAGTGGTGCTCTGTGCCAGGCACTGGGCTAAGCAGAAGCCCATCCTGTTCACAGGAGCTCCCAGTCCAGTGCGACCATGACACAAGACACAGGCAAAATCGGTGACTGAGAAGTGGGAGGGCAGAAAACCTCAAGAGCACTGGGCTGGGGGCTCAGCAAAGTGAGTGCTCTCTCTTGAACCCATTTTTTAGCCGCTTCACTTTTCCGTGGGTGGCCGTCTCTCCTCATGGCCTGCATATGCCAGTGCACAAGCTATCTTACAAAACCGAAAACCCTGCTCAACCACAGACAAAACAGGGTAAGTATGTAGAAGTAAGCATATACATACATGCACTCACACTCAATATGCACGTGTTCACATGCACATGCATGTATATACTCATACCTCCTTTGTGCACACAGATGCTCACGTGTATGAACTCTCACATGTGCTGATATGCAAGTATACGTGTGTGCATGTGTGTTCACACGTGCATGCATACCTTCACATATACATGTGCACACACATGTGTGTGTTCCTCTTTTTCAATTAAGACAGCCTGGAATGAGTTCTGAATCTTCCTATATCTGGAGCTCTCCAGAAGGGCAAATATGGCCGTCACTATTCAAAACAGGGGGTCCACATGGCAGGACAAATTTTTCCAAGATGATCCAAGCCTTTCTACTCTCTCTTCCTACTGGATGGCTGGAGTAGCTTTGTGGCCACTTCATCCAAGGGACTGTTTCTAAATACTCGGTACATGAACACAGCTTCCTCTGAGCTGTGGACTCTCCAGAGGGTCTGGGGCTCAGGGAGTGATGGGAGGACAGAGAACTGCCCCACCGATGAGAATTATTCATTCTCAGAAAGCAAATCGATCTAGACTTCTGTCTGCAACGAAGAACCAACCTCTTTCCCAATGTTTCCCACAGGGCCAGAGACAAGCCCTCAATCACCATTTCAAAGCCCAGATACCTGGAACAACTAGAGAATTACCTGAGGAAAGAGTTGCTGCTTCTGGATATGACGAAAGAAAATGCTCTGGAGCTCAAGCTCCAGGTGCGGCAGCTCCAGTCAGGCTTGGAGAAGCGGGTCTCTGTGGGAGGGAGCCTTCACAGGGAAGAATCCTGGGGTTGAGAAGCAGCAGCTGACCCTGAGGGAACAGGTGCCCAGGCCCTCCTGTCTGCATAAGGCCAGCAGTGGGTAGCTTGGAGTCAAACCCTTAGGTCAGATTTTGACCCCAGGAAAAAGTCTACATATGACTGGCTGGGAAGGTGCAGTCCAAGAGTACTGCTAGGTGCAGGAGGTAAAAAAACAAAACAAAAAGCAATCCCTACCTTCAGAGAGCTTATGCTCTAAATTAGGTAAGTGTGTAAGTGATCAATGGGGAGATTGAACTTGAAGAAAAGGTGCTAAGAGGAGGAGAGTGCATTCTATATGTGAGGAAGACCAGGAGGTGGCTTGAAAGTGGAAGAAAAAGGAGGGCTGAGTTCAAGGCCCAAGTTGGCCCATTTGACTGAATGTTAGAGTACACGGAGGGACAGGAAGGCTGAGGCCAGATTGTGAAGGACTTTAAATGCCAAACTGAGAAGTCTGGGAGCCACTGAACCTCTGTGGACCAGGGGAGTGATAAGGGAAGGTCTCTGTTTGAGGAGTGTCTTGCAGCTGCCTGGGGAAGAGATTACAGAGACAGACAGGCTGGAGTCCAGAAGTTCAATTAGGAGGCTATTGGAATAGTCTAGACAAGAAGTGGAGAGACCATAAATGGGACAGTGTCAATGTGAGTGAGATAAGGGCATAGATGTGAGAAACAGTGCCAAAGTAAGTCCCTCAGACTTACTGCTTAGAGCCCAGCTTTTTAAGAAATGTCTCATCAGAGGCAGCAGACCCATTGAGAGGAGCATACACCTGTGAGTCTTGGCATAGAAGACGGCTGACTTTTAGGCCATGGGGTGACAGTAGCTAGCTGTGTCACCCCAAGAAAGTTCCTTCCTCTCTCTGGGCCTCAGTTTCCTGATCTGTCAAATGAAGGACTTGGACTCTTGGCCACTCTCAGATCTCCTGGAATTCAAGAATTCTGTGTTTCTCTGAGTCCTTACTGAGATGACAGCATTTCTCACCCTTAAGGTTTCCAGGAGTGGCTCTGTACCAACCTCTATGGGCCCTCGTCACAATGTGATGCATCTGTCTTCTGCTAAGCTACATATTGCATCTTACAGTCAAAGATAGATGAGAGATGGACATAGGACATGCATAGGAAAAGTACTGACCCAGCACAGACCTTTAAAAATATGATTATGGCACTGACATTATCTGTGCATCTTACGGAGACAAGGAAATGCCATGTTTGAAGAGAGTTGATTCAAAAGGAAGTCAGAGACTCATAGGATGTTAGAAGAGATGGTAGAGACTACCCTGTTCAAACCTCCTCATTTGAAACTGAGAAAGGGCAAGTCCCTTGCCCATGGTTTAACCTGAGAATGATGGGAGAGCCAGGAGCAAACTCGGGTCTCCTCAGGTGTAGGGTGAAGCTTGAAAAGAGGCCTCAAAGGCTGAGATATGGGTATTGCTCCCATCCCATCAGAGAGTAAGAGGAGGGTGCTACAGATTGAAAGACAAGAGAAGCAAGGGCAGCATTAGGGGGTTACTGAATCAGAAAGTAAGGTTCTGAATCCCAACCCACATCCCTTCCTGTGGGGGCCTCTAGAGAGCAGAAATGCAAGAGGGAGCCCATCTTTGCTTATACTTGGCAAAAATAGTAACGTTGGCCATGGTTGTTGTGGGATTCTAGTCATTTGTCATCCTTATTTGGCCGTGAGGATTGGAAGTGAAAACAGAAGAAGTCATCTCCTCCACCCACTGTAAGTGCCCAGAAAGATAGAAGAGGTAGAAACAGGATGGAAAGTCTTCTTCCCTTAGCTTTCTCTCCATGGTTTCTCTCTCTCCTTTTTTCACTAGCCTTACAGGGAAATCTTTGAATTCTTTATAGAGGACTTCAAAACCTACAAGCCCCTCTTGTCTTCCATAAAGAATGCATATGAAATTACACTAGGTAAGACCTTGGGTGTCACTGGTCCCTCCAGTCAGCATGTGTGAGTGTGTGTGTATGAAAGGGTGCTGCCTCCAGTGGCAAGTTGACTGAGTCCCTCTGAATTCTGGTTCTATAATTCTTGGAAGGTCCTTTGCAGGTACTAGAGAAGTCCTAACAACCAAATTTCCAAAAATCTGCTCAACAGTCAGTCTGACCCCTCCCTCTATGGTGAGGTGCACAGGGTGGTGCTTCACTTCAGAATGGTTCACAAATTCATTTTCCCAATACTTTTAAGGGAGGGAGTTGGTTTTTATTCTCTGCCTCACAGAAAGGCAATAGAGCTGTTGTCAGAACCAAGAAGACCTGGGTTCAAGTTCTGCCTGTAACGCATATTGCCCCTGTAACCCTACAGGGTTATCACTTAATCTCTCAGTATTCTAAGGAACTCTGGAGGACAGGGATTCTTAACCTGGGATTAACCTGGACTTGTTTTGTTTTTATTTTATTTTTATATTTTGATAACTATATTATAATTAATATAATTGGTGTCCTTGGTAGTACTGGGTTTGTTCATGACCAGAAGGAAAAGAAAAGGTTTAAAAAACCCTGCTTTAAGACTATAAACTACAGAGAAGGTACTGTCCTGTATATGGAGAGTATCTCTTCACTAATCCCTAGCCCCTACCTCTGTAGTCAAGCCCATGGAAGTCAGGGTCATAGTATAATAGAATGGGAGGCATTCTCCTTCCTATGGCAGAGCCCTTCACACTAATCTGACCATATAACACTTCAAGACTTGAAACATATTGACAGAATTCACCAATGCTCCTCAGGAATGACCCTGTGATAAAAAGGGGGAGGATGGAAAGCATAAAAATGTTTTGGAAGAAATAGAAAATTTAACATCTTTGTACTAAAAAACTGTAGCAGATAGCTTCCCCCACAATATTCAGCACATTTCATATGTAACTAAAAACATATTTTAGAAAGGAAAAATAGCTAGCATTGAATTTTTCTCATGGAGTTCCTATTTCTGGGGAGTGTGCAGCTTAGGAAACAAGGGTGTCATGGGGAAAGCCCTGGACTGAGAGGAGAAATCTGAGCTTGGCTACTGGGACTTTCAGCAAGGACACAAAATATTTCTGAGGCCCAGTTTCCTCACTTTAAAAATGAGGAGAGTTAAGACTACCTGCTCTGAAAAGTCTTATGTTGAGAACCACTAAATAACAATTCTATCATGCCTTAGGGTTCACAAAGAATTCTTCTCCCAATTACCCTGCCATGTAGGTAATGCAAATATTTCCTATCTCTATTTCATAGATGAAGAAGTTGAATCGATGAGTCTTATAAATAGATGAGTCTTAGTGAGATTGAATGACTTGGTTACGACCACACAGCTACTAAATTTGTGAGCCAAGATTTGGTTTTCTGACCCATAAATCTTGTGCCTTTCCCTGTAATCAGGTTGTCTCTCACTATACTTCTGGACTGCTGCTTATCACAAGAATAAGAACTCTAGAGTGGTAAAGAAAGGTCACATCTTTTAGGACATTGTCTAATAACCCTGCTATTCACATAGAACTTTTCCCCCCACTCCCCACCCCCAGTTCTTTATATCACTTTTCCCATGGAAAGCAAGATAGGATTTTCTTTTTAGAACAGAGAGGAAATTAACATTTCACAAGAGAGGAGACAACAAATTGTCATTCAAGGAGTTAGGAAGGGATTGGGGTTGAGGAAAGCCTAGTAGTTTCTTAGAATTAGAAGGGACTCTAAAGTTCGCCTTAGCCTGACATCTTTCCTCATTTTGCAGATGGACAAAGTCTCCAGGAGATCCTGTGACTTAGCTAGTGAGACATCCAGAGCAGTAATAGGATTGAGTTTCCTGACTCAACCCAGGACTTGCCCCACTGCCCAACACTGACACCCACTTGGATTCCTGGGACTCCCAGATTTTCCTCCCTCCACTGTACAAACTGGGTTAAATTGAGCTGAACAGGGGATCTTCCACCTGTCTTTGTCAGCAGTTTGTGAGACTTAGAAGTGTTTTCACAAAAGAATCTGACCAATAATGAATGCCTAAAATAGTAGGTGATTTATTATTGGGCACTTGAACTCACACAAGGGGAGACTCAAGACCTAAAATAAAACCTTGGGAAGCCAGAACATGGGGAATGGGCAACAAGGGCAGAATCCAGCCAGGGTGGTTTGCTGAGCCATCAGGCAGAATGGTCTCAAGGCAGTGGGAGGAAGGGATTTATTGGATGCTAGGGCTACAATCATCTTTAATCTGTCAGTAAACATTTATTAAGCACCTACTATGTGCTAGGCACTGGGCATACAAATACAAAAAAAACAAGATAGTCCTGCCCGTGGAGGGCTTCCAGTCTCATAGGGGAAGACAACACCCTGAAAGGAAACTGGAATGAGAAGAGGGAGAGTAGAGGTGGATGACGAAAGTACCCAGCATGGGGGTATGATAGAGGGGGGCAAAAGAGCTGGCAGGAAATAGGAGGTTCGCAAGAGCCCCACACACACATACACCTCAGTGAGATAAGTCATGGGGTTAAGAAAGGAGACAGTTCTCAGTCACATCTGGTTGATATTGTATTTCTAGTGTCACTGCAAAAGGAGCGCTAGGTACTTGGCTGTAGAGGGGAGGCTCAGTTGCACCAAACGGGGAGTAAGAGCTAGGGTTTGGAAGTATCCAGAAAAAGGCAGGCTGGGAGGCTAGGCAGAAAGAGGGAGGGTCAGAGGCAGTCTGCCCCAGTGAATCAGGTGGTCTGACAGAGACCTGTACAGGTCAGCCTCCTGATTGGCGGTGGGGAGGGGAGCAGGGAGGGTAGGGATCTCTGAGGAAGGGTCCCTTTATCTTTGGGGCCCTGTTCAGGACTCCATCTTTAGCTAGACGATAGTCAAAGAACCTCAACCTGGAGAGACCCTTGGATACCATCTATGCCAATGTCATTCTTTCAGCCCTAGTAGATGGGGAATGTTCTCATGTTTGTTTTAAGAACCGCAGTTTGAGGTTATGTGCTCCATTTTAAATAGTCGGTCTTCATACATCCAAATGAGCATTGTCTTTTTCCAAATAACCACTTTGAGAAACTAGACATTTAGTCCAGTAATGTCCTCATTGCTTAAAACACCCTTAATGATGAAGCAGAGAGAGTGCTGGATTTGGAGTCAGAGGATCTGGCTTAATAAACCCAGCTCTGCTACTTATTACTGTGTGACCTTGGACAAATCATGTCTACATTTCAGAGCCTCAGTTTCCTAATCTGTTAAATTTTGGATTTAAATTAAATTACCTTTAAGGCCCCTTCCAGCTGTAGATCTTATGATTTGATATCTGGGCTCCTCTTTAGGAACAGCCTCCAGAAACAGTAAATGAACAAAATGTGTCTACTTTTTGGCTCAATATAAGACCTTCCCAGCCATTAGATTTGTCTAAAAATAGAATGTTCATCACTGGGATTATTCAAACTTGAGAGGCAGGCAAGATGAACTTTATAGTCCCTTCCAAATCTCATTCTAGTATTCTAGCCACTCATCTCTCCCATCCCTTCTCCCTGTTATTCTCTCTTTCTATTTCCCATTCTCTCCTTCCTATTCTCCTCTTTCCTTTCATTCTCTCTATATCTTCCTCTGTCTCTTTCTCAACATATATTCTCCAGCCTGAATTTCACCACCTTATTCACCACACATCACTCCAAATAATCTATTTCAGAAAATTGACTCTACTTTCAAAGGCCAAGAATTTTCTACCATTGAGGATATTAAAAAAAAAAAAATGTGCTATAAGCTCTGGAGGCCATTCCCCAAGAGATCCAAATCCAGAGCAATGGTAGTGTCATTGGAATAAATATAAGAATCCTAAGGGAACTATTTTTAATGGTCAGTATTTGTTCAGACCTTCGTTTTGGTATGTTCACAAAAAAAATCAGTACCTGTATTATACAGAGTTTCTCAAAAGTCTTAGTGTAGTTTTAAGCTTTACTAAGACTTTGGGGAAAACCTTATATTTAAATAAATTCTGTCAGCTAGCCCTAAGCTGCTGTTTTTATTTAAAATATTTTTTTCCTAATTACATGTAAAAACATTTTAACATTAGTTTTTTTTAAATTTTGAGTTCCAAATCCTTTCCCTTCCTCTCCTCCCCACTCATTGAGAAGGCAAGCAATTTGATATAGGTTATACATGTGCAGTCATGCAAAAAATATTTCCATATTAGTCTAGTTGTGAAAAAAAAGGCAGACCAAAAAAAAAAATGAAGCAAGTTTTTTAAAAATCCTTTAATCTGCATCCAGACTCTATCAGTTCTCTGGAGGTAGATAGCGTTTTTCATCATGGAGTCCTTCATGTGATCACCATATTGCTAAGTCATAAAAAATTTTTTTTAAAAAGCTAAGTCATTCACAATTGATGTCCTGGTTCTGCTCACTTCACTTTGCATCAGTTCACATAAAGCTTTTCAAGTTTTTCTGAAAGCATTTTGCTCATTTCTTATAGCACAATAGTATTCCATCACAACCATCTACCATAACTTGTTCAACTATCCCCTCAATTTCCAATTCTTTGCCACCACAAAAAAGTTCTGTATTTTTGTACACATATTTTTCCTTTGATCTCTGGGATACAGACCTAGTTGTGCTGTTGCTGGAACAAAGGATATGCAGTTTTATGGCCTTTTGTAGCCCTAAGCTTTTTTTTTTTTTATACCCAGTCCTAGCCTAGATAAAATCTCAGGTATATTGCTCTGGATTTGTCTGGACAGGTTTCTGTCTCAACCCTGAAGCCTTCAGATATGAGAGTGTCTAGACTGTAGTCAAGTAAACCAAGTGGTATCATGAAAGAAGCAATGGATTAAGAGACAACTCAGGTTCAGTCATTAAGTAACTGTGTGACCTTAGACAAGTTACTGGATCTGGATTTCTATGGATCTGCTTCCTAATCTATAAAATGAGGTTGGGCTACATTCTAATCACATAATCTTTTAAACACCTGTTTCCTAGAATACCGCCAACCAGTCCAGCCCTCCTTGAAATGTTTTTTACAAAGACCCCTTGTTCAGGGAGGACCTGGAGAGCTGCCCCACATCCCCCACACCCCCTAGTCAACGGACTGAAGGACTCCTCTAATGTTGTCTGGCTTTGATCAGCTCACTTTAGGGAGAAGATTCGGTCTCTGGAGCCACTGAAAGCCATGCTTGTCAATGTGTCTGAAGACTGCAATGAAAAAATCTTGGCTATCAGGGCAGAGGAGAGATATGAAATCAAAACGTTGAAGAAAGAGAAAATTAACCTATTAAAGCTCATTGACAAAAAGAACGAAGAAAAGATCTCTCTGCAAACTCAAGTGGGTTTGATGAAGTCTGCCAAATCAGGTTTTTCCTTGCTGATGGGGGAGGTGGGGCAGGGTCCTAAGAGGAGTGTGTTGCTGAGGAAACATCTAGCTGGTACAGTATCTAGCTCTACCTGAAAGCAGGTACTGAAACTTCCTTACTAGCTGATAGTCCAGTCCATGGGTCAAGATGAGAAAAATGTGTATTCCCTCAGAGCTCCAACTTTGTCCCTGTGAATACCTTTCTCTCCTGAGTCTTAGAAACAATTATATTTCCCCTTTCTTCTCTTCCTCAGTCTTAACTAAATCAATTCAACTAAGTCCCCACAAGGTCATATGTGTCTTGTTCTTTCAGTTGTACACATCTGGTAAGCAGGAGCATCATTACATTAACAGAACATGCCCTGTTAGCCTCTCATCTGGTCCTAGTAAGGTCAGAAAAGTTGTGGCTGCCCCTAAGTATGGTCCAAGCTGAGTTTGCCTGTCCTCCAGGTGAGCAAGCTCCGGAAAAACTTGGCAGAGGAATATCTTCATTTCCTTAATGAACGAGATGCCAGAAGGATCCTCATTGCTGATCTTAATGAGCTTCGATATCAGCGGGAAGACATGTCCCTTGCCCAATCTCCAGGTAGATAAAGCAGCAGTTCAGCCTCCAAAGGTATCTCCTCTGGAGTTTCCATTTTGGGTATAGTTAGAAACAAAAGAAGGCATGGGTGTGGAGTGTTGTTCTACAGGGTCTTCTCTCTAGTAGGTACTGTCGAATGTGGGTGATCTCTAGAGTCGGAGAGACTGGTAGTGAATCTCAGATCTGAACTTGGAAATCTTAAGATGGACACAGAAGAAGGTGTAGCAAGGGCTATTGGGACTATCTCAGGTTTTGCCTGAGGCAGTGTAGCATAAAAGAAAAATCAATAGATTGAAGCCCAGTCACCTATGTTCCAATCCTGATTTTGTGCCTACGTGATCCTGGGCAAATCATGTAAGGTCTCCTAGACTCAACTATTTATCTGTAAAATAAGGAAATTGGGTGAGATGATCTCTAAGGTTTCCCTCACTGACCAATCCAAAGTGATCTTTCCATCCTTGTCCCTTTTTTTCGCACCATTCAGATTTTAATCTGCATTATAGTTATTTGTGGTAGCTTCTCCCCCCTACTATTGGGTAGGTTTGAGGTTCAGTTTATCATCTCCTCTTGCTTATCTCCCTTCAAACTCTAGCACAAAGCCTTGCACAAAGTTAGGCACTCAGTTAAACTGAACCACTCAGTGGTTGGAGCAACCTCAGAAGGCTGCATCAAGAGGAAAGAAAGGGCTTTAGATGTTTGTTTGTTTTGTTTTTTGTTTTTTTTTCTGGAACCTGGAAGGAGTAAGCCAGGGGCACTAACTGGGTAATTCTCTTTCAAGATGTGTGGGGAGAAGACCCTGTAAAGTTAACCCTGGCTTTGAAGATGGCTCGTCAAGACCTCACCAAAACTCAGAAGGAACTGAACACAATGAAGGCAAATTTTGGTGATGTTGTCCCCAGGAGGGACTTTGAAATGGAGGAGAAAAGAAACAAGGAGTTATTTGAAATGGTGAGACTATTTTCCCCACTGTAAAGCTGGATATAGTAAAGAGATTGACTAGGGAGAGAATTCTTCCCTCACAGTCCAATATTGGAAGGGGGAATTCATCATATGATTGAGAGCTACAATGAATCTTAAGTATGATCTAGGCTGATACCCCATTTGATAGATTATGAAAATGAGGCAAGCGATAGCTAGGTGGTGTAGTATATAAGAGGAGCGGGCCTGCAGTCGGAAAGATGCAAGTTCAAACCCAGATTCAGACACTCACCAGCTGTGTGACCATGGACAAGTCATTTAACCTCTGCCTCAGTTCCCTTTTCTGTAAAATGGGGATAACAGTACCTATCTCCCAGTGTTGTTGTGAAGATAAAATGAGATATTTATAAAGCATTTTGTAAACCCTAAAGTGCTATGTAATTTGTATTTATTACTATTATTACCCAAGGTCACAGAGGTTCCAAGGAGCTAAGCAGGAACTCAACCAGAGGTCCTCTGACTCAAAAAGCAGTGCTTTTTCCATAATACCACCACATGGTACTTCCTTAGGGGCCTCCAGTGTTTGATCTGAACTGGACCTGTCTTCCAGGTGGAGAGCTTAAAAACTGACTTTGAAGAGATACGAAAGGAGTATGACACACTGCTACAGGTTCACATGACAATTGTAAGGGATAGGGATGAATTCTACAGTGAACTACAAGAGATACAACGGACCTCCACTCCCAGGCCCAACTGGTCCAAATGTGAAGGTAGCCAGAGGGTGGGAAAAGGGGCAGAGATGGGGCCAAGAACCCACTCTAAAACCAAGACCAAGCTGCAGCATTAGCTCTTGCCCCTCTGGTGTAGGGTTGAGTGGATTGGGGAGGAAGACCCTCCAGAGTAGAACTCAATAAGTCATCAGCAGGTCATGGCAGTGATCAAGTCTTGGGCTACAATAACAAAAACATGATATAAAAAATGAGGGGGGAGCATCTTCTGAGTCCAGGATGCGCTGGCCCACTGTTCAAGGTGCCATATTTTAGGGTAAGCTATAGCTCATTCAGAACAAGGTGACCAGCATGACAGGGGAAGACTGCTATACAAAGATCTGTAAAAGGCCCAAAGTGTGTTTAGCCTGGAAAAGCTAAGACTTGGAGGCAAGGGATGAGGCACAATAATGTTCTCAGTATTGAAGGGTTGTCAGGGAGAAGAAATATTAAACTTAGATTGTTTGGCCCTAGAGTTTAGACTTAGGAGCAATTGGATGGGTAAAAATTGTAAATAAGCAATATTCCATATAAAAAATTTCCTAATGATCCAAAAGTTGAATGTGCTCCCTTAGAAGGTAGTGGGTTTTCCCATAACTGAAAGTCTTCAAGCAAACACTGAAAGATTGCTTGTTAGGGATACTGTGGAAGGAATTGTTGCTTGGTTATGGCTAGACTAGGTGACCTCCTAGAATTCTGATTCTACGAGCCCTCTCTCATCATCTACTTGGTCCCTAGGTTCATCAGCCTCCAGCTTCTTCCCTTGCTTTTCCTCTCACAGATGTGATATCTGGGGGACAAGAACGCTGGCAATTTTTGTCTGAAGGGAAAAGCAGCGACCAGCTTGTCGATGTGCTGCTAGAAGAGATTGGTTCAGGACTTCTCCGAGAAAGGGAGACCTTCCAAGGCCTGGTAGGACCTTTCCCTGGGATTGGCCAGCACATGTATCCTCTGCCTTCCAAGCTCTTTGAGGGGCAACTCCCAATTTTGTCTCTAGGAAAGTACTATACTTTGTGGCTTAGGGAGGGCTTTCAAATCCTAGTCAAAACTGGCCCAAGCTCTGCAGGTCAGCACACAGTAGGTGCTTAGTAAATGACTTGAGTTAAGAAAAGCACATTGGCTTAGAACTCTATGGGTGGTAAGAACATATCCCCTTTTCCAGGGCTCCACTGAAGACATTCCAGAGTTCCTTCGGTCTGGAGGGTTTGTCCGAAACCAAAAGCTAAGCAAAAAGGAAGTGGTGGACATTATCAAAGATGTCTGGAAAGAGCGGATGGCCGAAGACCAGGTCCTCAGGCTGATTGTGGCTGGCAAGAGGACAACAGTGGGAGGAGAGTTGGGTGGATGGTGCAAATACTTCAGTAAAATTAACAGAAGAGGGAGGGTAAAAAAGGCCCCACTCTTCTAGCCCAGGAAATGGGGAGATAAAGGGAACTGGTCTTTACAAGCTCTGTGAGGCTCCTGGTGGCAAGGGACAGGATAGACACAGGCATTTTTGGAAAATGGTATAAAGAATTCATCTAGGATGAAAGCCCTATAGCCTCAGGAGAATAGAATTCTTAAGGGGCCCAATGGGCTAAGTAGCTCTCCCAAGGCGGATGATAAAGCAGGCTTGGTAGATCTCACAAGTTTCCTGACTTCACCCTCATTCATTTCACCCCTTCACCCCTTCATTTCCTTGCAGAAAGAGAAGACATCCACTTTGGCCCAGTTTTTCCTCAATTACCTGAAAAAACGCTTTGGGGATGCCTCTGCCATGGACTGGTCTTACACAATTTTTGAAAATGTCAAACTCTTTCACTCCAGTGAGGTCATGAAGCAGTTCCATGATGTCCTCACAGGAAAGGTAAGCTTAACCCCTTACAACCTAGAAAAAGAAGGGCTGCCAAAGGAGTATCCATTTGCCTGAAATGGAACAAGCAGAAGAGGGAAAAGAGTATAAGGTCAGCGAACCAATTTCAGACCTGGAAGGAATCTTAGATTCTCTAAAGCCACCATAATGTGAATACAAAAGGCACTTCACTGAGGTGAAGGAGTCGAAAGGGAGGCCTGAGTTCCCATCCATTCTCATCCTAACCTTCACACTAACGAGCTGTGGATAAAAGCCACTGATGATGCTAGGCAAATGTCCTGATTCAGTCTTAGGTTAGGTTAGGTCATTGTCGTTCCTTCTCAGAGGACAAAAAATGATATCACTATGCTAGAGGCAAGTTACAGTGTGTCTAACTGTGGCTGATCGGACCAGTATCAACCCGGAATGCTCTACCACAGGCCAGTGTAGTCTGTGTGAACATTTGGGTTGGATGCTCTAACTTTGCATATCATACATTTCCTTTGAGCTGTTTTAATTCTGCTTTGCTCATAGAGCACAGCACCTCTGATGTGGGCACACCATGCTGAGTGGTCCTGTGCCAGTGTCTCCTATGTCACACAATCAATTCCAAAGTTCTTAAGAGAGACCTTGGGAGTGTCCTTGTATCGCTTCTAGCCATGTAAACACTTTCTGGCAAGCATATGTTTTGCATTCAAACAAGATGACCAGCCCAGCAGTTTCACTCTGAAGAGGAGCTTTGTCTCAAACTAGGTTTCTGTTGTCTTATCCTCAAAATATGACTTGGCACAATGGGTATAGCACTGGATACAAACCAGAGCCCTTTCTCAGAGGCTGAGTAACTTCCCCTCAGTTTTCTCAACTATAAAAGATGCAGTCTGGCCTCGATGACTTCCAAGGACACCTTCCAGATCTGACCTACGGGCCCTGAAATGCCCTCTATAGAATTCCCTCCCATGAAATCTCTATCCCTACCCACAGATGAGGAATAGAGCTAGGTCATTCCTGGGCAGTCAGCACAATCACCTTTTTCTCTCTCTTATCTCCTTTGCCTTGGAGGCCCCTGAGAAAGAGCTCTGTTGCCCCTCTGGGATCTAGCTTTTCCCACTAAAACCTGGGTGGGCTTCTATAGGCCAGCAGTGGAGTCAATTACACCAACCCCTGGAGCCACAGACCAGGTTTTTCTTCCCAGGTAGAAGAAAACGTGTACGTTGGCCAGAAAGAGCTCGTGTCCTATCTGCTGAAGGAGTTGAACAACAGTGACATCCAAAACGAGGGAAACCTTACCATAGAACAGTTCAGGTTGGACAGGCCAGGGCCCTGGCAACCTCTTTCCCTCCCCCCAAATCATCCTCCCTGCCCCGAGCACTCAGGACAAACTCATGGAGGACAGGGATCCTTTTTTTGTCTCAGTGGCCCCAGTAACTAACACTGAGCCCCCTGATGATACTGATTGATTTGTGGAACTGATCTTCCACTGGAGCTTGAGGGCCCTATAGGAAGAGGAAACACTGAGGCAAGTTTGTTAGTGCTGTACCTGCTCTCAGGATCCCCTGGGGAGTCTGCACAGTCCCATGTTGAATGAGGGGAGGAGAGGTCTGAAGTCTAGGCTTCCAAAATGATTCTTACCCCAAGGCTTACCAAAATAACTGAAAAAAAAAAAATCCATGACAAATCAGTAAGAGTCCATCTGGCCAATCACTACATCAGCACCATGGACAGTCCCACTCCATCTGCCATCGTTTATCAAACACCTCCCACCACCCTTCGTCCAAAACTATGGCCAAGGGGAAGAGAGTCCTGGTCATCTTAGGCTCCTTAAACCAGCAGGACTACCTTCCACTTTGTAACACCAACACCTAGGCCAGGATCTCCGCGCATACAATCAGCAGCTGCTTACTGTTTATCAAAACTAGCCGTTGGGTTGGTTTCTCTCCCACTGCCTGGTATCTTCTCTCACTATACAGCACAGTGCTCAAGAACACCTTCCCTCTCAAGACAGATGAACAGATTCAGGAGTTGCTGGAGTTGGCAAAGGTCCAGTTAGAGGGCATCCCCCATGATGTTGTTCACTACCAACTTTTGTTTACTGAGGTAACACCAGCAGCAGGCCCTTTGCCTTTGCCCCATGTCCCATCCTTCAAGGGAGATCACTCCAGCCAGGACTACCCTCCCCAGGAAGCCCAGCCCCATGCCACCAGGTTTGAAACATTGTCATTGGGGTGTCTGGGCTGATCTTGCAAACTGAACTCCAGCAGCAAAATGGATGGGCTGGGGCTGGGAGAATGCAAAACTTGGTTAAGCATTGAGGAAGGACTTTTTGTTCATAGGAGCCCTCCTCCAAGCCTGAAGGAAAGAGATCAGTCTTCATTCTAATCTCCCTTGTCCTGGGCCTCCTACATAGATAGGATTCCTTCTTCCAAAAGTGGAATGAGTGATTTCTTCCAGTTTAGGGCATTCTCTGTAGTGGCTGGCAAAGAGCCAGACCCAGAAGTGTTGCAGAGCCCTAACTCCAGTCTGTGACCTCTCCCAGGATGAATTGGGTGCGTCAGGGCCCTTCATTCATAAACTGTGGGACCAGGCTCAGAATGAGAAGCAGGCCTATCTGCTGGAACTGGAGACGGAACTTGGTCCTAACAAGTGAGTGTTCCCTTGTTGTTTCCCAAACCATCAATTCTCTGCTCCACCTGTGCTTCTCCTCATCCAGAAAAGCAACCTAACAGGTCACATTTATAGAGCACTTAAGGGTTTACAAAGTGTTATTCTCTCAACATCCCTGTGATGTGAGTAATACAAATGGAACCTCCATTTATAGATGAGGAAACTGAGGTTCAGAGAAGTGACTTGCCTCTGGTCACAGCACTGGAGCCAGAACCAGGACCAAAATCCTGTGTTCTCCACTTTCTTAAATTTTCCTCTGGTACCTCGTTCAGATTTCTCCCTTGGTCAATCATCCTCCAACAACCCCCCAATATTTTATTTGACTAGGTGGCATCAAAGATACTGTTCTGGACTCAGTCAGACCCCAAATTCATATCCTGCCTAAGACACTTACTAGTTGTGTGAGCCTGGGCAAGCATCAAACCTTGTTCAGCCTTAGTTTCCTCCTCTGTAAAAATGAGGATAATAGCACCTGCCTCCCAGAGCAATGGTGAGGAACTCTATTGAAGGCACTACATCTGTAGTAGCTATGATCAAGAAAATGTCAGCTCCCTAAGGAAAACACCCTTGTCACCCTTTTGATCTTTGCCCAGTGCTCTGCCCAGGCTAGTTGACAAATGTTTCCTATTGAATTCTGATTTCAAGTCCAGTGCTTACTCTTACCTTCAATGGACAAACCAGGCTCTTTGAAGGCTGTAACCTGAACTCATACCTGAGTGTGCCCCACAGGACCTGACTCAGGGCCCCTTTAGAGTGGATGTTCTCTGTGCCCCCTGAGGTTGTTCTCCTCTCCTTGAGGGAAGGGCAGGAGATGTCATATGCTCCCTCCCAGTGACCATCTGATGAGGCAGCATCTGGTGATGACTGGGAAGAAGTAAGCACTGCTGAGGTCTGTTTATCTGGCGCTAGGGTCGCTGAGATAACCCCAGAACAGCTGCGCCAGGCCCTGATGTCCATTGACCCCTCTCTGGATGAGCAAACCCTGGACAACTACGTGAGCCAGGCCTTCCAGACCCCGATAGCAGAATTGGAGCCAGATTGTGTCCAGGAAGAAGAAGTTCTGCTAGCCCGCTTACAGAACACAGCCATCAAGCGCATGGGCCCTCGGGAGCTTGAGCCAGGTTCCTAGACCCTCTCTCAACCAATCAAAGTAAAAATCCTATATTTGGTCCACAGAAGCAAGGGCAGAGGATCAAAAGCCACTCAAAGCCACAGCCTTGTTTCCCTTCCCTCCTTCCACCCCCATTACAAAAGCAAAGTTTCCTTAATTTTGAAAACAAATATATCATTTGTAAGAATTTGTGTTCCATGACTATGTATGGCATGCTTGGGAAGGAAAGGAGAAAGAAATAAGTGTGGCTGAAAGGAAAACTGAGATTCCAACGTGGGAACTGGCAAGAAGAGTCTAAAGAGCTGAGTCCAAATCTTGGCTCAAGCACCTTCTTAATATGGGCCATGACCTAGGTCCAATCAACAGAAATCACAGTCCCCACCCTCACAGTTTCTCAACTTAGTAGGGGATACACCATGTGTAGGTAGAAGGATACTGGAGCAAAGAAAGGCTCCTGGAGAGCTGGGGACAGAACACACTCCCTACACCCAGAATCACCTGGAGGAACAGAGGTGGGAGATGGTTAGTCAAAAACCAAAACAGCTGCTTGATGGGATCTGAGCCAGAGGGCCCAAGAACTTAAGATGCCAGGATCAAGAGGATGTGATTTCTTATGTATGCAAAAGGGAGCCCCTGAAGGTTTTAGAGCAGAGGAATGATGGGGTCACACCCGTGCATTAGGAAGATTATTGTGGAGGCCAAGGGGCCAAGTAAAAGGCCTGCCCATGGGCAGGGGACCAGGAGACGCTGGACTAACTGATCCCCAAACTCCAAGTTCTAAGGTTCTATGACTGTGCTGCTTAATCATCCTCCCTGACTACTGCATGCATCTGTACAGACTGAAAGGGAATGAGTCCCCCACCTAGGGGAGGGGAAAGGTTGGCTTTTGCTTTTGGCCCCCAACTCAGCCACATCAGCATCTTTTTAAAGTGGTTTTATCACATTTTATTGATACTGACAGTATACTGCATGTGAAGAGTCCACTCTTGGAAAGGCCTCACCTGGAGGCCTCTAAGGAGTCCCAACCTCAGGCTCCTTTACTTATAGAGGAGAGGGGAAACTGGGATGATACCATCCCTACCCAGCAGGGAAGACAGAATTGCCACTGGCTGCACAAGGGATGAGCAGCCTCCGGTACTCCAAAGGCAGGTATCTCTCCACAAGCACATAGAGGGGAACATCATCAGTCACTAGGCCCTGCCTAGAGTGGGGAAGATAGAGGGAAAAAGATAAGAGAATGGTCATATCATATTTAAGGAATTCCCCTGAAATTTCAGCATCAGACCCTCTCCCTGGAGGAGGATCTTTCTAACCCTTCCCCACGTCTTGTTGCCCACCCTAACCCACCCCCACCCCTGGTATTACTGAAGTTGGGTGACAGGCAAAAAAGACCAGTGTTCAGGCCTTACTGACCGCCTCATCAACAGCTCCAAGTCAGCAAACAGCACAGTTTTTCGGCCTGCATGGTGAGCAAAGGTTTCTATGTCATCACAAAGTGTCCTGAAATACTGGTCCAAGCTACAAAAAGGAAAGGTAAGGCAAGAGTTAGGAGCTCAGAAACATAAAGTCAGAGTCCAGTATCTTCCACTATGAAGTAGGTCTGTACAAATATGCAAGTCTCCCTTCCCAGGAGTGAGGGAAAAGAAAAAAAGTGGCCTGTGGCCCTGACCATTGCCAACACCAGCTCACCACTTCACCAGGGTCTCAGAGGCTGACTTCTCCATAGGAATTTTGGCATAGAAGCTGAAAACTTTGCAGTAATTGTTCAAGGCAGCTTTGTGTGGATCACGGGGTTGCCGAGGGCCTGGGGCGCGGCGTTTAGGAGCACATTTGGCCTGGGTAAGCTTGGAGGGCAACCTAGGAATCAGGAACAGCATAAACAACATGGGTCCACCGGCCTGGCTGGAACCTGGAAGGGCAGGGTTCCTAATGCTCTGTTTGAATTTCTACAGCACTTCCATCACAATGACTGTGAGGTGAATTGTATACGTACTGAACAGGCCCAGACCAAACACCTGCTTGTCACCTGGCCCCAACCTATGTCTCCAGCTTCATCTTCCACGATTCCCCCACACATAGCCTTGCTTCAGCTGTCCTGGACCGTTCAAGACTGACCATCCTGCTCTCATTGCCTCTCCCATGCCCCACCTGCTCAGGTTCAGGCCTCCTCCAAAAAGCCTTTCATCTCTCTTCTCTAAGACTAACCTAACCTTCTTGGGAGGGCGCACCTATTCACATTTGTATCTCACAAAATAGCTTTGTACCTGTTAGCTATTTAGGAAAAAAATTCCTTACACATCCAGAACCAGGCCTGTGTTGGGGAAAGCCCCTGAATACCTGAAGAGCTGCTTCTCCCTCTGCCCTTGACAGGGTCAGGCAGCTTCTATCTCTAAGCCCCAAGAGAAACCTTGCCAAGGGATTTCCCTCTCCATCAACGGAAGATACAAAAGAAGCAGAAAGGGTAAGATTCAGAGAGCATTCTAGGCCTCTGAAACCCAGGGAAGGACAGGAGGCCAGAGGCCCTGAACAGCTGCAGGAGAACAGCTATAAATACCTCCATGGACTAGGGATGGTGAACACCAGTTTTTCCAGGGCCCTGTTCCCTGTCAGATGAATAATGCAAGGAAAAAGGGTATGTCAGAGCAATATATACTTACCGGGTAGTGTTAGTATTAGGAGGTACTGGGGAGGTAGGCTGTGAAAGCGAATGGTATCGTTTGGCCCGGAGAAATTCTGGTGTCTTCACACTAAGTTCTGACACGGCTGAAAAAAAAAAAAGATCAGGAATGACTGATTCCACCCACTGGCCAGATGGAAACCCAGCTATCCCCTCAAAGTCTGCCTCTTCCCAACCCCTAGCAAGACTTAGTCAACACTGGTCAACAAACCAACATGGTTCTCTGGATCTCCACAATGAGGCCCTAGGTAGATGGGAAAATCCCTTTCTTTATGTTTGAATGTGTGAATGATATACTGATCATTAATCCCAAGGAATTTTTCTTTCAACACTCCCCCCATTCAAGCGAGTTAAGCTGCTCAGAAGTCTCAGGAAGCAAAGGTTCCCAGCAAAAATGTAAGTAGCTTTTCTCTCCCTGTAACAGAATGAGATTGGGAGTATTGTATGTTTCTGAAACCCTCATAAGGAAAAGGTGAATCAAGTTGAACTGGCCGAGTTGCCACTGGTCTTGGCTGAACCCTGATATTACCAGTCCTTCGGGGGATTTCTGTGTCCTCGTCAGACTCTTTTGCCTCTTCATCCACCGATCTCTCTTCTTCCTCTTCTACTTGATGAGCCACAACTGACTTTGCTCTGGCTTCCCTGGAGATGCTGCTGCTTGCAGGTGAAGAGTGAGCAGAAAAGCAACTGTTTTGACTTGGTGTTTCTGTACAAGGTCTGGTTCGTGTTCCAACAGACATAGAGCTGGCAGAAAAGGAAGTATTTTGACTTCGACTTTTTGTACCAGACTTGGTTGGTTTCCCAGGACCTACATAGCAAAGAAGAAAATAAAAAAATGATTGATGAGTTCTCTATAACCCTGATCCCTCAGGGTCTATCCCACCCCCAATCTCCAGCTAGATACCTGGACTAGAAAAGCATGCGGTTATACAATGATTAAGGGTAACATCCACCACCATCCCATCCTAGGATGAGTAGAAAGCACCACTTTGCTACACGTAGCACCAAACACTTGGACTCATGTTGACTATGACAGCCCTCTCTCCCACTCTGGCCCCTATACCCTTCTCCATTCTTTGATTACCCTGCTGGGTCATGGCCCTCAGTTCTGGCCCTTTACCAAGCTTCTCCTGAAGCCTGTGGAGTCAGGACTTGCCTGGAAAATCCTATCCCCATCCACAGGAGTGGCATTGTGATAAGTCTGACAATTTAGACATGAAGGAGAGAAATGGAAAGGAGATGACTGTCAGAAGGCTGAGCTCCTGAACTGAAATAGTGTCTGGCTTAGGAGCTCACCCCTAGCTGGCTAACCACACTGAAAACCACCCTAATGCCACAAAGCTCAGGCCCTACTCAGCCATCTCTTAGGGAAAAGCCCCAGGGGCTGAGAGGCTCTTCACAGCTTCTCTGTTCCTCATCTGCTAGCGGCCTACTCCCTCAGCCACCGTGCGGTCAGGACTAATGGAAAAGCTGGGTGACCTCTGGCATGATGTACATACATGGGAGGGGGCTCCTCTTCTGCCTTGAGATCAACCTACAATGGGCAGTGAAGGAGGTCCAAGGCTGCCTACATGTTTTCAAGATACTGCCTGCTATCATGGACAGGGAATTTAGAAGTTGTCCCATTGCTACACTAAGCAATATGCTAGACACTGCACAACTTGATTTTATCTTTCACTATAAGTTCATGACTATTACAATATCTCCTTCCCTGCTGTTCCAAGGAATTTTCAAAATGGAGATAAAAACAGACAACTCTTCAGTCACTTCCTTCTCACATCAATTATATGACTTGGGAAAATCAAAACAGACTTGAAAAGGAAAAAACATGATCCTGAAACACACTGAAGTCAGAAAGCCAGGTGGTGAGGGTGGGAGGAAAGGAGAAAAGGCAAGAATACTTGCTTTTTTCTGTGATAAAAGTCTAGACCCTCTCCTCAGAGCCCAGGGCTAGGTGGCCTTACCTGGGAGATGAGTCAGTGGTACGTCCTTCAGTCTTTCTTCAAATGCTTCCATGTCAATTGTCTTACGGGTTGGGGGCCTTCGGGCCAAGCCAGGCCTCTTTACAGACTCAGGGGGCATAAGTGTGGCCAAGGTCAGATTAAAGGACCTGACAAAAGGGAGGTTTGCTGTGAGTCCCTACTGTACTGGACATTCATCCCCCAATGGCATTAGCTGGTACTCTCCCCTGCCATGGCCTATTTCCTTGGAAAACTCTTAGAGTCTCCAAAAAGATTTCTCTTCCAATAGCTACTGGATGGCTTCTGGCTACCTTCTATAATCTGTCTCTCTTCCAATCTCTGGGTTCTGTCTACCCCTCCCCCATCGCGATAATATAAATATTTTTTTACGCACCTGGTCACGGAGGACTTGTTGGCTGAAGCTGGCTGCTCTCCAGTGAGATCTTTTGTCCAAAAACAAAAGAAACAGAGACGAAATCCTGATTATTAGTGCAGGAAGATGGGGGGTAGGGAGGAAGAGGCACAGTTGGAAATTCATCCCTGTGGATATCTCCTCCAAACATTGCCTCAAACCTGCTGCCCAGGAAGTTCCAGGTATTCTCAAAGTTCAGCAGAGCAATCAGCAGTGAGCAGGACCCACAGGAGGCCCAGTGAAGGGGTCAGGACCCTGGAAAGCTCACCTGAAGCAACAGCAAGTCCTTGGTCTACTTCCTGTTCAAATTCAGACACCCTAAGGCATCGCTTCTTCCTGCTTTGGACCAGCAGCCTTGGAGCTACGGTCACAGAGGGCTCCAGCTCAGGAAGCTGCAACTCCAGGCTGAAAGGAAATTGGGCCAACTTTCAGCCAGGTGCCTTTGGTCCTTTGGCTTCCCTAGAAGCTTTTAACCCTCAAAATGCCTTAGACCTGTTCCACTTGCTTTCCTCCTGTAACTCAACAGGTTGTGGCTCCTGTGAATTCACCAGCGCTGGTACCAGGACAGAAGCTTCTGAAGCTGCAAAAAGAACACTTGTTGGAAGGAAGCTGGGATGCTCAAGCATGGGAGCAAGGGTCAAGAGGAATCCATCTTTATTTCAGCAGCCTCTGACCCCATGTTGTCCTGCTCTAGGAAGTGGCAAGCTTCCTCTAGAGAAAACAGGGATCTTTCACTGAAGAGCCAACTGTCTGCACCTTGGCTCGGACCACCCTGAAGCTGTATATCCAAGTGTGGCCTCTCCTGCTGTGGGGTTCAAACAGTGCTCACCAGTCTGCAGGATTTTCTTCAGAAGAGTCCTGGGTGTGCCATCTTCCAAGATGTCATAGTGCTCAACGCAGAGCTGGCCATTAGCTCCAATGTCCTTTGGCTGAGCAGGTGCAGTCTAGAGAGGGCATATGAGGAGTAAAGAAACATGTCAATACCAAGGTATTTATTTTAGGAAGAACCTGGGGTCAGTACCCCCAGTAATCAGTCACCCATGGGTCTGGTTTTTAGAAACCCTTCTTCCTATCATTCTGAACTGGAGTTACAGCTAAAATTCATCCAATACCAATAATAACAACTCACAATTCTGTACCTTTAAGGTTTGTTAAATTCTTCCCAGACAACTCTATGAGCTAAGTATTGCAAGGATTATTATCCTCATTTTAAAGTTGAGTAAAGCCAAACCTTCACTACTGACACTACTGTCACTACTAACAGAGAAGAAATTCGTACCCAGGTCTTCTTCCTCCAAGTCCCATACAAGCACAACCCTTTTATAGATTTGAAGACTCCAAGTCCCCATCATCTTGGGGCAGCTAGGTGGTTGCCCTGTGGATAGAGGACCAGGCCTGGAGCCAGGAAAATCTCAGTTCAAACTGGCCTCAGACATTTACTAGCTGGTGACCCTGGGCAGTCATTTAACCTGATTTTCCTCAAATGTAAAATGAGCTAGAGAAGGAAATGGCAAACCACTCCAGTATTTTTGCCAAGAAAATCCCAAATGGGTTTTCATCAAGAGTCAAACATGACTGAAATAACACCACAACAAAGGAAAGGTGGGATTGTATCCTCAGTTTCCAGAACAGAGGACCTCCAGGTTTCATAGTACATCTCTCCCCCATCCTATCCTTCCAAGTTTCTTGTATAGGTAGATAATGGAATGTCCAATGTTTACCTTTGTTTGCTTACTTAGAAGAGTTCGGCGCAAAGTGTCACGTCGGCTTCGGCTTGAACGGTCTGTAGATGTGGAAAGACTTCTCCTGAAAAAGAATATAGGTAATTTAAAAAGACCCAGAAATAGGGCTGTTACTAGAGGTGCCTTATTCTAATTAGGTCAATTCTACATATGTCCAAAGGTATGTTAAAAACACTCTTAAAAGTATCACCTCCCCTGGAACTGTCCAGGACTCTCATAGATGACCTTTTACTCTATCTCTGAAGGAATGAGGCTCACCTTCAGACACATAGCCCTCCCCTCCTTGTAGCTGTCCTTTACATGTCTTCCCCAATTAGAATGTAAGGTCCTTGAAGGTAGGTATTATCTTGCCTGCCAAGCACAGAGTAGGTATTTAACAAATGCTTTATCCTTCAAGCTAAAGTTTAGACCTTTAACATATTTTTTTTTAAAAAACTTTGCAGGGCAAACCCGGAGAAAGCTTTAGAATACTGCCTTGTGATTTTCAACAAATCATTTCAAGTCTCTGTTCTTCAATTTTTTCATCTGCAAAGTAAGGCTGGACTAGGTAATTCCTAAGGTACCCTCTAGATCTAAAACCTTTGTCCTATGGTAATTAACTCTGACAGGTAAACTATGATAGATATCCTTAAAAAGAAGATAAAAGGGAGGTCAGAAGGCTTAGGCTACCCACATTTATCTAGCACTTACAAATTTTTTTTAAAGTTTTCAGTACATTGTCCCTTGTAGAAGGAGGAGGTATCATTATGACCACATTATAGGAAAAGAAACTGGTCCACAGTGGGGTAGTAACTTAATGTAACTTCAGAAGCAGCATTTCAACATAGGTCTCTCCAGAGTCCAAATTTGACATTCTTTCCATTAGACTATAGGGCAGCTTGGTGGTGATACAGTACACAGAGTGTTGGGTCCAATCAATTTGACTTACTTATCTTTCTGAGTTGAAATCTGACCTCAGACACTTACTAGCTATGTGACCTTGGACAAAGTCACTTCACCCTGTTTGCTTCAGTTTCCTTGTCTGTAAAATGAACTGGAGAAAGAAACAGCAAACCCCTCCAGGATCTTTGCCAAGGAAACCCAAATGGGATCACGTGGAGGTGGACAGGATTCAACAACAGTCATTAAACCATGCTGTCCTAAATTTCACATGTAGCCCCCAGTGAATTATAAATGATGCTCAAATGCAGCTAATTGTGCCCAGTCTCCCACCATCACTATACAGAAAGATTTCCATTTCTGTTTTGTTTGCCCTCACAATGTCCAGTAGGGCCATCTGTGCTTACAGACTGACCTGAGCCAGTCCCAAAGCCACAACAACCACAAATTGCAGAGAGAGTCCTTTAGGTAAGTGTTGATGCCTGACCCTGGACTAAATGACAGTGTTGAGGAGACAACAGACCAACCTTGACCTAGTGTTAGATGAGACCGGGGAGCTTACAGGCTGAGTCTCTAGCACATGATGGAGCAGAGTCCGAGTGGTCCCTTCATTGTCAGGGACAAATGCCATGTTGTTCACCTGCATGGGATCACCTGGAAAGAATCAAATTTGAGGGGCAGGGTTCTCAGACGACCTCCTTCGTTGGGAGGGGGAAGTAAGGACGAAGAACAGAGAGAATCCGGTGGAGATAGGGCCTAAAGGAAAATAAATGAGATGTAGAGTACAGAAGTACCAGGACACTGGATGAGCCTTAAGGACAGAAAGAAAAAAGGTGGCTGGGGGATGCGGGATAGGGCAGGAACTAGAACACTGGGGAGAGGCTAGTACCACAAAGTATCCTTTGGGGCAGAATGGTGAGAGGGGGGCCCAGGAAAGGGTTCCCCACCTCAGGGGAGAGCCCTAAGGAGGGTTAGATAACCGAGGAAGCTGTGGGGTGGGGCTTGGTCGCCTGCCCCTCTGAACTCTCCCAGGAATTCAAGAACCAGCCCTTGCTCAGATCCCTAGCTTTTACACTGTGGCTCCAGTGGTCTACAGCTGGCCGACCCCAGACCCCGTTCCTTGACCCCGGTAGGTGTGTCCGCCTTGCCCCACGTGGATCCTCAGATTCCTTAAGCTTGGTCAATGGCCACCATCCCAATGGGGGTTTTAATAAACCTTGTCTCTGACTGAAAGAAGGCTGGAGTGGGGCAAGGAAGGCCCCCTTGAATCTCGTGGTCCCCAGCACCTTCAGACCCTAACAGGGCCCGTGCAGGGCAGAGGGGGAGCAGGGCAAGGCCAGTTGGGGGGCACCCCCAGGGAAGGATGGGGAGGGGGAGGGGTGGTGGGGCAAGACCAAGGATGCTGTGCTGGGGGAGGGACCTTTCTGGGAGGGGTGACAATCACGGGCAAGGACGGTTGCAAAGAGGGAAGGAATCCATGGTGGGGCAGGGCTCCTGAGGGGCAGGCCCAGTAGAGGCGTTCTGGGAGTCCGTGGATGGGATCGATTGGTGCCCGTGGGCAAGGGGGCCCCCGCTGGGGTGGAGCTGCCCCCTCAGGCTGCGGGCCCGTAAGTGGGCCAAGGGGGGGTACCCTGGGAGACCGTGAAGCGGCTGCATGGTGGGGCTTAGGGTGGTGCTCCCCCTCCAGTCCGGGGGAGGCCCGTGGGAAGGCGGAGGTGGCGTTCACAGGACATCGGGAGATGGAGCCCGCGGAGCCCGAGCGGGGCCAGGTGAGACCCAGGGAGAAAGCGCAGAAAGAGGGGGCGAGCGGAGGCTGGGGCTGGCCTACCTGGGAGTCCAGACAGATGTCCCGGGCGCCCTGCGAGCCCCACCGCCAGAGACGGTGCTTCCGCGCCCGCCTTAAATTTGAGCCAAATATCGCGAGCGCGGCCGCACAGCCCCACGGGAAATGTAGTTCTCGGCCGCAGGCGTCTGGGGCGGGGCTGCGAGGTTCCTAGCAGATGTGGGAGACAGAGACCGGGATGCTGCAGCCCTTACCCCTTCTCTCCGCATTTCTGGGGGCTCTGAGCTGCACAAAGCTCCGTCCACTAGGAACTGTCTCCTGTGTATCCTCCCTCTCTCTGTCGCGTCCGTCTGTCTCTCCCTCTGGCTGTCTCTCCCTCTCTCTGTCTCCGTCTCTCCCTGTCTCTGTCTGTCTCTCCCTCTCTCCCTGTCTCTCTCCCCCTCTCTCTGTCTGTGCCTCTCCCGCTGTCTTCCTGTCTCTGTCTCTCTCCCTGTCTCTCTCCCCCCTCTCTGTCTCTGTCTGTCTCTCCCTCTCTCTCTCCCCCTCTCTGTCTCTGCCTCTCCCTCTGTCTTCCTGTCTCTGTCTGTCTCTCTGTCTCTCCCGTTCTCTCTCCCCCCTCTCCCCTCCTCCTCTCCTCCCCCTCTCTCTCTCTCCCCTCCCCCTCTCTCTGTCTCTTTCTCTCCCTCTCTCTTGCATGTTGTCTCATTAGATTGTAAGCTTGAGGACAGGGACTGTCTTTTGCCTTTTTTTGTATCCCAGCCTTAGCCCAGTGTCTGTTTCCTGATTGATTGATTACTTAGTTCAGTACTGGCCCACAATAAATACCTAACAAATGTTTGTTGATTAATCAGTGAATGCTGCACCCATAAATTATAACGAGATCCTCTCCTGCTCTCAGTCGTCTCTTCCAACTCTGCTAGCATTTTACCGTATCGTCCATACACTTGTCCTTGCCTGCTTTTATTATTATTTGTGTACACTTTCCTTAGTAGCCTGTCTTATTTATCTCCCCATCTCCCTCAGTGACCAGGATAGCACAAGATGCATAATGTTGTAGTGGGAATTCTGGATTTGTCATCGAAAGAAAGGACTTTGTCCCATCTGCACCACTTGCTACATATATGTGGAAGGCATTTATTAAGTACCTACTGTATGCCGACACTGTTCTAGTCACTTTACAAATATTATCTCATTGATCCTCACAACAAACCTGGGAGGTAGGTGCTATTATTATCCTTCTGTTACAATTGAAGAAATTGAGGCAGGCAGAGGTTAAATGACTTGCCCTAGGGTCACATAGCTAATAAGAGTCTGAGGCTGGATTTGAACACAGGTCTTCCTGACTCTAGACCCAAAGTTCTATATATTGTATCATCTAACTGTGGGTAAATGACTTCATCCATAAAATGGGAATAATAATATTTGCATTATCTACTCCAGAGAATTGTCATGAGTTTCAAATAAAATAAATGTCTAATACTTTGTTAACTTTAAAGGTCTGTAAAAAGGTAACCTTTTATAGTAAGCCCTTACATATCTAGAATTGGAAGGTATCTTAGATATCTAGTCCAACTGCCTAGTTTACCGATGAGGAAACTAAGGCCAAGAGAGGAAAAATTAGTTGGCTAAGGTTACCATCAGGATCTGAACCCAAATCCAGATCTAGTGCTCTTTCCAGAATACCCCAAGGCCTCTGGTAGGGTGAACTGAATTTGTTTGATGCTTGTTGAGAGAACTGTGTTTGTATTTTTTTAATGTATGTGTCCTGGGATCCCTTTCCAGAGACCTAATTAGCAATTATGGTACCTGGAGCAAAGGTGAAGGGGTGAAACAGTTTTCCAGCCCAAAATAACTTAGGTCAGTAGGAAAAAGAGCTGTCACACTGGGGTGAGAGTGGAGCACAGTCCAGCATAGGCCTTGGAGAAGGACTACTGAATTGATGGCTTCTGGGGGTCTCAATGCACAGATGGTAAAGGAATCAGAAAAATGGTCAGAAGAAGATTACAAGGTTCTCTTTGTTGGCCCTGGGTGCGGGACTCTGTTGCATTGCCTATTCTATAATTTGGGTCACAGTCATGGGTCATAGTCTCAGGGTAAAGAGGAGCATTAGCACATCAAGGCTTGGGACTACAGGGGAGCAAGGGATCCTGGAGAAGAAAAGACTCCTTGTGGTCACTCACAGACCAGAGCATAGGTCAGGAGAATAGTAAACATATCTCACCCTAGATCATACTACCTTGGAAGAACTGAAAACTTACAGGCTCCCATAACTAGCTCTGAAAACAAGTACACAAAAAATCTGAAGCTTGGGACAGTGCCCCCTCCACCCAAGGAGCAGAGTCTAATTTTTAACATAAAGTTAAAAGTTAAGAAATCAGCTAGAAAAGGAGCAAAGAACAAAAAAAGAACCTGACCATAGAAAATTATTATAGTAACAAGGAATATAAAAGACAAACAAAACACAAACGCAGAAGACCACAAAGTAAAAATTGCTACATTCATAGCCTCAAAGAAAAATATGAATTGATCTTGGGCCCAAAAAGAATTTCTGAAAGAGTTAAAAATGGATTTTAAAAATCAAATAAGAGAGGTGGAAGAAAAATTGGTGAAAGAAATGAGAATGATGCAAGAAAAATCATGAAAAAAAGAATCAACTGCTTGGAAAAGGTGGCATTAAACAATACTGAAGAAACTAATACCTTAAAAAAAACAGAATAAGCCAAATGGTCAAAGTAGCAAGAAAACAATCCAATAAAGAGAAGAACATCTTAAAAAGCAGAATTAGCCAAATGGAAAAGCACACGTACAAAAATTCACTGAAGAACTCCTTAAAAAGTAGAACTGACCAAATGGAAAAGGAGGCATGAAAGCTCACTAAAGAAAATAATTCCTTAAAAATTAGAATTGGGCAAGTGGAAGCTAATAATTATATAAAATGTCAAGAAACAAACAAAATAAAAAGAATGAAAAAATAGAAGAAAATGTGAAAAACCTCAGTGGAAAAACAACTGACCTAGAAAATAGATAAAGGTTAGATAATTTTAGAATTAAAGCCATGCTCAAGTAAATAAATAAATAAAAGAGGCTAGACTTCATCTTTCAAGAAAGTGTCAAGGTAAACTGCCCTGATATTCTAGAACCAGAGAGTAAAATAGAACTTTAAAAAATTCACCAATCATCCGCTGAAAGAGATCCCAAAATAAAAACTACTGGTAATATTATAGCCAAATTCCAGAGCTCCCAAGTCAAAGGGAAAATATTGCAATCTACCAGAAAGAAACAATTGAAACATCATGGAGCCACAGTCAGGATAGTACAAGATTTAGCAGCTTCTACATTAAGCAGCTGGAGAGTTTAGAATATGATATTCCTAAGGGCAAAGAAGCTTGGATTACAACCAAGAATCATCTACCCAGAAAAACTAAGTATAATTTTTCAGGGAAAAAAATGGATATTTAATGAAACTGAGAACTTTCAATCATTCCTGATGAAAAAACCAGATCTAAAATAGAAAATTTGACTTTCAAATACAAAATTCATAGAGAAGTACAAAAAGGTAAACAGGAAAATGAAGCCATAATGGATTCAATAAGGTTAAACTGTTTATATTCCTACATGGGAAGATGATACTTGTAACTCCTAAGAACTCTGTCATTATTAAGGCAAGTAGAAGGAATATACATAGAATATACATAGACAGAGTGTGAGTTGAATATGATGAGATGATATCTAAAAAACAATTAAGGATTGAAAAAGAGGAATGCACTGGGAGAAGGGGAAAGGGAGAGGCAGAATAGGGTAAATTATCTCACATAAAGGAGGCATGAAAGAGCTTTTACAATGGAGAGAAAGATAGTGGAGGTAGGGAGAAGTGTTTGAACATTAGGCTCGTTGGAATTGACTCAAAGGGAATATAACACACATTCAGTTAGGTATAGAAATCTATCTTACTCTACAGGAAAATAAGAGCTGGGAAGAGGATAAGGAAAAGGGATAAGAGAAAGGGGGTGGGACTGATAGACTGTAGGGTAGATTGGGGAAGGCAGTAGTCAAAAGCAAAACACTTTTGAGTATGAACAGGGTGAAAGGAGAGAGAGACAAGGATAAACAGAAAGAACAGAATGGAGGAAAATAAACATAACTAAAAAAAATTTTTAAGTTGCTCTGATAAAGACCTCTTTTCTCAAATATATAGAGAACTGAGTAAAATTTATAAGATAGGAACAGGTTGTTTTCAAAGAAAGTAATCAAAGTTATCTATAGTTATATGGAATTAAAGAAATGCAAATTCAAACAATTCTGAGGTATCGCCTCACACCTATCAGATTGGCTTATATGACAGAAAAGGAAAATGACAAATGTTGGAAAGGATATGGAAAAATTGAGACACTAATGCACTGTTGGTGGAGCTGTGAATGGATTCAACCATTCTGCAGAGCAATTTGGAACTATGCCTAAAGGAGTATAAAACTGTGCATACTCATTGACCCAGCAATACTACTGCTAGATCTGTGTCCCAAAGAGATAAAAAAAAACCTAAAGGAAAAAGACCTCTCTGTACACAACATTTATAGCAGCTTTTTGTGGTGGCAAAGAATTGGAAATTGAGAGGATGCCCATCAACTTGTTAGTTGTGATATATGATTGTGATGGAATACTATTGTGGTATAAAAAATAATGAGTAGAATGCTTTCAAAAAACTCAGAAAGATTTTTATGAACTAATGCAGGACCAGGAGAACATTATATACAAGAGTAGCAATATGGTATGATGATCAACTATGAATGACTTAGCTATTTTCAGCAATATAATGATCCAAGATAATTCTGAAGGACTTATGATGAAAAATGCTATCCATCTCCAGAGAAGGAACTGATGGAGTCTGAATGAAGATGGATGAATACTTTTTTAAAATTTCATTTTTCTTGGGTTTTGAGGTTGTTGAGTTTTGGGATTTTTTTGGTCTGTATTTTCTTTCACAACATGACTAATAGAGACAAATGTTTTGCATAACTTTATATATATATATAACCTATATCAAATTGCTTGCCTTCTCAATGAAGGCAGTAAGGGAGGGGGAGAAGGGAGGGAATTTGGAGCTCAAAATTTAAAAAGAATGTTAAAAACTGTTTTTACATGTAATCAGGAAAAATATAAAATATTAAAAAGTTTAATCTGCCTTATTGATATTTTCTCCAACACTTAAGTCTACTTCAGACTATCAAAAAGCAATAAGTTAAGCCCTGGTTTATGTTTGCTTTTTCCCAAGGTGTAAATGTTCATACTGAATTCAACAATGAGAAACAGTTCCATCTGGCCCCAGAGCATCCCTACCTATAACTAAATTTTACCATATTGTGCCAGAATACAAAATAACTTGTATTAAAGAGGTGTCCAAAGACATGATGCAACTCCCATCAGTTTGGATATTTCTCTAAACAGAAAAATGCTTCAAATTAAAATAATCACAAATTAATAAAAAATATTTCCTGCTAGGCTTGTTCTTACATTAACTAGTACAGAATTTTCCTTGACACATTTCCAGGCTTATTTCACATGAACTCTCAGCTAGACTGACTGACTGACTCGCTCTTCTCTTTTCATAGACTTTTCTCCATGTCTGGAAAACTCTTCCTTTTCACTAATTATAATCCCTGGTTTGCGGCTCAGATTCTTACCCACTGCCCAGCTGACCGTGCTTTCTCTAGCCTCACATAGTCATATATAGCATATTTATATGTTTACATGTTGTTATCAACCTCTCCACAGTAGAACATAATCCCTTTGAGGATGGCAGTGTTTCCCATTTTATCTATCCCTAATGCCTAACTTACTGCCCTGCACATAGTATTAATCAGCAACCATTTATTAAAAGTCTACTGTGTGCCAGGTAATGGGCTTATAAGTACAAAAGATGATGCAATCTCTACTTACATATAGCTTATCATCTAGTGAAGGAGACATCAAATATGTATATATACAGCATAAGTATAAAATGAATAAATATAAATACATGCAAAGTAGTTGAATACAAGGAAACTTGGGAGAAAAGGCATTAGCAGTTGGAGGAATTAGGAAAAACTTCATGCCGAAGATGGTGGTTAAGTTGAATGTTAAAGAAAGGAATTTTTGTGGTGGAGGTAAGGAGAGAGTATATTTTTGTGTTTGTGGAACAGCCAGAAAGCCAGGGTCACTGAATGTAAGAGTATGTGGTGGGAACTAAGGTGTAAGAAGATTAGAAAGGTAGGAGAGGACTAAGTTATGAAGGGCTCTGAATGCTGAATATAGCATTGTGCATTTGATCCTAGAGGCCATGGGGAGCCAATGGAGTTTCATGATAAGTCAGTAACTTGGTCTGACCTTAGTTTTAGGAAAATCACTTTGTTTTCTGAATGGAGGATGGATTGGAGTGGGGAGAGACTTGAGACAGGCTGACCCATCAACAGACTATTGCAATAGTTCGGGTGTGTAGGTGATAAAGGTGGAGGCAACAAGGTGGGGTCAGTATGGGAAGAAAGAAGAAAATGTATTGAAGAGATGCAGCAAAGGTGAAATCTCAACAGGCCTTGGCAACAGCTTGGATATAGGGGGTGAAGGATAGTGGAAAGTCAAGGACAACTCATAGGTTACAAACTTGACTGGCTGGGAGGATGGCATTGCTCTCTTGGTTGGTTGTTGTCCTTCCTTCTCAAAGAGAACCAAAATGACATCACTATGATAAAGTGAAATTTCAGTGTGCCCAACTGTGGCTGATCAGACCAATATGAACTCGGAATGCTCTACCACAGGTTGGGCACAGATAATCTGTATGAATTTTGGGGGTAGGTCCTCCAAATTTACACATCCTACGTGTACTTTGTGCTGTCTCAATTCTGCTTTGCTCATAGAGCACAGCACGCTTTCTGATGTGGGCATGCAGTGCTGAGCAGCCCTTTGCCAGTGTTTCCCATGTCTCACAGTTCTCTAGAGAAACCTTGAGAGTGTCATTGAATCACTTCTTCTGACCACCATGTGAGTTCTCCATAAAATAGTCTTTTTGGCAAGCGCACATTTTGTATTCAAACAATGTGGCCAGCTCATTGGAGTTGTGCTCTCCGAAGCATAGTTTGAATGCTTGGCAGTTCAACTCAAAGGACCAAGGGAGGGTTTAGGGGAAAAGGAAGGATAATGAGTTCTGCTTTGGACATGTTGAGTTTAAGATATTTACTGGATGTCTGTAAGGCAGCTGGAGATGCAAGATTAGACATTGGCAGGGAGTTTGGGCCAGGACAGGTTGATTTGAACATCACCAGCATAGAGATGGTAACTGAATCCATTGGAGTTGATGGAATCATCAAATAAAATAATACAGAGGGATAAGAGAAGGGGACCCAGGAGAAAAACTCCCAACTTCTTTTTATAGCCAACAGGGACAAAGAGGGAAGGATACCCAGCAAAGCCAAAACCATGGCCTTTCCTTTCCTCCCACTACTCAAGGTTGCTTCTCAGGAGGTTCAACTAGAGCTCCAAGCTTACTTTGCTTTCTGGAATTCTGGATTCTCATTTCTAGAGTCTCATTTTGGGGAATTTTGGATTCTAGTTAAATAAATGCTTTTTGTTGTGTGTTCCTCCTTTGTTGATGGCTCTGGAGGAGAAGTGAGACTGGTGACCTTGCACAGACCTCCCTCACTCAAAAGTCAAGTGCAAGTCACATCATCATTTCTCTGATGGCATGGTCCTCTTCGGCAGTGAAGGATGAACACAACCCTGTGAGTAGACTCAGCTCCTCCTCTCCTGTCTGTCTCCCCTTCCCTTTCCTTCTCCTCTCCAAAGGAAGGTAAATTTGGATGGCCAAAAGATGCCCAGTTGACTTGGGTTTTACTGGCTAGTAAAGGCTCCCTTTCCTTCCCATCCCTGAACCTTGAGCCTACTGCACTGTGAAGCTCAGTTACCATGGGGCCCCCTGCCTAAAGCTCTCTTCTGAACCCTCCTGGTTTCAGAGTGATTACCAATAGTAACTGTTTCCCTCCCAGTCTGAAATGCTTTTCTTAACTGATTCATGGATGTGAAGAAATTCTCTAGTCAAGGGAACAGATGTCTGGCATCCTCACACTTCCACAAAAAAGACTTTTCATAATTAGTCTAAGTCCTGTAATTAGTCACTGGATCACTTACTTTAAGTGGAAGAGGGTTGTTTGATTAAGCAAATGTCAATCCTTCTCTTACACATGCAAGAATAAAAGGCATTGGTATATGAAACCATATATGTTATTTATAGTTTTAAAATTTTTTAAATTGCACACATGTATATATACCTTTAACAAAGTAGTGGGGAAATTTTTTTTTTCTGAACATTTTTCCCTTCCAATGCATTTCCCTAGATTCCACTGCTGCTCTTCTTGTCAATGGAATTGAGGGACTTTATTATTTTCATTGTAGTCAGTATGTATATTGTTATTTTAGTTAATTAATATTCATGTTGGAGGCACAATTCCAAACACTGGGATATAAAGACGAAAGTAACAAAAGCAGATCTGCTTTCTCCCCTCTTCATCATTTCACATTAGGGTTTCCATATTTCTTTGCATTCTGTCAAATTCAAGAAATATGTATTAACTCCCTACTATACTGTAGGGGTATATATTTACCTTGAAGAAAGAATCCCATAGTTGTATTGGTGGTAATTCTGAGTCACAGGATGAGGATGATGAAGAGTTCTAATTTAGCCATTGTGGAAGAAGAAGGCAGCCCCATACATAGAGGCCTGTAAGGGGGAAAAGATTTTGTATCAGTCCTCAGGGAGGGGGAGCTTTTGACAGGTGGGTCAAGGAATACTGAATGGGTGGCCGTGCTGTAAGGAAAACCTCTGTTGACTTCGATCCTGGGGACAAGTTGCATACAAGAGGCTTATGAATGACTGTTAGATACTTTTGTCTCTGTCTGCCTTTTTCCCTTAATATTGCCCATGCTCTGGTTAATATGGAAATATTTTTTGCATGACTTCACATATATAACTAATGCCATATTGTCTACCTTCTTAAGGGATAGGGTACAGATGAGGGGCGGGGGAGACAATTTAGAACTCAAAATTTCTAAAATTAATGTCAAAAAATTATTACATGTAATTGGGAAATATTTAACCAAATAATATATATATATATATGTATATTTAAAATACTGCCCATGCTAAGAGGACTATTCAGTAACAGATTTGAAACTTGGCCCTTCTGAAGGGGAGAAGAAAGACCTAAAATTATTGGTTTTAAATTCCCTTCCACATTTTTGTTTTATTTTTCATTTTTTCCCCTTCCTCCTTCCCCCACTTCTTTTCCCAGTGGCCCAAAATAATCCCAAGTGCATCCTGAACCACATTAAAATGTAAATGGAAATTATTTGACAAAATTAATGAAAATATAATAAAATATAGATTATTATCACATTTTAAAACTAAGCTAATATGCAGCCTGGCTTAGCAGCCCATGTTTCTATTGTTTGGTACTGTCCCTCCAGAAGATCCTTAGCACCTGGCCGTAAAGAGGTGGTATGTGATGAAATGAATCTGCCCCAGGGACCTGACTGGCCTCAGCTTTCCTAATGTTAAAGTCCCTAATGGGACTTCATGGTTATCTAGGAACATTAAAAAGTTTCAATCATATGGAATCTGGACCTCTCAAAATTGTTGGGCGCCTAAGAACACAAGAGACACCATGTCTTGAGGTGACTACTGACCAGATATGTGTCTAGATGGAGAGGAGAGGGGCCATATCCAGAGGAGCTAAGTACCACTATAACCTTCTTGCTATGTTATGACAGTGTAATCCTCCTTTGTTAAATGTTCAATGACTTGTGAACTCCTTGTTTTATCCCAACACTGAACCTGAACTAAGAATTAACTAAGCATTAGAGATCTGCCTCCAAGAAAGGGCAAGCATATCCCCTCCTGAATCACTTAAATTACATTCACAGACGGGACAACAGGAATGATAGGCACTTCATTCTATTCCCACATCTCATATCTTTTTTTTTTTTTTTGGAAGGGGTAATGAATTTATTTGTGCTTCTGAAAAAATTTTAATGTGTTATTGCTGTCAATTCTGTGATTTCATCAATTACATATTCATAGCAGCACTTTTTTAATAGCAAAGAATTGAAAACAAATAGATGCCCAAGTGATTGGTAAAAGGCTGAATAAATTGTGGTATTGGATGTAAGGAAATATTATTACACTATAAGAAATGTTGAAGATGAAAATTTCAGAGAAGCATGAGGAAATGGTTTAAGTGATGAAGACGAAAGAAACAGAATCAGGAAAACAATATACACAGTGACCAAAACAATGTAAATGGAAAGAACAAAAACCAAAACTGAATGCTATGTAACTTTAATGACCAAGCTTGTCCCTTAAGATGAGCTAAGAGAACATTCCCTCCTTTTCTGCAGAGGCAAGTGACTATGGGTGAAGAGCCTTGACTATGCTATCAAATTCAGTTGATGTTTCGGTTAATTTTATTGAGCTGCTTATTTTATCTTTCTTTTGCAATCTTACAATGTAAGCTCCTTGAGGGCAAGGACTGTTTCCTTTTCTCCTATTTTCACATATTTTTGAAGTCCTTTTTGAGCCCTCTACATTTGCAAAGATTTTGTAAGGGAAGGAGTTCTATATTTCTACATCAATCAGTCAATGAAAAGACATATTAGACTTTCCTGATCTGTAATCAAAATTGTCTACATCCTGTGATCTCTATCAACCGATCTATAAACATTTATCAAACACCTACTATGTGACAAGTACTGTGTATGGGCACTGTGGGGATATAGAAAGAGGCAAAAGACAGTCCCCTCAAGAAACAAAGCAAGTTTTTGTGACACTAGGACACTTACGGAAAGAATCAATCAATCAAATATTTATTAAATGCTCACTATGTGCTAGGCATTCAGGATGCAAAAAAGAGGCAAAAGAATTCCTGCCCTCAAGGAGCTTGTAATTTAATGGGAGAAACAATGTGCAAATAAATATATACAAACAAGCTATACATAGGATAAATAGGAAATAGTGAACAGAGGGAAAGCACTAGAATAAAGAGTTAAGAAGGCTTTCTGTAAATATGTGAGATTTTAGTTAGGACTTAAAAGATGCCAGTGAAGTCAAGACGTATAGTTGAGGAGGGAGAATATCCCACACTTACGGAACAGTCGGGGAAAAATGCCAAGAGATAGAGTGTGTTGGTTGAGGAACATCTAGGAAGCCAGTGTCACTGGATAGAAGAAAGAGTTTGTATAGCAAGAGTAAGACAGGAGCTGGCTAGGGGGAAGTGACCACAGTGATTGCTAACCCAACAAGCTAACCAAATCCCCTGGATTTTTTTTAAAAGAGGAGAAGAAATGTTTGCAATTATTATTTAAGAGGTTGAAGAGGTTGGGAGAAGTCAGATCTTTTCTCTTTATAAAAGTACAGAAAACTGGAGGGATTGTACCCCTGAGGGAGTGTCACCCTTCCAGTAATTTCCCATATTATCTGAGACCCAGGAGCTGGGACCATTTATCCAGATGACAGACCTAGGATAAACACGGACAAATTAGGGCTTGGGAGAAAGATAGCCATCTGGGAAGAACAGGCTTCTAGCCTCTTGATCCTTTGCCCCAGGGAAGGATGCTGCCTAAGGACTCAAGAAAGGATTTCTCCTAACCAGGAGTACTGAACCTACTCTTTGGCAACAAGAGCTGTCTACACCTGTGCCTCACTGCCATAATTGAAGCATAATGGAAGTTTGAGCCTATTTTCCCTAGAGGCATTTCATATTCAAGGCAAAAATGTGCCACTAGTTTGGGAGGAATATTTTCATAATTACTGTTCTTATTACATTGCCTTAGTAAATACCTTTTTCTAAAAGATAATTAAAGTGTAGCTGACCTGCTGTTCCATGGTCAAAACCTTCTATGACCTACCCTAACCCACGCACCCCCATTTTACCCTTCTTCTTAAACCTTTCTTTCAGTTACTTGAGAGCAAGAATTGTCTATTTATTTTTTTTGGACCTCTAGTGCTTTAAGCACAATGCCTGGCATATAGTAGGTATTTCATAAATGTTTAATGACTAATTGACATGAATTCAAAGGACACCAGGGATAGTTCATGAACAATAGTACAAGAAACTTGGTCTCTTAATCCTCCTCAGAACCTTAAGCAAAGAAGTGGTCGGCTGCCCTCTGGAGACCTGAACCAAATTGGGGAAGTGATCCCAGCGTGGGTTCCACATTTCATCTCCATGTTGCTTGAAGAATATGAGTATCTTGTATGGCAACAGCCATTAAATAATTATAGGTACTTGGATGGTACAGAGGATAAGGTGCTAGACTTGGAGTTAGGAAGACCTGAGTTTAAATCCAGCCTCAAACACTTACTAGCTGTGTGACCCTGGGCAAGTCTTTTTAATCCTTTTTGCCTCAGTTTCCTCATCTGTAAAATAAGCTGAAGAAGGAAATGGCAAACCACACTAGTATCTCTGCTAAGAAAACCCCAAAAGAGGTCACAAAGAATTGGACACAACTGAAATTAAATATATTGTTCTTCTGTTTTTATGCATCAGTTATGTCCAGGTAACTATAAAGATCCATTTAGTCTATGGTAATGATCTAGTTCCAATTCAGTTTATGGGTTGAGTTCTCAAGGATATTTTGAGATCTTTGTTTGTAATGTGAAGTTCTGTCATCTGTTAAACCATTAAAGACAGCAAGCTTCTGATAACCTAGACATCATGTCATTTCTTGCTAGGTATTTTGTAAGCACTAAATTTGTTCACTATAATATGTGGTGATTTCTACTGTTTCTTTAATAATAATAATAGCTAGCATTTATATAGAACTTTATGGCTTGTAAAGCCCTTTACGAATATTATTTCATTTTATCCTCACAATAGCCCTGAGAGGTAGATGCTATTATTTCCTCCATTTTACAGAAAAGGAAACTGAGGTCACATAGCTACCAAATATCAGAGGCAGGATTTGAACTCAGGTCTTCCTGACTTCAAATTCAGTGCTCTCTCTACCTAGCTTCCCCTGATGGATCACTAAGTTGTGTTTCTTTCCAGATAGGCTTCCTATAATTGTTGGTGTTCAGGACCCAGTCTTTAATTGATATTAGAAAGCCCTCTATTTCTACAAACAAATCACCATTCCTCAACCATTTGTTGGATTTTTTTTTTTTTGTCACTATATCATTACGTGAATTTGGGTGCATACTGCCCTTGAAGGATCTTTCAAGTCCTTTCTTGGATATATCAATATCTGTCTATCAATACTGTATCTATCTGTATTGTACTTTCAGTTTTAGGCAAAAGTCTGCCAAAAACAATTTGTCTTGCTTTAACATTATTCTAAATCCAAGCATTTTCTAGTTTAGAGAGAGAAGACACATTCTCTCCTCAGGCCATTGTAATGCTAATGTGACTAAAGATCTTCCCCACCCATTACTTGGCCTGCCCATTAAGGGGAATTTGATTAGGGAAGATTTGTAGGAAGGCCCACACCTTTTGTTAATGAGGCACTGGTTCTCAAGGGTTGTGATGTCCTCTAGTTCTGAAAAGTGTTTACGTACCCTGAGATGAGGTTTTGTTTTGGGGCTTACTCATTGGAAATGTTTGTTTGGCCAGGTGAGACTCTGGGCAGCCTCTAAGGAGCCCCACCCCTCGCCTCTGAAAACAAAGATATTGGTGCTTCTGTCTCTGGTAACTATGTATGTATGATCTGACAGTTATCTGTCTGTTGATCTGTGATGTATCTATTGCTTATGCCTTCCTAGTCACTAATGGAGTGAAACAGGGCTCCCATGCTTTTTAGCATGATGTTTTCAACCATGTTGTCAAATGCTTTCAGTGAGGATGAACACTGCAGCAAGGTCAATGACCATACTGATGGTAAGTTCTTCAATCTGAAAAGGCTACAAGCCAAGGCCAAAGTAGAGGGAGTGTTGGTACATGATTTTCTTTTTGCAGATGATTGTGCACTCAGTACAGCCTCTGAAGCTGAGATGCAACAAAGTATGGATCAGTTCTCTGCTGCCTGTGCTAATTTTGACCTAATAATTAACACCAAAAAAACACAGGTGCACCATCAGCCACCACCACACCATCCATACATGGAACCATCGGTTACAACAAATGGAGAAGTTTTGAATGCTGTGGATAAGTTCATTTACCTTGGTGTAGTGTACTTTCCAGGGATGTAGACATTGACAATGAGGTTGATGCATGCCCTGCCAGAGTTAGCTCAGTGTTTGGAAGGCTCCAAAGAAAGGTTTGGGAGAGAAGAGGTATGAGACTGACTACCAAACTGAAGGTCTACAGAGCTGTTGTGTTGACCTCATTGTTGTGTACCTATGAAACATGAACAGTCTACTAGTGCCATGCCAGGAAACTGAATTGCTTCCATTTGAACTGTCTTAGGAAGATTCTGAGGATCACCTGGCAGGATAAGGTACCAGACACTGAAGTCCTTGCTGGAGCTGAACTGCCAAGCATTCATAACTGTGCTTCAGAAAGCACAACTCCATTGGGTTGGTCATGTTGTTCAAATGCAAAATGTGCACTTGCCAAAAAGAGTATTTTATGGAGAACTCTTACGGGGCAGGCAATCACATGGTGGTCAGAAGAAGTGATACAAGGACACTCTCAAGGTCTCTCTCAAGAACTTTGGATTTGACTGTGCAATGTGGGAGACACTGGCACAGGATCGCTCAGCATGGCATGCCCACATCAAAAAGGGTGCTGTGCTCTATGAGCAAAGCCAAATTGAGACAGCACAAAATAAAGGTAGAATTTGCAAATTTGGAGTACCCATCCCAAAAATTCATATGGACCATCTGTGCCCAATCTGTGGTAGAGTATTCTGAGCTCATATTGGTCTGATCAACCACAGCTGGACACACTGAAACTTCACTTTATTATGGTGATGTCATTTTGGTCCTCTTTGAGAAGGAAGGACAACAACCAACCATGTATTGCTTTTGGTCAGGTAGCGGGAAGCTCTGTCTGTTGGTTGATCTTTGTTTCTCTGTATTTTCTCTGAAGTTCAGGGTGCTGACTTTTTCCCCTGAACTAAGTGAATGATATATGTGCTTGATTAAAGGGATTGTTGACCCCTCAAAAGTTACCATTCCTTTTAGAAAAGAAAATCAAAGAACCTGTGATAGCAGGCCCCCCTGTGTATGTTGGGGTGCTTACTTTTACATCATTTGTCAAATCTAAGTGACATTTTGATATCAATCAAATATTTTTTGTCAACTATGTGCCAGGCACATAATAGTAAGCACTAGGGACACAAAATGAGACAAAAAACAGTCACTGCCCTTAAGGAATTAACATTCTAATGATAAACATCATTATGGGATTTATTGAATCTAAGTGATATTTTTATGTCAATCCAACATTTGTTAAGCACCTACTATGTGCCAGGCACTGTGTTAAGCATTGGGGATTCAAAATTCAAAAAACACTCCCTGCCTTCAAGGACCTTATAATCTAATGATACAGATTCCACGAGATGAAGGAGGTGTTTAATATGCTTCTCGGTAGAGCCATGTAACTTGATGTTATCTATCAAATATCTATAAGATCCTTTGGTTCAATTCTCTCTTTAATTTGAGAGCCATACCTTGTTCTAATTAAGAGAGATGATCACATATTTAAGATTAGGAGAACCATAAAGAGCTTAAACTGCTTCCCTGAAGAATGCCACACTTTATATCATCTGTTCTTGACATCATTGCACCGGTGGTGTGTTAGGAGACAGTTTTCTGTGTGGATACCCAAGGACATGCTGGGAATATTCTTCCTCCTGACTCTTCACTTCCTTCAAGTTCCAGCTAAAAACTATGCCTTCTACAGAAAGCCTTTTCTGATCCCCCTTAAAGTTAGTACCTTCCTTCTGCTGATTATTTCCAAATTATCTTGAATATAACTTGCTTGTCCATAGGTATATGAATGTTTCCTTCACTAGACTGTGAGCTCCTCAAAAGCTTTTGCCCTTTCTTGGTAACCTCTATGCTTGGGCTTAGCAGAGTACTTGGCACATTGTAGGTGCTTAACAAATGCTTACTGACTGACATCAGTGAGAAGTGCACTACTGATGATTCTGAAGCAACAGTTCTAGAAACCCAGACTCTCAGAATTTCCCCAAGAGCCTTGAGCACCCTAGTGCACAGCCACCTTCTGAAGGCACTAGTGGGAGGGAGAGTTTGGGAAATGGCTACAAAGAGGTGCTACGTTTCATTCCATACTGCTTGGAGATTATGAGTATTTGGCAAGACAACATCTATTTAAAATGTTGTTCTTGTGATTTTATGTATCAGTGTTATATCCCGGTATACAACACTTGTTCTATTGGTCCACCTGACCAAATAATGGTCTGGTTCCAGTACAATTTATTGCTGAAGTTTCCTAGCATGTTTTGAGGTCTGTATTCGTAGTATGGGTTAGGTGTTTAGTATTGAGGACATTAATGCACCCTGGGAAGGATATTGGTGTGTTGTTGGCAGTGGGGGTAATTTGGCCCCACAAAGCCCCAGATAGAGATAGAGGGAAGATAAGATGAGGCAAGAGTTGGCAGACAGCTTTGAATACTGACATGGTAGTGATGAGGGAGGCATGACCTTTGCCCTTTTTCCCAAATGAATTTGGGTACCTATTTCTTGAGGGGGGTGATAATGAGATTAGTTGAAGCCTTTCTGGAAATGATGAGGAAAAACAGGCCCCTCTGCCCTATGGACTGGTCAATAAGATAAAAGAGATTCAAATAAGTTGGTCAATGAAATACTGAAACTAACAGGGGCCCCTCCTCCCTGGGCAAATGGGCTGAACAGTAGAATAGTGATGTGTCCAGATATTCGAAAACGTCTGAGTTACCACCTCCCCATGCCTACAGGACCCTGGTTTCTTCACCTTCCTGTACCTGATTACCTCATCTGCCCATCCATGGCAGATTTTCCTCTGTAAGAATCCCTAGCTTCTCCTGGCTAGGGGCCATCTTCCTTACGATGTTGTCTCCCATTAGGGGGCTGTCCCCCCTTGAGGGGCTGTAACCTTCTTGAAGAAAGAGGTCACTTGGTGTGTTACCCAGAATAAATTCTTTTACTTGATTTAGAGATGTCTGAGAAAATTCTTTTGAGACGACTCCACAACACTCACACACCCTGCACCCCCAACAGTTTGGTGACCTTACACCAAGTCAAGTAGGACAGTTGTGGCTTTGTTTCTTGGTGTCTGACATAATAATAGCTAGCATTTATATAGTGACTGTTAATGTACCTGGCACTATGCTAAGCACATTACATACATTATTTCATTTGATCTTTATAACAACCCTGAAAGGTTGAAACTGTTAACCCCATTTTACAGATGAGGAAACTGAGTCTGAGAAAAGTCAAGTGACTTTCCCAAAGACACATAGCTAGTATAATTCCTCAATTCCCCATCTAACATTATTCACTATACTATGGTAGGGGACATCTGGTGGAGGTCATATTCTCCCTGCTCATTTCATCCTTCCTTAACTTGTGTTCATTGTCCCCTCTCCTGTGCCCAGTGGCCAGTTGGCTACCTAGCAGGAATAATTAGAATATTCCTTGTTTCTCCTCAGTCATTTTCAGACTCTGCCTTTATCATTGTCATTCAGAAACCCCTCTTCTCTCTCCTCCTTTCAAATCCACAGAAGCAACAATGTCCACCTAATCCAAATTATGGTGGCTGCTAACTACAAGGCCATTCTCACCCTTTTCTTAAAGAGTTCAGAATATGGTCTACCTTCTTCTTCTGCCCTTATATACTGGAGGACTTCAACATCAATGTTGATGGTCTCTCAAATTCCTGACCCTTTAAATATCCTTAAATGCCATGATCTACTCACCTCAGGGCTCAGGGTAAAGTAAAAGTTCATTTCACAGTTTGCTTCATCAACAAGAACAATAATCACTTTGAGGAGAATTCTTTTCCTAAAATCCTTAAGTCTTTCTTTGAGCTCCAGCTCCCTTCAAAGGTTCTCTTTTCCATCTGGTCAAGGTGAATTCAAGAGACCTGTCTGGTAATAACAATAGCTTACAGTAATCTATAGCTTTAAGGTTTACACATGTTATATCAGCTGATTCTCACAGCTGTGAGGTAGCTGCTAATATTATACCCATTTTATAGATGAGGAAAGTGAGTCTCTGAGAGGGGCTAATGACTTACCCAGGATCACACTTCTAGTAGTTGATGGAGGGCAGGGTTCAACCTCAGGTCTTTCTGACTCTAGATCCAGAACTTTATTTACTATTGTTAACCTCAGAACTTGGTTAAAGAAAAGGCAACAGGCTAAATGCATACATTTTATGATTTAATTAATTAATTGATCAATTCCCTATTAAAGAAAATGGTAACATAATGCATTATGGAGCCAGAAAAATGTTCTGGCTACCCAGTACAGAAATCTTCTGGCTTACATACATTTTGTTGTGAGAAAGGAATTCTCTTAGCTGAACAAATCATAAATTCAGTAAGGCAAGACAATTAATAGAGCAATGTCAGTTGAGTCTTGCGATTCCAGGCTGGGTAAACATATGTCTTGGTGACATACGACAAGAAAGGAAATCCCACCACTAGTGAGTGGCAGGCTTCCTGTCCTAAACAGATATTTGAAATAGCTGACACAGGAAAGGGTAAACAAAGTTCAAATAGAAATTACGACCTAAGATGTCTGTATTTTCTTTACCATTAACATGCCATAACATAGTATATGTCTACAAATATTAAGATATGGAAAATGTCCCATTAATCAAGATAGTGTCTTAGGTTGAAGGTCTCCTAAGGAATGTTAAGTCAGCCTTGGCTGGCTTTTGTTGACATGGGAAGAGGCATTCTCTGGGTTTGCTTCAGAGAGAACAAAGAGATTATTCCAAAATTTTATATTAAACATTATCACTATGGACCACTTAGTTCTCTCATTGCCCTATTCCTTTCAGGGTATGGGGCTAGGCAATGATCTTAACTAGACTGAAGCATTTTCCATTGAGATACCTTAATCCATTGCCAGAAACCTTAGTTTCTTAACTAAGTGGTTAATTATTAAACACTTATAAAGTTTATAATTTAAACATATAAAATTTATCATTTTAAAATACTTTAATTCTATTGAAAAAGGGAGACGGAACATATATGTCTGCTTTTCACAGTAAGTTGGAAGCAGATTGTGAGGACTTTAAATGACAAACTTAAGAGTTCATATCTTATCTTCAAGGTAATGGGGAGACACTGAGGTTTCTGAACTGGGAAGAGATGTGGTCAGACTTGTAGTTCAGGAAGATTATTCTGGCATCAAAGTGAAGAATGGAATGTTTGGAGACAGCCTGAAAGGTGCAATTAGGAGACAATGACAAGAGTCCAGGTGAGAGGCAATGAGGTCCTGAATTAGGGTGATGACTTGGCAATGGAGAGGATATGTAGATAGATGGAGGAAAGGATGATCCAGAATATGTGAGCCAGGAGAACTAAATAGGTTAATCAGGGAAGAATAAGCTGGATAAGACTTCATTTGGAACCTCAGATGCCATTTAGTTAAATCCTCCTCATTTTGCAGTTGAAGAAACTGATTCAAAAAGTTCTAAGGTCACACAGGTAATATCAAGGGCACAGTGTGAATCCAAGACCTCTTTTGGACAGCTTTTCATTGTACCTTACTGCCCACCTCCTTTGAGAAAAATTCAGTAAATTCTGAGATGAAAATACTTGAGGTAAATTGTCCAGTCACTCTCTGCTATGCTTTGGGATGAGAGTTATGTTTGAATGTTAATTAACTGATTAAACAGTTTCTAGACCTCCAATGAATTTGATTTTCTTCAGTTAGCTGGGGGAAGGAGGGGATGCTATTGTGTCCTGGAGAAGGAATCTGGGGACCACCAGGGTTTTAGTTAACGGTTTGACACTGGGCAGGTAGGGTTTCTGTGGCTCCAATAGCAACAGCAGTAGCAACTTCTGGAACCAGCAAAATCACTCTGAAGGTGGTATGTATAAGATCCCTCATTTTTCTTCCAGTCCTCACAGAGCCTTTTATTTGGGAAGTACAAAGTACTAATTTGTGTAAAGGGGCTTTTTAAGGGTGGAGAAATTAAGAAAGTTGCATGCATAATGAGATGTAACACGCAGAGCAATTGTGTGGGTGGAAAAACAATTTGTATTATGGGAGATGTTGGAACTGGCCTTAACTTTGGGTTTAAAATATAAACAACCCACTTGGGGGAAAAAAATACCCCACCATATATCTTAAAGGAGTCTATTCTAAACATTCTGGAAGGGCTGACAGAGATGGTCCCAAGCACTCTACCAGATTCATCAAAATTCTTTTAAAATTGCACTTGATTCTTTTCTGAATCTTGAGGGGCTGGGACCAAACCAGCCACAGACTCTGCTTCCTATTTCTCGTGACTACATAATTTTCTGTCTTTGTGAATAACCATTTTCATGATGAACTTAGGAGGGGTGCTTTGTGAAACACTTATAACGAAAATTATCCTGACAATTCAGAGTATCATTCCAGAACTCATTAGTTTCTAAGCTTCTTGAGTTCAGGTAATTGGTTTAAATTTTATTTTGTTTTGTGTTTGTATCTTTGGAGAATCTGTGCTATCTATACCTCCACTTTACAACTATTTAGATAACAATCATATTACTGATACATATTAAACAAGAAATGATTGTTGATGTAATTTAATGTAAAACAAGTAATAAATGATTGTTGACTTAATTGACGTGTAATCATCGCCTATGAAAAAGCTTCCCTTCCAATTCCAGTGTTTCTTTTCCCCAAAATTTATTAATGTGCTTTCAGTTTTCAACAATCACTTTCATAAATCCCCTCTCCAGAACGACATGCAATCTTATGGGTTCTACACATACATTTCCAGTTGTGTTTTGATTTGAAATAAATCTGTCCTATATCTGATTTATATTGTAAATGGAATACTTTTTCTGCTCCCTACCTTGAATAGATCATAGACAGGCACTAAAGCAAGTTTTCTCTGGATTACTAGTGTGAGAAAAAGCCTAATAATACCATTGTTGGAAAAATTGGGAAAGGCAGTTTCACCTGTGAAGATTTGTGCAAAGTGATCCACAGGGAAATGAGCAGAACCTGGAGAACAATTTATACAATGTATGACATTATAAGGCAAATAAGTTTGAAAGATTTGAGTCCTCTAATCAATGCAATGACCAATTCTGACTGGGGAGGATCAGTGAAGAACCACTGCTATTCACCTCCTGAATGAAAGGTGATGAACTCAACATGCAGAATGAGGCATACATTTTAAAATATAGTCAATGTGGCAAATTGTTTTGTTTGACTACACATTTTTGTTGTTACAAGGGATTTGTTTTTCTTTTTTAATTGGGAAGAAGGAAAGGAAAAATAATTTTAATAGAAAAAATGTTTTTAAAAAGGAGAGCCTCTAACATGACAAAATGGGAAAATGATAAATGTTGGAGAATGGGAAAACTGGAATACTAATGCATTGTTGGTGGGGTTGTGAACTGATCTAACCATTCTGGAGAGAAATTTGGGACTATATCCAAAGGGCTATAAAACTGCTCATACTTTTTGATCCAGCAATGCCACTACTAGTCTGTATCCCAAAGAGATCATAAAAATGGGAAAAGGACCCACAAATACAAAACTATTTCTAGCAGCTCTTTTTGTGTGGCAAAGAATTGGAAATTGAGGGGCAGCTAGGTGGCCCAGTGAATACAGCACTGGTCCTGGAGTCAGGAGAACCTGAGTTCAAATCTGGCCTCAGACACTTGACAATTACTAGCTGTGTGACCTTGGTCAAGTCACCTAACCCCAATTGCCTTGCTTTCCCCCCTCAAAAAAAAAAGAATTAGAAATTGAGAGGACATTCAGAATGGCTGAACAAGTTGTAGTATATAAAGATAATGGAATATTATTGTTTCATAAGAAATGATGAGCAGACTGTCTTCAGAAAAACCTGGACTTACATGAAATGATGTTGAGTGAAATGAGCAGAACAAGGAGAATGTTGTACACAGTAACAGCAACATTGTGCAATGACTGACTTGGATAGATTTAGCTCTTGTCAGCAATGCAATGATCTAAAACAATTTCAAAAGACTAATGATGGAAAATGCTATCCATATCCAGGGAAAGAACTGTAGAGCCCAAATGCAGATCACAGCATACCATTTTTTCTCTCTTTTTTTGGTTTTTTCTTTTGTTTTGATTCTTCTTTCACAACATGACTAATGTGAAAATATGCTTAATATAATTGTACATATATGGCCTATATCAGATTGCATACTGTCTGGGGGAGGAGAGAAGGGAAGGAGAAAATTTAGAACTCAAGAATCTTATAAAAGTGAATGTTGAAAACTAAAAATTAATTTAAAAAAAGAGAGCCACTGATCAGGACAATGATCCAAGACAGTACCCAAAGATCCATGATTAAAAATGCCATCCATTTTCAGAGACAGAGCTGATGAACTCTGAGTGCAAATTTAAGCATACTTTTTAATTTTTCTTGGGTTTCGTGTGTGTGTATTTTCTTTTGAAACGTGTCTAATATGGAAGTGTTTTGCATGACTTCACACGTATAATTGATATATTGCTTGACTTCTCAAAGGGTAGAAGAGGGTAAAAAAGGAGAGAATTTGGAACTCAAAATTTTAAAAAATGTTAACTTTTTTTTTACAAGAAATTGAGAAATATTTAATGAAAGAGTAAAAATGAGAATCTAAATCCTCTTATTAGAAGTTAGGTTCCCCCAAAAATTAATCTTGTATGGACCTGAGTGCCTGAATCCAAAGGACATGGGTCTTTTAATGAAGAAGGAAGATCAAATGCCCCAGTCTGGTAGGGGCAGGAGCAATTCCATATTGTTAAAAAAAACAAACCAAAAACGAATGAATGAATGAATGAATAAAAAACCACAGTGTTCAGATCACAGAGAGCTGGATGAAAATCTCCTACTCATCCAGAATGAGTCTTGAACTTGTCCCCATTCTCCTGGCCCCTTTTAGCTAGCTGTCATTACGGCAGTATACCAATTAAAATCAAGATCCCTAGCAGTTTTTAAAAATGCCAAATCAAGCTTCCTACTGTACTCAAAGAACCAGACTAGCTACAAGAACCTGATGGGTCTCCTATGGGGAGCAGAGGACTGGAAGTCTCTCAGAGCCAGGAGCAGGGCTGGCCCAAGCAGCACCAGGCCTTGCTCCTCCGGAACCTTGCCCTGTACCCTCACTATCTTTGGGTTCAAATAGACGAGTCTTCATCTGGCCCGGCTTGGGTGCACTTCGTGCCCAGCGGCGTGGCCTTCAGCCTTGGTCCTCTCGGACTCTGTTACCTTGTAACCATCTTGTAACCATCTTGTAACGGGGCGCGTGTGTTATAACTATCTCCCATGCTCACTAGACCGCTCTGGCCAAGGGTCCACACGCAGCGAAGTCTCGGGGCTTACCAGCTGACCAGCCCGAGGCTCTAACGCCCTCGGACCCTACATCAGGGTCTCCTGACATGATCCGTGAGAAAAGAGGTAAATGGGGCTGGGGGCGCAGAAGATACAGCGCGACGATTCCGGGGAGCCACAGTTGGGCTGGGGCGGAGGGTGATGGGAGAGGGCAGGAAGATGGATGAGGACCAGGGGCGGGGCGCGGGGCCCTGGACCACAAGGCAGGACCCGGCCGAGGGTCTGGCACGCAGCAGGCGCTTAATAACTGCTGCTTACTCGTTGGCCCGGTGAGGGCGAGTCGCCTCTCCCCTCCCGGCCTCACTTGGCCCCAGGATGGATTCCAGCTCCCGCAGATGGGGGAGAGGGCGGGCGAAAGACCCGTGAAGGACTGGGTGCAGGAACCATTCCCGCCCAGCCCCCGGCGGGACGATGGCCCGCCACCTCGAGGCGTGGGCTTGTTGACGAAAGGATGCGCTCCCCAGGGCAGGGGCGGGGTCGGAGCCGCGCGCACTGGCCGCCGAGACTTGTAGTCCCTCGCCCCGCACTGGAGGGCGGGGCGCGCGGGAAGCTGTGCATTATGGGAAAAGCAGTTCACCGCATGGAGTACGGCGTTCCGCAAGGAACTCTAGGTTCATCCGTCCAGGAACATCTCTTATTCCGCCCGCCAGAGCTGGAGATTCGCCCCGGTGGAACACTAGGCGGATAGTTTTTCCCGGGCGAGTGCCGAATCATTCTGACCTCACCTCCAGCCTTGACCCCGGAAGCAATGCGGCCAACGGCGGAAGCGCGCGACGCGGTGCATTGTGGGAGGCGTAGTCCGACCTCCAGGGCGCTTCTTCGTCTCGGCCCCGGGACTGACTGACTGACTGACAGGCTCTGGTGGCTGCGGGGACTGCCGGCGGGCGGGTGGACGGCGCGGGGGCCGTCGGGGAGCGTCCCCAGGAGAGCGAGCGAGGCTAGGAGAGGCCCGGCTCCACTCGGGGCGGGGCGAGACGCCGACGCCCGGCCGGTGGGGGGCGTAGGGGTCCGGGCGAGCGCCGAGGCCTCGCCCGTCGGTGGGGTGTCCCGGGGTGTCCCGGGGTCCCGAGGCCCGGACCCGGGGGTGAGGCCGGGCCCCGAGGCGGAGCCCGAGGCCGGGGTCTCGGCCGAGGCCCTCCGAGCTTTCCGGGCCAGGGCGGCGGCCGAGGCTCGAGGCCGGGGCCGTCGGCGGGCCGGGGCCGCAGCGATGCCGGGCTTCACGTGCTGCGTGCCCGGCTGCTACAACAACTCGCACCGGGACAAGGCGCTGCACTTCTACACCTTCCCCAAGGACGCGGAGCTGCGGCGCCAGTGGCTCAAGAACGTGTCGCGGGCCGGCGTCAGCGGCTGCTTCTCCACCTTCCAGCCCACGGCCGGCCACCGCCTGTGCAGCGTCCACTTCCAGGGCGGCCGCAAAACCTACACCGTACGCGTCCCCACCATCTTCCCGCTGCGCGGCGTCAACGAGCGCAAGGCCCGGCGGCCTGGGGGCGGCGGGGCGGCAGGGGCGGCCGCCCGACGGAGGCAGCAGCAGCAGCTGCAGCAGCAGCAGCAGCAGCCGGCCCAGCCCCAGCCGCAGCCGCCGGCCGCGCTTCCGGCCCCCTCGCAGGCGTCCCTGGTGTCCGCCTCGGCCGCGGTGCTGCTCACCCTGCAGGCGGCCGTGGAGAGCGGCCCTGCCGCTGCCGCCGCGCCCCCGCAGCCCCCGGCCGGGGACGACGTGAAGCCCATCGACCTGACGGTGCAGGTGGAGTTCGCCTCGGCCGAGGGGGCCCCCGCCCCGGAGCTCGGCGTCCCCGCGGTTCCCGCGGCCGCCTCGGGGCCCAGGCTGGTGGTGGTGGGCGAGGAGGGCTTCCCGGACACGGGCTCGGACCACTCCTATTCTCTGTCCTCGGGCACCACGGAGGAAGAGCTGCTGCGGAAGCTGAATGAGCAGCGAGACATCCTGGCCCTGATGGAGGTGAAGATGAAGGAGATGAAAGGCAGCATCCGCCACCTGCGGCTCACGGAGGCCAAGCTTCGGGAGGAGCTCCGCGAGAAGGACCGGCTGCTGGCCATGGCCGTTATCCGGAAGAAGCACGGCATGTGAGGAAGGCTCTCGCGTCCTGCCTGCCCCCTGTACTGGACTCCCGAGTCACGGCCCGCCTGCCGGGGTAGGGCTCGCCCCTGCCAGCGACACCCTTGGACTCCTGGATGGGACCCACCCTCTCCCCCTTGCTGTGCAGTTGGACTCCTGGCCTGGCATCCACCACCCTTGACTGCAGACAGAATGAGCTCGGGCGCCTCGCTTGTTGCCTCTTATCCTGACTCTGACATTGCTGTACTTGACCCAGACACCTTCTTGAGGCAGGGGCCTGGGGCGGTCGGGGCCCCGCGGTTCTGTGCATTTGTCATACCACCTGGTATGATCAGGACTTGTGATGACCATGGGATTTAAAGTGAGCATTGGAGCCCATCCTTAGAGCCGTGGGCGGGGAGGCGGGCTCCGGGAAGCCTGTGTGGGGAACTTGACTTTGGAGTTGTCAGAGACGTCCCTTCCTGTGTAGTGATAAAGGCAGAGTTGGGACCCAGGTCCCGAGAAGCATCTAATACTTATTCCCCCTTCCTCTTGTCCCTCCACCCTTCCGTTTTTCCTTTTCCTATCCCAATTTTGAACTGTGATCCCAGTAGGGGGATGTGATGATCTGGAGTCAGATCTATTAAGTTTTTCCTGGGTGGTGTGAGCAGGATATTCCCCTCTCTGTCTCTTGTCTGGCAGTTTGTCTTTGAGGGGGAACTGGGTAACCTTTCTGAGGTAGACCCAATTTGCCAGGGACTTGCGTTTTTTTTTTTAAACAAACCAAAAAAAAAACCATCCTGGTGATATGTTTGCTACTGGTTACAAAAAATTATATTTTCTGTACAATTAGACTAAAGTTTTCACTGTGTCCTGTTTGGCAAAGCAAATTAAAATGTAAGGTTTTTATTTGGTTTTGGGGGTTCTTATTTTCAAAGAAAGATGAGTCTGTCTACCAAAGTCACTAAACTAAGGCCCTAAATATTACCTAGAGGTGCCAAAGGTCTTCTGGGAGGGTTGGTGGCTTTGGGAACAGAATTCCTATTAGATTTTGGGGGATTTCAGACCAGAGCTCCACTAGGGAGAGGGAAAAGTATCTTGGTAAAAGTTAGGAAGGAAAGAATGCTTGCCATAAAGCTCCTGCTCTGACACTAGGTGTTTGACCACAAGCAAGTTACTTCCCCTCTGAGCCTCAGTTTAGCAATATTTGCACAAGGTTGTGAGGAAAGTGGTTTGTAAACCATAAAGTGCTACAAAAATGTTAGTTATTCTTAGGTGATTTATCCAGCTAATCAATAGTCAGTGCTGTGACTTCTTTTACTGGTTGGGATCCTAAACATGGTTTACCCTCAGAACTTTTGGCTTTGCTCATTCAGAGAGATCAGAGTCTCTTCTGTGAGGAAGGTACCCTCTAAGTTGAGCCCTTAACAGGTTTATGGGCTGTTCAGACAATCTCCCTGTGTTCTTCCTATAGCAGAGAAGAACCTGGAGTCCACATGTAGGCTTGGATCTGAAAGGGCTTTGAATTGAGCTTTTGGCTCTCTGTTCAATGAGAAACTCCTGGGGCAGTTTATAAAGGCTTAAAGATTTTATTCCAACCCTTTATGACAGGTTGGTGGTCCTGATCTTAGCTCTAGAGCTTTCCCTGTCTGAGAGTGAAAAGGCCTTGATTTGAATACTCCCTGTAGTCCTGTGTGGGAGGTGTAAAGTACAAGTATTAACCCATTTAACTGAGGAGAAAACTGACCTCATCACACATTTATAATCACACACTTAGTGTTAGAGCTGGAATTTGTACTGGATTTGCATTTAGTAGGATGAGGTTCATCTTTTGGGGGTGAGGGTATTCTTTTAGCAATTCCTTGCATTTCTATAAAACTTTGTTTCCAAAATGTTGTCACATCTTTTTATCCCCTTTGATCCTCACCAAATTTGAGGTAGCCCTTCTGAATGTGTGTCCCACGTCTCCTATTTTTATTCTTGGTAAGCAAAAACTTACAGGAAACCAAGAATGCTTTCCCTCATTTCTAATCTTAAAAGTAGAAATCAATACTGTGAAAGTCACAGTTGAGTGAGGGTTAAATCTTTTTTTTTTGGATCCTGCTTATTTTAACTTTTAAAATATAAATATGAACCTCTGTAAAATGAAGGGCATGATGTCAGGTATAGTGAAAAAAGCACTGGATTTGGAGAGAAGTAACCTGGGTTGAAATTGAGGCAGTGTGCTGTAGAACAGTAGGGTCAAGCTCAAGTAGAAACACCCCCTAATCTGTATAGAAGGATCTCTAGAGACCACAGCTTTACTTAGAAAACCACATATGAACTTTATCTATGTGTTAGTGTATTTTTATTAAGTATTTCCCAGTTATATTTTAATCTGGCCCCTGCTGCCTGATTGTGTGTTTGAGACTTCTGTTGTGGAGGATGTAGCTTTGAATCCTGGCCATCCTAGCTATCTGTGTGACCTGGGGCAAATCGGTTCGCCTCTTGTGGTCTCAGTTCTCTCATCTAAAAGGAGCGTGATGAGCTAACTGACCTCCAAGGGCTAATCAACAGTCAGTGCTGTGACTTCTTTTACTGGTTGGGATCCTAAACGTTGTTTATTCTCAGAACTCTTGGCTTTGCTCATTCAATAGAGATCAGAGTCTTCTGTGAGGAGGTACCCTCTAAGTTGAGCCCTTAACAGGTTTATTGGCTGTTCAGACAATCTCCCTGTGTTCTTCCTATAGCAGAGAAGAGCCTGGAATCCACATGTAGGCCTGAATCTGAAAGGGCCTGTAGAATGGCCTGAAGGGATCTGTAGAATGTGTCCAGCCTTCGGTGCTTGGAATATTGGGTGGTGCAGTGAGGGATGGAATGGAAGCCTGTATGAAGGACTCTTGGGCTGATGGCTACTCTAAAACCTTGTCTTAGGTTCTTTTTGTCTCTTTGCCTTTCATCATCCTAGCTCTTTCAATTCTAGTTGGGAAACCTGTTTATGGATCATATGTGCACATACACATAGCCAAGCAGTGACTCACTGGAAGAAGAGAGTGCGTGGTAATTCAGGATCTTCTTGCCATTTGGTTTGATAGGCTGAATTCCAGTATTTTGGTTTTCTTGTATTTTTTAACAAAAGGCTTGTGCCCCTTTCCCTATTATAGGTCTGTCCATGGCTTTGGGATCCCAGCCTGGAGAGAACATTAGAGGTCTCTAAGCAGAATCTGGATTGTCTGCCCAGGATGTAGAGCAGAGCAGACCTCTGAGGTCCCTTCTGTATCTTAAAAGGTGGCAGCACATCCCATTGTATGATGTCTCCACTCTGTGTTGTAGGGCTTTGGCCTCATCTTCCAGATTAATCTCACAGAGGGACCTTTCCATCTATTCTAAGACTAGCTGACCTTTGCCTTTTTGTGGTGAACAAAAGACGGGAGATGAGGGGAAAAGAGTCAGGGTAGGAAGTGGACACAGGCAATTAGTCCTCGTTTGACACATTTTATTTTGTTCTGCTGTGGGTTGTGAGGCTTCTCCTCTCAACATCTCATTTCCCACCCCCATGAATAAGCAGGAATTGCTGCTGGTGTTTTCTGTTCAAACTAAGTATCTAAATGTTACAAGCTTGTCCTCTCCACCTTTGCTCCTTCGATTGGTTTTAGGACTCCCTTTGCCTACTGACTTTGTGTAGGTCCATGAGATACTTCTGCTGTAAAGGTGGCTTTGGGGGCTATTTTACCCTCAGTAGCTCCTCATGATGGGTCAGGTTGAGCAGAAGGAAATGTGTGAAAGCAGAGCACAACACAATATCATCTTGCTCCAGATCTAGCTCTTTGCAGTAAAAATATCGCCTTTCTTTCTAGTTGTTTTCAAGTCTAACATTCTGGGTTCCAGTATTCATGTTCCAAGGTACCTTCCAATTCTGATACTCTGTGACTATGAAAAACTTTGGCACCCCATCTTCCTGGAGGGGAGAAGTGCCCAGGGATGGACTGAATGAGCCTCTGCTATTCCTTACCCTCCACAGACTGATCAATGTCTTTGCCCATTTTTGTTCTTGTTAGCTTTGCTTTTGCCAGCAGCCCTTTTCTCTGACTAGTAGAGGGAAGAAAACTGAGCTTAGGACCCAAGAGCTCCTAGTAGCCAGCTGTCTAGTGCCACAGAATCGTGGGCTCTCTGATGTCCTCCTCTCCTGAAATTTGCAGAAGAAAGGAATTGTATGGGGAATGGAAAAGACTAGAAGATTCTTAGTCCAGTCTGTATATATACCCTTGAATGGTTTTGATTAGCCTGCTCTCCTACACCAGTCAGGAAAATTCTGGATAAGACTACTCCTTGTTCTTTTGAATCAAGAGAAGGAGATTAACCACACAGCTGTTAACCTTAATATAGCTGTGATGACCTCAAGACCTAGCTACATGGACATTGATGTTACCAAGGGAAAGTTAGGAGGCAGTTAGGTAAAGTAGAAAGCACACTGGCCTCAGAATAGGGAGACCTGGGATTTTTCCACTTTCTGCTCTGTCTTGAGTGACCTTGAGCAAATTCTCCATTCCCTCTGAGCTTGTTTCCTCACCTGTAATAACACTTGAATTACTGTATTTACCTCACAGAGTTTTGGGGAAAGCATTTGTAAACTTTGGAGTGATTTATGAATGTGTGCTATTGTATGTAACATTAGGAATTTAGATCAGATTATCTCTGAGGTACATTCTAGCACTAAAAATGACTGATTCTCCGAAGGGAAATGGGAGGAATTCTCTTCTTTTCCTATTATCTCAGGAGAAGAGGCTGTCCTTTGCATTCTTTCTGTTTTACTAGGATGGAGAATTCTTTTTACTAAGAACTAACATTATATATGCGTTATTAGTCCCTCCCTTTGGGTATCTGTAAGCTTATCTCCTTTCCTATTCAAGATTATAGGGAAACTCCCTAAATCTGTTTGGTTACACTAGTTTACAAAAGTGAAAAAGGCCCTGTATACTTTTTAGGAAGTGGTGATCATCTGACTTCACTTATTTCCAGTTTACAAACTACCCTAACTTACCTAACTCTCCTTACTTAACTGGAAGAGCAGAATCTCCTAGTAAATTATTATTTCATTCTCCTAATGCAGGGACTCTTTACCTTTTTTGTGATGGGCCACTTTGGCAGTCTGGCGAAGTCTGTGGACACCTTTTCTAAATAACTTTTAAAAATAATAACTGAAAGAAATGCTAAATTTCATTTAGAGATTAGTGAAAATAGATTGGTTTTTTGTTTCCCTACATAAGTCATGGACTCCCTGAAATCTCTGCATGGGTCCCAGGATGCTGTCCTAGAAAACTCAGTTATCCTCATCAGTTGCCAGGCAGTTAGGTGACAGTGGGTAGAGCCTGGAGTCGGGAAGACCCAAGTTCAAATTTGACTTGAGGGGCTAGCTGTATGGCTCAGTTTCCTAAACTGTAAAATTTGAATAATAATAGCCCCTCTCCCCAGGGTTTGTGTACAGGTCCACCGAGATGACTTAAAGTGCTTGGCATGGTGCCATAGTAGGTGTTACATAAATGTTTATTCCCTCCCCCTTCCTCTTTCCCAAGGAAGCCGGTTCCCTTCTAAGAGCAGCCCTAATTGTTAGAAAGTTTGCGTTTGCCAGGCAAGTGTGCCTCGGGAACTCGCAGTTTTTGTTCTAGCCCTCCCTTCAGGAGCCATGCATACAAGAAGATGTGACTCCAGCGGAGGAATCAGGATCTGCCCCCGCCTTCTGCCCCAGGCGTTCTCTTCTCAAGGTCTTTGCCCACTCAGGCCACCCTCCTTTGTGCGCTCCCCCAAACCCTCCAGCGCTAAACACAATTCCCGGTGGGCTTGGAATATCGAGGATTTGAATGGGTTGGAAGGGATGTTTACTGCCTGGATGACCCTCTCAGGGCTCAGTTTCCTCCTCTGTAAAATGGGGCGACCTGAAAGGACTCATCTAACATGAAAGGGCTAGAATTTGGATTTCCCCCGCAGAGACTGGGTCCCGGGGGGTTTCTTCCACGACGGGGTGCCAGGGCTGGGGAGTTCTCAAGTTCTCTGAGAGGTTAAGAGTTTGGATTAGATTCCTGGAAGGCGCCAAGGCAGAAAGTTCCCGAGGTCCTCCGCTAGCCCACAATGCTCAGGGGTGGGCCCAGGCCCCATCTCTTCCGGCTCCCTCTCCACTTCCCCTGGGCTGGGAGAGTGCGTTCGGGCCGCGCCACGGGGCATGCCGGGAGTTGTAGTTCTGCTGCTGCAGCTTTTGGCTCAAGTCTAGCGCGCCCGCACTGCATTTCCCAGAGTGCAGCGGGCTCGGGGCGGGAGAGGGAAGGTGGGTGGGGGGGGGACAGTCGGTCCGGGACCGCGCTCGGTTGCCGCCACCGCCGCTGCCATCGTGCCAGCCAGTCGGGTGAGTGAGTGCATCGCGTTGTTAGCCCGCGCGGGGTTGGGCCCCGAGGTACCGCTCGCTTTTTCTCGCCGGGGCGGGTGCAGGCCCGCCCCGGCGCTAGTTCGAGACCTGTGTCCGGGGCTGGCCGGGCCTGGCGGGGCCCCCGCCCTCCTCGTGTTCCGGGGCCCGGCTGGACGCTCGCTTCAGACTCCGAGGCTGCCGGGGAGACCTGGCCGCTGCGGCCGGGGAGGGGCCTAGGTCCCAGGGGCCGGGGGTGGGTTGTGGGGAGAAGGAAAAAAGTCATGCGGCCAGGGCGGGGGCGGCGGGGATCCGAGGGCTGGAAAGGGGGCCCTGGGGAGACCCGGCCTAAGGTCCCATCTTCCTTCTGAGCGAGCCCAGTCCTTCCTCGGCCTGCCCCCTGGTGCAGTCTGGGCGCACGCCGCTCCCACCAGGCCTGCCGGGGTGGGGGTGGGGCCAGGGGCTCGGGCTGGGGGCTTCCCTTTCATCCTGTCTCTGGTCGTGTGTGTGTGTTTGCAGGCTATGGACTAGGAGCCCAGTATTAACTATAGCACTTAAGAGCCGTAAGAGACCACCTCCTAATAATAGGAAACCATCTTCTAATTCAGTCCCCTCGTTTTACAGATGAGGAAACTGAGGCCCACAGAAGCAGACTTGACCCAAGGTCACAGAGGTCAGAGCTGAGACTCAAGCCCAACTTCTCAGACTCCAAAATTTAATGGAGAAGCAGAGCCAAGATTAGAACCCGGGTTCTAGGGCAGTTTCATAGACTGTAGAGCTGGAAGGAGCTTCAGACATCTTCTAGGCCAACTCCCTAATTTTATAGACCCTGGAGAGGTGAAGTCATACAGTTTAGGGTGCAGAGCTGGGATTTGAGGGTGGATCATAGTAATTAAACCTGGAAGGCACTTTGGAGATCATCTAGAGACCCCTCTCATTTTACAGTCAGAAACCCAGTCTGATAAAGAGACTTTTCCAAGGTTGGTTAGTAGCAGGGTAGGACTAGGACCTAGATCTCCTGAGTCGTGATCAAGCTTTCCAGAACTCAGATGCTAGATGCTTATCTTTCCCCTGCAGTCTGCTTTTCCCTCTGATTTCACTATTCCTGCCTGTAATATTACTATTTAGCCAGCATCCCATTTTTAAAAAAAAACTTTGCCAGTATCATCGTTTTTTCATTTTCAAATAAGATCCCTGGAGCCTGTCTAGCATAGTGCCTTGCCCATTGTTAACTGTTGTTGTTCAGTGGTTTCAGTCTTGTACAGCTCGTTGTGACCCCTTTTCAGGATTTTTTGGAAGATACTACACTGGTTTGCCATTTCCTTCTCCAGTTCATTTGATAGATAAGGAAACTGAGGCAAACAAGGTGAAATGACTTGTCCAGGGTCACATAGCTAGTAAGTGTCTGAGTTCAGATTTGAACTCAGATTGAACTGGATCGTTGACTCTAACCCTCACTAATTCTGTCCATTAAGGTCTTAAATGCAGAACCCTGTTCCCAGTTGGTATTTATCTGGTTTATGGGGAGAAACGTAGTAACTGTGAAGGCATATGGAGATCACACTCTAGTGATCTTTTGCAACCCTTTCTCCACTGTGACCTGATGGATGAATTGTAGCCATGGTTTCCCAAACTACCTTGGGCTTACTAGTTGGTGACTGAGTTTCAATACTTAATTCTTCTAAAGTTTGCCAAGCTTTTTCTGATATGACCCACTAGGGCACCTGGACTGTTCACCTCTTTCTTCATAGTAGCCCTGAGTTCTGTAGTAAAGGGGTCCTATGAGGCAATTTGGTTCAGCTAAAACTAGGAGGTAATAATAATAATAGGCACTCAGATATTTGACTCCTTTAATTTCATTAGTATCTCTTATGTTGCTTTAGAATCCTCTAATGGAGCTTCTTATGTAGCCTTAGATACTAGGGTAGTTTCTGTACTTAATTTGGAAAAAAAAAAAAAACAAAACAAAACTTCCATAGTGTAGGAAGAAGAATACTGTATTTAAAAGTAGAGGACTTGTGTTCCAATCCTGGCGCTGCTACTTAACTATCTGTGTGACTGGCTTTGGGCAAATCAGTTCTGGAACTCAGTTTTCTCATTTACAAAATGAGTTTATATGCATAGTCCCTTATAACTCTAAATCTGTTATACCATAAGTTCCTTATACACAGGGCCAGTAGGTCACTGTTTCCCAAGGATTGGTCAGATTTGTTACTCTGGGCATGGGAGAGTGTCCTTATTTACAAGATTACCTTGAAGAACTAGGCCTGGCCACCCTTGCTCATCATCACTCTTGATGTGGTAACTGACTTCAGTCATTGCCGCCTTATCCTTTGTTGTATGATTCTGTTTACCATTACAAAATCTACTTATTTCTACTTCTTATAGTGTAATGACTCCTCTGGCATAGATTGGAGTTGATCTGATTGAAATTAATACCACCCCTAAAAAGATAAGCACTTAATGGAAAGCCTTTTGTGTTGCTACTACAGACTAGGTCAGCCTAGAGGAAAGAATTGGTTGTGTAGAGCTGATTCCACTTGGCTCATTATGTATGACTAAGTCATTCCACTTTTCTGCCTCAGTTTAATTCTTCTACTAAATAAGAATGGCCATAGGAAGGCTGTTTTATCTGAGGAGACAGTGTGAAGTGCTGTGAATTCTGTAGAAGAATGTTTCCATCAGTTTTTGTTTTGTGTATAATTTTTCCTTGGTATCAGTCCCAGCCAGTACAGTTTTACCGTAGTTGCAATGATTTTTTTTCCCTCCTATCACCTTGAAGAACTGTCTAAAATTCAGAGCTGTCAGAAAGGCCGAAAAGACTTGGATTGTTTCTGTTTAAGTTTGACTTGGGGGTGTATTATCTATCTAATCAATATTTAAGTCCAGGAGACTGAGAAAGGAAACTATTAGAAGTTCAGTGGGAACTTCTTTTATCCCTAACTTCTCAATTCCCCCTTTTCTAAACAAGACAGTAAGTTAAGCGCATTCTCTGGGCTAGGGAGGCAATATCAGCCAATTCTGCTTGTTTTCCAAAGAGGCTAACACATGTTGCCATGCAAACAGCCATTGAGGAGTCTCGTGTAAGAGACTCTGGACATAGGACTTCTGTCCACATATGGGTTTCTGAAATTAGAAGATGGCAGGAGTAAGTGTTCCCAGGATCCATTGGTGCTGAAAGCAGTTTTCTCAGACCCATGCGAAATCATCCCCTTTGGGATATGATATATATGACATAGGACCTTCTTATGAGTCCATTGTTTATTTTTGCTTTCCACTTAAAGGTAGACTTTCTTCTCAGTGTTTCATCAGATGAAATGTTTTTTGGTTACTAAGCCTCTTCATGGATTGGTTATTGAGGCTTTCTAGCCCCAGTAAGGTAGTGGTCATAGCTCACACTGTTAACACTTGGAACATTTGCTCAGCACTTTACATATGCTAGATGATTCGATCCTCACAGCAGTCCTGGGAGGGAGATGCTATTATTATCCTCATTTTACAGATGAGGAAACTGAGGCACAGAAGTGACTTGCCCAGTATCATATAGCTAGTCAGTGTCCAAGGCAGAATTTGAACTCGGGTCTTCCTGACTCCATGTGCTATACCACCCGTATTTTATCTGCTACCCAACCTAGCCATCTAGAATATTTGGACATCCACAGAGCAATTTTCTTGGTCTCAACCTGTCAGGAATAAACCAGAGAGTGTGGTGCAGTGAAAAGTAAACAAGATTTGGAGTCAGAGGACCTGGGTTGGAATTCCTTCTCTGCTTCTTGGCCTGTGACTTGGGGCAGAATCTCTTCTGCTCTTTCGGCTTTGTATCTGTAGGATGACAGTTGGATTAGGTCAGGACGTCTTAATTTTTGTGTGTGCCCTGAATGCCTTTAGATCCCTTCTCACATAGTGCTTCAAAATATATCAAATAAAACACACAGGGTTATTTTAAAGAAGACCAAATTAAATTGAAATAAAATTATCAGAATGTTTTTTAGAAGTTCATGAACTCTCGGTTAAGAACTGTGAGAGTAGATGGCCCTTCAGCTCCTAGTTCTGTGATCCTCTGATATCTAAATTCCAGGACCTCTAAATTTCATAACAATGACCACGTGATTTTATTCAGGCTTTGGGATAGAGTAAGTTAAAATTCCCTGTCAAGCATGTAGGAATTGGAGTCTCAAATCTAGTGTTCCCTGGCAATCCTTTGTGGCTCAGATGTGTAGAGCAGCTTCTTTTACCATGAGGTGAGCTAGGTGGTTCAGTGGACAGAGTACTGGGCCTGGAGTTAAGAAGACCTGAGTGCAGATCCTGTCTCAAGTGCCCATTATCTGGGTGACCCTGGCAAGTTACCTCAGCTGTAAAATGGGGGTAGTAATAATAATGGTAGCACTCACTTCTCAGGGTCGTGAGGATCCAGCGACATAGCACAGTGCCTGGCATATAGTAGGCACTTAATAAATGCTTATTCCCTTCCTCTTTTTACCACTGTGCTTTCTTCCCAGCAAGGCAGGAAGTCCTCCCCAAATGGCCTTTCCCAGCTGTCAGCTGGAAGGATGGCACTCCGTGAGTGTTTGGTGGTCAGTTTTGGTCCCATTGGTACGGGAATGGGTTGAAGATCGATGCTAGCCCCAGGTTTTCTCTCAGGGGAAGAATGCTGCAAGTTGGTGTGTATGGAATCAAGCTAAGAAAAGTCCTTAGGATCCATTCTTTTCAGCTTATGTAGGAGAGAGAAGTGTTCTTATTTCTTTTCTGTTTTTGTTCTCTGATAGAAAAGAAATTAAATTGAGGCTGACCTGTCCAGGTTAAAAATGAGTGTAGGAAAGATAGCCTGACAGTAGTGGAAGAAGCCAGTCTGGATCTTTGTGCTTACTGTACCACTGACTCATTGTGTGACTCTGGCAAGGATCTTAGTGTTTCTGACCCTGTTTCAATTGGTCTGGGTGATCCTTCTAGCCCCTTTTACCTTCAGGATTCTCTTGATTCTAAGCCTAGGAGGGTAGGAGGACTAGGCTTGAGATTCTGTTTTTGGTCTGATCAACAAGCATTTAGTAAGTGCCAGGTGCCATGCTGAGTCCTGGGGCTACCTCACGTTGGCTATATGGAGGCCTGAGGTTGGAGAACTAAGAAGTGGGCTGTAATCCTCAGTCATTTTAAATTGCTATAATTATTAGAAAGTCAAGACATTTTCATCTCTCTTTTTTCTGGTTTATTAGGTTTAGACATCCACTTTCAAATTTGCAACTGTTTGTTTTTTTTCTCCACTGCTTTCTCATTGTTAACTAGAAAAGTTAGCTTTTTGCCCTGCTCTTTTGTCCTTTCATCTCTTTCTCTTCCTATTCTGGACTAATCTTGGGTTTTGCTATTTCTATCTTTCTTAATATCCACTTTCAGTGGATACACCTTCAGTGTTTCCCCAAGTGCTATTTGTTACTGAGCAGGAATTGCAGGCTGGCTAGCTCCATTGATTAGTAGGGTATTCTTTGACCTAGTGCAGTGGGGAAAACCCTACTTTATAGACAAATACTAAGCCTCACCCCTTCAGGAATCGAACTCATAGCTTCATATGTGGCCTACTGAGTCGCGCTCCTGCTGTAATTGTGGTTTCTGTAGGTAATGTGAAAGGAGAAGAAATGAGTGTTGAAAAAAGCAGATGCCTTCTGTAGCCTTAGATTGAGTGAAGATTAAGACTGAGTAGCCAGATCATTAACTTGGATTCCATGGATATCCAAAAATACATGAATTATATCCATGGATTTATTTCAGGGACTCTGTGAACTTGTGTGGGTTGAAAAAAAAAAGCTGCATCTTTATTTTCACACAGCTCTAACTGAAATTAATCTGAGTTAATCTAAGCATTAATCTGAGCAGAGATACATGACCCAAAAAAGAGTAAGACTTTCTGGTTTGGAAATTCTGGTTCTAGATATATGCAGACCAAGTAGAATCAGGAGCTTGACCTTAGCTTTGGGCAGTCAAGATTCTTTTTTATGTTTGGTGAGTTGAACAAGAGTTAAACTTGGAATTTCTGTTGTCTCTTTTTTCCCTACAAAATTTCAGAGGGCCCTGGATTACCTATTTTATCTATTTTGGAAGGATCGGCAGCTTGGTCTAGTAGCAAGGACATCAGTAGAATAACAGGGCTCAGCTGCATTTCCCAGAAAGGCTGCTAGCTACCTGTGTGACTTTGGGCAAGTCACTCCTGCTCTTTGGGCCTCAGTTTCCAAACCCTTAAAATGAAGGAGTTGGACAAGGTGATCACAAAGGTTTCTTCCAGCTCTAGAACCTCTGCCCTGAGGTTATTGAGCCCCCAAACCATACCTGAGCTAGAATTCTTGCCATAACAAGGGGTCATCTAGTCTTTGAAGGAAGAACTCCAATGCTGGGAGCTCAGCCTGTTTACTGTGGGGCAGCCTCACTGTAAAACTTGCCTCAGTAATTCTCATGTTCCTGGCGGCCAGTAGAGGCAGTTTTTGAGGATGCAACATATGGACTGCTTGTCCATGAAACAAATTATTTTTGACTGTCCCTTTTTAAAAAATCATTCCTGTGGATTTTGTTTTTACATCACCTATATTTAACCACACTGTATGGGAAGACTGATCACAAAATAACCCCAGCTCAGCTTCCCTCTAACCCCAGAACTACTTCTGAACTACCTTCCTTCACCGTCACTCATCAGGTGACCTGGGGATACAGACTTGACCAGCCTCAGCACAGGAGAGGTAGAGGTTTACATATAAGCATTTTATTCTAAAACCAAACAAATGTGATTTTTGATTATGTATGTTGTCTCGTACCCTTTGGTATGCACCACTGGGACTCATTCTAGCTTCCTTTCCATATTGTAATGGCTTCTAGGTGGTACAGTGGGTAGAGTGCCAGGCCTGGAGTCAGAGTCTCATCTTTCGGAGTTTAAATCTGGCCTTGGGCACTTTTACTAGCCGAGTGACCCTGGACAAGTCACTTCACCCTATCTCAGGTTCCTTAACTGTAAAATGAGCTGGAGAAGGAAATGGCAAATCACTCCATTCTCTTTGCTCAAAAAACCCAGAAGGGGTCACCAAGAGTTAGACAGTACTGCAAATGTATAAACAACAACAATAGTTGAAGCCAGGCCCAGCGAGAGACAGGACCAGCTCATAGCAGTGCAATGAACCCAGCTGTTACAAAGTTGCAGGTTATACATACATGTTTGTTTTATACTTTCTGGTGTAATTCCTAGGACCAGTATCTTGTCTAATATGGAATAAAATGTAGCTCCCTGAATGAGCTTGCACTCCCCATTGTGGGGAGGAAACCCTGCTTGGTCCCAGTTCAACTTGTGGTGGAAGCTCCACGGAAATACCCAGACTTTGGGATTGTGTCACTCACCCCAGCCCATCAGCAACGTGAACAGAGCTGGGTGTCATAAAACAGCAGAGGCTGCAGACTGGACTCCTTGGACACTCTATTGAAGTGAGATATGAGAATCTCTGTAATTCCCCATTTCTTGATCTGAGCTTTCAATTTCTCATGTCTTTTCACTGGAGTAGCTCTGTGGGCCTTGCGGATATCACCTCAGTAATTCTCAGATTCTGGAAAAATCTGCCAACAATCAAAACAAGAATAGAGAGAATTGCTATATGAGGTCACACATGAGGTGGTGAACATCCTGTCTCTGGCTGGATGACCTTCTGTAAGGGACGTTGTACAGAGAAGAAATGTCAGATTCTCAAGTGGCAAAGCCTGCCGAACTCTCAAGTGCATGCACTGGAGCTCGATTAAAATGTGATTGGGGAATATTTAACGAAATAAAGAAAAATGCAACCTAGGTAATGTTAACGTATGGTTTTCTAAGTCAGTATATGGCCCGTACTTTGACACCCCTGGTATAGGGAATTCCTGTGTTGGTTGGGAAAGTAGGCTAGACCTCCAGGGACTCTTTCAACTCTTAAGATTGTGTTCTGTGTTGAGTCTTTGTACATTAGCAGTATAGACTGTCCATCCTTGTACCCCACTCTCAACCGGGAACCACCAAAACAAGTTCAAATCCGTAGGGTTCTGCTAGGATCTAATCTGGGAGTTCTTCCTCATTCTTAAGGGTTGAGTTGAGTGCTTTGCCAGGTGCTAGGAAAATATAAACTTAAGAGAAAGTATGCATGGGAGTCCATTCATTGTTCCTTGATATTTCTGTTATCTTGGCCAAGGCGCTTTAGTTCTTTAGGCCCCAGCTTCCTTGTCTGTAATGTAATGGTGCTGGACTAGATAATCTCAAATGGCCTGTTCCATCTATAAATCTATATGTAATCCTATGAAATAAGTAATATAATGCATAAGTACTTAGGAAAGGTACAAAGGATTGTATGAAATCTGAGGGGGAGACAAGTAAGTGAAATTATTGTAAGAGTGTAAATATTTAGAATAATTGGAAAGCATCTTGTTGTTGAGTCATTTCAGTCATGTGTGACTGTGACCCCATTTAGTATTTTTCTGGCAAAAACACTGGAGGGGTTTGCCATTTCTTTCTCCAACTTATTTGACAGATGAGGAAACTGAGGCAAACAGGGTTAAGTGACTTGTCCAAGGTCACATAGCTGGTGTCTGGGGCTGTATTTGACCTCAGGTCCTTCCTGACTCCAGGCCTGGTGCTCTATCAATTTTGCCATCTAGCTTAGGACCTTAGAGATCATTATTTGTTTTCAGTTTTCTACAGTCAAAATTCAGCTCAGGACTGATATACACCAGGCCTGCTTCTTTTTAAAATTATTTTATTTGTTTTCAGTTTTCTACAAGCAGTTCCATATATCTTAGATTTTTTTTCCCCTTACCTCTCTCCCTCCCCCAATGGCAGTCTTATATAGATCCTATACATACATTCTTATTAAGTACATTTTCACCTTAGTCATGCTGCATAGAAGAATTAAAATGAATGGGAGAAACCATAAAACAAACCAAAACATAACCCAAGAGAAAATGGTCTGCTTCATTCTGCAATCCAGTTGCATAGTTCTTTCTCTGGATATGGAAGGCATTTTGCCTCAAGAGTCCTTTGGGAATTTTTTTAGGTTCTTGCATTGCTGTGAAGGACTAAGTCTTCCAGCAAAATTCCTCCCGTACTGTGGTTGTTGCTGTGTATAAAGTCCCCCTGGTTCTTCTCCTTTCACTCAGCATCTGTTCATATAAGTCCTTCCAGGTCCTCTGAAGTCCCTGTTCATCATTTTTTTTTTAATTTATTTATTTTCAGTGTTCTACAATCACAACCATATAACTTAGATTTTTTTTCCCTCCCTCCTCCTCCTTCTGCCCTCCCTCCCTGAGATGGCATACAATTTTATATAGGTTTTACACATACATTTCTAAAGTCCTTGCATTGCAATGAAGTTCTAAGTCTACCAGAAAAAATCCTCGCATAATGTTGTTGTTGCTATGTACAAAGTTCTCCCGGTTCTGCTCCTTTTGCTCAGCATCAGATCAAATAAGTCTTTCCAGGCCTCTCTGAAGTCCTCCTGTTCATCATTTCTTACAGCACAATAGTATTCCATTACATTCATATGCCATAATTTATTCTGCCATTTCCCAATTAATGGGCATCCCCCTCGATTTTCAGTTTTTGTCCACTACAAAGATTGCCACTAGAAATAATTTGGACATGTGGAACCCTTTCCCATTTTTATGATCTCTTTGGGATACAGTCCTAGAAGCAACATTCCTGGGTCAAAGAGTATGCACATTTTTGTAGCCCTTTGGGCATAGTTCCAAATTGCTTTCCAGAATGGTTGGATCAGCTAGCTTACAGCTCCACCAACAATGAATGTGTTCCAGCTTTCCCACATCTTCTCCAACATTTGTCATCTTCCTGTTTGTCATGTTAGCCAATCTGATAGGTGTGATGTGGTATCTCAGAGTTGTTTTGATTTGCATCTCTCTAATCAATCGTGATTTAGAGCATTTTTTCATATGACTATAGATATCTTTAATTTCTTCATCTGAAAACTTCCTGTTCGTATCCTTTGACCATTTATCAATTGGGGCACCTGTTCATCATTTCTTAAAGCACAATAATGTTCCATTACATTCATATACCACAGCTTGTTCAGCCATTCCCCAAATGATGGGTATCCCCTTGATTTCCAGTTCTTGGCCACCACAAAGAGAGCTGCTATAAGTATTTTACACCACTTTTCCCACTCACAACCCCTTCAATGCTTTGAAACCCCATATAGCGTGGAGACCTACAGTTTAGGAAGCGCTGGAGTACACCATACTACTTGTGACAAAGGCCACTGTAGATGTCTAGCATTAACACTTCTCCACCTTTCGAATTTCAGTGTTCTATAATAGAGCTAGGAATATTGCTCAAAATAGGCTTTTAAAAAATTGGTTGGTGATCAGTTGTCATTCAGTCTAGACTACCACATTGCCATCTCTATGAGGTTTATATCAGTTTTTGTGTCTGTTTCTTGTTTTGCTTGTTGGTATTTCTGGAAGTGGGGAAACACCAGCAGTCCTGCAGGAGGAAGCCTGGTGAGCATCAGCCTATTCTGGCAGCTCGATGGATATAATAAGGGCCCCTCTGTCCCAATAGGCAGATTTTTGTTCTCTGACTTAATGGTCACCAAGTCAGTCAGCAAGCATAGAGTTTTTCCTTTTTTTTGAGTGGTGGGATACTAAAGGTATGTGGTGGATTTTGAATGACTCCAAAGACCTGGCATTTCTGTTTTCTTTGGATTTTGGTTTTGGAAAACCTATCTCCTAATTTTGAGTTTTGTTTCTATACGTTCTTAACTGCATTGCTATACTTGGCCTGTAGTCTTACTGAGTTCTGCAGTTTTTGTAGATCCTGCCTATCATCTGGGAAAATGGAACTGGATTGAACGCCTTCCTATTTCTTCCTCTCTCACTGACGATCAGACCAAGGGCTAGATGTGTTTTTTGCTGTGTAATTTGACTAGACTTTGTGACTTTGAAGGTTTTACAATGCAATAAGATCATGTCTTTTAAAGCTTATGCAACAGTTCTCTGGCTGATTGGTTTGGATTTGAGATCTCACCCTATTCTTTGGTTGTTCCTAGGGACGCTTTACAGATTAAACGTATTAATAAGGAAAGCTTCTTTTCCCTCTCCTCTCCACTTCAAGCAGAGAAGGTTACCACTTCATACCGTCTAAGTAAGGGAGCTGAAAACCATTGTGAAAGTTAACCCTCTGTGCTTTCCCACTGAGGAGGTGGACTGTCCTGGGTACCATCAGCAGCATGGGCTCTTCCAGCCTATCTTTTTCATTTGGAAGTTGATCTTCCTTCTTGTCCAATTCATTTATTTTCTTGGAATAATTGCACAGACTTACCCAGACATCTGGATTGATCAGGCCTATTTCTCTCCTCCATAGGTGAGTATTAACAAATAAATGCCTTATCCCTAAAGAGATAAATCCAGGTTTTGCTAACAGAAGCTAAACTTCTGTGATGCTTTTGGAAGATCGTTTAGCCTGAATAAGTGTGGGTTTTCTTTTTTGTCTTGAAATTGTAGAGAACTTTTAAAAAGACCAGGCCCTTTGAAAACATCTGTGGCAGACTCATTCTGTTCACATGCTGCTTGAGGCTATAGACAATTGTATGGCCTTCCTAGAAAAGTTAGAAGCTATAATCCCCATTCTCTATTGATGTAATTGTGCTTTGGTGTCTTATATATACGTATAAAAGTTTTAAATAAGTGTTTTTGTATCTAAACAACTTTATTAACAGTCAGGCAGTGATTAACATTCACATCTATTGTATCACATCATACAAATGTAACTAAACAACTACTACAGTACAATATATATTCCCTACATAATTAAGATTTAAAAAAGAAATCACTGGTTGTTTTTAACCTACATGGGCTGCTTTGGCTGGACACTGGCCCCTTTTTTATAGTGAGCCATTTGCCTCTGGTCCTATTCCCATTACTTGGCACAATAGCTGATAGATTTATTCCTGGACTTTGTTATCTATTGGATTTTTAGACTTTTCTCCACTTCTACAGTTCTTGTTATTCTGTCAACTGTTCTCTGGGATCTTCACTGTCTGAATGTTTCCTTGGTGATTGTAGTTCAGGTGAAGTTAAAAAAGGCTTATTTGGACGTGGTACAGGTGGTACTACACAGCTCCACCTCACAGTGTTGCATTGGCTGAGCTCCAGTTCAGATCCGAACTGTCACGTCACACAACCCAGTGCAGTCTAAAGTGAATGGCTTTTAAATGATCAAGGATTGCCTTTGGATTTTCCTCCACCCTCTTTTCCCAAGTTAGTGCACTTTGAAAGTAGTCCTTCTCTTTGAGATGCTGCTGGTGATTGTCATAGATATTCCTCAGAAGGTCATCTGGTTGTGTTTACCATTTCATGAATATTGGAGGGATGTGGTTATAGCGGTGAGGAGCTGTGCCCCTGGGTAGAGCAGCGTCAGTCTTCTGGGAACCTCCCTCAGTTTAGAGTTCTCAGCAGGAAGGAATTGGAGCAAATGGAGGGGAAGCTGAGTTTTTGACGTGCTTCAGTAGGCAGACTAAGCTAGCGGTGTCAGAATCCAATAGAGACTGATTTCTGCAGCTGCGTATTGACTCAGAAAACCACAAATTAACATCATCTGAGTTGTGTTATATTTTTATTTATTTTGTTAAACATTTCTTAATTATTGTTTAGTCAGATTCAGTCACATTCAGGGAATTTTATAGCCTCAGGTTGGACTCCTGGGGACTAGCTTGTGGAGGGGGAGGGGATAAGCATTTCTGTAGCACCTAGTACAGGAAGGAGAAGCAGGCTTGAAAGGAGCCACAGCAGAGGGGCTTCTGCAGTCCAGAATAGGAGAGGGTTGAGGAGAAGCAGTGCAGGATATGTGCAGAAAGCACAGAATTCAAGTCAGGATACCTGCCATGGAACCCAACGGTGGACTTATTAGTGCGCGTGGAACCTGGAAAATGTGGCTTCCCCTCCCTCAGGAGAGGATGGGGGGGGAAGGAGAGGTAGATTTGAAAGCAGCTGAAAGACATTCCCCCCAACCTCCCATATGTCTGCCCTTTGGGCCTGGGAGGTGTGGCTGCCAGTGCAGGCTGAGCTGTGCCCGCTTTGAATTGGAAGTGCCTCAGTCCATAGTGTTTGCCCAGTGGCTTGCATTTCATTGTAGCTGCCCACGGGTGGCCTGGTACTCAGTGCTGCTACTCAATGTTTTTGAAAGCTGGTCAGATCAGGGGAGAGAGGGCTTGACCTTCAATGGCCTATAGCAATCAACTGAATAAATCTTAAGCCTTTTCCTTCTTCTTAAACAGTCGGTCAGCTAAGACTCACCTTGGGCTAGCTAAAACAAAGCTTACTCAGTCTTGCTTCAGTTTTCTTTCAATGGCAGCTAGTTTTAGACTTCCTAGATATGGGTTTATTAGTCATCTAAGCATGTAGGCTCTATTTTTAGAACAGCCAGCATGGTAAAGTATTTTTATATTGGCTAAAAATAAAACTGTCCTAACTAACCCTCAGCTACTTGGGAAGGAGGTGTGGTTTGAGAACTTGGTTCAGTGGGAAAGCACCTGGAATTGAAGACTCTAGGCTGAAATCTGGACTCTGCTGTTTATTCCCAGTGTGATTTTAAGACAGGTCTCTGTGCCTTAGTTTCTACAACTAAATTGTAAAATAAGGAGGTTGGACTAGATTATCTCTTGATGTTCCTTCTCTATTTAAGTCCCTGTTTGTCTATGTAGAATGCAGCCAGCTCCCTCCTGTGGCCTCTGTAGTGAGCAGCACTACAGTGTATAGGAGAATAACCTTTGCTGTGCTGCACCCTCTGTTCCCTTCAGCACTTGGAGGAAACTTGCCCTATGTTAGCCAGCATTTTCACAGAAGAAAAACCTAGGCCAGGGGGTCTTTGGGGATTCCCCACCCTGCAGGTGGCATCTGCACCTTGCATCATGTGAGCTGGAAAGTGTGTTGTCTTCTTTATCCAGGAGCCAGAAAGACCAGACTCCTCTCAAGCAACTCGAAGTTTACATCAAGTGGTTGCTGGGTCTAGGGCTTGGGACCCAGGGATGACCAGGACTAAGCTAAATACCCTGGCCTTACCCTGGTCCAGGCCTTCGTCCCTGGCTGGCCCTGAAATGAATCCATCTGAAGTTTTTGAAGTCGGGCAGACAACAAGGAGATCCATCCTTTGCTCTCCCCAGCCCAGCCCTGCTTGGTCCTAAATTGAGGGACTTTATCCATCAGCGATATATAAAAAGGGGGGTCTTTTTCTAGAAATCATATTTATCATGTACGAATGAATGTAAAAAGAAGTGTGCAGACCTTTTCCTTCCTTCCCTGCCCCCTCCTTCCCCCAGCCCTACGTAGAAGTTCATGGAAAAAGCCTCTCTTCGTCTTTACTCCTGCATTCTGTCTGCTAGTTGGGGAAATGGATTTTTTAACCACTCCCCAACTTTTTATACTTGTTTTTTACCAATTGTATTTTCATCGTGATGGCTGTTGCTGCCAGTGTAACCAGTTATTGTGGCTCAGCATGGGCAGAAAGTCCTGCTCTTCTGTTGCCTATTAGTCTTGAAATTCCACTGTTTATGGGGACATTAACATAATTCCCTTATCCTCCCTCTGAGGCATGACAGGATAAGAAAGTTACTCCAGCCAGAACTACAAGGAATGGTCTATAATCTGTTTGACAAGGAAACTTGCCTCAGAATAGCCGAGATGACAGAGCAGACTGCAGGCCTTTCTCTAAGGCCTACCTCATTCTGGGTGAAGGTTTGTTAATGCTCCTAGAGGTTTTTGTTCTTCCTTATGAAAGTGAGGGTAGAAGAGACAGCTTCCCCTGTAGAGTCCTTGGGCAGAGTACCAGCTCACCTGTCTCACCCTGAAAAATGATTGTAGGGTTTCTTGTAGCAGGAGAGGGCTAGGTCACAGGGCCTCTGCTAGCTTGGTGAATAGGGTTGCTTTTAATCACAGCCCTTTGGTGGACTGGCTTTGAATGTTAGTCTCAGTGGATATAACAGTGAAGACTCTGGTTGCTGTTTGAGATAGTCCTATAACCAAAATATTAGAAGCTACCCTTGCAGTTGCCTAGATGGCCTCTAGTTCTGATGAGGATATCCTAGGAAACCCAGGGTCCCCCTGTATTGTAAGACCATCACTGGTAGGAGATGTTTTCTAGTTGTGTGGCCTTTCCTCTTCTCTTCCTGCCCCAAGGTATTATCCCCCAACAAATGCTCCATGACTATATGTATTTTCACTCATGTAAATCACCGTGTGTATGATTAGCAAAACCTTCAAAAGGAACTATCTTGGGGCCACGCTGGTATTGGACCTGGAGTGGGACTTTTGATCAGAGGCTGCTCTCTACCTGGTGTAGTCTGAAGAGAGGATTCTGGGAGAGGGCAGAGGAGCCCCAAGTTAGAGGGGGTGAGCTTTTCAAACTCTTGTGCCTGGGTTGGTACCAATGCTGTCTCTGTCTTGCTACTTTTGCAGTTTCTGCTGCTAGGTGAAGATCCAGAATGGGAGACAAGCCGATTTGGGAGCAGATTGGATCCAGCTTTGTGCAACATTACTACCAGTTATTTGATAATGACAGAACTCAATTAGGAGCAATATATGTAAGTGCCTGGGGAGTGGGATAATTGGGACAAGGTGGGGGTTGAGTTAGCCATGGGCCCCTCCCTAGTAGAAGTTCCAGTATTCAGTGAAGCAGGTAGAATAGTTTTAATCAGTTTTACCAGAGGGATTGGAGTGTGAGAAGACAGTTCTGTTCTTGGTGTTGTCACTTAATCAATCAAACTATGTGATTTTGAGAAAGACCTTGGGGCTGTTTTTCTCCATCTGCAGAAGGAGAGGATTGAATTAATATCCCTTCCAAATGTGTCATTCTGTGACATGTAGTTGTTTTAATTTGATTTTTTCACACTATTTTCGAGCTTCCTAGTTACTTCTGTACTTGATGGAGAAACAACCTAAATAGAAAGACCTGTTTCTGACTTCATTTGGCCCTTTGTTGTAGATTAGAACACCTGCAGGACAATTAATCTAGAGAGGTTTCTCTTATAGAAATGTAAAGTGGTACCGAGAAAGTCCCTTTATTAATGTAACTTATGTAATAAAAAGGAGTGAACATTTACACCAAGGATTCTCCCTCTTTACCAGTTCCCCAGATGGTTCAGACATGCAGTGTGTCCCTAGTTCAACAAACATTTATTAAGCCCTTACCCTGTGTAACTTACAGGACCTCTTACACACTCTGCTAGGAAAAACTTCATGCATTTTCCCATGGAAACAATGTTATAACTTATGGCTCACTGAAATACTAGTAGTAGTATACTTCAGGGGCATCGTGGGGTTAGATGAACTTCTTTGCGGGTAGTCTGGGAACCTAACTGTCAGTTATAACATTGTTTCTGTGGAGAAACGTTTTCCAAGTTCCAAACTTCTTGCTCCTCTAGGATTGATGCGAAGAAAGAAAGTGCCTTGTAAACAAAATTAAGAACTGTTTCTATTGTTGATCTTGGGAAAGAGCTTGGAGACTGGATGTGGTATAAATGACATTAAAGCTTGATGGCAAACCAGCAGTTTCACCGACAGAGCAATACCCCTTTATGGGGCCAGGAGAATTGGCAAAGCACAACTTTGACAATGATAAGAGCCCTGGACTTGTGGCCACAAGACCTGACCCCAGATTCTTCATCTATATGTCAACTGAGAGGGTGAAGCAAGAGCCTCGCGGCCTGTGCAGTTTCAATCTATGATCCTATGACTTTTAAAAAATTCTGTTGAATACATCACATTTGAATTGGCAAAGCACCAAAATATTTATAGACTATGTAGTTAAGCTAGCATTTCTGTGAGAATTTTGTCTTCCATTGCTCTTATAATTGCACAGAGTCTCTCTTTGTTCAGTACTGGAATGTTCCCCAAACATGGTTATCTCAGTGAAATTAGAAAAAAGTTAAGAATGGGAAAGCTCCAGACAACTTTCTTTTACACCGGTTTGAATGCTACCTATCTATGAGAGAGGTTTAATAAGGAGTGTGAAATGGACAGATAAAAAAGCCTACCACTATAGACCTGAAATGATGCTCAGAACTTGTTGGTAATTGAGTTGGGATGTCCAGTGGGAGGCCATAGGCTAGAGTGCTGGTGAGTACCTGGAGCATACAGCACGCTCAGGGGTAAAGCAAGGCTGGTTCAGGCTTGTCTGTGGGGCTTGTCTAAGGCAATCTCTTCTTTTCCCAGGTAGTGACTAAGGTCCCAGTGTGTGGTGGTACAGCTCACCTTCCTTTGTGATTTCACTGGAGAAGAAAAATTAGACTAAGTCTTAAAGGGACTGTGGTGGGGAGATTGCGCTTCTTCAGTTACCAGTCCTGAGGCCTTGATCTCCATCCTAATACTAGATTTTTCTGATTTATTTTCTTTCAGATTGATGCATCTTGCCTTACATGGGAAGGGCAGCAATTCCAAGGCAAAGCAGCCATCGTGGAGAAATTGTCTGTAAGTAGGAGCCCTGTCTCTGTCTGCCTTCTATCTCAAGGATCTGAGATGACTGCTTCCAGTCGCAGGCTCACATTTGCCTCCTTTTCTCTTTCAGAGCCTTCCGTTTCAGAAAATACAGCACAGCATCACAGCTCAGGACCACCAGCCCACCCCTGACAGCTGTATACTCAGTATGGTGGTGGGGCAGCTCAAGGTAAGGGGGCCACCTCAACAGCAGATGGGAACTTTTCTTTTCAATGTAATGTATAATGAGAGCCGACATTCTAGCCCTTTAGGGCACTTTATGCCCAGTATCTCATTGACCTTCACAACAACCCTGGGAGGTCAGTACTACAGGTGTTGTTATCCCCATTTTACAGATGAAGAAAACTGAGGCTCAGAGAGGTTAAGTGACTTGCCCATAGTCACATCGCAAGTAAGTGTCGGAGGCAGGATTCGAATCCAGGTCTCTCCTGACTCCAGTCCAGCGCTCTTTCTACTACATCTTGCTGCTGCCTGTGGATAACAGGCAGAAGGGTTATTCTGTCTCCTGCCCTCCATTGTTTCCTGCTTCAGAGGTACATAGAATGAGCAGCTGCCACTTGGGGGGATCTTATCAGACTTTCTCTAAAGCTTGCTGTGGGGCATGTCTCCCTCTCTACACCCTATCTTCACAGCTGCCCTTGGTGTCTTGGCTGAGTAGAGCAGACCCACATCCCTACTGAGCATTGGGGAGCTAGGCTGGGGGGTGTCATTCAGAATCACAGATGCACAGAGTTGGAAGGGACCACAGTGGCTCTTTGCGCTGACTCCTACTTCATCCCCTTTTACTACATCCTCTCCAGGTGGTCATCCAGCCTCCATTTGAAGACCTCTAGTTAGAGACAGCCCCTTCTGATTTTGGAGAGTTCTCATGAGGAGAAAGTTTTCCCTTATACTTAGAGTTGAAATCAACCTCTCTGCCATGTCTTCCCTCAGCTCCTAGATTGTCCCCAGTTTGTGCTTGTCTCCCCCAAGGAGAGCAATTCTGATATCTCTTCTACATGAAAACAACTCCTCAGATACTTGAAGACAGCTGTCATCCCCCCCTTCCACTACCTCCCATTTCCCTTCCATCACCTTCTCTTCTTTATGCTAAACATGCCCATTCCCTGCAACTAATCCTTAGAGGACTCTGTCTCTGATTGATTCTCCATCCTGGTACCCTCTCCTCTAGACTAACTCCAGCTTGTCACTGTCCTTCCTAGAATGTGGTGTCCAAACTATGGTCTGATCAGGGCAGAGGACAGTGGGACTCTTAACTCTCTCATTCTGGATGTTATGTTTCTTATCCAATCTGACATTGGATAAGGGCGGGGTTTTGGCTGCCATGTCACACCACTGACTCATTAAATTTGTCCTCTACTAAAATCCCCAGAACTTTTTCGTTGTCTAATCACATATTCCCCCTATTGTCCTAGTGGGGTCCTTGAGTACCTCATGTTTTTCCACCACCTCAAAATAGTTATTTAGGTGAAATAAGGATAAAATGAACAGTCCAGGCCATCTTAAAGGAAAAGAAATATCCAGGAAGTTCAAGTGGAATTTCACCTGTGGACCCTTGGAGAAAGCTACTGCAAACCCCAAGGGACATCAGAGCCATGGGCAGACTGGCAAAGTTCTCTTGTGTAGAAGCATTGGCATAGCTTGGGTAGAGGGGGTTGCACCTCTGTGGCTGGAACAGTCCTGGCACAGCTCATAGAGCATTGGGTCTGATGGCAGAAGGCCGTGGTCCAGTCTCTGTCTCTTATTTCATATCTCTGTGACTTTGGGCAAGTTATTTAACCTCTGTCTAGTTTATCATCTGTCAAGTAGGACTGATAAAAATTACATTCCCTACCTCATAGGACTGAGGTGAGGAAAGTGCTTTGTAAACCTTAAAAGTGATATCTCAGAGTGAGATGATTAGTATTTGGCTTCTCTGGGGGCGTCTCAGTTTGAGCAAGTAATGTGAAGAAGAAACAGACAAAGCCTTGCTTCTGTCCCCTCTGTTCCTGCCCTCCAACAAGGGATCTTGTTGATGATCTTAGCTCTTCACACACATATGTCCTTATGTATCAACATCAGCCTTGCTAGCTGACCGCTTTTCAATGGCTTGTTCTTCAGTTCCTGCTTGTCTTCTTTTTCCAGCCCAGACCTTCCCTGTTCTGTCCTTTCTTAGCTGGAAAGGGTTTCCTGATCAGTCTTTCCAGTTGTCACCATTGCCCTCAGTCTCCCAAGAGATCTCCCAGAGCAGTTTCTGTGAGAGATTTGTCTCTCATTTTGTGCTCACATCAAACTCTAGTCTTAAAACAAAGTTGCTGATTGTGCACGGTGAACATCTATACCTTCATGCTTTTCACTCTGATACCACATGGCAGTGACAAGCCACCCTCCCTTAGGTCAGAGAGCTGCTTCCATCCCTAAGCCAAACAAACAGACAAAAAAACCCAGACATGAAATGGAAAGACTGTTCCTTCCCATCCCCCTCCACATTGGCACCTGCTCTGAGCTACATGGACACCGTCTGGGTTTTCTGTGCCTGGGGCAGCAGGACCAGGCTTATGTCTGAGGGTTGGGATAGGGGATGTGCCCATACAGACCACCTGCCTACTGCTTGACCTGAGATGTTTGGAGGGTGTGTCTGAACTTTATTCTTAAGATACCTGAAAGGAATAAGAGGGCCAGGGGGCCTGTGCAAAGGGCATTCTTTATACCATCTGGAAAATCGGAGTCTCTTTTTTCCTGCTTGTTCTGCCAGAGGGCTGTAAAGGACCTGTTTGCTGGCTATTCTCTTACACTGGTCATACTCATCTTCTCCCTGCCCTTTTCCCCAGAGGCTGGTCCTGTTTCCCCCAATTCATCTGGAGGGAGCGCCCCAAGCTGCCCAGTCAGTGCATGTTGCTTCGGGCCTCTTGTTTTCTAATCTGATGCTTCTGTGTTGCTTTTCCAAGGGGTGTGGTTCCCTGTGTCTAATAATAGTCCATGCTGCCGTAGGGAATAGGCTACTTTGGATTCAGGGCCAGTGGTTGGTAAATTTCAGACTCTCCCTCCCATGTTCCTGCAGGGATTTACAGTCTCTGCATGTTCTAAGTGATTCTAGCCGGAGCCAGTGGCTGGACTAAGTCTGACTGAAAAGCTCTCCTTCCAAGGAGCTGTCTCTAATCCTCACAGATAACTTTGCCTGCTGACTGGTGGTGGGTGCTCTCAAGGAAACAGAAGGCCAGGTGTTAAATGGCCCAAACTCTCAGAGGAGTATCCTAGAGGTTTAGGCACTGCAATTGTGGGATATGCCCCTTTTAACATAGCCTTGAATTTCTTATTTAATGGGATCCTAGGCTTTAGAGCTAGAAAGGGACCTGAGAAAACATGTGGACTAGACCCTTGTTTTACAGCTTTGAAAGCTGAAGCCCAGAGTAGAAGTGTCTTAACCATGGGTATGTAGGTATTAAGTAGCACTGCCCATGTTTGGACTCCAAATCCACTGAATGACCTTTCTATTGCCTGAAGGCAGCGTGGCATAGTTGTGTTGTTTGTTCTAAAAACCTAGAGCTGGCTGGTTCTGATCGTGCTTCTCTTACTGCATTGTTCAAAGGTGTGTCTCTCCTCTCTCCTCACAGGCTGATGAAGACCCCATCATGGGATTCCACCAGATATTTCTATTAAAGAACATCAATGATGCCTGGGTGTGCACCAACGACATGTTCAGGCTAGCTCTGCACAACTTCGGCTGAGCCTCCTCTTCCCAAGGCTCCCACGCTGTTTCCTTCTCTCTCCTCTTCCTGATGTTATTCACACTTCCTCTCCCTACCCCTTCAGAGCACTCCAAATATCATGCACAAGCCTGCGAGGCCGCGGCGGGCAGACGCTGCAGCAGTGGCAGTAGCATCACTGTTTGAGTGTGTTGTGCATGATGTTTGGGCGTTAGACTAGCTGCATCTGACAGGAGAAGTTTGTGTTGTACCAGCGCATGCCTTAGAAAGACTAAGTAATGCAAAAGGTTGTCTTTTTTTTTTAATGTACTGACAAGTTGCTCTAGTAACCCAAAGAAACGAAGGAGAAAGCAGCAGCTGCGTGTGCAGCCCAGATCTTGATTTGTTCAGATGTTCCAATGCCTCATTATACAATAAAACCATGAAAATTTTCTTAACAGTTTACATTGTTTTAATTAGTTTAACTAGTTGACTGTTAGGGTATAAACAAACTCAGTCGGTCCTACTCTAATTTTGTTTTTCTCTTTAATTTTCCCCTAAACAATGTTTACAAGCACTCAGCTTCCCTCCTCTTTGCTTCTTCCTGAGAATTTCTGAAGGGATATTCCTTCTGTCTTCTTGGAGACCAGAAACGCCTCTCCCCAAGGCTGGGACACTCCATGGAGTGGAGTGATTAAAGTGTCCACCCTTGTTTGAAGTGTCAGCATGGCAGAGGAAGGGTGGGGTCCTTGTTTGAGTAGAGGTCCCTTCCTTTATCTTGTACCTTCAGGAATACTCAACTGCACCCACAAATGTGCCCTTTCCAGCCTTTCTCTACTATTTCCATCATGTTCCATCTCCTTCAATCTGGGCATCTGTCTTTGCACACTATTCTCCCGAACTCAAGGATCTTAGTGCCAGGAAGGCTGATGTGTGGCCGTGCTGCCCAGTGGGTCCTGTCAGAGCCTGGCAGGAAGGACTCTGGTGGTTTCTCTTTGGCATTAACTGTTTACCAAATCTAATTGGGTGTGTGAGAGAATCTGGGGAAGGTTAGCTCCTATTCTGGATTAAAAGGGACAATGGAGATACCTCCTCCAGGCTGCTGTCCTGCAGAAGTCGGTTCTTAAAGCAGCTGAGTTGTCTCTCTAGAATGTGACCATGGAAGCAGCATTCATCTGAAAGGTCAAAGGGCCAGAAAGAACAGGGATGAGGATTACTGTTGGAAAGGTTGATCCTCCCAGAAAGCAGCTTTGACTTCTGGGGGCATCCTACTGGGCCGAGGACTGCTTCACTTTCCCATAGTGAATCTGGGGATATAGCTCCACTCCCATACAAACCTCTTTGGTTTTTGCCTGCCAGTGTTCTCTTTACTGACTCCAGTAATGTCCTGTCCTGGGGCCTAGTTTGAAAGTCCAGTAAATCTCCTTTTGCCCCTCCCAGGGATCTCTAAGGTAGATTGACTTGCCAGGGCTTGGTTTACGTAGACGTTTTTTGCTTCTTTATCTTAGGGATTCATTAAAAATTCCTTTTCCATTCTAATTTGGATCTGGGTGAAGGAAGAAAGCCCATGTGGAGATTTTTTTTTCTAAGCTACATATGATCCTGTTCCCTTGCCAGTTGCACTGTCCGTGTGTACCCAGGATACTGCAACATCTAGGCTACGTCGTAGGATTGATTTAGGAGAGGAAATGGAGGGGGTGGTCAGAGATGGGGGGTGAGGTAACTTGTGGGAATTTGCTCTCTTAGCCAGTGAGACACAATCATATGCCATTCAGCCTATTACCCAATGTTTTATGCCTGCCTCCCTGAAATATCCTCCTTGTAGCAACAGGACCTTGATTACATTGTTGGCATCTAGCTTTGTATTGAAGACATGGGAGAGAGGAGAAAGCCCCTTCATACTTCTGAAATTCCTGCATACACACACCCCTCTGCTAGGTTGATTTCTATCCATTTTCCTCCTCGGTACCACTGCATAACCCAGACAGTCCTAAATCCATTTTCCTTAAGTCTGATCGACTAGCGGATACAAATTGAGGTCCCTCTGCGCTTCCATTGTCTAAGAACGTCCCCCTAGGCAATAGTCTAAATAGGTAAATAGTCTAAATGTTTCTGTGGTAAATCCCTTGCTAAACTAGGAGTGTGGAAAGGCAAGCAAGGGTGGCAGGACCTTTTATTAGGACCCGACCCAAACTCAATTCCTTTCTCCACCTTGGGACTTGAGCTAGTCTCCCATTTTATATACAGTGTTAAAACTATAGGGGCCCTCAGGTCGTCTTGTTCAGTTCTCTCATTTTTCAGAGGTGAAATTGCTTGCTTAGCTAAGGTCAGCCTTGGCAGATAGCCAATGGAAGAGCCTAGGTGAGAACTTGCAAATCAACAATCTTTCCACAACAGGACCTTTCAGGCCCAACTTCAAGTAGTGAGTTCTCAGTGCACCCGTTGCAGCATTGTCAGAGACTAGTGTTGAGCTGGCTTTTTGTAGTGACACCAACTACCTTGCTTCTTCCACCCTCTTCCCCACCCTCGGATCTCCTAGCTCTGGGAAGGTGAGGGTAGCCTTTGCGGAAATGCATCACTAATCCCTGGTTTGAAATGCCTGATGCCTGCAGGGGCCAGAATTGTTTTCTGCCTGTGATGTAAAACTAAGTTGTACATTTTTATAACACAGTTTTCCTTCTATATTTGGTTGTGGACGTGTCACCTTTTCTAGGATAGGTTTCTTGAGTTGTGGGCTTTTGCATGTTGCTTATGGGAACAGACATGCTATAATATACTTTGATGCAAAGATGCTTCTGGAAGAAGTCGTGGCTGTAAGATACTATTTGACAGAGAGGATAAATCAGATGCCTAGTTATTTTCTACTGACCCAATACAATCGTTATAAACTATATGACAGCTGCAATGATATGCTTGTGCCTGAAATGTGTAATCAATAAAGAGTTGGGTTTTTTGGTGGGTTTTTTTAATTTAAACAATTATTTGATAAGGCAGAGGAATATCCAAATCTGGGGAAAGAGATGTCAGTGGAACCCCAAAACCTGGGCTATCTAAGAGCCTCTCCTTATCCCTAGGAAATTTCATTCCAGACAGGCCCCTATTTGGAGACTTGAGTCCCCTTCATGGTGGCCTCCTTTGTCAGGCATGTACTGTGACCAGTATGTATCAATGCAGGGTTCAAAGAGCTTCGTGGTCCTTTATCTTTGATTTTGAGTTTTCTGGATCCCTTTCTCAGGTTTGCTCAGAGTGCTTGGTCCTTCCTATAGACTTGGGAATGACGAGTTGACCACCCCACTTTTCAGAGAAGGTAGCAAAGAACTACAGTGCTGCTAGGAATTGATGCTAATCCTCTAAATACCCAGCACAATGCTTTCCCTCTAGAAAAGCTCAGACTATCTCCAAAGAACCAAATCCCAAACTCTGTAATCTCCTGAGTCCAGAGTTTATTCTGGGTTCATTTTCCCCCCAAATGCTTGTGCCAGACTGGATAATGTAAAGCTTCTTAGACACTTGAGAAAGACTCTTTATCTAGTAGAAACTGGGATTGGGCTACTTCTGTATCCCAGACTAATCCCTTCAATTTCCCTTTTTCAAGCCTGGGGGCTTGGATGATTAGGTAAAACTCCCTGTAGGCATCTGACCTTTGACAGTTACGGGGCATAGTGGAAAGGGTACTGAATTTGGAATCGAAGGATTTGAGTTTCAGTCCTTAGAGTTACTAACTATATAGCCTGGAGCAAGTCACCTCTCTCCTTGAAGCCTCAGGGCCTTCACCTGTAAAATTAGGGTTTTGGATTAGAAACTAAGGTCTCTCTAAACTCTGTAATATTCTGTGATTCTAATTGTAGGAGAAACCCAGATCTGGGTTTGACACTCAGCTTGTCCACTTGTGTGACCATGGGCAGGCTAGTCATTTTCCTTCTCTGCTCCTCAGGTTGCCCATAAGTACAATAAGAGATTAGTTTGGGGGGGGGGGGGTGGTGGTTATTAAAGTCAACTCTAAAACCTGTGACTGTCAATGAATCCGGTCTATCTTCTGTCCTTTATTGATGTATGGAAAGACAATCTCATTAGAATTCATATGGGGAGGGACAATTAATGATGTAAGCCTCAGAATGATGGACTGCATGTTATAATGGAAAGAAGACTGGAACTGTAAGTCGAAAGGATCTGGCACCTACTCGGTTCTCCACGAGGCCCTTGGCAAGTTTGGGAGTTTACCTTCAGAGACTCGGTTTCCTCATATATGAAAACCTTGCACCTCTTGTAGGAATATCCTTTGTAAATCTTATAATGCCATATGAAGGTACAGGAATAAACATTTATTGAGAACCTACAACGAGCAAATAAATGGCATTATTGATTGATCTAGAGCTTCTGATTCCAAATCCTGCGCTCTCCACCCTGCTCTTTACCAGGAACATCTATTCCTGCATTCATGAGCCTCGAGCGATTTGCGTTTTCCCTCATTCTTGCTGACTTGGAATCTTTTAAAAGACACCATTCCGATCTGGGGGGTCGGTCGTTGGGCCAGGGCGAACCTTTGCCCCGGCCTTCATGAGACAGGACTTCTGTAGTGGAGCCGCACTCAACCCAGAAGCCATGGCAAGGACCCTTGGGGTCTTACAAGTCGGTGACCCCCCAATCCTGCGGATGAGGAAACTGAGGTCCGGAGAAAAGGTGGCCTCCCCAACACCACAGGGGCATGTCAGCAGGGCCAGGATTCAAACCCCGGGGCAACGTTGTTTCCCCTGGACAAGCCGGGTGTGCTTGAGCCCCTTTAAGGACCCTGCTGGCTCACTGATGCCGCGGTCATTTTACCTTGTCTGAGGCTGCGCCTGCTCCTCGGATTAAAACCACCGCCCAGAGAGAGGGCGAGACAAGCGCCTTCCTCGTCTTCCCCAGGCCCGGAACCTGCGCAGCCCGGAACCTTGGTGGGGCGGCGCGGGCTCCGAGGGCGGTGGGGGGAGCGCGGCGCGCGGCGGACCGGAAGTGGAGGCGGTTGGTGGGGTTGGCGGGGCGGAGGGAGCGCCGAGCGAGCTAGCGAGCGAGGGGACGGACGGAGCCGCCTTGGCAGGCGCCGCAGCTGCGGAGGAGGAGTGCCGGCGGTCCCCTGGCCGGTCCCCTGGCCCGGCCCGGCCCGGCGGGGAGGACGTGAAGAAGGAGGAGGAAGCGGACGGTGACGGTGACGCCCTCGCGGAGCCGAGGCCCCGCAGCCCGGCCCCATGGCCTCTTCCTGCACCAGCATCGACATCGAGGACGCCACGCAGCATCTGCGGGACATCCTGAAGCTGGACCGGCCGCCCGGAGGTCAGGGGCGCGGGCGGGGGGAGGGGCGGGGCGAGGCCGGCACCTCGGGGGGCCGCACCTGGAGACCATGTGACCGAGTCCCTGGTCTTACCTTCGGGGAAGCAGAGGCCCTCCCGCGGCCAAGTGACCAGGCCAAGGTCACCCGGCTGCTGAGAGAAGCAGCCAGGGTGCCAGCCCGGGCCTTCTGAGGCCGCGGTCAGTAAGCCTTGATTAAGCCCCCTCCGTGTGCCCGGCGCGGGGCCGAGGGCTGGGGATACGAAGAAAGGCCAGGAGACGTGACCGCCCTCCAGGAGCGAGCCCTGCCGTCCGCTAGGGGATTCCACACGCCCCGCCCCCTCCCCCTCCGTGAGGGTGTCCTGGTCATTCTCAAACCATTTACCTCCCAAAGTTGAGGATACGATGGAGTGGCATAGATAGATATTAAAAGCCCTTTGTCAACATCAAAACATCGTCTGCCTGCGAGTTACTGTTATACTATAAATCTGTAAAATCGGGCTTCTGGGTTTCTCATCTGTTAAACAATGAGTGTACTGGATTAGACGATCTCTTAAGGTGCCTTTTTGACTCTAACTCTTAGTTTTTTCTTCCAGTCTCCTCAGCCTCCTTCTAGAGTTGATCCCAGTCATCCCATCTCTGGGAATGCAAGGAAATGGAATAAAAGAGCATTCATTAAGTCCCTACAGTATGCAAAACACTGGAGACTGAAAGGATCTTCTCATTCACTATGGGGAGATGGAGGAAAGAAGTGTTACCTTTTATTGAGTAGTTTGCAGTTCCTGAGTCATAGATGCCCTTGGAGCTTGGGGGAGTTTGTTCCTTTGCTGCCTTTTCCTTTCTCACTGCTATTCAGAGGTTTGTCTTGTATCCATATAATCCTTGGGCCTCTGAGGGTCAGCTCTAGGCCATACTGCTTCATCCTTATGTTGGAGCAGCTAGCTGTATGGATCCTTCACCCACTTTGTGTATGAACATCTGATGTGAGTTGGTTCTGCAGCATAAGGCCTAGTGGTCCTTAGCAGGCATTCCATTCCATCTCCACCCCCATTCTCCCTTTTTGAAAAGACAGCCTGTTCAGGGAAGCCAAAAATGGATAAGCAGACTGAACTGGAGTTTTTCATCTCCTTTCTCTCCTCTCTCCTCCTCCTCCCATCCCCTTTGAGTGTTCATTTTTTCCTGTGGAGTTACAGACAACACTCCTGTGTTTCATGTAGGCCAACTGAGGCAGATGGAGGAGGAAGAGAGATGGTAGACTTTACAGATTAGCCTTGAGCTGTAACTGGGAGGTAGTCAAAACATGAAGGGCAAACTTCCAGGTTCTGCAGGCCAGCTGATTAGAAGGGCACAGACAGAAATCACTGTCAGGCCTAATAATCCCTTTTATTTGTCAGGCAAGGACCTTAGGCACGGGGGCTTCCCACTTCCTCCACCAGCTAACTTAGTATACTCATTTCTCACTTAATACCCTCTGATGATCTCTGTTGAGCATTTCTTCCTTGCCTTAGTGGGGGGGACCAGGCAGTCCTGGAGATGAACAGGGCTGTACCTGCTTGGATCTCAGGTATCTCTACTCCTCCTGAGTAGCACTGAAGGCATTGCTGACAAGTCTGGCTTTGGCTTCACCTCTTGATTAGTTAGGTACTTTTTTTCCTTTTCTGCTAGGGGTTCCAAGGTTTTACTTATCTGAAGGATCTAGAGCATACCCGGCAGAAGCCCTCTCACTCCCATTCAGTTTGCTTGATTTGCTTTTCCTAGTTGTTGTAGGTTTGCTTTCATATAGGGTACTACTGGTACCTGTGGTGGTTTTGTAGAGCCCAAATTTGGCTCCCCTGCATCTCTGTAGGCTGTTGTTTATGCTGGATACTACCTGCAGTGGGTAGACTTAAGTTTCTGTAGAAGGAACCAACTTATGTGTTTGGGTGTCTGTGTTAGAGCAACAGGCCCATCTGTAAACATTTCTTCCAACTGTGTGAAAGGAGTTCACAAGTAAGATTTCAGAGGAGCCAGTCTCATATCCCCCTAAAATCCTGTATGACTTTTTTGTCTTTTCTGCTACGGAAGAAATTAGAAGTAGCGACTTTTAATCTCTCTCCTCCTGCCAAGGACTTTCTCTTCAGGGCTCCTATTGTCCTTTGAGGCTTTTTTCCCTTTCATTCTGCAGTTAAGTTCTAAGCAGTATTCTAGTTAGGATTATTCTCTGTTCATGAAAATAGGTGACATTTACTTCCTTTTCTTCTATCCTTTGAAATGAGGTGAGCAGGTGCCTAATGCCTCCTGGGCACCCTGGGTCCCTGACCTGGCTCTGAGCTATTGGAGATGGTTAGTGTCTACGAAACAGCCATGGCAAATTACCCAAGAGTTTCCATGCATGTGTGTGCATTTCTATAGCCAACCACTGAGCTGCTCATTCACTTAGTTCTCCCCTGAGTCCTGTGTATTATCCCAAGGAAACTCATCCTGTTCTCTCCATTCATTCCTAATTTCTGACTGAACTCTAGTTCTAGAACTTGTTCTAGTTCTAGAACTAAATTCTCCTGAACTCTCTCAGTGATGGTAACCTTCTTCATGCTATTTCCATGAGAGCTGAGGGTTTTGTTTTTGTTTTACATGATAGGAGGGAGAGTTGTGAAAGGAGAGCACAGCAACAGGTAACCCAGTTGGGGAGAAAGCCAGGCCCTCAGACCCATAGCTGCCCACCTCCAGGGTGGTCCTTAAAGAAAAGTAAAACAATAGTATCACTAACTTGGTCGAATGTCAAGGGAGCCAGTACAGCAGTTACTTGTCATAGTCTTTTTTAAATTGACATAGATAAATATTTCCCGAGTGCCTACTGCGTGCCAGACAGATGTTCCTGGGAAGGCTTAAAGCTCATATTGTAAAAATTGTGTGCTGGATTTGGAGTTAGAAGACCTGGGTTTGAATCTTACCTGGGCCATTTACAATCTGTGTGATCAAGGGCAAATCATATAACCTTGAGCAAATTCGATTTCTTTATGTGTAAAATAAGAGAGTTGGATTAGATAATCTCTGTTGTCCTATACATCTCTCAATGTTTACTCTCATGTGTAATCCTGAGTATGACACATTGTCCCTGCCCTCAAGGAGTGTACAAAATCCTTAGGGAGAGATTACTACATGGAAAGCTAAATGAGAACACAGGCAGGAAAGTGAGAGTGGTGGGACTGCACGTTAGGGATTTAGAGGACCCAAGATCACTTGGGGCTGAGGAAAGGCTTTGTGGAAGGGATGGCATCTCAGCTGGCTCTCAGGGTGATAGGCTTGAAGTAGGGGATGGAGGAAGCAGCATGAACCAAAGCATCCAGGTGGGAGGGGTGGAGATGGTTAGGAGTCAGAACAGTTAAGAGACAAACAATATCTTCCTTTTCCTCTGACGTCAGGCTCAGGCACAGAAAGCCAGCGGACATCCAGCTCCTACAATGGAGATCTAAATGGACTTTTGGTGCCAGACCCCCTTTCTTCTGGTGATGGAACTGTACTGTCCAAACCGAGTCACCGTGTAGCACCCTTGGCCAGCCTGGAGGAGAAGCAGGTCATGTAAGTGCTTTGGGCCATGCAGAATTGGTGGGAAGTGACAGGACTGGACTCCCCCCAACTCCCTTGGACTTTGCTCCACTTCAGACACGAAGCACGGTGCAGAAAACATTAATGGAACATATACCTTGTCCAGAGCCCTGGGTTAGGCACTGTGGAGTGTACCGAGCTAGATAAGAAACAATCTCTTTCCTTCTTGGAACTGACAGTAGTTGACTGACAGCATTACAGACAGCTATACTATACTATGTTACACGACAACCTCATTACAGAGTTAAATTGTATCTGAACTGTGGGGTCCTTTGAGAATTCACTTATTCGCAATGAGGGGACAAAATATAGCATCAACATAGGTTTAAAATTTTCATTTTTATTTCAACAAAGTTAGGAGGAATATTAGGATTTAGTGCATACTAGAATATGGGTACAATATGGACCCAAATCTAGACTGGCTACCTTTCCCCTTTCCCCTCCCAAGTCTGACTTGCATAAAAACCTAAGCATGACCTCTGGTAGCATACTAACGTCATTATCTATCATAGTAAGACCAGAGTGGCATTTGCTAGGGTTTGTTTTCTTTCCAAGAGAGCTCATTTTAAGGGGGCTGTCTGTATTGGGGCCAGTGCTTGCTGGACAGCCTTTGTCTAATAGATCCCTCATATGTAAACTACCCCCGCACCCGTCCCATGCAAGTATGGAATGACTAATGGTATGCTAGAAATGTACAAATAGCCAGCATTTATGTGGTGCTTACTTTATGCCAGCGCTGTGCTGAGTGCTTTACCTATATTATCTCATTCAGTTCTCACAGCAGCCCTGGGAGATGGGTGCTGTTTTTACCCCACTGCTTTGAGCCACTTAGCTCTTCTCTGGATAGGGTTAATAATACTTGTACTGCCTAATGTAGGGTGGTTTTGGGAAAAGTACATTGTAACCCTTTAAAATACTTCACAAGTGTAAGTTAGAGCATCAGATCTAGCTTATGTTACTGCTCTGTCGTTAATGTGTTGCCCAAGTCCACACATTCTCTGTCCTCGGCTATAAAATTCGGGTGGTAGGATAGATGATACATGTCAACTCTGACTCCCTCTCCCCCTCTCGGTAGGGTTGTGAATGAATAAAGGGCACACTGAGGAATGGGGAATAGGTAGGACAGCCCTTGAGGCCAGCTGGAGTGCAGCTGGTCCTGGAGGTGGTGAGAGGAGAGCTGGGACGTAGGCTAAGTGGTTGGCCTTCCTTTTCTTGGTAGAAGCCCTCAGCCCCCTTCACAGATGTCCCTATACACTGGAGAGTTTTGGTGTCCGAGACAGAACAGTGGGCCTCTCCTTTGTCTTTCCCTATCCAGATGCCTTTCTGGAGATGACAGCTCCACTTGCATTGGCATTTCAGCAAAGGAGGTGGAAATAGTGGCTAGCAGTGACTCCAACATCTCTAGCAAGGCTCGAGGGAGCAACAAGGTACAAAATGGGGACATTTGGCCCTACAGGGACTGGGGAGAGGGACTTGGGGGGGTATCGGAGGCCATTGGGCTATCTCCTATAAGAACTGCTGGAATGGTGTCACCAGTCTTTCTTTTCCACCTTTTTTTTTTTTTTGAGGGGGAAGGCAAGGCATTTGGGGTTACCAAGGTGTCATACAACTAGTAAGTGTCAGGTGTCTGAAGCCAGATTTGAACTCAGATCCTCCTGACTCCCAAGATCAGTGCTCTATTCACTGCACCACCTACCTGCCCCTCTCTTTTCCAACATTACCTGTTCTCCCATCTTTTCTGAGGGGCTCACCTCTTGGGTCATCCCTAGTGCCATTCCCTGTCTCTCTCTCCCTTTTTCTCTAGGCCTAACCTCAGGTGAAGAAACCTGAGTGGTGATGGGTGCCTGGGTTCTCACTTGAGGCATCTCCTTTCCCTTCTGCAGGATTAAAGGGTCCTGTGTGGGTGTTGAAGGGCCAAAGCCTCCCCAGGATTTGGTCAGCCTCTGTTCCCTCCATCCTGCCTCTGACCTACATGTTGGAAACCTGCAGGGCCCTTGTGGCCAGGGAGAGGCAGACAAGAGGAGTGAGGCAAAGATTGGAGCCTGGGAGGGCCGCTGTTCTCTTTGTGGAGTTGAGGGAGGGAGATGTGGCCTGAAAATGAGTTCTGTGGAGGTCACTCTTCAGGACCTAGGACATTTTTCACTCTTAATCTCAGGTAAAAATCCAGCCAGTGGCCAAGTACGACTGGGAACAGAAATACTATTATGGCAACCTGATCGCTGTGTCTAATTCCTTTTTGGCATATGCCATCAGAGGTGAGCTGCTGCTCCTTGGGTCCAGAGACTTTCTTAGCAAGAATTTTCCCCAGCCTTCTTACCAGGTTCTCCTGGGATCTGGCAGCACTGAGCCAGGTCACTTGGACTCTTTTCTTAGGCCCTAGGCCCCTAGGCAACCCCTTCTGAGACTTTAATTTCCCCTGCCTGGGAAGTAAGGCTGTTGCTTGTCCAAAGCAGATTCCTTAGTATGAGAAAAGTACTTGACTGCAGGAAACACCCTAAGCTCTGTCCCCTCATCCCAGCTCTGACCTTTTAGGACACAGTGGAGGAATTGTCTGGGATGGCAGGGGCGGGGGATCATTGTTGAGTGGGTAAATTAGAGCCCTGTGGTTGGATCAGAGGGATGGCTCTTCACAAGACTCTGGGGTGTTTGCTGGGGACCTGCAGAGTTGGGAGTTAGAGGGAGGTCGGAAGCAGGTTAAGACTGGTTCCATTCATCTTTGGGCCCTGTGCTGGGGGTGCATTGGAGGGTGCTTGTGGGGCCTGGCCAGGAGTTACGCCCTTTGATGTCCGTAGGTGCTAGCAATGGCTCGGCCATGGTGCGGGTGATCAGCGTCAGCACAGCAGAGCGAACACTGCTGAAGGGCTTCACAGGAAGTGTGGCTGACTTGGCCTTCGCTCACCTCAACTCCCCGCAGTTGGCCTGCCTGGATGAGTCAGGCAGCCTTTTTGTGTGGCGGCTGGCCATGGAGAACAACAAGATCCAGTATCCTTCCTTGGGTGGGTGGGGGTCTGCATGATTCCTACATAATGTGTTATCGCTCTCTGGGGAGCTCCCACCCTCCTGGGTTCTGCCTTCTGGGCTTAGTGTTGAAGGTGGTGGGAACAACCAGGGGCTCAGACCTCTTCAGAGGAGCTAGGGAAGGGGAAAGCCAGGAACCTGCCAGGCCCTTAGCTTTGTTCCAGAGAGGAGATTGTGGTGAACATTAAGCGTTCAGAGGGCACACCATTGAATCACTTTCGAAGGATCATCTGGTGTCCTTATATCCCAGAGGAGAATGAGGAAAGCAGTGAGGAGGGCAGCCAGACTCTGGCCCTGCTACATGAAGACAGGGTAAGGGGCAAGGACTGGGAGGAGCCTATAGGCCAGCTGGGGTAGGGAGAGGGGGAGAGAGAAGATTTGCTGATGAGGAAGAACCCCTATCAGCATGAAGGGATTAGCAAAAGACTAAAGTAGCCTCTCTTAGAAATTCCCAGCAGCCAAGCACATCTAATTGCCTGTTTCCAATTCTGTTGTTTGGGTATCAGGAAACCCAAATGATTGTTTTTATTTTTTCTGCTGGATTTGGGAACTTCAGGACTTGTCTCAGTGACCATAATCTTTCTTGCCCCACCCTGTCACTCCAGAGTTGGAGAGCTAGTGCTTGTATATAGAACCAGTATCTGTCTCTCTCTGTCTCTATCTCTCTCTTTTCCTCTTCTTTCCCCATTCTTTTTCTATCCCTTCCCCCTCTCTTTTCCTCTTCCTACCCTTCTCCATGTCCCTCTCCCTTCTTACCTCTCTCTCTCATACCAGGCTGACAGCCTTAGAGTTCTCTGAAACAACCTACAGAATGTTCTGGCCATCCCCGGCTTCTAGGCTTGAAGTTTCCCATTTCTCTGATGGTTCACCTCATTCTTCCTTTGCTTAGGCTGAGGTGTGGGACCTGGACATCCTCCGAGCTAACAACAGCTCCTGGCCTGTGGATGTCAACCACATCAAGGAAGGCTTCATTGTGGTGAAGGGCCATAGCACGGTGAGCAGTTGGGACCTTTTTCCAGGGGAGCTGGGAGGCGCTATTGGTGAGGGCAGAGCCTCTGTCACCTCTCTTCAGTGGTGGACGAACAAAACCACATGTTGGGAATGGAACTCAGAAATGCCAGATAGTTTTAGAAACATAGATTTTCCGAGGTCGTGTTGTATGACTTCTACCTGTGCAGGAGTCCATTCTGTTGATCACCAAGCACTGAAGTGTTTGCCATGTGTCAGACATTGTATTATATGGTAGGAATTAAAAAATAGGAAACTATTAGAAAGGAGCAATTCTCAGAGTCCTTCCAGAATTCAGTGACCATAATACTATCAGTGCTCTGACCAGAATAGTGTGCAAGAGAGTGCTTAAATCTCCTTCAAGACACTTGTTCATTGGACTTGGGATCCTTCCACCCCTCACTACTGATCCAGTTTTTTCCACAAGAACTGTTGTGTAACCATGTCTCCCATATCTGTGTGCTTGATTCCTAAAACCCAAGTGTGATATTTTACATGCATCCCTTTAAAATTTAATCTTACCGGGGGGCGGAGCCAAGATGGCGGAGTAGAAGGAAGCACATTTACGAGCTCCAACCCACAGCCCATAGAATTAATGTAAAAAGAGATCCGCATAAATTCTGGATCACTGAAAGGTGTGCAGAACCAGAGTGGAAGAGATTTCCGTGCCAGAGAGCCCTGGAGACCCGTCCCCAGGGTCCATTGCACCCCGGAAAACGGACCCCACCCCCAGCGCTGCCCTGGCCGCGGCCCCAGAGAAGCTGACCCGAGCAGGCTTCAGGGACGGAAGCTCCGGCAGCCGGGAAAGTCCCTCCACCCACAGAAGCTACAGGTCAGTGAGAGAGATGGCTGGCTGGAGGAGGGGAGCAGTGTGTCTCCATGACTCGGGCCCCCTCGGGAGGAAGCGGCGGCGGCAGAGACGGGGCAGGAAGCGGCGGAGGCAGAGGCGTGGGCGGCAACGGAGGCAGCGGCGGCTGCCCGGACTCCCTCAGCAGCAGGCAGGATCTTCATTACGGAAGGTCTCTGCATAAACAACCTGAGGGAGGGAGCTGAGCCTGGGAGGCGGCCCTGCCCCCACCCCAGCACCAGAACTAAAGCTTGCTGCGTAGAGCCCATTTGAACCTCAGACCCCAAGCACTAGCTGGGCGGATCTAGGTGGGGGTGGACAGGAATCTCAGAAGTCAAGTAACTGGCTGGGAAAATGCCTAGAAAAGGGAAGAAAAATAAGACTATAGAGAGTTTTTTCCAACAAATGCAAATGATCCCAACATTCGGATCTGATGACGAGGACGAGGACGTATTCTCGCCATCGGGGAAAGATGTGGAGGGCAAGGCCTCAGTACCCCAGACTCCCCAGGGGGATGTCGGATGGGCTCAGGCCTTGGAAGAGCTAAAAAAGGATTTTGAAAAGCAAGTTAGACAGGTGGAGGAAAAGCTGGGAAGAGAAATGAGAGAGATGCAAGAAAAGTATGAAAAACGGGTCAATACCTTGGTTAAGGAGACACAAAAAACTGCTGAAGAAAATAACACCTTGAAGACTAGGCTCACTCAATTGGCAAAAGAGGTTCAAAAAGCCAATGAGGAGAAAAATGCTTTCAAAAGCAGAATTAGCCAAATGGAAAAAGAGGTTCAAAAGTTCACTGAATTTAATAGTTCTCTCAAAATTAGAATGGAACAGATGGAGTCTAATGACTTTACGAGAAACCAAGAAATCACCAAACAAAACCAAAAGAATGAAAAAATGGAAGAGAATGTGAAATATCTCATGGGAAAAACAACTGACCTGGAAAATAGATCCAGGAGAGACAATTTAAAAATTATGGGACTACCTGAAACTCATGATCAGAAAAAGAGCCTAGACATCATCTTCCATGAAATTATCAAGGAAAACTGCCCTGACATTCTAGAACCAGAGGGCAAAATAAGTATTGAAAGAATCCATCCATCACCACCTGAAAGAGATCCAAAAAGAGAAACTCCTAGGAACATTGTGGCCAAATTCCAGAACTCCCAGGTCAAGGAGAAAATCTTGCAAGCAGCTAGAAAGAAACAATTCCAGTATTGTGGAAATACAATCAGGATAACTCAAGATCTAGCAGCTTCTACATTAAGAGATCGAAGGGCATGGAATAGGATATTCCAGAAGTCAAAGGAACTAGGACTCAAACCAAGAATCACCTACCCAGCTAAACTGAGTATACTTCAGGGGAAAATATGGTCTTTCAATGAAACAGAGGACTTTCAATCATTCTTGATGAAAAGACCAGAGCTGAAAAGAAAATTTGACTTCCAAACACAAGAATGAGAAGAAAGTAAAAAGCAAAGTAAACAGCAAAGAGAAGTCTTAAGGGACTTACCAGAAGTGAACTGTTTACATTTCTACATGGAAAGACAATATTTGTAACTCTTAAAACTTTTCAGTATTGGTGGGACCACACACACACATGTACACGCATGCACGAACACACACATGCACACACACACAGAGACAGAGAGCACAGAGTGAATTGAATAGGATAGGACCATAGCTTAAAAGAAATTAAGGTAAATGGTGAGAGAGAAATGTAGTGGGAGGAAAGAGGGTGAAATGGAATGGGGTAATTATATGTCATTTAAGAGGCAAGTAGGAGACTTTTTAGTGGAGGGATAAAGAGGAGAGCTGAGAAAAAAACCAAGAAGTTTACCCTCATCACATTTGACTAAAGGAAGGAATAAAATACACACTCATTTTGGTATGAAAACCTATCTTACAGTATAGGAAAGTGGGGGAGAAGGAGATAAGTAAGGGGGGGGGATGATGGAAGGGAGGGCAAAGGGAGGAGGGAGCAATTTGAAGTCAACACTTGGGGAGGGACAGGATCAAAGACAGAAGAGAAACAATGAGGGGCAGAATAGGATGGAGGGTAATTCAGTTAGTTTTACACAACACGACTATCAGGGAAGTCATTTGCAAAATTACACAGATATGGCCTATATTGAATTGCCCACCTTCCCAAAGGGAATGGGTGGGTGGGGAGAATTTGGAACTCAAAGTTTTAGGAACAACTGTCTAGTATTGCTGTTGCTACTAGGAAAGAAGACATACAGTTAATGAGGAATAGAAAGTCATCTGGCCCTACAGGAGAAAAGAGAAGATGGAGACAAGAGAAGGGAGGGATGACAGAAGAGAGGGCAGATTGGAGATAGGGAAAATTAGATTGCTTGGGGTATTGTGGTGGGGGTAGGGGATGAAAGGGGAGAAAATTTGAAACTCAAAATTGTGTGAAAATGAATGTAAAAAGTTAAATAAAAAAAAAAATTTAATCTTATCAAAGTCAGATTGTTGTTTGAGACTACAGAGATTAGTTTGGATCCTGACTGTCTTCCAGGGTGTGAGCTGTAGTTTTTTCCTTCAGTAAATTTGATAGTCATGCCTTCATCCATATGTCATTTAAGTTATTAAGAAAAGTGTTGAATTTCAGCTCTGCCCATGGCCTCTTAAAGGAGGCACACTTTGAAAACATAATCTGTACCTCAGAGTAAAATATCCTTAAGGAGAATATGAAAATGATGCCTCATCCAGGAAGAACTTGGGACTCCTAATTACTCATCCCAACTACAGGCAATTCTCTCAGAATTTATTGTTGGTTATGCATACATGTCTACATGTATATGTCCAGATTCTATCCTAACAAACGATCCATGAAATACCTGTTTTTCTTCTATGCTGTAACATGTCTCCTGGTGCTGTATGTCCAGCACAGTGCGAAATCCATGCTGATGGTGACTGTTAATTATTCCCTTCTCCTCTTGGTTCCTGGGGTTGGATGTTAAATGGTTGGGTCTTTTTCCTCCTAGTGCCTGAGTGAAGGAGCTCTCTCCCCCGATGGGACTGTTTTAGCCACTGCAAGTCACGATGGCTTTGTTAAGTTCTGGCAGATCTATATAGAGGGCCAAGATGAGCCAAGGTAAGGCGAGTCGAGGGGATTGGAAGTGGATTGGTATTAGAGACTGGCTTCAGGCTGGGTACATCAACTTCTGTCATGCTGGTGACAGCCTATGTACCAGGACCATCTTCCCATGATTTACATTGCAGGTGTCTTCATGAATGGAAACCTCATGATGGCAGGCCTCTGTCCTGCCTCCTGTTCTGTGACAACCACAAGAAACAAGACCCTGAGTGAGCCTGCCCCCTCCCTCTCCCTTTACTTTGGGGCCCCCAGAAGGTTCAGATCAGGAATATTGGGGGTGAGTGGGGGAGGGTGACCATAGAGTGTGCCCCATGGAGCAGAGGAGAGGGAGAGATCACCAGTGGAGGAGGGCAGGTGGGGAATGGCAAATAAGGCCCCACGAGCCCATGCCCACTCCCCCACCCCACCCCCAAGCTCCTCCTTGTTTCGCAGAGTCCCCTTCTGGAGATTCCTCATCACAGGAGCTGACCAGAACCGGGAGCTGAAGATGTGGTGCACAGTGTCATGGACCTGCTTGCAGACCATCCGGTGAGCGGGGTCTGGGCCAGAGGCAGGGAAACGGTGCTATTCTGGAGGCTCCCTTTGCACTAATGCCCATCTCCTCTGTACCCCTTTAGCTTTTGTCCAGACATATTTAGCTCAGTGAGTGTGCCTCCCAGCCTCAAGGCCTGCCTGGACCTTTCAGCTGAATACCTGATCCTCAGTGATGTCCAGAGAAAGGTAGGAGATAGCTGTGGAAGATAGGGCTTACCCAAGAGTTAGATGGCTCTAACACAGTCTGAGCCCTCTCTTGGATCCTATGCACAGGTGCTGTATGTGATGGAGCTACTGCAGAACCAGGAGGAGGGTAGGGCCTACTTCAGCTCCATTTCTGAGTTCCTGCTCACTCACCCAGTGCTGAGCTTTGGCATCCAGGTGGTGAGCCGCTGCCGACTTCGGCACACTGAGGTTCTCCCAGCTGAGGAGGAGGGTGATAGTTTGAGCACAGGTGAGACTAATTTAATGTATTACCCCGTTCTCCCCCACCCCCCCCACTCCCACTGAGGCAAATCAATTGCTCCAACTCAGTTCTGGTAGCCACAGAAATGGGAGGGGGAAAAGGGACTGCCCCTGAGGTCATGTCACTGACTTTGCAGAGGGTTCCCATGGTTCTGGTGCAGTGGAATCAGCAGCTGGTGTCCTTATCAAGCTCTTCTGTGTCCACACCAAGTAAGTCTTTCCCCCCAGTAACCTTTGGGTCCATCTCAGCTGAGGGACTGTGAGCCCCCCAGCCCCTGGGGTCTTTGTGAGCCCAGAGGCTCATGTACAGGAGCACTGAGCTCTCCTTCCCTGACACAGGGCCCTGCAGGATGTCCAGATACGCTTCCAACCCCAGCAGAGCCCTGATGTGGTGGCCCCACTTCCTTCCCACTCGGCCCGAGAAGACTTTGGTGAGTGGTGGGGCTCGGAATCCTTATGGCAGAGCAAAAGGGAAAGGGGTCCAACTTTGTTTTCTGTCTTTCTCTAAAGGGGTCAAGCCTCAGGGGTGCTCTTTTCCTCCCTCAGGGTTTGGAGAGCACCTGCCAGAGCTGAACTCGGAGAGTCTGGCCTCTGGGCAGGGTTCTGGCCAGGGCTCTCAGCCTGACCTTCGGCGTATTGCTGACCTGCCTGTCCCTTCCGACTTTCTCAGCCTGACTAATGAGGCCAAGCCCAAGCTTATGACTCCTGATGCCTTCATGACTCCGAGTGCCTCTCTGCAGCAGGTATAGCCTGGGTAGAGGGAGGGGCTGCCTTCATCATAAGGGTAAAGAGACTCAGACCCAGGAAAGATGAGTAACTTGTCCAAGGTTACGGAGCTCCGGACCCTTCTTGGCCTGTGGGTTGTCAGGTCAGCTGTGCCACCCTCCTCATGTCATTTCCCTGTAGATCACAGTGTCCCCTGGAAGCAGTGGAAGTTCTTTAACAGCTGTGACATCCTTGAATACCACCTCGGCCACAGACGCGACCATGCCCAGGTAAGAAGGAGGGTCCTAGACTTGCAAAAGGCCATTAAGGGTTCGAGAGTTAAGGGTTAGAGGACTTCTCTACAGCATCAGCCTTTTTCCCCTAACCCAGGCCACCCGAAGAGCTGACCCTGAGCCCCAAGCTGCAGCTAGACAGCAGTCTGACCCTGAGCAGTAGCAGTAGCAGCCTTCAGGCTAGTCCCCGCGGCCACAGCGTCCTCATACCAGGCCTCTCTGATAAACTAGCTACCAAGGGGCCCAGCCAGGTGGGTGAGCACTTTCTGGGAAGTGGAACGACTGGGGGTCAGGAGGGAGACGGGGAGTGGTTAAGTGGGAGCTCTTTGGGCAGGTCCCACAAGGGAACTCATCACTGTCCCTGGAGCTGCAGGAGGTAGAGCCCCTGGTGGTGCCGCAGGCCTCTCCGACCCGGGCTCGCTCCCCCGACGTCATCTCCTCAGCCTCCACAGCCCTATCCCAGGACATTCCTGAGATTGCCTCAGAGGCTCTCTCCCGAGGGTTTGGCACCACCGCTCCAGAGGGCCTTGAGCCTGACAGCATGGCGTCTGCCGCCTCGGCCCTCCACCTGCTGTCTCCCCGGCCCCGGCCTGGCCCCGAGCACGGCCCCCAGCACAGCCTGGATGGGAGTCCTGGGGAGGGCGAGAAGCGGAGCACACCTTCCCTGCTGGAGACAGCATTGAGCCAGGAGACCGGTGCTGCAGACAGCAAGGCCTGGCCTGCAGCCCCTGATATCACCCGGGAAACCCGCAACAGCCTGGCTGATAGGTAAGGGCCTGCCTGCTCTTCCCTGTCTCCCTCCCCTCTAGCTCCACAGGCTTAGGAGAGGGGTGGGGTGACCCTTTGCTCTCTGGCCTTTTTAAACATGTCCTCCCTCCCCCTCAATTTCCCACACAGTCCCAGGGATGATGTTCAGGAGAAGCACAAAGGCTCTTCCTACCACAGGCATGCCTACCATCTGCTGCAACAGGACAGTCAAGATGCCAGTGCTGAACAGAGGTGCCACCCTCTCCCCCACCACTCACCCTTTCCCTGGCCATCCCTACATTGACCTAGCTCAGCAACCATGGGCTGCTGTGTCTTGACTCTCCTCTGTGGTGACCATATCCATCTTGTCCATGGGGGATGTTGGGCAGCGTGGATAGGGAGGTGCAGAAGAGAGTGGTGTTAACTGCCTTCTCCCACCTCAACAGTGACCATGATGATGAGGTGGCCAGCTTGGCCTCAACCTCAGGTGGCTTTGTTGCCAAGGCAACAGCCCCACGGCTGCCAGTGAAGGACTGGAAAACCAAGGGGTCTCCCAGGGCCTCACCTAAGCTGAAGAGAAAGGGCAAAAAGGATGATGGGTAGGTGGAGCCATAGGGCATCTGCGTGGGGTCATTGGCCATTGCCCTGGCCTCTTCCCTACTTTTTCCAGGTTTCCACCTCCTGGAGATCAGGTCTCATCAGACTCTTTTCTTGTTGCAGGGATTTGGCGCAAGGCCCCTGGCTGGTAGAACACCAGGTGAGCTCAGAGTTCCCCCCAGGCCTTCCTCTCCCTAGGTCTTTTTCTCTCCTTCCCTGCCTGTCTAGGTAGCAACTCAGACCAAGACTTCTCTCTCCCCGGGACATCTCAGAAGGCTGCCTTCCAAGCAGGGCAGTTTTCAGAGACATTCTGGGTCATGCCTGAAGCGAAGCAGGAAGAAGAGGGCCTGGTACCTTCAGCCAAGGGTGATATGCATGTCCCCATACCAGGCAGCAGAACCTCCCGAAGAGTGGTTGGCCCTGGTTCGAGGGCAGCAGCGGGAGCTTGCTGAGCTGCGGCAGAGTCATGCTGAGCTACTGCAGCGACTGACGGACCAGCTGGACTCCGTGCAGAGCTCCATCATGGGCCATGTGGAAAGAGTCCTGGAGTCCCGACAAGAACACGAGCGTATCCTTGGGGCAGGCTCTGGGCTTTGGGACCAGTGGAAGGGGGGGGCCTGTCTGCATACTCGCAGGTGCCAGGTGAGGGGCTTCTAGGAACTGCCAGTGTGATCATGGCAAAGAAAGAGCTTGGATGTGCACTCTGGATACTTAGCTTTGGCTCCCAGCTGTGACACTCAAGGCGAGTCATTCTGATTCTCTGGACCTCAGTTCTTCTCCTTGGTAAAATGGGAGCAATAATCTGCATGACATACAGCCCTGGCTCAAAGCTCATGCTTGCTTAGAATGTTTTAGGAGACCCTGTGGGCTTCTTCCACGGTCATTACTAGAGACATGTGGAGGGATGGTAGTGGAAGTTGTTGGCCACTGTTGGGCCTACTCAGATCCTTAGCCAGCAATTTAGAGAGACGGTTAGAGCGGGCCCTGGCTGAGGGGCAGCAGCGCAGCGGACAGCTGCAGGAACACTTGTCACAGCAGTTGTCTCAGGCTCTGTCCTCAGCCGTGGCAGGCCGACTGGAGCGCACGGTTAGAGAGGAGATGAAGAAAACGATTCCCCAGTGTGAGTACAGTGGTGTTTGGGCATCAAAGAGGGAGGCACAGGGGCAAAAGAACTTAGCAACCCTGGGGCCCCTCCTTTCCTGCCTAGCCTACCAGCTGAGTTCAGTGCCCCAGCCCACACTATCCCTTTGCTGTTTCTGCTCTGGCACAGGCGTCTCCAAAAGCTTGGAACCAGTGACAAGCCAGCTGAGCAGCACTGTGGCAGCCAAGCTGACAGCGGTAGAAGGCACCCTCAAGGAGAATGTCACCAAGCTGGTCAAGTCCAAGGTGTGGAGCCTGTCCCTGGGGTTCTTGGAACGTCCAATGAATCTGCAGGTGGGGGTCAGGGGTTTGTTTCTCCTCATAGAATTCATGTGCTGCTGCTTGTTCTTCATCACTTTCCCCAGAACCTGACTGACACGATCGCCCGTGCGGCAGCAGACACGCTACAGGGACCCATGCAGGCAGCCTACCGAGAGGCCTTCCAGAGCATAGTGCTGCCCACTTTTGAGAAGAGCTGCCAGGCCATGTTCCAGCAGATCAATGACAGCTTCAAGCTGGGGACCCAGGAATGTGAGTGAAGGCCTCACTTTCCCTGCCAAGCCTGCCCCTCTGCTCTGAGGGGCAGCTCATGGACCCTTTCTTCTTCAGTCATGGTGCCCCATTCAGAATCTGTGTCCTCATAGTCTGGCGTCTTGGTGATAACCAGACTCCCTCTCCATCCTTCTTGTCCTCTTCCATTTCAGACCTGCAGCAGTTAGAGAACCACATGAAGAGCCGGAAGGCAAGAGAGCAGGAAGCGCGAGAGCCAGTGCTGGTGCAGCTTCGAGGGTTGGTGGGCACCTTGCAGAGTGCCACAGAACAGATGGCAGCCACTGTGAGCAGCAGTGTACGGGCCGAGGTCCAGCACCAGCTCCACATTGCTGTGAGCAAGTGAGTCAGGGACAGGAGTCCCCACAGAGGAGGAGAAGGGGGCTCTAAGGTCGTATTTAGTGACCCACAGGCATGGTGCAAAGAATGAGGTCCAGATGGGGCCCAAGGGGGCCTAAAAGTAGAAGAATTTGCCCGAAGTCACTCAGCTAGTCTATAGATCCTGGACACCAGGGGAGGGGCCAGCCCAGGGGTCTGTTGTGCATGATAGGAAGCAAAATTTGCCTTTGTTCCCCTACCAACTCTGGATCATTCTGGGCACTTGCCATGTCCCCTTTCTGGGCCTCAGTTTCCTTAGGTTTCCAGAGGCAGATAGTGACCCACTGGTTGGAGCACTGGGTCTTGAGTTAAGGAGACCCTAAGTTCAAATTCATCCTCAGCTGCTTACTACCTGTGTGAACCTGGGCAAGTCACTTAACCACTGGCTGCCTCAGTTTCCTTACCACTGGCTGCCTCAGTTTCCTTAACTATAAAATGAGGATATTAATAGCACCTACTTCCCTAAGTTGTTGTAAAGATCAAGTGAGATAATATTCATAAAGTGCTTATTAGCACAGTGCATGGTACATAGTAAATTAATCACCTAATAAATTCTCCTTCCCTTTACCCCTTTCCCTTACTTGTAAAATGAGAAGTTTAGGCTAAATCTTTTTAAGTCTTTATTTTTTTCTCATTTAACAAGCATTTAATTTTTTTTGTTTTTTTGGTTTTGTTCCAGATTTATTAATTTGTTTTCAGTTTTCAACAATTGCTTTCATAAATTCTAAATTTTTTTCTCTCTCTTCTCCCTCCTCAAGATGGCATGCAGTCTTATATGGGTTCTACACAAAGCATTTAATTTCTTTCCCTCCTACCTCTACCCTGGCTTCCACTTTAAAAAAAAAATCCAAAATCCAAAATTCTTGAACAAATACATATAGTCAAACAAAACAGATTACTTACATTAACCATATCCAAAAGTGTATTTTTCTTTCTACATCATGAGTCTATCACCTCTCTAGCACAGTTCTTCAGTGATCCTCTGGAATTGTGCTGGGTCTTTTCATTGACCAGAAGTCTTAAGTTTGTGAGAGTTATTTGTCTTTATGATGCTTTTGTTCATAAATTTTTCTTCTGATTCCATTCACTCCCCTCTGAATTAGTTCATACAAGTGTTCTTAGCCTTCTTTTTCATCATTTCTTATAGCACAGTAGTATTCCATCACAGCTGTATAACCAAGCTTGTTCAGCCATTCCCCAGTTGATGGGCATCCCCTCAATTTCCAGTTCCACAAAATGAGCTGCTATATTTTCATACAGATGAGTTCTTTTTTCTTTGATCTCTTTGGGTTGTAAGTCTGGCATCTCTGAATTGAAGACTGTGCGTCGCTTAGTAACTTTTGTCAACATTGCATTCATTAATATGCCTGTTTTCCTATAGTCCCACTAGTATTTGTCATTTTCTTTTTTTCTTAATTATTTTTGATAATCTGATGGGTATGAGGTAGAACCTCTCAGTTATTTGAGATTGATGTTTCTCTAATTATTTCTCTAATTATTAGTGATCTGGAGCAGTTTTTTCATATTGCTGTTGATAATTTGGATTTCTTGCTCTAAAAAATTCTTATTTATGTTATTCCATTTTACCTTTTATCATTGGGGAAAGGCTCTTATTCTTAAAAATTTGAATCTGAATCTGTTCTTTATACATCTTGGAAATGAGACCTTTATGAGAGAAACTTACTGCAAAGATTTTTTTTCCTTAACTTTCCCTTCAATTTTCAGTTGCATTGATTTTGTTTACATAAAAACTTTTTAATTTTGTGCAATTGAAATTTGTGCTGGACAGTCTTTTTTAGTTTTCAGAATTCACTTCACATAATATTATGAATTCCAAATTTTCTTGCCATCTCTCCCCTCCAACTACCCCAAGACACCATGTAATATATAAAGAAGAATTAGAACCAATGGGAGAAATCACAAGAAAGAAGAAACAAAAAAAAGAAAGGATAAATAATATGCTTCAATCTATATTCAGATTCCATAATTTCTTCTCTGCATGTAGATAGCATTTTCCATCTTGAGTCTTTTGGAATTGTCTTAGATCATTGCATTGTTCAGAAAAGTCTATCAAAGTTGGTCATCGAACAGTGTTGCTGTTATGTTACAACACTGTCGTACAGTGTTCTCCTGGTTCTGGTCACTTCATTCAGCATCAGTTCATACAAGTCTTTCCAGGTTTTCCTGAAGTCTACCTGCTCATCATTTCTTATAGCACAATAGTATTCCATTATATTTATATGCCACAATTTGTTCAGCCATTCCCCAGTTGATGGGCATCCCCTCGATTTCCAGTTCTTTGCCATCACAAAAAGAGCTGCTATAAACATTTTTGTACATGTAGGTTCTTTTCCCATTTGCATTATCTTTTTGGGATACAGTCCTAGACGTGTTATTGCGGGGTCAAAGGAAATGCACATTTGCATAGCCCTTTGGGCAGACAAACTGAACAGTCTTAAAGGCTGTTCATGCTGACATTCTATGGGTCACTGTAGGTAACCTGAGTCTGTGCCTTCATTTTCCACCTGTCTTCTCTTCACCCAGCATGCAGGAGTCAATCCTCTCCCAGGTCCAACGCATCATCAAGGGAGAGGTGAGCCTGGCCATGAAGGAGCAGCAGGCAGCAGTCACTTCCAGCATCATGCAAGCAATGCGCTCTGCTGCTGGTACACCCATCCCAGCTGCCCACCTTGATTGCCAGGCCCAGCAAGCACATATCTTGCAGATGCTCCAGCAGGGCCACCTCAACCAGGCTTTCCAACAGGTATGTTCCTGGCTGGAGACTGTGCTGCAGTGTGCCAGCAGGGGGAGCAGGCAGACCTGTGCTAGCTCAGGGGCTTCAGCACTCTCCTGGTCCTGTATCCTCTCCCATGTGTGCGCACACATCCCTGCTGTACCTGCACATCCCTGCCCTCCCTCTTCTCCCTTGTTAACTCAGTTCGCCTTCTCCCCACTTCTGCCTCTCCACTCACTCTTTACCTGCCTCTTTCACCACTTCCCTTCTCTCCCTCATCTCCAGGTACTCCCTGATCCTTCTTCCCTCAAATGTCTTCCTTCATGTGTCCTCTCAAAACTTTTCCCCTCATCTCTTCTCACCATCCACCCTGTCTCCTCAGGCCCTGACAGCAGCTGACCTGAACCTGGTGCTCTTTGTGTGTGAGACTGTAGACCCACAGCAGGTATTTGGCCAGCCACCTTGTCCCCTGTCCCAGCCTGTCCTGCTTTCCCTCATCCAGCAGCTCTCCTCCGACCTGGGAACCCGCACAGAGCTCAAATTCAGGTCAGTGTGGGCGTAGCAGGGCACTCCATCAGGAACCCAGTGGACTGTGCTCCTCACTTTGCCCCAGGAACCAACTAGGGATTCTGTAGCAAAGGTTAATGTGCCCATGGGCTTCCACCTCCCCTATCCACAGCACAGGGGACCTGACAGCTCACAGAAGGTTAAAATACTCCCTTCATCAAATATAGGGGATCCCAGAGGCCACGAGCTGCCAAGGGGAGCCTTCCTTACCTCTGACTCCAGCCTCTCCTCTTTACCCATAGCTACTTGGAGGAAGCCGTGATGCATCTGGACCATAGTGACCCCATCACCAGGGACCATATGGGCTCAGTCATGGCCCAGGTGCGGCAGAAGCTATTTCAGTTCCTACAGGCTGAGCCCCACAACTCACTCAGCAAGTCCGCCCGGCGTCTCACCATCATGCTGCAGGGCCTGGCTGTCCCTGGCCTCAACTAGGTGGACACAGGCACCTTAGGTGACCCAGAAGAGGAGGGAGGAGGGGTTGTGGTACTCAGCTATGATGACTCCAGGCCTTGGGGACTTGTTGATAAAGAAAAGTCCAAAGCCAGAACTTTGCCAGCCCCTCCTTGCCCTTCGTCTGTCAGAGGACCATAACTGACCTTGGGGGATCAGCTCTGGTGATGCCTCTGGAGCAGAAGAGGTCTCCCTGCTTTTCCCTCAGATTGACTCTTCATGCTGAAGGGGCTGTGGTTTCCAGGTCTGACTAGGGAGGTTGGGGAATCTGGGCATGCCCCCCACCAGGCTCCATCAACTAGGGAGCATGTTTCCAGATTCAACTATTATAACTTGAGTTGAATTTTACACGTTCCTTTTTACCTCCAATTTGGATCTTTCTGTTTTTGAGAAACATTGAACAAAAATTCAATTAAATGCTTTTTAGATAAAACCTCTGCTAGGATGTCCTGTTTCTCTCCTTGCTATGCTTTAGCCCTGTAGGCCAAACACAGGTTTCTTAAAGAGCTAACTGAGGTAGGAAAGGACCTGGAGCTCTCCCAGAACCTGTGTTTAACTAAAGTGCTGTCTCCACCCTCCCTTCTCTCTCCTCTACTATCTTGGACTTGGATCTTCCTTCCCTACCCCCTACCCCAGCTGAACCTACTGGTCTACATAGACTATTTGGAACACTAGCACTTCCTGGGAGACGTTTAGAAGACATATCTTTCTTGTCATAAGAGAATCTGGTCCTCTTGATGTGGGTGGCCAGCCTCTTGTGTCTGGTGTCTGCTAGTTAGCAGCAGGGTGAACCTAGGGCACCTTTGCCCTATTTTCCAATCTGCTGGGGCAGCCACCCCCTGCTCCTATCTCTGATTTTCTAGCAAATCTTCATGTCCATGTTGAGCTCCACTGCACTTAATTTAAGGCTCCCAGTTTTCTGTGGACAAGGGGAGTGGTGGCATTGACATCCTATGGAGATGGAGTGATGGGCCAGAGTAGACATCCTGGCCTGCCAGAGGGGGGCAGAATTGATTTTCAGTGGAGGCCAGCAGGTGGGACACAATATTGACATCTGTGGGGCCCAGGTGGGGGGAACAGAATTGATATACGTGGGGGGAGAGGGGGAACATTGATAATCTGTGGGGCGGGGTGGGGGGGGCAGCAAAATTGACATCGGGTGGGGCCAGTATTGATATCTATGGGGTTGGGACTCCCCTGCCCCGTTGGCATACCCGGCGGGGTGGAGCAGCACTACTGGTATCTTGGGATGGTGCTGAGGCTGCCTGGGTCCGCGATTCCATTACTTTGAGAAACAGAGTAGCAGAAGCAGAGACCCAGAGGGAAGGCTCCTCGCAGCTAGTTGGGGAAAGGAAAGGTGGAAGGGGGCGTGGAGCGGGGCGGAGCAGAGGGGCGGGGCTCGGGGAAGGGAGGGGCGGGGCCGTGCTGCTGCCCCAGCTCCAGTTCGCCGGCTCCGCACTCGGGCTTTGGAGCTGCTGGGACTGAGGTGGGAGAGGGCTCCCGGCGCTGCCGTGGCCGGTATGATGCGCTCCTGCTGCTGCCGCCGCCGCTGTTGTTGGAGACCACTCCCCTTCCCGGGGTTCTTGCTGCTGCAGCTCAGTAAGTCCTGGGGAAACTAGCGTGAGCATTGAGGAAGGGTTTCCTTCTTCTTGTCCCCTGGGGCCCGACTTGACCTTAGGGAGGTGGGGAGCGCTGGTCTCTGGAGGAAAGGCAGGAGGGGCTGTGGGATAGCACAGGTCTGGGCACTCCCCACCTCCCCCGATCATATATCCTATCCAGAAATTTTTCTGGCCGCATTTGAAAAGAGTGCTAGAATGGAATTTAAATCCCAAATATGCCACCGTGTGATGCTGAGCAAGTCACTACCTCTTTGGAAGGTCTCTTCTAGCTCTAAGCCTGTGGTTCTGTGGTCCTGTATCCCACAGACTTAAGCTTCACAGTTCCCTAGGTGGTCCCTGCCCATCCCCTCCCTGTGAAAGTTTAGGAATCTCACCGGGGTGTGTCTCAGGGAAATGGGACTGCTTAAAAGATGTTGGAGGGAAGAGGATCCTGGATCTCCTTTTTCACTATGGCTTCATACCAGTGTTATACATTCCATCCTCACCCATGACCAGTCTCCTGCTCCCCAGTCTAGAGCCTGGACTGATCGCTAAGAATTGAGGAAGGAGCCTATACCCTCCCCAGTTACGTGACCCAGGCCCGCCTTCTCTCCACCATTTCTCCCTCCCCCTTTCCCCAACACTGACTGACAATCTAGAGAGAAAAGGGCTAGGGGGAGGATTGAAGCTCTGGGGACTGCTCGCTTGTGTGGGGATAGAGGAGGTAACCCCAGGGGTTAGGGAGTGCCATTTTCAAAAATAGTTTTTATTGCTGCCTTCACTTCCCAATATCCCTCTTCTCCTCTGCCCCAGTTAGCAATTCCTTGTAAGGAGAGATTTCAAAACTAATCAGTACATTAAAGAGCCCCACAGTATGTGAAACGTTCAAGGTCCCTCATCTTCCACTACTGTAATGTCTCATCTCTCCTCTGGAACCAAGCTTGGCCAGGAGCAAGTTTTGTGAACTGCACCCCCAGGTTTCTATCCATTTCTGGCCACAGATGGCCATGATGACCCTTCCCAGCTCAGTCCCTCCAGTGACTTCAAAGAATTCAGTCATGGTACTCCTGAGCAGGGTCAGTAATAGATTTTAGGTTAGAAAGTTCAGAAAAAAGGATCTAGCCAGCTTATGCTCTGGGGAACCCCAGTGGCTGCTTGCTGTAGAACTGGACAGACCCCTTTAGAGCTCACAGCAATGCAAGAACCTAAAACATTCCCAAAGGACTCGTGATGCAAAATGCCATCCACATCCAGAGAAAGAACTATAGAGTCATCACACACAATGAAGCAGAAGACCATTTTCTCTTGTGTTTTGTTTTGGCTTTTTCTCCTATTCTGTGCAACATGACTAATGTGAAAATGTGTTTAATAAGAATGTGTATGTAGAAGCCATGTAAGATTGTGTGCCATCTTGAGGAAAGGGGTTGGAAGTGATTATTGAAAACTAAAAACAAATAAATTAATAATAATTTTAAAGATGTGAAAAGGGCATGAACGAGGAGTCTGTAGAGCTGTAGCCTGTCTTCAGCAAGCCAGGTGACCTGGGGTGGGAAGGGTGGAGGGGAGGCCGAGGGGAGGAAGTGCAGCGGGGAGAGAGGCCTGGCTGACTTCAGACAAGGGTTTTGTATTCCTCTGAGGAAGTTGTGGTCTTCTCCCTACTCTCAAGCCTAAATGTACTCTTTGCCAGGAAATCATCAACACTCAGGTTTGGAGCCCATGTAGGGGGTATCCTGTCCTGCTCCAAACCACTGCATGGGTGTCTGAAGGCAGGAGGGTTGTGAACTGTGTCCCTGGAACAGGTTCAAACTGATTCCTTAGGCAGAAATTGCCCCTAAGTCTCCTCCTGGGCCTCTGGACCACATTCCCTTAGTTAGCTGGGGAAGAACTCAGACTTACTACAAAGAACAGGAACAGATGTAAGAAGAACTAGTAGGATGACTGGGTACTGTTTTTGCCACCCTTCTCTCCCCCAAGTCTGACAGCTTGAGAAGTGGAATCACAAAGAAATGTCCTTCCCCTTACTCTCCCAGACAGTCCTCAGTCACATAGCCTGAATGGTAAGTTTTAGGGGCCTATCATGGGAGACTGCCCCAATTCCCTAAAATCCACTTCCATGTCATCCCCTACTGAAATCCTTTTCCTTCAGATCCCAACTTAGGTGCCTCTGTGGAATTTCCATGAACTACTTCCCCCAACTGAAAGGGATTTCCCCCTAAAATTTTCTTTTTTTTCATTGAATAATTTTATTTGTTTTCAATGTTCGACAATCACTTCCATATGTCTTAGATTTTTTTCCACTCCCTCCTCCTCATTCTCCCCTCCCTCCCCACTCCCTCTCTGAGACGGCATACAATCTTATGTAGATTCTACACATACGTTCCTATTAAGTGCATGTTGCTTAGAAGAATTAAAATGAATGGAAGAAACCATAAAACAAAACAAAACAAAATATAATACAAAAGAAAATGGTCTATTTAAATCTGCAATCCAATTCCATAGTTCTCTTTCTTAAAGCTCGTTGGATCTCTGCATTGCCTCCATCAAGCTTTCCTTATTAATTGCGTGTGTGTGTATGTGTGTGTGTGTGTGTGTACATGTTGCACTGGGGTTCATTCATTTTTTTGTCAGCTCCTTGAAAGGAGAAAGGAGAGACTGCTCAATTTTATCTTTATATCTACCCTAGCACTCCCAGTACAATGCATGTAGCAAGTGATTAATGTTTGTTGTATTGAGAGGGGGACCCAGGGGTTTGTGAAACTACTTCCCTCAGCAAGTCACCAGTGACGCTGCCACAGACTAGCTGAGTTGCATCCCTCGGGCTGAGCTGTTGCTTTGGTAAACAGGGCTGGCTCCCCCAGGAGTTGAGGGTGTATGCCCAGCTTTATGCCTATTTCCTTTCTCTTTCTGCAGTCCTGGCCCCGGGTCCTGGGACCGCTGCCACCTCTAACAGATGTGATACTATTTACAAGGGCTTTGCTGACTGTCTGATCAACCTTGGGAACAGTATGGTCCAGAGTGGGCAATCTGACAAAGGGGCTGAACTCACAGCCCCTGAACTTGAGTCCATCTGCAGGTGAGATCCAAGGTCCTGGAAAAGAGTCCCTCACTGCTGATTCCATCTCTACCTCCATCCTCCGTCATTCCATTCTCTACTTTGTCTTCAGGTGCTTCCCCTGTTCCCAAGCCTCATTTCTACCCCAGCCTCATTCCCCAACTGACCTAATTCTGCCATGTCTCTGACTCTTAACTTCTGTTTGTCACTCTGTCATGTATATAATATAGTAACTGTTGCCCTTGCCTCACACCTCCAGCCCTTCTGGCATGACTCACTCCTGACCCTTATCATTTCCTTCCAGGTCATGGGAAAACTTTCAGACTTGTGCCAATGGGGTCCTAGCCAACTGCCCACAGGAGGCAACTGCCATCTGGGCATCACTGACAGAAGAATCCCGCAAGGTCCAATACCCAGGCAACCTACATGACCTGTGCAGCTCTCGGCCCTTCCCCCCAAGCAGTGTCAGAGGTGTGGCCAGTGAGGAGACCAACCAGGAGACCCTGCAACGGTCTTCATCTCCTGCCTCCCCTGCCCCAGCCCCAGCTCCAGCACTATTGGCTGCAGCACTGGCCCTTGCCTGTATCCTGGGGCCCTTGGCTTAGCTCTCCAAGGGGGAAGCCTAACCCTCACAGCCCACTCTAAGAAGAAGCCCAAGATCTATTTCAGTTCAGTTCAATGACTGGATTAAACACCTACTATGTGCAAAGCACCATGTTGAGGCTGGAACTGCAAAGACCAAATTCCCTTCCTTGGGTCCAGCCCTTCCTCTTCCCTACTTAGTCCTGGGTCTTCCTGGTCTAAAGGAGCTCCTTATCTTCTCCCTGCCTTCCTCTAGCCAAGGAAAGAGTGTGAAGGACCACCTCCCAGAGCTCCTAGCACTCATGGGAGAAGGAGAATCTCTGTATCCCATGTCCCTCTCCTTGATGTCCACTTAGAGGGAAGAGCAGGAATGCCTAAGTTCTGTGGGGCTCCTTAGTCCCTCAGCTCCCCAAGGACAGCTCTGACTAGGGCTTCATTTGCAGGGGAGGCAGCTGCAGAGACCTCTCCAAAGCAAGGGCTTGCAAGCCCTCTTGTCTCCTAGGCCCGTTCTCCTTAGAGTTCCTGCCTCTCTTGAGGGATCCCTGGGTTCCACAAAGCTTGGGAACCCTTGTACCAGAACTGGACGCTGTCCTACACCTCTAACACCCCTCCCTCTGTCCAATCTCTGTCTGTTCTGGTTTCATTAAAAAAAGGATCTATATTTGTACTAAAGGTCGTTTCTTTCCAATCCTAACTTTAGAGCTGGAGCATCTGGTCCCTGCCCTGTCTGGGGCATCTGTCTGACCCAGGACTGGGGCTGTCTGGCTCAAAGATGTGTCTAGCTCAGGATGCCTGAGGTATGCAGCCTATGACCACCTGCCGAGGGCACTTGCTGTCTAGTGTACCTGTGGGCAGGATTCCAAGGAGATTTCTGCCCTAAGGCCTCTATTCCTGGAACTGCTTTGACTGGAAGTGTGAGGGTGACATGCAGCCTGCTGAGGGCAAGAGCCTGAGATCTGGGAGAGGAAGAGAGAGGCTAAGTGGCACGAGAAAAGAGGCAAAGACCCTGGGTTTGCATCCCAGTTCTGGTTTCCTCCGTGTGTGATCTTGACCTGCTCTATGCCTCAATTTCCTGAGAGAGGTGCCAGGTGCTGTAGTAAAGATGAGAAAAAGAGAACATGGTCCGCTTAGCTGTGTCAAGTTCTGACCTCAGCCTTGCTCTGTCCTGTCCTGAGTGGGACAAGACAACAAAAACTGAAAATAAATTCCATATTAGGGATGGACAGGAATGTGTCTGGGGCCCACAACCAGCTCCCCAGGGCCAGGACTGTGAACTCAGCATTTTCCACTGACAAACAGGAGTACCCCTGGGAGCCTCCCTGGCTCCATTTCGTGAATCCTTCCTCAGACTTAGCCAAGAAGTACAGAAGCTCTGCTGAGCAGGGTGAAGGAGGCTGTGTCCCTCATCCCCCAAAACAGTTTGGTCCAGGGTTGCTAAAGAGGATGATAGCTGTGGAGTGAGTACAACTTGCTGTGTGCTCTTTCCATGGCCCCAGAGCAAAGGAGGGGAAGGGACTGTTTCCTGACATTACATCTGACTCCCCTAAACTATTTCCTTTTTCTTGTTGGGCAAAAGAGTGGAAAAAGAAAGGCAGGAATAGCAGCATGAGTATGCTCAGGGAAAATGCTAATGAGGATGGGCCCACCTAGATCAGTGCAATCAACAAAAGCTAATTATTTAATAATAGTCCATTCGCTAAGATGGTTTTTAGAGAACTGATTTTCTGTGCTAGAGAAGAGTGGACATTCTCTGGAGCTTCTGTACTGGGGGAACATAACCAAATATATACTGCCCTGTGGGGCACTGGGTTGCGGGGAGAGGGTTCCTCTGGCTTCAGTATCACTATGACCTTGCCCCTGTTTTGTGGACAACCCTTCAGCCTGGAGCTAAAGTTCCTAGGTGCCTCCTTGATCCTACTATACATCTGATTTCTCTGAGACCTGGTAAGTGGGGAGAGGGAAGAGGGGGTGTGTGTGAAGCTTGGCTACTCATTAAATATTCTGATTGTGGCCCTAACTTCCATAGGGTCCTAACCTACAGCTCTCAGAATCAATGCTGGTCTGGAGACAAGAATGCTGACAGAAATCAGACCTGGAACAGACCTTGGAAATGATCTAAGTTAGGTGACATAGTAGATAGCGTGCCCCAGCTGGAGTCAGGAAGACCTGAGTTCAGATCCTCACTCAACTCTAGGTGTGACCCCCTGAGGAAGTCATTTGACCTTTCTCAGCTTCAGTTTCCTCATCTGTAAAATGAAGGTAATAAGAACATCCCTCTCAGGATTGTTATAAGAACCAAATGAGAGCATATATGTAAAGTGCTTGGTAAACCTTAATGCGCTACATACATTCTAGAGCTATTATCATCATCTAGTCCAAGTCCCTCATTTTCAAAAATAAAGAAATTGACACCTAGAGACAATAAGTAACTTGTATTCAAGGTGTCACAAGTCATAGTAAGTAGCAGAGTCAGGATTTGAACCCAGGCCCTGACTACAAATCCATCATACTAGACTACAACAGCTTAAGAGCTCCTTGATCCTAGTAGAAGGCTCCTGAAAGGACCTTCATCTCCGTATGTTCATTCCTGGTTGGGTCACATATATACCTATCACAGTTTCAGTTTGCTGCTATTGAAAGCCTTGTTCTGCAAAACTCCACACTGTCCCATCATTCAAGAGTTGCCAGTCCCTGCTCACCAACACACAAAAGACCAGGAGGGTAGAGGGCTTAGGGGATGGAGACTTACATCCCTTTCTCTGCTATCTATTTGGGCAAAATCTCAAGGAGGCTTGACTTGGGATCCCTAACCTTAACCCACTGGCTTCCAGGTGATATGAGCCAACCGAGCCTGAGGCCGAAGGCCATCATATCCGCCTGTACCCTAGTAGCTCTGGGTCCATACAAGGAGATAGGAAATCCTCAGGTATTCTATGGAGGTCAGCATTTTTTGGTGGCAAACCAGTAATCACACCAGATAAGGTCTAGGCGGGATGTCCTGCTCTTGCATTTCAGCATTTTCCAGAAGGTAGATAGATCTTGGGGCTTTGCATTTAACTTCTCTGATTAAGAGAAAAAACTCAAACAAATTTTATTCAGGTAAGTAAATGACTGTGAGTCCAAAGCAACATAAAAAAATGACAACATGATATAATTCGTATAATAACAAGGCAGAGCATGGTATAATGGGGAAAATGGGGTTCAGTAATACTGGGTTCAAATTCTAGCTTTGCTAAGTATTAGCTGTGTGACTGAGGGCAGGTCACATGGCCTCAGGGTCTCAGTTTCATTATCTGTAAAATGAAGGGGGTGAACTAGATGAGCTTCTCAGGTTTCTTCCAGTTCTAGGTCATGATTCCATAGATGTAGAATTGGAAGGGGTCTTAGAGGTTATCTAACCTAACCCATATATTTAACAGATGAGGTAACCAAGGTTAAGTGACTCACCCAAGGTCACACAGATATTCAGCACCAGATTCAAAATTCTAACTCAGATCTAGTACCCTTTAATTGTTTCTGGGTCCTATGATCAAGGTGGGGAACCAAGTAGGTGGAGGCTGAAAGGGCCTGTGAAACTTCCATTAGTAGGGAAGTAATTAGAGGGAAACAGAAATTGGGATTTGGTGGTGGGTTAGTCCTTTTGCTCCCCTTTTCCTCCTTTCTTGGGTCTGAAGTGATTAGGGATGGGGTATGATGGAGAACTCCCCCCAACCCTGGTAAAGGGCAATGTGAAATCTTCAGCCAGTTCTTGAAGTTCTTATGAAGCAACTGGACCTTTTCTCTCCTTCCCACATGCAAAGGATTTTGGAAATTAAAGCTTTTTTTTTTTAAATAGAAACTTATGTGTCTTTGGGGAAATGAAAGCAGCATAATCATATTCCACAGAACCCTGAGGGGAATACATTAAAATACCCTTCAGTTTAATTTAAAAAATATTTATTAAGTACCACCTACGTGCCAGGCACCAGACTGAATGCTCGAGATTCAAAGAAAGAAACAAAACAGTCCCTGCCCTTGAGTAGCTTACATTGAGGGAAGTCCAACAAAATGACAATATGGCATCACTCATACAGTAAAAAGGTAGGATGGTATAATGAGGAGAGAGGGGGTCAGGAATTACTGGAGATCATATGAAGAAACTGGGGACATTTAGCCTGGAGCAGAGAAGACTTAGCAGGGGATTGACAGGATAACTGGATTGGAATATTTGAGAGACCATCACGTACAGGACAGCAAATTCGATTTGTTCTGCCTGATCCCAGTGGTCAGAAGTAGTAGCAGTATGGGGAGGTTGCAGAAAGACCAACTTATGAGCAATGTAATTCTAGCGCTAATAGTTATCCAAAGTGGAATGGGGTGACCATTGACTCAAAGGGCTCACACTCTCAACCAACCCAGCTCCATCCTTGAAAACTGGGTGTTTTTTTAACAAGAGACTAGATAACTGATCCTTTGGGAGGGATCATTTGGGATAAGGCACGAGTTGGACTAGAAGGAGGGTGAGATCGCTTCCAGATATGTTTCTATGAATCTATGTAATCAAACTAGAATTTAAAAGCATCTCCTGTGTGGCAGATCCGAATGCGAGATGAAATAGTCCCTGTCCTCAAATGTCAAAGAGATGACATTTTAGGGGGTACAACATGTTCATGTTAGTGTTCAGTCATGTCTGACTCCTCATGACCCCATGATCATACTGCCTGTAAGGTTTTCTTGGCAAAGATATTGGAGTAGTTTGCCATTTCCTTCCACGGTGGATTAAGGTAAACAAAGGCTAAGTGATTTGCCCAGGGTCACTTAAAGCTGAATTTGAACTCAGGTGTTCTGGATTCCAAGAGCAGTGCTCTATCCACTAAGTCATCTAGCTGCCTTGTACAACAACATGTTTAGAGATAAGTAAATGCAGGGAATATATGGTATAAATACCATGTATTTGAGTGGGTAGGACTAACAAATGGAGTATTTGTGGAAGGGCACTTGAAGGAAATGGAAGCTAGGGGATCCAAGAGGTAAATGGGTAGGAAAAGCATTCCAGGCATCAGGGATATCTTGGGCAAAGGCATAGAGGCGGGAGATTGTATGGAACAGCAAGTTGACCAATTTGATTGGAATGCAGAGTGGATGAGGGGAATAATAGTATATCAACAGCTTAGAAAGAGTCTGGAACCAGAGTTAAAGAGCCTTTAATGGCATGAAAATTTTTTTATTTTATCATGAAGACATGGGGAACCACTACAGCTTCTTATTTTGGAAATTGAGTAAATTATTAGTTTTTTTTCTGGAATGTTTTCTTTTTTATTGTGACCTCAACCAGCCGCAAACTCATTCAAATACATGAAAACAAACAAACAAAAAGAATTGTACCGAAGATGAGAAACTTCTTTTGTGTGGCTTTAAAAAAATATATTCAACAAAATTGACCTTTTGCTTTGACCCTTTTTATTTTCCTCGGTATATTTTAAAATTGATTGATACTCCTTTTATTTTACTTATCTGTTACCTCATCTTAACTTAGTCCACACATAATCCCTCCCTCATCATAAGTAAATATAATTAAACAAAATAAATCAACCTGAAATAATCAATTCATTGACCATGCCTGATGTAGGTCTTGTTCCTTGCCTCCAGATGACAACTTTCTTCCTATCTGACATTTAAGGATCTTTCTCCATAGTCTGGCCTCTTCTTCTTGTCTTCTCACACTCACTTCCTGTCTCCAGACTCTCTGCCTTCTCCAGTCATCTACTAGCTGTTTCAGGAGGAGAAAGTGAGGCTGGTGACCTTGCACAGCCCTCCCCCATTCAAAACAAAGTCAAGTATAAGTCATGTCATCATTTCTCTGATGGCATGGTCTTCTTCAAAAATGAAGGATGAACACAACCTGTGAGCAGACTGAGATGCCTGAGTGGGGATCCAACTAGTTCCAGCTCATCCTCTCCCTTTTGTCTCCTTCTCCCCTTCCTTTAGGGTTTACTAGCTAGATGTCCTCCCTTCCTTCTTTCTTTCCTTCCTTTCTTGTCATTCCCAAAACCTTAAACCTAGTGCGCTCTGAAGCCCATAGGTTGGACAACAATAGTTCCCTGCCCAAGTTCCATGTAATGGCTGGCTTAGGTGATTATCAATAGTAACAGTTTCTCTTCCTTTCCTAGTTTGACTTGGTTATTTTTTTTCTTTTGCTCATTAAAAGAGCCATTCCCTGATTACTTCTTAAAGAGGTCTATTCACTCAAAGGGCATTACCTCCCTCTAAGGGAGTACATGAAAAGGCCTAGCCTAAAAAGGCTAAAGTCTCCCAGTGCATCCTGGGCCATCTCCAGTCATCCTGATGAATATCTGGTCACTGGATCCAGGTGACTTAGGAGGGGAAAGTGAGGCTGGTGACCTGCACAACCCTCCCTCACCTTAAAACAAAGTCAAGTGCAACTCATGTCATCATTTCTCTGATGTCATGGTCTTCTCCAAAAACGAAGGACAAACACAACTAGCTGTTTCACATAGCACACCTCCCACCTTTGTCTTTGCCCTGGCTTTCCATTCATTACTCATGCCTGGAAAGTTTGTTCTCCTCACCTCTGCTCTCCGGCTCCTCTGACTTCCTTCAAGATCTAGCTCAAAGCTAGCCTTCTATGAGAAGTCTTTCCTCATGCCTTCCCTCCTATCTCCAGTCCCTTCCCTCTGAGAATGCCTTCCATTTACACTGCATCTATCTTCTCTGAGCGTGGTTGTTTGCCTATTGTCTCCCCAGATTAAAACATGAGCTCATTGAGGGCAGGGTCCCTGTTTTTGCCTTTCTTTGTATCCCCAGGGATTGGCACAGTGCATGAGTAAACATTGAAATCCTTGCTGACTCACTGATCTCTCCCCTGGGAGGCAGAGGAAGAATGCTTTGTTTTTCTTCTTCTGAAATCATGCTTGGACAGCGCATTGATCAGAGTTCTGAAGTCTTTCAGTATTACTTTCAGTTAGTCACCTGTTCTCTTATCTATCAGTCAATCAGGAGCAATTGTTACTCACACGTTATGTATTAGGCACTTTGTTAGATGCTAGGGACACAAGCACAAAGGATGAAAACTCATAACTGCCAAGACCTTCCATCCTAATGGGTGAGACAAATACATATAAAAATATTTGCTGCATAAATATCAAATGAATAAATAGAAATAACTACAACATAGCGTAACCAGGATCTAAATTCCACACAGATCCCGTTAGGTTGTTCAACTGATGCATCTGCTCCATGTGGAAACAGTTGGGAAGCATGCTTCCAGAAGAATCAGGATGGCATACAGAGAAAGAAAGTGCCTTGGGGACTAGGAAGGGGGACCAGGAAGCCTCCCTAGCATATTGTCCCCGGTTCCCTTTTGTGAATCACATAATGGGAAGGAATTTGGTTTTTCTTTTTCTATCTGGCTGTGTAGCTACAACTGGGGACATCTACAGAAAGGCTGTCAGCTTTGGTTACCTCTTTAACTCTTTCATTGGGAGACCAGGATGAAGGCATCACTAAATCCATGTGACCCTAGCTTCAGTTCTTGGCCTCTGCATTTGTTCTTTTCCATTCTATGGGAGGGGAGTGGAGTCTCCAACCTTGGGAATTTTGAAAGGTCAGGGGAGTGAGTCACAGAATCCAAACTGGGTTTTGCAGCCAACTTCTCATTGATGCCTCAAGGAGCAGGGAGTGACTTTCTGGATCCAGGCCACTGGAAGCTGAGATGAGGACTTGTCCAGCAGTCACACCCTATCTGGACATGAACTTGGTGGGACCAATGCTAAGGAGGAATTGAAAAAAGTTGTGATCCTATTCTTCTCCTCTTCCCCTCCCCGCTTCCCCACCAGTGGTACAGGGGAGAGTATATACCTGTCCAAGGTGCTGAAAGAAATGTTTGTAATTTTGCTCTTGCTTGAAGTATGAAGTAAAGAAGTATCTCTTTGTGAAAGCTAATTTGTTAAAGTTAATGGATCTGGGGCACTAGTCATTGACACCCCACATGGAGGCAACACAGTCAATGGGAGCTTGAGCCTTGAAGAAGAGAATGCCCCAAAGCTCTCAGAGACTCCTGAGAGGTATAGATCTGGTCAGCTTGGCTCTGAGAGAGACAGAGGACCAGAGCATACTAGCAATAGTAGTTAAATAGAAGGGAGTTTGGGAGCAAGGGCAATAATCAGAGGGACCAGGAAAGCATCATGTTTGAACTGCAACTGTATAAAGCAAAGTTAAGCCTGGCATCCATTCCAGGCCTGGGACTGGCCAGCACAAAGGCACATGTGCATGTGTGTGTGTGCATGTGCATGTACGTGTGTGTGTGTGTGTGTGTGTGTAGAACATGGATTGCGGAGTATGGGAGGAAGAGCAGAGGATAACAAAGTAAATTATAGGCCAGGTTGTAAAGGGCTTTAAAAATCAAACAGTCACATTTGGTACCAGAAGCAATAAAAATACAGTGGTGCTGACCGAGAAAAGGGATCATGAGGTCAGATTTGCACTTAAGAAAAGTACTTTGGCCACAGAGTATAAATCGGACTACAGTGGAGAGAGGCAGGGAGAGAGAACCATTAGGAGGCTAGTGAAATAATCTAAGTAAGAGATGGAGAAGGCCTGAACTTAGAGGGTAGCTGTGCAGTGAAGGGTTTGGATGTGAGAAATGTTGTAAAGATAGAAATACAAAGATTTGGCAGCTGACTTGAGAGTGAACTCCAGGATAATGTCAAAGTCATGAACCTTGCACCTGGACAAATATTGAGAAGTTTGGAAAAGTGGTGGGTTTGGTGGCAAAGGTAACAGGTTCAGCTTCAGATATCCTCAGTTCAAGATGTCTCCCGAACCTCTTATTTGAACATCCACTTTCAAATGTTAGTTCTCCTTATTTGCTCTGCATCAATTCCGTAATAGTAATTTAAATGGAAAGATCTTTCTCATTAATTAATAGGCCCATATGATCTGCTTAAAGGCAACCTGGAAGCCTGGGTTACATATGGTAGGAGGAGCTTGCTAAAGAATCAGAACAGGAAGAAGGGTGGAGCAGAACCGGGAGGAAGTGAGTGAGTGGGGTCAGGTCAGAGGGGGAAGAACACAGACCAACTGACACGGATAGTGAGAAGGCCCTGGCTGAGAGAGGGGAGGTTTGAGAATGGCTTTGACCTCCGCTGTGATCATGTTTATTAACTTCTTGGTCACCATGATGGATTTTGCTTTCTGGTTCTGAGATTTGGCTTTCTGGTGTTTAAATAAATGTTTTTCCTCTGCCTTCTATATGGGGAGTCTTTTATATTTTGTGATTGAGAACTACAGTCACCACCAGTGCTGTGAATATTGCCTTGGCAATACAAGTTCTTACAAATTTTCCCAAGTTTCCCTAAATTTTTCATATTCATAATTTCTTACAGTACAATAAAATTATATCCATATGCCACAATTTGTTCAGCCTTTCCTCAATTGATGAGTACATATTTTGCTTCCAGGTCTTTGCTATCACAAAAAGGATAACAATAAATATTTTCATACATATAGGATTTTCTTCTCTCCTTTTCCCTCTTTGAGGGTCTTTGTCTTGTCTGGTTGATATTGTTCAATCACTCAGTCATGTCAGACTGTGACTGTGGACAGCACTCCAATGCTACCCAGGGAATTTTCTTGGTAAAGATACCAGAATGGTTTGCCATTTCCTTCTTCAGGGGATTAAGGCAAACAGAGGTTAAATGACTTGTACAGGGTCACATGGCTAGTAAGTGTCTGAGGCAAGATTTGAACTCAGGTCTTCCTGACTGTAAGCCTATCCACCTGCTTGCCTTGTATGACTAATACCAGAGAGCATATATAGTTTGCTATTTACCTTGTTGAGCAAGGGAGTGACACAGTAGGCACTGAACACTAGGAATATCCTTTTGGCAACTCTCTGGATTGTAGAAAGAATTGATCGGACTCAGGGATATCAGTTAGACGTTGATTCTTTTCAGGCAGATTGCTAAAGTTCACATGAGAGGTGATGATAAGGGCTGGTGACTGAACCAGTATCAAGAAGGGACAAATGAGACAGATATCTAGGAGCTGTAATCAACAAGATTTGGCAATTGATTACTGTAGTCAGTTGGTGGTATTATACTTCATCATGAGTTATCCAGAATTGTGATTTGTCATTGCATTGAACAGAGTAAAATCTTTTAAAGTTGTTTGTCTTTACAACATTGTGCAACATTTATTGTATACATTGTTCTCCTGGTTCTGCTCATTTCATCCTTATCAGTTCAACAAGTTGGAACTTGTTGGAACAGATTCTAAAGAGCCAAGAAGTTAAGAGACAGAGGTAGGAGTCGGATTTTTCTAGAGATTTGTGCAAAGGAGGAGAGGCCACCTCATCGTCTAATGTTGGACCAAAGGAGGAAAAGATGCAGGGAGAAAGGGATTCTGAAGAGAAGAAGCATAAGATAGATACAAGTTGATATGTAGGCAGTATATTATAAATGCCAAGTAGGCAGTATGGACATTAAATGCTATTAGAGTTCAGAAAGGGGAGAGGTAACTTTTAGCTGGGTCATTTTAGATTAGGGAAGGAAAAGCATTTAGGACTTTTAAAAATATGTAGAATTTGGATAGACAAGAGGAAGAGATGGGGATCATCAGGTTAAATAACTCATTTATACAGCACATCAAACTTTGCAAACTACTTTAGATACATTATTTCATCTGATCCTCCAAAGGTCCTATTTTAAACATAAGAAAATAGGTTCAGAAAGGGCAACTCATGGGGTCACATGGCTAGTAATTATCAGACATGGGATTTCACAGAATTCGAAAGTTAGTCATCAAGCTAATAGTCCTCGATCACATATCCTATCAGTGCCCAAATTTCTGAGCATGTACTTATTTGTAAATGATATAGTACTATTATTTTAAACATACACAAAAATAGAAATTAAAGATAAAGATGAAATAAACAATATCTTTTACAAATTTTAAACTTTACCAACAATTTTTAAAATATATATTTTTTGTTTTTGAGAGCAATGTGAATGAATGTTTCCTTATTTCTGAAAAACTCCTGTGTACATGCCCTGGGGGAAAGGGTGGGCTTGTAAATAACAATTGTCAGTAATTAATTATTCAGTTAACTTCATTGATATATAGCTAGCCAAGCAGGTGAATTGCTGTCTTTCTTTTTTTAAGTAATCAATTAATAAAATAATAAAAGTTTTAAATGTTTACTCTGTGCCAGGCACTGTGCCAAATACTGTACAAAAAAATACAAAGAAAGACAAAAAATACTCTCTTATGAAGCTCGTATTGTAACGAGGTAGATGACATGTAAAATAACTCTGTATATTAAGATGTGTTTACACTCACACAATGAGGAGATGAGAGGTAAAGGAAAGTTCACAGGAGAAGGCTCTAGGATTTGGGAGCATTGGGAAAAGTATCTGACAGAAGGGAAAATATGAGCTGAGACCTGAGGGAAGGTCTCTAAGAGGCAGAGGTGAGGGAGGAGGGCACTCCAGGCAGAGGGGGATAGCCAGGAAGTTGAGAGACCAAGTGTCATGTGTGAGGAAAAGAAAATAAATCCTTTTAGTTAGAATTTGTGGAGGAGAAAAAAGTGCAAGAAGACTACAAAGATAGGAAGGGGCCAGATGGAAAGAGCACATTTTTAGGGGTCAGCCCTACTGTAGTTTATTGAGTCGGGGTAGGGTTGGGTGACATAGCCAGACATACTTTAGGAAAATAAAATAAAAAAATAAAATAAACTTTAGGAAAATAAAAAATAGAAAATAATTATTTATACATATCTGCCTACATATCAACTTGTATCTATCTTATAGATTTCTATATACAATGTATAATATGTATAAATAGAAATAATAATAAATAGAAAAATACATGAGGCAAGGAGACTAGTGGGGAAATCATTGCAATAGTCAACATAAGTTTAAGTCCTGAACTTGGGAAATAAGTGGCAGTGAGAGCAGAGAAAAAGGGAGAGAAGTGAAAGATGTCATAGAGAGCAAAATGTCAAGATTTGGTAACTGCTTCGGTAGGGGGAGTGAGTGAAAGCAAGAAGATGAGGATAACACTAAGGTTCCAAACCTAGATGACTGTTTTGTACGGAAAGTTGATGGTGTTTTTGCCTCAGAGATATTCAGGAGACAGATGGGTCTTGGGGAAAAGATAATGGAATAAGACTTTGGGCCATGGATCACAATCCAATCATGCCCATTTACTTTTTGCAATTTGCTTCATTTCACTTTTAAAATGAAAAGGTAGATGGATTCAGACCTATAGTGCCCACCTTCCAAAGGATACCTGCCAAAAAGTCACATCTGGCAGCAGAAGGTAAATGTTGGGGAGGGAGTGAGAGGGAGGGAGGGAGTGAGAGGGAGGGAGGGAGTGAGAGGGAGGGAGGGAGAGAGAGAGAGAGAGAGAGAGAGAGAGAGAGAGAGAGAGGAGGAGAGAGAGAGAGAGAGAGAGGAGAGGAGAGAGAGAGAGAGAGAGAAAGAGAGAGATGGAGAGAGATGGAGAAAGATGGAGAGAGACAGAGACAGAGAGGCAGAGAGACAGAGAAAGTGAGTGTGTGTGTGTGTGTGTGTGTGTGTGTGTGTGTGTGTCTAAGTTATGACTAACCTAAAGGGGGCAGTACCAAGCAAGATAGAGGTTAGGAAAATGTTGGGTAAAGGTGTACATTGAGGTGAGTCCCACAACTGACTGCCTATAGTGGGACCTATTTTCCTACCCTTCAATTGCATGATCATTTACCCTTTGGAGTCATATCTTGGCATCCCAGGAGGCTTCCTCCCTCCCCCTGATTTTAGAAACCATTGACTTAGTCCAACCCAAATATGTCAAAACTCCTCACTAGAGCATATCCCACTCCTGATCATCCAAGCTCTGCCTTAACAGTTCCAAGGATGGGGGAGCCTACCACTTCTCCAGGAAATCCGGATATTGTAGTTTTGAATAGTTGTAATTGTCAGGAAGTTTTTCTAGTCTAAATTTGCCTCTTTGTAACTTCCATGTATGACTCCTCATTGGCCTATGCCAAACAGACCACGTCTAATCCCCTCTCCTTATGAAATCCCTTCCAATCCTTGAGGACAGACTGCCAGCATGTTCCCCTTGAACCTTCACTTCTCCGGACCAGACGTGCCTAGTTCCTTATATCCATTCTCATAGAACATGGACTCAAGAAGCTTTACCTTTCTAGTTACCTCTGTACCTTCTCCAGGGTTACCACTGTCCTTCACCCTAACACTCAGCACTGACCACAATATTTCAGATGAAGCTAATGAGACCAGAGTAATTTCTGTTCCTAGAAATGATGTCCCCTCTTAAAGCAGCTCAAGATGGCATGAAATTTTGGGTCTGAGTCCCAGTCCATTTAAGCCCCAGATCTTTTTTAGAGCAACTACCAACTCTGCCTTCCTGGTAAAGTTGACTTTTTGTACTCAGCTGTAAAGGTTTACATTTATCCATATTGAATTTTGTCCCGTTTTCCATCCTCTTTGTCCCCATTGCTCTAACCTGGTCAAAACCTTTTTGGATCCTGCCTGTTGTCCAGTGTGTCGGCTATAACTCTTTCCACCTATAAATCTGATGAATAAGATACCTTTGTGCAAGTCACTGCTAAAAATGTTAGGACCCAACACCAAAGATAGACCCCTGGAGACTTCCTCATGTGATCGTGTTGACAGGTCAACGTCCGCCTGCCCAAAATCATCACCCAACTAGTTCTGTGTCAACCTCTTTCATTGACAGTCTTTGAAGTCAGACCTACTATGTTGCTCCTCTGCTCAGGAAGGTAAATAGCAAACTATATGTGCTCTCTGGTATTAGTCATACAAGGCAAGCAGATAGATAGGCTTGGAGTCAGGAAGACCTGAGTTCAAATCTTGCCTCAGACACTTACTAGCTATGTGACCCTGTACAAGTCATTTAACCTCTGTTTGCCTTAATCCCCTGAAGAAGGGAATGTTAAACCATTCTGGTATCTTTGAATCCTGCCTTCTGGTTTCCTCATTTACAAAATGGCGACAATATACTTGCCATATCTCTACTTCAGAGAGCTGTTGGGAGGGGCAAATGAGCTAACGGATGTAAAGTATCTTATAAACTTTGAAGAGCTATTACAACAGCTATTAAACCAGCTCATGATGTTGCTGTAATTACTAGCCAGAATTCCTTTTCCATCCGGTGTGGGTCCTCCCCAGGCTACCCACAGAGCCTCTGGGGAATCTTATCTTAGATGGAAGTGGGGGAGCCTTCTCACTCATTTTCAAAACTCCAGTGACCTACTTTTCCTTCTCAACTTTGCTTCCTAAATCCCTGAGATGGCTCTTCTCCAGCTTTTCCCTATTGCAGAGGATAAGCTGGAGTAGAGCCTAATTTGCTCTCTACTACTTTCTGGCCAGGAGATTAAGTGCTTTGTGGGCATTATCCCTTTCCTTCCCAGGGACAAAGCTGGGGCCCAGGAATAAAGAGAAAGAGTGGGAGAGAGGACCAGAAATTGCTCCCTTTCCTTGGGGATTCAGCCTTGGCAACTGGTTCCTGGATCCTCTGGCGGCTTCAGAGCATCAGTAAGGCATTAGAGGAATAGAGAGTGATCAGGAAGACAGCTTCCCACTAAAGGAGGAGCTAAGCTCTGGGAGTGAGTGTAATTGCTTCTCTTACCTCTCCAGCTTTTTAGCCAAGGGTTGGAAAGCTGTCATGTCAAGTGTCTTCCTAGAAAAGACGTACTTTTATATTATTATATGTATATATTATTACAAATCCTTCCTTCTAATAATAATGAAATAGTTGACATTTCTATAGTGTTATTTAATTCTTACATCCCTTTACACACACAATCTCATTGGATTAGATCTTTATCTCTCTCTCTCTCTCTCTCTCTCTCTTCCCACCCCCACCCCCAGCCCTGCCTCCAATCCTTAGCAGAGCCTAGGGAGGGAGCAGGAAGGAGACAGTCACAAAGCTCTCCTTGTATAGCCCATTAACTGAGCAGGAGGGAGTGGGATGACATATTGCAAAGAGGGAAGGACATCAGTTCAAACCCTCATTCCTTATCTGTGTGAACATGGGGATGGTACAAAATTTTCTCGGAACCTCAGAATTTTCATCTGTAAAACAGGAATAATAGCTGTTGAACATTCCATGCCTGGAATGTTCTGCACCCCCCACCTCCACCTCATAGTTTCCCCAGTTTCCTTCAAGGCTCAGCTCAAACACCACCTCCTGTAGGAGGCCTTTCCTGGGCCTTACAGCTACTGACTCCTTCTCCCTTTCAGATCACTTTCATCTATTCCATCTCTCTTGTATATACCTAGGGATTTTCAAATTTGTTTCCTCCACTAGAATGGACTTTCCTTAAGGACACAGGCTACTTTTTGTACTTATCTGAGTCCCCAGAACTTAGCAGAGTATCTGGTACATTCTGTTCGGTTGTTTTTGCAGTCATGTCAGACTCTTCATGATGCCATTTGGGATTTTCCTGGCAAAAATACTAAAGTGGTTTGCCACTTCCTTCTTCAGCTCATTTGACAGTTGAGGAAACCAAGGCAAACAGGGTTAAGTGACTTGTCCAGGGTCACACAACTAGTTAAGTGTCTGAGGCTGGATTTGAACTCAGGGAGATGTCTTCCTGACTCCAGGTCCAGTGCTCTGTCCACTTCACCATCTTTGAAGGAGGATTTTACATTTGGTCCTGGAGATAATAGAGAGTCCCTGAAGTTTAAAGGAGTAACAAGGTCAGAATTAGATGTCAGGGAAATAATTTTGGCAGCTAAGTGGAAGGAGGGATTAGTGGTGAGAGACTTCAGGCTGGGAGAACCCAATTAAGACCCAGACATGGGTCAACAGGAGGCCATTATGGAACCATGATGTTAGCTGTATGAGTGGAGAGAAGGGTATGTCTGTGAAGTGGTATGAACCTAGAAACAATGAAATTTAACAACAGATTAGGTCTTTCAGGTGAGTTGTTAATGAGGAGCTGAAGATGTTTTAAATCTAAAGTATGCTAGAGTCTAACAGTGAAATGGAAGAAAGCTAAAGAGGCAACAAATAGAGTTCTTTTCATCCCCGAAGACGTGAGCCTGGTTACTGGGAGGTTGGTGGTACCCAGGTTAGCACCTGTCATCTCAGCTTTCTAACTCTTCTTCCCTCCATATATCTAAATCAGTTATTAAATGTTCCTACTTTCCACCTTAATTATGGCCCTCATCTTGTCTGGCCTTAATTTGGATCCTCCTAATTGGCCTCTCTGACTTATTCAGGAGTGTTAGTCCTTCGCTCTCAAAGAGGACCATGACATCAAGATGATGACATGAATTGGAGTTGACTTTGATTTGAGTGAGGGAGGGCTGGGCAAGGTCACTAACTTCACTTTCGTCTTTTGTGTCATCTGGATCCAGTGGCCTGATATTCATCAGGATGGCTGAAGATGGCCCAGGCAGCTGGGGGCGCCATAGTAGACAGAGTACTGTTGGTCGTCTGGAAGACCTGAGTTCAAAAGTGGCTTTGGACACTTCTTAGCTGTTTTACCCTGGGCAAGTCACTTAGCTTTTTTGCCTCAGTTTCCTCAACTGTAAAATGGAAATAGCAATAGAACCTTTGTCCCAGAATTGAAGACCAAATGAAATAACATTTGTAAAGTACTTTGTAAACCACAAAGCACTAACTAAATGCTAGCAAGCATAATAATTATTATTATTCAAGTTTCTCTTTCTAATTCATCAATCCTTCATACAAACCACCAAGGGGATTTTCCCAAAGCATAGTAGGTCTGATGACACTCTCCTACTCAATAAATTCCAAATGGTTTCCTATTACTTCTAGGGTAAGATATAAACTCAGTTATTGAACATTCAAAGCTCTTTACAGACTGACTCTGTCCTTCCTGTCCTAGTCTTAATATATAGTCCCTTTCTGTGTACCAGACAGCCCACATGATACTTCATCTCTGTTCTCTGTGCTCTTGTGAAGACTGCCCTCCATGCCCAGAACAGACTCCTTTCTGCATATATATATATATATATATATATATATATATATATATATATATGTATATGTATGTGCATGTTGCCTCCCAAGTGAGAATATAAGGTCCTTAAGGGCAAGAACTCTTTTTATTTTGTCTTTGTGCCAAGGCATAGTGCCTGACAAATAACAGTCACTTAATAAACTTGTGGATCTCTTGCCTCGGGGCTTTTGCATTCTCCCATATTTGGACCTTTTACATGAATACTTTTTATATTAATTGATCAATAAACACTTATTAAATGCCTCCTATAGCTACATGCAAGGCATTGTGCTTAAGTACTGGGGATACGAAAAGTAGGAAAAGATGGTCCCTAACTTCCATGAATATATAATCCAAAGGGAAAGACAACATGCAAATATATACTAATCACTCTATGTAAATAACTAAAAAGGGAACCCACTAGAAGGAGAAGGAAAGTTTCCTGTAGAAGGTGGGATTTTTGTTATAACTTAGAAGGAAGCCAAGGAGGTCTGTGGTGAGAGAAGAAGGAGAAGGGTTTTTAGGCATGGGAGATAGCCAGAGAAAGTGTTTGGACCCAAGAGATGGAGCATCTCTGTCAGAAGGCCTGTGCCATTGGATCAAAGAGTACCTACTGGGGAAGTACGGGGTAAGAAGACCAGAAGGGTAGGCGGGGGCCAGATTACGAAGGCCTTTGAATGAATGCCAAATAGAACATTTTTTATTTGCTCCTGGAGGTAATAGGGACTTTATTACAGAGTTCTGACACGGTCAGGCATGTATTTTAGAAAAATCACTTTGTTGGCTAAATGGAGGATGGACTAGTGAGAGCAGGGACTTGAGGGAGACAGATGCCCACCCCCACCCCAGATGTGAGGTGAAAAGGGTCTGCACTAGAGTGGTAGCAGTGTCAGAGGGGAGAAGGGGATGCATTTGAGAGATGTTTCAAAGATGAAATGAGAGGCGTTGGCAACAGCTTGGATATAGTGGGGTGCTGGTGAGAATAGTGGGGATTCTGGGATGACTCTGATGATGTTGCCTTCTACAGTAACAGGGAAGATGTCGGTGTGGGGTTAGGGAGAAAGATAAGTCCATCTTTGGATATATTTAGTCTAAGATGTCTACTGGACATCCAGTTTGAGAATTCTGAAAGACAGCAGTTGGACATGCGAAACTGGAGGTCAGAAGAGAGGTAGGGCAGGACAGGACAGGACAGAAAATCGTCAGCATAGAGATGGTCATTAAATCCAGCATAGAGATGCTGCGGAGGAGGAGGTCACCAACAGAAGAGGTACAGAGGAAGGAGAGGACCCAGGACAGAACTCTGAGAGACACCTATGGTCAGAGGGTATGAACACTAGCAAAGGAGCCCGAGGAGTGGACAGAGAGGTAGAAGAGAGCTTGATGTGTGGGGGGGAAGGGTGATCCATACTGTCCTCAATGGACTGCCCCTAGGTTGGGGAGGAAGTCGCCTTAGGGCAGGGAGGAGATGCTGGAGTGCTGCGTTTGAGTCTCCAGGACCTGGGTTCAAATTTGGCCCCAGCTGTGTGAGTCTGGGCAAGTCACTTCACCCTGCTTGCCTCAGTTTCCTCCTCTGTAAAACGGGCTGGAGAAGGATACAACCCACTCCAGGATCTTCGCCAAGAAAACCCCAAACGGGGTCATGAGGAGTCCGAAACAACTGTGCGTGTGCACCCAGCAACCCCCTGACCAAAGACCCCGGTTCAGACGCTGCCACCTCACCGACCTCTCCAGCACCGAACAGCCCCAGCTCTGCGCAGCCCGGCTACTCGCGTCAGCGCCTACTGCGGGTCTTTTATAGCCTCGCTCTCACCTGCCAGCCTATTACAGGGCCGTCTGAATGATTGACAAGCCCGCCGGGAGAACGCCTCGTGGACTGATTGGCAGCCCGTTGTCCTATTGGAGAACAAGGGCCGACCCCAGAGCCCGCCCTTCACACGCCCAATGGGGGCGCCGAGAGGAGGGTTGGCGTCAGGCGCGCACTTTGATGACGCGATGACGCTGACGCGAGATGATGGCGGCGGCGGGATCCTCCTCGGAAGCCGCCGAGGAGTGGAGGAAACTGTGTGGGGTTTGAGGTGAGCGCGGCCCCGCTCGGTCGACTGCTCCGGAGGAGCTTGCGCCTCGGGGGCCTGAGGGCTCTGCGGCCGGGCCCCCCGACCCCAATCCGGGCCGGCCAGAGCGGAGGGTCGGGCCCGACCGGGCCGCGCTAAGCTGAGCCTCGCTGGGGTCGGGCCGAGGTGAGCCCGGACCCGGCTTTCCCAGGAACGACCTCACCCGCCGCGCCCCGCCGCCGGAGGCCTTCCTTGCCCGTCCGGTCTACGGAGGCCGGCGGGTGGGGTCCTCCTCGCCCCCCTCTTCCGCCTGTCGTGCCGGACTTAGTCTACACAGCCCTGCCCCACCACCGCCCCTTCCACTTAGAACTCGCGGAGAGGGGTGCAGGCTTCCCTTCTCGGGCCTCAGTTTCCTCATCAGTACAGTGACGGGGTGGGACTAGACAGGCCCCAAGGTCCCTTCTGCCTCCTGCAGCCACTTTCTTTTTTCACATTTCAGTTTATTTGTTTTAGTTTTCAACATTCACTTCGGCAAGGTTTTGAGTTCCAGATTTTCTCCCCATCTCTCACCTCCCCCCACCCTTCCCTCAGTCTGCCTTCCTTTCTATCTCCCCCCTTCTCTTATCCCTTCCCCTTGCCTTTTTCCGTAGGGCACGATAAATGTCTGTGCCCCATTGCCTGTGTATCTTATTTTCCAGCTGCATGTAAACAGTTTTTAACATTCCTTTTTAAAACTTTGAGTTCCAAATTCTCCCCCTCCCTCCCCACCCACCCTCTTTGAGAAGGCAAGCGATTCAATATAGATTATACAGGTGTAAACACTTCCATAACAATGGTGTTGTGAAAGAGAAGCCATATTTCCCTCCATCTGCCCTGCTTATTCTGTTCTCTCCTTTTACTCTGTCTCTCCTCAAAAATGTTTGCTTCTGATTACCACCTCCCCCATTTGCCCTTCCTTCTACCATCCCCTCTCCCCCATCCCCTTCCTACTTTCCTGTAGGGTAAGATAGATTTCCATGTCCAGTTAAGTGTGTCTTACTCTCCTTAAGCCAATTCTGATGAGAGTAAGGTACAGGTATTCCCTCTCACTTTTCCCCTCTTCCCCTCCACTGTAAAAGCTTTTTATTGCCTCTTTTATGTGAGTTAATTTGCCCCAGTCTACATTTCCCATTCTCCTTCTCCTGGTACATTGCTCTCTCACCCCTTAATTTTATTTTTTTAGGTATTATCCCTTCCTATTCAACTCACCCTGTGCCCCTTGTCTATATAATATTCCCTCCAGCTACCCTAATAATGAGAAAAGTCTCATGAGTTACAAATAGCATCTTTCTATGGGGAGATGTAAACAGTTCAACTTTAATAAGTCCCTTATGATTTCTCTTTCCTGTTTACCTTTTCATGCTTCTCTTGAGTCCTGTATTTGAAAATCAATTTTTGTATTGAGCTCTGGCTTCTCATGAATGCATTAAATTTCTCTACATCATTGAATGTCAATTTTTCCCTCTCCTTGATTACACTCAGTTCTGCTGGGTAGAGATTCTTGGTTTTAATCCTAGCTTCTTTGATGTTTGGAATAACATATTCAAAGTCCTCTGTGATCACTTAAATGTAGAAGATCCTAAATCTTGTGTTATCCTGATTGTGTTTCCACAATACTTGAATTGTTTCTTTCTGACTGCTTGAAATATTTTCTCCTTGACCCAGGAACTCTGGAATTTGGCTATACTATTTCTAGGAATTTTCCTTTTGGGATCCCATTCAGGAGGTGATTGATGGATTTTTTTCAATTTCTATTTTACCCTCTAAATTGGTTCTAGAATATCATGGCAGTTTTCCTTGATAATTTTTTGAAAGAAGATGTCTAGGCTCTTTTTTTGATCATGACTTTCAGGGAGTCCAATAATTTCAAAATTCTCCTAGATTTGTTTTCCAGGTCAGTTTTTCCATGGAGATAGTTCACATTTTTTTTCTATTTTTTCATTCTTTTGGTTCTGCTTTATAATTTTTGATTTCTCATAGTCATTAGTTTCCATTTGCTCCATTCTGATTTTTAAGAAATCATTTTCTTCAGCGAGCTTTTGGACTTCCTTTTCCATTTGGCTGATTCTGGTTTTTAAAGAATTCTTCTCATTGGCTTTTTGGATCTCTTTTGCTGTTTGGTCTAGTCTGTTTTGTAAGGTGATATTTTCTTTAGTAGTTTTCCGGATTTCCTTTAGCAAGTTGTTGACTCATTTTTCATGATTTTTTTTGCATCACTCTCATTTCTCTTCCCAATTTTTCCTGTACTTCTCTTACTTGATTTTCAGAATCCTTTGTGAGCTCTTCCATGGCTTCAGACCAATTCATATTTTTCTTGGAGGCTTTGGATGGAGGAGCTTTGGTTTTGTTGTCTTCTTTTGAGGGTATGTTTTTGATCTTCCTTGTCACCAAAGTAAGATTCTGTAGTCTAAAGTTTTTTTTTTTCACTGTTTGCTCATTTTCCCGGCCAATTACATGATATTTAAATTTTTTGTTAAGGTAGGGCTCTGCTTCCAGTGTGGATGGAGTGCTGTCCCAAGCTTCAGGTGTTTTGTGTAGCTGTTTCAGAGATACTTCTAGGGACCATAAGTTTTCAGTTCTTCTAAGGTGGTATGATCTAAGGAGAGGTATTTACTTCTTTCCTGGCCTGTGCTCTGGTCTGTGAGTGACCACACAAGCACTCTTTTCTGCCCTGGAACTGTGAAGGGGTTCCCTCTCCTCTGTTGCCACAACCTCTGCTATGCCAGTGCTTTTCTTTGCCCCAGGACTGCCACCCAGATCCAAGTTTGAGCAAACCAATAGAGTCCTACCTCAGTGCCAGCAAACAGATCCCTGTGAAAGCAACTGCTGTGGCCTTCCCTGCCACCACCCTAGGACTGCACTGGGACCAGGGCTGTTTTTCACTTCTTTCTCACCCAGGTCCGATAGACTTTTCTCATTGACCTTCTAAGTTGTCTTTGGTGTTTGTAAGTTGAGAAGTCTGGAAACTACCTAGGTGCCAGTGGTTTCATCCCCTGAGGCCTGCTCTGGATTTGCTGGGGCTCATTCTGTGCCAGCGCAGCCCATGTTGGACTGTGCTCCTCTCCCAGCCTGGTGCAACAGATCTTTCCCCTCGACTGTCCACATTGTCTGGGGCTGGAAATTTGGTTCACTCTGTATTTTTGTGGGTTCTGCTGCTGTAGAATTGGTGTCATTTTTTACAGGTATTTGTTGGGGTTTGAGGGAAAATTCAAGTATCTGCTTTCACTCCAGTGTCTTGGCTCTGCCCCCCTGCAGCCATTTTCTGTACTCAAGTGGGTTAATTCAACCTCACATCTCCTTCTTTACTTTAATTCCTTTCTTGTAACCCTAAAAGCCTGCCCCCCTCTTATTTCCCAAAACTGACCAAACCTCTCTCCAGCCTCTCCCTCCCACTTCTTTGCAGCTCCCTGTTTCTCCTGCACAACCTTATTTGTTTTTGTGGAGGGGTGCTGGTGGTAGTGTACTTGTCCTTAAAGGATTTAGAGCTCTGAGAGACCTTAGAGATCATGTGGTTTAATGATTCCCTCGTTTTTGAGCTGAAGAAATGGAAACCCAAAGAGGAGAGACAGCTTGTCCAGGATCACTGAGGTTTTTAAATAGTAGATCTAGCTGGGATCAACCCCTGTTCTCTTCCTCCTTATCCAGTATTCTTTTCCCTGTAGTGAGTTGCTGTTTCTTGTGGTCATTCTTGTTAGCATTTATACTATTAGAGCAGCTTATTAGGTGATAAGTGTTCTTCAGAGGTGAGAAAGGTATTCAAGACTGAGGAAGGGTTCATTGTTCTTTGAAACCTTATCATTTTCTTACTACCAATTACACAACTGACCATTTCTTTTCAAAAGGGTTTTTTTTCTTCTCCAGTGGTCTCATTACTAGTGGGGCAGCTAGGTGATTCAGTGGATATAGCACTGAGCCTGGAGTCAGGAAGACCTGAGTTCAAGTGTGGCCTCAGACACTAGCTGTGTGACCCCAGACAAATCACTTTAGCCCCGTTTGCTTATGTTCCTCATCTGTAAAAGGGTCTAGAGAAGGAAATCACAAGCTGCTCCAATATCTCTGCAAAGAAAACCCTAGATGGGATCTCTGAAAGTCAGACATGAAACAACTGAACACCTGAAAACCATTACTAAGTCTGACTTTGGGGTGAAGGGTATACTGCTTTGTGTTTGGTTATCTATCCTGTAGGCAACCTATGTTGAAATTCTGGCTATTTTTCTGTTGATCCAGACTTGAAATTTGGGGTTATGTTCCTGTCTCAGAGCCAAAACCTACACAGCCCATTGAATTGAAGGTAGCAGGACAGGGTGAAATTAATTTATGGTCTCCACTGAAGCTGTGCTGGTCAGCTGTTTCCATTAATCAAGGAGAAGGTTGCAGATGTGGTGAAGAAACCTACAACCAGGCAGTTTTCACTTAATGTAGACTTTTTCTCTTGGCTCTTTTGAGAGTGTGTATATGTGTATGTACCTATGTATGTGTTTGCACACATACATACTATATATACAAGAGAGAATAAGACTGGACAAACAGATCTAAGACCATCTGCATAGAGGTGATAATTGAATCTGTGGAAGTTCATGAGATTACCAAGCAAAAGAGTATAGAAGGAAAAATAAAAGTGAGAGTGTGTATATGTGTATGTACCTATGTATGTGTTTGCACACATACATACTATATATACACACACATTCTCCGTGCGTGCGTGCGTGTGTGTACTCTGTCAAGGGAGGTTGGGAGCCTTTATGAATCTCTCATAGTATAATACTGTTACATGAACAGGGGGATGGTTGGTATAATAACATGAATAAAGAAATATGTAAAAGAATGTAATGTAGCAAATCAGCGAAAGGGAGAACATTAAGAAGAAGCAGTGAACATTAATGTAAAATGTTGTAGAGAAGCTGAGAAGAATGAGCGCTGAGCAGAGGCCATTGGCTTTAGCACTTGGACAGTCATAGATAACCTCTCAGAGACTCAACTCTGGAGACAAAGAAAGACCTCATGCAGCTTGTTGCCCAGGTTCTCCATGCTCAGCAAGTAGGGGTGGTGGTCTTAGAAGGCAGAGTGCAAGAGGGCATGGTGGGGAAGTGGAGCCTTACTCGTTGAGGGCCGCAGCCATGTTTTTGGCCTTTTCTCTAGCACTTAGTACAGTGTCTAACATGTATATGGTAAGTAGTAAATGTTTGTTGATTCTATGACTCTAGTAAGACAGGAGAAAGGATCGTTTTAAAGTTTTTATAAGATTGACCTCTCTGATTTCCTTTCTGCCTGTCCTACCCTCTTTCTCAGTCTTCTTTTTCTGGATGTTCCTGCAGGTCATGTCTGCCATCCAGGGGTGTTCCCTAAGGCTTTGTCCTAAGCCCTTTTATTTTTCCTTCTATACTCTTTTGCTTGGTAATCTCATGAACTTCCACAGATTCAATTATCACCTCTATGCAGATGGTCTTAGATCTGTTTGTCCAGTCTTATTCTCTCTTGTAACCTCCAGTCTCACATCTCCAACTGCTTACTGGACAAAAAAAAGTGGCTAATAGGAGCTAACACTTATATAGCACTTAGTCTGTGTTAGGCATTATGCTAAGTGATTTACAGATTTTATCTCCTTTGAACCTCACAACAGCCCTTTGAGGTAGATGCTATTATTCTCGTTTTATAGCTGAGGAAACTGATATCAAGGTTCACTGACTTGCTCAGGGTGGCACAGCCTTGTTGTTCAGTTGTTTCAATCATATCCATCTCTTGGTGACTCCTTTGGGGGCAGAGGTACTAGAGTGGTTTACCATTTCCTTCTCCAGCTCATTTTACAGATGAAGAAACTGAAGCAAACGAGGTTAAGAATCTTGCTTATGGTCACACAGGTAGTAAATGTCCCCTAGTAAGAGGGCCACATTTGAACTCAGGAAGAGGAGTTTTCTTGACTCCAGGCCCACTGCTCTATCCATTGTGTCATGTAGGTGCCCCAAAGACGTCTCAAACTGGATGTCTTGTGCCTGACATCTTACACTCAGCACATCCGAAATTGAACTGATTATCTTTTCCCCAAGCCCTCCCTTCTTCCCAATGTCCTTATTAATCTTGAACACTGCCATCCTTCTAGTGTCTTATTTCTACCTTTGTGATATCTCTCATATATACCCAAATATCTCCCTACTTCAGTCCATCTTTTGTTCCCCTGTCAAATTGATCTTCCTTAAGTAGAGGTCTGACCAAGGTCTGTCTATCTCTCTCTCTCTCTCTCTCTCTCTCTCTCTCTCTCTCTCTCTCTCTCTCTCTCTCTCTCTCTCTCTCTCTCTCTCTCTCTCTCTCTCTCCCTCCCTCCCTCCCTCTCTCTCCCTCTCTCCCCCCCCCCCATTTAATACCCTCCAGTATCAAATGTACTCTCTTCCATGTACTCTAAGATCCAGTGACACTGAATTTTCTGTTCCTTCTCTTCCTGACTCCATGCATTTTCCTTTGTTTTCCTTCATGTCTGGAACTCTCACCTCCTGGTCTTCTGGAGTAGCCTGGAGGCTACTCACCTCCACCTCCTGGCTTCATCTCAGCCTGAGCTTAAGACCCAATTTCAAGAAGCCTTTCCTGGTCCACCTTAATCTTAGTGCCTTCTTTTTGAAATGACTTGTAGTTTGTTTTCTATATATCTTTGTTGTACAGAGTTGTTTGCATGTTGACTCCATTAGACTGTGAGGTATGTGAGAGCAGGGACTGTTGTCTTTTGCTTTTCTTTGTATCCCAAATGTTTAGTACAGTGCCTGATACATAATAGGTGCTTAATAAATGCTTGTTGACTTGAGTAATGGGTGGCTTTGGAATTTGAGGAAAGCAAAAAAGATTATAATCTCCAGAACGGGACAAGAGACGTCTCTGAGTGTCTGTCTTCTCCTATATGAAGTGAGAGACTTGGACTACATGTTCTTTAAGGTAGCAATCAATCATAAATCTTACAATTCTATGATTTTCTTATTTATTTTTGGATTTCTCTTAGTACTGCTAATTGTGGGTGATTAGTCAGTGTTTATTGAGTTGAATGCAATTGAATTGAAAAGTGGACACTGTAGAACAGGTTTGCTGTTCCAATACTTTGTTGAGGTTGCTTTGATTTCTTGATTCCTCTCCAGTTTTATTACTAAACTGGCTAAATTGTAGTGAGTAGGAACTTGTTCGCTTCTGACAGTGAATTTAGGGACTTAGCTTGGTTAGAACTCAATGTTTTCTTATTTCTCAGAATCATCTTCAATTGCCAGATCGAATGCTCTGCGGAGCAGTTGGAGTTAAGTGACTTGAGCACCAAGAAATGACTATAAATTTTTAGTTTATAGTCTTGATCTTTCTATTTCTTTTTCAGGAAACTTGAAAGTTATGATTTTTTTTCTTCCCTTCTTTTTCCTCCTTTCTCCTTTTTCCCTCCTTCCTTTCCTCCCTCTCTTTACCTTGGAGGAAAGCTATTCTGTTGAAAGGATTGAGGAGAGATTTATTTGACATCATTTTTCTTCCAGGAATCTTATTCACTTTCTCTGTTTAAGATGAGTTTTGTCAGACATCACTGAGCCAGTACTTGTTACATTTGTTACCAAGTTGTCCAGAAACAGATTCCAAAGGAGAGAAATATAGGTAATCTTATTTAACTAGGAGAGATTCTGCCTTGTAAGGAGTTTTTTATTGATTGGACTCTTGGTCATCATCATAATAGCTAACATTTATATAGAATTTTAAGGTCTGTAAAGTATTTTGCAAACATTACTTCATCTGTGAGAAAAAAATGGTAGTTTGGAATGTTGAAGAACCATCAGAGGATTGCTATACTTCAATACTTAAAAGAACCCTGATTTCATTGGTATAGGTATTTTCTTCAGCAATTTAGAGGGGTTGTAATATACATCTCAGTAGGCCATCTTCAAGAATTGCCATGGCAAATTCATCAAACTCTGACCAAGCTGATGGTGAGCCTCTCTGAATTTAGGCTTATCTTTAGAAGACATAACATATAGAATACACAGGACAACTAGATGACATAGTGAATAGAGTGCCAAGTTCCGTCAGGAAGACCTGACTTCAGATACGGCCTCAGATACTAGCTGTGTGACCCTGGGCAAGTCATTTAATCCTGTTTGCCTTTAGTTTCCTCATCTGTAAAATGAACTGGAAAAGGAAATGGTAAACTTCTCCATTATCTTTGCCAGGAAAACCCAGTAGAATTATGAAGAGTTGGACATAACTATAAACACTGAACGACAGATTTCATGCCCACAGAGGGTAGAATGGCTCTCTTTCAGAGGGTTCTGTGTTACCCTGCCCTGGAGTTATCTAAACAGTTGTATCTTGTAAAATAAGGAGATTGTTTCTCATTTCCAAGGCTTTATTACTTTAGTCAGAGTAGGCCCTGACACTAAGAGCTTGCTCCAGAGAACTATGTGTGCAAGCACTTACAGCCCAGGCTTTCCTAACACATTTAGCCATGTGCTGTATTTTACTAGGAGAATAGTAGAAGTATGAGACTCAATCTCTACACTCAAGGAATTTGCCATCTACTTGGGAAGACAGATAATTTTGATGAAGCATTTAGAGAGTAGAATGTATCGAATGAAATGTTAAGTCTATCAGAAGTTCAAAGAAGGCAGAGAGCAGCAATTAAGTGTCTGGTGGTCATTTTATCTATTTACCTCTGTTTTCTGATCTACAGAATGGCAATACTATGACTTGCACCACCACTTACCTCAAAAAATTGTTGTTAGGAAAATGCTTTTTAACCTTCAAGTGTGTTTTAAATGTGAGATTGTTTTGTAAGGCATACAAATATTTATTTTCTGATTGGTGGGGGGGAGTCATTGGGGAGGCTCCAGGTAAGAGATAGGACTTGGGTAGATTAAATCGGATGGGGAAGGTATTCCTGGTTGGGCAAATAGATTGAGCATATTTCTTTCTTGCCAGTTTTTTTAAACTAAAAAAACCATTTTTTATTTTATTTTTAGCATTTAATAAAAAATTTGAATTCCAAATTCTCTTCCTCCCTCCTACCATTCCTCTGTCCACTAAGACAAGTAATATAATATCAGTTATTCATGTGAGATCATATAAAACATGTTTCCACATTAGGGTCAAAGGGTATGCACAGTTTTATAGTCCTTTGGATATAGTTCCAAGTTGCTCTCCAGAATGGTTAGATTAGTTCTTTTGTGCCTCTTTTACCAAGCTGTTAATTCCTTTTTCATAATTTTCTTGCACCCTCATTTCTTTTCCCAATTTTTCTTCTGCCTCTCTTAATTGATTTTTAAAATCCTTTTTTTTGAGCTCTGCAAGAGGACTTTTTGATTTTGAGACCAACTCATTCCCCTTTGCATGTAGGCATTTTGACATTGTTGTCCTCGTCTGAGTTTGTGTTTGAATCTTCCCTGTTGCTGTAGTGGCTTTCTATTGTCAGGGCCCTTTTTTGTTTCTTCCTCATTTTAAAAAGTTGAGCTCTCCCCCTGGAATACAGGGGGCACTGTCGCAAGTTTTTTGCACTGGAAGCCAGGGGCCTGTCCCTGATGTTATGCACTGGGACCTTTGAGGCTGGTGGCTTGCCCACTATGCTAGAAAGACCTGACCTAGTTGTGCCTGTTGTACTCTGGGTTCCAGGACTGGCAGGCTCACAGCTGGCCTTCTGAGCTGGGACTGTGGGGCCTCAGGTGCTGATCTGTACTCTTAGCCTAACACAACAAACCTAACACAAACTATTGAGATGTGAATTTGTCCAAACAATCTGGAAGCAATCTGGAATTATAACGACACCCTCTATCACCAACAATGCATATCCTTTGACCTAGCAATACTACTACTAAATGTAAAATATACACACACATACACCCCCTCAAAAAGATCAAAGACACAGGAAAAGAATTCAAGTGTGCAAAAATATTTGCAGCAGCATATTTTGTTGTAGTAAATACCTGGAAGTGGACCTTGGAGATCATCTCATTGAACCAACTCATTTTTTTTTTTTTTTTTTTTAAATTTATTTATTTATTTATTTATTTTACATTCATTTTCACAAATTTTTGGGTTCCAAATTTTCTCCCTTTTTCTCCCCTCCCCCCACCCCAATACCCCAAGCAATCTAATTTTCCCTATCTCCAATCTGTCCTCTCTTCTGTCATCCCTCCCTTCCCTTGTCTCTATCTTCTCTTTTCTCCTGTAGGGCCAGATGACTTTCTATTCCTCATTAACTGTATGTCTTCTTTCCTAGTTGCAACAGCAATACTAAACAATTGTTCCTAAAACTTTGAGTTCCAAATTCTCCCCATCCCTCCCTCCCCACCCATTCCCTTTGGTACGGCAGGCAATTCATTATAGGCCATATCTGTGTAGCTTTGCAAATGACCTTCCTGATAGTCGTGTTGTGTAAGACTAACTGAATTGCCATCCCTCCTCACCTGCCCCTCATTGTTTCTCTTTGATCCTGTCCCTCCCCAAGTGTTGACTTTCAATTACTCCCTCCTCCCTTTGCCCTCCCTTCCATCATCCCCCCCCCCAATATCTCCTTCTCCCCCGCTTTCTTATACTGTAAGATAGGTTTTCATACCAAAATGAGTGTGCATTTCACTCCTTCGTTTAGTCAAATGTGATGAGGGTAAACTTTTGTTTGTTTGTTAGTTTGTTTGTTTGTTTTTTTTTTCTTCAGCTCTCCTCTTTTTCCCTCCACTAAAAACATCTCCTACTTGCCTCTTAAATGACATATAGTTACCCCCTTCCATTTCTCCCTCTTTCCTCTCACTACATTTCTCTCTCATCATTTACCTTAATTCCTTTTAAGGTATGGTCCCATCCTATTCAGTTCAATCTGTGCTCTCTGTCTCTGCATGTGAATGCATGTGTGTATGTGTGTGCATGCATGTACATGTGTATGTGTGGTCCCACCAACCACCCAGATACTGAAAAGTTTTAAGAGTTAGAAATATTGTCCTTCCATGTATGAATGCAAACAGTTCATTTCTGGTAAGTCCCTTAATACTTCTCCTTGCTGTTTACTTTTGCATGCTTCCTCTCATTCTTGTGTTTGAAAGTCAAATTTTCTTTTCAGCTCTGGTTTTTTCATCAAGAATGATTGAAAGTCCTCTGTTTCATTGAAAGACCATATTTTCCCTTGAAATATTATACTCAGTTTAGCCGGGTAGGTGATTCTTGGTTTGAGTCCTAGTTCCTTTGCCTTCTGGAATATCCTATTCCACGCCCTTCGATCCCTTAATGTAGAAGCTGCTAGATCTTGGGTTATCTTGATTGTATTACCACAGTACTGGAATTGTTTGTTTCTGGCTGCTTGCAAGATTTTTTCCTTGAGCTGGGAGTTCTGGAATTTGGCCACAATGTTCCTAGGAGTTTCTCTTTTTGGATCTCTTTCAGGTGGTGATCGATGGATTCTTTCAATACTTATTTTGCCCTCTGGTTCTAGAATGTCAGGGCAGTTTTCCTTGATAATTTCATGCAAGACGATGTCTAGGCTCTTTTTTTGATCATGGCTTTCAGGTAGTCCCATAATTTTTAAGTTGTCTCTCCTTGATCTATTTTCCAGGTCAGTTGTTTTTCCCATGAGATATTTCACATTCTCTTCCATTTTATTGTTCTTTTGGTTTTGTTTGGTGATTTCTTGGTTTCTCATAAAATCATTAGACTCCATCTGTTCCATTCTAATTTTGAGAGAACTATTAAATTCAGTGAGCTTTTGAGCCTCTTTTTCCATTTGGCTCATTTTGCTTTTGAATGCATTCTTCTCCTCATTGGCTTTTTGAACCTCTTTTGCCAATTGAGTGAGCCTATTTTTCAAGGTGTTAATTTCCTCAGCATTTTTTTGGGTCTCTTTTACCAAGGTATTGACCTTTTTTTTCATACTCTTCTTGCATCTTTGTCATTTCTTTTCCCAGTCTTTCCTCCACCTGTCTAACTTGCTTTTCAAAATCCTTTTTTAAGCTCTTCCAAGGCCTGAGCCCCACCCAACACCCCCCCCTGGGGTGTCTGGGGTACTGAGGCCCCGCCCTCCACATCTTTCCCTGATGGGAAAAATACGTTCTCGTCCTCCCCATCTGATCCGAAGGTTTGGGATCATTTGCATTTGTTGGAAAAAACCTCTCTAAAGTCTTATTTTTCTTCCCCTTTCTAGGCATTTTCCCAGCCAGTTACTTGACCTCTGAGATTCCCTTCCACCCCCCCCCTGGATCCGCCCAGCCAGCGCCTGGCCTCTGAGATTCAAATGGGCTTTCCTCCTGCTGGCTGTCAATCAGTGAGCTTTAGTTCAGGTGCTGGGGCGGGGGCCAGGGCTGTCTCCGAGACTCTGATCCCTCGGGGGGCTTTATGCAGGCGACTCTCAAGAATGGAGCGGGGTGGGGGGCGGGGGTGGGGTGGGCCCCGCCTCCCAATCTCAGCTCCCCTGGGGGTCCCCGAGCAGAAACCTTCAGCAACAGAGCGGGGCTGGGGGCAGGGCCGTCTCTCAGGCTCAGCTCCGTCAGGTTTTATGCGGGAATCTTCTGTAATGAAGATCCTGCCTGCTGCTGGGGGATTCCTGAGTCCCGGGGCCGCTGCCCGCCCTCAGCCGCCGCCCCACCGCCTCTGCCTCCGCCGCTTCCTGCCCCCGTCCCTGCCGCCCGCCGCTTCCTCCCGAGGGGGCCCGAGTCACAGACGCCCCTGCTTCCCCCTCTCCTCTCAGCCCGGCCTCTCTCACTGACCTGCTTCTGTGGGCGGAGGGGACTTTCCCCGGCTGCTTCAGCTTCCGTCTCTGAAGCCTGCCTCCGATCCGCTTCTCTGAGGCCTCGGCCAGGGCAGCGCTGGGGGTCGGGGTTTACTCTCCGGGGCGCGCCGGACCCTGGGGACGGGTCTTGAGGGCTCCCTGGGATGGAAATCTCCTCCACTCTGCCTCTGCACACCTTGCACTCCACCCAGAATCTATGGGGGACTCTTTCTACACCAATTCCATGGGCTTTGGTTTCGGAGCTCGTAAACGTGCGTCCTTCTACTCCGCCATCTTGAACCAACTCATTTTACAATGTGTGTAGGTTGTGTTAGGCCAAGAGCCTCCCATTGGCTTGCCGAGACACCGCCTCTACCGGGCTGTGCTCTCCTTTTACCCAAGTGAGACAGGTCTTTTCTGAATTGCTAAGTTATCTTGTACTGGAAAAATGTTTCACTCTATCTTTTTGTTGACTGTTGCTCCAGAATTTTTTTAGAGTCTTGATTTAAAGTTGTTTCTGAAGGAAACTAGGGAAAGCTCTGGCAACTTCCTTGCTTAACTCTGCCATCTTCACAAACATTTCTGTAGACAAAGGATGAGAAAAGAATTAAAATAAATATGAAATTGTGAATGTCTTTTATGTGAAGTTTTCAAAAGGGTATTAGTGAAAAAAGGTATTTTTAAAAAAGTATTAATGAAAAAAGTGCCCTGGTTGGCCTTGTCCATTTAATAATCTTGATATTCTTTTCTTCTTTTGTTGTGCCTCATTATTACTGCCTTTATTCCTCCTCACAACTCTCTTCTCCAAATAGAAACCCTTCCTTGTACCAAATAACTGTAGTCAAAACAAAACCAATTCATGCATTGACCATGGCTAAAAATGTCTGTCATGTTCTCTTCCTCTAGATCAAGACTCTTTTGATTTTAAATCCTAGAATTTCTATGACCTAGAATCTCTAGATTCTAAATCATCACTTTTGTTCCAAGAGCTGGGAAAGCATTATTTCTCATCATTCTTATAAATTGATCAGTACATTGATCAGAGTTCTTAAGTCTTTCAGAGTTGTTTTCCTTTGCATTACTATTTCCTTTGCATTTCCTGTATATTTCTCATTGAACAATTGTCTTTGTTCTTTTTTAAACTTTGCCTTTAGTTCATGCAAAAGGTTTCCCATGTTTCCCTGAATCCCCACTTTTTGTAATTTCTTGTGGTACAGTAATATTCTATTATATTCATATATTTTGTTCAGCCATTCATTAACTGGTGGACCCCCTACTTTACTTCCAGGTATTTACTACAACAAAAAATGCTGCTGCAAATATTTTTGCTCATTTAAATTCTTTTCCTGTGTCTTTGATCTTTTTGAGGGGGTGTATGTATGTGTGTATATTTTACGTTTAGCAGTAGTATTGCTAGGTCAAAGGATATGCATTGTTGGTGATAGAGGGTGTCATTATAATTCCAGATTGCTTCCAGATTGTTCGGACAAATTCACATCTCAGTAGTTTGTGTTAGATTTATTTTCACTCTTTCAGAAGACAAGAGATAGGTAATGCTATTTATAGGTGGTTGTTAATAATATCTGCTGGCGAACTTGGCCCTTGAAGTACCTCTGACCCTTTATGTAGTAGGACTATAGAATTTAGAGCCAGAAGGAGAACCTTGGAGATCATCTCATTGAACCAACTCATTTTACAAATGAGAACACTTATACATCCAGAGCAGTTTAAATGACTTGCTTGTGGTCATTTAAATAGCAAGGAGCAGCACTAGGATTTGGATCTGTGTCCTTTGCCTCTGACATGATACAACTATAGGCCAACCCCTAGAATATATTCTTGGCATGACCGTCAATTTTCCTCCAGTTTAGGGGCAGGGATTGTACTCCCCATTCATCCTGGGGATTTTGGAGCCTTCCTTCATCATAAGGCTAGAAAAGGCCCACTGTATCTTTTGTCTTGGTGTGTAAGAGGTTATATATATTTCAGTGATTTCTTGCATCTGTACACTGGAAAGGGCACTGATGATCATTGGGCTCTTGTACTAAGCGTTGTGGTGCTGCTTCTAGTTAGATGGTGCTGGTGCTGAAGAGGAGCAGCTCTTCGTTTCCTTAGGCAAATCAGGCTGCTCTGTGGTGTTGGGTTATGTCTTTCACTCAGAGAGCGATAATGTCTCTGATTTCAAGAATTTCATCTGTAAATTGGTCATTTATAAGTGTAGCTTCTTTATGGCCAAATGCTAAGTTGTAGCCCTCAGACAAATTCTGTTTTTTATCTTCAAGAGACAAAAATCTTAGAACATAGATTTGGAAAAAGCTGTTCCTTTTTTAGAACCTGAGGATTAAAAGCCTGATAGAAACTCTTAAGTCTTTAACACCAAAAAGTACTCAAAAGTTAAAGCAAATTTAATACTTTAAGAGAACATATCAGAGGGGAAGGAGAGGAGAGAACGAGCATTTATTAAATGCCTACTGTGTGCTAGACATTTTGTAAATATTATTTCGTTTGATCCTCACAACAGTCCTGGGAGGTAGGAGCTTATTATCTCCTATAGTTGAAGAAACTGAGACAAAGAAAGGTTAAGTGACTTGCTCAGGGTCACATAGCTAGTAAAAGGTCTGAGGAAAGATTGGAATTCAGATCTTCCTGACTCCAGGCCCAGGACTTCATCCACTGCCTCACCTAGAGAATGTGGCAGTTGTCTTATAGTACTTGAAGAGCTGACATGTGGAAAAAAGATTGGACTTACTCTGCTTGTCCCTAAAAATTAAAACTAGAAATAACTGGAAGTTGCAGAAAACAGATAGGCTCAGTGTATAATGAAAATCTTTTAAACAATTAAAGCTGCCAGGAAGTAGAGTGGATTGCCCAGGAGGTACTAGTTATTTCTCACTGGAGGTCTTCAAGTAAACACCATGTGACCACCTTATTAGGAGTAGAGTGAGTACGTGGGCAGGTGCCGGTTGGGGTTGGAGTAAATGTGATCTCCCTTCCAATTGTGAAATTCTGCGATTCAGTTCAAATTCAATAGTTCAAACAACATTTAAGTTTTAGGAAAGTTTTTATTAGTTTCTTTTACCATTGTGTATATTCAGATTCATATATAACTAGCATGTCCTTGCGAATCTTCCCAGGGTTGCAGTTGCTTTGAAAAATGAAATCTGTTTCTTTTTAATCTGGACTGTGACATTTTCAGTGATAAAGGTATCCCTGGCCTTTTGCTTCCTTGAAAACTGTTCTTCAGGGCAATGCTGATATTCCTCCTTATTTTCTGCAGGCATGACAGCTCTGCTGCATTGTCACCCTCATTCCACCATTGCCCCTGGCCTCATTGCCTTTTCCTCTTCAGTCTGGCAGAAGTCATCTAACTTGGGCTGTGAATTGGTTGGCCAAATGTTGGCGGGCGTTAGTCCATTCATGCTGAAGGTGCTAGATCAGCAATTGTAATAGTTTTAGTGAAGTATGTTAAAACTTCAGCGTTGGCATCCCCAGGGGACCTTTTCTTACTTGTTTTCCAGAAGGATGACTCAGAGTACTTGGCCTGCCCCCAGCCAGTCACTCTGGAGGACACTTGAACAGGGAAAGCTGTCTAGTAGAGCTGTAGGCAGGAAGGAGCTTCATTCTTCATTCCCAGAAGTGGCTTTAAAGTTCTGTATTTGACCTTTTTAGAAAAAAGTTACCAGATGTTATTGGAGCAAGCAGCAGCTGCAACCCTTTGGAGTCCTATATTCCCTCCTTTCACCCCACAACATACAGCATTGCTTGCATATGTATACGTATATATACACCCCCTCCCAGACATATATTCCCATACATGTACATGCAAAAGCATACACATGTAGAACTGCTATGTGCTGAAAAGCAAGGCACAGAGTATTTGGGAAGCTGTGAACATTTATCCAGATTTGAGGATTTCTTCAAGCAAAGTGAAACTGAGAGACATCTTCCAGGAACAAAGGGCAGAGTTCAAATAGGCTAAATCCTTGGTCCTTCTTTCAAGTATGAGAGATGCTTGTTTATTTAAAGGGAGAGAGAAAAGTTATTGTGCCTTTTACAGATGTTTGAATTTTTCACATGAGGAAAAAGTAGATATATGAACTGAAAGGAGACACTATTAAGTGGAGATCTTTGTTGACCTCAGGCATTTGAAATTCTGTTGTACTATCACAAAGAATGTAGCCCAAAGCTTTAGCCTGAATGAACTAATGCTGTGTGTGTGTGTGTGTGTGCGTGTGTGTGTGCGTGTGTGCGCGTGCGCGTGTGTGTGCACGTTGTTGGGATTTGTTTTCCTTGGAAAAGATGATATCAATTGTTCACTTACTCAAAAAAATTAATACTAAAACTGTACACAGCAATTTAGACTCAAGTCTGACAGAAACAGTTTTACTGAATTTAGCATTCAATAGCATATATATCCAAGCCATTTGAAGCCTGGACAAGGAGAGCCATCCAGACTGGCATCGTGGCCCATGCTTTGTGACATAGCACTACTCCAAAATGATTTCGGGTAATAGGAACTTTGAACGAGGGAATGGTTGCATATGTTAAAATACAGTTTGAAATTAATATCCCAGAATCATCGCCACTTAGTTCCTTTCCTGTGATCAGTGTTTTAATCTTGAATCTTAGAAGACCCTAGCAGGAAGGCAATGATCCCAGCTAGACAAGAGTTTAGATTGGCTGAGAAACTTAACTCCATTTCAGAGGAAGGCCATAAACTTAGTTCTCAGCACTTTCCTAAAGGAAAAAAAATCTGGAAAGAGTTTTAGCCTGGAGAAATAGTATTAATGTTTCTAGAGAAATGAAGGTTTTAGTATGTTTCCACAGAATGTGTGTCTGTGCCCAGTTGTCCAGGAATTCAGGAGCCTCACCATGCATCAGGATTCTTGGCAGAATAAAAACAGGTTTTGTTTTGAGCTAATACCTGCTTTTGAGCAGGACATTTAGTTTGCATATTTTCTCTGAGGGAACAAGATAAATCTGCAGAATTCCTAAGACCTACTTATGGTTTTTGACCTCTATAAAAAGGATGCTTACTTCCAAATGCCTTTGTTTAAAAATTAACTTTCAGAATCTGCTACTTGGCTGTGTGAAACTGGTGGCTGGAATGTGGGCTTCTGGCCTTTCAGGCAGCCAAATGAGAGTAAATAAAATCGTAAATAATTTTGTGAGAGAGTGAAAGGAAGAAAGAGTATGTGTGTAACACTATCTTCTGCATGGAAGAAAAAATAAGAGAACCTCATTCTATCTGATAATAATTTAGATTTATTGTTTTAAATAAGGAAAATTTTATCTGTATTTTTTCATTCTATTAACTTGTTCTTCGTTGCTGTGAATTAACAGACATTTTAGCCATTCTCTAGTTCCACTTTTTGCTTCCTCAGGTTCTACCAGAGGCTCCTTTGAAATGACCCTCTGAAAGGATTGGAGAAAAGTAGTCCTAGCACAGAAAGGTTGGGAACCCTTGTTTGAGATTGGCTTTTTATTTAGCACTAAACATTTGCAAGTGTTGAGCTGACTAAAGGAAATTAATTGTCACAGTAGGCCTGTGAAGTGGGTGGGTGACATCCCATTTTCTCTTATCTCACCCCTTGAGAAACAGGGCACCATGCCCTAGTCAGCTCAGTGAGAGAGGTCAGAACTGAGCTTTTAGCTTTCTCTTACCTCTCAAACTGAATTGACAGTTGGCCATGTAGCTATTATGTGTTTTTTACTGGTCCAGAGTTTAAGGCTAACTTTGATGGATAGCAGTATCAGTTCTCCTGTTTAGGCTGTATTTCATCCACTTGGACACAAAGCAGTTGGCTCGTCACATTCTAGGAGGCTGTAAATCTGGGTATCAGGGTACGATGTAAAGAGGACTAGACAGAGGTAGAAACTTGAGTTCTAGTTTGAGCTTGGCTCCTGACTTGCTGTGTTATCTTGGACAAGTCATTTAGTGTTCACTTTGGCAGTGCATACATTAAAATGGGAATGACAGAGAAAAGATGAGCAAAACCTTGATTGAGGGTGATATACTGATTTGTAAAGAAAAATTGTTGAGCTTTGCTTCCTTGGACCTGAGATTCTATAACTGAAACAATTACAGCTGACATAGTTATATATGGTATTTATAGTTTATAGAGTACTTTATACAGTTGTCTCATAAGTTCTTCACAATAGTCTTGTGAAGTAGAGAGTACAAATGTTATTTCCATGTTTTAGATTAAGAAAATGAGGGCCAGAGTAACCCTTTTGAAAGACCCAGGTCATACATCTAGTTAGGGTAGATCTGAATTCAGTTCTTCTAATAGCAGGTCCAACATTCATTTCATTAAACTGACTCCCTCTTATGTTTTACGTAAAACTGAGGTGTTGAAGCAGATGGTATCTGAGAGCCTTTTCTACTCTAAAATTAGGATTCTGTGACTTTAGTGATAGTATATATTCTTTACGAAATAAGATTAAACTGTAGTGTGGATGTTGATGACTTGGAAAAATTAGTGCTAGAAGAGCTCTTTGAGGCGAAATCAAACTCTCCTCTTTTACTAATGAGGAAACTGAGGCCCAGGGAGGTTAAATTTGCTGCCCGGTGACCCTCACTGGTGATTTTTGACTTTGGTCGCTGCCTCCAGAGCCAGTGTTCTTTTTCCTCAGTTATCTTTTCTAGCAAGTATGTACAGTTGACACTACTATTTGTATTATGCGTCATGACTTAAGTTCAGCTTACAAAATGGTTTACTTTCTGCTTATTTTACTGTCAGGTCATGTAGATAAAAACATTTTTTAGAGACTCTTTTGCAAGGGTGGTGCCTTTGGCCTATGCTATTAAATATTTTAATCAGAAAGAAAAGAATATGTATTTTTGTATGTATAGATCTGATTCTGGAAAATTGATAAGTAAAATTCTGAATATTGACCTGTAGTTTTCTCATTTGACTTCATTAGCCTGTAAGTTCTTTGAGGGACTATCATTTTTAAAAATTCAAACTCCCTTCCTATCCTTTTCCCTTTTCCTATCCATTGAGGAGACAGAAAAAAAAAAACCCACCCCATTACAAATATACATAGGTCTGCAAAACAAATTTCCACATTAGATATGTTCCTACCACTCCAAAAAAAGAAAAAAAGCAAGGAAAAGAAAAAAATAGAAGAAAAAGCTTCATTCTGCCTTCTTAGTCCATCAGTTCTTTTATCTGGAAGTGGATGTCGTATTTCCTTATGAGTCCTTTGGAACTGTAGGTGGGTCATTGTTGGTGATCACAGTTCCTGAACTTTCAAAGTTGATTACCCTTACAATATTGCTATTACTGTATAAATTGTCCTCCGGGTTCTACTCACTTTACTTTGCACAGTTCATACAAGTTTCTGCAGGTTTTTCTGAAGTCATTCCTTTCATCATTTCTTGTAGCACAATAGTATTCCATTGCCTCCATATATTTTATCTTGTTCAGTCATTCCCCAGTTGATGGGTATCCCCTCAGTTTCCTGTTCTTTACCCCCACAGAAAAGCTGCTATAAATATTGTTGTATATATGGGTGATTTCTCTCTCTCTCTCTCTCTCTTTCTCTCTGTCTGTCTGTCTGTTTGTCTCTCTCTCTCTCTCTCTCTCTCTCTCTCTCTCTGTCTCTTTTTTGGGGCATAATTCCAAATTGCTTTCTAGAATGGTTGAACTAGTTCATAGTTCATGTCATTTTTAATCTTTGTATCCCCAGCTTCTACCACAGTTCCTTACACATATTAGGTGATTAAATGCTTGTTAAATGAATTCACTTGGATGACAGTCTAGTCTGACATTTCTTGTCAAGTTTTCTGATGACACAAAGTTGTGAGGGAGATCTAACATGTTGGACAACAGTGCCAGGATCTCAGTAGATTGGCGTAATGGGCTGAATTATTTTTCCATCTTTCAACAGAGAAGTGGTATACTAAAGGTACAGAAAGACATACATTTTTAGACATGGCCATTGTTTTGATTTGTTTTGCTTAATTGTTAAAAGAGAGGATTTCTGGTAGTTTTCAGATGAAGGAATTAAATCTATCTATAGTCCTATGAAAAACTGCTCTAAACCATTATTGATTTGAAAAATGCAAATCAAAACAACTCTGCAGTACCACATTGTACCTGTCAGATTGAACAACATGACAAAGCAGGAAAATGGTGAATGTTGGAGAAGTTATGGGAAAATTGGAACACTAATGTATTGTTGGTGTAGTTGTGAACCGATCCAACCATTCTGGAGAGCAATTTGGAACTATGCCCAAAGGTCTATAAAAACTTTGCATACCTTTTGACCCAGCAATACCACTTCTAGGTCTGTATCCTGAAGAGATCATAAAAATGTGAAAAGGACCCACATGTACAAAAATATACGTAGCAGCTCTTTTTGTGGTGGCAAAGAATTGGAAATTGAGGGGATACCCATCTGGCTGAACAAGTTGTGGTACATGAATATAATGAAATATTGTTCCATAAGAAATGATGAGCAGGCAAGCTTCAGAAAAACCTGGAAAGATTTACAGGAACTGCTGCTGAGCAAAGTGAACCCAACCAGGAGAACATTATTCCCAATAACAACCATGTTGTATGATGATTGACTTTGGTAAACTTAGCTCCTCTCAGCTATAGAAGGATCTAAGACGACTCCAGAAGACATGATGGAACACGCTGTCCACACCCAGAGAAAGAACCATGGAGTCCGGATGCAGGTCAAAGCATGCTAGTTACTGTTTTTTTCGTTTGTTTCTTCTTTCTCATGGTTCCTTCCATTGATTCTAATTCTTCTTTACAATATGACTAATATGAAAATATGTTTAATATGAATGTATATGTAGAGCCTGTATCAGATTGCACGCCATCTTGGGGAGGGGGAGAAAATTGAGAACTCAAAGTCCTATGGAAGTGAATGTTGAAAACTAAAAATAAATAATTTTAAAGAGAGAGGGTTCTGTTTCTGGGGATGAGGAGAGTAACCAATGGAATCTTTGGGATGTGACAGTGCTGTTAAAAAAAAATCAATGAAATATCTCCTCCCTACTCCTCTGTCTACCATGGGCTGAGCCTAGTGGCCCAAAATTTAATAGGAATACATATAAAGTCCCACACTTTGGTTCAAAAAGTCAGGAGGATGAGGAATGTGTGGTTAAACTAATTCATGTGAGAACTGAATTTTAGTACAGTGAAAATTCAGTATAAATCAGCAGGGTGACAGGACAGCAAAAACAAAAAACTAAAGTAATATTCTCAAGCTGCTTTAGGAGGAGTATAATGTCTTAGATGAAGGGGGAGATGGTTCCATCATTTAGGAAGGAAATGTTTCTTGAAGTCCATCTACAGGAATGTGACTAGGATGGTGAAAAGACTGGAGATTATGCCATAGAGGATTAGTTGAAAAAGCTAGGGTTATTGAGTCTGGCAGTGATTTCTTTATTCAGGTAATCATGTGGAAAGATTAACTTTGTTCTGGTTGGCCCCACAGTACAAAGTTAGGAATAATGAGGTTGCAGAGGCATTTTATGACTTACTGTAAGGAAAGACTTGGAATGAAAGCTGTCTCCCAAAGAAATGGGTTGCTCTATGAGGTTATCCTGAATTCTTTATGCCTGAAAATGTCTTAATGTAATCTGGATGACTATTCTTCAGGGGTATTGTAAAAAGAATTCTTGATGAGGGGTGGGGTTAGACTCAGTGATCTCTGAAGTCCCTTAATCTCTGAAATTTTGTGATTTTGATTATCTTTGTTTCTTTTTTGTCTAGGTATAGACAGGGACACGGTGTGCACAGCAGATCCTGCTGGACTTGACCTGAGAGAATGCCTCCGTGGCTGCTTAGTTCCCTTCCGTGATGGGCTGTGGGACAAGTAAGGTCCTTCCTGAGCCTCCCAAGGATGTCCAACTGGATCTGGTCAAAAAGGTTGAGCCTTACACTGGCCACAAGACTGATATATATAAGCATTTCATCAAAGATGATGGAAGTGGGGGCCTTAAAACTGGATGCCCATCACCCCCTTATCACATTCAGCCTTATCCAGGTACTCATCTGGCTAACCACATGGAGCCTCATGAGCCCCGAAGGACCAGAGTGGCCAAATACCGGGCCAAATTTGATCCTCGAGTAACAGCTAAATATGATATCAAGGCCTTAATTGGGCGGGGCAGCTTCAGCAGAGTTGTGCGGGTAGAGCATAAGGCTACCAAACAACCCTATGCTATTAAGATGATTGAGACTAAGTACCGGGAAGGGAGGGAAGTATGTGAGTCTGAGCTGTGTGTCTTGCGACGAGTTCGCCATACTAACATCATCCAGCTTATTGAAGTATTTGAGACACAGGAACGTGTCTATATGGTGATGGAGCTGGCCACTGGTGGAGAACTGTTCGACCGGATCATTGCCAAAGGTTCTTTTACTGAGAGGGATGCCACTCGGGTACTGCAGATGGTGCTGGATGGGGTCAAGTACTTGCACACACTGGGTATCACACATCGGGATCTGAAGCCAGAAAACTTGCTGTATTATCACCCTGGCACAGACTCTAAGATCATGATCACTGATTTTGGGTTGGCAAGTGCCCGGAAAAAAGGGGATGACTGCCTTATGAAGACTACATGTGGCACTCCTGAGTACATTGCCCCAGAGATTCTAGTCAGGAAGCCCTACACTAACTCTGTGGACATGTGGGCCCTGGGGGTCATATCATACATCTTGCTGAGTGGAACTATGCCCTTTGAAGATGACAACCGGTCAAGGCTCTACCGGCAAATCCTAAAGGGGAAGTATAGTTACTCAGGGGAGGTGAGTTTGGGGGCTGTGACTTCTCCTGACGTGCATGAAGATGGACAATGTTTTTGTTTTCTGCTTCCAAGGAGTCCCTTGGAGAGAACATCCCTTCTCCTATCCTAAACTAAACGTGTCACAAGTCTTTCTTTCCAGAACATTTGTGACTGTTGTAGAGAGAAATCAGACAGGCATGTTTAGGTTATGGTGTGGATTCTTTTATATATTTTTTAAAAATCTTTTTGCATTGAGAACAGAGATGGTAAGTGGGTTTACCCTGCAAGTCCTGCTCAAGGACATCAGTTCTGTGGGCTTCCTTAAGAGTTTTCCCTTTGTTTCTCTCTGAGGTTGAAGGATGTTCTTTCAGTCAGTCAACAAGTATTTCATTTGTCGATACTTATGTATGTGTTCAGTCCAATGGCTAGCTGATACCATGGTAGAAGCACAAGTACTCTTCAGACAGTTTCTGTCCTTAGGGAACCAAAGTCTTATCAGAGAAAAGATTAATGTAGCTGACATGTGTACAGAGCTTTAGGTATACAGAGTGCTGTGCAGCACATGATCTTATTGGATCCCTCTATTCAACCCTTTGAGGTAGGGACTGCAGGGTTATTATCCCTGTTTACAGAGGAGGAAGCTGTCTCAAAGACTCAGAAGTGACTTATTCCTATTCACACAGCTTGTTCCTTTCAGAATTTGAGTTTCCTGGGCTTCCTGATTCAAGCTCTAGGGCCTACCGTGGCACAGTGTCTTCCTAGGAAAAAGTACACTTACTTTATTAGGTGCTAGATTGTGTGATAATGATAATAATAACTAGCATTTCTATAGTGCATTAAGGTGTGCAAAGCACTTTAAAATACTCATTTGATCCTCACAGTAACCCTGGGAGGTAGGTGCTATTATAAAACTTATTTGACAAATGACTTGTTCAGAGTCACACAGCTGGTAAGTGGCAGAGGCTGGATTTGAATTCAGGTCTTTCTGTCTACAGATTCAGTGCTCTATCCACTGTATTGCCTTTAGGTACATGCTCTACAAAATAAGAAGAGAGGGGCATTCATGAGGACTGAAATAGGTGGGGAAGATTGCATGAAAAAAGTGGAACTTGAGCAGAGCTTTAAAAGATAGATAGAATTTGACCGTTTCAGTGAATAGTATCACTGAGAGTGCTGACGTGTGTCTGGCACCTCTGATGTCCTGTTTGAATTCCTCCATGTGGAATCCACTGTTATCTCTGATCCTGGAAGGACTAAAGGGGATTTTAGCTCTTGCCTAATGGGCTAAGGTTTGTTTTTTATTTTCTCAATTCAGGGTTTGTAACACTGACTGGTAGGTATGTCAACCTCAGAAACTTAGGGAGAGGTAGGTATTAGGTCATATCTGAACCCCATAATACTTTGCTTGCTTAGAGTTATCTTAGTGCATATCTGGAAAGTGATCCTTTGGATAGTCTTGGCAGCGTCCTTCCTGTTGATTTACCGGCTTGCCCCTCACTTCCCCAAGGGGACAAGGGAGCTTAGCTCCTGGGGCAGACTGTTGTTATGTTTTATTTTGTATCCTAAAGTCAGGATTCCAAGGAGCAAAGATTAATCTAGGCATTGAGGTTTCCAGAGAGAAATCTGGGGATTGGAAATCGTCCTGTCTTTTGGTTTGCCAAGAGCAAAGCATTTGCCAAGCATTGTCGTTTGGCGGTAGCCTCTGGAATGTTATTGGGATAAGTAGGCAAATCTCTTTCTCAGAGAATACAGGATTTTAGTCCATGAAATAATTTATTTTTCTTTGTCCTCTTTAAGCTTTAAATTGCTCCTTTTGGCATTCTGTGCTCAGAATAGTGAATTCTGCCTGATGTCAGTGCATGATTATTTAGTTAGAGTTTGGTCTGCTTTTTCTGCATGTCCTCACTGCTCTTTAATCTTTCTTGGTGAAGAGGGCAGTGAAAGAATAGGCAGGGCTTTATGGCTTGCTGCTGCTAGTGCTATTTCCTTGAAGAGGTCATTGTTTGGTCAGCTTAAATAGAATACTTTCCATCCTTTTTAATTTGAGGAGTGAGGGACAGGGCCTGGAGACTTGCCTCACACTAGGAAGCTTTAAAGGTCTTCCCCTACTTCTGCCTCAGTCAGCTGGCAAGACAGCATTTCCTTCCACAAGTCATTGAGATTCCTCATGCTTCTCAGATGACTGCTTAAAGAGAGAACTTATCTGACTGACTCTCTCTTTTTCTCCTTATCAACTTAAAAGTCAAAGCTGGTCCAAGTTATCAATTTCTCCCAATTACAAGTTAGATGCTTATGTTGCTTAGAGGAAACCTTCTGCGTATGTTATTTCCATGATGGAAATTCCAGGGTGAGATTTGTGAAACCCAGTTGGCTGAATGGAGAGAGACAGAGAGAGAGAAAATGAAAAGAGTGTGTGTGTGTCTGTGTGTGTGTGTATCTGTGTCTGTGTCTGTGTTGGGAAAGGTGTCTCCCTCTGGCTGTACCACATACTGTTTGTATAGATAGTATACTTAGGAAGCATAATGATTGTTATAAATAATGATGGTAGAAATGTAGGGGAAACAGTACAGCCCAATATTACAAGTAACTAATGAAAGCAAGCTATCAAAATCTTTATGAAGCAATTCTGCTGCCTTCTTTTGATATGAAATGATAGATGAAGACCTAGAAACCGTTGCTGATAATATTATGTTATATTTTCATTGCTGTGACGAAACCTTTGTAAATGTCATGAAAAGCAGATTATAGTGAAAGAGAAGTTTTGAAATGCATTGTTGTGATGCACCCAGATTAGAGTGATCAGATCCTGGATCTGGAACCGATCTTAGTGCTTGAGTGCAGTCTTTATTTTTAGAGATGAGGACCTTAGGGTTTGCTGAAATTTTAGTGACTCACTTGAGATTACATGCTTGTGTAATTTAAGCAGTTAAGGTTTTGTGCTCTTCCAGCAGCTCACAAATTTGAACCAAAGTTTCTTCACTCTGTTACAGAGTAACAAGTTATTATGATCACTTATATTTCTGTAATGCCTCATCTTTCAAAGTAAATATTATTCCTGTTTTATAGATAAGAAAGCTGAAACTGAAAAAGCAAGTGAAATTTTGGAAGTTAAGGCTAAATTATTGAAAATTTCCAGCACCCCCAGCAAACAAATATGAATTCAAGAGAATTTCCTAGAACTTAACTTGCATCATCTTAGTTGAGATTATGTGTGCCTGACATATGAAGTGGTTGTCAGTATTTCCTGGTTCATTTTGATTCATAGTCCTACCATGTTAGAGATGGAAGGGACTAGTCTAGCTCCCTCATTTTTTAAAAATTTGTTTTCAATTTTCTACAATCCCTTCCATATATCTTGTTTTTTCCCTTTCCTCCCCCTCCTTCCTCCCTCCCTAAGACGGCATGCAGTCTTATATAGGTTCTCCACATACATTCCTATTAAATACATTTTCACCTTAGTCATGTTGCATAGAAGAATTAAAATGAATGAGAGAAACCATAAAACAGAACATAACCCAAGAGAAAATGGTCTGCTTCATTCGGCAACCCAGTTCCATAGTTCTTTCTCTGGATGTAGAAGGCCTTCTTGCATTGCTGTGAAGGACTAAGTCTACCAGAAAAATTCCTCACACATTGTGAATGTTGCTGTGTACAAAGTTCTCCAGGTTCTTCTCTTTTCACTCAGGGTCAGTTCATATAAGTCCTTCCAGCCCTCTCTGAAGTCTTCCTGTTCATCATTTCTTATAGCACAGTAGTATTGCATTACATTCATATACCCACCACTTGTTCAGCCATTCTCCACTGATGGGCATCCCCTTGATTTCCAGTTCTTGGCCACCACAAAGAGAGCTGCTATAAATATTTTTGTACATGTGGGACCCTTTCCTATTTTTATGATCTCTTTGGGATATAGTCCTAGAAGCGATATTGCTGGTCAAAGGGTTAGGTCCTTCATTATTTTAGAAATTAAAAAATTAAAAAAAACTTTTATTGCTATCTTTTGTTTTCATATCACCTTTATTTCCAAAGATATAATTTCCCTTTATCAAGCCACTCCTTGTAACAGAATAAAAAAGGAAAAAAGCAGTGTAGGAAAATTAGGCAATATATCAGCTATGCCTAGTAGTCTTTGCTTTATTCCACACCTTTAGTTCCCCCCCGTGCAAAGAAGGAAGGAAGATGTATTTTTTTATCTCTTCTTTGGGACCAAACATCATTATAAATACATGTGTTGAGTCTGTGTTCTTTCTGTTTATATTGTTGTAGTCATTGTATGTTTTCCTTATTTCTCTGTCTTTCCATGCTTCTCTGAATTTATGTTTAACATTTTACAATGCAATAATATTCTTTCACATTCATGTACCATTTTTTAACCATCCCCTCATCTGAGTCAATGGTATCTTCATTTTGTGGATAAGGACACTGAAGTTTACAGTGGAAGTGAGTTGTGCAAGGCTATGAAGCTGGATACTGACAGAATCAAGAGAGAGAGAATCAGCATCTATCAAGCCTCTACTGTGTGATCATAACAGTCCACTCTTGGTTCATTGCTGAGACTTCAAAGTGCTTTTCTTGGTCCTCATTCCAAGTCTGCCTGGTACCCTGAGGACCCCAAGTATCTTCATGCTTAGACAGCCTCTAGTACTCTAGGCTTAAAGAGGATTCACACATTAGTGTTCTTTTTCCCTTCCTGCCGTTGTTTCCCTCTATCCAACTTGGAGCAAAAATAGGATCAGCAATTTATGGAACTTCTGCCATGTAAGGCATTGGGCAAGGCATGGAGAATGACAGAGCATAAGATTCTGCCTTCAAGGAGTCTAGTAGTGTAGTGGGGGAGGCATGAAAAGGACAAATATACAAACTCTCAAATGCTAACCAAGTGTTTGATGAGAAACCATAGGTCGATATTACAGGAGATTAGAGAAGAGAGGGCCTCACTTTGTATTGTGAAGTGAAAAGAGACTGCAGGCTACTGCAGTGGTCTAGATATGAGGTGATCAAGGGTCTGGAATAAGGCATTGTTAGTGTAAAAAGAAAGGAAGAACCAGTAGGACTTGGTGACTTTTTAAATGTAGCATTCATTAGTGAGGAATCAAAAATGACTCTTGAGGTGGGGTGTAGTGGCAACATGCCTGTAATCCCAGCCAGGGCGGTTGAGGCTGGCTGGTCTCTTGGGCTCAGGAGTTCTGAGCTATAATGACCAGGTGCCTGAATTATGCTAGGCATTAATATGGTGATTCCCCCTCTTCACACCCTGCCCAGGGAGTGAAGGAGTATTGGGTTACCTAAAGAGGGGCAAATGGATCCCGGTCAGAAATGGAATGGGTCAAAATTCCTATGCTAATTAGTAGTGGGATTGTACCTGGGAGGAGTCCTCGAACTTCCAGCCTGGATGAGATAGGGAGAACCAGTCTTCAAAAAAAAAAAAATTCTAAGGTTTTGAGACTGGAAATGCACAGAGAGTGAAGGTAGTAGCTAAGATTTTATTTCTAGATAATTCGCAAACCAGATACAGTAAATGATAAGTTGCCTGTAAATATGGGATTCCTCTCTTTCATTTCCCCTGAAATGAGAGAACAGATTTGTGCATGAAAACTTCAGTGTGATATCATGGAGAAGTGTTAGCTAAGTTGAGCCTCAGCAGGAATGAAAACTAGCTTTCCCCATCTTATGGAAACACAGGCACAAGGAGAAGCTTGTGAGAAGGCATTAGTTGCTGGTTGCAAAGGGATAGAAAGTTGGGGACTTCCCAAATCTCCCTTTTTCCCCACATAGCTCCTTAGGGATGTGGGTTTTGGAGTGTCATGGTACCTTCTGTGCTTCACATTGAACCAAAAGAAGGAAAGGCCTGGAGGCATGAGGTAAGCTGCCAGGCTTTGGTATGGATAGCCATAAAAAACATCCCAAATCTGAAGTATGACTAGGTAGGTCCAGGCTTCCAAATATGGTGTGTTAATTTAAATGGTCATACTTTACAGAGTTTTGCTGGCTGCCAAAACCCAGAGTACTTATTAGGTATCTCAATGCTTTGTAACTCTTGTGCTGTGTCTCAGAAGGATACAGTGAGTGGCACAAGATAATCAAAGATTAATTGAGCTCAAATAGTAAAAGTATTAATGATAATACTTTCTTACATTCACATAATATTTAGTGTGGTAAAGGACCTCGGACCTGGATCAGAAAACATGGTTTCAGTTCTTTGCAAACAATCGCCTTGGTTTGGTTATTGTCTTTTGTATTCTAAGAGGACCCAAATAACATCACTATGTTGGGCTCAAGGTTCATCTATGACTGATTAGATCAGTATGATCTTGGAAGGCTCTACCACAGGTTGGGCACAAATAGTCCATATAAACATTTGGAGTGTCTCTACGTTGGCAAATCTCATGTTTATTTTGAGCTACTGCAATTCACTCATAGAGCATATCACCTTTTCTCATGTGGGCACTCCATGTTGGGTAGTCTTGTGCCAATGTCTCCTATGTCTCACAGTCAGTTTAAGAGTTCTTCAGAGAGACCTTGTGAGTATCCTTGTATCACTTCTTCTGGCCTCCATGTGAGTGCTTGCCTTGTGATAGCTCTCTGTAAAACAGTCTTAGGCAAATGTACACTTGGCGTTGGAACAACATGCTGGCCTATCAGAGGTGCGTTCTCTGTAGAGTTTGAATGCTTGGCAGTTCGGCTCAAGATAGGACCTTAGCGTCTCATACTTTATCTTGCTGAGTGATCTTCAGAATATTTTTTTTTAACCTATATGATACATTTTTAAAATTAATTTGTTTTCAGTTTTCAATAATCACTTTCATAAGTTTTAAATTCTACCCCTCCCTCCCCAGACGGCATGCAATATTGTATGGGTTGTATACATATATTCTTATTAAACACATTTTCACATTAATCATGTTGCATAGAAGAATTAAAATTAATGGGAGAAGTCATGAGAAAAAAACAAAGCAAAACATAACACAAGAGAAAATAGTCTGCTTCATTCTGTGTAGAATCTTCTTAAGACAGTTCAGAACACTCACAAACTCAAAAGCTGAATAACAGGCTACGAGCTTCGGCTTCTTCATTGGCAAAATGGGGTTAATAATACTTAAGTTACTGAAAGTTGTTGTGTTTTGTAAAGTGATTTGTAAACCATAAGGTGCTTTTAAAAATAATATTAGGTGAATTGTTATCCACGTAACAATTGGCATTTTAAAATTTAAAACTATACATTTAACTTGCAACAAATAAATAAGGATAAGGACAAAAGAAAATAAATTTTAAAAATTGATCATCAATGATTGTACACATAACTGGACAGTTCTGTTATTTATTGATTGTCAAAAGAAATGAGATATTTTAATAATTTTAGGAAATTGTCTCTTGAATGTAACATGAATTTTGTTGCTGTAGACATTTTTATTTGTGTAGTTTTAGCCTACATTTATGTACTTCAGGTTCTGCTTTCATCACTGTCACCTCATGTCTTCTTATGTTTGTTTGAATTCTTCAAATTTGTTAGGGTTTTTTTGGTCTCAATAATCTCTGTTTATATTGATATTATGCCAGGCAGCCTGTTGTGATAAAGGGGCAGCCTTGGAGTCAGGAAGAACTGGATTTAATTTTACCTTTGATATACGCTATGAGGAAATAACAAATCCCTTAATTTCTTTGGTTTTTTAGTTTCCTTATCTCTACAGGAAGGGAAGTGGACTACATGACACCTAAGGCACCTTCCTTACCAGTTCTGAATTTATGGTGCTAAGATTCTGAGTTACAAATCAGTTGCCAATATGTCAGTGGAGAGAGTTTCTACACTTGGAGTTTCTCACCCTTATGAAATCTAGGAAAAATGAACAATTCAAACACTGTGATTTATTCAGTTATGCCTGATTATTGGGCACAAATATTTTTGTACAAACAGCTATTTTTCCCTATCCATAAATCCTTAGAGTATAAGTCTAAAAGTAGAATTGCTGGATCAAAGGGTATTAAAACATTTTTTTGTAACTCTTATTGTATAATTCTTTGTTATTTTTCTAAAACAAGCTAAACAGTTTATAGTTCTTTTGACATTATTAGCTTTGGGTAGGAATTATTGCCTTCATTTTGTAGATGAGGAAATACCTTCAAAGAAAATGATTTGTCCAAGCTTACATGGCTACAGTAGAAGGAAATCCATATGCAAGTCTATATGTAAAGGTGCCATAGTTTGAGAAAGAATGCTTGTATTTTGGGTCTGCATATAACTTGCAGATTTGAGTGCTCTTGATGCTGGTAATTCATCTGATTAAAGTTTTGCAGTCTCTAACTGGCTATTGATTTTTACAGCAGGAGAATTTTAAGTGAATGCAGTGGTGTTTTTACCTTCAAGTCCTTCTGTCAATGAGCAAAAATTGACTAGGGGCAGTGACTTTGGCTCGGTCTAATGGGGATTATGTCCAGTAGCCCACCTCCTCATTCATGTGTCTCTTTTTTGGTGGTTAGCATGGATAGATGTCAAATACTTCTCCCAGTCTTGAGAATTTAAACCTTGTTTTACAAGTGGAAATTAACTAATCATTCCCCACAGTTCTTTATTGCTTCTCTTAAGGCAGAGCCAGTTACCTTGAGCTTGTGCTAACTCAAGACATAGGTTTTTTGTTCCTCTGAAAAAGAGTTTAAAGGCAGCTGATTCTGGGTGTTCTGTTGTTAGAGATTTTTCAGGAGAGATATTTTAGAATCATACATTTACTTTTTGGATCTCTTTCAGGAGGTGGTCAGTGGATTCTTTCAATATTTATTTTACCCTCTGGTTCTAGAATATCAGGGCAGTTTTCCTTGATAATTTAATGAAAGATGATGTCTAGGCTCTTTTTTTTCATCATGGCTTTCAGGTAGTCCCATAATTTTTAAATTGTCCTGGATCTGTTTTCCAGGTCAGTTGTTTTTCCAGTGAGATATTTCACATTGTCTTCTATTTTTTCATTCTTTTGGTTTTGTTTTGTGATTTGTTGGTTTCTCATAAAGTCATTAGCTTCCATATGCTCCATTCTAATTTTTAAAGAACTGTTTTCTTCAGTGAACTTTTGGACCTCCTTTTCCATTTGGCTAATTCTGCTTTTTAAAGCATTATTCTCATTGGCTTTTTGGACCTCTTTTGCCATTTGAGTCAGTCTGTTTTTAAAGGTGTTATTTTTCTTCAGCATTTTTTTGAGTTTCCTTTAGCAAACTGTTGACTCACTTTTCATGATTTTCTTGTACTGCTCTCATTTCTCTTCCAGTTTTTCCTCCACCTCTCTTACTTGATTTTCAAAATCCTTTTTGAGCTCTTCCATGGCCTGAGACCATTTCATATTTATTTTGGAAGTTTTGGGTGCAGAAGCTTTGACTTTGTTGTCTTCCTCTGATGGTATCCTTTATTTTTCCTCATCTGGAAGGATGGAAGAAAATACTTGTTCACCAAGGAAGTAACCTTCTATTGTCTTATTTTTTTTTTCCTTTTGGGGGCATTTTTCCAGTCAGTTACTTGACTTTTGAGTCCTTTGTCAAGTGGAGGATATACTCTAGGGACCTGTAAGTTCTCAGTTCCTCCAAGGTGGCACAATCAAAGGATAGGAGTTTGTTCCTCTCTTGGTCTGCGCTCTGGTTTGGGAGCAACCACCAGCTTTTCTGCCCAGGATCTACAAGTAGGATTCCCTTTCCAAAGTCTCCACCAGCCAGTGCTCCTCCTCACCCCAGGACCTCTACTTAGGGCTGAGATCCAGATCCCCAGGGTCTTTAGGCTGAGGGCTTCAACAGTAGATGCTGCTGGGGCCAGGGCTAGATCATGTTCCCTTCTCACCTAGGTGAAAGAGCTTTCTCACTGACCTTTGAAGCTGTCTTTGGCATTTATGAATTGAGAAATCTGGGAACCACAGCTGCTAAAGCCTGTTCTGGTCCTGTCCGAGCTGGGCCATGTGGCCCAGGCTGGGTTGTGCTACATGGACTGTGCTCCACTCCAGGACCTGCGCTCTACTCTGAGACTGGGTGTGATAGACCTTTCCTGTCAGCCTTCCAGGCAGCCTTGGGCTGGAGATCTCTTTCAGTCTGTCGTTTTGTGGCTTTTGCTGCTCTAGAATTTATTTAGAGTCATTTTTAACAGGTATTTTATGGGCTGTGGGTGTTCAGGGGAAGAGCTTCTACAGGTCCACACTTGTACTCCCTAGAGTCATAGATTTAGATGCCATTTAGTTCAGCTGAGGGCTAGAGAGCTTGAACTATTTACCCAGTCACAGAAGTGAATGGCAGAACTGAGCTTTGAATCTAGGCTTTCTGTTTTTAAGGCATCCAATGTTCCCTATGCCATGCTGCTTTATTAGAAATCATCCTAGATAATGGGGGGACACAGAATGAGACATTTTTTTCTTTGCTAATTTGATTCTTCAAGCTTAGCTGCTAAGAGTTTTATCCTCTATTATACTACTTATTTGATATGTTTATTTTTGTTCATGGTTATTAAGTTTATAATTCAAAAATGTGGATTTTTTTTAAATGCAGCCATCCCTAGAAATAGAGGCTTGGAAGATATCTGAGAATGTTCATCCAAGGTTAAGGCCTAATGTTGATGATAACTAAGATACTTGTTAGAAAATTAGACATAATATTCTTTCCTTACAGTTAGTAGGCACCTTGAGTGATTCAGAAGGATAAGACACAGCCTTTGCTTTCAGGGAGAGTATCTTCAATCTAGAGAGAGGAAAAATAGATTTGTGAAACAACTGAAGAACACAGCTCTGCAGATCAGTAAGGGCAAATTAGCATGATACCTGACTATATTATCCCTTTGCTTGATAAATTTATTTGGTTAGGATATGGTACTGATAAGGTCAGAGGCAATCATTTCCACTTTTCTTGAAGCTGTTTAGCCTTTTGGTTGATATTCCTAAACATGGCAGGTTCTCATAAGATTTTGTGTGGTTTCTTTTGTGAACATTTGCTTGTGTAGTTACATCGCTCTGAATTGCTACTAGTAAAATCAAAGGACATATTTGCCAGCTCTGATGTTGGTAGGTCAGTATTATCACCGTTATATATAAAAGATGGCATTCTAATTGGGTATTCGACATGTACTGAACATAAGTACTACATACAAAGGTATTAAGCACAAACATATATATTAATTGAGTATTTACTTATTAAGAAGACTGGAAAGTCTCTAAGTGAAGAGTTAAATGAGGTCAATTATGTAAGACTTCTTGTTCAAGATGAATTTTAAAGGAGGCGAGTGATGTGTGAAGGAGAGATTAAGGCGTTGTAGTTCATCCTCTGGAGTAATAGCATTATAACCAGGAGGGTTGTCTGCAAGTGCTTAGATGTGGATTCAGAAACAAGGAGAGTGAGTCACTTGCCCTGTTAGCCTAGCTAGGGGTCAGGGTCTTTGTTGGTAAATAGGAAGAATTGAAGTTGGAGAGAAAGGGGTAGGGGATTGTGTTGGTAGCAGGCTTTGAATGCTAGATTGAAGAGTTGGATTCGGACAATAGGAATTTCCTTCCAGGTTCTTGATCAGTGTTTGTGACATGATGAAAATGACGTTTAAAGTAGGTGGTTTAATAGCTTGATGAATGAATGAATGAATGAGTGAACCTTACTTTGTGCAAAGCAGTGTGCTACATACTGGGGATACAGATAGAAAAGTAAGATAGTCCTTGATCTCAAAGAGCTTATGTTGTGATGAAGGAGACAACGTATACGGAAACTTTCACTTGCAGGTCAAGTGGAAACATCCCATAGTCCTTAGGGTATAGCAGCAAAGCAGATTGCAATGCCTTTTCTTTCATGCCATTTAAAGTTGAACAATTTGGCAGAGCCAAGAACTTTGGTGGGCGGAACCTTCTTTTTTGTGTCTTCAGGAACTGTGGCTGTAACCCCAGCAGAAGCAGTTGCCAGGTTGCATTTCCAGAAGTGGCTTCCCAGGGTAATGACTGAGGGCACTGGGCTGGATGCACTGCTGTTCCCAAGGCTCTTGTATCCAAGGTCCTGGGACATTTCCATCAGGTTCAAGGTGGTGGAGTTGGTGGTGAATTGGACTTGTCTGGAGACATTTGAGGGTGCCCTGATGTTTCTGGTCACTTGTCCTTCCTGCTCTGGGTGTGGTAGCTAGTCCCTTCTCCATTGGAGTTGTGGCTTCAGGGGGATGGCTGTGAAGGCCAGCTAAAAGCAGCATTAGTGGTCTGTTGTAGACTGGAGGTCAAGAGATGACCTAGAGAAAAACTCCTCAAGTATTATTAACTAATTAATTAATTTAGGTGATCGGATCCTGATTGCTAATCATGATTCCAGATAGTGTTTCTGTAGTGCTTTAAGGTTTGCAGAGGCTAATTTTGTTGCTAGGATAACATACTTCACAGTGTCGTTATGAAGCAGATGTCATTCATTTTTTTATCCCCATTTTATAATTGAAGAAATGAGAAAGGTTCATGCAGTTAGGAAGTGCCTAGTAAGGCCATATTTGAACTCAGTTCTTTTTCACTCCAAGTCCTCCTCTCTACCCACTCTACCACTTTCTTTGGGCAGGTAGGAGAGAGATTCTCTGGTGAGAATAGTGCTAGGCTAGACCTGGGTGCCTGAAAAAAAGGCAAGTTTCTGAAATCCTACATATCAGAAGGAGGAAATGATTTAGAGTATAGATGAGTAAGCATCATCAGGTAAAATGGCATCTTGCTGCCGCATTCAGCATTGTAAGTGAGGACTAACCAGTCTGTGTGCATCCTAGGCTAGTGATAACAAACATGTTGAACAAAGCATCATTTCTCTTTTCTTCATATGGATGAGGTGTGACCCAGCCTAGTAGAGTTGCTTTTGTCAAGAGGTTTTGTTTGCCATTTTAATTATGCCCCTATACTGTAGGATGTTTGAAGAGGCTGTTAGGGGATCAGTAGTAGAGGTACCCTATAACAGGCCTTTGAGATTCTACCCACCGCAGCCTAACTATCACTCTCATCTGTTTTTTCTAGTCCAAAGAACTTTGGTACAGAAGAGTCATGAAGTTGAACAAGTTCTAGAAACAAGAATTTGGTTAGAACCTAATCCTAATGATGTTCTGTCTAGGAGAGAGTGAGCGCACTGTTCCAGGCAGAAATGGTTTGACCTATTAAAACAAAACCCAACCCAGTTGTTTTTATTAATTGTTGCCTTAAGGGAGAAATCTGGCCTCTTGGTGAGCTGTTGGTGTTTCGGTGAGTCCTACCGTATGGGATGCTCAGAATGCCCAGCAGCAGGATCCGGTAAACTTGGTGCTGGAGACCAGGCCTTAGTCGTGGGCGAAGCTTGTGCTCAGGTTTCCATCTCTAAAAAGGGACACTTGCTATCCTGAACTCACAGGGGTTTGAGGCTAGGTAGAGATGCTGCGTTCTTTAAATGAAAGGAGTGTAAAAAACAAAGCAGATTTTTATGGATATCTTCTGTTTCGATATCACCTATATTGCCAAATACATCTTTCTTTTCTCTCCTCCAAGAGAATTAAACAGAACAGAAAAGAGTTTTAGCAAAACTAATCAACGCATCAGATAAGTCTGTTGACAGAGTCGGTGCTGCATTTCTATGGTCCTTTACCTTTGTAAAAAAAAAAAAGCCCACAACAAACTGGGGCCCACGGACCTGTGAGGTCCAGTCCACTTTTTATCTCACTCAGGTCTAAGAGATGAGATGAAAACCTAAGTCTGACTAAAACTCCAACATTCTTTCTGACATACTGGATGGTCTCTTTTTCTGCTCCCTTTCCAAGTATGTCACAAAGAATTCTTCTTCATATCTTGTTTCTTTTCCCTGATGAGACTGCTCCTCAGTGAGTGCAGAAAGGAGAGGAGTAGAGGTCCCCTGCCCAAAACCCAGTGGAGTTTATTTTTATGGTTACCTTTTCTGTAAGGTCCTACTTTCTGTACCTAATGTGAGGCCTTCAAAATCCTTCAAAGAGTAGGGGAGATATGGGAGGTTGAAAGAAAACATAATTGGTGAGGCATGAGAGAGTGTGACCAAATATGCTGAAAGAGTAGGAAGAGTAGGCAAGGGACAATGTTAACAGAGAATATAAAATACATTTTTTAGATTATTTTTCAGTTCTGTGTAAAATGAATTGTCCCTCATATGACAGACACCAGGAAGGAAATGTTTAAACCCTTTCCTTTCCTCCTTCTGACCCCCCCCCCCCCCCATTCTGAGACTTTGGATTTTACTCAAATGTTTCTCATTGGATTACAACTCGAGAGTGATAACCTTGTTATGTAGCGACTTGTGAACTTTTGTAGCCTTAGAGTTGAGGCACCTTGGTGAAGTGTCAGATACAAATACCAGCTTGCCCCCTCCTTTTCCCTCCCCTCCCCAGACATTTCCACACATCAACAGCCAAAGGTAATTGTTAGTAACAACCCAAGGTAGGGATCATAGGATTTTGAGTCATTGGGGTTGAGTTGGTAGTATACCAGCCCCTAGAAAAGTCTACCAAGAGTGAAGTCCTATTGTGCATATGGAGATTTTGTGGCATTATAGCATATCCTAAAAATGCCTTTTTGCTACAACTCAGCATTTTTCGAGGTAGGGGGATAGGAGATAAGGGGAAGCAAGTGACTCCTCTGAGGTGCGTAGGTACCGAACTGGTAGGGGTGGTGGGAATGGGGGCTGTAACTCATTTTCCAATGGCTGAGTTTAGGAGAGGGATTTAGTTGGTGAGAAGGTTCCTTTATAGCATTCTCGGGATCTGTTAACTTGATAAAGCTTGTAGTTCCTGGGAGAAGAGAGATGTAGGATTTTACTCTGTGAGGCATCTGAATAGCTGTATGTGGGAATCCGGTGAAGATGGACAGTATACCAACTGGTTGCTTTTTTTGGTAGGTTGAGAAAGAAGGTACTTCCTAACGTAGGTCAGTTTGGTCAGTTCTTTCACTTGGCTGCAGAAATGCCTTTCATAGCTGAATAGTTAGAAAATTTGGGTAGTTGTACCCCCTAAATATGGGGGCTAAGAAACAAGAAGTAAGTAGGATTTCTCTTTGCCTGCCTTAAAACAGTGGAGGGTTTTTTTTTTAACATTAGCTACACCTTATTTCATTGCAGTGCCCTTGAGTCATGCCCACATTTCCTTTTCTACTCCTCCTCCAGGAAACCTTCTGCTGCTAAACATATGCTCTCCTGTCCTTTTCAAGGTATAAGGGAAATATCCCTGCATACCTACCTATACTGTATCTGTGCATAAAGAACCTAAGTCCATCCCAGTACTAGGGACTGAGAATGAAGGGCCTCTTTACACAATGTTGCTCTGTTTATCTGGTTCTTATAGAAACACTGAGCTCTGACCTCATTTCATTCACCTTCAGGTCAAACTGCCCTTAACAAACCCTATTCCCCATCTCCCGTCCTCCCCCACAGGCATTGACATATACACTCACTAACAAAAGGGAAGCAGCATTGATTGTGTTCTAAGCCTGGTTGCTGGCTATCACTAGTCATCTTTTCTTTCTGGCTCCATTGTTTATCTCCCACTTAGAGGACTCTAACCTTCTCAGTGCCCCTGCCACCTCCAGATTTTTTAGGCCTTGTAATCATTCCAAAATATATCTACCAAAGCTATCTTTTTATCCCCACACTCTAACCCTTTTTAAATCCTCCAATGGTTCACCCATAAGGCACATTACTTCTAATGCCAAATTTCAAACTGAACTGTGTCCAGGCTAGGCTTGTGTGCTACAGTTTCCTCAGTGTCAGGACTCTCTCTCTCTGAGCGGTAACTATCATCTGTTCATGAGCCATAATGATAGACAGGACCCTCCAACTTGGAGATTTTCCTTAACTTTCTTTTGGCAGCTTAGGGGCCATTTTGAGACTCTGTACCTTTCTGATTGGACCAGCCAATAACTGATCTCACCTGTACAGTAGGTATTTTGATGTATTCTAGGATTTTAATTTTCAAAAGAGGTGTGTCAGTTTCTCCATTGTCTTGTCCTTCAAATGCCACCCATCTAATCTAAATACTTTATGCTTTGCTTAATTATCAAAAGAGCTTCCTGGCCAGCTTTCCTGCCCCTAGTCCCTTTCTAGGACAGATTCCCGAAGATCTGCACTTGTTCCTCTGCTTGCTGTATCAAGCTTAGACCCCTCTGCCTGTTTTTCAAGTCTGAATCTACCTTGCCTAGACAGTCTGGTTTAGGGGCAGCTTCCCAAAAGTTATTCAGTCAGGAAGATCTGTTGACTGACAACGCATGGTTACTCCTACCCTTGTGCCTTTGCTCATGCTGATCTCCAGCCTATAATATCCTCCTTCCTCCTCTGCTTTTACAAATCCTACTCACACTTCAAGGCCCAGCTCAAGTGCCATCTCCTTAAAGCTTCTTTCCTCCCTGTCTCTGAACTCTGTGGTACTGTTGCATATAGTTAGCCCTGATTGTTTCCTGTGAGTTCTGCCTCCTCAGTATAAGTATATGCTTTTTTTGGATAAGGGACTATGTCCTGTACTTCATTCATTCCCCCCATCCTGCCTGCCTGACTAGGAGCATGGTGGGCATTCAGGAAATTGCTGTTAGTTTACTGAGTAAAGAGTCTGGGATTTTCCTAAGTACTGTGTCCAGTTTCCACTATAAATGAATCTGTTTGTTTCTCCCTGAATTCACTTCAGCTCATCTGCCAAAGTAACCCAAATTGCCTCCGTATCAGAGCAGCCAAGGCTAAGCTGGGCGTTCCCAATGCAGCGCCTGTGCTTAAAATTGGTAAATAAAGCTATTCTTGATTTGAGGCAGCTAGGTAGTTCAGTGGATAAATAAAGTGCTGACCTTGGAGTTAGTAAGATGTGAGTTCAAATTTGGCCTCAGACACTCACTCTGTGACCCTGGGCAACTCACTTAAACTCTGTTTGCTTAATCCACTGGTGAAGGAAATGGCAAACCAGTATCTTTGCCAAGAAAATCCCAAGTAAGGTCACAGAGTAGTCAGATGTTGCTGAGGGCCTGAACAACATTTTTGGAGTATATGCTTACAGACCTACTTCAGACTTGGATAGACTCATCTGTTACAGCTGCTGCTGACCCTCTTTGAACCTAGCAAGGCTAGGCCTCAGATGACAGGCTTTGAGGTCTGTTCTTTTCGAAGCTTTTTCTGCTGTGTAGAACCTGCCTTAGTTTGCCATTGCTATAGCTTCTGAGAAACTACAATCACGTTTTCAGGCATTGGAGGAGAGTTTTAATGAAGATGCACATTTTTAAAAAGAAATTACAGTGTACCCCAATTTGTTCATCTTTCCTTACCTTGCTTTCTGTCTAGATAACTTCTTACCTCTACCCTTCTTACAACCTCATACTTGCTTCTTTGTTTACTGTTTGCTTTTGTGGAGATGTTGAAGGTGCCCATTCCCCACCTCTCCAAGACATCCTCTGCTAAATCTGTCCTCTTCTCTGCTTTATTTTCTCTTGTTTAATACTTGAGGTAAGTTGGATTTTCTGTGACCTCATCCCAACCAATTTTTATACTAATTCGACAGTAAAAGGTGGTGAAGCAGTATATCATTTCCTAGAGTTAAATTAAATTTCCTAGAAGTTCATGTTTTGCCACTAAGTATTGTATGTCACTAGTTTTGCCCATTGCTCTTATTCTTTTATTTTATTAAGCCATAATGCCACTTTTTTTTTTTTTTTTTTGGCTAACTCAGTGATATAGTCTTGTCATTCTCCAGCTCTATTCCTGGGACAGTGGCTTTCAGAATGTGAAAAACCCTTCCTTGCCTTCTGAGTCAGCACCTGTTTTGTTTCCTGTGTGCCTGTCAATCTCTTCTCTCATATGTGACATGTAGGGCCTGGACCAGTGGGGGCGCAGTCTTATCTTAGTATTCATCTGAGAAGGATGCTTACTAAAAAGCAATTTTGCTAACCTTTAAGTTGTCACGTCTTTTATAATGTTATTTTTATCTCCCTTGTTCTCTTAAAAAAAATTCCGACCTTTTCATCTCCTTTTCCCTGGGTTTTCTACTTACTCCTACTCTCATCTCACTAGGCTTCCTTTCCTCTGTCTCTTCTCCTGTCTCTGCTTCTTGATTTCAGATTGTACTTTATTTTCAGTCCTGGGGGTGAAGATTGTGGTTCAGGTGGCAGGATGATATTAACACCTAAGGGAGGAGGGGACATATGGTTGAGGAGGTAGTGCTTATACCACTGGTATGTTTCACTTTTTCTGTACTTTTAAGATAATTTTCATCAGCCAAATCAATGTGTGATTTTCTTGTTTGGTATGCTGATGGTCCTTTTCTCTGGAGTTAAACTACCCTGCTCTGTTTTCTAGAATGTTTTCCTTAGCCTCCACTTTTGTTCCTCATTCACGTCTACTTCCATGAGGTCATGAGATTGAGCATCAGAGACAGAAAAGGGATAGGAAGCAAAGTGACAGAGTGGGAGGATAGCTTAAGAGAGCCAGATCGTTCCTGTTATTAACTAGGCATTGTTGGCAACCAAGGACCAGATCATGCTAGTCAAGTCCAGGCTTCTTTTCTCCTAGGGTCATCTCCGGAGTGGAATTGCTTCTCCTACCAGATGGTACTTCTCAGGAACAACTAATAGTTTTGGTTGGTGAATAGAATTATTAAAAGCCTGATGGTTTTCCTCTTTCTAAATGAGGACTGATAAGGTAAGCCCTCTCATTCTCAGCCTAGTCAGGTCCAGTGTTTCATAGAAGAGCTAGCGTATAGGAAACTGAGGCACCGTCTAAACTCCGCATGTGCTGTTGTTTTCATGTGGAGCAAAGTGGGGAAAAAGATGAGAATTCCTTCTTCCTAGGACCTGCTGCAGTTGGAGTCAGTAGTGTCAGGAACTTTGTGTTATCTAAACAGATTCTGGAAGAAGTTGAGCTCAAAAACATTTAATCCCTTTTCGGTGGAGGGCTTTCCTGGATGAGGGCAGATTTGTAGTTAATATGGTACATGTCCCTGTTGTCATGATGATTACAGTCTGTCTAATGAAGGAATACAACAAAACTATAGCCTACACTTTTACAAAGGTGAGTGCATTAGAAAGTTGCTGTAAAACGAAGGGCTGTAAATTGAAGCATAAAACTTCAGAGCTGGGTGGGGCCTGAAAGATCAGCATCAGATGCTCTGGCCGCCTGATTTTGCAGAGTAGGAAGCTGAGGCTATAATTTGCCCAATGTTAGTGGTAGCAGTGGGCCTAAAGCCCAGGCCTCTCTGCTCCTAGTGTGTAACATGTCCAATTACATGATGCTCCTCTTCCTGATCCAAAAGGTTGCTTGTGGACAGCCCAGGGTTCTGAATTACTGAGCTTACCTTCCTTGAATATATTCCATTTCAGTGAGTTCTCATTCTTGGCTCATTCTCTGCTGCTCTTGGCCTTTAGCCAAAGAGTTGGAGAGCTGAACTCACTCTCCCTCTAAGCATCTGAGGAGTGATTTCCAACTCCCTGAGTAAATAGACAGATAAATGGCTATATTATCATTAGAGGTTTTGACTCCAGGGGTGTTCTTACTGCACACATTCATAATAATAAAACTAACATTTATATAGTGCTTTAACGTTTGTAAAGTTTCTTACCTACATTGCATCATTTAAGTCTCACACCACTATAAAGTAGGTAGAATCAGGCTGACATTTAAAATACATTTAGCGTAGGAGGATTAATCACCCTTAAGGGGAGTGGCCTTCCATCTAATGTTCATTTCTTCCATCTAAACTGAAAGTTGGAATCCCTTGACAAAGAAGTAGGCTTTTGGAGAGGCAGCATGACTCTTAGGGTCAGAAACCCTGGGTCAGAGTCTTGGCTGCTTCATTTTCAGATTGTATGGTCTTAGGCAAATCACTTTTGCCTGTTTGAACCTCATGTGGAGGCTGGAGATGCTGATACATTTTAATATCATGTATGTAAAATGACTTGTAAATAGTAATTTGTTATTATCCAGGTGATTGATAGTCTTTCCTTCTGCCAAATCGCCCAGCCAGCTGTAGGCCCTGGTTTCTTTAAGGTCAGTTGGAAAAGAGCTGTAGTCTGTTGCATAAAACCAAGATGTTTGATTGTGCTCTGTTCCCCTGTTTCCTCCCCTTCCTCCCTACCCTTTTCAGGCTTCGTTTAGACAGGCTTTGAGAGCTTCTGAAAGCAGTATACAGAGTATAGAGATGATCTTTGGAAAAATACATTAGCTTTATAGATGTGTGCCAGGCAGGTAAGTACAGAGAATGTATACTGATTGTCATTTCAGCTTCTGACTAAAGAACATATCTTGTAAAAAATCTTTGAGAAAGGCACTAAAAAGCTTTTATTTTTTATGTTTGAAGCTGTGAGCTTTGATCCCACGATACTAACCCAGGCAAGTGGAGATTTAAGAGTAGCCAGTGTTTAAGAATTAAGTTGCTGACAGATATGTTCCTCCCTCAAATTCCTGTTGAGTTCCATGTTTGGCTTTAGTACTGTCCTTGATGGAAACTCCTGAGAAGTGGACTGATTGATGCCCCTTTGCCTTCAGACACCTGGGCTCCCAACACAAGGAGAAGCTGCTATTTTGGATTGTTGGAAATATTTGTCACATAAACTGATTGCTTCACAAGGCAGAGACGGGGTTAGGGAAGTGTTCTTTATCTCAATCCTTCTCTCTTTTAGTTTGATCTAACATAATTTGAATGAACCACAGCGAGAAAAAAAAGCCATAGTGCATCATCCTCTTGCCTCCGAATCCCATAATGCTCCCCAGTCCAGGTTGTCATGGTTGTCAGCCTCAGTGATTTAATGCTCAGGACCAGAAACTGTGAGTACAACAGCTATCCATCTTTATTTGTGAAAGGGAGAAGTTGCTCTTAAGGTTTGTGAGGACTATTTAGAATGAATTGTACCTGTTTGGAACAGGATAGGTATCTGGAGGGTAATCCTCTTAAGTGCATGTATAATATTACATTAATTTAAGAAATACTTTGTTTTAATCAACCAAAATCTGCCTTCTTCCTCTCCCTTCTCCTTCTCCCCTAGTTGAGCACACAAGCAAAACAAAACTCATTATAAACATGTATGGTTAGTCACAACAACTTTGTACATTTGCTTTGTCCCCAAAAATATTTGTCTCATTATGCAGTCTTGTCTTTCATCTCTCTTATCAGGAGGTGAGTGTCACACATTTTTTCAGATTAGTTGCCTGGATTCATGGTTGGTCATTTTCCTGGTAAGTGTTCAGCACCAATAGTATTCCATCCCATTTATATACCATAACTTGTTCATCAGTTTCCCAATTTATGATCCTCCCTATAGATTCCCATTCTTTGCTACCTCAAAAAGAGCCATAAATACTTTTGTACATAACTGTGAGCTTGTTTTGCTTAAGACTAATCCCTCCTTTAATCTACTCCTCCTTTGATTCCTCCTCCCTGCCTTTTCTTATTTTCCTTTGTTGAGTGAAATTATTTTGGATGTGTGTGTGCACATGCGTGCGTGCGTGTGTGTTCCTTTTTGTGACCACTTCAGATGATAGTGAAATTCAAAGGTCTATCTTCTCCCTCTCCTTGTTTATATAGATGTCTGTTTGCCCACTCTGATGCTTTTGAGATAATTTTCTCTCACTTTCCCTTTCCCCCTTGGCATATTTCTCTACCTTTCTCTTAACATTCTTCATTGTGACATTATGAAACTACCAGGCCTTGTCTGATTGGGCTTCCTCTGTGACCTCTGTTGATGACCTCTGTTAGTTTGTAGGGGACTTATATCTTCTCCCCATTTTTTCATGTAAACAGTTTATTTCTGTTAGTCTTTTATTATTGTTCATTTATACTTACCTTTTTGTATTTCTCTTTACTCCTATGATTGAACTTCAGAGATTCTCCACAGCTCTGGTCTTTTCATCAGGGATGCTTGGAAGTCCTCTGTTTCATTAAAAATCCAGCAAAACTGAGTCCATAATTCTTAATATCCTTTGCCTTCTAAAATATGGTATTCCAAGTTCTCTACTCCTTTATAATGGTGGCTGTTAAACATATATCATCTTGACTGTGGTTTTTTTGATACTTTGAATTCTTTCTTTTTGGCTGCTTGCAGCATGTTTTGTTTGACGTGAAACTGAATTTTGGCTGTGAGGTACCTGGGAGTTTTCATTTTGAGGTTTCTTTTAGGAGGAGACTGCTGGATTCTTTCTGTTTTCATCTTGTCCTTTGTTTCTAAGAGATTTGGGTACTTTTCTTTAAAGATTTCTTGAAATAGGGTGCTTAAGGTGTTTGGATAGTCCAATTTTTTTTTTTTTCTGAAATACATGTAATAGGACCAGGCACCCTTCCTCTTTCTTCAGGCAGCTACCTTGATCAAAAGTTCTCATCCTCCTCTTCCTGTAAATCTGAGTTCCAAAAAAAGTTCTATCAATCATCTTAACACCATTCCTAAGTAAATAGTGATTTAGAATTAAAGAGAGCCGCATTACCTCTGATAAAAAGACTATTTACTTCTCAGTCCCTGATGGTTATAATGCCTTCCACTCTATCGTATGGCATCAGATTTAATAACATACCAAAGACTGAGAGGGTAGTTGACTGACTGTTGATTACAAATCACTGGAGCAGGATTTCAAAGGTTTTATCATTGTTTCTCTACTTGAAACACACACCCCATTTGAATTGTTTACTCTCCTTGCCATGACCAAGATGCAAACTTGGCCTAATTCTTCTAGAGATTTTGCCCTACAAGAAACAAAAATCAAATTAAGTCCTTTTTCTAGTTAACACGTGGCCTAATAACTTGTCTATTTCGCTCTCCACTACAAGTTGAAGCCTCTAGACCCTCTGTCAGCAGCAATTGCAAATGACGTTCTGCCTAAAAACACTTGGTGTACTTACTGATTAAGATCCAGTGAGCACAACCCCTCAGTTTATTGTCCAATTGCCATTTTTGAAGCCTAAATTCTAACTCTTTTGCAGGAGAGAAACCCCTTGTAATTTAATGAAAATTCAGTCCACAGATCTAGACAAAATCCAAAGAGCCTAGAATATCCAAACCCAATTCTTGTACTTTCCAGAATTCTAAAACATCCCTCTACCAAAGGAAGCAATTCCTAGTGAGGAGTTAATACTGCAATGTTAGTTCCTTAGGCTGTACTTTCAAGGTCTTTTGTCAATATGACACTGCAGATCTTTACAAAGGTTAGCATTTGCTCTCTCAAATTCTAAGGGGCTTCTTTCTATTGACAAAGAATCAGAGTTCTGTGTTTCTGTCTTTATTTTAGAAATGGCAGCCAGTGGAGCAGGCATGCTTGCCCCCCTCCCTTTGTACCACCAGCTGACATGGAACTGAGGGATCTGGTCTTAAAACATAGGGTTACTGAGAGTCTTTCATTTTTTTCACACCATCTGACTTGTGTCGTAGCCATTGTTAGGATCTACACAAAATTCCCATTATGTGCAAAGTGAAGAAACCAGTCTTCATAACTATGAAAAGACTTCTTAAATTCCTGACAAATTTCAGCTGGGGCAACAAAGTAACTTTCTCCCTATTTAATTCTCTGTCCCACTCACCACAGTGGCGATTTTAGACCTAATTTCTCACCAAACTTTTTACAGGAACGCTTCCTCCTATCATTTCAGCTGAACACTTTGCTTCATACTTCACCAAAAAGACTGAAGCCGTTTATTACGGGTTCCCTTTTATTTCATTCTCATCTTATATCCTTCTGGCATCAGCCCTTACTTTCTTCTCTTTCATTCCAGTTTCTGCTGAAGGCTGTTGTCCTTGCTAAAGCCACAAATACCTTTTTTTTTTAAATTAAAATGTAAGTCCCCCCAAAAATAAAGAAAAAAATATACTTCAATCTGCGCTCTGAATCCATCAGTTTTCTAACTGGAGATGGATAACATTTTATGTCATGAATCCTTTGGAGATGTGGTAGATTGTTGTGTTGATCAGCTACTAAGTTTTTCCCAGTTGATTTTCCTCACAATATTGCTATCACTGTGTAGGTTGTTGTCCTGGTTCTGCTCACTTGCCTTTGTATTATTTTGCAGGTTTTTCTGAAACCATCCCTTCACATGCACCCTTGATCTCATCCCCTCTTTTCTTCTACAACTGATTGTCCCCACTATCATTCCCACTCTCCCTTCAATCTTCAGTATCTCCTTAGATATTTGTTCCTTCTCTGCTTTCCTACTACCTTCAAATATGCCCATGTCTCCTCACCCAGTTCTACCATCTCTGCTAGGTGTCATCCTATTTCTTTTCTTTCCTTCTCAGCTAAATTCCCCAAAAAGCCACCTATGCTTGATAATCTCTATTTCCTCTCTTCCACACTCTTCAAACTCATCATTCAACTTTCTCCAAAAGTTAGCAGTCATCTCTTTAGTGCCAAATCTCATGGACTTTTTTTCAATCTTCCTCTCTCTTTACCTCTCTGATCTGTTGAACACACCCTCCTTGACACACTCGTCTTTCTGGGTTTTAAAGACACTGCTATGTCTTGTCTTTCCTCCTACCTTCATAATCATTTCTCACTGTCTTTACCCAAGTCTCAACTATTAACTGTGGTTGTCTTCTAAAGTTCTGTCCTGGTCCTTCTTCTGTTGTCATTCTGTATTGTCTTATATGATTGTATTCAATGGGTTCAGTTATTTTAACTATGACTCTCAGCATATGACTCCCAGATCTATACCTGGCCCTAATCTCTTTTCTGATCTCCATTCCTGCAGCACCATTTTCCTATTTCCAGCTGAGTATCTTGTAGGTACTTCAGACTCAGCATGTTCAGAACAGCATTCAACTTTCTTTCCCAGGCTCTCCTCTTCTGAACATTCTTATTTCTGTCAAGTCACGCTGAAATCCTTTGGGAAGCCTTTCCAGGTTCCCCTCAATGCTATATTGCCTTCCCTCTGAAGATTACACATTCAATTTGCTCTCTCTGTGTGTGTACATACATATACATATATATATATACATGTATGCACACATAGATATATACAAATAATATATATAATTGTTTATGTTTTGTCCCCCCATCAGAATATGAATTCCTTGAGTGTAGGGACTATTTTTGCTTTTCTTTGTACCACCAGCACTTAGCACAATACCTGATACATAGTAAGTATTTAATAAATACTTGTTAACTGACCAAAAACTTCGGGTGGAGACAAACTGAGTCCAAAGAATTAGGATTCTTGGGTCGGCTCTCAAGATTAGACCTGACTTTTCAGCATAGAACTTGGAATATACTGGGCAACAAAACATGACAACATTTCCCTGGTTTGGATCAATAGATTAGAGTTCTTAACCTAAAGTCTATAAAGTTGTTGTTATGTTTTTGATATTTGGATAATTGTCTTTCAGTATTATTGATTTCCTTTGTAATTCTGTATATTTTATTTTATGCATTTAAAAACATTCAGGAAAGGAATCCATAGGCTTTATTAGACTTCCAAAGGGGTCTCTGACTAAAGAAATGGTTAAGAACCCCTGAAATAGGAGGTAATGTAGTATGGTAGAAATTGGAGTCAGAAACGTGGGTTCCTCTTCTCAGTTCTCCATTTTCTGCATCTTTGACCTTAGGCTATCACTTATTTCTCTGGGCTTTAGTTTTACTCTGAAATGAGAAAGTAGACTTGATTGATCTCTAGGTTCTCTTCAAGTTTTAAATTGTATAATCCTAGACTGTTGTTCCATCCAGACTTTTATCAGCCTTGTCAGCAAAATATACCATGGGAGTAAAGGAAGCCTATGACAAGCAACCTCTTAGGATTAACAAAAAGTGCTTGATGCATTTGGGGCTGGGCAGAGGGATAAGTGTGGTTCTAGGAGCATCCCCCCCTCAGCCCAGGTTAGAGACTGTGTTTTCTTTATTGGAAAACCTGAAGGGTTGATCAGTTTACTGGCTTGGAAAAGAAAAAATAAATAAGAACTACTGAGCCATAGTAGGACAGCAGAATTCATTACCTTATACGAGCATGTGCCATTTTGTAGACATTGATGCTTAAGGTATATGGCTTCAGTCTGGCATGATGGATCAGCCTAGCATCAGCCGACTAGCATTGTCTAAGAACAAACCCATCTATGGTCAGTCTTTTAAATAGGAATGAAAAACCCTTCAGTTATGGGAACTGTTCTGTTCTCTTTTGCAATTTTCAGCATTCAGGTAAATTTTTGTGTTCTTAGGATTGTAGAATTTTAGATCTGAAAAGAACTTAGGAATTTGCTTTAGTTCCTTTGTTTTATGGAAATGTAACTGAATTTCACAGATGTCATGTGACATCTAAGGTCAACAGGAGAGCTAAAGATTCAAACCAAGGCCCTGGACACAAAACCCAGGGCTGCTGCCACTGGCTTGTGGCTGCTTTGTTAAACAAGGATAGCATACAGGTGTTGCTGTCTTCTCTAAACTCAAGCCCAGGCTGCTTTTTGAAAACTTGGGTAAGATCATAGCCTTAGGATAATAGTAGTTTCCTGATTCCTAATTAGGCGATCCTTTTCTTCCTCCTATAGAGCATGACCTGTGTCCCAGGTTACCTCCACCACAACTCCTTTTGCTTGCTCTTTAAACACCATTGAATAGAAACTCTAGGATGAGTAGTAGCCTAGTTTTTGGCTTTAGCTAGTAGCCCCATTTTGCTGAATATAGAAGTGATCGTTTAGCAGGGTAGCAAGAGGAGCATTAGCTGATGAGTAGATTGACCCGCCATAACCTTTATGTTTAAATTAACCATCTCAATGTTGAACATCTCCTGTACACTGATCAAGTTAGCCCTCAGTACCTCCACTTGACAGTTTTTTCTTTTCCTTTGCATTTTTCTGTCATCTCTAGGCTCCAGAGAGGCTAGAAATTGAATTGAATTGAAGAATTGAATTGTCCAGGGTGTTTAATGTAAAAACAGTTGCATAAGGTTGTTTTAATGTTGAACTGTGAAAAGAAAGAAGCCAGAGAATTCAGAGAAGATGGAATTTTACAGTTCCGTTTCAGGGGATAGTCACTCTTTTCATTTGATTAGAGGCCCACTGCCTCCAGGTTAGTGACAGTTCCAGGACCAGTAGCCCATCATGACTTCCGATTCTGTACTGTTGTGCTTTTGGAAGCATTGGACTAAAGGACTTTTCCCTTGTTTGCCAGTCAGGAGCAGGACGCTGGTGAGATGATTTCTTCCCTTTTTTGAGACTTTGAAAATGAATTTTTGGAAAGGAAGTTTGGGGGTTTTAGAGGTTATATTTTTAATTTCATTTTTATAGTAATGATTCTAGAGGAGCTGAATTTCAGAATCCACCCAAGAGCGATCTTGATGCTCGGGAACTCTAACCCTGTACTTCCTTTTGATTCTGATCTGTGTAAGAGGAAGTCCATCTTTCAGGTTCGAAGGTTCAGCAGTTGGAATTTCAGTGGGATGATTGCCGAGCCATTTGACAGGCTGTGAATTGTTGTTGAGCGTAGCCATATCCTTAGACTAGTCAGAAATCTAGACTGAGATGATGAGAGGTCAAGGGGGGTGTGGTCTGCTCCTGTGCAGAGGGGCTGGAAGGACTTGAGACATAAAGCTGCAAGGCCTTTCCCTAGCCTGGAGAGTTTCTCAGGTTGGTGGCCCACCATGTGATGCGACGGGCTGATACTAAGGTAAGTGCCTAAGTGTAGCATCCTGAATAGTGCTGATGCAAAGTGAGTGCAGTTAGAATCTCCAGGGGGGCTCCAGCATGTGTCCTGCAGGGAAGACAGTATGGAATCTAGCTCTGCTTTGGGAAAGTATAAAGGACAGGAACCAGAGAGATATCCAGCTACTCTAGCCCAGGTATTCCTGACATGCGGTGCATGATGGTTTTATTTTTTGATATTTTGATAATTGTCTTAATATCTTTGTCATCCTGTGTGTTTTATGTATTTAAAAACGTTCTGCCAGAGAGATCAATGACCCCGGAGAGATTAAGAACCCTTGATCTAGGTTTTGTCTCCCTTCAGTGTCTTAGGGAAATGGATATGACTCATGGCAAGGCAGTGGGGGTGATTTGGTCATCTTGCTGCTCTTCCTTCAAAGTCTTGGTGTAAATGAAACATACTAGGGTAGGTGTCATTGGAGTCCATAAAGGTAGTCAGCCTAGTTGGATAGCATATATGGGTTTTCATTACAACTCTGTCCTAGTATATTTCCTACTTGTCCTACTGCTTACATACACTTCCTCATTTTCCCCATCATATTTCCTAATTATAGGTGTTTTACTCTTCTTGGTAACCTCATCAACTCCCGTGGATTTGAACAATGCAGATAACTTCCAGATCGATCTATATATCCAGCCCCAGGATCACCAGTTACCTATTGGACATTTCAAACTAGATGTTCTAGAGACATCTTAAACTCAACATGTCTAAAACTAAGCTCATTATTCTCCCCACCTAAATCCTTCATTCTAAGGCTTCCACGCAGGCTGTTTTTGTTGAAGGAAGCACCATCCATTTTCTCAGGTTCATAATCTGAGCATTATCCAGGACTCCTTAGTGCCTTCACCCTGTGTAGTTAATCAATTGCCATTTCTGTCTTCCCAGCATTTCCCATATGACCCCTTTTCGCTACTTCACAGTTACCCTCTTAGTTAAGGCCCTTATCACTTTCTCCCATTGCAGCAGCCTTCTAGTCAGTCTCCATGCCCCAAGTCTTTTACTCCTCCAGTCCATCCTATACACTTCTGCCAGAATAATTTTCCTTAAGTGCAGGTCTGATCATGTGACCCTTCTACTTAACCAACTTCAGTGACTTCCCATTGCCTCTAGGATCAAATATAAGCTCCTTTGTTTAGCTCTTAAGCCTTATACAGCTGGACCCCAACTGATCTTTCCAGCTTCATTGGACATTACTCCCCTTCCCACATTTGTGGTCTAGCCAAATTGGCAATCTGTCTGTTGTTCACACAAGATATGCCATCTGCTGTCTGTGGCTTTGCACTGGCTGTCCTCCATAGTTGGAATCCAAGCCTTTCTTTCTTCTACCCCAGAGTCCCTCTCCCTTTAAGATGCAGCTCAGACAGTCTTCGCGAAACCTCCCCTCATCCCTTAATGGCTAGTGCCCTCCCTCTCTTCCTCCCTGCCAAACTACCTGGTATATAAATACTTTGCATATAATTGTGTTTATGAACTTTATGCTGTACAAATTGATATTTATATGTACTCATTGTCTCCCCCATTAGAATGTAAATTCATCGCAAGTAGGGGTTGTCTCATATATCCCCAGGGCCTAGCACAGACAGACAGCTCAGTGCCTGACATGTAGTGAATGTTTAATATAAATACTTGCTGATTCATTGATTAACATGTCTGGTTAATGCTGCTTGTTTTCCAGTGTTTTTTCTGACTGGCCAAGGCTCTCAAGCCCATTTTGACTGAGCAAGATTTCAGACATCTGTTTTGACTGGCTAATGGCCTTTTTCGTTGTTGCTCTGCTCGGGTACCGATCTGAGCCACATCATTTTCTTCTGTATTTTGGTTACATTTCAGTTGATGCAGTGTCATATTGCAGCAGGCATCCGTAATGTAGATTGTGCAGATTTCTAACTTAATGGTGGTTTTGTAGTTGCTTGTTAGAGGAAGGCCTCCTGCCATTCCTAGTTCCTACAGTGGACTGACCTCCTGGGGAAGCAAACTGGAATGTGTGACTTTTAGTGGGTCATCTTCATCAGTGTGGCTCACCTCATTCTCCAGGATGTGGCAACAAGGTTATTAAGGATTTTGTGGAGCTAAAAACCACAATACTGTTGTTCAGGGACTTTGAAGTCTGTGAGGAATAAGTAGCATATTGCCTTTGTCTTACTGACTGTTGGCTGCCCCTGCACTAGTCTTTCTTCTCTCCTGACTGAAGTTGTACTAGGGGTGAGGAACCTGCAACCTAGAGGCCACATGTGGCCTTCTAGGTCCTCGAGTTTGGCCTTTTGACTGAGTCCAAGTTTTACAGAACAAATCCTCTTATGAAGGGGATTTGTTCTTTGAGGTTTGGATTCGGTCAAAGGGCCCCACTTGAGGACCTAGAGGGTTACATGTGGCTCTTGAGACCACAGGCTCCCTACCCTTGGAAACTCTCCCACAGGTCTTGGGAAAGATTCCTTTTTGTAGGAGCCATCACTGTGGTCTCTTTGGCTTGTTTGGGATGTGCATAAAGAAAAACCCATAATTTTGGAATCAGGAAGAGGTTAGAGTTGAAAGGGTTCTTAAGGATCATGATTGTCCCGTGCCCTTAATTTTATAGGCCAGGAAACTGGCCACAAGTTTAAGGAACTTGCCTGAGTTTCTGCTGGTGGTAAGTACACAGCCAGTGTTTAAACCTAGTGTTTAAACACCCACTTGGGTGTTTTATCTTCTTTACTTTAGAGGAGAAATAGGTCAATAGGAATGTAGATGATAAATAATCATGGTAGTATGAGCATTCAGGCTTTGTAGAACCAGCAGTCTTCTTTAAAAAGTTTGTTTAGGAGGCAAATGCCAGAAAGCAGAATTCCTAATTGCTTTAATTGGCTGTGTCACTTTGGCCTTTGCTAAAAAGTGCCAACTTTCTAATACTTTGTTCCTGAGCCTTCTTCCCCACCCCCTTACTCTGCAAAACCATTAATTACTGTCTGACATCTAGAAATCTATACTGAGCTGGTGTGTCCATGAAGGTTGGACGAGCTAAAAGAGCTGGGTTGCCCAGACGTTGTTTCAGGGCAGTTGGTCAGAGCCCAGGGGCATCTGGAGCAGCATTGGTGCCCAAGTGGCCAGGGTTGTATCAGTGGAATCCACTTGGTGATTTTATTGAGAAAGCTGGGTCATAGCAGTTCAGAGCCCCAGATGGCTGCTCCTGCTTAGAGAGCAGTGGATTATTAAAAGGTTATTGTGGTTCCCTTCTATGTCATCTCCTCAGCCACTGTATTCTGTTTTATCTAATTACCATCGAAGGCTTAAAAATACGTGCAAGGACAAATTTAACACAATGTTAGGATGGTCCAAGGAAGTCTTAGGTGCCCCCCTTTGCATTGCGGAATGTTAGAGAAAATTCTCGTTCTTAAAGGAGAAGCATCATGGCATGATGGATAGAACATTGATTTGAGAGTTCTTCTCATCTTTTACATTTATATGTTTTATTGTTTGAAAAATATCTTTATGTCCATTATCACATTTGAGCCTCACCAATATTATTCCATTTTACAGATGAGAAAACAGGATTAGAGAAGTCTCACATGTTTTGTTCTTCTGACTCCAAATCCACTTTAAAAAATTCACTATAATATTCTCTCTCACTAATTACATGATCTTAGAAGCTCCTTCATTTCTGTGAGTTTCACCTCTGCTTTATAATGAGGGGATTGAACTAGATCTTCTCTAAAGTAATTCCCAGTTCTGTGAATTCCATATTCTGCAATTCTGTGGTGTTTGTGATGTTGTGAGAACAGTAAGGGGAAGCTAACATACACAGGGTTCAGCAGCAAGTGCTTTTGCGTCCTTAGAACCTGGGTTCTGCTTACCTAGTTAAGAGCTCATGCAGAAAATGGATTTAGTCACATGATTCATGGTGGAATCTAACTGCTTTAGGACTGAATCTGGAATAAGAATGAAAAGGAAGAGAGGAACAGGAATTCATGGCCTTGTCAGATCCCAGAGGAGGACTTGGATAGTGAGAAGAGATAAGGAGCAAGCAGTGGGGCTCTTCCAGAAAGGGCTTTCCAATCATGATTAAGGTAACACATTCAGGCTGCCTCTTATGATGTTTTCAGGTATGTTTAAAAATCAACAAAAAGTGATTCATTGTATATCCCTCTTCTATAGAACTGAAGCTCCTGTTGAACCTGTTGGGAGATTGGTGCAAGGTAGATTGTGGCCTATGGGCCAGGCTGCTTGGGGGCTCCTGGATCCAGAGGCAGAAGACACTGGCAGAGGGCTAGACATCAGGATTCCAAGCCAAGTATCCTGAAAAGTAAAATCTGAATCCAGATTGAAGCATTATTTGTAATATTAAATTGAGAAGAAAATTTTTAAAGTGAGTAATGATAGAACGTTGACTCTGGAAGGAACTTCAAATATTCAAACCCCAACAGTAAACAGAGGCCCCAAGAAGGGAATTAGTCCATCACAGAGCCAGTGAGTGGCAGAATAAGATAGAGCAGGGGCTCTTAACCTGGGATTTGCCAACTTGTTTTTCAGATATTTGGATAACTATTCCAATATAATTAGTTTCCTTTACAAGCTTATATATTTTCTTTTATGCACTTAAAACATGATTCTGAAAAAGGGTCCGTAGGCTTCCTTAGACTGCTGAAATGGTCCATGTCACAGAAAAGAGAGATAACCCCTGGGCCAGAGCCTAGATTTCTAATTCCTACTCAGATGTCTTTCCTACTATGATAATGGGGCAGCCAGAGTAGGTGTTATCCACAGAAAACCCCCAGCTTTTCTTTAAAGAAGTGATTGGCAGAGCTATTATAAAGCTCACTGATAATCGGGAGTCTGTTAGCTGGGATAGGAGGGCAGGAGTATAGGCTCACATCTAAGGGGAGGCATCATCTAGTTTGATAATTCATTGTTTCTGTTCTGTTTAGAAAACATTGATTCCTTTCTCCCTGTTGAAGTTCTGATGATTTACTAGGCTTGCTCCAAATTGTTGTGGGCTTTTAGTTTTTGCTGAGTGAGCACTGGGCTTTCAAAAACACTTGGGTTCTCTTTGGTCTCTCAGATTTGGTACCGTAAGATGAGGAGAATGTGACAGAATTGACCTTTCTGGAACTAGCTTCTTTTGAAGTTTCCTGGCTATAGATCAAACTTTTGAGTGTTTGGGTCTTACTGGAAGCATATTCCCTGCTGGTATCTAACCCAGTTATCACCAATGCAGATTACTGAGAGAGCTGCTGGGTAGACCTGCTTTTGGGGAGACTGATAATGAAGCCTCCCTCTCTCCCCGCTCTTGATTATTTCAAGGCCCTGTGAGGCTGCAGGGCCTTAGTAGCTCACTGGAAGGCTAATCACCAATAGGGAAAACCACAAGGGCTACAAACAAAAAGAAGCAGATTGAGTTTCCTATTTTTGTGCCAAGGACTTGCTGGCCATGTTCCTTTCTCCCTTTTCACTGTGGTTTTCTGTCTCCTCCACAGCTTCAGGCCTAGAAAAGCTAGGGGCCAATCCATAGGAAGGGATTTCCCTGTCAGTGACAGATGGCCAGCAAAGCAGGGATTAGCTGCCTTGACAAGAGAATTGGGGGACACCTAAGAGTGCTGTGGTGCCCTCCCTTCATCTCGAGGGGCATGCCTTTCATTTGAAAACAAGCTTCCCCAGGCCAAGGAAGACCTTTGAAAAAGAATTGCTGTTTGTGACCATAAGAAGTCGAAGGGCAAGTCCAGATCAAGGTCTTTAGGGGGAAAGGCTGTACTTTCTCCAAGGTTTTCCAGCTGTGCCTCTGTATGGTATTTAAAAGTAATCACAGTTTAAAGTACTCAGCTTTGTACACAGTTTCTTCCTCCTGAATAATTGTAAACTCTCGGTGGGCAAAGATACCAGCCAATTCCATTCATGGCCCTCTCAGGCTCTTGTAGAGGGTGAACCTGGATGAATATTTGGTGAACTCAATGAGTGATGCTTTCTTCCCACTGCAGAGAGCTAGGGAGAAAGTTACTCTTCCATTCATCTCAGAGTTTCACAGGGTTGTTGTGAGGAGAAAATGCTCTGTATATTGTCAAGCAGTGTATAAAATAAGCTCTGTAATCACTCATCTTTAGGAAGGAAGTTCCTCGAGTTTGTTCCATATGATGATCACTAAAAGAAATGGAGGTATTTATCTGGAAGAGGGAGCAGAGACAGGATAGATGTGTTTTTGAAGGTCTTCCTTGTGAAGGAGGGATGAGATGTGTTCTCTTTGGCCATAGAGGCAGGACCAGGACCCATGGGTGTGAGATACAGAGGCAGAGTCAGGATCAGTGTTCGGGAAAGCTTCCTCACTGTTAGAGCTGTCAAAAAGGTCACTGTCAGTGAATTTATCTTCAGCTAAGTTAAATTGATGCTACTTGGTATGAAGAATAGTTGAATTTCATCAAACTGTTCTCCTTGAGACCAAAGATGTGATGCATTTCCCTCATTATAGGTCCTCAAAAAGAGGCTGGAGGACCATTTGTCCTGTAAGTTGGTTAGGGATTCCTTTCACATAGGGTTTAGACTAGATGGCTGCTGAGGTTGCTTCCTATTCCAGTTGTGTGATTCTGTGAGTCCCAACGTGGCATAGTGCTGAGCAAGCCTCTCCCCAGCCTCCTCTCCCTGCCTTTCCCTGATCATTCCCTGTCCCAAAGCTGTGACTTAGGTATTTTGTAGAAGTAAGAAAAAAAGGATATAACGCTAACAGCCCTGCAGTTTTTCTTAATGCTTAGTTTTAATGAGAATTAATTACAGCAGAGCTTCTCCCTTCTCAGTGGTTGCGGAGTGAGCAGGCTCGAGTTGGTTGACAGAGGGCCCTGCTTCCTGCCTTAAAAGGGAATTTTCTCGGGTGGATGTTTGTAGTGTGGAGGCCACAGGGCTGTTGTTGAGAGAAATGGGGATGTGGGTAAAATGGCAGTGGGCATTGTGGGCTCAGTGACAGCCTTTGGATTTTAACCTGTGCTAAGAGGCTTTAGCAAATACAAGGGAAGTGGAACTTAGTGACTAGTGCTTCTCTTGTTCCTACTCTACCCTTCTATGTTGTGCAGTACTTTATGTTTCTTAAATCTCCCTTCTTAAAATCACTCTCATACATGGTCTCATTCGATCTTCATCAAAGCTGTGTGAAGGAGGGAAGGGAGGGACTCTTATTTTCTTTTTTTTTGTACTTGAAGAATTGAGGTTCAGAAAAATTGACTTTTCCAAGGTCACACATCTTGGAATTAGTAGAGCCAGGACAGTAACTTAGATTTTTTCACTTACCATGTAAGCGTTCTTTACACCATATTGCCTTAAGGATGCCTCAACACAGTGCTTAGTTGGGTCCACCTTGTTCCTCAGGGAGTCCCAGGCATCTAACTTTTCACCATTTCCATCCAAAACACTCAAGCAATCAGAGATCTAATTTATATCCCTTTGTCCTTTTTTTTGTTTCTACTATTACTTCCTCTTATGCAAGAATGTTGATTTTTCTTTGCTTTCCCCTGTGTCCATGATTGGTGAAAGTTGAGTTCATGTCTTGCTAATAGTATTGCAGTGGACCAGTTCTCTCAAATGGGGACCCTCCCCAGCAAGATCCAGGAAACTCAGTAAGATGGGGAAGGACTCCATGATGTTACCACCCTGGTCAGTGCCACTCATCTCATTCTCCTTCCTTGTCATGCATTTCTCTTTGACAGTCTTTCAGGTTCTTTGCTGGCTTCATCCTGAGTTTGGCAGTGTGCTTTATCCTACCCAGTGTCAGTCTGGTGATTTTCAGTCTTATATCTTGAGTTTTGTCATGGTTCAGTTGAATTACACAAGCATTTATTAAGTGCTTATTGTATAGAAGGCACTATTATTCAGTGGGAATACATAACGCACAGGGAAAAAAATTCCTGCTCTCAAAGAACATTCCTTCTTTCAGTGCTACTTTATGTGAAATTTAGCCCTGGCCCATCAGACAGTGGTGGCACCTTATGACTAGTGGCCTTGGACATGTTGTTATTTTCCTCAGAGGAATATAATGAATGAAAATTTGAGTTACACAGAGTACAGCAGGTGAGCCCTCTAGTGGCATAAACAGATCAATATGTTGATTTGTGTTTGCTGACTGGAAGAGATTGCTCATTAGTGAACCTGCCAGCCTCCTCTTTCCATGAAACCAGAGTAATTGGTTGCTTAAGAAATCCAATTTGCTCATGAGTTTGTTGTTTGGGTAGCTAAAGCTACATGATTATACAGACAGATATTATAGCTCACATGTATAAACCTCTACCTACATAACAACTCTGCCAAGGTAGATTGTAAAATATCTTTACCCATCTTCTAGGTGAGAAAACTAAAGCTCATTGTGGGAAAATGACTTGTCCATGGTATCAAAGTTAATTAAAAAAAAAAACCCTTAGATATGTAAATCATTTAATCTGCCCATTCTCCCTATATAATAAGGAGACCTCACCCATGGGTGACCAGTAGTGCATGACTTAGGGCAAGACTTTTCCATTCTCTGGGACTTAGTTTCCCCACTTGTAAAATTAGGAGCTTGGATTAGAAGAGTTCTAAAGCCCCTTCTAACTCTAAGTCTCTCACCTTTGTCTTTTAGTTTTTCTGACTTCAGGACTCAGTTTCATATCCCACCTTCTGTAGGAACATTCCCCAGTAGTTCCACCCCCAGCTGCTGGTGCTTTCCTTCTCAGATTCCCTTCCATCTACCTTATTATATGCTATATCATCTAGTTTTCCATATGATGTGTCTCCTGTTAGAATGTGAGCTCCTTGGTAGAGACCGTTTTTTCATTTTCGCATCTACAACACTGAGCACAGTGCCCAATGCATAATTAATTAGTGCTTCATAAATGCTTGTTGAATGACTGCTTGACTAAATCTGTAATTGTATGAACTTTTCAGTTGAGACCCAGAATTCTAATCTGTGTGGGATTAGCCATGCTAGAAGATAAACTCTTCTCTGATGTCCCATAACCCATTGTCCCTCCTTCCCTGAACATGCTACTTAGTGTTGCACTGATGTTGGTCTGTGTCACAGCTGTCTCCTAGACAGGGGGGGGTCTTAGACTTTTTTGTGTCTTTGACCCCTTCTGTAGTGCAGTGAAGTTTATGGACCTCTTTTCAAAATAATGTTTTTAAATGAGTAAAATTAGCAGTTGGTCGGCAAGCATTTGTTAAGCACTTAGCATGTGCCAGGCTCTGTGCTGAGTGTTGGGATTACAAACAGAAGCAAAAAGAAAGCAAAACCCTGCCCTCAGGGAGCTTGCCTTCTAATGGAGAAGACAGAGAGGCCACTGGGAGAGCTTGTTGAAGAAGCTGGGCTTGCTGCCTGGTGGCTGGCAGGGCACCTTGCTAATCAGAGAAGTGTGAATTGCAGGGCTAATGGATCTGCAGGTCAGGAGCTTCCCAAGATGTAATGTACCATACACTGGAGATAAGCACATGATTGAGGACACCAATTTTATTGAAATGTAGTTACCAGAATCCTTTTTTTTTTTTTTTAAGTTTACAGACCTCAGGTTAAGAAGTCCTATAGTAGTAGACCAAGATAGGTGAGGGCAGGACACATCTGTTTTATCTATGTTCTGCATCTCCCCTAGTGCCCACAGGCCCAGGACTCTGGAGACAGAAGGCCCTTAATGAAGTTTTAATTAAACTGAAGAAGCATCTGCAGCTTGTGGAGGGACTAAAGAAAGGAAGAAATTTTTTTTCATGACCAGCAAGAGTTTTTGTATTTCAGGGCTAAGACTGTTCCTTAAGTTTCTGTGGCAAAAGAAAGGCAGGCCTTTCTGAAGAAGCTTTCTTTCGTAGCCTGGTTGAGCTGTCTCTTCAGCTGTAAGGAAAACTGGACCAAGCAGTGGTTGGGAAGTAGGGCAGGCATTTTGCCAAGTAGGCTTGGAGTCATTGGGACCCTTTGAGAGGCCCTCTCACTCTCAATAAATCCAACACTCCTGGGAAGTCAGGTGCCATCGTCACTGCCATCCCCCTCCCCACCCCGCCTCAGATTCAGAAGGACTGGAAGTGCTGTGAAGCCCTGGCAGATCTAGAGATATGCTAACTACATGGGATATAAGAGTAGGGGGCAGAATAGAAATTTGCCAGTTTATCAGGGACTTATGGAAACCAGGCCTTTTGGTTAAGATTGGGGAGTAGGGAAGGAAAATCCAAAACCTTAATAAGGAATGGTTAGAAAAGAAGGGAGAAGAAGGCACAAGAGGTGAGGTGGTTCTCAATTCCTCAGAGACTTTCCCCAAGAAGAAGATAATGGGAACTTTGGAGATGTCTGACCTAAAATGCCGGACCTGGCACCCTGACTTTTAAGAGCAGTTTTGCCAAAGGCCTGGGAGCCCAGAGCAGGACAGCTGCTGTGTAACAGTGTTGGGGTTGCCCAACTTCCTAGTGTCAACCATGGAGGCTTGTGGAATTTATAGCTGGGAAGGGACCGACTTCCTTAGAAGATTAGGACAGAAGGTCCTAAAGGACACAGGAACAGGATATAGGTCACAGAGTGACCCTCATTTTTTAGGTGTAGAAACTAAAACACAGATTATAGTTTGTCTAAAGATCATGCAGGTAGAAAGCTGGTATATTTGAACTCAGGTTGTCTGACTCTCAAATCTAGTGATCTTTCTACTCTACCAAGATCCCCAGGTTTTCTTTAGCCCTAACTAGTTTCCCTCTCTGCTTTCCCAGCCCTGGCCTAGTGTATCAAATTTGGCGAAGGATTTCATTGACCGTCTGCTAACTGTGGATCCTGGCGCCAGGATGACAGCTCTCCAAGCCTTGAAGCACCCATGGGTGGTGAGCATGGCTGCCTCTTCATCCATGAAGAATCTTCACCGCTCAATTTCCCAGAATCTTCTCAAGAGGGCATCCTCTCGGTGCCAGAGCACCAAGTCAGCTCAGTCCACACGCTCCAGCCGTTCAACCAAGTCCAATAAGTCTCGGCGTGTGCGTGAGCGGGAACTTCGAGAACTCAACCTGCGCTACCAACAACAGTATAATGGTTGAGCTGCTACTGTCCTTGCGTACCTGAGATCTTCTCAGACACACCCTGGGGAAGTAGCAGTGGGACCCGGTGCCTAGGAGCAGGAGCAGGCACCATAGTCCCCTGAGTTTCCCTTCTCACTTGGGGAAGGGTCTTGGGCTACACCACAGACTCCCATCCCTTTGCCAGACATCCACTGCCTTAAGTGCCTTGTGCCACTCCCCAGGCTAGTGAGGGCCCCAGAAGGAGAAAAGCCTTGTGGGACTGGGGTACCCACTATTATTTATTAATGCCGGTTTCTAAGGACTGTCTGCCCACACCCATCCCGTATTCATGGGTGTCATGTTTGTTTGTATCAAGAGCCCCTCTCAGATGACGAAGGACAGATGGTATTTCTGTTGTGTGCCCACCTTTACTGGGAGGTTGAAGTACTGAGTGGTTATGACTCAACTACCTAAGAGCTTCCTGCTGTGTCAGAACTGCAGAAGGCACCAGGTGGAGGTGGGGGGAACTAGTGGCAGTCTGGAGGATGACGAGGGGACCGAGACTAGACTAGGAACTTTAGATCTGAGCACCTTACAGTGGCAGGGCAAGAAGCAGAGCTCTGTGGGCATTTTAAAGAAAGGAAAGTCCCTTGTTCCTCCTTCCCTGATTCTAGTCCCCCCTGCCCTGTCTCCTTGCTATTACCACCCTAGAGATGGTACTTGGGTGTGTGGTGTTACACAGGCCAGGCTGTTGGCTTAGAGTAAGGGGTGCCCCTCCTTGCAGGCTGCATTATTTGGTGGTAATGCCCCAAATCTTCCTCAGGAGAGGTTCTTTTTGTTTTGTAATTTTTTTTAACCAAGACCCCCAGCCTCCTTATTCTTTTCCACTCACTTGGCACCATATGGGGCCGGTACATGAGAGCCCCCTGATCTCAAATAAATTTCCTTTAGTTCTTCTGCTTATTTGAAGGCTTCACAGGAAAACTTGCCCAAATATCTACCCTTTTTCCTTTCTTTCCCTTTTTCTTCTCCTTCCTTTCTGAGAGAGGCTCTGAGTATCCAGAAATAGAGAAGGAAACACTGAAGTCAGCTGATATCTATAGCATGTCCTTGGCACAAGAGTACCCTTTCTGATCAGTACCACCACTGTAACCAACAGGAAATGGAATTGCCTTTGTGGTGGGCTCACCTGGGCCTGAGGAGGTGATCAGTAGTGACTCAGAGGGGAAGTGCCAGGGTGGGGGGTGGGGGTGGGGAGCGTGAGGCTGGACAATCTCCAGGATATGCAAGAATGTGATTTACTCTGGGGGCCCTGGGGTGAGGGTGGCATGGGAGGGGTGCAGCTGAGCATCCAGTGACTGGGGTAAGGATCCACTAAGGATCCTGTGTAGGGTCTTTCTTCTTTTAAATAGAAGTATGTATATGTGAAAAAAGAAATACAGAGTACATGTAGCCATCTTGGTCATTCCATCCCTTAAGACAATCTGCTTCCCTTCCCTGATTGTTTAGTCATTTTTATCCTTATAGTACTCTTTGAGACCCTCTTTAAGGATTTTCTTGGCAAAAATACTAGAGTGGTTTGCCATTTCCTTCTTCAGCTCATTTTACAGATGAGGTAACTAAGGCAAGCAGGGTTAAGTGACTTGCCCAGGGTCACCCAGCTAATAAGTGTATGAGGCTAAATTTGAACTCAGGTCTTTGTGACTCTAAGAGCAGAGCTCTATCCAGTGTATTACCTAGCTGCTTACCTTCCCCTGGGAAGTTGCTACCATATTTTTATATTTTTTTTTTGATTATCTCAAAGCAGACCCGGTGCACAGCTGATTTCAAGGGTTCAAGTGTTCTGTAATATCCCAATGTTGTCCTGGTCTTCTACATTTCATCTGATTTCTTCCAGGAAATTGTATATAAAGGAAACTTGAACCTAACTCATCCTTAGCTCTGGAAGGACAAAGGGCATATAACCTAATCTGTACCAGGAAAAGAGAGGATAGTGGCCGGTTTTCCTTCCTGTTGATGGGTACTTGGGCTGGAGGGGAAAACAGCTGAAGGTAGTCTCTCCAAGGCAGACTGAGGTAAATCATCTTGGCCTCTGTGCAAAGTTGTGGCTACTAGTTTTTCCTTCCTCTTAGAAAACTGCATATACACATTTCTCTTTCCTGTCTTATCCTATATGCCCTGTTGTCCTTGGGGGAAGGAGTTATGCCCTGCCTCCGTTTTCAAGGGTTTTTCCACTTCTAAGCCAGGGACAAAGCTGGGTGAGTGTTACCTCTCTGTCCTGCCTCCAGGTGCTGTCTCTGCCATCACGACCTTATGTCCCTGCTTTATTTCTTCTGTACTCTTTAGAGTTCATTTGTCTAGCCTATTTCTTCCATCATACCATACGGGCAGGATGTTTTCAGGGCTCTTTTAGCTTGTATGTAAGGGTTTGCCCACTAACTGAACCAGTCTTCCAGGGACAAAGTCTAAGTGACACCTAGTGGCTACTTGGGACGTGGATGGGCAATGAATCTGGGGAGCAGCCGCTATGGGGCCTAACAGGAGGTTCTGGAGTTGGAATTGTGCTGTCTGAGGAATAAGGCGGTTTGTGATCGTGTCATTCTTAATTCCCTTCCCCTCCACCCCCCACTCCCCACCCCCAGGAAGCCTGTCCTTAAAAAATTTCTTGTGGAACTTAGCAATACTGTGTGAATCTGCCTAGCCCTGCAGGGAAGGGGTGGGGGAGGCCCCAGTGCCCCAAGGCTAAGCTGCAGAGTTGGGATGGAGCGGGGCTGGTTCCCCCAACATGGCCCATTTGGGACTGTACTGTCAGCCCTGACCAGACCGTATTGTCTGCTCAGACATCTCTGACTGCTCTTAAATGCAAGGACTTGCAAACTTTGTCTAGCTTGCAGCTAAGATAAAGCAGCAGAGCCCATTTTAGGGGGCTGCCCTCAGTTTTTTTTTGCCCGTTTTTAAACTGAAGCTGCTCTCACCAAGTTTGGGAAGGGGCTAGGGCTTCATTTCTAGTGGAGGAGCCAAGCTGCCTCCTTAATAAGACCCTCACTGCACTTAGGGTAGGGGCTCCTGCCAAGAAAACAAGTGGGTATTCTTCCATATTCCTGGCCCACAGAGATCTAACGTAATACTTTTTATTTAAAACAAGCCCACAATAAAAAGACAGAAACTATTCATATGAACATTGTTGCCCACTCTGACCAGCGGTGCCAAGGAGCAGGCCTCCTGTCCTGGGGATTCTTGGTACCAACAGGAAAACCAAGCCAAAGTCACTTTGTATGTTTATGTATGCATGTTTACTTTTGTGCCAGAGAGAGAGCGCCATGTGTCACAGAGTGCCTTCTCCAAGGCCTAGGGAGCCTAGACACTATTCTCCTGACCTACTCTACCTGCCATTCTGCTTTCCTCTGACAGTCCAGTGACTTTCAAACCCAGTTTACTGTCCCAAAGACATGAGGTTCCCCCCAGGCAGATGGCCCCACAACCAGGAGAACTCTCAGCCACTTATCCAGCATCCTGGAGTTCTGGACAGCAACTGGAGACCTAAGGGACTGCAAAGCAAATCCCTGATGTGGTAGACCTAGAGCTTCTTTGCTCGCATACCTCCTTCAGCCTACTCTTTGTCCTGCTGCCAGGAGCCCTCACTCTGGAGAGCTCATTGAGTTTGTCTAGGTTAGGGGAAGGGAGATGACTGGGTGGAAGCTTCCTGGACTTTTCTTCTGTTACTTGTTTCCCAGGGATCTCTTTGGGGAGCCTGTCCCTTCAGTGGACTTCCTCATTTGCCAATCCTACTACCTACATACCACTACCCCACTTTTTTTTTTTGCCAGTTTTGGACCCACACATCTCCCCTCCTTCCCACTTCTCCCCCCCTCCCCATGAGAGGCAGGATAAATATATACTTGTGGGTTTGAGACCTTTGCTCTTTGTCTCAGCCTCTTGACATTAAAAAAGTCCCTCATACTATTGTTCCCTGGGAGCTTGTGCCATTGGATTGAGAATGTATAAAGTTATTTATTTTGTGTACTCAGTTTTCAAATGTATCTTGTGTATTCAATAAATATGCAGTCTTCCCCCAGGATGACTGCACCATCCCTGTGGGCCATGACTGTTTCCTGGATTTGGGGTAGGGGAAAAGGTGGGAAAAATAATAATAATAGTGAACATTTATATAGCATTTAACTAAGTGCCAGGTATTGTGCTAAGTACTTTATAAATATTATCTCGTTTGACTCTCACAACAGTCTTGGGAGGTAAATGGAATTATTATCCTCACTTTGTAGATAAGGAAACTGAGGCTAACGGGTTAAAGGATTTACCCAGAGTCATGCAGCTAGCAAGTATGTGAGATCACATTTGAACTCAGATCTTCCCAACTCTGGGCCTAGCACTCTGTCCACCATAGCACATGAATGCCTTGAGTTGAGAGCCCTAATGGGGAATGCCAGGAAGTGTGAGGTAGTGCTAGAGTCTAGGGAGGAGCAGCTCCTCTCACCCTAAGGTCTCCCTGTCCCACTTCATTTCTGCTGGAACACATTGGAAACACATTGCTTCCTTCGCCAGTCTCAGGCTTCCTTTCTGGTGGTGCCAGGGCCAAGTCCTAAGTCCCAGGAGGTCTTCTTTTTTTAATTATTTGTTTGTTTACAGTTTTCAGCAATCACTTCCATAAGTTTTAAATTTTTTCCCCCTCCCCAAGATGGCATGCAGTCTTATATGGGTTCTACACATACATTCTCATTAAATACCAGTAGGTCTTGGTGCAGTCCCAGGTGAAGCAAAATACCTTGGCAGTATCCTGAGTGGGTGGGGCTATGTGGAGTGCTAGGAACAGAGCCTCTGGCTTGTTTCACTGTGTCCTGGGCACCTAGCTCCCATGCCTGCTGGTTACCCAAGACGGGTAAAGGAAGAGCCTGAGGAGAAAAAAGGCCCAGACTTGAAAGAGGACAGGGAATTTCTTGTGCTTCAGGGAGTAGGAAGGAGAAGGGTATTGGGTTTGTGTGGGGTGTCCCCAAAGCCCCTTCTTCAAGCTCGTTAGTTGTTGGCCATCATCTGATCCAAGAGCTAAATTTGCTGATGCATGAGTACACGGCTGGTGCCTGGACATTGCAGTTGCTTGTCCCCCAGGAGACAACAACTTGGACCCAGGGTGCTTCCTGGAGGTTGTTTAGTTGGCAAACAAGGGGTCTCCAGAATCACCCAGGTGAACAGAGAGCTGGAATGGCTTGGAGATGGCTAACACTGGAGCCTAGAGAGTAGTGGGTGCCTGGGCACTCTGACAGAGTCTCCGGTTCATCCTGAGAATACCTAATTTTAGCTCTTGTGAGTCAACAGTGGAGAATCCTGAGGGAAAGGAAGAATTGTTATTCTAATCTAAGAACCTATTCTGGGTTGAGATCTTGATCCTTTGGGGGCTACCTTAGTCCCCAGGGGCAGCACCAGGAGCTTTCATGTTACCTGGCAGGTGGAGGCTCCAGAGCCTCCTGCACAGATCATGGCACCCGTGACTTGGCTGCCCCAGTACTGCTGGCACTGATATACTGTCACCAGGAGCAGAACCACCTGCTGGAGCTGAGCAGGGGTAGTGTTGGCTGTAAGTAGAAGCAAAAGTCTTTCACTATTTTATTCGATCCTTGTGATGCCCCAGGCTGAATTTCCTTCCAAATGGCCCCAGAGCCCTTATGCTGATTCACACACAACATCTTTCCTCTGGGTACTCCAACAGAAGTCCCATTCATTCTGAACCTTCCCCTTAATATATCCACGCCACTGGTGTGGTCCCAGCCTGTAGTGCCACAGATGATGTCCTGGGGGATGCTGTGGTCTGTGGCCAGACACACAGGAGTTATTCATGAAGTGAATTGGACAGGTGAGAACAGCTTTAGCAGAGTAAGATCATTGTTCATGGTATTGGGATTCCAGTCAGGGTAGGTAATGACCTGTAGGGAACCATTTTCAGTGAGGTTGGATAGGACCCTGAGGGCACAGGAGTTGTCTGAAGTCTCAAGACTCTTCCCTGGCAAGGCCTACTAGACAGGCACAAAAAGGGGACATTTAGGTATAGGGTGGTTGAGTGCTTTGGGTTCAGGACTTGATCTTGTGGAGATTGAAAAGAATAACTAGAAATGAATTGAACTGTATATCTCTACAGGATTCAGGTCTGGGTGCCCAGGTCTCCTCTTTCCCTTTGACTTAGATGATGAGGTCTGGGTTCTAGCAATTTCCTAACATCGGTTCAACCATCTCCCCACCTCAGAGGGTTGAGACCTGTTGAGCTTCTCACCTTTGAGATTGTCCTGACCTGAATAGGTTCTGCATTAGATGATCAGTCATATTCTCCAAGGACAACCAAGTGGTGGCTTGCTGAGGCAAGAATGAAATGTGGGAATGGGCAGGTGTAAAAGGAAACAGACCCAATGGGTCTAGGGTTAATATAGCTATGGAGGCGGGGTGTGGGCCAGGACTCGATGAAGGGGTCACTGCAGGGTAGGACAAAGAGCCAAAGCTATTAGATTTGGGATAGGCTATTTCTCTGCAGGGGCCTCAGTTCCTGTGACTTTGAAGGAATGTGGCTTTGGGGTCCTTACCTCACGTTGCAGTGGGTAGCTGTGATGACCCAGTTTCGGGTAATGAGGGAACGGCCTCGGGAACAGCCCATTAGGCTTATAGGTAAGTTCACAGGTTAAAAACACGAACATGGATCAGTATTCAGAGGGTATGCCCCTTGTTGGGGAGGCCACATGCTGGAGCTCAAAGGATATTGGATATAGGTAGGAACTCTGCTTCTATACTTACTACCTTTGTTCATTTTAGTGTTAAGAACCCTTGATTTTGAGTCAGAGGACCTGTGTCTGAATCTTGGCCCAGCTGCTTACTAGCTGCATGACTTTAGGCAAGACACATAATTTTTCTGGGCCTCATCTGTAAAAGGAATCCTAGAATTTAGAGTTGGACATGACCCCACGTGCCATCAAATGAAAGGAGCTCCAAAAAAGGGGAACTTGCCATCTCTTGAGGCAGCTCATCGCACTTTGCGACAGAGTCTAATTCAGGGATGGGAAACCTTTTCTTCCTTCCTCCTTCCCTCCCTCCCTCCCTTCCTCCCTCCCTTTCTTCCTCCCTTTCTTCCTTCCATCCTTCCTGTATGTCCACATATGGTATCACACCCATCTCTGTAACATTTTTTTCTCCTTTTCCCTTAAAAGAGCAGCCTTAACCCTAAATCACTCTGTCTTTCATTGATTGGCCAATAATAGGTCCCAGACCCATGCCCTCCTTGGTCATTATTTGGGCCCTGATTGGCTCAGAATGAAGGTAAATAGCAATTTTTTCTGTTTTGACCTTGAGGGTCTTCCCCTCCCAAGTCTATTTTGTTTTGTTTTGTTTTTTAAAGAGGTCATTCTTTGCTTTATTTCTTGTTCAGCCTTAATTACAGGATAAGTTTTGTCTCCATCAATTTGAAACTTGTTAAGTACTTTAGCTTGAAAAGGCCAAGGATACTTACTGCGTCCTGGGTCATCTCCAGTGACCCTGATGTATATCTGATCACTGGATCCAGATGACTCCAGAGATGAAAGTGAGATGGGTGACTTTGCACAGCCCTTCTTCACTAATTCACTTACTTGTCATGGCATCACCTTCCTTCTCTTCAAGAGCAAAGGACAAGGCTCAGATTCAATCCAGCTCAGACTCTGTCTAGCTGGGATTATATCTGGCCAGCTTGTGAATACAAGTGTTACAAATGCTTAGGCTCCTTAAGAGGCAACCCAGTTTGGCGAATCTTTAATAAACTTTGTTTTCTTTGGCTTTAAAAAAATAAATTAATAAAAAATAAAATTAAAAAAAAAAAGAACAAAGGACAAACAGCAGTGGCTTCCTAGGTCCTTGGGTGCGGCCTTTTCCCTGAGTCCAAGTTTTATGGAACAAATCCTTTTATTAAGAAGACTTGTTCTGTGAAGTTTGGATTCAGTCAAAGGGCCAACCCAGAGGGCCACATGTGGCCTTGAGGCCACAGGTTCCCCACCCCTGGTCTATGGGTTTGGAAGAGTCCTAATTTGCCTCTGTAATATCCACCCATAGCTCTCAGTTCTTGCCTACTGGAGCCAGGTAGAATGAGTCTTAATATCTCTTTTTTATGAAAGCCCTTCAGTTATTTGAAGACAGCTGTTCCCACTTCTCTTCCCCTTATCCCCATCTTCTCTAGGCTAAACATTCACATGCCCAGTTCCTTCCTGATCATTTGACATGGCTCAAGGATCTTCACCATCCTGGCCGCCCTGCCCCTTAAACTCCATCTTAATCAGGCTCCTTAAACTGTGCTTCCCAGAACCAAACACAATACTTTGTTGAGATGTGATCTGATCAAGGCAGACTAGAGGAATGCTCACTCTGTATTCCTGGAAGCCATTTATCTTCATATGGAACAAGATCTCACTAGCTTTCTCAGCTATCACATCACAGGACTTAACTGACTCATATTAACCGACCCTGCCCTGCCTCTCCATGGGCTTAAGACACATTGGGTTCTAGTCATGTCTCCCCCATCCTGTACTTGTGAAGTTAATCTTTTGAGCCCAAGTTTAAGGCTTTACATTTATTCTTATTGAATTCCACCTTATTAGATTCAACCCGGTGCTCTAGCCTTTCAGGAGTTTCCTTTGGATTCTGTCATCCATTGTATTAGCTATCCCTACTAGCACTGTTTACCTCCTTTCAGCCTCAGTTTCCTTATCTATAAATATATTATCTGTTTCACAAGGGTTCTTGTGAGCAAAGTGTTACATAAATATGTTAATAGTAGAGGAAAAAGGTTTTGTCCAGGCAGTGGTCTCCCTGTCCTGAAACTGTACCACACCTCCACTTTCTCCCTCCTCCTCCCAATACAAAGATTGTTCTCTCTTTTCCAAAGCTATACTCCTGAAACGGTAGAGTAGGGGTCAAGGAATTGCCCACCTGGGCTGAGAAGCCCCCTTTCTACACCTCTCCCTTATTTCCTCTCTGTCCTCAGCTTTTCTTTGCCAGAGCTAAGTCATTACCTGCAGGGACACTTGCCAGGACCAGGATCCCGACACAGCATTTTCCCTGTTGATGATCTTCTGGTTGAATTTCAGAGCAGGTTTGATGGCTGCAATCCCACAACCTTTAGCAGACAATTCAGAACAGCCCTATCATTACTTAACCATTATAAGGGCTTACATTTATAAAGTGAAATTTGTAAAACTTTAATAACCCTATAAATATTATTCTTAAAGGTGAGGAATAGACTCATCAAGGCTAAGGAAATTACCCATGATCACACAGGTAGAGTCAGGGCCTTAGTGAAAACAGGCCATGAAAGTTTGGGAGGATAAGGGTGTGAGGAAGTACCCCTTTGCTTTAAGTTGCTCTCCACAAAACCTACCTGCCCTTGCTCTCCTAAATTCCTCCCTCCTGAGGCCTGCCAGAGTCACTGCCACCTTGGCTCTCTGGTCATATTGAGAGGGACAGCTGAATGAAGACTGTGAGTTGATGGGCAAGGGCTTATGGGAGTTAGGAGCTGAGGTTAAGCATGAGTCCTGTGTTGGAGGACTTCAGTGAGCATTAAGCCCTGGCCATGGCCATGGTCTTGGAGAAATCATAGAATTTCAGAATGGAAAGGACTATTAGGGAAAGGGAGAGGGTCTTGGGAGGACTGATTTTTTGCTATGATGTGTGGAAATTTCCAAGAGTTATGAAACAGCATAGTACAATGAACTTGGAATCAAAACACTTAGGTTTAAGTCCCTCAACTGCCTTGAGTTGGTGGGTGGCACAGTGATAGAGATACAGCTAAGAGGGGACTGGGTAATAGGAAAAGGAGGAAGCTGAGAATGGGAGCAGGTGTTCTTATATGGCTTACCATAGCAAGAGCCAAGAAATGTCAGGCACAAGAGAGTCCACAGCACTGCCATCTTTTCTGATTTGTCTGGGGCAGGTGCTGGGACAGGATGGAGCTTTATAGGGCTTGAGATACAAAGACCTTGGGCCTTGTTCCAGTGCCAACACAGCTGTGACTTTACTGCCCCTTAACATACTCTGTCCTGACAGAGGGGCTATGGAGAGGGTGGGGCAGATCACCTGCATTTCAGAGATCTCCAAAGTCAGAGTCCCAGCACAGATATGTAAGACTCCCACCAATTTAATTGAAAGGCTATCTTCTCTGGAACTATTGTTTTTCCCAAGAGAATAGGTTGGGGTTTGGGTATAGAAAAGGCTTTCTTTCCAACTGTAGGTCTTAGAGCTCCAGAACTCAGGGAAAGAGGAAAAGGAGAAGAGGGGTGGGTGGGGAAAGAGGATGCTCTGTGTCTGGTGTCTTGGGGGGTTCTGTGTAGATACATATCCCATGCCCAGAACTTCTGTGCAGATGCTATTATTCCCCTCAAAAGTAAGTAAAAATTGGGATTGACTTCAAAAGATGGGGAAAGAGCTAGTATTTTTTCCTGGGGGACATCTCATGGCTTGAGTTCGCTTTTTCCCAGGGATGGATAATCCTGATTGAACCCTTTCATTCTTAACTGGTTGCTAGAAGCCCATGAACTAGAACTAATGAGTCCCTGCTGGGTTGAAGGCAGTGGGGAGGGTGAGGTAGATGAATAACAGGAACAGAACATTGGTCTTGTGCAAAGAATGCTGGATTTCTGGGTTTGGAATCAAAGGACCTGGGTCCAAGTCCCAGTTTTGCTACTTAACTACATGTGACCAGGGAGACAGAGACTCCCTGCTTTGTATCTCATCCATTTATAAATGCAGAGGGAGGAGCTAATTGATCTCTATGGCTCCTCCTAATTCTGGCTTCCATGGTTCCTATGAGCACCTGGGAGTGACAGAAGGGAGATCTAAGGTGGGTTAAGGGAGACGTAGAACATAATGGAAGGGAACATGGATGGGTGGGTAGGGAGGGAGAGCCTTAATGTGTCAGTTTGAGGATGTCACTAATAAGTAATCGAATTCACAAACTTCTACTGACTCACCTTCATGCCCACTTGTGTGCTCGGTGGTGCTGTGGGCAATGCAGGAGAAGGCAGTACCTGTAGTTTGGGAGGATCAACATGTCAGGAAATTGCAGACCAACACAGCCCCATGATAGGACTGAATATGACTGAATGCATGATGTAACATAGACACCAGGCAGAAATGAGAAGGGCAGAAGAGTGTGTGTGTGTGTGTGTGTGTGTGTGTATGTGTGTCTCAAGGGAGGTGGGGCAAACAGTAGGAAGGCGGAGAAGAGGAAAGGTGGAAAGGTCTGGGTAATAAAAGAGATTAATTTGTATAATAGGTTTAGGGTGGGAAAAGAGAAATTGGCTTGTGGAGTAGAATAAGGGAAGCTCTGTAAGACACCAGAAGGCTGCTAGCACAGGTTCACTCTTGATCTGGTCAGACCAGGACAGGAGGGGTTAATAATCTTACCTTATTCTAGTCTATTGTAATACTAATGTAAGGTTAATGGTGAGTGGGGGGAAGAGTTAAAGATCTTAGGTCTCAATATCTTTTTAATTTCTATTGAGGCACTGGGTCCAATGGTCAGCCCTCTGGCTCTGAAAAGTATATAAATACTCTGAGGTGAGATTTTGCTTTGAGGCTTGCTTATTGGAAGTGTTTTTTGACCAGACAAGACTCTGTGTAACCTCTAAGAAGCCTTCCCCGCACCTTTGAAAACCTAGATGTTGGTGCTTCTCTCTCTGGTAACTATGTATGTGTGTAATGGTCAAACAGTTGAATCTGTCTGTTGATCTGTGAAGTATGTATTGCTTATGGTTAGACAGTTGAAAGCCCTGTCTGTTGGTCTTTATTTTTCTGCTTGTATTTTCTCTGTTGGTATATGTGTTTGATTAAAGTGATTGTTGACCCCTCAAATGTTATTTTCCTTTTAGAAAAGCAGAACTAAGAACCTGTACAGCAGGTCCGCCTGTGTATGCCATGGTCCTTGCTGTTACATCTGCTGTCACAAGAGTGTTGTGGATAATGGGAGCACCAACTCCTACAGCATTTCCTAATCACCCTTCTTACAGGGGCCAACAAGAAGGGGAGGCAACTATCCCTGCATCTTCAACGGGTCAATCAAGACAGGCACAGCTTATGCACTCCCCTTAATCCCCTCAAGCTTCATTGGGGGCTGGTTGGGACAAACACAGATTTCCCCCAAGCCTTGATGGGGACTGATCAAGGAATGTACGGCATTCCAGCTTGTGCATTCAACCCTAAGGATTCCCCAATCACTGGCCAGCGCCCACTTGCTTTATAAGGCAACAGACAAAGAAGGCATATGGCCAGCAATAGCCTCACAAGTTTACATTATCTCCCTCTCATATCTCACTGTGCAGTTGTAGTGGATATTTACAATTTAAGCACAAATGTTTATATTATTTATCCTTATATAATGCTGCCCAAGCATGATGGAGATATTTACAAGTCATGAGCCTGAGAAATAAAGATTGTTATGGCCACAGATCCTGGGAAACTAAACTCTAAGAAAGAATAACAAAACTCTACCCTACACACACTTACAAGCTCCTTTTGTGGCTCTGGGGACTCCTTTGTCTATGTCCCTGCCAGGTTTAGTCACAAAACAGGGGGGTAGGCATTTTCCCCTTTCTTCTGTCCACAAGCCCTAAGCTTATCAGTATCCAGGTATAAAGGTTCTCACCAACATACTGCCAGTTGGCTAAGAGAATTGCCCTTCTCCAGGCCCCAAGAACCCCTGCCCCAGCCATTTCCTATTTGGGGTTCTGGTTGCCTTGTGGGAGACTGCTTGATAATCCTCCTGAGACTCCCCTGCCACAGCTCCTCCCCTGGGACTCTTTTTCCTTCTCCATCTCCCCCTCCTCCCTGGACCTCTGTCTCTCCCTCTCCTCCCTCTCCCTCTCCTCCCTCTTTCCCTCTCCCCCTCCTCCCTCTTTCCCTCTCCTCCCTCTCCCTCTGTCTCTCCCTCTCCTCCCTCTCTCTGTCTCTCCCTCTCCTCCCTCTCCCTTTGTATCTCCCTCTCCTCCCTCTTTCCCTCTCCCTCTCCTCCCTCTCTCTCCCTTTCCTCCCTCTCCCTTTGTCTCTCCCTCTCCTCCCTCTTTCCTTCTCTGCCCCTTTCCTTCCCCCTCCTTCATTTTTCTCTCCCCCCAGCCCCACGGTATCTTCTTTGCATTTGAAGTGAACTACAATGGAATTTCTTCAGTCGGGATAATCAGTTTGGGAGGGAATTGGAGGGATAGAATTTGTCTCTTATAGGATCAGGCTCTAAGCTGAATACGAGTGTCCACCCCAGAAAATCCAATGAGACAAGGCACTCGAAGATCCTTTCTAACTCAAAATCTTTTTCCACTTTTAAAAAATGCAGTTTTGCAATTTTTTTTTTCAGTTCTAAATTATTTCTCCCGTCCCCCACTCAATGAGAAGACAAAAAAAAACAAAACTTATCACAAATATTTATAGTCACACAAAACAAATTTATGCACTGGCCATGTTCCCTCCCCTCCCCAAAAATATGGCAAGAAAAAGAGAGAGGAAAAAAAATATGGTTCAATGTGCACTGTGAGTTTGCATGTTTCATCACGAATCCTGTGGAATCGTAGTGGTCATCATGTTGGTCAGTTACTAAGTCTGTTTATAATATTGCTGTTACCATGCAGATTGCTCTCCTAGTTCTGTTCACTTTACTTTTCTTTAGTTCATTCAGAATTTCCCAGGTTTTTCTGTGACTGTCCCCGTCATCATTTCTTACAGAACAGTAGTACTCCATCGTATTCATATGCCACAGTTTGTTCAGCCAACCACTCCCCAATTGATAGGAATCCCCCCTCCAGTTCCCCATTCTTTGCCACCACAAAAAAAAAAATCTAGCTGTAAATCTTATGATAGCATGAATAACTAATAATCCACTCCACCCTGCCACCATCCAGCAGTTAGCTCTTCTATTGTGTGTGTGTGTGTGTGTGTATACACTTCACACCAGAATGTCTCTCACTAAATGAAAAAAAAGGAGAAATTAAGAGGACATAGCATACCCCAATCTCAATTATATTATAAAGCAGTTGTCAAAACTGTTCTTTTGTTGGTTAAAAATAGGCAAGCAGATTAATGGAATAGAGTAGATAAACAAAACTCAGAAGTAATATAACATATTAGCCTAGTGTTCAATAAATCCAAGAAAGTATAATACAAAGGGAAGATTCCCCGGGTGATAAGAAATGTTGACAGAACTGAAAATCGGTTTGGTAGAAAATAGGTTTAGACCAGCAATTTATAGCATATGCCACAAAAGTTCCACATGAATACTCAACCCAAATTTATTAGATCATATTACAAAAACAAGTAGATAATAAGAGTTACTTTCCATATCTACGGTTGGAGGAGAATCATATGCGTTTGTGTGTGTATCTATATCTATCTGTCTATCTGTAGATATACATATATATGCAGGAAAGATAAAGGAGACATTTCAGATTATGTAAGATTAAAAAGCTTTCACATGAACTAGAATAAAAAGAGAAAATGTCCAGTGGCAGGGAGGAATCTTTATAGCAAATATTTCTGACGAAGGTCTTGTTCCTAGATATATAGAAAACTTGCACAAATATATGACCAAGAACTATTTCCCTGTTGGCCAAAGGATATGAGAGGTTTTCTTTTTTTAATCCAATTTTATTTTCAGTTCTAAATTCTCTCCCTCCCCCTCCTCCTTCACCCATTGAGAAGGCAAGAAAAACAAAACCCATTAGAAATATATAGTATAATGTAGTCATAAAAACAAATGTTCACATTAACCATGTTCCCCCTGTCCTGCTCCCCCTCAAAAAAAAGAAAGAAAAGAAAAAGATAATAGATTGTAATCTGCACTCTGAATCCATTCACTTCATCCCACAAAATTAACTAACATATTAAAAAAAAGTCTGATGTTAAGTAGTATTCCGCACTACCAACAGACAGTGTGCTAGTGAGATCATCTTTCCACAACTCCTCCCCCATTAACCAATCCCATCCTTTATCATCCTTGCCAATTTCCTGGATTTGAGATGAGATTGTATTGATGAGCATTCTTTTATTATCAGTGATTTGGACTATTGTTTTATGTGGCTGTGAATAGTTTGTAATTTAGAGAACTATTCATATCCTTTGATTACTTCTCTATTAGGAAATAGCTTTGGTCTTAGTTATTTCTCTTCATTTCTGTGTTTCTTATCTCTGATAAGGAAATATATATATATAGTATATATATATATATATATATATATATATACACATATATATGTATATATACACACGTATCCTTATCAGAGATATTAGACACAATGATTTTTTTTTCTCAGTCTCCCCACTCCCCTTCTTCTCCTGGTTGTGTTAGTTTTGTTCATGCCTTTCGGTTTTGTATAATAAATATTACTTATTTTATCCAGTACAGGATTTTTTAATCATTTAATCACTGCAGAAAGGCTAGGGTCTTTTAAAACAAGCTAGTCTGTATTAGAATAGATGGAGCCGAGATAGTTGCTATGGAAACAGTTGGATGTAATGTTAAGTGTGTATTGTCCATATAAAATATCTATGTCAACATTGTCTAAATGTGGCTCATAGGGAGATATTGGGAGCTATTTCTGGAAATCTCATCCATCCCTCCCCAAGGAAAATTTTGATTATTTTCCTGGAGGGGAGCAGGAGAAAGGTTGCAAGGCTAGCCACTCTTCAGAGAAAGAGGGGTACCAGATTAGATTTATGTGTATCAGTTCCACTAAATGTTGCTGGTCAGAGGTCACTTTTTTACATTCAAGATACTTTCCTCAGTGTCCTTTAAAGGGGAGAATTTGGAACCCAAAATTTTAAACAATGCATGCTAATAATAAGTAAAATCATGTGGCCAGAAAAAAAAAAGAAAAAAATTTCCCATAAAAAAGACATTTTAAAACTATCCTTTAAAGGGTAAAGGATAATCGCAAACTTATATCCATGGGCTTGATTCCTTTCCTCCAAATACTAGTTATACAAAAGATCATCACAAATAGTGAATCTACCTTTTAAAGTCTTTTCTCCCATTGCCCAGAGTAGGTCCTGAAGAAAGAGTGGAACTATGTGTGAGTGTCTGTGTTCCAAAACAGAAATGAAAATATCTTTCTTCAAAGCTCTTGGGCCAACTCTGCCCCTCACACAGGCACGCAGTGAATAATCATTCTCTCCAATACACACCTAAACAGTAGGACAGAAAGTGCCCCCATTTAAAACCTTGTTCACAGTACATTTTGTTTCCCACTGCATCCAGCCTAGCTATTGATCAAGAAGGAAGAAGAACTGACTTCTACGCAAATAGGAAAAAAACCACAACAGGTGAACACTTAGAAGACAGGAAAATTGAGGATTTAGGCATAGATGAAAAACACTGGATTTGTTGTTAGAATACAGAGGTTCAAATCATTGCCCTTAAGATTAGAAATGAAGAGACACCCCGATCCCACTTCTTTGAAGAGATAGGAAGTCCACGAGTGTGGCACATGTTTTCATACTCTTTTGATGTATTGGTTTTGTAGAAATTTCTCTCTTCTCTTCTCTTCTCTTCTCTTCTCTTCTCTTCTCTTCTCTTCTCTTCTCTTCTCTTCTCTTCTCTTCTCTTCTCTTCTCTTCTCTTCTCTTCTCTTCTCTTCTCTTCTCTTCTCTTCTCTTCTCTCTCTCTCCCTTCTCTCCCTCCCTCCCTCCCTTCCTCCCTCCCTGTCTCTCTCTTCTCTCTCTCCCTTCCTCCCTCCCTGTCCTCTCTCTCTCTCTCTCTCTCTCTCTCTCTCTCTCTCTCTCTCTCTCTCTCTCTCTCTCTCTCTCTCCTGTCTGCCCTCTGAGAGATGGAAGGGGAAACAATACCAGGAGAAATTCTGGTGATGTTAAAAATAAAAGATATCCATAAAAATTAATTTTATAAATGAAGATGACAATTTTTTTCTGTCACTCTTTAGTTGTGTGATCTTGACAGTCACTTAACTTTTCTGAGGTTTCGTTTCCTCAGCTCTTAAATGTAAGTAATAATAATTATGTCCAGAGTTGAGGAAAAGTTTAAAGGTTTAAATAAACCTTAAGACACTATAGAATTTACCTTCTTCCCCACCCCCCCACTCAGAGCCAATACTCCCAACAGATTTAGGTGACTCACTGTGTGTGACAGAGCTGTGGGCTTAAAGTCAGCCACCAAATGATCCTAGTCATCTATAGAGTCTACTTCTATTGGAATTCAGAGGTATACCTAACTATGTTACCCACCTATTGAGACACTTCAATTTTTCAAGGATCTGTGATTCCATCACCATTACAGATCGTAACTTCTCCATGGCCCTAGTGATGAACCTCCTGTGGAGGAGATATCAGGATAAAATGATTTAGCTACAACTTATATTTTTATTAATTTTATTTATTTTCAGTGTTCTACAATCACTACTATAAAACTTAGATTTTTTTTACCCCTCCCTGCCCCCTCCCTCTCTGAGACAGCATACAATTTTATATAGGTTCTACACATACATTCCTATTAAATACATTTTCACTGTAGTCATGCTGTGTAGAAGAATTCAAATGAATGGGAGAAATCATATAACAAACCAAAACATAATACACACACAAAAAATGATCTCCTATGTTCTGCGATTGAATTTCATAGTTCTTTCTCTGGGTGTGGAAGGCATTTTGCCTTAAAAGATCACTGGGTATTTTTTTTAAGTCCTTGCATTGCAATGAATTTCCAAGTCTACCAGAAAAAACTCTCGCACACTGTGGTCATTGCTGTGCACAAAGTTCTCCTGGTTCTGCTCCTTTTACTCAGCATCAGATCGTATAAATCTTTCCAGGCCTCTCTGAAGTCTTCCTGTTCATTATTTCTTATAGCACAATAGTATTCCATTACATTCATATACCATAATTTATTCAGCCATTTCCCAATTGATGGGCATCCCCTCAATTTCCAGTTTTTGGCCACCAAAGAGAGCTGCTATAAATATTTTTGTACTTGTGGGACCCTTTCCCATTTAATGATCTCTTGGGGATACAGTCCTAGAAGCAATATTGCTGGGGCAAAGGATATGCACATTTTTGTAACCCTTTGGGTGTAGTTCCAAATTGCTCTCCAGAATGGTTGGATCAGCTCACAGCTCCACCAACAATGAATTAGTATTCCAACTCTCCCACATCCTCTCCAACATTTATCATCTTCCTGTTCTGTCATGTTTGCCAATCTGAGGGGTGTGATGTGGTATTTCAGAGTTGTTTTGATTTGCATCTCTCTAATCAATAGTGATTTAGTGCATTTTTTCATATGACTATAGATATCTTTAATTTCTTCCTCTGAAAACTGCCTGTTCATATCCTTTGACCATTTATCAATTGGGGAATTAGCTACAGCTTATTGAAGGACATGAGACAGGAAGGTAAAGGAACTCCCTTAACTACTGCCTGTTGTTTGTCCTTTGTACTCAAAGAGGACTGATGACATTACAATGTTAGGGTCAAGGCACACTGCGTTCAGTTGTGATGATCGGTCCAATACCAGCTCAGAAGGCTATACCACAGGTTGGGCACAGGTAGTGCATTTGAACATTTGGAATGGAAATGTCTCTAGATTTGTGTAATTCATGTTTTCTTTGTGCTATTACACTGTTCTCTGTATCTGAATTGTGTCACACACACACACACACACACATACACACCCATCCCACATACCCACCCATCACAGTTCTTGCAGTAGGTGGGATGGGTGAGGGTAGGGGAAAGCCCCCCAGAGAGGCTCCCACCCACACTCCATTCTCTCCCCCACATGCCCACTAACCACAGTTCAGTGGTGAGTGGCATGGTTGGGGAAAAGGTATAGAAAAGTTTTTCAGTTGAAAAGAGAAAAAGCAGATTGTATGTGATGGAATGAGGATATGTCTGTCATTCTCTGATGCCTCAGGTCATATGAAAAGGGAAGGAATTGTTAAGTATTTGCAAATATGATCTGAAACTGAGATAGACCTTAGATATCTTAGAATCATTGGTTTAAACCTTAGAGATCACTGGGTCCAATTGTCTCACTTTATTTGTAGCAAGGGGTAATTAGGCTGGACCGAGGTATCTTCCATGGCTTTGGATATGTACTCTATCACCACCTTTCTGAGTTGTCACAGACTGGTCCTCTGGATCTAGGGCCATACCAAAGATCATTGGTGACTTCTGAGTATTGAGAGAAGCCAGTCTGCAACCCAGTCTATAAGAATAGTAAGGAGAAATAGTTAAGGCTTCTTTCGGAATTCTTTTCCAGTGTTTTCTTTGGACTTCCAGAAAGGGGGAGGGGATTTCTTTCCCCATTTCTCCCATTTGGCTAATTCAAAGATAGGGTTCTCTGTTTATATGGATCGGATTTAGTCCTGAGGGGCCTGAATAGGGGTCAGGTTTTTCTCTCTCTGGTATGTTCCTTGCCTGGAATAGTTCTTGCTAAAATGAAGCTTAGATTGGCTAACATTACACGAAAGGAAAATGACAAATGCTGAAGGGAATGTAGGAAAATAAGGATACTTGTGCACTGGTGGTAGAGTTGTGAACTAGTACAATCATTCTGGAGAATGATTTGGAACCATTACCGAATTAAAAAGAAAAGAATCCCTACAGAAATATTTGTAATAGCTTTTTTTTTGTCTGGTGGCAAAAAATTAGAAATTGAGGGGATGCCCATCCATTGGGGAATGACTGAACAAACTGTGGTATACGATTATGATCATACTTTGGTCTTGTAAGAAATGATAAGAAGGGTAGATCAGAAAAACCTGGGAAGGTTTATACGAACTGATGCAAAGAGAGGTCCACAGAATCAGCTGATGTACACAGTAACAGCAGCATTTTAATGACAATCAAATGCAAAAGACAGCTACTCTAATAGAGTCAATGATCCAAGACAATTCCAAACCTCTCAAAATGAAAACTGCTGTCCACCTTGAGAGAGAGAGAATTTTATTTTTTCTTTATTTTTCTTGCTTTCTAAAAATATTTTATTTTTATGCTTTTTTGCAATACAATTAATATGAAAATAGGTTTTGTATGATTTCACATGTATAATGTATATTATATTGCTTGCCTTCTTAGTGGTTGGGGGAGGGGCTAGAGGGAGTGAGAGAATTTGGAACTGAAAATTTTAAAATGCATAATAGAAAAATGAAATGTAGGTATGGCTTATGTCTAAAGACTTCCCTAATTGGTGGTAACAAAGTCCCTTCTCGAGATGGCACTCATTGTTCAAAATGGAGATTAGACTTTGGACAGCTACAGAAACTGTATAAAATGCAAAAAGGCTGCTTGCTGATATCATAAGTCATATCTAGGCTCTGGACACAGCCTCCTTTTGAAGTTCTTGTGTTGGTATAAAAAGGGGCACACGGCAGACTGAGGAGCAAAACGGTTCCTAAATGCTCTGTGCCCCTGCCAGGAAGGAGGAGCAGCCCAGTGGAAGGAGAAGGGGTATGTGACAGCCAAGCTCCACTGTAGGCTTAGGCTGGGCAATGCTGTGGGTGATGCTGGCCCCCATACCCAGGAAAACGAGGAAGATAATGACCTTGCAGAAAAATTGGCCGTAGCTCTAGGTGGACAAAGAAAGGCAGTGAGAGCAGAGCTCGGGAGTCTGCTACAGCCAGGGTGTGCATCGAGTCCTTTCAGTTTTGGGTCACTGCAGGAGTAGGGTGCCAAAACTCCCCCATGGTGGACCACAACCATTCAGGACAAAAACCCCTTTGGGACAGTTCAACCCATTCCTCACTTACATGGCTTTTTTTTTTTTTTTACTGTAAAAGAGGAAACACCCCACCCTGTATATAGAGAAGTCTGGGCCCCTCCTTTTCCCCTTCCCTCTCACTGATGCCAGTTCCTCAGGCCCAACTTAGGTGAGTGGCAGGAATGAATGTGTTAATGTACTTCCTAAGGGGTTGGTTAATTAATAGGCAATAATGCCTCAAAATCCTGCCAGCCCTTTTAAGGATTTTAAAAAAGATAAGTCTTAAAAGCTTTAACTCAGAGAAGCTGAGGTTAATGGTGGATAATGCAGACAGGTTGCAGGAAGATGGAGATCATTAGGGGTCCAGTTGTGAGTGGGATTAGGCTCTTTCTCCCTCCTAGTGAGGACATTTACACTCAGCCTCTTAGATCTGTAAGGAGGACCAGTCCTGACCCATGGAGGGCAGTTAACCCAGGGGCAGAGGTCAGAGGACCTCTGGATGTTGTTTGTGTGTATGTACCATACCTGGGAAAAGGGCAGTTACCAGAAGTTTCAAGGTGTGCCTCTGGCTGTGAGGGCCTCAGTTTCAGAGATGGTTCTGTTCCTGAGTTTGATGTTGGGGAGACCTCTAAGGTCTAAGGGCTGTCTGCTTTTGGCAGGAGAAGCTGGAAAAGGATGAAGAGCCAAGTCTCTGAACTGTTTCCAGGGTCTAGAGTGGGAGGTGAGCAGACGGCAAGGACATGACTTAAGGTGAATTCAGAAATTCAGAGAATTTATTGTTTTAGGAACAAATTAGCTTCTCATTTACCCTCCTTGGGCAAAGGAGTTTATACTTCTTTGTCCCTGAGGAGTATACAGAAATCCGTCCATCCAACCTGACTGGTGCTCAGCTATTGGGTGACTGGAGGACCAGCTGAACCCCTCTGGGTCTTTGACAAGCAGACTTGCCAGCTGCTGGCGTTGGTCAAGGCAGGAGGAGCAGGCTTGTCTAAGAACAGTCAGGAAGAGAGCCAGTTCTGGAGGAAGTACCAAGGTCTTCACCTTTTCCCTCCAGGACCTTCTTGAATCCATCAGGATGGTCTGTGTGGTAGGGGTAGAGGTGGGATTTCTCCCCTCCCCTCCCCAGGATTTCTACTCAATACCCATCAGTCCTAGGCTCATAGATTTGGAGACAGAAGGAAGAATCAGAGATCATCTAGGGCAAGCTAGCTGGTCCATTGGATAGAATGTGGGGCTTGGAGCCAGTAAGACCTGAGTTCAAAACCAGTCTCAGACACCAGCTGTGTGATGCTGGGCAAGTCACTAAAAAAAAAAAGGCCCCTATTTGCCTCAGTTTCCTCTTCTGTAAAATGAGGATAATAGCATTTCCCTCCCAGGGTTGTTGTGAGGATGGAATGAGATAATTGTTAAGCACGTAGCACCGTGCCTGGCACATATTAAATGCTATCTAAACAATAACTGTTATATATCATATGTTAACCCCCCTCACTTCACACATGTGGAATCTGAGGCCTAGAGATATTAAGTGACTTGCCGACAGTCAGACAAGTTAGGTGGCAAAAGCTAGGTCCTCTGACCACAGATAGATTGAGGTTTGATTCCAGATTCTCAGAAACCCAAACCAAGATATAACCTCCTTTCCCTAATTCTGGAGCCCATTTGTGATAGTTACTGAAGCCTGAGCTGATAGACCTGCTTGAAGTTTGGGCACTGAAAGCTGTGACAGGACTGCCTCTACCTCCTGAGGCTGCCCTGGGATCAGTGTTCTTGAAATGAGAGAGAGGAAGGTGCCTTCACAGCAGATTTCAGAGCAAAGTGCTGTTTCCAGAGAACAAAGCAGGAGGTGGTGCTGGGTGAGACTGGTATGCATGGGGATTCTGTGAAGGGCATTCACTGTGAAACCTGAGGCTGATTGAGGAAGTAGCCCCAATTTCATGTTCATCTAATTTTTTAGACTTCTTTTTGAGGGGTGGAAATAGTCACACTTAGTGGAATTATATCCATAAATCATGTAGGGGGATAGAATGGGGCAGGAAGTAACAGGAGGTGCTTAAATTGGTGCCTTTAGAATAAAGCTCCTATTTTCTTTTTTTCTTTTAAAATTTATTTATTTTCAGTTTTCAACATTCATTTCCACAAAATTTTGAATTTATAATTTTTTCTCCCTCTCTCCTTTCCCTCCACCTCAGGACAGTGTGTATTCTAATTACCCTTTCCTCTAATCTACCCTCCTCCCTTCTATCACTGCCCCTCCCCTCTTATCCACTTCCTTTCTATTTTCCTGTAGGGCAAGATAGATTTCTATATCCCTTTACCTATAAATCTTATTTCCTAGTTGCATGTAAAAACTATTTTTAACAGTCACTTTTTAAGTAAAACTCCTGTTTTCAAAGTACTTTAAGGTTTGTCTCACTTGCCTCACCACTATTTCAAGAGTGACAAGATGTCTCTCCTCATTTGCATCAACTCATTGGGGATCTTAACTAGAATCCTTGACGTTGTTTTTTTAAATATTTGGATACCTGCATTTCAATAGAATTAGTTAATCCTATGTATTTTATTTTATGCATTTAAAAATATGATTCTGAGAAGAAATCCATAAGCATCAGCATTGCCATTGGGGTCCAGGACCCCCCCAAAAAAGGTTATCCTCAGCATGACAAATAATAACTGCTTGTTGAATGACCGCACACCCAAAGTACTTATACACAAGGATTATTCTCTCAGTAGAAAGCTCATGGTTGGCAATGGAAAATCCTTACTAGCTCATCCACCGAGAGAATGATACAGTCACAGGCAATTCTTCTGTGTTTTGCCCAGTCTTCTGTGAGTTCCTTTTGGGATTCCCCTGGGATGAGTTTACCTGTCTCTGACTGTGGATGGATGGTATTGGATTCTTTGACTACATGTGTAAAGTGTTCGTGGTATCCTCATATTACCAAGTGGGATTCTGGAAAACTCACATCCCCAAGGGCATCAGAACCATGTCTTAGCACTCAGATTTTGGGAAAGTAGGTAGAGTCTATAACTGTATCCAGCGATCATTGGATACAGGGTGTGTCCTTCAACTTGGCCAATTCCTTGGCCAGTAAGCCAAGACTCCAAGCAGAATGAATGGCCACCAGCAGTCAGAAGCCCCCCAGGAGGCTAAGTGAGCCTTAAGACAGGAAAAGAAAGGCAGTTGGCTTGCAGCTTGGCTGGACAGGTTATACTCAAGGGAGGGGTGGCACTTCTAAGGTCTCTCTGGAGCATAGGTGTAACACTTGGTGTATATTCTGTGAGACGTAGTGTATTTAGATAGTGTAAGCTGCCTAAATCAGGAAGGTACTAGGTTACTGTTAATTATTCATCCAGATAGTGCATTGTCCACTAGGTGGTGCTGTAATTGAACCACTAGCCAGAGTCTCTCTGGCACCTCCACGGCTCTGTATCTCAGATTGAAAGATTGATACTAATTAGTTTAAAATCTGAAGCTGACCACCCTCCAAATTTATCCAGAGAATGATGTGAAATACTACTCAGAGATCCTAAAAGCAGTCAACGTATGGTTCTACCCTCACCCAACATCTGGAATTTCTTTTCTCTGTTGAGTGACCTCCACATTCCTAGGACCCAGGGAATAAACATACTGAGGTCATATAGTATGTTAAACAAAGCAAAAGTGATATATATCTGGCCATGGTTGAGGCAGATGATAATATATCAGACTATGGCAGCTTACAATCACGACCACTGTATCCCCAGAGACAGCTACTGCATGTCTCCCCGTGATGGCCAGCCCTATTCCAATATCAGCCTGGCAATCAGGATGTCTCTGTCAAGAGTCAAAGACAAAGAAATAGGGAACCCCAAGATCCACTTCCTGGTGCCTTGTCATTTTGTTCTTCTTTATATGAATTTGCAGTAGCCCCACTTTGGCTCCCTTCAGAGATGAAACTCATTGCAAAAATACCTCCTAATTAGGTATTTATATCTGTAAGAGGAATCAGAGGCATCTATGGTCCCACCCTCCTCATTCTGCAAATGAGACTCAGGAACATGAAGTAACTTGTCCAGAGTCACAAAAAAGTAATAGATAAGAATGGGATCTGAAACTGTGATTTCATTTTTCTGGGGAACTCCTGGTGAGGAAACTCTTACGTGTTTTTAGTTTTAGATAGTTTTAGAGGGTTCCTGGGATAACTGGAAGGTTAAGGGACAATTGAAGTCTCACAATATCCTTCTTTATCACTCAGTTAAGGTTCTGGTAGTTGTAATGTGCTGACTCTCCTCCCTTCCCCTCCCCCCAGACCTTCTTCTTCACTCACTGTCTTTCTCTCACTCCAATTCCCTTCCTCAAATTAGGGCTCTTCGATTTACGCTCATTCAAGCATCCCAATGTTCTAATTCCTTACTCTTCTCAGTTCACACCATCTTTCCCCAAATTCACTTCCACTGCCTATGGGGTTGTCATACCCTTGGTCTTACCATCACCCATAGGTGTTTCACTTCCATGGTGGTGAACTCTGAAATTCCTTTATCTAATCATATTTTTTCATTCTATCTTTCTTTCTGCCTTGTGATCCCTTAACCTGTTCCCTGTGATTTACTTACCAATTTCCTCCCCAGCCATCATCCATGAACTGTCTATGCTCAACCCCTCAATGAATCAGTTCAACTCTGTGCTATCCTCTACCTTCAAGTCCCTTGTCCCTTCATCCCTTGCCAAAAACAGGTCCAATATTACTTGTATTGTTCCCACTGTCCACCATTCATACATTGCCACATGAAGGTGGAGGAAATCATGGAAGCAAGTTGAATGGGTTGACTGCAGATGTATGTTATATTATCTCCACTGGGCATATTTTTGCATCCAGATAATCCCTTGATCCATCCCTATTGGATTCACCATCCCACTCACCACAGTGGCTCGTCCAAATCTTTTCATCCCTGCTCAAGCCCTCCTTGGCACTCTTTCTTTCCACTCTCACAGCTGAGAACCTTTTCTGAAAAAATTGAAACAGTTTGCTGAGAGTTCCCTGTCTCTCCTGTTCCTCCTCTCATATCACTTAGATGCCTTCCCTAACATTTCCTCCTTCACTGCTCTCTCGGTAAAGAAACAGCCCTTTTTCTTGCCAAGGCAGACACCTCTGGACACACAAGTGATCCCATTCCATCCTGTCTTCTTTGGCAGATTGCCTCCTCTTCATCCCACTCCCTCATAGGCATCTTCAATCTCTCCCTGTCTACTGGCTGTTTCCCTACTGTCTATAAATAAAGGGCATGTCAATTCTATGCTGATGATTCTCATATATATTTATCTATCCTTAGTTTTTCTTGACCTCCATCCTCACACCTATAGAGCTCAAGCGGGATGTCCCAGAAACATCTCAAACTCAACATGTCCAAAACAGAATTTATAATCTTTCCCCACAAATCCTCCCCTCCTCCCAACTTCTATGTTACTGCTAAGAGCAATCCCATCCTCCCAGTTGCCATCCTTAGCTTCTTACTCACACCTTCCTCATATGTGAAGTCTGTTGCCTGGCCTTGTTCCTGCCTTCTTAGCATCTCCGATATCCATCTCCTCTCCAATCACAAAGTTTCTGCCCTGCTTTGGGCCCTCATTACCTCATACCTGGACTATTGAAATAGCTTTGGTTGGTCTCCCTACCATAAATCTCTCTCCCTTAGACTCTGTCTTCCATTCAGCTGTCAAAATGATTTTCCTAAAGCACAGTCTGGCCATGTTGCCCAGTGGGGCGTCACTAAACTCCTGTTGTTTCTTATTACCTCCACAATCAGAGAGAAAGTCCTCTGGCATTCAAAGCCCTTCACAGCTTGCCCCTTTCCTACCTTTCCAGTCATCTTATTCTTGCTGTTTTCCAAATTTGATCCTTCATTTTCCTAAGTTTAAGAAAAACACATGATTTGTGATTTCCCCTGGCTCCTCTTCATTCCTGGAATGCTCACTGTCCTCCCCTCTGCCTTCTCACTTCCTTCAAGACTCAGCTTAAATCCTACTTTCTGCAAGAGGAGTCTCCCTTTATTTATCTTGGGTTTACAGTGGGTTTTTTTGGCAAATTGTCTCGCCCATTAGAATGTAAGACCCTTGAGGGGAGGGACCATATTTTTGCCTTTCTGTGCGTCCTCAGCACTTAGCTCGGCCCCCGGTACATAGTAAATCTCCTCATAATGCTTGTTAACTGACACCCAGCATATGTCAAGAGATGGGCCTTGGACTCAGATCTTCCTTGATTCCAAGCCAGATCTTATCCACTGCACAATATTGCCTCTCATAAAAAGTAGCCGAGCTGAAAATAAACCTCAGGTCTTTGGACTCCAGATCTGGTGCTCTTTCTGCCATGACACAAGTGGCAGCAATGCCAGGACTAGATGGGGAGAAGCATGAGAGGCAAAGCTGAGCCTCATTTAAGCCCCTAGGCAATTGCCCAGGAGTATGATTTGGGTCAGGGAAAAATGTAGAATGCCTATCAGCCTTAGTCATAGAAAAGGATATGCAGGGGTATGAAAGCATCTTCAAGGCAGCCTGTGTTCTGGGGAGGAATCTGTGTGGCCAGATACAAAGTCATTGAATCGGAACTGGAAGGAACCTTAAAGGCCCACTAATCCAGTTCCCACCTGAGAGGAATCCCAGATAGAGGGAAGGATAGTAAAAAAGATGGATGGATGGAGAAATAGATAAAGATAGAGAGATGGATGGAGAGCTAGAGATGGATAAAGAGATAGATGTATATATAGAGGGGGATGGAGAGATGGAGATGGATAGAGAAAGAGAGAGGGATGGATAAAGATGGGTGGATAAAAAAATAGATCATTTGTGGTTATTCAGTCTTTTTTCAGTCAGGTCTGACTCTTCGTGACCCCATTTGGGGTTTTCTTGGTCGAGATACTGGAATGTTTTACCATTTCCTTCTCCAGCTCATTTTAAAGATAAGAAAACTGAGGCAAAGAAGGTGAGTGACTTACCCAGGGCCACACAGCTAGTAAAAGTGCCCAAGGCCAGATTGGAACTCAGGCAGATGAGTCCTCCTGACTGCAGGCCCCGAACTCTATCTACTGTATCACCCAGGTGCCCTAGATCAATTGTTACTTGCTTCCTATGTGCCAGTTACTCTGCTAAGCTCTGAAAATACAAATACAGGTAAGCCTGATAGTCCCTGCACTCAAAAAGCTTCTGTTCTAATGGGGGAGTACAATATAGAAAGGGGACCTGGGCAGAGGGCTCCCTACAAGCCCAAGGCCTAGGGGCCTGGTTCTGGGCAAGAAGGTGAAAATTTACCTTTCAGAGCCCAACATGGTTCTGGGGCAGAGCCCAAGGTTTCTGTGGGCAGGAGGTAAAGATAGTAGCAGAATACAGACAGCATGTTGCAAAGATGCTTTTATAAATGACATCCCTGTCAAGTGGCTATACAACCCTTACTTGAAGATTTCCCCTGATGGGAACTCTGAATACCTCAGGGCAGATCATTGCATTTGGGGGCTGGGGTTTTATTGGCATGGAGAGCTCTGGGTAAGGAGAGCCCCTCCACCACTGCTAACCAGCCTGCCTACCTCAGCAGCAGGACTTGGGCCTAGGTCTTCCTGATGGTCTTTGTCTCTACTAGGCCACATATTTTCATTTCATTTTTAGGCAACTCTAATAGTAAGGAATTTTTTTTTTCTTGTTATAAACTTAGACCTGCCATCCTACTTTTTACCCCTTGCTTCTTGTTCTTCCTTTGGCCCAAGGTAACAGGACCAGGCCTTCTTTCAGAGCACCTGAGGATGATCCTTCTCCAGGCTAGCCATCCCTACTACCTTAAGCTGACCCTCACATGGCATGTGTATTTCATCCCCTCCCCATTCTGGCTGTCAGTGAACTTTCTAAATTGTGGTACCAGGACTGGACTCAGTACTTCAGATTAGGGTGACCAGGAGAGGAGAGCTCCTCATATCTTCCCCCACCCCAGGGAGGAGTCAGAGCAGGGTCATAGGTATCCTCAGAGATTTCTTGGGCTCTTCCTTCTCCAGCCCTACAACTTCCTATTTGCTCTGTTTCTCAATGATTACTCAGTAAAGTATCTTCTAAAAACCCTAGCATTTTTCTGGGTTGAGCTAAGAGAAGTCTTGGGATGCCCACTCTGGCACACAGTGTTTGTTAGAGGAAACCTTGGGGAGCAGGTCCTGGGCTTCAGCTACACCCTAGGGCTGTTCCCTGCCACCCTAACCACCCCAATCAATCAATAGTTATTTATTAAGCACTTACATGTGCCAGGCCATCTCTCCGAGTATCAGTGTGGCCCCTTTACATTGCCATGAGGAGGTGCAGGTCCAGAAATAATCAGACTCAGAGCTCATTACAAAGACTTTTATTGTCCTGGAAGTTTTCCATGCTTTAAGGTGGAACCCTGGGACCAGTAGGGCTTGCTCACTCACTCACTCCACCTCCATTGTCTGCACAGTCTCCTCAATCATCTCCAAAGCCAGAGGTGTCACAGTCTCCTTCATCACTGCTGTAGTACCCTTTGGGTAGTCATACTTGCCCTGCCTGAGGAGTACAGGATGGGGCATATCCTTTATGCTCTCCCCAGTATGCTTCTCCCCATCCCTCCAGCCTGTCTGTGACCTCTTCTTTCCCATGTGTCCTCCCATCACCACACACTTTCCCCCTGCCTGGTAGCCAGTTTCTCACCTCTTAGAGAGAACAGCTGGTGTGCTCACTGCCCTCTGGATCTTGGTGCCAGCCTGGGTGATCACACACACATCCACATTGCTTCCTGAGCCCAGGTCATCCAGGATCCCAGCAGTCACTGCCTCCACCACCAGCTGCTGGCCTTCCTCCAGCTGGGGGATGGCGAGGGGACAGCCAGAGGTGAGAAAAAGAATGAAGGTGAAGGAGTGAGTATAGAAATAAAGGGATTGGTCCCACATGTACAAAAATATTTATAGCAGTCAAAAACTGGAAATCAAAGGGATGCCCATCAATTGGGGGATGACTGAACAAGTTGTGGTATATGAATGTAATGGAATACTATGTGCTATAAGAAATGATGAACAGGAGGACTTCAGAGAGGCCTGGAAAGATTTATATGAACTGATGATGAGTGAAAGGAGCAGAACCAGGAGAACTTTGTGCACAGCAACGACCACAGAGTGTGAGGAATTCTTCTGATAGACTTAGTACTTCACAGCAATTCAAGGACCTAAAAATTCCCAATGGACTTTTGAAGCAAAACACCTTCCACATCCAGAGAAAGAACTATGAAATTGGACGGCAGAATGAAGCAGACCATTTTCTTTTATGTTACCTTATGTTTTGTTTTATGGTTTCTCCCATTCATTTTAACTCTTCTATTCAACATGACTGTGGTGAAATTGTATTTAATAGGAATATATGTGTAGAACCTATATAAGATTGCATGCCATCTCGAGGAAGGAGGGGAAAAAAATCTGAGATATATGGAAGTGACTGTAGAACAATGAAAACAAATAAAATAATTATTAAAAAATTTTAAAAAAAGAAATAAAGAGTTTGAGTGGACAGAGGACAAGTAGTCACTGAGAGGACATAAAAACAAGAAGGAAGAAGGAGAGTGGAAGTGATCAGGGGACAGAGATGAAGGAAGAGAAGAGCCATTGAAGGGACATAGAAGTGAGGGAGACAGAAGTGAAGATGGCAAAGGGAGACAGTGAGGGAAAAGAGAGAGAGATAAAGGGGATGGAGAAGTGAGGATGGGAGTAGGAAGAGCAGAGAAAAGTGAGGGGGACAGAGATGAGGTGAGGGAAGGGATCAGCCATTCCAGTCATGCTGGTCTCCCCGCCATCCACACCCCCTTGTATCTCCCACTCTCCTCTGATCTTTCTCATTGTGTCTCATTCCCTGGTTCTCTTCAGGAAGGTGAGGCAACATCTGATCCTACATCTCCTTTCTCCCCACCAAGCCCAGCCTCTTAAGGTACAGTGATCTCCCCAGCCCATCCCATCCCAAGTGTGGACAAAGTCCTTTTATTTAATGCAGCTGCCTCTCTCATAAGTTGGTTCTGAGGACAGGGCTTTGCCAATCTCAACACACTTTAGGCACATGGGCGGTTGGATTGAGATAAGACCTTTCACCAGAATTAAAAAAAAAAAAAAAGACCTAAAGTTCTTTCACTAAGAGACCAAGGTCAAAGCAAACCAGAACAAAAAGGCCCTGAAGGAATGGGTACAGAATCTCAGAGCCCCTGTGCCCACTCTTCACTCTGCCTTGTTTGGGGCTTGGGGACTCTATCTACCCTCGAGTGAAGCTGGGTTCTGAATGTCATTGCCAGGCGGCCGTAGGATCATCTGGTCCTATGCCCCAATGAACCTAGCTCTGTTTCTGGGAACAAGCAGTCCCTATAGACTCCCCCCACTCAAGCCCTATAGTCCATCTACAGTTCTCCCACTCTCTCCCATCTAATGGGAAACACACACAAACACTTTAAGGTTGGCGGTGTTTTACACACTTTCTGGCTTAGGAGCAGGCTGCCTTCTCTTCTCATTTCTAAGCTGTCCTGTGCTTTCCCACTCATCAGCTCCTTAAGGCATTCTCATTTCCAGGCCGAGGAAGAGTCTACCTCTCAGCTCATTTATAGAATAGGGGAGGCGGTAGACAGGGTCCTGAGCTCAGCACAGCCCCCAGGTTCTCAGCCAGGCCAGGGACTTGTCTTTGATGGACTTGCAATAAGAAAACCATTCCCCACACATAGTGCAGATGGCATCAAGCTGTTCCCCACCAGAAAGGAAGCTGGTTTCAGCACAACGGTGGGTAGAGAGGAATGAGAAGACAGGAAGGAGCTGAGGAGGGGGGAGGACGAGAAAGGTGGGTCAGGGGCAGGATGGGGGAAGGGGGCTCTCACCGTCATATTTGGTTTGAAGCGATCCTCTAGCACAGAAATGGCTGGTCCCTGTCCAGAGCCTTTTGGAAGGGGAGGGAGGATAGCAGTAGTGAGCAGTGTTAGGTCCTAGGCAGCCTCCCCCAGTTTTCTCCCCTTTCCACAATTCCTTAAGACACATCTCCAGCTGCCACATACACATAGGACTGGGAAGGCTATTTATTGGAAGGGGGGGGTGAAGGGTGGAGTTGGGTGAATATCCTTGGGGACATTTGGTCTCAGAGGTCTGAGCTATTAATAATTATTAATAATAGCTAGTATTTATATAGCACTTTAAAGTTCACAAAATACGTAGTATCTCACTTGGATCCCCACATTAACCCTGTGAAATAGGGTGCTATTAATTAACCCATCTCTATAGATGAGGAAACCTAGGCCAGATGAGGCTGGGCATGTCACTTGCCTAGGGTCACCCAACTAGTGAGACAAAGATTCCTGACTCCAAGTCTAATGACTGTCTTCATTGTGCCACCTAGCCATGGAAGTTACACTGGAGCAGATTTAGAATGAATGGAAAGAAACCTTCCCAACAATCACTGTTGTGCTGTCTAAGGAAGAAAAGTGAAGAGTTGAAGTTGGAGGCCCTGGATTTGTCTTGGCTTTTCTTTTTACTTTTTATGTGACCTTGGGCCAATTTCCCAAGGTCTCTGAACTTCAGTTTTCTCACTATAAAATCAGGGTATGAACTAGATGGCCTCTGGGTGTTTTCTAACCAAGATCCTGTGATTCTGTGAGTCTGGGGGTGGGAGGAGGTCTGTCTGATTAGGGGTCAGGGACTCACCCATAGCAGTGAAAAGAAGATGGCTGTAAGAGCCATGGGGATGTACACTGTAGAGATGGGGGCCTGTGATATCCACTCCCCCTACAATGATGGAGGCCCCAATATGGCCCTGGTAGCTGTAGGGAGAAATCTCATCATTTCCTTTCTCCATACCTAGGGTCCCCAAACCAGCCCCATCTCCCTCCAGCTCTTGCCTCCCACCCCATTTATCTTCTTGTCCCCATCCCAAGTATGCACTCTATCTGCCTCCTTCCCAGATCTCCCAAATCTCTTTTTAACGTCCCCTCCCCAGCTCCCACTGCACCGGAAGAGCATCTGGCGGAGCATTCGTGAGACAGTGGCCACCCGTGGTTTCCGGCCTGTGGACAAGGCATGCAGTTCCATGTTGGACGCCATTATCTGTGTGGTCATGTCTGCATCTGCTGCCACCCCTGCCCCACAGCAGCTGAGGGGAGAGTCAGCATTAGAGAGACTCGTAGGGGAGAGGGTCAAGCTAGGATAGGGTTGGGGTGGTCTGGGGGTGAAGGCTGGAGAAAAAGGCCAACTAGTAGGAATTATGGATAAAGCATTGAGTTTGGAGCCAGAGGACTTGTTTATTTGATTGTTTTTTAATCAGTTCTTCCAACAGCTCTTTTCTTCCCTGGGGGACTCAGTTTCCTGAGTAAAATAAGAGGGTTGGCCTAACGACGGCTCCCTCCAGCTCTAATTCCTGCGTACTAAGGAGGAGGTAGCTAGGGATAAATGGGGGAGAGGTTGGGCAGGGAGGTGAGATAGGAAAGGTGACTCACTAGATGTTGGGGGCGATGAAGTGGATTTTTTCGCAGTTCTTGTCGGCCACAACCGAATCATTGGTGGCCCGGGTGTCTGACCCAAGGATGACTCCCTCCTAGAAGAGAGGTCAGGGCTTAGTTCCAGCCGTCAGTACCCTACTATCCCCATCTCCACACTTCCCCCAACATCAATCACCTCACCCACCGCCCCCCACCAGCTGATGTGTCCCTCTCCTTCCCGACCCATCTCCCCTCCCCACCTCACCTGAAACACGAGGCCAGCGATGGTGGTACCAGTTTTACGGGCATGGGGAACATGGAGTCCTTTTAGGGAAGATTCCAGAAATGCATTTCTGGGGTGTGGGAAAAGGAAGAAAAGACCCTCTGGAGACAGGAACCACACCAGAGGGGTCTTTCTAGCTCCATGAACATATGCCCTTTCTGTCCAGTTTAGGATTCTTCATGGCTTTCCTCCTTCCCTCTGCTCCCAGACCTTTCATCTATGAATTTCATCAGCCCCCTCAAGAGTTTCCCCGTCCCCTCCCCGATCTAGCTAGTTTCACTTTTCTTTTCTATGCCCAGAACTTCAAAGCACCGTACCCAAAGTCTTCAGAGAAGGGGATCAGGGACAGCCTAACCTCTCCCCTCCCCAGTGCTGAGCCAGGCCCCTTGTGTCAGCCGGGCTTCCTCTTACCTCTGGCAGTTTTCGAAGGAGAAGCCCCCCTGGGGCTCGCAGGCAGAGTGCAGCATGGTCTGAGCTGGGTGGGCGTGAGGCACTCCGCAGGTGTGCCAAAGAGGCTGGACAGGCTGGGGAGGTCAGGAGGGGGCAGGGAGGTGCTGGGGTTGGGGCTCCTGCAGGACCTCGAGGGGGCTATGTGTGGCTAATTTGGACGCTTCCTTTTCTTGTAACTTCAGCTTTCACTTTCACCTTAGCTACTGAAGGAAGAGGGGCGGGGATTGGGGTGGGGGGGTGGAGGAAGGTGGGAAGCAGGGAGGCTGCCTGAGCTCTTCTGGGGCATCCTCCCCTCCCCACCCTTTCCCTTTCCCCACATCTCATCCCTAGTGAAGGAACAGCAAACACAGGAGCTCCCTGCTTCCTATTTACCCCTGCCACCATTACTGAGGACTTTTCGGGAGAGGGGACAGAGGAGACCCTGCTGCGATTGGTGACCCTGGGAGGTGGCTCTGCCCTTCATCGGTTATGCTCATGACTCACACAGGGTGGCCTTAGGAGAACTTATTTTGCCTCTCTCCTTATCTGAAAATGAGGGGTTGAAACTGATCTCTGAGGTTCCTTCCACCTCAGATGTTCTAAGACTTTTATCCTGTCCAAATGTTCATTCCCCTTCCCCATCTTTGCCCCCTTCTCTACCAGGCATTGATGCTGGTCCTAAGTACAATGAAGCTGAATCTAGGAGTCAGGGTGGAAACAGTGCATGTTCCTACAGGGACAGAAAGCATAGTTACATGGTTGCTAGTTAGTTACATCCTCCTGGGACCTCCCTCTCTGGGGAGATCAGCTGGCCTCAGATTGTTCAAACTGGGATGCTTCCTTCAGATCCATCCTGGTAATAACTAAAATAACTTGTGTATGTACATATATATGTACATGTGTACACATGTATATACATAGGTATGTGTATTTACCCACGTGTGTGTGTGTGTGTGTGTGTGTGTGTATATATATATATATATATATATATATATATATATATGTAATTTTAAGGTTTACAAGGAGAGGTAGATGCCATTGTTATTCCCATTTATAGGGGAGGAAACTGAAGTTAAATGACTTCTTGCCTAGAGTCATACAGCTATTATCCAGGGGGACATTTGAACTCAGGTCTTCCTGAAGCCTAGTCCAGTACCTGTCCACTGTGACACCTGACTGAATCTTCTATGTCATCAAACCACTTGAGAGAGTAAAAATCGCTAAGGAAAAGTGGCTTACCCCTCTCTCCCTCTTTCTCCCTCCCTCTCTCTCTTTCTCTCTCTCTCCCTCCCTCTCTCTCTCTCTCTCTTCCTCCCTCTCTCTCTCTCTTCCTCCCTCTCTCTCTCTCCCTCTCCCTCTCTTTCTCTCTCTCATCTCTCCCTCCCCCTCCCTCTCTCTCCCTCCCTCCCTGCCTCCCTCCTCTCCCTTTTCTCTCACACTCATCTTCACTCTTTATTACTGACTTTCCCCCCATCACTATGGACATGTCCACATCCCCACTAGCCTGAGAAAAAAACCTTTACTTAGCTTTGTTATCCCCTCAAACCACTAACTCTCATCCACCTGTCTCAGCTAACTGCTAGAAAAAGGTATCTATACTTGTTGCCTTTACTATCTTACTTTGTTGTCTGGCTTCCTGTGGCACCGCTTAATGAAAACCTCTTTCTCCAAGGTTACCAACAACTTCTTAACTGATAGATCAGACAATCTTTGCTTATTCAGTTTTAGAAGAACTGTTACCTTGGTGACACCCCTGCCCAAAATAGGCTCGTGTGGTTTCCTGAAGGACGACACTAGTGTGGCATACATCAGGAAGACATGACTTGGCAGGGGAAATTCAGAAGATCAAGGCCAATTCCAGAGAAGGTGAGATCTCTTAAATGGCTAATGGGAGCCTCTAGAGTTTCCAACCTTTGAAGAAAACTGCCCCCACCTGCAATATGAAAACCACTTTTAGTACAGTTTGAAATCTGGTACTGCTAGGCCACCATCCTTCACATTTCTTTTCATTGATGCCCTGGATATTCTTACCTTTTGTTCTTGCTGATCAGTTCTTTGGTAGTTTGGTTTGGCACTGGATAAGTAAATTAATTTAGGTAGAATTGTCATTTTTATTATATTGGGTCAACCCACCCATAAACAATGAATATTTTTCTAATTGTTTATATTTGTCTATATTTGCATAAAAAGTGTTTTGTAATTGTGCTCATATAGAATACTGTATTGGCAGGTAGGCTCCCAAGTCTATAGTTATTCTAAATGGCATTTTTCTGTCTCTTCCTGCTTGGTTTTATTAATAATATATAGATATGCTAATGATTTATGTGGGTTTATTTTATATTCTGCAACTTTGCTAAAGTTGTTAATGTTTCAAACTAGTTTTTTAGTTGATTCTCTAAATATAGCATCATGATCATCTGCAAGGAATTATAGCTTTATTTCCTCATTGCCTATTTTTAGTCCTTCAATTTCTTTTTCTTATTTTGTTGCGATAGCTGGTAATTCTAATACAATATTGAATTATGTTCATTCTTGGGGACATCCTTGCCTTACCCCTAATCTTATCAGGAAGACTTCTACAGATAATGCTTGCTCTTGATTTTAGATAGATACTTATTATTGCAAAAAAGACTCCATTTATTCCTATGCTTTCTATTATTTTTAATAATAGGTATTGTATTTTGAAAATATATAATTACTTTTTAAAATGAAATGAGAACCAGAACAATTTACACAGTAACAGCAATAATGTAAAGAATGTAAACTGGGAAAGGCCTAGTAACTCTGATCAAGCATAACACCAAAGGACTCATGATTAAACATGCTATCCACTTCCAGTTGGAGAGCTGGTGGACTCTGAATGCAGATGGAAACCTATGTTCTTTTCCTTCCTTTTTAAAATCTTGGACATAGTTAATGCAAGAATTAGTTTTGCATGATTATGTACATTTGTAATGAGTTTTATTTTTCTTGCTTTCTCAATGAATGAGAGAGTGGGAGAGAAGAGAGAATTCAGAACTGAAAATAAAATAATTTTAAAAATGTATGATGAAGTGTCCTAGAAATAAAGCAAGGGTAGAGAGGGAGGCCATGAACCAGGTACTGAACTCATTTAGAAAGGAGGGAGAATGTCTTGGGGATTGACAGATAATGGCTACCAGAATCTTGATTGGGTAGTACATTTTGATTGAACAAACTTCAAGGATGAAGAGGTTCCTTGAGTGATTATGATAGAAAATCTGGAAGTGGCAATTGGGAGCAAGGAATATTCTGATTCCTTACCATGACCAGTGAGTCTAGGGGTAAGAGAGAGAGTGAAATCAGTACTGAAAAGGTGGTCAAGGATGCAGGGACATATAGAAGGAGTCAGGTCTCAGGGAGAGCTACAAGATGGCAAGAGAAAAAGTTTAAGGTGAAAGGAAGTTTGTGAATCATGGATCAAAATTTCATAAAGGGAATGATGGAAGGGGCAAGCAGCTCTAGAATAGGACATTGGGAGGGTAGAGTTGAAGTGAATGAGACTGTTGTTTTTCCATCATTCTTGAAGAGGACCAGTGACATCAGGAAAGTGATGCCAGGACATGCAAGTGAATTGGATTGAAGTGAGGCAGGGCTGTGCAAAGTCACCAGCCTCACTTTGTTCTCTGGAGCCATCTGAGTCCAGTGGCCAGATACAGATCAGGATAACTGAAGATGGCCCTGGATGCATTGTGAGACCTTGACCCTTTTAAGCTCCAGTCTTTTCCAGGTCTCAGTTTGTATGAGGCAACACCCATTCAGTGGTTAAGGTTAGGTAAGAAATGAGGCAAAGAATGGCCTCTTTTACCTACTCAAAAAAAAAAAATCAATCTGGGGGAGGAAAACCAAAACTGAGACAATTAATTCTCTTGCCTCATATAGTTTCATCGGTGTAGTTTCAGAATTCTTAAAATACAGCATTGGAAAACCAGGCTTTGATAAAGTCCATCGGGATTCAAATGGAGCTACTTGACCATGCCTTAAACCCAAATCACTCTGGATCTCACTGACAGACCAACAAGAGGTCCCAGGGGCTCAAGCCTCACTTGTCAATGTGTAGGTTTTGGTAGTTCTGAGTGAGGATGGGAATGAGGGTGCAGATAATTGAGGTTGTGGAGGTTTATTCTTATGAAATTGGTGGTTCAGAATCACAGGGATGGAGGGCTTCAGTGTAGAAGGCTGCAGAAAATTGATGAGGGATGAGGGCTACAAAAAAGAAATCATTAGATCTTGAAACTGAACATTGTGACAACTTTATAGCATGCATTTCTAATCATATGGTGAGGTTAGAAGCTGGATATCACTTAGTTTTACATATGTAAATGCACTTATCATGTAATATTGTTTCATAGATATACCTGTGTCTTATCTCCCTATATGACTATAAAAACCACAGGAATCCTTTCCTACTTAAACCTTCTATCCCTTCCTCATCCCCCGTTGCCTATCACAGTGCTCTGCACACAATACATGCTTAATAAATGTTTATTACTGTTCTCCTCCTCCCACTTCCTCCCTAGTCCCTCCAGAGCTGGCCTTCAAAGAAGAGGTTTTTATTCATGTCATCTGATGTCTCTCAATCCCAGGCAGGTCTGTGGCAGAAGGGGCCCAAAGTCAGGAGCAGAGCCAAGCTTTGGTGGGATGTGGTGCCATCTGCCTTTCTGGCTATCTGGAGCAGACTACTGGCCCCTCATCTGTGGTCTGTGACCTTTCCTGTTTCTGGGGGTCGAAGCCAGGTGGGAGTCCTTGGAGGGGGCAGGGTCTGGATGGGTGTCCTTGGAGGGGGCAGGGTCTGGGTGGGAGTCGTTGGTGGCTTTTGTTCGATAGGTACCCAACAGGATGGAATTGATATAATCCAATGTCTGGTTGTTGAAGACCATGTTGAGATGCTCTAGGCCCGGGACTGGAAATACATGGACTGGCTGGGATTGCTGGTCACGCCAGCGGGCGCAGAGCTCCATGCTACGAGTGGCCACAGTGTCATCACCATCTTCATAGAGAACAGACACAGGGTCATTGTAAGGGAAACCTTCATCATAGATGTAGGTGTAGGGTGTTGGTAGCCCCACACCATAGAGACAATAGACCTCCACACCTGGCGCAGGAAGCCCTGCCAACAAGTCACGTGTTTGTAGCCACATGTACCAACCGTCTTCAAAGTGCAGGTCTGCAAAAAAGCGCTGCAAGTTCTGAAAGGTATAATTTATATTAGGTGTGGAGAAGAAGACATGGTCCTCAGGCCAAGCAAGGCGGGAAGGAAACATCCATGGGGAAGTAGTGGCCCTGCGTTGTTCCTCTCGGAGTTTGATGTTTGACATGACTGGGATGCCCTGGTTGTCACCTGCGTGCCAAGTACAGAGTGAGGGACTCAGGGCCCAGCCCAGAATTTAGCACTAGACCTACCTGTGACCCCAAACCTAGCCCCATCACTCACTATCTCCAAACCCAATCCATGCTCTGATTAAAATCTGACTCTGATCACAAGTAGGATTCCAGGTCCCACCCACACACAAATCCAAAGATCCCAATTCAGGCCCGGCTGGACCCCAGATCCCAGTTTCAAACCCTGACCTTAGCCCTAACCACCAAATGAGTCAAAGCCTTGCTCAGGCTTAAGCCAGGCCTCAAATTGATTCAGACCTTGCCTTTTACCTTTTCTTTGTATCTTCAGCATCGGTCACATGGTGGGTACTTATAAAATGTTTACTGACACCTGGCCCTTAGCACACCCCAGGCTGAGGCACAGGCCTGGAATCTGACATGAGATGCTGACCCAGATCCTAAACTTGGCCTGCCTCAGAACCAGAGCCTGGGGACTTTGACATTCCTATTTTCTCTCACTGTCAGACTCACACCTGTTCCTTCTTTCCCCCACTGTATCTCCCCATTATCCCTCCTGTGCCAAGAACCCTGGGAAGGGTTCAAGAGGCAAAATCTCAAAAGTTGTTACAGATAGGAGAGGCCAGAAAATTTTTCCATTCCTAGGTGGATTATATGTGGTATGTGTATGTACCTATGTACATCAGGGTAGGTTTCTGTGCATCCATGGGAATCAGTATATACTTATGACCAGTATATGGAGGGATGTGTATTTCTGAGGGTGCATGCTTGTAAGCCAAGTCAGCTCTGTGTCTAAGAGGATCTGTATGTGTCTCCAGAGGTGTCTTGGAGGATTTTTACGTGTATGCATTTCTGCATTTCTGTCTTTCCCTGGGTCTCAGTTGCTGATGTCCTTACCAGAAGCTAGGACCTTCATGGGTTTGATGGAGCCAGCCCAGGGGGCCCCCAGGGCAATGAAGCCATCGATGAATCGGTCCTTCCAGGCCTGAGGCTGATTCAGAAGAAAGTAGAGCAGATGAAGGTTGCCCAGGCTGTGTCCAATGAGGAAAACAGGCTTCCCGTAGGTGGCGTACATCTCCTCCACTAGCCCTGCTAGCTTCTTAAAGTATTCTTCCTGCTGGGCTGGGGCCACAGAGGTGTGAGACACCAGCCTGGACCTCTTGCCCTGTGCTTCCCTCCATGCCAAGCCTTTTCCCCACAATCCCACCCCTACTCACTGGGGTCCAGTCTCCAATCATAAGGCGCAGCCCGAACTGTCTCGTCCCGCACGTACCCATTGTTGACGAGATTTTGGACTAGTGTGTGCATATAACCTTCATTGGGGTAGAGATATAGGATAAAGAGTTAATGACAACTCTAGTGGTAGGCAGGGCCTCAGGGGCAGAGGCCACAGGGTGGTGCCTTACCTTCCCCAAGGACCCAACCCTCCAGAGTATGGGGTCTTTTGGGACTCTTTCCCTCCAGTGGGACTAGGATTTGGGTGACAAGCATTATGGAGCTGCTTCTAGGCTTTCATGGAATCAGCCTGGGCCCCAGGCTTTACACCTGCCAGTTTACACCCGCTTACCTGCCAGTTTGTTGGGGTCCAGATACTCCACAGAGAAGGTTTTGCCAAAGCCCGGGACACGAATCTGCACTCCTGGGGCATTGGACATTTGTCCTGTGGTCCTGTTGTAGACCACCCTGCAGAATCAAAAATGAAGCTCAGTCTCCAAAGAGTGTTGTGTGTGTGTGTGTGTGTGTTTGTATGTATGCTTGCATGACTCTGTGTGTGGGGGAGATGCATGCAGGTATTCATTCTAAGGTGGGATGTGTGTGTATGTGTGCAGAGAAAAGAGAAGCAGATGTAGGTATGGACAACCACTGGATGGTGTGGTCAGTACACCTGGTCAGTCACTCTGGGCTCTCTTTCAACTCTGAGTTTCTGTGACCTGGGCTGTTGTACTGGATACATGGATGCCTTGGCCTTGCGGTATCTGACATAGTTTGAGGAGAGTCCTGAGTGTAACTGCTACCTTTTAACCCTTTTACAATCTGTCTCATTGGATCTAATGAACCAATGGATGTAAAAAATTGCCAAGCTTACAATGTATTTGAGTATGGGGAGGGATCCGGACTAGGGGTGTGGGGGCAGTTGGGGAGCTTGGTTTTGGGAGGGGGTCTGAGCATGCATCTCAGGGCCCACCTAGTGTTGTCAATCCAACAGTCAACCCCGAGGGGCAGGAACATGTTGAGGTCAAACCAGATGGTGAAGAAGTCGTCTGTCTTCCGATAGCACAGCCAGTTGACCACATTCGGCTTGTCCAGCTTGGCTTCCAGCTGGTTCCCCAAGCAGCCAGGCACTATGGGTAGGAGGGCTCTTACCCTCACACGTCACACGTCCCCCACTTGCTCTCCCCCTTCCCCTGGCCCCGTATGGGAGGAGGAGATTGTCTGTCTAAACCCTGGGCTCCCACCAGGCAGTGGGGGTGGAGGAGGGGAGGGGAGAAGAGGAGGGGCAGTGTCCCTGACCCCCACCTAGGACAGAGCTAGACAAACACAAACATCCCTCTTCTTCCCTCCAGGGCCTCAGTCAAAGTCCAGGATGGAGCAAACAGTCTCAGCAGGGCCCTGGACAAGAGGCCACCGGAGATTACAAGGTGAGGTGTGGATCGGTGGGGTTTGGGGGCGGGGGGGGGGGAAGAGGAGACCCAGGTCACCCCGCCCCAGCCAGGACTCCCTCCCTCTGTCCCAGCCCACGGCCCCAGGGGACATCCTTCCCCTTCCCACATACCACAAGCTGAACCTCTGGGTTAGGAGCTGAGGCTGGATCCCCATTCCAGCCGATAGGCTGAGCCCCTTACCCACCTTCCCGCCCCCTCCTCCCCCAGGCCCTCACCCTCCGTGGCCCAGTGGGGAGGGGTGGGGCCAGGGGCAACCTTACCAAGCACCACAGGTCTCGTGTGGTTGTTGAGGGCAGCCTTGGGGGTGGCGCTTGGGGGAAAGAGGACGTTGAGGAGCCAGAAGGAAGTGACCGAGGGGGACAGGAGGAGGAAGCCTAGGAGGGAGTAGCGGCAGTCCAGCCGTCCCAGGAGCCCCATGCTTCCCGTGCCTGGAACAAACACAGGCCAGGGCTCGGCGCCTTATCCCGACAAGTGTTGTGGGTGGCAGGGGGTGGGACCGGAGGACCTGGGTGTGGGGCATGGGAGGGCTTGGGACTCGGTGCTCTGGGGGCAGTGGGAGGAGACTGGGGAAGGGAGGAGAGAAGGGAGTCTCCTGGCGAGGGGAGACTGGGAAAATGTGGGAAAACTGGCTGGGCCATTGACCTTGGGACCTTCCCTAGGTACCTGTGTAGCCCGTCGGGACTCTGCCCTTGTTGGCACAAAGAGGGCCAGTAGAATGCTGGTCCTGGAGTCAGAAAGATTTAGTCCAAATTCCGCCTCAGACCTTATTAGCAATGCGTCATTGGGCCAGTCACTGGACCACTGGGCTGGGCATCCTCATCTGTAACATGGGTTGTAGTGAGGAGTGGGAGAGATGAAAACCGATAAGGATGCCAGCTATGTTACTAATAGGATAGGATGAAAGGGTGCCCTCCTCCCTGCCTTCCAGGGATCCTGGGTTTATATTCTGTCTCAGCTGCTTACCAGCACTGGAACATTCAGACAAATCACAACCTCTCAGGACCTCAGTTTCTTTCTCTGAAAAATGATATTGGGCTAACATTCGCAGATCCTTAAGAGAATGATAATAGCTAATATTTACATAGTGCCAGACACCGTGCTGAATGCTTTACAATTATCTTACTTGATCTTCGGTCTTACAAGCCTGGGAGGGTTTGGTTGCTAATGTTTTCTCCTGTCTGCTTTTTCCTGACCCCACTTGGGGTTTTCTCAGCAGAGATACTGGGGTGGTTTGCCTTTTCCTTCTCCAGCTCATTTCACAGGTGAAAAAACTGAGGCAAACAGGGTTAAGTGACTTGCTCAGGGTCACACAGCTAATGTCCGAGGCCAGATTTGAACTAAGTTCAGGGCATAATAGCTACAGTGCTGGAGGGTCTGGCAGACCAGAGGCTGAATCCTGCCTTAATTACTTACCCTGGGTAAGACACTTCAGTGTCAGTGTCTTCATCTGTAAAACAGGAATAAGAGGATGACATCCCAGGCTTGTTGACTCCAATGAGATCATGGAGACTGCATGCTTTCCAGATCTTAGATCATATATAGCTGTGAGCCAGCATTATTTTCAGCCCAGGATCTTACAATCCTTAGGAATCTTGTCCCAGCCCTGGCAGACGATCTAGACTCAAACCCCTGTATTCTTACCACCTGTAGTACCCTGCACAATTCACTTCCCTATAAAACTAGGCAGCTGTTTTTGAGGTCTTTTTTTCAAGTTCTCAATCTGTAGAAATGGTCCCCAGGGAAGACTCTCCCCAAACAGGAAGGGGATGTTGAAGCATGAGAAGTGAAACATTCCCACCCACTCGACAACTGGCCTGGATTCCAAGGGCAGGAGCCAGAACCAATCCAGGGATCAACAAAAGGCCAGGCCAGAAAGGGAGGCTGGGCTGGGGCAGAGCCAGGTCCCGATGACCTCACAGCTGTTCTGGAAGCTGGGCTGTCTCTATCTGGATGCTCCCTCCCTCCAAAAGAAGGAAACAAAACCAAGTCCGGAAGGTGGGAGTAGAAAGTCAGTAAACAATGTTTTATTGGGAAAATAAACATGTAACAAGCCCAAACTCATAGGGCCCTTCTGCTTTGTTCACGTCCGTTTCCTGGGCAAGGCTGACATCCCCGAGGCCGGCTGGTGAGGAGCTGTGTGTCTGAGGGGCCTTTGCCAGCACAATCAGACCCTCCAGCCTGGTGGGCGCCTGGGGCAGGGACGTGCCCATGGTCAGGGGAGCGGCCTCCACTCCCCTCAGCATCTTTCCGTTCTCTTGCTCCCTCCCAACCTTCTTGCCCAATAAATACACAAATAAATAGGGAGCAGTCCCCGCGGGCCATGGCCACGGCCACGGCCACCTGCAAATGCAATCCTCATCTCTCCTGGCTTCACTGATTCCCGTCTCTGCTGCTGGTGGGCCTGCGGGCCCGGCTGAATGGCCTCCTCCATGCCCTCCCTGCTGCCTAGAGAGTCTAGGGAGTCAGAAAGAAGGGGGGCAGGGAAAGGGGCCTGGGGAGCAGCCTTCAAGGCCTGACCCCAGATCTCAAGGAAAAGCTTTCAAGAATGTTTCTGGGAACGGCCTTCCCCGCGGCCCCTCCCTCACTAACATACTGCACTGACCCTCATCTACAAGGGGTTAAGTTTCAAAGTCGGACACCGCGGGCAGGAGGTGAAAAAGGAGGTTAGGAGTGAGGGAGGGGCTGAAGCCGGCAGGGATGCCCGGCTCTCACCCTCAGCCCCCCCGGATAGGGGGACAGGACTGGACAGGACAGGCGTGGGTGAGCGGGGTGGGAAGGGAAGTGGGAACTGTGGCTGTCCGTTTTGCACTGGAGTGTCCATCGCTGGCCAGAGAGGCCCCGGTGGGGGCCCTAGCTCAGGAATAGATGGTGATGACCTCGCGGCCCCCACCCCTCACCAGCAGCACCCGCTCCAGGCCTTCAGTCAATACTTCAAGGAACTCCATGTCTGAGCAGGGAATCAAGGGCCATACTGGGCCATTCGCAGACCCTCCCCTCATCCTCAAATGAGATTATGTGTGAAGACAGATTCTGCCCCTTCCCTGACCACTGCCCAGCAGGACAGGGCTTGGCCCCAGCAGTCTTTCCCTCCTGTGAAGCCACTGTGGTTCTTAATACCGGGACTGCTTTGTGTCCCAGCTCTGATGCCTGTGACCCATGGCAAGTCACTCAATCTCTGCCTCAGTTTCTTCATCTGCAAATGGCATAATCCCTCCCTCTGGACGTCTAGTGTAACGGATGGGATCTACACTGATTGTGAGTCTCTGGTACTGAGAACAGGGCCACACGCAGGACAACTCCCCTCAATGTCAGCTGTCAGCCTGTAGCTCTACTCACAGCCGCTCTGCCAAATGAGTCTCCATCACCAGCCAGAGAGGCCAGGGGTCAGTGTCCTCAAAGATAGGACCTGGGTGGCTGGGCAGGCTCCCCGCTGGTGCCAAAGGAGCAACCGGCAACCTGCAAAAGCCCTCCCCTCCTGCCAGGCCCACCTACCCCCAACAAACTCCTCCCCAAAGGATACAGTTCTCATCTCCATCGCTGTTTTTGGGCGGACCAGGCATGTTCAAAAGGACAAGTCGGGCATCATGGGAACGATTGACGATAACCTCATTCAGTTTGACAGCTGTGTGCATCCTCCGGACGTTAGACTGATCTCTGTGAAGGAGTCAGAGGACCGGGGTAGTCAGGCGGACTAGGGGACTGAAAGCGGAGAGTAAGTAAGGGGTCCTCTGCCTGTGTGTTGTGGGGCTATGATGGCACACTCTGGTCTCACCTCCACATCTCTCCACACCCTGCCATCCCTCTCCCCATCCCTCCAACTACACTGAATCACAGGCTCTCCCAGCAAGGACACACCTGTCGGGTCATCTGATCCTAGCCAGGCCTGACAAGAATCCCCTCGACGTCAAGTCAACAAATGGTCATCTGTTTTGTTCCCTCCCTCCATCCCACCCTCCCTTTCTTCCTTCTCCTTTTTTTCCCTCTCCTTTCCTCTCCCTTTTTTCCTTCCCTTCTTTTTCTTTGTCTCTCCTCTTTCCCTGCCTGTCCCTTTCTCTCTCCCTCCCTCTGCTTCCCAGAACCTTGACATTATGCCTTTAATCTGCCTCTTTGCAGCTTCCATCCATGGCCCCTAATTTTGCCACCGTGCCTAATCTCTGTCCCATGTGCCAGCCCTTCAAATACTTGAAGGACAGTGTTCCCATTTCATCTCTTTTCTCCAGACTAAATACCTCTAGCTCCTAGACCCACCTTTATGCCTCGTGGCCCTAAGGTCCTTCACCACCCTGGCTATCTCAACGAGGCCTTCTCCAGACTGTCTAATGCAGACCTATGCTGCCCAGACACAGGCCTCCATACTCTCATACACTACAGCCATCCCCTCCTCTCTGCTCCCCCAACCTCTAGGCTCTACATATCCTCTCCTTTTCGCTGCTTATACACAATACGTAGACATGCAAGGACTCAAAATACCTTCCATGGGACTCTGATTGACACACCCTCCAAGACTGCATGGAATTTTGTCTGCACCTCACTAATCCACTAACCACGTAAATGTTACATTTCATGTCCATCTGTGTTTGTGTCATGATTCCTTGGCCACACTGTAAGTCCATGAGGGTGAGACTGTCTTATTTAAATTCTATATCTTCCCTTTGCCCAGCACAGTGTTCTATACATACCAGGCACTTTAAATAAAGAAATGAAGGCATGTGCTTATACCGCAGACCCTCCCTACCTCATATACACACCCTCCCTGCCACCCTCTTCTCCATATACCTTCCCTGAACATCCCCACTATACTGCACCTGCCTTCCCCCCACCACCTTCCAACATGTGTCCTCCTGGGCACAATCACCAATCCTGGGATCTACCTTGGGCAGACCAGCAAAAGGGAGACAGTGCCTTCCTGGCTGACCCTGAGAGCTTCAGCCCCTACAGTCAGGCTATGGGACCAGGGCGAAAGATGTGTGCAGTGTATATGGAAGCCAGACTGAATGTGCGTGGGTGTGCACGGATGCACATGGGCACACATGAGGACTCTGGGATGGGCCTACATCTTCCTGGCACTGTATCCACACTCACGGCTTGATGCTGATCAGCTCCCGGAAGTTTTCTAGAGTGTTGCCGCGGTTCCTCTTCTCCGCTTCGTGCTTGTCCCTGGTCCAGGTCATCTGCACCTTCTCAGGCCTGGCTTCCCCTTCATCCTCTTCATCTGAGTATAGGCTCTCGAGGCGGATTATGGAGTGCCGATCCTTGATCAGCTGGGCCTGGGGGAGTGCACAGATCCAGGCACCCAGGAAGGGTGGGGATGGGGCGGGGCAAGGAAGCAGAGAAAAGGGTCTGGCTCGCAAGCTCCCAGCACAGTTATCTACCATTTGTCAGGTGAGGAAAATCCCCCCAGGAGCCTATGCAGACCTAAAGGTGGGAGCTCAGAGGGAGGGGGGCTGGGGGAGGTGTGCAGGCCAGATGCCAGACTGAGAACCCTTGGTCCCTCATGAGAGTGACTCCCATCTCTGCAGTGCTTTCAGGTTCACAACTGTAGCACTTTCCTCACATTAGCCCCATTTTACAGGAGAGACGAAGGCCCGTATTTCTCTAGGTCTCTCCTGACTCCAACTCCAGCATTCTCTCTCCTATGTCATGCTGCCTCTAAAGCTTGGAGGAGGCTGAACACTGGGTCAGGCAAGCTGAGGGGTCGGTGCTGGGCTTGGCCTGGCCTCAAACTGACCCAAGCACTGCTGTGCAGGCTCCTCATTCCAAAGCAGCTGGAAAGCCGGGAAGACAGAGGAGAGAAAGGAGCCTACTGTCACCCTCCCTCTATGGAGAAGCTCTGCCCTGTGGGCCACACAACCTCTTGGGGATGGTGGAGGCTTCCTACCTCCCTTTCCCTCTCGGTCTTGGTCAGCCTCATCTGTCGGAGCATCTGAGACCTCTGCTCCATCATCAGCGTCCGCTCATAGGTGTAGGCGGAGATGTCACTGTTGTGCTGGGGGGAGAGCAGAGTGCAGGCAGGGGTGGGCAGCAGCCCTCTGGGCCTGTGACAGCAACCATAGCAGGGAGGGCCCTGCTGCATGACAGTGGCCGCAGCTGCCCCGGGGCAGGTGTGTGGCTCTTACCATCTCCACGACTTCTACTTCCGCTTCAATGCGCAAGTGGTAGAGGAAAGTGGCCAGGTCCTTCTTCATCTGGATGCTGTTGTCGTCCATCTGGGCCACAGTAAAGATCCTCATGCGGCACTTTCGCCAGACCTAGGAGAGGGCCGCAGGAGGGTGGGGGTGGGGTTAGGGGCTGGGGAGACTCGGGCCCTGCCAGCCCCTCCCTCTGTCCCCCAGGACTGAGCACCTTGTGCTGCTTCAGAAGGAAGGGAAGCAGCATGAGCATGCCGCCATCGTGGACGATCCACCAGACATCAATGTTACCCTCATTGTAGCGCTCGTGGTTGCTGGGGTAGAAGGAAACATTCTTGGGCACCAGCAGCGCCAGGTGGGCGGCCGTGGTACAGCGCACAGTGTCTAGGAGACAAAGACATGCCAGATGATGCGGGGTATGGCCCAGTGCCCCCAGGCTTTACCACAGGAGTTTCCTTGGCAAGGCCCTCATGCCCTAGCCAGTCCTGACCAGCTGTAGATAGAACCATACTTTGCCAGAGACATGGTTTCTTGGGCCTCTGGGAAAGCCTGTCACTGGAGAATAAGATGGGCAAAATCTGTCTCCTATATCCCATCTTGCAGCCTTCTCCTTCCTTCTACCTATCCTCTGTAATCCTAAGGCACTCATTTTAACCAAAGTATTAACGGATAAAAGTTTAAAGCATGGCTTCTTCAACATCCAAAGGAATGCATATCTAATGGTGAAGTGGGAGGAGGGCATAATGTTGGGCAGAGTGCCTCTCAAATTATATCATGCAGGTAACTTACCTATGCCTCCAATTCCTAAGCCCAACCCTGCAGGAGGCCCAAAGCTACTGGGTTTTGTCTTATCAGTTACCTGTATGTTCCAACCATTCCCAACTGCGCAAGGTCACTAATTAGCAAGAGGCGCATCTGATGGGAGGCGTCTCTTTAGAAAGCCCCTGTGGGAGGCAAGCCGACCCGTCAGGGGGACCTACCGATGAAGGTTTTCCAGGCCCGGGGGTCTTCACTCTGCCTCCAGCCATAGGGCCATCCCAGCACCACTGAGTTGTGCTTCATGCCCCCCAGGCCACAGGACTGGATGAGGTGAGCCAGGCCTTCCCTCACTTTACTTGTTACCACCACCTGGCAGAAGCCCTTCACCTTCTCAATCTCAATCATGTTCTTAATTGTCTGAAAACAAAAGACCATGGTCAAATGGGTCAGAAGGGCCAATGTGAACTGGGAGGGGGGGCTGGGTTTCCTGAGCATCCCCCATGCCAGAAGCAACATGTGAGCTCTCCTCAGGGGCTCCTTGGGGTCACCCAGAGCCCACCCACTGTTTTTTCCTTGGATCCTGAGCTCTGCGAACACCCACCACCTAGTCCGTACGTCTCCTGTATGTGCTTTGTTATTTACATGTGGGAATGTAAGGTCCTTGAGGTCAGGACCAGGTCTTTGCCTCACTTTGTGTTTCCAGCCCTGCGCACAGTCTAAGTTCTTGTGGACTGGCTGAATGTGGTTCCTGGGCCCCCAAAGAACAAAGCCTGGACCTTTATAGACTTATGTTCAGGTACACTCCCAACCAGCCCAAGGAAAGAGTCAGAGATGGAGGAGGAAACATATTCCCTTCTAAATCTCCTCTGAAATTTCCAAGCAGAGCCTGGCCCAGGGCTGTGAGTCTCTTGATGTAGACGGTACGGGCTGGGGCGGCCCAACCTGGACCATGGTTCTGCTCCTCTGGTCTGCTCTGGGCCTGGCCCGGTCACCCCAGCTGAGGGGGTTCGAGTCGGGTTCCCCAGATCCTGACTCTTGGGCTCCATTACAGGGGGTGTGTCAAAGAGAGTCCCCAGATGCCGGTACCTGTTCAGCAGCCTGGGCTTCCCCATAGCTTTCCAAAAAGTTGCCTTGGATCACGGAGCCAATAATGGTCAGGCCTTTGCCAGCCTTGAGCTGGGAGGCAAAAGTAAGCAGGCGGGGGTATTTCACGTGGAGGTCTTCATCCAGCTTCAGGAGCACTAAGAGCTGAGGCCTGGGTGGAGAGGGGGAAACAATGGGGAGGAGGAGTAGCGGGGAGGTGAAGGCCCCAGTTTAACATCAGCATCCTGTCTGCCTGGATCCTGGTGCCAGGCCAGGGTCCCTGGTGTCAAGCCCAATTTCTGGCAACAGCATCTGGGCCTTGGTGGAGCAGGCATTTCCCTTTCCTGTCCTCTCCCTTCTTATTTACCTCCAACCTGTTCACCCAGCTGGCTACTGCTAACAGTATTCTTAGGCCAGTAAACTCCTTCCATTTGGGCCAGGTCTGCGCAGATACCCTGGTCCCATCCACAGAGGCCTGCTCCAGGTTTCCTAACCCACCCTCTAAAGATATCTTCTCCCTCCCCCAAACCCTAAACTGGCCCTGTTCATCAAAGTTTCCAGTGGGGCTGGGGACAGGGAGGAGGAAGCAGACTGAGAACTAGTGGGGAGTCCTGATGGGGGAGGGAGACAAAATCGCCCGAGGCTCACCTCCAGTTTTTGGTATGTGGAGGGCCCTCCTCCAGGCGAAGGAGCGCATAGCGGGCGGCGCTCAGGGACAGGCCCCGGATGCCGTCTCCCCATTCCTTCTCAGCTCTGCACCATGGAGAACCAACAGTTGGGCCCAGAAGATGCTGTCTTTCCCCTCTCTGGGTCCCCAAAGGACACCTTCCCTTCCAAGCGGGGCTGACCTGAAGCCACCAACAGCTTCCCAGCCTCGTCCACTCCCATGAGAAGCCCCTAATGTTAGTCCTGCCCCAGCATTCCTAGCAATAGAGTCAAGCCCCTGAGGTCCCCCATCCCTCCCTGCCTTCTCCTCACCCCCACCCCCGACACAGTCCTATAACTGAGTCAGCAGCCCCCGTTCCTGGCTGACGCTCATCCCACCCTGAATTCACCAGGCCCCCAAAGCCCTACTCACCCCTGATACTCAATGTACTTGTAAATCATGCCCGCAATCAGCATGGCCACCAGGGCATAGTACCAGGAAGAAATAAACATCAGGGCAAGGCAGATACTCATCCCTAGAAAGGATAGGGCCCTGAAATAAAGCCAACCAATCAGTGAAGAAGCATTGGTTAAGCACTTACTGTGTACCAGGCATGGGGTTAGAAGCAATGAAAAAAATAAAATAAAATAGATACACAAATAATCTCGGGCCCCAATGACCTTCCATTTTATCAAGGGAGATGTACATTACACACTTACACACACTCACACAGACACAAACATACTAACACACAGACATACACACACTCACACTACATATATTTAGATAAAGACAAGTAGGGAGGAGAGCTCATTCCTGTTTCACTTTCTCCACTGGATGGCATTTTCACACACCAATGATGCTCCTATGAATTCACATCCCAAAAGGGATGGTCAGAGGCATGTGCCTCTCATTCCCTGGGGTCAAGGGTCCTGGGATCAGCGAGCAGACCTGCTGTCCCAAGTCTGTCCCTTTCCTTGGGCAGGAGGTGCAGGCAGGGCTAGGGAGCAGGGCAGGAGCAGGTTGGGGATACAACAGCTTCTCATTTTTATCAGTCATTTCCCAGAGATGTCATTTCCCATAAAGCTACTGTCAACTTACCAGTGGTAGTATTTAAAACGGGGCCGCCAGTTGGGGGTTCTCAGAAGTGTCTGCACTGCGCAGGCCAGATTTACAAACAAGTAACACATGAGGAAAAACCTGTGAAGTTGGAAGGAGTCTCAGAGTCCACGCTCCTCCTTTTGCAGTCCCAGAATTTCCTATTCTCCCGGCACCCAAGACCCAAGCTGACCCTGACCCTTGGAGCCAACATCCTTGGATAGGAATTCTTATGAAAAGGAAGAAAGGAGATGAATAGAAAAGAGGGAAGGAAATGAAGGAAAGGAAAAGGAGGGAAAGAGGAAGAGGGAAAATAAAATGGGAGGGAAAAGGAGAAAGAGGAAGGACGGTGGGGATGGGGGATAGACAGCAGATGGGAAATAGGGAAAGGGGGAAAAGGGAAGGGCCTCAAAGTTTTTTTACTTCCTTAGTTGGGTCTTATTAAATATATTATTATTAATTATTAAACTTATTTTAAAAATAAAACAACTGAAATTTGTATACAAGTTGCCTTAGCAACCCAGGCTGCTTTTACAAGCTGCTTTCTGATACAGATTGCTCTGTTGGAGACTTCCAAGCTTACACCAGATCCCAGCTTTTAAAAACAACATTGAAACGGAGACAGCACAGCAGGGAAATTTGGAAATGGCCCAGCACCTCTGGCTGCTCTTTTATGAGCACTATTTTAAGGTTCCTCATACGTGGTTCCTCAGCTCTCTCCCTTTGGCTGAACTGGGAAGGATTTATGTGGAGGAGGAAAGGGGATTCCAGACACGCATGGACCACAGACATTCCCATTCCTGTTGCTTACATGGACAGAATGGGAGCCACCATGTCCAGAGAAGCGATGAGGATCCCCAGCTCGGCGATGAAGGCCGTCAGGAGAAGAGCCCACGTTGGTTCTCCGTTTGCCTTCCCGTGGCCAAACACCTGAGGCCAGAAAGAGGTTGGAGGGGAAGGTGTCCCCAACCCCGAGGGTCTCGGGATCCCCCCCTCTCCTTTCCCTAAACGGCCACTGCTGATTTGGTGACGTCAACACCTGAATCTTGGATCCAGCTTCCCACTTTGGATAGGAAGGCCAAAAGGATGGGTCTTCATAGCAACTTTAACTCTGGGGAGTCTCACCTCCTCACCCCACTACAGCCTCTCCCCCTCAAACAAAGGAACAACACATCCTGGGAGAAGAGTAGAGGCTCGGCCAGAATGGGCCCTAAGAGCCTGGTGTGTTGGCCAGGCCCAGCCAAGTCATAGACCAGGCATCCTCCATCTTTTTTGTGCCATGGACTTCAGCAATCTGGTGACTCTCATGCATTCCTTCCCAGAAGAATGTTTTTAAATAATTGAAAGAAATGTCAAATTTCGATCAGAGATTAGTGAAAATAAAGGTATATTTTTTTCCCCATCCAAGTTCACAGACTCCCTGAAATCTCTCGTGGGTTAAGAACCCCTGTCTTAGGCCATCCGCAGATCACCCTCCCCCAACATACATGCATTCACTCCTGGACTTCCCTAAGAGAAATAGGCTTCTCAAAATGGGGCCTCCTCCTCACACAAAAATCAATCTCCATCTGTTGTTGTTACTGAGTTGTTTCAGTCGTGTCTGACTCTTGGTGACCCCGTCTGGGGTTTTCTTGGCAGACGTTGGAGTGATTTGCCATTTCCTTCTCCAGCTCATTTTACAGATGAGATAACTGAAGCCAACAGAGTTAAGTAACTAGCCCAGGGTCATGCAGCTAGTAAGTATATGAGGCTGGATTTGAACTCAGGTCTTCCTGACTCCAGGGTCAGCACTGTATGCACTGCCCATCTCCATCTGTACTGTGTTTCTAATTCAATTTACTCCATGTTCTCTTTTCTGGGTCAGAGCCTTGCAAGCAGGTGCCAGACAGGACAAATTAAACAGGCCTCCGGGCCAGGAAGGATTCCTTCCTCCAGACTATTGATCCCTGGAAGGTCCTGACATCTCCTTTTCCCTTAGAGGGACTGCTCTGACCTGGAGAGATTCTCTGGTCTGAGGATGTGAGCTAGGCAATTAGTGCCATCAGCCAGGGATGGTATTATGCCAACAGAATGTGGGAGGGGCTGTGGAAAAGTGGGGAGAATCCTTACAGAAAACCCAGGTTTTCTGATCCCAGGTCTGTGGGGAGATGCTTGAGCGATCTTAGCTAAGGCATCAACTTTCCCATCTATAAAATGAGAACACTAACACAAAGGAGTGAACTCCCCAACACTGAGTCTGTCCCAGCAAAGAGACACCGGCCATTTGTTAGGGACGCTGTCATCCCTAGAACTAAGCGGGAGACTGGGCAAGACGGTCTCAAGAGCCAGTGGCTTCTGGGGGCAGTGAGGACACGGCTATATTTGCAGTCAGAGGACCAGGCCTCTGACCCCAGCTCGGTCACCTTGTGACCACAGGCCCGGGACTTAAGTTCTCTGGGTCTTAGTTTTCCCATCTGTAAAAGAGGGGCTTGGACTCGATGACTTCTAAGGTCCCTCCCCAGATCATGGCCTCAAAAGTGCACTGATGGGTCTACAGGCCCCTGCATCTGCCAAGGGCATGCATGGATCAGGAAGGGGAACAAACCCGCAGGAAAGGGATGATGTTGTCCTTGGCGATGGCTTGCAGCAGGCGGGGCGCCCCTGTGAGGCTCTGCAGGCCGGCGCCGCATGTGGAGAAGAAGGAGCCAATCACGATGACCCATGGCGAGGGCCAGGACAGCGTGCCCACCACTAAGTTCTTATTCACACCGTCCCCATATCTGAGGGAGAGAATACGCAAGAGTGAGCTCCCCGGCACTGACAGGTGGCTTCTAAGGCCTCCCCCATCTCGTCCCACAAAAAAACATCCTAAGGGCAGGTATGCCCATGTCCTATTATTTATCCAAAGAAGAAGCCCCCAGAAGGCCCTGAAAGGCCATGTAATTCAGATCAGGTCAACAAGCATTTACTGTAAGAATCCTCATTACAAGCCAGGCATGGTGCTAAGCACTGGAAATAAAAAGAGACGCTCTTTGAGTCCCTGCCTCAAGGAGCTTACAACCTAACTGGGGCATGACATATAATTAGGTAAATAAAATATATACACAGAGTAGACAGAAAGCACTCAGACTGGCAAGGCAAGAACAGCTGTACCTGGGATCTGAGATGGGTCCTGAAGGAACTTCAGGAAATTAGAAAGTAGAGGTCTTTCCAGGTTTTTCTGAAGTCTGCCTGCTCATCATTTCTTATAACACAATAATATTCTATTACATTCAAACAGCATAACTTTTTCAACAACTCCCCAATAAATAGGCAGTCCCTTAATTTCCAGTTCTTTGCCATTACCAAAGAGCTGCTACAAAGGTTTTTGTACATGTGGGTCCTTTTCCCATTTTGATGATCTCATTGGGATACAGATTCAGTAGTGGTATAGCCAGATCAAAAGGACATGCAGTTTTTATAGCCCTTTGAGCACAGTTCCAAATTGTTTTCCAGAATGACTGGATCAGTTCACAACTCTGTCAACAACGCATTAGTGATCCAATTTCCTCACGTCTTGTCCAACATTTACCATCTTCCTTTTCTGTTAGATATGAGGTGGTATCTCAGAGTTGTTTTAATATGTATTTCTCTAATCAATAATGATACAGAGCATTTTTTCATGACTAGAGGTAGCTTTAATTTCTTCATCTGAAAACTGCCCGTTCATATTCTTTGATCATTTAGCAAGTGGGAAATGACTTGTATTCTTATAAATTTGACTCAATTCTCTATATATTTTAAAAATGGGACCTTTATCAGAGATACTGGCGGTAAAATTGTTTCCCAGCCTTCTGATTTCCCTCTGATCTTGGTTGCATTGGCTTTGTGCAAAAACTTAATGTAATCAAAATTATCCATTTTGCATTTTATAATGTTTGCTATCTCTTGTTTGGTCATCAATTCTCTTTTCCATATATTGTGCTGTAAGAAATGATGAGCAGGCAGACTTCAGAAAATCCTGGAAAGCCTTACATGAAAAGATGCTGAGGGAAGAGAGCAGAACCAGGAGAACATTATGCACAGTAACTGCCACACTGTAGGACGATCAGCCAGGAGAGACTTAGCTCCTCAGCAATGTAATGGTCTAAGACGATACTAAAAGACTCACGATGGAAAACGCTATTCACATCCAGAGAAAGAACCACGGAGTCTGGATGGGAATCGAGGCATAGTATTTTCTTTTTTTTTCTTTCTTGCGGTCCCCCCCCCCTTTTTTCTGATTGTTCCTTTCACATCATGATGAATGTGGAAACATGCTTACTATGATCATACATGTATAGTCCAAGTCAGATTGTCTGTGATCTTGGGAAGGGGGCAGAAAAAATTCTGGAACTCAAAATCTTATAAAACTGAATGTTGAAAACTATCTTTACATGTAACTGGAAAAAACAAAATACTATTAAATAAAGCAGAGGGGAGGGGATGGAGAATTCTAAGCCGAGGAGAAACAGGAGATGGGGTACTGTGTTCAAGGAACTGCCAAGATAGACCAAGACAGTTGGACCATAGTGTTCATAGAGGAAAGTAAAGTATAAGAAGACGGGAAAGGGTGGAAAGGACTGAGTCATTCTGGAGCTGATTGAGCAGGGAGGTCTGGACAGGGCTTTGAAATTCCTTTTGGCAAATGTGTGGGTACAGGTGGACTGGGGAGGGGGGAGATTGGTTAGAAAGCTGCTTCAATGGCATGAATTTGAAGGCCTGAACTATGGCAGTGAGGGGATGTATACAAGAGATGTCGTGAAAGCAGAAAAATAAGATTTGACAAGACTAGATTCGGGGGTGAGTGGGAGGAGTCCAGGAGGACATCTTCCCTGTTTTAGGAACCTAATCTGAAACTAGATACTTGCCAAGAGGGCTGGGGGTGCCATAGTGCATAGAGCGCCAGGCCTGGTGTTTGGAAGACTCATCTTCCCAAGTTCAAATCCTCAGACACTTCCTAGCTGTGAGACCTTGGGCAAATCACTTCACCTTATTTGCCTTGGTTTTCCCCTCTATTAACATGAGCTGGAGAAAGAAATGGCAAAGCAATTATCTTTGCCAAGAAAACCTCAAGTGGGGTCATCAAGAGTCAGATATGGCTGAAAAACAACTGAACAACTTGCCAATACATTATTCATAAACATGGTTAAACACTAAAGATGATTATTTATAATTGAGCACAATTTCCTACTGTAAACTAAAGAAGCAGAATTAACTGCATCCAATTTAAGGATAGGGTGGGTAGTAAGTAAGCTCAGTAGAGATGAAAAGGTATGTAAAAAGACATGGTAACCATTCAGTGAACTACTACAAAATGTCTATGGAGAAAACATTGTTTTCAATACTGCTACTTTCAACTGTCAGTAAAAATATTCCATTAAAAAAGTAAAGCTGGGAAGTTCTGGAAGAAAAGAGAGAGTTTTGGAGTAAAGATAATGAGCTCCGTTGTGGACATGCTGAGTTATGAGGTGTCTATGGGACATCCAATTTGAGATGTCCAAGAGTCAGTTTTCGGGTACTGAAAATCACACACACACACATATGTATTCAGGCATGCGTGTGCATGTGTGTGAATGTAACTCAGAGATCAAGCTCTCGCTAGCACATCTTCCAGCACTGGTAGGGGAGAGGAACAAAGGCTGTGGGGCCTCAGTGTTACTAAGCATGACCATCCCCACAGAGGGGAGGAGGATGGAGAAATGTCTGGGTCAAGGTCTGGCCGGTCTGACGGAGCCGGGGTGCTTTCAGCTCATCCCCCAGGGTCTTCCTTCTAGTCCCCTCGGATAATTCTAACATCCCCCTTCTCTGCTTCCCCTCTCCCGGCATTCCGAGCCATCCTGGAGAATCCAAGGGTTCTATCAGCCTGCCTGGAGCAGCCTCTCCTCCAAGGGGAGGACACAGACAGAAAGGGACAGCAGGCAGTTACAAAGCATGTCAAAATCAAAGTATCTCTTTGGAGCAAAGACTGGACCCCAAAGCCACCCTCTGAGTAACTGAAAAAAGCAATGATGTTCTTGGAGAAAAACAGCATCCTCCTCATGGCAGAGATGGGGAACTTGGAGGCAGCACATTGTAGACATGGCCACTGCCCATGCTGCCAAGGTCCTATGAATCACTTCACTGTTTGTCAAAAAGAAGAGATCAATCTGGGGGGCAGGGGGTGTGGGGGAGGCTCTCCACCCCCAACTGAAATGACAATTATGATATAAGAAAAGGCATTGATTAAAAAGTACATTTCTGAAAGCAGAAAATAAATTGCAGAGCACTCACTTATCTCTGAGGACGACCCCTTCAATGCAGGCTCCAAACAGCACCACACTGCTAAAATCTAGGGAGCACAGTCAAAGAAACTGTCAACAGCTCTCCAGCCAACCCATGGTCCAGCCACATGTGGCCAGGCTCCTGGCAGGAACAGCTGGCTGGGGAGGCCTGAGCTTCTGACAGGTCAAAGGAATCCAGCCCGAAAGCTGGATAGAAGCCCCTGTGAGGGCTTCTATCAGTGTAGCCAGGGCTCATCATCCCTGGAGACTGCAGCGGCATCACCTCCGAGGGTCAGGCAACAGAGAGAGATGGGACTGGAATTAGAGGATGGAAGAGAGCAAGGACAAAGCGGGAAATGGGACAGGAGAGCAGACAATGGAAGTGGGCCAGTCATGTGCTTGACGAGCATGTCTGGCAGTGGGGGTGATTTGCGAAGTGTGAGAGAGGTGGGGTGGGCGGGGTCCGTGTGCGTGCGTGGGATTGTGAGTTTGGTGTGGTTTGGTATGGAGCAGAGAGACATGGGTGCTTGATGCACAACAGCATGGTGTGTGTGTGCAGGACGCCATGGGATCTGTTGGTGTATGTGAGTGACTAGGGTCTGTGTGCATGTCAGAAGGGAATCGGGCAAAATTTATTTTACAATTCATTTACATAATTGAACCTACTACTCATTTTGTCTCTTGTGAGTTCCTGTCTCCCTGTAATCAGTACTGTGAAAGGTCCCTCCTTCTGGTCTCTTTTTACACTTAAGTGGTACAGTATGTCCATCTGGGGCTTTTTATGGTGGTGGGGAATATGACAGCTACTTTCCACCAAGCTGTTTTACCAGTAGATGCCACTGAATAGGAAGTCCCATTCTGGAGTAATGTGGGTTCTTGGGTTCACTGACTCCTGAGCCAAGTGGGTCTTTTGGTCTGATCTGGTCTGTTTTTCTACTTGTAAAAAGGTCCCCATTTCCTCTTTACTGCTTTCTAATGGCATTAGGGAGACAGCCCAGCCAAGAAATAACCAAGAGGTGATGACCAAGATGCCAGCCTGAGACTGGGCCTGACAAGGAGAGGCAGCATAGACCTTTGGTGCCCAGGGCTTTTCTCAAGCATGGGACGCCCAGAGCCGCTGGAAGAAAGGAGCAAGCATGGAGGGGGACTGCTGCCCTCCCTTGCCCAGAGTCAAGCTGAATCTCTGGGGTCCCCTGACAAGGGATGATTTCTGATGGGCCTTCAAGGGGTTCCTCAGGCTGCCAGCAGGTGGCACTGAAGGGTAGCATAGCTGGTCGGGGCTGGGAGACCCAGGCCCAGAGGTACAACATTTTAAAGGATACACACTATAGAGGTTGTGACGATGGCCAAGATGGTGCCCACCGGGATGGACTTCTGGGCATCCTTGAGGTCTCCAGAGCGGTTGGATCCAGCCATGATGCCTGCAAAATAAAAGACCTCTTTTTCTCCCTGGGAGTGGGGGGTGAGAGGGTCCCTGGGAGTCTCAGATTCCTAGAATGGGCGGGGAGAGTCCCACATGGCTCCCCCACGGGGAAGGGACCTCACCTGTCACAGAGGGGAAGAAGATACCCACTAGCACCGTGAAGGATGTGGCAATGTCCGCAAAGACGTAGAGTGGCAGGCTGCTCTTCTGGCCTGGGACATCCACGGAGGGCATCCCTGGCTTCTCCAGGATGTCACCCTTCTCCAGGTAGCTGCTCCACAGGTTATCTGGTGGGGGAAAGAGTGCCATCAGCCAGAGGCAGGGCTGGGTGAGCCAGTCCGGGGGATGAAGGAGAGTGTGCATCTAGGTGCCCCACCAAAATCTGCCCAGGTGAATTGGTGTGGGGCAAGACAGACCTGGGCACCTGGGCTCAGCTCCTGGCCCTGGCCCCCACTTTGGGTCTCCATTTCTCATCACTAAAGGAAGAGGCCACAGTGCTGGGACACAGTGGAATCAAAGGAGCTGGATTCAAATCCTACGTCGGATAAATACTACCCATGGACAAACGGCAGGTCCGTCCCTTCTCTGATCTGTAAGATGAGGGGTTTGGACTAGGGTTCCTCTCCACTCCAGAGTGACTCCTCCTCTTCCTCCTCTAGGCTTTCTCACTCACAAACCCTGAATTATCTGTGACCATCTTTGTACTTGGCCCCTGGGAAGAAGGGAAGGGAAGGGAAAAAGCGCTTCCACAGCAAGTGCTAGGTGCCAGGCACAGCGCTTTGCTCTGCCCAGTGTGATCTCATGACAGCCCCACCACAACCTGAGGAGTGAGGCACTATTCTTCACGCCATTTTACAGATGAGGAAATGGAAGCAAACAGGTTAAGTGACTTGCCCAGGGTCACACAGTCAGAAAGCATCTGAGGTCACATTCGAACTCAGATCTTTCCTGACTCCTGACCCCGTACACTATCCACTGCACCACCAGCTCTCTTGGTACAAAGAGTGCCAGGTACTCCTAATGGGCAGGGGCTAACTTTTCCATCTCCCCAGAACATTTCGGGCTTTGAAAACTCACATTTCTAGAGCACCCAACGTTTACCAAGGGACTTTCTTACAAATGCCAGAACTACACCCCCATTTTACAGATGAGTAAACTATGTACAGTCCACATGGGAACCCACTGTGATACCCCTTTTTTACGTGACAGCTAGGTTTCCTTTGGACTTCCATATGCCTAAAGTGTCTGGCTAAAGTAATGCTCATTCGTGGAATGTAATACTTATAGTATTTCTATCTAATTTATTATGTTATTTGTATACAATATGTAATTCATATAGTATGTGTATATAAATTTATATGTAAATGATAATATGGGCTGTAACAGTTTTTAAAAGTTTTTTTCTGTATATTTTTCTTACCTTTTATAGAATATTAAAGGAATTACATATGAAAAAAACACTTAGAAAAGGTACTGGATCTGACTATTGGGATGGCAGCCGTGAGACAGACTTCTCGATGCCATCACCTCTGTGTTACTCCATGTCAGAGCTGGCCTCTTGACACTGTATGACCCACCACATTTCTTCTCTGCTCTACACCCTCAGCTCCACTCACGGTAACTTCCTGGGGGAAAGGGACTGTGCTTTATTTTTCCTGATAGCTCCCAAACAGAAAGTGCTCCATGGATGTCTGGGGAAGGGGCAGTGAAGGCCCAAATGCCCAGGGAAGGGCTGTTTAGTCTCTGGAGAATGCCCAGGCCCCTCAGCTGCACAGGAGGCCAAGCAGACACAAAGCATGCATGCTGAGGCTGGGACTCTGCCATGAGCCCCCGACAGCTGGAGGCCCCCAGCATCACCTCTGGCTGAACTGAATGGCACAGCTGACCGGCCCTAGGCTTACCTGGCCTTCTGCCCTGGGCTCCCCCAGACCTGGCAGGTATGCTCTCCTCATCTCCCCCCACTGAAATCCATTTCTTCTAGTGAGCCCAATTTGGAGGCCTAACCTGGGGACCGCCCATCTGTGGCCATGGCTTATCTCCCCTCTGCTGGGGGATGGAGGTAGGGAGCTTGAGGACATTTTTCATTTTCATATTCCCAGCCCTGAGCACCAAACCTGCACACAGCAAGTCTCTATTAAATACTGACTTGAATTGCTGGAGTATTTGATGGCATGGCTCTGCAGGCTGGCTGGAAATCACATGCCTCTTTGGGCCAATGGTATTTGGAAATGTTGCTTGAGAGTCTTGGAACCCGGGGAGGCACTCAGTAGCCTCGTCCAGGACAGAAGCACAGGCTCCAATTGATCAATCAGTCCATCAACAAACATCCAGTCAAGCCTTGCCAGGCACTATGCCTAAACATGCCTGCCTTCAAGAAGCTAACACTGTACAAAGGTTCCAGGCTGGCCCCAAGGTCAAGGTTTTCACCTTCCTCCAGGAGGCCGGGAAGGGACACTATGGGGTCCTCACACCTCTGAATCAAGCCCACCAAACAAGGACTAACTCATCCCGTGTCCCATGAGGCATCCCCAAAGTTGGCAGCTCAGCTACACGAGGTGTGTGCATGCCAGGGTTCAGTGGGAGAGCTCTCAGCCACTGCCAACTTTCCAAACAGAGACCTATTATGGGCTGTGATGGGAACTTCTCAGGCCAGCGTCAGCTGGGCTTGACTGTCTGAAAGGAAAAAACACCCAGTGACTCAGAAGCATTTCCTTTTCTCCCAGGGATGTTGGAGAGAGGGGTGTTGGCCTCAGGGGACCCTTGGAAGTATGTTTTGTCCATCAGGACAAATCCACCTAGGTCAGCTTAGAAGGCCAGGACAGAGTTCCCCGTGGTACCATACAAGCAAGTGATGTCCCGCACCGGCTGGTGGTGACTCTGGGGAGGGGTGGGTTGGACAAGGGACAAGGGCCCTCTCTGAGGCTGGGACTGCCTCCTCCGCCTTTCTCAGAAGGGATGATGTCAGACCCCACCCAAGGAGGCCCCTGTTCTCCTCCTGAGAATCCATGCCTCTAGGCCTGGTCTGGCCATCTTCACCCCAGAGCCCTGCTCTGTGCACCTACCCTGCAGAATCCCACTGGCAGCTCCAGGGATCCCAGAGATCTCGGTGACGTTATTGAGGAGGAAATACTGGTCGCAGCCCTCCGAGGTGAGATTGGAGGTGTGACAGAAGAGCACCCACAGCTTGGTGGCCACAGTCTCATTGTCCACAACTATGGTCTTGGCACAAACATCAAACTGGTCCCGGGACAGGGTCCTGTTGCCCAACATGCAGACTCTGGAAGGGGGAAAAGGTCAAAGTTTGCTAAGTTAAAGACATGAGTTCATTGAACATGTTCCCCTGGCTGATCTGTCATGCTCTTTACTGTCAGGCCAAGGGTCAGGGAGAGCTCGGGGGCCCCAGGGGGTCTGGGTTCTGCTCCTCCTGCCCCCAACTATTCAGTGGGATAGTCAGCTGGTTCATCAGCTACCCCACCTTTAGAAGGGGCAGTAGATGGAGAACAGGGTTGAGTTGGAGTCCTGATTCTGACACTTAATGACTCTTTGACTTTGGGCAAATAACCCTGCGGGTCTCTTCCCATGTAAAGCATGGAGGTTGGATCAGATCAGCTCTATGGTCTTTTCTGACTGTAACACATGATGAACCTACCCCTCCTTCTCCCAAAGTGGCTTCCTTCCCTTTCTCCTTTCTTCCATGCCTGACCTGCGCTGCTCGGAGGGCTCCAAGTCCTGCTTCTTGACTGGCTCATGGGGACATGACAAAACTGCCCCCAAAGGGACCTTATTCACTCAAACTCTCCCTCTGGGTCCAGCATGCCCATCACTCACGGAAACACCGGCGGGTCAAAAATGGATTTGATGCCACCGGCATAGATGGACACGATGGAGATGATCACACAGGCCAAGAAGAGTGAGGCGAATCTGTTGACGTACTTCACGCCAACAAACACCACCACAGTCATGAGGGTCAGAAAAATGGTCCCATACACTCGCATATTGTTCAGGGTGGCACTCGAGGTGTCGTGGGCCCCTGTTGGGTGAAAGATGGCGGCCGGAGGGGCGATGTACGTCTGAAACAAGGGTGGAGTTTGGAAGTGTTGGCTGGGCAAACAAATCCTTCCATCTCCATTTTCCCAAGGACCAGGTGGCCAGGAGCCAAACCTGGTCTCCACTGCTGGAGGGGCAGTTCTGAGGTAGGAAGTGGTGGTGACTCCCTTTCCTCTTTGGGAACAAGGGGTGGGTTGAGGATTTGTACATCTCCCCTCCACACACACACAAAGAAGAGGCCTCAGACTGGGTGGGGTACCCTATAAACCATGCTTAGGGCAAGGCCAGTAAGAATCCCCACCCAGCAGCCCTGGCTTCCTGCTCAGGCCATCCTCAAGATGCTGCAGCTGCCAAGGCTAAAATTTAGCTCGACTGCTCAGGCTCCAAGAGCTGAGGGGGGAAGCCAGATGTTGGCCAAACACTTTCCCTAGGACTTAACAAAAAAAAAGAAAAAAAAAGAAGTACTCGGTTGTGGTTCTAATGGACCCTCAAATGCCCAGGCCAGGCCAGAGGGAGGGAAGGTTTGAAAGAACACCAGCAAACGTGGTCCTTGAGCTTGATGCAAATGTGCAGACACACACACACACACACACACACACACACACGAAGGAGGCACCGATGAAGCAAGATTACATGGATGTGATGCTTTGTGTGAGCCACCAAGTAAAATCATGTAACTAAATTAAAACTTCACAAAAACCAAAGCTCCCAGAGTACCAACCACAGAGAAAAGTATTCTGGGTCACATTTAAAGAGGCGAGGCAACGGATCCCTTCCTGAGCTGCCAACATCCTCCCCTCCACTTCATTTCACCCTTTCACCATCAGCTGAGAGGCAGATTCCCAAGGAGTGGGGTCTCAGTCCCACCCTTGCCTTCCTCCCATGTCATCATGGTCATCACCGAGTCCCGGAAAGGGGAATGAGGGAGTAGCCTTGGGCCTTGGTCCCTGACGGGGGACCCTGGGAAGGGCAGGGCTGAACTGGACTTACCAGCAGGATCTCGATGGCTCCCAGGATGTACATAGCTGCTGCAAAGGTAGTACCCAGGTAAAAGCACAGGCCCACCGCTCCTCCAAACTCAGGCCCAAGAGAGCGGGAAATCATGAAATAGGATCCCCCAGCTAGGAGGGGCAAAGAGAAAACACTGTGTTCACACTGTTTCTGCTTCTGAGAGTTATGATTCTCTCCAAATACCCCAAGAGCTCCTTTGGCAAGCGGTGTAAGCTTGTGCCTCCAGACACGCCCAGAGGGCTCTGCAGGTGATGCTCTCCTCTGGCAGCCCTCAGGCTATCTTGGAGGCTCAGACAGCCCTTTCAGGACAAACCCCTCTACTACTTACTGGCTGGATGCTTCTGGACAAGTTGCCTAAGTCTTCGGGGTAAATGTCTCAGTTTCCTCATCTGTAAAGTGAGAGGCTTGGCCTTGATGATCAATCAGGTCCCCTCTAGGTTCTACACCCATGACCACCGAGAGGATGGAGTGAAGGGAATGTCACCCGGGAAAGAGACTGATCTGAGAAGCCTGCTTTGGAATCAGTAAAACTTGGTTCAGGTCCCGTCCCTGACACATACTGGCAGTATGCATACCGTGTAAACTCTCACCATTAGTTCAGAGCACGTGCTAACCTACACCTCTACAACAGGCCCTCAACCAGTCCCTCACCATCTCTTACCTCTCTTGACTTTATGTCCTGCAGCTAGGTTGTGCAGGGGAAAAAGTGCTAGCTGGGCCTGGGCTCAGAAAGACCTGACTTTGAATCTGGCCTCAGACATTTACTAGCTATGTGACCCTTAACTTCCGTCTGCCTCAGTTTCCTCAACGGCAAAATAGGGATAACAATAGCACTTACCTCCTAGGGTCATTGAAAGGAGGTCTCTATAGAGCACTCAGCACATGGTAAAAACTTAATAAAGGCCCAACATCTGTCTTTCCCTCCTTCTTGAGCTTGTTGTGGATATGACAGGATATGACAGGACTTGGGGCTAATCTCCATGCTACATCAGCAGGGCTGTTATAAGCTAGGCCTTTGCAAAACTGTCAGTCTGAGGTAATCCTGCCCCTACTGGACTGGCTGAGGACCCCATACCTACAGACAGTGTTAGCACTCTAAAGAAGCCGGGGGAACCTTGCTGCCAGTGATTTCATTCCTTTTTTCCTTCCTGTGCTCTCCTCTCACCTCCTCACAAACTGCTTTTACCAGGGAGTTACGAACGTGGTGTTCCTAAAGCAGTGACTCCCTGAACCATCAGGGTCTGGGTGGTCCATGGAACCATGACCTCGTGGCATGGCCAGCTCTGTTTACCTCTCTAGGCTCTGCAGGGAAGGGCCCCTCAAGCCTGGGGACCCATTTCCTTCTTCCAGATGACAAAACCAATGTCTTGAGAAATCAAATGATGCGGCCAAGACCACTCAGACAGGAATTAGCATTAAGGCCTTCTTACGCCTAGTCCAAGAGTCTTTCCGGGCCATCACATCTCACTGCCAGAGCTGGAAAGGGCAATGATGTTGTGGAAAGAGCACTATGTGGATTCTGAGTCAAAGCTGTCTCTATTACTTAGTCCCTATGTGACCTTGGCCTGTGACTTCCTGTTTCTGGGCCTCTGCACCCTCATGTATTAGAGGGTCTTTAGGGTCCCCTTTGGGTTTATGAGCTCCCTCTCCTACTCCATTAGCTGGTAAATCATTATTCTGAGGCCCCAGCTGGCCAGAAGCCACAGCAGTAAGGAAATTAGCCTGGGGGTGGGAGTAGAGGAGGGACCCTGAGCCAAGGTTTTAGGCGGGTCTCCCATCTGAGCCCAGTCCCCCAGAAGACTCAGCTGGCTCCCCCTGGAACAAAGGCTGCAGACTCTAATCCTCAGTCTCTTTCTATGACTGCGGTCTTTGGGGGCACTCTGGTTACAGACGCCTCATGGGCTATTGTTTTGGCCTGAGAAACTCTGAGAGAGCCATTAACCAGAACAGAGAAACAGCAGAGGGAGACAGGCTTCTTCCAGGAATGAGATAAAACTGCTCCTTTCCCCCAAGAGTGAGTGATAAATAACCCAGGCCATCTGGCTCCCACACTAAACGACATCCAACCAGCAATACGGCCCACCCTGAGGAGATAAGCTCTTGCCAGGGAAAAGGACCTCCCAGCTGGAGGGCGAGTGAATATGAATGGGGGGCAAGCTCCAGGACGCCAGGCCAAAGAAGCTACTAGGCTTCCTCTGAGCAGAAAACCTGGATCAAGGACTAGGCTGGCAGAGCGCTCACTCCTCCAGGAGTGGGACTTATGTATGGCTCCAGGCCCCCGTCAAGTCTGGGCCTGCCAAGGAGCCCACCCAGGCTAACTCTCTGCCTTTACTGGGCTTCTTGCTAAAGAAAGTCAGAACACAGACTCCAAATGAGAAGAACGAAGGGCCTGGAAGAGATCTTGACACTTAACCTTCTTATTCTGATGCTCAGAAAAGGGGGCACTGTTTGTCCAAGGTCATGGAGCTGGGATCTGGACCCAGATCTTGTGACTTTAAATCCACAAGGAGTGATGGGACAGTCGGGAGCCTGCACTCCATATCTGGCTGTGCTACCATCTACCAGTGGTGTGACTGATGTTGGCCAAATTCCTTTGTTTCCCTTTGATTAGTTTTTCTCAACTGGAGAAAAGTCCCTTTTGGCTCTAATGATCTGTAGCTATCTCAATGACTTCTAAGAGCCCTTCCCATTCATAGAAATGGGATTTCAGAGCTGGGAGGGCACTCAGAGATCCACTCGCCCTCCTTCTCGAGGTTAAGGAAGCTGGGCCTTCTAAGAGGCTAAGCATTTACACTGTAAGGGCACCTGGTCAGATGCAGCAGCCCAGAATACCGAGGATCACATCTACAAACAAACCTGGAACAACCCCATTGGTGGCGATGGCACTCATGGATATTGCTGTCAGTAGGGTCTATAAAGACAAGAAATTGTAACACGGGTTACATAAAATTCCCACCCAAAAGACTCCACCGTTAGTCGAAAAAGACTCCGTTGTTAGCCAATCAGTCACTGACTTTTTTGCCGAAGTGTTAAAGAGGAGTAAGCCTGTCTTGTAAGTATTCTTTCCCTTTAGTAAAGCAAACTACGCAATCAAACATTCCTACCCCAATAACTGAGGCAGGAGTGATAGTGATGGATGGTCTCAGAACCAAAGCACTCAGTTCTAAGGATCAGAAATTTCTTTCCCTCCTGACATTTGTTATTCTTGAGAGGTGCCCCCACCCCTACCCTCCAAAGACCTCACTTCACCCAGAAGGGCCAGCAGAACAGGGTCCAGGTTCTGCCTTTTGGGTGGGAAAAGAAATGGAAAATGGCGCCTGCAGTTAAATGGGAGAGCAGATACTCACACAGCAGCAGCAGATGAGGACAATGAGGAAGGACTGCAGGACACCAGCCGTCCCCACCATCCAGGTCAATCGAAGGAATAGGATCACCCCAAAGATGTTCTGCATGCAGGGCAGGTACACGCCCATTAAGGTGCCCATGCTGGGTGACTAGGAAACAAACAAATGCCTTGTCTGAGTATGGGGGTGGGGAGCAGGGCAGTAGGTAGAGCTGAGGAACCGTCCTGATAGAAGGAAAAAGCCTGGGCATGACCCAGAATACAGGAGTTTAATGTCACTCTCTGACTGGATCTTTTATGGCCAAGCACAGCACTGGTTGTGCTTTCTTGACTTATGAGATGCCCAGAGTGGTGGCGGCAGGGCACCAATCCTAATCTGGAAATCAGAAGACAGCTTCACACGTGGCCAAGCTCAGTACCAATGACTTCCACATTCATTCAAGACATTTAAGATGTAGTCAGAGCAGGCCCCTGGCTCTGCTGGATCCGTACCAGAGCCTATGCTCAGCTCCATGGGAGGTGTCCCAGTCCAACCAATCAGGCTATTCCTTGGTCAAGCCTATTATGGATAACTAATGATATGACTTTTTAACTTCTCTGTGGCTCACTTTGACAGTCTGTAAAATGAGGTAACACTATTTGGACACTCTACTTCCCTGGGTGCTTATGAAGAAGATGCTCTCTTAATCCACTGCAGCTCCCATCGCAGTCCTCATCACAGAAGGCAAATAAGAAGCTACAGAAAACAAGAGATCTGGAGAAGAGTCTCTTGCTGCACACCCCTCCCTAGGGCACTTTCCTGTCTCATCAGTTCACACACAGTCTCATGACTTCCAGGCTTGGTCAGCCCTCTACAGCCAAACCAGCAGACCAGTATCTTGCCTCTGACACTGGTGTTAAGGATGTCAATGACGAGGAAAGGCGAGGCTCACCTCCCAAGCACCAGAGGCTGGAGTATAATCCACAGGAGAGCCATAACAGGCTATCCTGGTGCTATCACCCAAATTCACATACCATCTCTTGACTTAATGCATTCCTTATTTGGGACCTTTGGAGTAAAGCTGTGTGGTAAGCTCTCAGTGCACCATCATGGTCACTGAGTCCATCATTCTGGATAACAGAGAGCTACTTTCCCATTTATATCACATTTTGATGAAAACAGTCTATATGCACATCGAGGGCATCCTTGACAAAGGTATTAGTAGCGATCAGGGGGAGGCTTTCAAAAACAATATTCCATTGTAGGCTACATCTTCACCATTGCACAACTGACAGGAAGATGGAGGGAAAGAACACAAGCTCTCTCTGCACTTACTCCTGGCTGACAACGAAAAGGGATTTGCTTGAGTAGAGCAAAAGGCTGCCTCTATCTATTTCAACAGAGCCCCTCCCTTACATTGGTCAGAATCATACAAGATTCTCATGTAATGAGGGGAACCTTGTTTGACCACCATATGGAGACTGATGCTTGCCAAAGCTGTCTGCCAACCACTGGCATGGAGGAGGGATCCAAGCAGAAGACAATGGCTCAAACCCTATTCTAGGCCATGCATGAAGACTTCTTGATGCTCCTGTTTTGTGGATGACATCATGCTGACTGCATTAAGCCTTGCTAGTTGGTTTTATGGATTTTTTTCTCTTTTTCTTTCTTGAAAAAAAAAATTCTCTGTTATCAGGGTTGGCTCTCTGGGAAGGAAGTGAATATAAGACTATATACAATAGTGTATGTATATGTACAATATACATATAAATGAATACACATAGCCATTGGCATGAATGTAAGTGTACAGACATGCACCTATATGAACATGGCACAGTGGATGAAGTGCCAGGGCTGAAGTCAGGACTCATCTTCATGAATTGAAATCTGGACTCAGACACTTAAAAGCTGTGTGACCCTAGACAAGTCACTTAACCCTGTTTGCCTCAGTTCCCTCATCTGTAAAATGAGCTAGGAGGGAAATGGCAAAACATCCCAGTATCTTGGCCAAGAAAACCCCAAATGGGGTCACAAAGGGTTGGACACAACTGCAACAACTTAACAACAGTATGTATATGTGTATACATAACTGTGTATATACACATCTATGTGTGTTTGTATCTCTCTCTTTCTCTCCCTTTCTCCTTCCTTCTCCATCTTTTCTCTCTCTCTCTTCTCCTCTCCCTCTCTCTTTCTCATAGACACTACAAACAGACAATGATTTTGGCCCACAGTTCACCAAAAAAGGAATGAGCTAGAAATTTGGGAAGCTGTAAAATTTTAAAATGGACCTGAGACTCTCTCTGAATAAAAAGACTCCTCTCTCTTTAAGCCCAACATTCTAGTGGGGTCATATGGCTATGAGTCATGGAACAGTACAGCCTCTGAGTACTATAAAGGACCATTACCCAGAGGTCAATGGAGAGGTGTAAAGTTGCTGGAAGCAGGCTGTAATACATTACCAACAAGTAGCTACAAAGGAAAATCAGAGTAAAGAAGCCGTACAAAGAAAGGCAGGCTTGAAGGAGAAGCCGGGCCAGGCAGGAGAGGTGATAGGCAGCTAGGCAGCTGCGCCAAGTGCTTCAGGAGCATCCTGTGAGCTCAAGAGAAAGCAAAGAGGCTCCCAGCATGCTGGGTACTGGTCCCAACCACAGCTAACTTAGGGAAGGACTTGGGTAAGGGATCTGATGGATGTTCAGGCATGGAGGGGCGATGGTCTGTCTCTCCTCACCTTGTGGAAGTCACTGACCTACTGCAAGATCTGAGTTCTGGATGGAAGCTACCAAATCTACCACTCATGGAGGATTCCCCTGGGAATCAATCCTTGCCTGAAAAGTAGGTAGGGTCTAGCGGAAAGATAGCCCATTCAGAGACATGGGCTTGAATTCCAGGTGTGCCACTTGCTCCCTGAGTGATCCTGGCCACATCAGTGGAACTCTAGGTTTTAGTCTGCTTATCTATAAACTAAGGGTTTGACCCAGCTTATCTCTTCTCTCTATGAATCTCATGATACCTACGATGTGCCTGGAGATACTGTAAATAAATTATGTTCAGGGACAAGAGAACATCCTGTTAGGCTAAGTGAGAATGGATTATACCCAGGAGAGAATACATAGAGTAGTGACTGGGTGCTTTTGGAAACCTGAAGGAGAAATGATGTAATGAAGTGGGTGGAGGCAGGGAGGACAGGATGGGGGAACAGAGCCCACAGACCAAGTGGGAGAAGGAAGAAGAAATGACTCAGGAGCATAGCCTCACAGTCTGGGGGCAGGACAGAGCTGGATCACATTTTGGAGAAAGAAAAGCCATGAAGACGTAGTCAGAGCAGCAACTGGGAAGTCCCTAGGATTTCTAACAAAAGCTAGAGGCTACTTTATAGGAACCAAAACAGGAAGGCAGAGGAGTATAGCAAGAATCCTGGATTCTGAGTCAACTCTGATGTTCTAGGTTCTAGAGGTCCTTCAACCTCGAATATTCTAGGATCCACAAGGGTGGTCTTGGGAGAAGACACAGAAATCATTGGCAGCCAGGTGGCACACAGGATGGAGCTCAGGACCTGGAGCCAGGAAGATCCAAGTTCAAATCCTGCCCGAGACAATTCCTAGCTCTGTGACCCTGGGCAAGTCATGCAACCTGTGTTTGCCTCAGTTTCCTTATGTGTAAAATGAGGATAAAAATAGCCTCTACCTCTCAGGGCTGCTGTGAGGCTCCAATGAGATGATGTCTGTAAAGTGCTTTGCAAACTTTAAAGCAACATATAAATGTGAGCTATCATTAGTATGTTATTATTATAGAGCGCCTTCAAAAACCTACTTTGTCACCCTTCCCCCGCCCTCCTACAAGGATCACACTGTGAAAAGGGCAGTGAGGGAAAAAATCAATGAAGGAAAAATTTCCTGGGTCCTAAAATAACCTCGACAAATCACCAAGAGGTCACCGAGATCAGAATCCCCTGCCAGAAAACAGACCTTTTTATCTTAAAGGTTTTAAGTCGCAGGTCCAGAGGTAAGATAGACCATCATCCTCTGCAAAAGCTACCAAATCTGACAAGTAAATAAATTGGCCGGTCCTTAGTACCATCTGTAAGGCCTCAGAGTGTAATTCACAGGATTACGAATTTAGAGTGAGAGGAGACCTTCATGGTCATCCACATCAAATGACAGAGGAGGGAACCAAGGCCTGGAGACATACATGACTTGATCAATCACAGAGAAAGGACGTTAAGAGTCACTTCCAAATAGGTAAATAGTCGAAGGGCAGGAAGAGTTTTCAAATGGAGAATTGCAAATGATTAAAAATCAAATTAAAATATTCCAAGTCACTAATAAGAGAATTACAAATTAAAGCGACTCTTGGCAAAGATGACAGGGGATAAAAATAATTAGTACTAGATGGGGGAGGGGAAGAGCAGAGCACTGATGGACTGCTGGTGGAGCTATGAGTTGGTCCCACCACTCTGGAAAACAATGTGGAATCGTGAGAAAAACCACCTCAAGGTTCATACCACTTAACCCAGCAGTCTTAATATGTGGTATATGATCCAAGGATGTCAACAACGAAACAAAGTTCACACACACACACACACACACACACACACACACACACACACATACGTTGCTGCTGAATTGTTTCAGCTGCATACAATTCTTTGTGACCCTAACTGGGGTTTTCTTGGTAAAGATACTGGAGTAATTTGCCATTTCCTTCTCCAGCTCATTTTGCAGATGAGGAAACTGAGGCGAGCAGGGTGAAGAGACTTGCCCAGGGTCACACAGCTAATAAGTGTCTGAGGTTAGATTTGAACTCAGGAAGATAAGTCTTCCTGATCACAAGTCCAGCACTCTAAACACTGTACCACCGAGCTGCCCTATAGATATAGATGTTCATATATCTATTTGTCTCTCTATATAAAATATATGTACATGTACACATACACATATGTAAATACACACACATACACACAGACAAACAAATAGATAGAAGCACTTTTAAAAAATAACAAAGAAACAAAGCATACGCCCACCCACTGGGGAACACCCAAACTAACTGTGATATAGGCATATAATGGAAAGATTACACCACAAGAGATGACAAATAGGAAGAACTCAAAGAGACAAGATGACGTATGAACTGATACAAAACCAAAACCAGCATAACTAGGAGAACATACAACTCTAGCATGCGAGCAGAAGAAGAACTCATTTTGCTGGTGCAGGAACCCCCAGGAGGAGCCTTTCTGAGGGTCCCTCCAGGGATCCAGATTGCAACTTTTGTATTTCTTAACTTCTATGCTTAAGCACTGCCTGTAGGCCAGAAGTGAAGTAACTCGTCCACAGTTACAGAGCCAAGAAGGGTCTGAGAAGACCCTGGACAAAAGACTTCCCAACTCCAATGGCAGGCGCCATCCACTCTTCCACCCTGCCTCTCAAGGACTATAATACTACACACTCAAACAACATTAGAATACGACATACTCTAGATAAGATGCAATGACCAGTCTTGGTTCTGAAGGGCCACGGATGGAAAAGGAGACACACCCTGCTTCTCTAGTAGAGAGATGGAAGTCTCGAGGTGGGGAAGGTGGTCTTCACTGCCAAAGGGGGCCTAGTTTTGGCTAGTTTTGCCTAAATTGTCTTTTTCATTGTAATGCAGGGTCGTCTAGGTGGAGGAGGTAGTTATTAGGAATCTGTGGAGTAAAAACCCAAGGCATCCCAGAGACATGCTTTTTCAAATAAAAATAAAGCGACTTGCCCAGGTTCACACAGATAGAGAAGAGAAACGTCAAAAATTCCAATTCATGACTTCTGACTTCAAATCCAGTTTTTTTTCTAATATAGGACACAGCTCCCTGCAGGGGCTATGAATTTACTTATCTTAGTCATCAGTCAAGAGCTACTGAGTACCTACTATGTGCAAGAAGTACTAACTACCTACTATGTGCAGACACCAGTGCAAAGGTGGGGCTGAGCCCAACTGGCCATAAGGAGGACAGAGAGAGGCATCACTGAAGCGCCAGTTCCTCCTCTGCTCCATACGCTAAAAGTCCTCTTGCCCACTGAGCTAAACGCTAAGGCTGCTTCAAGCAGTCACTGTAAAACATCTCTCAGACGTCCAGCTTCTCATGGCTCTTTGGAGGAATCTGCGCTGAGCAAATATCAACCAGGAGAAAAGAAGAGGAGGAAGAGAGCTCCCCAGCATCACAGCAAAGGCCCTTGCACACATCCTCCCCTACCAGGCACCCTCTCCCTGGGGCTGATATTGCTCCTAAACCTGGTCTCCTAAGTAAGCCAGGCACAAGAAAACACTGACTGCACAGTTCTCCCCTTCCCTGAAACAAACCACACACTGTTTTTCCTGGCACCAAGGGTAGGGGGTTGATTTCAGCACCAGCAGCCAGAGAAAAGGGAGCCAAGAATACCAAACACTTCAGGCTTAGGGGTGACTGGTGCCCTGGATTCTCTGATCTTCCAGTGTAATTGTGGGGAAATGCAAGACAGGGAGGTTCCAGCCCTAAAACAGTTAATCCGCCCCTCCAGAGTCGAGCTGATTCACCGTGACTGGCGTTGGTCAGCCCAAGAATGATGACAGCTGCCTCTCTGTGCTCTCCACATGCAGGGCCCCTGCAGTGGGTGAACCAGGACATCCAAGTGCTGAGAGGACCAAGGCCTTTCAGACGAGGAGGGGTGGGCCCAATCAAAGAAAACTCTGTAATTACTTACTGAATTTCTTCCACCTAAAATGGCGGAGGGGTGGAGAAGGAAGGATTTTGTGAGCATCGAGGCCCTTCTCCATAGACATTCTCAACTTGTCCTCACTGATCTTGGGGATTCTCATCACCATTTATACACCCACAGTGAATTCAGACACCCATGGCAGAGGACTTGAAATCTAGTGTTTTCTGTCCTGTGTCTCAGAATATTTGCAAGTGAGTTTCTGATAAAATGAAAAAGGAGGAGAGTATAACGTGGTTTTGCAAGTTGTTCAAAAGGTGGTGATTAAATTACTATTTCCTTCCCTTGGAAGTTTCAGGTTTAAGCACCTTTGGTTGACCAGAAGAACCAGTCAGCTGTATGTTAAGCATCTTTGGTGGCATTTACCGTAACTTATTACTGTTGTAGTTTTTAGACATTTTGCAGTCATGTTCAATTCTTTGTAATCCCATTTGGAGTTTTCTTGGCATAGATGCTGGAATGCTTTGCTATATAGTGATTTGCCATTTCCTTCTTCAGCTTATTTTATAGATGAGGTAATGAGGCAAAGATAGTTAAGTGATTTGGCCAGTGTCTGAGGCTGGATTTGAACTCAGGAAGATGCTGGATTTGAACTCAGGAAGATGGGTCTTCATGACTCCAGGCCTGACACTCTATCCACTATGGCGCCACCTAGGTGTATGTACTTTCAGATGGCTCTAATGATCAAGAAATTTTTCCCTCGATGAAGCCTTAATTGACCTCTTTGCCCCCTCCCCCACCAACTCCTGGTTCTGCCCTATGATCCAAGCATTAAAGTCTTCTCCCTCTTGCACTGAAGATGGTTACTGTGCCCCCCACACCTCCCAAACCTTCTCTTCTCCAGTTACTTCAGCTGATCCTCTCCTGGTGTGATTGTGAGGATGGCTGCCATCCCAGTCACCCACCTAGGGACATATTTCAAATGACCAATTTCTTTCCTAAAAAGCAGTGCCCCAACCTATGCCCAGTTTCCCAGGTGGAGTCTGATGGGGATAGAATGCTGCCAGTTCATAGCCACACCACATGGATGCCATGTTCCTTTTCTATACAAGTCAGAATATCCTCCTTATGGCTGCAGAAACCACAGCCATCCTTGACCCAGGTGCCATAGCTTTCCACTCTGAAGCCTCGCCTCCTCCCCAAAGGTTTCTCTGAGCTTCCTCTGCAACGACCTTTACATTCTCTGAATCTCTGCAGCTCTGATGGTCTGTCAGGCCAAAGCATCTACTGGGTTGGGTGGAGGGTACTTCTGTGTGCTGTTCTCTCCTCCTTTCCCCCATGAACTCCAGGAGTGAGGAGTGCAGGTCCCCCTAACACTGGTCTAGGGCACTAGGAACAAACTGATTTAATAAACACTTTTGGAACAAATGAACACCATCCAGCTTGGCCTTGGACATCTTTAGAGATCAAGTCAGATCAACTGAATCCCCAGTCTTTTGACCTTGTCTCACTTATCTTGAGCTATTGTTGTGAGTGTGCACAATCTCAAATACCTCTTTGTTTAACCAACACATCAAAGGGCACAGCCCAGGTTGGAGGATTCTCTATGGCCAGCCCCTCCTGGCTACCAGTCTGGGGCACTGGGGCTTTTTCTAAGGCAAGAAGATAGGTCCCTGGTGAGTAGAACATGTCCTCATCCAGATTCATTTGGGAAATGCAGAATTGTTTTCTAGTTTACAGCTTTCATGAGCCTCCACCACTGAGCACCCCAGAAGCCTCATTCTCCAAAAGGCTTCACAGTAGATAATCTAAAAGAGGAAAGTTGTTTTTTTCCTTTCCCAGAGTGGGCCTTTCTTGAGTTGGAGACCTTGGTGACGTGGTTCTAACCTAACCTCTTCTAAAGAAAGCAACGAACCAAGCCACTGGCAAGTGACCAATACCACCAAGGCCACCCGGCTAGGACTGCCCAAGAGGCCTGAGCGACTCTGTGGGAAGACAAGATCTACTTGGGAGACATGGGAGTGCCCCTGCCCAGCACACTTCTGGCTTGGAGCAGGGATGGCCTGAGCAGGCCGGCCTACTCACTTTTGATACTTTCCTCCGAGAGCCTTCCACACTCTCAGCCTCTTCATGTTCTTTGGCGCCCTGGGTGAGGTTGGTATAACTGACCAGCTTCCCGAGGAGAGATGACACCTTTGGGCGGACATCGAGTTCCTCCTGAAAACAGAATCAAGGCAAATGTGAACATGAGAACCTCCCTCAGACGTCCTTTTGGGCACTCAAAAAAATCAGGCCTGAAGTCAGGGTGGAGGAAGGAAGGTAGATAGGGAGTGGGTGGGGAGAGGCCTGGGAAGGAAGCTATCGCTGTGCGTATTTTTCTGATTAAACATGTTGACCAGATAGGAAATCAAAGTCACTCAACCTATAAGCATGTGAACCAAATTCCAGCATATGTCTATGTGTATATTGCAGCATGTATGCATGTGAATGTGTACCACTCACTGAGTGGTAAGGGCAATGGTCAAGGAGTCCAAGTCCAAAGTGGCCTGGGTCTGACACTCCAAAGGGATCCTGGGCTATCCCTTGATCTCTCTTTCTCTTTTTTTAAATTTATGGAATAAAATAAGCATAACAATCCCTTAAGTCTCAGTTTCCCAGATTGTAAGTCTGTAAGAACCTTAGAAACCATCTATTCCAAACATCTCAAAATGTAGATGAAGGAAGAAGGCAGGTGCCCAAGATGGTGAACAGCAGAGAGTGGCTTTCACTCAGGCTCTCCATGGGGACAATAATGCTGTTACTACCTGCTCATGGAGTGGTGGTAAGGAAAGTGCTCGGAGATCCAGCAAGGGCTCACCCTACAGCAATCATTACCAAGCAGAACAATGACTGTCATGCTAATGATAAAACCATGATAAGAACAGGTACCCTTCTTTGGGTAAAGGCCCATTCCACCCCCCTGGGCTTCTCCAGGAGTCACAGTCCTTCCTCCCCTCCAGGGGAGGCCCGGAGCAGGGCACTGTAATTGTTAGCAACCCCCATTCCTACAAATGAGTGGCTGTGAAAAACCACAGGCCCCAAAGGGGTGCCAGGGCAAGTTCGTACACCTACAGCAAGGTAACACACACACTCTCCTGGTACAGACTGCCCTGCTGGGCTCCCACCAGGTCCTCCTCCCAGCTGGGGCTGGGCTGTCCCGCCCTCCCCAACATCAGCTCCATCTCCTGGCCCTGCCACACCCAGTGCATGGCTTCTCCCCCATCCGGCTCCTCATTTTCTCCCCTCCTCCCCATAGGTGCCTGCCATGCTCTCTGCTGCCGCCCCTCCACCTTGCTTCCTCGCTGTTTTCTCCCTTCCCCTCAATCCACTGCTAATATTTTCAATGCCCACTAGGAGCCTTTATGATTAGCTTTCAGAAGCCCCCATAGACTAACTCAGGACATGCCAAGGGGGGCACGAAACAGATGAGGCCATCTCCTGATCTCAGTCGATTATCTAGAAAGCTCTTTAGCTACCCCAGCCCTTCAATTCAATTCAGTTCTATTCAGCAGACATTTATTAAGCTCCTGCTGTGTGAATACAGTGCTGGGCACGGAAGGACCATAACTGACAGTCCTTGGCACCATCCAGCACCATTTCAACAGCAGTGCTAGGTCAGAGAATGTACTAAGGGCAAGCAGGGAGAGGCACACTGAATGTGCCCCAATCTTCTATGGAAAGCATAAAAGTCTCCCCTACTGGTTTCCCTACTCCCTCTTCTGATGGCCAATTCTCCTGCTTCCTGTCACTCCCCCACCCCTAAACATCCTTCTGGACCTTCTGAACAGCATGCTCAAGGCTAATTTGACACAGGAGCCAGAGAGATCCCCCACATAGGACCCTGTGAGCCTCAACACGGGGCCTTGTCTACAGTATAAACAACAAAGAGAGGAAGGGATTACATCAGGCCTCTTGGGCCACCGCCTCCTCAAAGGGTCCAAGATCCCGGAGACCACTGGCCCTCTCCCTGGCTTCATCCTCCCCAATATGCTAGCCACAAGTGGACACCGTGAAACAGGCCTTTGAAACTGCTCCCTTGGCCCCCAGCCTGGCTCCCCTTCCCCCATCTCCGGGCGCTCCTTGTCTCCCGTCCCCACTTAACCGAGGCATCTCCAAAAGCTCTGGCCTCAGCATGTTTTCTCTTGTCTGTGTGCTTTCCCATCAACTCCTAAACCCTTATCTTTATCTCCACGGCTCTCCTGAGTCTTACTTTCTGACTGTCTGATGCTGCTGGACATCTCCACCTGGACATCCCATGTCCCCTCCACCTTAATAAACCCAATATTGTCCAAAACCAACTTAAGCACCTTCCTGACCAAATCACCTGATTCTTTTTAGACTACTCTATTTATATAAATGGCTCCATCCTTCTCCCAAGCCCCCTTGGTTCAAAGCCTTAGTCATCTTTGCCTTCTGCCTTCTCCCACTGTCCCAAGTAGCTGGCAATTCCTGCCAATTCGTTCTTTGAAATGTTTCCACTGCCACCATCACCACCCTACTTCAGGCCCTTTGGAACTCAAAGGTGAATGACCAACGGTCATCCCCTCCTCTAATCCATCCCAAGACTGCGGCCAGATGATCATTTTTCTTATGCACAGCCCTGATCTTGTCCAGAATAACAGGTATAACAGTTAGCGTTTCTATCCTATTAAGGTTGACAAAGAACTTTGATAGACAAACGCATTTGATCCTTACAACTACTTCCTGAACGTAGATGCTACTACTGCGTCCATTCTATAGATGAGAATACTGAGGCTGGGACGCAACTGGCAAGTGACTGAGGCCAGACTTAAACTAATGATTTCCTGACTGAACAAAGTTCAAACTCCTTAGTTCAGCATTCAAAGCAGAGGCTGGACAGTCTCATCTCCTGGATGTATCACATACTTCAGTTGTACTATTAACATAGCATAAAAAACCTAGAGAGCTGGAAAGGACTTCAAAGGCCACTGAATCACAGCTCTCCCTCCTTCTCCTTGCATTTTACATGTATGGAAACTGGGACCAGAGGAAGTTAACAGACTGGCCCAAGGTGGTGCTGACTCCTGAGCCAGGATTCTTTCCATCCTAGCCCTTTTCTTTTCCCCAAATATACCTTGCCCTTTTCTGCCTCCAAAATGGCTCACATCATTGCCTCTAAAAGCTTATAAGGAACGTGCCCAACCCCGCCTTCGATGTGTCTTCCTTCAGGTCTCTCCGCCCCAGGCCTGTTTTGCCTCTGGAAATCTTCCCCATGTTTCCAGGCTCAGAAAAACTTTCCCTGATCACCTCAGGGCCTCCATGCCCAGAGCTCTCAGTCCACCTCCTTCTCAAAGAAGTGGCCTCATCTATAGGATGGGTCTGATCCTCCCTACTAAAGTCGACAGGGGCAGGAGCTCTACTTTCCTCATCTCTGTACTCTGCCCATCGCTTTGCCTTTCACATAGCAGGGATCCATAAGCATTTGTTGGATGAATGAATGAATGGATGGAGTCGATATAAATGAGTGAAGAATTAATCCAGGTTCTGAAATTGAGAGACTGGGAGGAACCTCCTCCTTCCGCTCTGGCTTATTAGCAAAAGGTCCAAGTCCTTAGGGGTTGAGATAGCAAGGGAGGAGGAAAGGCAACATTTTACCTCAAATAGGGCCAAGTTTCTATCATAGTAATCGCTTCCTTTGGTAGCTTCAGAGCAGCTAAGGAAAGGGCTGCTTTCTTTGTGATTGCTGTGACCTGCAGAGAAACAGAAAGACAGTTTTAGCTGACTGCCCAGAGAGTACCTCAACAGGTGTAAGCAGGAGCCCTGGCTTGGGAAAGGAGAACAGGGAACCTCTGTCCCCACTGAAAGCCTATGCCAGTGGAAAGTCAAGGGTGGGGGATTCCAGGAGAAACTACTTCCTTAGGAAGGACTCTTGGCCATAGGGAAAGGAAAGGAATAAGCATGAATAAAGCGCCAACTGCATGCCAGGCACTTTTATAAGTGCTCCTTGTGACAACTCTGAGAGATGGCTGCTGTAATCTCCATTTTACATTTGAAGAAACTGAGGCAAATGGGATAAATGACCCACCCAGGGTCACACAGCTAGCAGGTGTCTGAGACCAAATTTGAACTCGTCTTCCTGATTCCAGGTCCAGCACTCTCTCCATGGTGCTCCCAAGTGCCTCCAAAACAGGATAGGCTTTAACAGACTCAGCAAAGAGAATAACGCCTAGGAGCCCAGGAATACAGAAAAGGCGCTGATGTTGGGAGTCAGAGGACCTGGGTTTGAATCCTGGCTCCACCGCTTATTACCTGTGTGACCTTGGGCAAGTCACTTCTAGGCCTCCTCTGTAAAAGAAGGGAGGTTGGGCTGGCCTGGTGGCTCTGGTACTACTGACCAGACCACTGGCCAGTTGCTTGGTTATCTCTTCTGTTTAGGCCTCAAGGAGTTTACAACGTACATCAACACAACACCCTGTATGGCATCGTTAGGATGGCATCTAGTCTGTGGGCAGGGCCCAGATTTCTCATACCAGCTTGGCCACTGGCCCCCTACATGAGCCTGGCAAGCTTTAGGCACAAAGGAATTATTACACACTCTCATGATTTCCCCCAGAGTCCTGCTTATTGAGAAAAACAGCCAGCCAGATCCTGAGTGGGACAAGACTACTTTCATGCCCAATGCCGAGTGGACACCTTCAGAGCTACCCAGTCTCCTCACAAAACAGCTCTAGATCTTCTAAATCTTTAAGTTTGTTTACAAAATGCCTCACTCCCTTCAATGGTAGAGGGGCCGGGGAACTGATACAAAGGTTGCTGGAAAGAACTAAGGATTCTACGGAGAAGACCTAGTTGGAAAAAGACTCATCTTTGTAGCTTTACTCCAAAAAGGTGGGCCATCCGAACAGGTACCTCCTCCTAACAGCTGGCTTCTGACCTTATCATTCCTGAAAACGGCTTTCTTCAAAGTCACCTGTGACCTCTGAGCTGCCAAATCCAAGGGCCTCTTCTCCACCTTCCTTCTGCTTGACCTCCATGCGGCCCTGGACATTGCTGACCGCTCACTCCTGTCCCGATGGTTTTCAGGACAAGACTCTCTCCTCTCTGCCGGCCTCTTGGTCTCCTTGGCTGGATCTTGTTCCAGGCAGAGCCCTCTAACCATAGGTGCTCTTCAGGGTTCTGTCCTGGGTCCTCTCTTCTCCCTCACTTAAGGATCTCATCAGTCCCCATGGTCAGAATCACCTTCTCTCTACGGATGACTCTCAAATCTCTGCTGACCTCCAGCTGCCATTCATACCCCTCTGACTTGATGTCCAGGAGACACCTTAAATTAAGGATATCCAAATCTAAACTCATTCCCTTCTCCCCTAAACCCTCCCTACCCCCACACCTTCCCTCTTTTTATAAAGGGCAATACCAGCCTTCATTGGGACTCCTCATGATCTCTTATCTACCATGTTGGATCTGTTGCCAAGGCCTGTCTATTGAACCTATGCAACATCTCTCAGATATGCCCCCTTCTCTCCTCTGACCCCACCACCACCCACATACAGGTCCTCATCACTGACACCTAGATTACTACGATAGTCTGCTGCTGGGTCCACCTGCCCCAAGGCTCTCCACACCCTAATCTATCCTCCATTTGGCCACCAAAGTGATTTTCCTAAAGTGCATGATGGAGCACATCATCCCCTGCTCCATAAACTCCACTGACTCCCCACTGCCTACAGGACCAAATACAAAATGCTTTGTCTAACATTCAAAGTCCTTTATAACTCAGCTCCCTCTACTTTCCCAGTCTTCTTATACCTTCCCCTCCATGTAGTCTTTGATCCAGTGACTTTTTCAGATTTTTCAAAATCCAGTGACTTTTTTCTTTTGAGCATATGAAGGGCAGTATGTCCTATATCTATATTTAAGGGATCTTTGAAACACAAAGCCACTGAAAAGGTTTACAAAAGTGGATCAAAGCATCAGGGACCCTGACCTTTGGGCTGATCCAGGAACAAGACCCCCCATCTCTAGGTTCTGGGCATTCTCTCTGGCTGGTCCCCCATGCCTGGGACACTCCCTCCTCTGCTCCCACGACAGACTTCCCCGGCTTCCTCTAAGTCCCGACTAAAGTCCAACCATCTATAGGAAGCCTTTCCCAATCCCTCAATTCTAGCACCTTCACTCTCTTAATTACTTTCTAGTTATGCTGGACTTGCATACAGAGCATGTTGTCTCTCCCATTAGATTTTACGCTCTCTGAGAGCAGGGACTGTCTTTTACTTTTCTTGGACCCCTAGTACTTGGCACATAGTAGGTACTTAATACTGGATAACTGATCTTTGAGTATGTATATGAGAGCCTGTCCTGGGGAAGACAGATTAATTTGGTTTGGCACCAGAGGGTATAATTCTGAATAATGCCTGCAAGTTACAAAGAAGTACATTTTTGCTCGATTTAAGAAAAAACTTCCCGATAACTACTGCCGTTCCAAAGTAGATCAGGCAGCCCCAGAAGGAGGTAGCTGCCAGTCACTGGAGATTTTCAAGGAGAGGCTGGGTGGGCACTTGTGGAGGGGATTCCAATGGAATGTAAACTCCTTAAGAGCAGAGACTGATGTTTATCCCTCCCACCCCTTTTTGTGGGGAGAAGAGAGGGGAAGCTGCAGTATCTTTGGATGTCCAGTGCCTAGCATACAGTAGGCACTTCAAAAATGTTTAAACAGAATTCCTCCAGGAAGCAAATCCAGCCCCTGCCCCAGCGGTTAATGTCTCCTTTTCTAGGAAGAGCTGTATGGCATTAAGTGGTATAGTGAGTGCCTGGAGCCGAGAAGACCTGAATTCGAATCCAGCCTGAGGCACTTCCTAGCTGGGTGACCCTGGGCAAGTCACTTAACCTAATAACAGCACCTCCCTCGCAGGGTTGTCGTGAGGATCATTATTATACTAAGTTTTGAATTTACTTTTTGTTATTTCTTATTTGTTATCTGTTAACTATTTTGTTATTTTCTCCCCAACTGAATTCATTTCAGTCCTCAGATCACCAGCACCTGGCAGAGTCTGTGGTGCACATTAAGCACTTAATGAATGCTTGTTGAATGAATGAAGGAAGGAAGGGCTGCTTGGTAGGCAGAGTGGTTGAATGCAGAAGTGAAGTAGAGTCTATGGCCAAGTATCTGAGTTCAAATCCCACCTGCTATTCTGCTGCCTGCACAGCATGTGGGAGGCAAGTCATTTAATGTCTCTGGGCCTCAGTTTTCCCATCTGTAAAATGGGGAGGGGGCAGGTTGAATTAGATGACCACCTATGCTGCTTTCCAGGTTCTAAACAGCCCTGTGGTCTCTTCCAACCCTGTCCAGCGTGAGCCCTCGCAGCCAAGAACTTAAGAGTACTATCATCATCCCTGTCTTGAAGACAAGGAGACAAGCTCAAAAGGGCAGACTGACTTTCTTGGGTCGCCCCCCTCTTCCCCCTTCCACTGTGCTTCCAGTCTAACTCTGGGCTGGGAGTGGAAGGATCGCTGCCAGAGCACACAGCTGCTATTTCACAGAGCACAGACACAGGCTCCAAAGCCACCCACCCCGAGGCCAGCTCCATCATCGACTGGTCACTGCTGGTTTTGAACAGGGTGACCTTGACTTGGCAGCAGCAGTTGCCTGGGTCTGTCGTAACCAGTCAGTGTTGGGAACAGAGTCACTACCTATGCACAGCAACACCTACACGGCCCCTCCTCTCCCTCTGTCCATCCATCGGTCCCTCCCTCAGGCCTTGGCTGGCCTGGGATGCAGCAGGAAACAGGAGATGAAACTACCCCCACAGGAGGAGCCAGAGGCTCCAAGAGATTGGTCATTTCTCCCTGGAATAGATCATTTGTGAGTGTGTGCGTTTCAGATGCATGAGGTGTAGTCACGTCTGCATGGGTGGCCGCAGAATGGGACAGAAAGTTGGGTGAACAAAGACCAAATCCTGGCTCTGCTGCTTATAGCCTGTGTGATCCCCACTTCCCTGCCTCAGTTTTCCTCATTTAGAAAATGAGGATTCAATCAGCTGTCTATTACAGAGGCGCTACCTGTCCCCCTACAAAGGAGAAAGAGGATCGGTCTGGGCAGTTCAAACTGGGTACTGCTCCCCTCTCTGCACTGGGCATTGCGGGCCTGAGCTTCCTCACCTGTAAAATGAAGCAAGTCTAGAATTCCTTCTAGCTCCAAGACTGGATTAGAGAATCCCACCAGGTGCAGACCACGCAGGACAGCAAACAGCACAGGGGACAGGCTTTGGGGGTGGCCGAAGCACATGATGCTCTGGGAATGGTCTGGGTGGGTCTCAGTCTCCAAGGGTATGAATAAAACAACCTCCCTAAGGCTAAATGGATAATAATTAACAGCAGTTCACATTCTTGCAGCATTTTGGGATTTACAGCACTATGCTTCCAGACTTGCAGTCCATCAGTAAACACTTATTAAGCACCTACTATGTGAAGGTACTGCGTTAAATGCTAAGGATACAAAAAGTGACAAAAAATAGTCCCTGCCCTGAAGGAGCTTACAATGTGATGGCAGGGACAAGGCAAAGTCCCAAAGCCAAGGGGACTAGGGCCCGAGGCGTTGCAGTGAATGCCAACACCTATTCACCAGAAATGAACACGAGGCATCTGCGGCTCCGAGGTTCTTCCCACAGGACCACACTGCCTCCACCAGCAGAGAATGTCAGAACTAGATGGTAGTAAAATAATAAAAATCACTGGCACTTTAAAGTTTGTAAAGCTCTTGACAAATAACTCATTTGATCCTCAAAGCAACCCTTGGAGGAAGATGTCATTCTTATCTCCATTTTACAGAAGAGGAAACAGGCTGAGAGGTTCAGCGACTTGCCCAGGGTCACACGGCTAGTTAAGTATCTGAGGGTGGGAGTTGAACTCAGGACTCCTTGACTTCAATTTCATCATTCTATCTCCTGTGCTATCTAGTTGCCTCACTGAGTCCCACTTTTCCATTTTACAGGAAAGGAAACTGAGGTCCAGAGAGGAAAAGGGACTTGCTGGAGTTAACAGTAAGTGGAGGAGCTAGGCCCAACACCTGATTTCCTCACCCCAAGCCTTTGCCTTTATCATGACACCTCCCTAGGGCTTCTGGGAGGATTCAGTCCCTTACAGGGTTACTCCAGCTGGCCCCTGCCCCCTCTCATCTCTTTTCTCCCTCGAAATTCCTCCTCTGCCTTCCACATTTCTGACTCCCTGTAGGAATGGAATCTACATTCCATGGGCAGATTGGCACAATGCTAGCACTGAGTGGGCATCTCCCTTCCTCCTCCTTCCCGGATGCTCCTCCACGCAGAGGATGCACCTGTCCCAGTGGCCTGTCACACAATGACCCTGAAGGCCCCAATGAAGATCACACTGATTTAGGTGACTCTGCAGTCTCCCCAGCAGGGCAAACCAGGCCAGGCTGCCCAGGTACAGCCCTGGGCAATAAAGAAAACATGAAGACACCAATGAGAGGAAACATAGGTAGAGATTGTGAAGAGTCAACCTTGGAGACAGGGTTAAAGTCCTGCCTCTGACACATACTGTCTGTGGGACCCTGGGCTAGTCACTTAAACCGTCATGCCCCAAGACTGGAAATTGCAGGAAAAGTACAGAAGCTTCCTCCTCGGGGTCCCTGATACCAGTGAAATCACTAATATTAATAACTATTATACTTATCATTTACACAGTGACTTTTATGTGCTGGGCACTGTTCTAAGAACTTAACAAACATACTACTCCTACTGCTAAAGATGATGATAACGGTAGCTGATATTTATGTAGAATTTACTATGTGCCAGGTGCTGTGCTAAGAACTCTACAAATATAATAATTACAGAAGCTAATGTTTATGTAGAATTTACTATGCCCCAAGCACTGTGCTAAGAACTTTAAAAATATAACGGCAGCTAATATTTATATAACATTACTATGGGCCAGACACTGTGCTAAGCGCTTTACAGTTTTCTGAGCTAAGCACTTTACAGTTAGCTGATCTAATCCAAAAAAAAAAAATGCTCCAATACTTAGTGGCTCTCTGATTTCCTCAGTAACCCAGCTTTTTCCCTAACAAAGATGTCAGCAATCCACAGTCTGGCAGTTTTTGTGCCCATCTCTCGAGGATAAAGCCTCTCCAAATCTTAGCTGCGCTGGTCCTCAGGAAACTGTCTGTGGCCAGGCCAACACCTGAAATCTTTACCAGAAGCTGCCCTCCACAGGCAGTCAGACTTAAGTGTGTATCTATGTCATCATAATCAGAGACAACTTTACAAAGATAAAAGTAAAAGCCATCCCTGTCTTCAAGAAGTTCACAGTGTAGGCCAAGGAGACATCTACATGTACGCATGTATACAGATAGACATAATAGATACACCTCGTTATTGTACATGCATATGTATGCATATATATTTATTATTTATAATAAATGTGTGTACATATATTTGTGTACGTATGTGTGCAATAAAAATAAAAACACACAAATATAGGTGTGTAATAAATATATATGCATACAATAGCACACAGGCCTATATTGTAGATATATACATACATACATACTAACATAGTGCATGTGTACATATATACGTGTGTGTGTGTGTGTGTGTGTATGGATGTATCTACAAACAAGACTTCAAGCGATCTGGGAGGGAAGGCATTAGCATCTGGCACAGGGGGACCAGGAAAGGCCTCCTGTGGAAGGGGGCTCCTAATTAGAGCCATGAAAGAAAGGAGAGGTTCTGAGAGATGGAAGTAAGGAGTGGAATTCGTTAGCTTCAGAAGAGACTTCAGAGATCACTTAGTCTAAGCCCTTTGCTCTCCAGATGAGGAAACTGAGGCCCCAAGAGGCTGGTTTGCCCAAGTTATAATTAACAAGTGGCTGAAAATGGGAATTTGAAACCAACTCCCCTAACTCCATCCAGAAGCAGAAATCCAGAATCCAGAAAGAAATCTTTGCCTAGATGGCACCTAGAGAGAAACTGAGGCATGGGTAAGGTGAGCGTTCCCTCATGTAAACCTACCCAGTATCTTGGACCTGATGAGCACAGGCTCAAACTCCTGCCGGAGCAGCTCAGCCATCCCACCCTCGAGGCAGATGAGATCACAGAAGGAGCCATCCGTTAGAGTGTCCATAGCGGTCACTGATGCTGCCCAGGGCCTCCCACTTCCTCTACCTATCCCACATGACCCCTGGGGATGGACAGAGAGGAATCCCTCAAGCTCCCTCTATGGTAGGAGCCTGGAACAGTCAGAGGTATTCTGGGATAGCCCCCAAGGAAGCAGCCTCCAAAGGAGAGGTGGAGGCCTCCCAGCTGGCCGCCATGGTAACAGCGCTGTGGCATTCCAGGCTCCAAAGGCCTCTCTATCCCCACTGAACTCAAAGCCCTAAGGATGGGGGTGGGAGAGGCTTCAAGACCCTTCCTCCTTTATACCTCCAAGAAAATAGGTGGGGGAAGCTGAATTACAAGGGAGGGCCTGGAAGAGGATCTTGGCTGTGGGATCCTAGGATGTTAGAACCAGAAGGGGCTTTAAAGGTCATTTAGGCCAATTCATCCATTTTACAGAAGGAAAAACTGAAGTTGGGGGTGAGGGAAGAAGTGACCAGTATCACATATGGAGAGAATGGCAGACCTGGAATTCAAACCCAATCAAAGCCAAACATTCCGACTCCAAATATGGTACCCCATCCCCCAGTCCAAAGACAGCATCAGTATTTCCCAGTGCAGAACACATTATGGAATATGAATGAATCTAAAAGAATACCACTATTGTGCTGTAAGAAATGAGAGACAGGATGATTTTAGAGAAAACGAGGAAGACTCCCGGGAACTGATGCGAAGTGGAGAAAGCAGAACTTGCAGGACAATTTATATAACAACAGCGCTGTAAACACATGCAACTTCAAAAGCCTGGCAGGGCTGGGGAACCTACTGCCTCCAGGCCACCCCTGCAAACCCTCTGCTCAACATAATGACCATCTGGTCCTACAGAACTAAAGATGAGCAATGCAGACGTGAGGGCCCCGGGACACAATTAAACATATATATATTTTTAGAAACTGGCCAATGTGAGAATTTGTCTTGCTTGACTTGCTTGAATATTTGTTAAAAAAGGATTTTGCTATTATTTTTTTTTTCTGGTGGTAGGGATATGGTGGGAGAGAAAATTGATTTTTTTGTTAATTAAAAAAAAAACCAAAACCATTACCCACCCAAAAAAAGAAAAAAGAAATTTCCCTCAGTGCCTAGGCAAAAATGTCTGGTACAAAGCAGGTGTTTCATCAATATACGCTGATTGATTCACTGATGAGTTCAAAAAATTGACCACTTTATAGATGGATAAATCAAGGCCCAAGAGGGGAAGGTACTTTACAATGTCACACTGGTACTTTGGAGTCTTTGGGCTCCAATTCCACTGCGCTTAATAAATGCTTCTTGACTTGACTTTCCACAGGCAAGTTCTTGGCCCTATAGCCAGTCAGGCCTTTGGCTCTTAGGCAACTCAAGTCTTCAGCCAAGTACGCTAAGAGGTCAAGTCAACTCTTTACTCTGTGCCAGGGTGTGTACTTAAGCACTGGGGACATAAGAAGAACAAAAGGATGTCCCTGCTCCAAGAGAACGCGTAGTCTAATGGAGTGACCACATGCAAACAACTACGTATAACAAGCTATCCACAGGATAAATGACTCCACCAACAGAGGGAAGGCATGAGAATGACAGAGGGCTGGAAAAGGCTTCTTAGAGAAGACTGGATTTTAACTGGGCCTTGAAGGAGTTCAGGGAAGCCAGAAGGTGGGGATGAAGAGGGTGAGTGTCCTCAGTATGAGGGACAGCCAGTGAAAATGACCAGAACAGGAAAAAAGCCAGGTACGTATCACTGGATTCCAGAGCTTATGGAGGTATGTAAGAAGACAGCAAAAGTAAGAGGGAATCAGGTTGTAAATGGCTTTAAATACCAAAACATTTTCTATTTAATCCTGGAAGTGACAGAAGGCATGGGATGGCCAAGCCCTCTTGGCTCCTATGGAAGGCCTTCTCCCTCCCCACTCATCTATACTACATCACAGTCTTTGACCACATTATCCCCCACATCTGGAATGTGCTCAAGGCCCAGCTTTGAAGCATTTAGGATTCCATTCAGTTCTTCCTCCAGTACCCCAATCAGGCCCCCGTGTCTTTACCTCTTTCCTCCGTATTCTGTGCCTCCCTCCCTCCAAGTCTTCAATAATGGCTTAATTACCACATGTGGGTACACACACACACATGGGTCCTGTCCTTGGTGGGAAAAGCAGAAAGAAAAAGCTCAGCACCTGGAATAAACAAGCAGAAACCCACTGAGGGGGTGGGGGTGGGATGGAAGGAACAAGACACGACTGGACCAGACAGCAAACCCAAACCAGGATGAGGAACAGTGTCTGTCTTTGGGGGCGTGAGGTGAAAAGAGGCTAGCTAAGTATACTCCCAACCTACATGATGACAAGTGAGGGCAAGATCTCCTAGAAACCAGAGCCCCCTGGCTATAGCAGGGATAGGCTCACCTGCCGCCCCACCCCATCTCTTACACAGTCTGCCTCCGGAGAGGCAGGGGGATGGCTACGGTAGGAGGGACTTGGCACACCAATGTGCTCAGCCCCAAGGCCCTACCCCCAGTACCTCCTTGCCCGGTGACTTAGGGAGAAGGATCACGTTCATTTCTAGCCCAGTGGTTCTGAAACTTTTTTAGCCTGTCAGTCTGGGGAAACCTATGGACCCCTTCGCTGAAAAAACAGTAATTCAAAGGTAATCAATGGTTAATGAAAATAAAGACAGGATTTTTTTCTCCATTCACTCCTTACCCACAGAGCCTATGTTAAGAAACCCCAGTTCTTGCCAGAGTAAGCCTGGAAAGCAAAGAATCATATGCACTTGGAGGAAGAAGGCCAGAGGGCAGGTAGAGACTTCTCTGCTACTCAAAAAGGCCCACTATCTGGTCAGCCATCTGACTCCTGGTGTAGATAAGGAGCCAGCAAACAGAGAAAGGTTTCTGGCTCTAATGGTCTTACTAATGAATAATTAAACTGCAGTTGAGATAGGAGTTTAGGAGGTTAAACACAATTCAAAAAGAGAAACCATCCTCCATTGTTTTCTTTGATCTCTGAGATGAGACAAGCTATCCTGCCTCCCATCCAAGTCCCAGTTCTGATGTGGGCCACCAAGATATTCTCTCTCTCTCTCTCTCTCTCTCTCTCTCTCTCTCTCTCTCTCTCTCTCTCTCTCTCTCTCTCTCTCTCTCTCTCTCTCTCTCTTCTCCCTCTCTCTCTCTCTCTCTTCTCCCTCTCTCCCTCCCTCCCCAGAAGCAAGGGCCTGGGCATCTCCAGCTGGCACTGGGGCTTCCCTGGCTTGTTCCTCCAACTCACCCAGGAAATGCCTGAACTGGGGCTCACCTTCCCCTCATTCTCTGGGGGACAGGAAGATGAAGGGGGAGATTAACCTTGCTCACATCATTGCCAAAGCAGAAGAAACTCTCAGTGTTCAGGGTTAAAAGAGCCCACACAAGGTGTCATAAACTATGGATGAAAGGCTTCATCCCCGTGGGAAAGCACCCAATCACCTCACCCCCGAGGCCACTTTCCCTTTCCTCCTTCCCCGAAGTGTAAAACACACCAGACCAGAGGTCTTTCCTGGGGGTCTGTGAAGTTTTTTTCAAAAAAAAATTTATAAATATTTCAATACAATTAGTATCCTTTGTAGTCCTTTGCATTTTATATTATACATTTTAAAAAATAATGCTGAGATGGATATGATTTTCCCTAGGTGACAAGTAGCAGAATCAGGATTTGAACACTGGTCCTTGGACCCTGATCTCAGCGCTCACTCTTCTTTTTACTCACTATTTTTTTCCTTTATTCCACAGATTTTTGGCAGGGGAAGAGGGGGACCCAGGAGGTAGAAAATGTGAACTTTTTTTGTCCACACAGAAAAGTCCAAGGTGCCACAGGGCACTCCATAGAAAGTTCTGCAGAAATAAAAGAAAGGTCCTATCACCCCTTGGCTCACTGACCCAAGCTTGGCACAAGAATGTGCAAGACCCCTGGAGCCCTGCAGACATCAACACTCTGCTGGCATCTGATCAATAATACAAGGATGGGTTCTGATGAGCAGTGGAAAGAGGGCCAGATTTGGGGCTAGAATACCTAAATTCAAATGCTTAGCTGTGAGGCTTTCTCCCTTGGGGCCAATCACCTAACCTCATATCCCCTCCCCCCTCCCCCTTCCTTCAAGGCCCAGTGACCCTCCCCCAACACCTTCTCGCAGATTCTCTTCAAACACTTGGTCATTGTTTGGGCCCCGGTGGCTCCGGCTGAGTATAAATAGAAACTGCTCTGGTTTGGAAAGAAACTTTGAGGGTCTTCCCCTCCCAGATGGATTTTTTTTGGGGGACAAGGTAAAAAGAGGCCATTTTCTGCCTCATTCTTACCTAGTTTTAATCACTGAATGGGCATTGCCTCAGACAAACTGAGACCTGGGAAAGACCTTGGCTTAAAAGGCAAAGGTCTCCCACTGCATCTGGGGCCATCTCCAGTCGTCCTCATCTCTATCTGGCCACTGGACCCAGAGGGCTCTGGAGGAGAAAGTGAGGCTGGTGACTCTGCACAGCCCTGCCTCACTTAAGCCCAATTCACATGGCATCACCTTCCTGACATCATGGTCCTCAGAAACAAAGGACAAATCACAACAGCCCTTCATATACTTCATATATGTCACGGACGTACCTAGTTATCTTCATGTCGCCTCTCCCATTAGAATATGAACTCCACGACAGCAGGGATTGTTTCTGCTTTCATTTTATACATTACATTTCATTCTTACCACAATGTCTAGAATACAGTAAGTTCTTAATAAATGCTTGCTGATCATTTCCTCAGATGTAAAATGAGGAGATGGTGTTAGGAAGCCGCCAAGGTTCCTTCCTGTTCCAAATCTATGATCCCATAATCTTAAGGGTGACAGAACATCCCACAAAATTGGGGCAATCTCCCCAAACACCCAACAACATCCCGTTGGGACCAGCTGCCTTCTCCAGGTATATGGAGGAGGCTACTGACCTTCAGGCCGCTCCCAAGAGTGACCGTGGCTAAGCTTAGATTTGTCTGCCCAGTCAGCTAGTCTTGGAATTAGATTTTTCCATCCCTGAATTCTTACTTAGGACTGACCTTTAACAGAGATGAGTGATCAGGCAGCAGACGGGAGCAGCCGACAGGTACCTGGTACTCACCCCCTAACTCCCAACAGGCAGGCAAAGGGTATTCTCCACTTCCCCCCAAGAAATACTAGAAAGCAAACTGTATTCTCTTGCATGTGGCTGTATAAAAGATAACTTCTCTATCACAGTGGGGATATGCATAAGACATTGCTATCCTCATACAGATATACAAATAATAATAGTTAATGTTTATATAACACTTTAAGGTTTGCAAAGCACTTTACAAATATTAGCTTGTTTGATCCTAGCAACCCTGAGAGGTAAATGCTAATATTATTTCCATTTTACAGATGAAGAAACTGAGGCAGAGGTCACATGACTTGCCCAGGATCATACAGCTACAAAGTGTCAGAGGCTAGATTTGAACCTATTACCCCATGTAGGTTCCCACCCACCCTCTTCCATCCCTACTCTCCATTAATAGTGTGCAAATTCCCTAAATTATTTCAAAAGAGGTCCTCCTTTCTGTTCCTCCCACATAAGCAGGCAAAAGACATACCTAACTGAGGTACAGGTGTACAAAAAAGAACTTCCCCACTGAGAGCTAGTAAAGCAAACTACTCAATATAGGTATATAAAAGCTGCTCCCCTCTACTGTGTCTGTCCCTGCAATATAGATCTATAAAGTTCAATCTCCTCTCTCCCCCAACTCCCCTTACAGGTGAGTGGAATCTATGCCATATAACTATGTAAGAAACTCAACTTCCCAGTTTCGCAGAAACTAGATATAGACCAACATCTCATATCATACACAAGATAAGGTCGAAATGGGTACATTTTGGGTACACCTATGAGGTAATATCATAAGCAAATTAGAGGAGCATGGAATATCTTAGCTGTCAGATCTATAGCTAAGAGAAGAATTTACCACAAGAGACAGTGTTACAGGGGATAAAATGGATAATTCTGATTACATTTAGTTAAAAAGGATTTACATAACCAAAAACAATGTAGCCAAGATTAGAAGAAATGCAGGAAATGGGATGAGTTTTACAGCAATTTTCTCTGATAAATGCCTCATTTCTCAAACACATAGATAAATGAGTCAAATTTATAAGAATTTGTATCATTCCACAATTAATCAATGGTTAGACTATGAACAGGCAGTTTTTAGATGAAGAAATCAAACTACCAATAGTCAGATAAAAAAATGTTCTAAATCACTACTGATTAGAGAAACGCAAATTAAAACACCTCAGATACCACTTCACATCTATCCAGTTGGCTGCTGACAGAAAAGGAAAATGACAAATATTGGAGGAGAGATGTAGAAAAATTGGGACACTAATGTACTGCCGCTGAAGTTGTGAACGGATCCACCATTCTGGAGCACAATTTGGAACTAAGCCCAAAGAGTTATAAAACTCTGTGTACCTTACAGCAACAACACCATATCCCGAAAAGATCAAAGAAAAGGGAAAAGGACCTATACATACAAAAATATTGATAACCGCTTTTTTTTGGTGGTAGCTAAGAACTGGAAATTGAGGGGATGCCTATCTATTGGGAAACAGCTGAACAAGTTATGGTACATGATTGTGATGGAACAGTATTGTGCTATAAGAAATGGTAAGCAGGATGGTTTCAGAAAAACCTAGAGATTTATATGAAGTGATACAAAGTGAAGTGAGCAGAACCAGGAGGACATTGTACATAGTCACATATTGTATGATGATCAACTATGAATGACTTCTCTATCCTCAGTCATATAATGATCTAACACAACTCCAAAGGACTTAGGATGAAAAATGCTATCCACTTTCAGAGAAAGAACTGATGGAGTCAATGCAGTTGGAAGCATCCTTTTATATTTTATTTTTCTTGGTCTGAGTTTTCTTCTGCAGCATGGCTAATATGGAAACATGTTCTGCAATACTACACATATATAATCCATATCAAATGGTTTGCCTTCTCAAAGAGGGGAGAGAGAAGGGAGCTAGGGAAAGAATTTGGAACTTAAAGTTTAAAAAAAAGAATGTTAAAATAGTTATTACAAGTAATTGGGAAAAAATAAAATACAAAAAATTTTTAAAAGGACACACCAACTTTCTCATACATTGCAAGGGATGTTTTTGGTAAATTAGAGTTAAGTAAAATTAAGAATCCCTGATTTAGGGGTACTGGGCTAAGTTTGGAATTAGAAGCACTGAGGGATCTGAGTTGTTTCAGACTAACCCAAGTCCCAGCTTCCAGCTGTACGTGGAGTCCTGGAGAACCTTGGCTTGCTTCTCAGTTTTCAGCAATTTAAAAAATGTTACAGCAGGTCCCAACATGTCTGTACCACCGACTGCTGCCTGAGAAACACACCACCAAGCCCTTCCTACAGCCAGCACACCAGTCATCATGCCCAAGGCCTGGTGGGCAGGATGAAGGCTTCATTCTATCCTTTGGGACCCAGACAGCCTGACCGAAAAAAAAAGACTTTCCTACTGCCTCAGTTTACAGTGATGCAAAAACTTAGGCCCCCTGCCTTCCATCCCCATATTTGTGTAGCTCTTTGAATTCTTCAGGAGGGAACACTGAGGCTTAGGGAGGGTAAGTCAGTTAACCAGCCTTTATTAAGCACTTATTATGCACCAGATACATTATACTAAGTGTTAAAAATACAAAGAAAGGCAAAAACAGTCCCAATACTCAAGAAACTCCATTACAGAAAGGGAGACGACAACATGCCAATTATGCACATTCAAAAGACGTGTAGGGTAGGAGAAAAGTCATCCGGCATTAAGGGGAACCTGGAAAAGCTTGGCTTTTAGTGGAGAGGTAAAGAAGCTAGGCAATGGAGGTGAGAAGAGAGACCATTCCAGGCACAGGGGTGAGGAACTAGAAAACCACAGAATGTCTGAAAGGGAAAGAACCTCAGAGAACATTTAGCCCAAATCCCTCACTTAACAGCTGAGGAAATGAAAGCTCTAAGAGGTAAGTTCTATAGCGAACCAGGTGGGTAAGAGCACAGGACCAAGATACCCTGCTTTCTCATGCCAATCTCTTTTGGGCACCTGTGGGAGCAACACAAAATGGTGATGGGAGCACTGAATTTGGAGTCGGGAGACCTGGTTTCCAATGCCGGCTTTGCCATTTTCAACCTAGGTGACCTAGGACAGGTTACGTCCCATCTTGGGGTCTCAGGCCGGTCCATCTGTAAAAGGAGGAGGGTGCCCCTCCTCTAAATCCTCAGGCTATAACTTCCCTGCTTGTAACTAGACAGGAGTCAGCCTCTACCCAGCCTCAGGAGAAGCAAAAAGTCACCCTCAGATCCCCCTCGGAGCTGGGGCAATCCCCAAGGCTGTTACCCCTCACCTCTCAGTATCGAGTCAGAGACCCTGAGTCTGTTTAGCCATAAACACAGGGGCCAAACAGCAGAGAGAGGTCAGAGAAACAGGGGGACAAATAAATCCTTTGAATTTTTAAAAGATTTCTGAGAAAGACTAGCTAAGGGTCTGAGGCCAAAGGCCCTGGGTGGGAAAGACAGAAAGTCAGGGAACTTTAAGTGGAGGGAAGGCAAGATGTGGAGGGTCCAGCAGGGAAAAGCTAGGGGAACGAAAGGAGAGATGAGTAGGGGGAAAGACCTAATGGAGCAAAGATAGAAGGTATAGATGAGATAGAGAGGGGCTGAACACCAACAAGGGAGGGGTCGCAAGTGTGGGAGAGGATAAAGAAGACACAGAATGAGGCAGGGGAGACTGGCAGAAAGGATACCCAAGATAAGCTAACAATGGATCCCCCTCCATGTCCCCCAGTCATCCTGCTTTGGGGCTCCTCCCATCTCAGTGCTTGAAGATAATTGGGGTGTGGGGGCTGCGGAAAGCTGACTAAAAGTTACTCACCACGAAGAGGGCCCTGATTGTCCCCCATCAAACCAGCTGTGAAGGTGCTCCCCAAGGAGCGAGGCCTGGCTCTGGACTCCGGGCTCCTGGGCAGGGTGGAGGGGGGTGTCATGCCTGGCTGGCTTCTCCCTGGCCAATCAGGCTCTGGAGGGTTTTAATCTGTGCTCAGTGTGGGGTGGGTGTGAGAGATCAGAGTCAAGACCACACTTTCCTGGCTGGGCAGGAAGGAGTCACTAATGTGGGCTCAGGGAAAGGGCAGGTCAGCTCAGGAGGAGGGTGTGAGAGTAGGGGGTGGGCTCCCTTCAGAGAACTCCCTCTCACCTGATTCCTCTGAGTTAATTCTCTAAAATTCCTCCAGTTTGAGTTTACAAGTCATCAACATCAGAAACCAGAGACAGAGCCCAAAGGCCCAGGCCAAACTGGTACTACAGAGCCCAAAGCCCTACCTGCTGGGCCACAAGGCCCCTTCCCTCAGCAAACCCTGGGCAGCAAGGGAGGGAAGGGGGGCCTCTTTCCCAGTGCCATACACAGCAGACGTGATCAGAATAAATGTCCTCTCCCCAGCCACAAAGGAATGAGGGACAGACTGTTCCTGCCTCTCAGACTTAGGGCCTAGCAGCTCTACACAACATGTGTGTGTGTGCGTGTCTGTGTGTGTGTGTGTGTCTGTCTTTGTGTCTGTGTGTCTGTGTTTGCAACAAGGAGGTCTTCAGGGCAGTGGCCCACTCTGAGTCCTGTTTGCCCAGGTGGCCTGCAGACACTTACAGTCCTATGACCTTATTTCAATGGCATATGTCCTTGGAACAGAACCTAGGCTAGTTACCAACAAGTCCCCACCTCCAGTTGCCAGACACCTCGGTGACACATGCCCCATACATATCACTGAGGAATCCTCAGGACACAGAGCTAACAAAGTCTAGGGAAACACTTCCAACCCAACAGAAGGGAGGGGTCCCCAAAAGAGGTTGGGGGGAATCAGGCCAGTGGAGCAAGTCAACTAACTAACCCACCAGGGAGCTAGGAAAGCCTGCTGGGATGGTTTTGGGTCCCAGGCCCAGATAATTCATTCTCCCTAGTCCATCAGTCTTGTAGGAGAGGTTAAAAAAAGTGTCAGGTCAATGTGCCAGGGCCATAGTTTGATGCCCCAAGGCAACGCAGCAGAACAGCAGCTCCCGAGGCTCTTTACCCATTCACATGTGATTGCCACTGATCCCCCAGAGGGATCCAGAGGTTAGAGGTGCTGCTAGGCCCCCTTTCCCTGTCCCCCCTCCCCCCATGGAGCTGGGAAATGGGATAAAGTGGCTGGCTCTGAGAACCATACATCAACCTGTGCCTTTGGGGATTGGAATCTTTTCTCCAGCCCCTCCCATCTGACACACGATCAAGGAAGATAGTAGGTTTACAGCTAAAGGGTGTGTGTATACAGGATACAGATGGACCATATGGCAAAGGGCACATAAAGTTAGAATTCATAAGGGAGGTACTTCCCCCTCACTCCCACCCCCCAAACCTCTCTGCCTACCATGGTGGCCCATGTCCCACACCCAGAGACTTACTTCAGACCTTCTTTATGTCTGTCACCCCTATTGAATCCAGCACAAGACACATTCTTATATACTCATTCATACTAAAGTGTCAACGACTACAAGGAGTAACGTACTTAGAGAGTCAGTTAAGGGACACAGGTTTAAATCACAACTCTGCCATTGTCTAAGCAAAACATTGAACCTCTCTCTCTCAAACTGATTTTCCTTATCTGAAAAGTGAAGGTGCTGACAGTGACATCTAAAGTCCATTCCATTAAGATGTACCTGCATTTTGGGAGGGAGGGAAGCCTTAGTTCATCCCACAGTTATAGTGGGGGCATTCAGGAACTGTATGGGATTGAACAGAGTCCTGTGTGTTACAGTATGTGTGAAGGATGAAGGTATGAGAAATCCATGAGGTAGGAACATATGTATGTGTGTGTGTGTGTGTGTGTGAGTGAGGAGGGGGTGTTGGGGGCACACCAGATACATGGGAACAGGGGGAGATTTAAGTTGAGCCTGGAAGTTGGCGGAAGGAAACAGAGGATTTGGGAAAGGTTGACACTTGCCCTGTTTATCATAACATTTATTCCTCCTTTCCTAAGATCCATAACCTTTCCCTCTCACATGTACATGACTACATAAACATGCATTCATATGCACACGCATGCATATTTGCATGCACACACTTCACTTCTCTAATCAAGAAATTTATTCATGACTGCCATACACAAGACATGGTGCTAGATGTTGTTTGGTAAGCAGTGACTCAAGGATTCCTGCCCTGAGGGCCCTTATGAGTTGGGGAGGTCCTGAAGACCAGTCTAAGTAGAACAAACAAAATATGTTCTAAACTAAGTTTGAGGTATAGAGGGTCAAAGATGAGACAGCCAGGCGACACAGTAGACAGAACACTGGGTCTGGAGTCAGGAAGAACAGAGTTCGAATCCAGCGTCCGACCCCTACTAGCTGTGTATCCCTGGGCAAGTCACTTTGCTTCTGACTGCCCCAGTTTCCTCCTCTGCAAAATGGGGAAAATTATAATGATAACAAATACCTCCCAGGGTTGTTATAAGAATCAAATGAGATCTTATTTGTAAAGAACAAAGCACCTCCCATACAGGAGTACTTCAAGGCTTGTTCCCACCCCCTTTCCCCAAGCCACAAGAATTCAGAGAAGTCCTCACAGAGGAAGTGGGATTGGAGCCAGAAATTGAGGGAGGATAGAATGCACATGGGGGGGGGGGGGGCATTCCATACAAGAGGAAGATGAACAGGAGTGAAACTGAAGAAATGGGGCTGGCACATGCTTCCAGAGGGCAGCAAGATGGGATAGGAAGGATGGAGAGACTCACATAGTGAGGTAAACCTTGAAGCTAGCATGCCAGATGACCGGCTGAAGACAGAAGACCCAGATTCAGGCTGGATAACAGCCACGTTCCTAGGGGTGAGTCAAACTCTCCGGACTTCAGCTTTTTCATCTGTGAAATGGGGGTAATAGCAGTGACACCATCTATCTCACAGAATCTTTGGGAAGGAAGCGCTTTGTTTGCACAAATTAAAGGACTATGGAAATGTGAGCTTTTCCCCCACTTAGTACAGTACCTGCCAGGGTAAGGTTTCATAAATAAATGCTTGTTATAATAACAGTAACAGCCAGCATGTGTAGCGAGCCAAGCGCTGTGCTAACGAAGCACTTCCACAGCCACCCCGGGAGGCAGGTGATCATTATCCCCATGTTACAGTGGAGGGCACTGAGGCTGGCAGAAATAAGCGACCAGCTGAGCAGTGACCACAGCAGAGCTCCCGGCTACCTCCGAGGGACACCGGGGATCGGGCTGGATGGACCGGCCTTTTCTGCCTCTACTGTAACGTAAAGTGAGGGAGGAGGGCGAGCGGGGCGGGGGTCCTTGGCACCTTGGCACCTGTGCGGGGCTGCTGACCCCGCGAGCCCTTCTCGGGATGTTTCCAAATATATTAATAAAAAGCAGAGGAGCCCAATCACACCGAAGTAGAGAGACCCATTTTGAGCCCGGTGAGTCCCGGCCCTCGGGAGGGCAGCCCCGGACCGGACAGCCCCTCCAGGACCGAGGGCTCCGCTGCCAGGGGCGGCCAGCTCGGGCCCCCGCACCGCAGGGGGTCACCGGGTGGGGGGGCATCCATCCCCAGGGCGGGGGAGGGGCAGACCTGCCGAGCCCCGGGGCACGAGGGCACCCGAACCGAAGTTTGAAAACTTCAGGAGGGGCAGCGGGAGGCCGGAGAGGAGGGCGCCCCCCCCACCCCGGCGATCGGAGAGGAGCTCGGGACCCCTCCCAGCTCCGCCACGTCCGCAGCCCCTCCCTCCCGGGTGGGCCGCGTGTCCGCGGGACGAGTGGATCGGCGGGGGGTGTCCGGCGGCAGAGGAGCGCGCGCTTCCCGGGGCGTCCCGCGCGGACGGGACCCGGTGTCCGAGCGGGTGCGCGGGCCCGCGTGGGGCCCCTCGTGGCAGCGTGTGCGGGCGTGGGGGCGCGCGGGCAGGTCCGCGCGTGGGTGAGCGAGGCCCCGCCGGGCGCCTTTGTGCGCGCCCGGCGCCCGGGGGCAGTGCCCGGGGGGGGCGGGGAGGGGCCGGGGTCGCGCTCTCACCGTCAGAGCCCGCCGAGTCGTCCTGCTCCCCGAGCTCGCGGTAGTCCACCCAGCTGAGCCCCTCCAGGTTGTCGTAGTCGCCCCGGCGCGGCCCCTCCACGGGCACCACGGTGAAGTGCGGCATCCCCGCGGCGGCCCCGGCCCCGGCCCCGGCCCGCCTTCCCTCCCGCATTCCTCCCCCGTGCGCTCACTTCCTCCGCCCGCCCCCCGCCCGGCCTGGGACCGCCCAGGGGGACCGCGGCGGAGGGGGAGGAGGAGGAGCCGGGCCGGGGCGGGGCCGCGCGGGCTGGGGGTCCGGGCGGGGCTGGACCCGGGTGCGAATGCGGGCGGGCCGCTCCTGCCTGTACTTAGTGTGGGCGCCCTCCCTCCGTGCCCGGGCCGGGGTGGCCCGGGGTGCGAATGCGGGCGGGCCGCTCCTGCCTGTACTTGGTGTGGGCGCCCTCCCTCCGTGCCAGGGCCGGGCTGGCCCGGGGTGCGAATGCGGGCGGGCCGCTCCTGCCTGTACTTAGTGTGGGCGCCCTCCCTCCGTGCCCGGGCCGGGGTGGCCCGGGGTGCGAATCCAGGCGGGCCGCTCCTGCCCGTACTTAGTGTGGGCGCCCTCCCTCCGTGCCAGGGCCGGGCTGGCCCGGGGTGCGAATGCGGGCGGGCTGCTCCCTGCCTGTACTTAGTGTGGGCGCCCTCCCTCCGTGCCAGGGCCGGGCTGGCCCGGGGTGCGAATCCAGGCGGGGCTGACCCGGGGTGCGAATGCGGGCGGGCCGCTCCTGCCCGTACTTAGTGTGGGCGCCCTCCCTCCGTGCCCGGGCCGGGGTGGCCTGGGGTGCGAATGCGGGCGGGCCGCTCCTGCCCGTACTTAGTGTGGGCGCCCTCCCTCCGTGCCAGGGCCGGGCTGGCCCGGGGTGCGAATCCAGGCGGGGCTGACCCGGGGTGCGAATGCGGGCGGGCCGCTCCCTGCCTGTACTTAGTGTGGGCGCCCTCCCTCCGTGCCAGGGCTGGGCTGGCCCGGGGTGCGAATCCAGGCGGGGCTGACCCGGGGTGCGAATGCGGGCGGGCCGCTCCTGCCTGTACTTAGTGTGGGCGCCCTCCCTCCGTGCCAGGGCCGGGCTGGCCCGGGGTGCGAATGCGGGTGGTCTGCTCCCTGCCTGTACTTTGTCTGGGCGCCCTCCCTCCGTGCCAGGGCCGGGCTGGACAGGGACGGGGTCCCGGGGTCACCTCCAGCGTCCCCGAAAAGGAGCCTCTTTCCAGGGGACCCAGAACCTGAACGTCCCCGCCTAGGGGCCCGTGTTCCCTTACCTGTTCCCTTCTGGCTGCCCCCCTGGGGGGTGGGGAGGTTGGGTTTCCTCCGGGGCTCCCGGGGCCCTTCCCCACCAAAAGTGCTCGGAGTGACCCCTGTGTCCCCTTCCCCTGACTGCAGCCTCACTCCTGGGCAGAGGACACTGAACGCTGCCAGATCTCCAGCCTATTCTCCTTTGGGCTCTGGCTCCCAAAGTCCGCCGGAGACTGACCAGCACCTCTCCTCCAAGGCCTGTCTCAGATGCCCCCTCCTCGTGAAGTCTTTGATTCTCCCACTCGAAAGCCTGAAAGTGTGTACCACTCACTGGGCATCTAAGGTAGACTTGTATTACAGTTATCTGTGCACCAGAAATTCTAAAGGAAGAAACTGAATATTATTCTGCTATCACTCTATAGGTACAGAATAAATATTGAAATATCTATCCCTGATACCCACTTTCTTAGGCCTTTGGATACTGTCCACATATGGACAGCATCACCCGGGGTCCACCTTCATAGGTCACAGATGGAAGGGTTATCAGAGGCCATGTAATCCACTTCATTTGACAGCTGAGGAAGCCAAGGTCCCCCAGATCATGAACACCATAGGCCTGTCACTTTCTGAATCCAGAGTTCTAAATTTCCAGTTCATCAGGCTGCCTCCCCTTAGGAATCCCTTATCCTTATTTATAGCCTGTCACACACACACACAGACATACATTCTCTCTCTCTCTCTCTCTCTCTCTCTCTCTCTCTCTCTCTCTCTCTCTCTCTCTCTCTGGGACGGTAGCAAGAAAGAGAAAAAAAATTGATTACAAAGCTCTGTCCATCTCAAAAGATCAACTATCCCCTTTCTGCTGATAACTTCTCATAGGAATCGTAATTTTCAAACCTGAAAGACAAGGGGATCATAGATTTAAAGCTGAAGTGGACCTAAGAAAGTTACCCAGGCTAACCTCCTCAGTTTTCAGAAACAGACCCAGAGAGGCTAAGCAACTTCTCTAGGGTCACACAAATAGAATGGAGATTCTCTGCTGATTTTGAATGATTGCCCTTAAACTATAGCACAGGGAGCTTAGCTCAAGTCCTGAATCTCCAAATGCTTACAGGTAACATGTCTCCTACTCAATATTCTAATGTCAAACTTATTTTCTCATAACACAGGTTCTTCCTCCCACCATCCTCTCTGTCTCTATTAATGGCATCACCATTTTCCAGGTCACTTAGGACATAAGGCCTAAAGACACCTCTGATTTCTCCTTCTTCCCCTATGTGTATAGCTATGTCTATCTATCTATCATCCATCCATCCATCTATCTATCTATCTATCTATCTATCTATCTATCTATCTATCTATCTATCTATCATCTATCTATCATCTATTTATCTATCTACATCTATCTATCTATATCTATCTACCTATGAATGTGTCAGATCTCATGGATTCTTATTCAATCATTCATTGGACATTATCACTCCAGTTCAAAGCCTGTCCATGGTTTCCTATTGCCTACAACACAAAATCTAAAATCCTTAGCCTGGCATTCATATTCCTTCAGAGTCTGGTGGTACCCCTGCATCACTAGCCTCATCTCCTATGACTTCCATGCGTGTTACTATCATCCAGTCATATTAGACTGTCTCTCCCATCCTCTAAGGGTGTCCTTTACTATTCTGCCTCTGTCTTTGCTAATGTCATTCCCTGCTCCTAAACTAATCTCACCACCACCACTCCCATCTCCATCAGCCTTTGGAAATTCTGGCCTTTCATTTAAAGCCAGGTTCAAAAACCATTGCTTTCTCCAACCTTCCTAATCAATAATGACCTTCTTTTCCCACACCCTACTTTTGTCCAATTGTAATATATTGTTTTCTGGTCTAGAGAGGCACAGTGGATAGAGGGCTAAACCTGGAACCTGCAGATCCTGTCTCTGACCCTTAGCTGGGTAACTCTGAGAAAGTCACTCAACCTTCTTTGAGCCTCAATTTCCCAACATGTGAAATGGGATAATAATACCTGTAATACCTCATGGGTTGTGAGGTTGAAATGGGATAATTCATAACACTTTGCAAGTATTAAAGTGCTATGTAAATGTCAGACCCCACCTCCACTCCATCTCCCAAAAGTATACGTTCTTGATGTGTAAAGGTCAACTGTTATTACTGCCATCTGTCATAGACAGGAACTTGACTAGCTGACAGGGATGTGATGGGTTTCCATCTGGCTCAGTGGAAGGACTCCTCATACTAAGAAGCTCATATGTAGATCCTTCAAACAATCCAACTTATCACCACATGTTCCAAATTCCCACCTCCTAGATTATGAGCTCCATAATGTCAGGAGATGCATTTTATTTACTCTTTGTATCTTCCCCAGTGCCCAGCACAGGGGTGGCACACAGTAGGTACTCAAGTGTTTGCTGAAATACTAAAAACCTACTGTATCCAAGTCCCATGCCAGGGGAATTGTGAAAGATGCAAACAATCAAAAATGGGACCTTGGAGGTAATTGAATCCATTTTACAGGGGCAGAAACTGAGTTTGAGTGAGATTAAGTGATTTATCCATGTTTGCCCAGCTATTAAATGTTAGAGCCAGGACTTAAAAGTCAGATCTTCTGACCCCAAGTCCTATTCTCCTTGCCCACAAAGATACTTCAGGTGCTTACATTTTAAAAGCTTACAATCTAGTTAAAAAGATAAGACAGATGCTGTGTAAAGAGAAGTAGCTCTACAAGGAAGTATAGAATGAGGTAGCACCATGAGACAATAAATGCTGGAGGACAGAGAAGAGAGAAATCTTTTCCCATCGAGCTGGTCAAGAAGGTTCAGAGAGGATGTAGAATTTAAGCCAAGCTTCGAAGGTTGGACCCGATTTAGAGCTGGAAGGGCCACCATCTCCGAGGTTACTTAAGGATCATAGATTTCAAGCTGGTGGAAATTGACGATGGTTAAGTAACTTGTCCAAGGTCACACAGATAGTGTCATAGATTGAGTAGGATTCAGACAGGCAGAAAGGAAGAATATGTCGTGTAAGGAGACTGCCTTACATGAGGGAAGGCAAGGAAACACAAATCATAGACAGGGAACAGGGAGTGAAGGGCTGGTTCCTAGAGCAGAGTTAAATGATACCTTAAAAGTCATCTTTAATCCAACCACTACTCTAATACAAAGCTCAGGTTCTTTATACTGGTCTTTGGAGAGTAGTTTCATTCTCATATTTTAATGTGAAGGTTCTGGAAATTCAATTTGACTGAAGGTTTTCAAGCCTCTAGTGGAGGTTTGCCCACAAGCCCTGATGTGAATCCTACTTGTTGGCTGTGTTGGTTTTTTTTTTAAATATGTATATCAACTTGTTCATTCTTTGAGCTTTCTAAAAAAAACCTGTGCTTGCAGGGAGCATTAGGCACTAACATGAGCTGGCATCAGATAGTGACGGTCTCACATTACCTCAGTGGAGTCGATGAGCCACATTGTGTAGGTACAACTCAGGACTTAAGATTCTCTGATTACCCATCCTACCCCTCTGTTTCAACAACTCCTAAGCTTCTCCTTTGTTCTAGGGATGTATATTCTCAACCTGAGGATGGTGCAAAGCACTATACTTATACTGATCTCTTTTCTTTCCCAGGAAGGACAATGCTGGGGAGAGGAGAAATACAGGTGGGGAAACTGTCACCTTAAAGCTACATGTGGTCTTGTAGGTCCTTGGGTGCGGCCTTATGATTGAGTCTAAGTTTTAAATCCCCTTCATAGAAGGATTTGTTCTGGGAGGTTTGGATTCATTCAAAGAGCTGCACTTGAGGACCTAGAGGTAGCCTCAAGGCAGCAGGTTGCCCACCCTTGCCTACACCTTGTATGCTAAGAGGAGCAGCCCCAGGTCAGCTGAAAGAACCCATCCATTTGACTTCAGAGGAATGCATAGGGCTAAAAGATGTGTGGAAATGGGAAGAGGGAAGGGAAGATGTAACTTGGAAGGTTTTTCCAAGCTGCTCAACTTACAAGAATACTGATATGGGCAATAGGTGCTTGGTCTAGGTACTCAGGATGGCAAGAAGTTAGATTGTAGAGTCACCGCTTGGGGATGGAGATGAGGGTGTGCTCCTAATCACAAAGCAAACTTCTGTGAGGTCAGAGGTCAGAAAGGACACTAGTACAGGTCGGGACCTTTGTTTGTCATTGTGATAGGGTGACATGCAGAGGGGCAGAGTGTTTCCAGCCAAGACGAAGGACCTATGGAGTAAGCTTTGCAATTCCAAGTCTCCCTCTGAGGGAAGGAGATGGTGGAGAGTGGTCACTAACACCATCTGCTGGAGAACTGCAGGGGAGAGATGGGGCCTGGCACCATGGTGGCACTGGGATTTAATGCAGCAACGGAAAGCGGTGACCTGCTGCCATCTGTTGGAATGTCCTGGGAATTGCATCACCCTGAATACAAAGTTTTAAAAAAAAACAACCTGAAATACAAAAAACTCCAGTGCTTTTCTAGGAACTACATCGCACTGAATGCAGACTTTAAAAAAAAAAAAAAAACAACCTAAAATGCAAAAAAAAAATTGCTTTTCTGGGAACGGCACTGCACTGATGCAGAGTTTAAAAGAAAACCAACCCAAAATACAAAACCCCAGTGCTTTTCTGCACAGGTGGCCAGAGGAGCCCTGGGAGGGAATGCAAATGAGGAGGCCCACAGGTGGCTCTGCTGGGCCTTCAGAAAGCCTCTCTTGAGGCCTCTAGTGAAGTTTGCCCCCAAGCCCTGATGGGAACCCTGCTTGGTGGTTTGTTTGTTTTTCTTGTTTTGAATGTGTGTCATTTTTTGAGGGTTCTAAAAAAACAACAAGCCAAACCTGTGCTTGCAGGGAGAGTCAGACACTAACATTCGCTAGTATCAGATAGTGATGTTCTCATGTGTCATTTTTTGAGGGTTCTAAAAAAACAACAAGCCAAACCTGTACTTGCAGGGAGAGTCAGACACTAACATTCGCTAGTATCAGATAGTGATGTTCTCATGTTGCCTTTGTGGAGCCAGAAAAATGAGATCCCTAAATGTAGGGCGCCTAGGTGGCAGAGTAGAGAAAGAATTAGACTTGGGATCAGGATGACCTGAGTTTGAATTCTGACTAGGACACTTAAAAGAGCAAGTCACTCAACTGCTTTCTGCCTCAGTTTCCTCATCTGCAAAATGAGGATAATAACTGCATCTACCTCCAAGGGTTGTTGTAAGGCTCAAATGAAATAATATACATCTGATGCTTTGCAGACCTTAAAGTGTTATATAAATGCGAGCTATTATCCTTCATATCATGTACAAGTCTGATACAAGGGTTATATAACAATAACCACTTTCGTAATAATAATACATATCAGCATGATACTTTACAAAGGACTTTCACATACAGTTATCTCATTAACTTCGCAACTGAATATTCAGTGATATTTCTCCTGTGTTTCCTCTTTCTTCCCTCTACTGTACTCCCAGTGACCAAACTTATTCATGTGGTTAAATGAAAGAGAAAAAAACCCAACATTATTTTGTGTATGTACACATATGTATCTTGTATGTCCATAGGTGTTTGCATGTCTCCCCCATTAGATCGTGAGCACCTTGAGGACAGGCACTGCTTTCACCTTTCTCTGTATCCTAAATGCTTAATACAGGGGTTGTGACATAATTTGTTTGTTCACTCGTTTTCCATTCATGTCTGACTCATGACCCCATTTGGGGTTTCCTTGGCAAAGATACTGGAGTGGCTTGCCATTTCTTTCTCCAGCTCATTTTCCAGATGAGGAAACTGAGGTAAACAGGATTAAGTGACTTCCCCTGGGTCACACAGCTAGGAAGTGTTGGAGGCTAGATTTGAACTCATGAAAACGAGATTTCCTGACTCCATGTCCCACCACTCTATCTACTGTGCCACCTAACTCTCCATCTCCAATTTACAGATTGGGAAATTGAGGCCCAGGAAGCTTAAGTTTCTTTTTTTGAACTCACACAGTTAATAAATAGCAAGCCAGTGCCCAAACTTAGATCTTTCTGACATGAACTCCAGGGTCCTACCTTTTCAAAGGTTTAATCACAGCTGTTCTCTCTAAACTTGCAATCTGATTCGTGGGGCAGCTAGGTGATGCCGTGGATAGAATGTTGGACCTGGAATCAGAAAGACCTGAGTTTAAATCCTACCTCAGACCCTTATTAAATGTGTGACCTCTGGGCAAATCATTTAACCTCTGCCTCAGTTTCTTCAGCTATTAAATGAGGATCATATATATACATATACATGTATACACATATATATGCTAAACATGCATCTAAATCCTAAATATATCTAAAGCACTTTGCAAACCTTAAAGCCCTCTATAAATGCTGACTATTGTTATTGTTGTTAATAAATATTATATGGAAGGGAAGAAGAAGAAGAATTATTCACTCCTTTACCAAGAAAAATCAGGGGAGATCCAACAGGTCTTTCCTTCCTGCTCTCGATGGGTCTTAGACTTTAAAGGAAAGTAAAAGTAAACACCAACAGTAATGATATCCATAAAAGACTTATGCAAACAATAACTTATCAACAAAGAATAAAAATTTCCAGCCCATGCCTGTGGATGATTGAATAATCCACAAATGGTTGGTTATACATACAGTGTCAGCTACTAAAGACAATGGTATAGGAGAAAGCTATGAACCTGCAGTCAGGCTTTGAATCCCACCCCAACACAGGGGAAGTCACTGACACTCTGAGTCTAAACTTTCTCCTCTCTGAAATGAGGGGATTGAACCAGATGATCTCTTAGGTCCCTTCCTACTTTGAATCCTCCCTCCTTGGGGCAGCTGGGTGGCTCAGCACTAATCCTAGAGTAAGAAAAACCTGAGTTCAAATCTGGCTTTAGACACTTACTAGTAGTATGACCTTGGACAAGTCACTTAACCCCAATTACCTCAAAAAAAAAAGCCTCCCACCTTTCCTTTAACTTGCCTCTAGTTACAGTGAAAAGATGCCTCATTTCAAGGATACATCAGGAAAAGGGAACCCAGTTCTTTCCTTCTTATCTCCTTTCCTTGTGTAATAAGGCAAGCATACAATCTCTCCATTTTAATAAGGAACACTCTGGAAGTAGGACAGAGAAGGGAAGGAAGGGTTTCCACCCATGTAATTTTGTTAAGGTGATGGAGGCCTTCTCTTTTCTGCAGCCATTGACTTGGTTAATGGAAGAGAGAAAAGTTCTCTGTTTTTAGTGTTCACATTAAAATATGAGGAAGCTGGAGCCCCTCCAGAGGAGGATGGCAAGAGTAGGGAGAGCATGTGAAAATACATCATACAAAAATTGGTGGAAGGAAATGAAGACATTTAGCCTGGAAAAGAGAAAATGTCGGTAGGGCTTAACAGAGTCCTAGAAGCTCCACATTGGAAAGGAGCTCAGATATCGAGTCTATCTGTAACTGAACAGAAATCCTTTCTGCCATAGTCTTAACTGCTACCTTCAAATATCTGAAAAGTCTGTCATGAGGAGCTGGTAAATTATTAGCCTATTTCTGCTTGGCCCCATGGAACAAAATTAGGACCAGTGGGTAGAAATCAACAAACCCACAAGCATTAGTTAAGTTCTTACAATATGCCAAGCCCTGTGCTAAGCATTAGGGATGGAAATATAAACTAAAAAAAGACAGTTCTGTCCTCAAGGAGTTTACATTATAATGTGGGAGACAACATGTAAATAACTATGTCCACATGTTTACTGGGTAGATATACTGATATGGACCACTAGGTGACACCATAGTGGATGGAGAACTGGACCTGGGGTCAGGAAGACCTGAATTCCAATTTGACCTCAGACACTCACGAGCTGTGTGACTCTGGTGGAAAATCACTTAATCCTGCTTGTCTCAGTTTGCTCATCTGTAGAATGAGCTGGAGAAGGAAATGGTAACCCACTCTAGCATCTTGCCAAGAAAACCCTAAGTAGGGTCATAAGGAGTCAGACACAACTGACAATGACTGAACAACAAGAAGATTAGATGGATGGATGGATAGATAGATGATAGATATAGATGATGGATGGATGGATGGATAGATAGATGATACACACACACACTCACACACACACACTGGGTACAGTTCCTGTCTCAAGGAGTTTATATTCTAATACGAGACAATATATAAATAGCTATGTACATTAGAGATATTTACTGGGTAAATTGGAGGTACATAATCTAAGAGGGAAGGCGTTAGTGGTACAGGCAAACTAGGAAAAGATCTCTTGAAGAAGTATGGATTTGAACTAAGTCTTGAAGCAGATTTTGGGTCAATATATGGAAAAACAATTAGAGTTCTTCAAAAGCATCACGGATTGCCTTGGAATGTAATTAGTTCTCAGTCATTAAGGATATTCTAGAAGAGACTGAGAGAATACATGTTAGGAATATTGTAGAGAGGGTTCAAGTGAAAGACAGTATTCATGAATCCCGAAGTTTCTTCCACTTTACATGTTGATTCTAAATAAGAAATATGAATAAACTCTACCCTCCAGTTTATCCTATCTCCAACCCAGGTGGCCAGTCTTCTCAGATCTACCTCACACATCCTGCCTGGCAGGGGAGGCACTTGCTAACAGCCTTACAGATTCTGCTACCCATGTACTCACAGATGTGAATCACAGAGAGCCTTCTCTAATTCTCACTTGCAGAGTAAAGCCTTGCCCTAGGGTTGTGTGCGTCTAAGATAGATCTAGAAAGTGTGAGCTGAAATTTTGGAGATAATTTGAACTACCAGACTCCAATCAATTCCTCTGTGTGGACTTACATAACCACCTACCCAGGAAAGACCATGCCCTCTTGCCAAGCAATTTTATCTCCAGGAGATGTGATTGTGGAGTTAAAAACATGGGGAGAAAGCAGGATCAGCCCTCGCAGACGTACCCCATCCTAGCACTCCTTAGAGGCTTCTTCACCCTCCTCTTCAATAATAGTAATGCTAATATCTGCTAATTATATGTCTGATAATTATTCACCACTTTAATAAGATTGACAAAGCATTTTCCTCACAACAGTTCTGTGACTATATTACCCCCATTCTCACAGATGAGGAAACTGAGGCTTAGAAAATTAAACAATTTGAGCCATAACTAGGAATTCTTCACCTGGAGGAAGAATCAGGAAAGGCACCCACTCCCGTTTGAGGCAGGAAGATAAACTCAGCCCCCAACACTGGAAAGCTGAGACTATTGACAATGCTACCTACCCTGCCATCAGCATCTTGTGGACCTTTAAGCCAGTTTGTTCTAACTGTAGCAAACAGAGAAAAAAGTCCCAAGTTGTCTGTCATGGTAATGGTTGAGTACAAGAGACAATTCTCAACCTCAGGCCATCTAACTCCAAGGTTAGCAGTATCCTTTGCCTTGCAACTGTCTTCCTCTTAGTGAGCCACACACACACTTGGCTTCGTCCCTCTATGTCTTTCCTGTAAATAGACTGATCTTCAGTAGACACTGATTTACCCAACTTTTCTGTTTGGGAATAGATATTCCCCCTTTGCTTGCTGAAAACAAAGAATTTTTTTAAAAAGAATGTTATAAATAACTAAGGGAAAGATAACAAAATAAAAGTTTGAAGATTACAGAGCAAAGGAATTTTATTCCAGAATATTTTAGGGATCTATTCCTTCCATTTCTTCCTCCATGTTTGAATACCCTTCATTTCATGCACCCCTACTATTGTGAAGGAGTAAGTTTCCTCTCCTTCCTGTTCTTTTTCTCCCTAGCTTCCTAGAGGAAGGTAGATGATCCAGTGGGTAGAGCTCTGCGCCTGGAGTCAGGAAGACCTGAGTTCATACCTGGCTTCAGAAACTTACTAGCTGTGTAGGGAAGTCATTTAATTGCTCAGTTTCCTTAACCGTATAATGAGAGTCTCACAGGGTTGTTGTGAGGATCAAATGAGATGTCTGTAAAATGCTTAGCATAGTGCCTGGCACTGAATAATGAATGGTTACTCTCCCTCTCATTTCTGTGTTCTCTCAAGACCATCAAAACAGAACAAAACTACTCCTAGGCTTTCTGTCCGTCTTATTTAACTTTTTCTATGACTCTTGAAGACATTAGAGTTCTGAGAAAACACTTGTTCTTTCTCCCCCAGTTTATCCCTACATAGGGGGCAGCTAGGTGGTGCAGTGGATAGAGCACCAGTGCAGAAGTCAGGAGGACCTAAATTCAAATCTCACCTCAGACACTTGACGCTCACTAGCTGTGTGACCTTGGGCAAGTCACTTAACCCCAATTACCTCATCCTGGGTCATCTCCAGTCGTCCTGATGAATATCTGGTCACTGGATTCAGATGGCTCTGGAGGAGAAGTGAGGCTGGTGACCTGCGCAGCCCTCCCTCACTCAAAAACAAAAGTCAACTGCAAGTCGTGTCATCATATCTCTGATGGTATGGTCTTCTTCAGCAACAAAGGACAAACACACACATCCCTACATAGTCTCTTCCAAATGACCAAATGTGTGTAGCCTTCTGTTTTTTAGATTTCTCTATTTCCCTTTCAAATTATGCATTTATTTTTTTCTAACAGAAATGCTTAGAAATCCTCCATTTCATTAAAAATCTGTATTTTCCTTGTAGTACTATTCTGTTTTTCATTTTAGTATTTATATTTAGTATTTACATTCACTCTGTGCTAGGAGGGCAGGGAACTATTGTCCAATCTATGAGCTCCAAAGTGAACTGGACTTAAGGCTTGGTCTTTGAGGAAGAAATCTAGCCAGTAAACCCAAAGGAAAAAAAGGCAGATTTTGACCATCAAAGTGTACCTTCCCCTGGGCAGAGCACTCCAGGCAAGGAGGGAGAGGACAGAAGAGGAGAGGAGAAGAGAAGAGGGGAGAGGAGAGGAGGGGAGGGGAGGGGAGAGGACAGAAGAGGAGAGGAGAAGAGAAGAGGGGAGAGGAGAGGAGGGGAGGGGAGAGGACAGAAGAGGAGAGGAGAGGAGAAGAGAGGAGAGGAAAGGAGAAGAGGGAAGGGGAGAAAAAGGGAGGGAAAGGGAGGGGAGAGGAGAGGAGAGGAGAGTTGCTACCACTCACTCACAAGTTGTGTTTGTCCTTCGTTCTTGAAGAGAATCATGACATCAAGATGATGACATGACTTAAAGAGGTCTCTTCAATGAATGGGTGTATCTCATTCAATGTGAGAATCTGATAAGACCTTAGCCTAAAATAGCCAGCGTCTCTCATTGCATCCTGGGCCATCTCCAGTCATCCTGATGAAAATCTGGCCGCTGGACCCAGATGACTCAGAAAGTGACGCTGGTGACCTTTCACAGCCCTCCTTCACTCAAATCAAAGTCACGTTATCATCTTCCTGTCATGGAACTATTCAAGAACGAAGGACAAACACGATAACAACAATGCTTTTTTCAAATAGGTTATTCTTGACTGTAAGTACTTATGTTTTACCCTTTGAAATATCATATTCCAAACTCTCCTCTACTTTAGACTGGCAACTGCTAAGTCTTGTGTAATTCTATGATGCCTTGGTATTTGAACGCTTTATTTTTGGCTCCTTGCAATATCTTCTCTTTGACCTAGAAACTCTGGATTTGGGCTATTATGTTTCTGGGAGTCTTCATTTTGGGATTTCTTTTAGAAAGTGACTCATGTATTCTATTTTCACTTTGACCTCTGGTCCCAAGGAATCTAAGCAGTTTTCATTTATGATGTCTTGAAATATGGTATCCAAGCTTTTTTTTAATGGCTAAGAATTTCAAGTAGTTCAATAATTCTTGAATGATCTATCTTTAACCTGTTTTCCATGTCAGGTGTTTCTAATAATATATTTTTTACAAGTTCTTCTGGTTTTTTCCAATCTTTTGATTTTATATTAATATTTATTGTTTCATTGCATTGTTATTTTCTGTTTGACTCATTAAAATTTTTAAGATATTCAGTCCTTGAGTATGTTTTACTTCCATATATTCTAGGCTATTAATCCTCCTTCCCATTTCTTTCTCCCTAACTACTCCATTTTGTATTTCTCATTTCTGTTCTTTCAGGTTCTCTGTAAGAGGATCCTTGGAACTGAGATACTCTTTTTTCCTTCTGAGAATCTATTTAGACTTGTAGAATTATTCTCTTCTTCTGGGTTTACTCCTTGGGTATTTCTCAGTCCAAGATATGTCTTCATTGTATTTTGCATTTTCTCCCATTTACTTAGCCTTATCGTCTGGGCTGGATTTGTGTTTAGATCAGAATCTACAGTCTTATCCTTAGATGATTTGGGCTGGTCTTGCTTGATCTTGAGTATGACAATAACACAAGGTCTCATCTTCTGCAAGAATTGTCTCACCTTATATCAGATCTTAAATTGTATTATTAAGCAGCAATCATCAAAACCACTTAATCCTAGCTAAGAAATAGAGGGGTAGATCAGTGGAATAGGTTAGGTACATAACACACAGCAGTCAATGACTACAGCAGTCTACTGTTTGATAAATCCAAGGACTCCAGCTTCTGGGATAAGAACTCACAGTTTGACAAAAACTGCTGGGAAAACTGGAAAACAGTGTGCCAGAAATTGGGCATAGACCAATGCATGACACCATATACCAGAATAAAGTCCAAATGGGTACATGATCTAGGCATAAAGACTGATACTATAAAAAACTAGGGAATCAAGGAATACTTTATTTGTCAGATTGATAGGGAATGGAGGAATTTATGACCAAACAAGAGATAGAGAACATTATGAAATGCAAAATGGATTACATTAAATTGAAAAGTTTTTGCACAAACAAAGCCAATGCAATCAAGATTAGAAGGGAAGCAGAGAACTGGGAAAGAATTTTTACAACTAGTGTCTGTGATAAAGGTCTCATTTATAAAATGTGTAGAGAACTGAGTCAAATTTACAAGAATACAAGCTATTACTCAACTGATAAATGATCAAAGGATGTGAACAGGCAGTTTTCAGAGGAAGAAATTAAAGTTATCTATAGTCACATGAAAAAATGCTCTAAATCACTATTGATTAGAGACATGCAAATCAAAACAACTCTGAGGTACCACATCACACCTATCAGATTGGCTAACATGACAAAACAGGAAGATAATAAATGTTGAAGAAGATGTGGGAGAGTTGGAACACTAATTCATTGTTAGTAGAGCTGTGAGCTGGTCCAACCATTCTGGAGAGCAATTTGGAACTATGCCTAAAACCCTTTGACTTGGTAATATTGCTTCTAGGGCTATATCCCAAAGAGATCATAAAAATGGGGAAAGGACCTACATGTACAAAAATATTTATAGCAGCTCTTTTTGTGGTGGTCAAAAACTGGAAATCCAGGGAATGCCCATCAATTGAGGAATGGCTGAACAAGTTGTAGTATGTGAAAGTAATGGAATAATTATTGTGCTATAAGAAATGATGAACAGGTGGATTTCATAAAAACCTGGAAAGACTTACTTGAACTAAACCTGGAAAGACTTACATGAACTAATGCTGAGTAAAGTGAGCAGAACCAGGAGAACACTGTACACAGTAACAGCCACAGTGTGCGAGGACTGTTTTAATAGACTTAGCCCTTCACAGCAATGCAAGGACCTAAACCAAAGGACTCTTGAGGAAAAATGCCTTCCACATCCAGAGAAAGAACTACGGAGTCAGAAGGCAGAATGAAGCAGATGATTTTCTCCTTGGTTATGTTTGGTTTTGTTTTGTTTCTCCCATTCATTTTAATTCTTCTATGCAACATGACTAATGTGAAAATGTGTTTAACAAGAATGCATGTGTAGAGCCCATATAAGATTGCATGCCATCATGGGGAGGGAGGGGGAAGGGAGAGGAGAAAATTTGGAACTTATGGAAGTGTTTGTTGAAAACAAATAAATTAATAAATTTTTTGGGAAAAAAATTGTCTGGTCTTGTCTCCTGTTGTAGTTCAAGTGAAAGTCATGTAGATGGATGATTGGGCATAGGTTGTCTTAGATGCTGGCTTGGGCCTTGCTTCACATTGCATTTCATGTGTCATGTGCCTTACTACATGACCATGATTGCCTAGAGGAAGCCAAACCAAACTTCTTTCCTCACAGAATATGAGAATTGGAAGGGACCTAAGAGGTCATCTTGTTCAATCTATACTTAAATAAGAATACTTTCTAAATTATCTCTGGTAAGTGGACATTCAGTTTCTACTCAAAGACTTCCAATGACTGGAAAATCTCTATTTTCGGATGCTACCCATTTTACTTTTGGACAAGTCTAATTATTAAGTTTTTCCTGTATATGTTTATATATACATACATGTTGACATCCTTGATAGAATGTAAGCTTCTTGAAAGCTGGAATTGTTTCATTTTGTTTGGATGGTTTTTCCCTGACACTTAGCACAGTGCCTGGCACAAAGTAAGGGCTTGCGGATTGATTGACCCAAAAAATACCTCCGTCTGGGAACAAATAAGCCTAAGTCAGCTATCTTGACCGTACTCACTCTTCTTTAAACTATGCTGAGCAATCTTAGCTTCTCCAAAGATCCCTTGTATCCAGGGTCATCTGTCCCTTCACTATCTGAGTATTCTTCTCTGGACAGGGTACTTGAGTTTGTCAGTGGCCTTAAAATGCAGCCTCCACAACTGAACTCAATACTCCAAATGTGTTCTGGGGCTGCTGGGACCCTTGTCTCCTTATTCTTGAACGCTCTACCTCTCAAAGCCATACTGATTTTTTTGACTACCCTGTCATATGGCTGAATGATAGTGAGTTCTCACTTCAAAACTGGCCACATTTCCTTCCACTGGCCATATTTCCTTCCAGGGCTTGTTTCTTTTGAATAAGGAATTTGTTATTAACTTTGAACAATAGAAAGACCAATTAAAGTTTAGTACTGGGGGTGGGGCAAGGATCTGGGGATGAGTCCCAGAGCCTAGATGAAATTACTGGGGTTCAGCTTTTGAGTAGCCCATTAGCAATTTTATTGGGTGTAAGGCAAAAAAAAAAATGTTAATTTGCACTTTGGACAAATTTGCATATGAAGGGGACCAGGAAACTCCCCTGAGGTTAGGCAGAGGTAGAGGAATTCCCTATGACTTATTGACGGACTTTTCTACACCCACTCATTGATGTGATCATTAGTGACTTGACAAATTTAAATCCAAAGAACTGACTGTGGCAGAGGCCTTCAAGTCAAGAGCCCTAAGCAGCATTTCTAGGTGCAACAAGGAGCATGGGGTAGGGGAAATTCCTCTCGCTTCTCTTCCTGCCATTGGTAATAGCATCTTGCAGCAAAAGCCCAGGACTGTATGGGTTTTCCCTCAGAGGGAATGAGGACATTATTTACCAAACTTTGAAGGATGACTAACAACATGTAGAAAAAAGTTCAGAGACAGACAACTTGGTATCTGGAGCAGGGATCCTGCTTCTTGGGAAATGGCCAGTCTCAGAGCCAAGACAAAATGGGGTCGCTCTTGTTGGTCCAAGGGTGAGGTTCTGATTTTTATGAAAGAGCCGCACCAGTACCCTAGCCAAGGATTTCAGTTTAGCCAGATACTAAAGCCTATAGAGCAATGTGCCATACAGAGAGCAGGCCCAGTTACGCCAACTGAGTGATGGCCTCCAATAAGTAGACCAAGCCAAGGCATTTTTCCCAGTGAGGTGTAAGGACCTAAAGTGTTGAGGATAAGAGTTGTAACCTATGAACCTCTAATGAAGCATTTCTAAACTTGCCCAGTCTTTCCATTGATGGTATGAATGTGACATTACAGAAGAGAATGTTCCATTGTAAATCTTCTTACTGTAAATAATGTTAACTTGAAAATTTGGTTAAAGAAAAGACATCAGGCTAAAGGCATGCGTCATTAATTAATTAATTCCCTCTTAAATAACAGTCATAGTTCTATGGAGTCAGAGGCTACTCTGATTACTTAGTACAGAAATCATCTGTCTTAAGTACATTTTGCCGTGAGAAAGAAACTTTCTTAGTTGAACAAATCATAAATTCAGTGAGATGATAATTAATAGAGCAACGTCAGTTGAGCCTTGCGATTCCAGGCTGGGTAAACATATGTTTCAGTAACATTCAACAAGAAAGGAAATCCCACCACTAGCAAGTGGCAGGCTTCCTGTCCTAAATAGGTATTCAAAATAGCTGATGTAGGAAAGGGTAAACAAAGTTTCAACTGAAATTACAACCCAGGACATCTGTGTGTGTTTTTTTTCTCTTATCACTAAAATGCCAGGAGAAAGGGTCTCCTAATAGAATTATTAAGTCAGCCCCATCTACTTTGCTGACACACCAAAAAGGCATTCTCTAAGTCTACTCAAAATGACAAAAGAGACTACTAGGTCCAGACTCTTCAAGGTCTGGCCTTCACTAAAATCTAAAGTTTATATTAAAGGATTATCAATAATAATAGCTAATATTTATATTGCACTGACTATGTACCAGGAACTGTGCACAAAATGCCTTTATTTTAAGCTTATTTTGTTCTCTGTCTGACTAACGAAAAACAAACACATTGTGAGGGCTTCTGAGCTATAGTTTTAATAATATAAACCTATACTGTGGGGAGCCCTTTCTATGACTTGAGAATATAGAAATACATGAAGGCCCAGCTCTTTTCCCTCTTTTTTCTCAGTGTCTCTGTCAAAAGTCCTTGGGCTCATCTGAATAGGAGACTTTATCTGTGCTTAATTCCAAGAAGAAAGTGCCCTGCATCAAAATCTTTTTGCTTCATTCGTATCAAAGGCCTAATCAATTTTTATAGGCCTTATCAGCCTAAGAAAGAATGCTCCTTGAAACTGATTAGAGTAATGGTAAGACTAAGAGTAGGAGCCTCTAGAAAAATTGAACAAAAGAAGCCTCACTGAATGATTTCTCCCAGGTGCACCAGAAATTGAGTTATTATTGTACTGTTGGATGAATCAAAACTGTATTTCTGCTTAATCCTTATTATGGGATTTTGGTTTTGATCTTGAACCCTATAAGTTATAAATAGAAAATGGTTTGAGTCAGAGAGATTTTCAAAAGCAGGATACATCCCTGTTCCCTTGGATTCCTCTTTCTCTAAGCAGAGATGCTTTTATTGTTGAATTATTTCAGTCATATCTGACTTTTCATGGACCCCATTTGGGGGTCTTTAAAAAAAAATTATTTACTTATTTTTAGTTTTCAACATTCACTTCCATAAGATTTTGAGTTACAAATTTTCTCCCCATCTCTCTCTTCCCCTCACCCCAAGACAGTGTACATTCTGATTACTATTTCCCCAATCTGCCCTCCCTTCTATCACACCCCTCCTTTCTCTTATTCCCTTCCCCTCTATTTTCATGTAGGGCAAGATAGAGTTCTATACCCCATGTCTTATTTTCCAGTTGCATGTAAAAACAATTTTTAACATTCATTTTTAAAACTTTGAGTTCCAACTACTCTCCCTTCCTCCCTCCCCACCCATCCCCATTGAGAAGGCAAGCAATTCAATATAGGCTATACATGTGAAGTTATGCAAAACACTTCCGTAACAGTCATATTGTGAAAGACTAACTGTATTTCCCTTCATCCTATCCTGCCCCCCATTTATTCTATTCCCTCTTTTAACCCTATCCCTCATCAAAAAATGTTTACTTCTAATTACTCCCTCTTCCCATTTGCCCTCCCTTCTATCATCTCCCCCACCCCCACTTATTGCCTTGTCCCCCTACTTTCCTGTAGGGTAAGATAGATTTTCATACCAAATTGAGTGTGCATGTTATTTCCTCCGCAAGCCAAATGCAATGATAGTAAGGTTCACTCTTTCTCTCTCACCTTCCCCCTCTTCCCCTCCATTGAAAAAGCTTTTTCTTGCCTCTTATGTGAGATAATTTGCCCCACTCTATTTCTCCCTTTCTCCTCCCAATATATTCCTCTCTCACCCCTTAATTTTATTTTTTAGACATCATCCCTACCTATTCAACTCACCCTGTGCCCTCTGTCTATATGTATATAATCCCTCCAACTACTCTAATACTGAGAAAAGTCTCAAGAGTTACAAATATGATCTTTCCATGTAGGAATGTAAACAGTTCAACTTTAGTAAGTCCCTTATGAGTTCTCTTTCCTGTTTACCTTTTCATGCTTCTTTTGATTCTTGTGTTTAAAAGTCAAATTTTCTATTCAGCTCTGGTCATTTCATCAACAATGCTTGAAAGTCCTCCATTTCATTGAAGGACCATTTTTCCCCCTGAAGTATTATACTCAGTTTTGCTGGGTAGGTGATTCTTGGTTTGAGTCCTAGTTCCTTTGACTTCTGGAATATCCTATTCCATGCCCTTGGATCCCTTAATGTAGAAGCTGCTAGCTCTTTTGTTATCCTGATTGATTGTATTTCCATAATACTTGAATTGTTTCAAGCTACCTGCAATATTTTCTCCTTAACCTGGGAGCTCTGGAATTTGGATACAATATTCCTAGGAGTTTTTCTTTTGGGATCTCTTTCTGGAGGTGATTGATGGATTCTTTCAAGATCTATTTTCCCTGATTCTACAATATCAGGACAGTTTTCTTTGATAATTTCTTGAAAGATGATGTCTAGGCTCTTTTTTTGATTATGGCTTTCAGGTAGTCCCATAATTTTTAAATTGTCTCTCCTGGATCTATTTTCCAGGTCAGTTCTTTTTCCAATGAGATATTTCATATTGTCTGCTATTTTTTCATTCCTTTAGCTTTGTTTTATAATTTTTTGATTTTTCATAAAGTCATTAGCTTCCATCTGCTCCATTCTAATCTTTAAGGAATTATTTTCTTCAGTGAGCTTTTGGACTTAATTTTTCATCTGGCCAGTTCTCCTTTTCAGGGCATTCTTCTCCTCACTGGCATTTTGGATCTCTTTTGCCATTTGTTTTAATCTATTTTTAAAGGTATTATTTTCTTCAGCATTTTTTGGGTCTCTTTTAGCAAGCAGTTGACTCATTTTTCATGATTTTTTTGCATCACTCTAATTTCTCTTCCCAATTTTTCCTCTACTTCTCTTACTTGATTTTCAAAATCCTTCTTTAGCTCTTCCATGGCTTGAGACCAATTCTTATTTTTCTTGGAGACTTTGGATGTAGCAGCTTTGACTTTGTCTGCTTCTTGTGTTTGTATATTTTGGCCTTCCTTGTCACCAAAGTAAGATTCTATAGTCTGATTCTTTTTCTGGTTTTGTTCATTTTCTCAAAATTACTAGAATTTTGGGCTCTTTGTCAAGATAGTTCTTTGCTTCCAATGGGGATGGAAGGTGTACTGTCAGCCACTTGATCCCCTCACAATCTGTGGGGCTAGAGTTCCAGAAACGTTCACTGCAGCTGCCCCTGCTGTTGCTGCTACCACAGGCTCCTTCTCTGTGGGTTCCTCCACCTCCTCCACCACCCTGGGGCTAGGGTCCCACCACACTACTCTCTCACATAGGTCCCACCACTCTACTCTCTCACATAGGTCCCACAAGTTTTTTCTACTGACCTTCCAATTTGTCCTTGGTGTTTTGGGGTCGTGATGTCTGGAAACTGCCACAGGTGCCCAAGATTTAGTCCCCTCAAGGCCTGCTCAGGTCCCGTCAGTGCGGGTATGGCCCAGGCTAGACTGCACTCTGCTCTCAGCATGGTGCAATAGACATCTCCTGGTGACCTTCCAGGCTATCTTGGGCTGAAGATTTGCTTTAGTCTGTCACTCTGTGGGTTCTGCAGCTCCAGAATTTGTTTAGAGTCATTTTTTAGAGGTATTTGACTGGGTTTAGGGGAAGAGCACTAGCAATTCTATGCTGTTACTCCGCCATCTTGGCTCTGCCCTGCCCATTTGGGGTTTTCTTGACAAAGATACTGGAGTGGTTTGCCATTTCTTTCCCCAGCTCATTTTACATATGAGGAAACTGAGGTAAGCAGGGTTAAGTGACTTGCTCAGGGTCACACAGCTAGTAATTATCTGAGGCCAGATTTGAAGATGAGACTTCCTGACTTCAAGTCAGACTTTCTATCTTCACTGCCACTTAGCTGCCCAAGCAGAGATTATTAGAATTTAATTAACCAATTTGCATTTGAGAACCTTCTAGCCTAAAATGTGCAGAGTGCTAAATTTTTACTCCATAAGGGTAGTTCAAAAAGTGTACTATGCTAATATTAACAATTAACCAGAAGCAAAGACCCCTCCAGTACTGTATATGCTCAGTGCATAGAGTGGATTTAGAGTCAGAAAGACCTGAGTTCAAATCAAGCCTCTGGTACTTATTAGCTATATGACCCTAGAAAAGTCACTTAAATCTCTGTCTGCCTCAGTTTCTTTAACTGTAAATGGGGATAATAATAGCTCTTCCCTTCCCAGGACTGTTGTAAGGATCAAATGAGGTAGTATTTGTAAAATTCACAGCATGTAACAGGCATTTGACAAATGCTTCTTTCTTGATTTCTGTCTTCTACATGCTTTTCCATTGTCTTTGCCCCCTATTTCTGTGTAGATTTCCACAGATCACAGAGTCAGAGAAGACCTCAGAGGTCATCTAGTCTTGTGCATACCTGACCTAGAACCCTCTCTACACCCCCTCCCCCACTACAAGTGGTCATCAAGCTTTGACTTCAATGCTTCCAATGAAGGAGAACTCATTACTTCCAAAGTTGGCCCATTCCACTTTGGAATAGCTTAACTTATTATGAAGTTGTGCCCTATCTCAAGCCCAAAGTTGTTTCCCTGAAAGTAGATATAAATCTAACTCTCCTTTTATATGACAGGCTTTCAAATACATCTGACTGTGGAGCAGTTAACCTCTGCTATCTCTCTGCTACTCCTACCACTTTCCTTGTTTTCATTATGTATCTGTACAATGGGAATAATACTTATAGTACTACCTCAAAGGAATGTTGTAAAGCTCATATGAGATAACGTATTTATGTAGCCCCTTGCCCCAACAATATGACTTAAAGAGAAAGACCTTGGAAGGGGTCATCTAGGTGGCACAATGGATAGAGTGCTGAGCCTGAAGGCAGGAAGACTCATCATCATGAGTTTAGATCTGGTCTCATGCTAGCTGTATGATCCTAAGCAAGTCACTTAGACCTTTTTGCCTCAGTTTTCTCATCTACAAAATGAGTTGGAGAAGGCAATAGCAATCCATTGCAGTATCTTTGCTAAGAAAATCCCAAATGGGGTCACAGATTCAGACAGGAATGAAATGACAAAAGCTTTGGATGATCCTGGCACAGAAAATTCATCTGCTGTCCCTTCTTTGTCTGGGGTCAAGCAGAGAACTCACAAAAAAAGAGTGAAAAAAGAGGGCAGTGAATTTCTTGATGGGTGTCTTCCTTCTCATGACCTTTTATTTGGACCTCCAGGAAAGGAAAGAAAGTAGAATGTCAGGTGTGAATACAAACCAGGTAGAGACATGCAGGCACTTCTAGGAACACTGACCAGAAGACACGGCATGAGACCATCACAGCCTGGAGTAGAGAGAGTAGAGAGTAGATGGAAGCCTTGAGGAGAGAAGAACCACAGAGATGCCAAGACTGCCAACTATTGTGAATTCCTGCTCAGCTGGTGAGCTGGGGAACTTCATTTCCCCTTTTAGTTCATGAGCCTGAGCTAGGCAGCACACATCCCTTTCCACCAGCAGTGAGAAGTTGCAGTCAGGATTCTTCCCTTCCACACCTGAAGATCTGGTAGGAAGGTGAGAGGAGGCGTAGAGGATGATGGAAAGTGAACGTTCCCCTAAAAGTGTGTTTGATGTAGTTACTTTAAAGTTCTTTTAAAGTATAATAAACTAAGTGATCACAGTGTGCTGAGTCTTTGAATCTGAAATAATCAGATTGATTCTGCATCTTTTTTTTAATTGATCCTATTTGCAATTGACCAGTTTTGTACCATCCTTCGTTCAGAAATTCAGCTGTCCTGTAATGAGTTAAGTTTAGAAATCCAGTTCTCTTGTTAATCACTGTTCTCTTATTGTGTCAAGAAAATCTGTTAACCTTGATGAATGTAGGTAGACACCTGAGAGTCGGGTCTAGTGTTTGTTCCACCATGCTATCCTTCAAGGATGTCTGGTTTGTTATCCAAAGAAGTCTGGCCCACTATCTCTAACCTCAGGTGGACTCAAACAATAAACATTTTTTTTTTGAGTGGTTCACTGGCACTTATCTTTTTTTTTTTGCACTTAATAGTATTTTATTTTTTCCAATTACATGTAAAGATAGTTTTCAAAAGATTTTTTCAGAAGATTTTGAGTTCTAACTTTTTTCTCCCTCCCTCCTTCCCCTCTTCCTTCCTGAGATGGGTAAGCAATCTCATCTAGGTTACACATGTACAATCATATTAAGCATATTTCCACATTAGTCATGTTGTGAAAGAAAAATCAGAACAACATGGGAAAGCCATGAGAAAGGAAAAACAAAAAAAGTGAAAATAGTATGTTTGATCTGTGTTCAGACTCCATAGTTCTTTCTCTGAATGTGGGTAGCACTTTCCATTGTCTTTTATGATTGTCTTGGATCACTGTATCGCTGAGAAGGGCTGAGTCTATCAGTTGATCATCACGCAATGTTGCCATTACTGTGTACAGTCTTCCCCTGGTTCTGCTCATTTCACTCAGAATCAGTTCATGTAAGTTTTTCCAGGTTTTTCTGAAATCCACCTGCTCATCATTTCTTATGGAACAATAATGTTCCATTACATTCATATACCACTCCTTGTTCAGCCATTCCCCCAACTGATGGGCATCCCCTCAATTTCCAGTTCTTTGCCACTATAAAAATAGCTGCTGTAAATATTTCTGTACATGAAGGTCCTTCACAACGAACATTTCTAAGTCACAGGAGGGAAGAAGGAGGTTGCAACAAGCTCCTCATTCCCAATTTCCAACCAATTATAACTCGCCCCCCCCCCCCCAGCCTCAGCTCTGTACCCAATCTTATTGATTTCACCATATATGATAACAAGCTCTTTTAACCAGTCATAACTTGTTTCCTGCCTATAAGTCCCATTCTTTGTCTTGTACTTCCCTAAAAAATACAAAAAGGGTAACCATCCCCCATTTAGGGGACGGTCTTAGCTTGGCTGGTGAAGCTGAGATCCTATTTGGTGGTAAATTTGTACATTACTAATAAATTGTCCCCTGAACTTTGTGCCTCAGTTTACCTTGTTTTAACTGTAAGAAAATCTGTGAATACATGGTGATGTAAATTAAGAAAGAGGATTTTTACTACTAGGCGGGACCTCTGAGCTAGATATAGAAGGTGGTTTTCACATTTTAATATTTTGAACAATATCTTTTTTCATCACCTGGGTTGGAGGTTCTTAACCTTTTTTTGTCTTGGTTCCCTTTAGCAGATTGCTGGTAGTTTGGACTTCTTCTCAGAATAATGGTTTTAAATACATAAAATAAAATACATAGGATTATAAAGGAAACCAATTATATTGAAATAATGTGTTTTTTTCCCAATTCAATTCAGGTTTACAGACACACCTCCCTCTAAACTCTATCCACAGACCCCTTGGGTTAAGAACCTATGCCCTAGATTAAGTTTGAACCTGGCCAGGGAAGGATTTATTATAGTCGCTTTAAGCCTCAAGTAAGCTTGGTGTTGACAGAGCAACCAAAACATCTGAAAGCTGAGCTCCTTCTGGCTTTTACTCAAACCTATGCTAATTAGGAATTGACAAGACCTAGCCTGGTAGCTCAACTAGAGTGACCCCTGGCGGGCAACTCACATATTGTACCCACTCATTAAGTTCCCTTGTGGGATAATTAACACCATACACATTTTTTTCCCGTAGGTTTAAGGAGGCAACACCTAGGGCACAAAGTAAGGGGCTATGGGAGGGCAAATATTTACATATGTAAAATGCCTTAAAATTTTTAAAGTACTATATAAGTGCTATCTATTATTAATATCATTACTACTCCGCTACCACTTCTACCACTGCTGTTACTACTACCACCACCACCGTCATCACTACTATTACTACTACCACCACTACTACCATCATCACCATCACCAACACTACTACTACCACCACCACCACTATAAGTACTATTAACACCACTATTACCACCACCACCATCACAAATCTTACTACTACTACTAGCACATCACTAGCACCGCTACTACTACTACCACCATCACTACTACTACAGTAATTATTCCTACAACTACTTATGGACAACCCCCAATACACACACACACACACACACACACATCTTGTTTTATTCAGGTTAACCCTCCCTAGTTCCTTCAACCAATCCTTGTATGGAATGCTATCCCATTTTCTCTTCATCTTGGTCACTTCAACATTCCTTTGAGGATGCAACCATTTGGGTCTTGTTCTCTTCCAACAAGCACCGGCCCATAATTCCCAGGACTACTTCACCACTTGTCTCCCTCCCTTCTATTCCTTCCCAACTGCTTTTTATGACTTGTCTCTCCCATTAAAATACCACCTTCTTGAAGGTGGGGCCATCTTTGTCTTTTTCTTTTTCTCTGCATTACTGCATTTAGCATGAGGTAAACTCTTCATAAATGCTCAATCTATCATCTATCAATTTATATACTCCATGCGGGTGTTGTTTTCTCTTGTGTGTTCTTCGCTTTGTATTATTTTGTTTTGTCTTTCAGAAGCACAGCAATATTTAATGAGAAATGGTTGTATGGTTAGCCACAGAAGAGCTGTCCTCATACCCCCCACCCTACTGTGGGAAAGTTATTTTAGATATGGGCTAGGAAAATGGTCATTTCCATGTTCCATCCCTAGGAAGTAAAAGGAAACAATTCCCCTTAAGCACCAATGTTTAAAATGTGGAAATCTTTCACATGCAGGAGAACTCCCTTTGGAAGTGAGTTGGGCTCTCAGGATTTTTATAATTAAAGGGGGAGGGAAGGGAAGGAGACAGAGCCATACTCAAGCTGATAAGCCAATAAGGTATTTAGGTGGCACAGTAAATAGAACTTGAGCCAGGAAGATTCCAGTTCAAATATGGACTAAGACACTAGCTGTGTGACCTTGGGCAAGTCACTTAACCTCTGTCTGCCTCAGTCTCCTCAACTGTAAAGTGGTGAAAATATTAGAAACTATCTCCCAGAGTTGTGAGGATAAGATGAGATATTTATAAAGTGCTTTGCAAACCTTAGACTGCTACATAAAGGCCAGCTATGATTACTCTTGTTGCTATTATTATGTACAGGATACACAAGGGTCAGGGACTGCCCTTTCACGTATGCCCACTTTCATAGTTTCTTCATTTGTGTGTTGATGCCTCACCATGACCAGGTTCTCAGTAAGACAGGGACGTCCTTTTGAAAACCAGCTGTCATCAGCTTGGCTGGTATCCAAATGTGTCTGGAGCTAACTAAATTCCACAGCTGCTCTTTGGAAGTAAGTCTGTACCAGACCTGGAAGCAATGGGATTCCAGCTCTGAAACCATCGTGGACAATTGGTGTCCCTTCAATGGTACATCTACAGCCTTCTCAACAGCTCTCTGATCAGTCATCCTCCTCCCACTGAGTCCAAAGCAGCAAGGTTCCAAGTGCTACTCACCTTTGCCTATAATAGGCTCCATTAAGCAGTATCCATCCCTGTAGACCCGCAGAGTAGGAATTCTAAGAAACTGCTTCCTCCAACTCTGACAGCTCTTTTTCAAACTCAGCAATCTTGGGTAGTCTAGGAGAGCTTGACCTACCCAGGTCAAGACTGTAGCTCATACATGACCAGGGCACTCAGGTTAGCAGGACTGGAGCCCTCTATAAAAAGTGCCTGGTCGCTCCTTGTGCCTTTCAGCTGTACTAGGAGACTATTGTCTAGGGCTCCATCCAGGTCAGTGAAGAAGATGGTGCCATTTCAAGTCCCAACAGCTTCTCTAAGTGGGAGTCAACTGGTAGCTGTTTGGCCAACACCACTGGAGGCAAGTCTTCTTTGGTTGGTCATTGACTTTCACTGTTCTTACCTTTTATCTCCATCTCAATTGTTGGCCTGTAAGTTGCATGCAACAGTTGCTGGTACTGATGAAGATTGAGGGATCTCCCTCACCCCCAGGTCCTTTCCAGATTCCTAGTTTGTCTTTTTGGTTTTCCCAATAGCAACCTTGATCAGATGCCTTGCTCCCCACCCTCTTGTCTTTGACCTTGTCAAAGGCAGCACTGAAGTTGACAGTAACTCCTTATATTCCTCCACCAACTCGGACTTAAACTCTGCTCCACCTGTTAACATCAAGAGGTTGCCATGTTTGGGGCCCTTCATGAAAGTAGCAGAATAGGGTAGGCAAGACAGAGCATGGGGGTCAGGGTATCAGATGACCTGGTTCAGATCTTGGTCTGAGGCTGCTGTTATGACTTCAAAGGGGCATGGAGTCTCTATTTTACATTTTGTATTTATATTTTTATATTATTGATATTATTTTACATTTCTAATTTCTACCTTGTTCTTAACTACATTGTAATATTCTACAAGAGAGACAGCAGGGATTTTTCTAACATGCCTAGGAAACTCTTCATGTTGTCCTTCAACTTTCATTAGCCCAGGAACTCACACTACACCAGTACCCTCTGCCTCTGGAACCCCTCTCTCTGAGAGGAGAGCTCGTTCCAGAATCTTTATTTCTGAAGTGTCCAGACCATACCAACCTTTCCCACACTTCCCCATCATGCCCCTTGTGCCAAGTACCTGCTCTCCGTTCCTCCCACTCTCCTTTATTCTTCAATTTCCTTTTGCATATGATTAGAATGGCTAAGTTTCACAGCTGATCATCATAAAACATTGCTGTTACTCTGTATGATGTTCTCCTGGTTCTGCTCACTTGACTTTGTATCAGTTCATGTTAAGTCTTCCCAGGTTTTTCTAAATCATCCTGCTTATCATTTCTTATAGCATAATCGTATTCTATAACAATTATATACCACAACTTGCTCAACCATTCCCCAATGATTGGGCATCCCCTCAATTTCCAATTTTTTGCCACCAAAAAAAAAGAAGTGCTACAATGAAAAGTACAGATTAAAACAACCTTGAGATATCAATTTATACCTACCAGATTAGCTAAAATGATAGAAGGGGAAAGTGACAAATGTTGGAGAGGATGTGGAAAAATTGGGACACATTCATTGCTGGTTGAGTTGTGAACTGATCCAACCATTTTGGAGAGCAATCTAGAATTTTGTTCTAAACTGTCTACACCCTTTGACCCAGCAATACCACTACTTGGTCTATTTCCAAAGATAATTATAGAAAAAGGAAAAGAAGCTATACGTTCTAAAATGTTTATAGAGCTCTCATTGTGGTGGCAAAAAACCGAAAAATTGCAGGGATGGCCATCCATTGAGGAATGGTTGAACAAGTTGTGTTCTATGATTGTGATGGAATACTATTCTATAATAACAATGAGCTCAATGAGTTTAGAGAAATATGGAAAACTTACATGAAATAATGGAGAACGAAATGAGAAGAGATTATTGTATACAGTAACAGTAATATTATTTTAAGAATTACTTTGGGCAAATAAGTTATTATATCTATTATAAATACTCAAATTAACTATAAAGAGCATATGAAGAAAGATGCTATTTGCATCCAGAAAAAGAACTGATAAATAGAAGCCTACATATAATGATTTTACATATGTATACCTACTTGTGTCTAGTGGTAGCAATCTCTAGGGTGGAGGGAGGGAAGAAAAAAAATTTAAAAAGAAAAACAAAATTACATGATAGATTTTGTTGTATATTTGAAAGGAATGGCAAATTGTGTATAGTGGAATTATAGTTTTATATGCAATCATCTTTTTATTGTACTATGTTATGGAAATGCTCATTTTATTCCACAATTTTAAAAATTAAAGTAATTAAAAAAAGAACTATCATAAATATTTTTGTATATTAGATCCTTTTTTCCTTTTCTTTGATCTCTCTGGATACAGACCTAGTAGTAGTATTGCCCTTTGGGCACAGTTCCAATTGTTCTAGAAAATGGTTAACTAGTTTAAAACTCCACATCAATGTCCCTATTTTTCCATATCCCCTCCAGCATTTACCATTACCATTCCTTTTCTGTCATGTTAACCATTCTGATAAAGTGTGCAGTGATATCTCAGTTATTTTAATTTGCAATTTTCTAATCAATAGTGATTTTTATGTGACAATTATAGCTTTAATTTCTTCTGAGAACTACCTGTTTATATCCTTTGACCATTTACCAACTGAGGAATGGCTCTTATTTTTACAAATTTGGATCCATTCCCTATGTATTTGAGAAAAAGGCCTTTATCAGAAAAACTTACTGTAAATTTCTTCCTCCTGCTTCCTGCTTTCCTTCTAATTTTGACTTCACTGGTTTCATGTGTGCAAAACCTTTTTAATTTCATGTAATCACAATTACCCATTTTACTTCCTATGATGTTCTCTCTTGTATTGACCTACTCCATTTTTGACCTGGGCCTGTTTGCCTCTCCTTAGGTTATCTGGTACTCTCCCATTTCTGAGGGCTCATAATGTTGGTGCCAGACTTTGTTCCGACACTGGTGGACTTCAGCCCTGCTGTAGCTCAGAACTCCCAAGCAGCATATAGGTTTTAAGATAACCCATAAGAATTAGTCTTATGATTATAAAACCAGGTGGAGAATGTATGTTTTGACAATGACCTGGGAAAGTACATGGGGCTAAAGAAGAGAGGGTTGCTAAGTACTGGTAGGATCCTATAATATGGTTGGACCACAGTAGATATGTTTTGCACATACAATCTTCCCTGCACTGACAAATCTCTTCAGTCTCCTATGCTGTCTGTAGCTGCCCTCTTGGGACCCTGGGCTGGAATCTCTGTGACCCCCATTAGTTACATGTTGATCACGTTTTACTTTTGAGACTTTTCTACATTAAATGGGCAAGGAGTGGAGGAAGAGTTGAAAAAATTCTACCAATTTTTCAGTTCCACCAACAATGTTAGAAGTATATCTTTCTCCATAACCTGGAATTTTTTAAAAAAATATCAGTTTTTGTTAATATCTTTTTTTTTTTATGTTGTCCTAATTTCTCCCACTCCAACACCCTCCCCTTTCCAGAGAGCCATTTTGGGGCTGTTTCTTTGTTTATGCCTACATTCATGAGTCTACCAGACCCCCCATCCCTTTTCTTTATACACATGGTTATCTTAAAACCTATGTGAGGAACAGCATTTACTGTGGGGGAAGCAAGAAGTGGGGAGAAGACATGGATGTGAAGGAAAAGGAGAGACCAGTCAGCCTACAAGGAAGAATCTAAAACTTCCTGTATTAGTAGCCTATAAGTTTGACAAGCTAAAATAAAAGGGCAGTAGTATGATATAGTAGAAAGAAGAAAGGATGTGGATACAGAAAATCTGAGTTTGAGTCTCAGCTCTGCTACATACAAACCTCATGCCTTGGGCTTTGTATCTCTGAGATTATTTTCTTGTCTGCAGGAGTGATAAGGACATTTCTACTTAAAAGGAAAGAATTTGGGGCAATAGCTGGACAGGAGCTCATGGATGGAGACAGCCATTAGTCTTAACCCTAGAAGGGACCCCCAACAAATCATGCCTACTGGGCACCAGAGACTTCCCCAAAGGAAGCCTTTGGAATTCAAAGTTTGGATGATTGATCACGGACATGAGTGAGCTCCGTGCCATCTGTCTTGCATACAGGAATACAGCAACTTGGTACAGAGGCAGTAAATACCTCACACCCAGCCTGAAACTAAGAAAGGGCTCTGACCCAGATTGAGAGCATTTCCCTTTTTCCTCCCGGTGGTGGTGGTCCTGGGTTTCCCTTTCTCCCCATAGTCTAGAGGAACAGGAATTCCTACAGAAAAGGTAGAGAAACTCACAGTAGAATATTCTTCTCCCTTCCAGATGCCAAGCTGATCTTGATGGGACATAAGGAAAACCAGTACCAATACCTTAGGACCTTGGGTTAAGCTCTAATTCTCTTTCTTTGAAGAATCATTCAGCAAACAAATCATCCCCCCTACCCTTATCCCCAGCCAGAGACCCAAGGTCTGCCTGTGGATTAAACATCAGCGCCCCACCAGGTACAAGTTAGGAAATAGAGAAGACGCAGATTTTCAAATAATTTGCAATAACTTTATACTCATTTGACCTAGGCTAGTGGGTAATGGTTGCTGGGTAGAAGTCAGTGCCATATCTTATCTTAGCAGCCTTTCCAAGGGAAAATTTAGAAATTTTCTCATTGAAATTCATTAGGAAAGTCTAAAAATGATGGAAACCTCAGAAGGGCAAAGGGAAGGAGAGAAGGGACAGCAAGTCAAATACATGGTCTTTCAAAGATTCGGAGCTAGAAGAGAGTCAGGCCTTTACTTGCAAACAGAAAGCAAACTTAATAGGACAAGATTTCACTGAACCAAAAATTGAAGATGAAGAGTCCAAGGCTCCAGAGAACTTGAGTCTCCACAGTCCCATCACTTGTTGGCTCTCCTGCCTGAATTACTGGCCTAGAGACATCCTCTCCTAATTGGGGTTAGGGAGCAGAGAAGGCAGACAAGGTCTGATTTCCCCTTATCAGAGGTTCTGCTGGGCTGGATCTTTTATTGAGAGGAAAGCAGAGCTGCATCCCTGGCTCCCCAAGCAAAGGGAGTTACTAATCACAAGTCCTACTAGAAATAATGTGATACCAAGAGAGGGGTTTGGGCCTGAGCCTGGAGCAGTTAAGAAAGTCATTTGCAACTTAATCTAAGAGCTGCTTGGGTCCTGTACCATCACTACCATCCTCCCCATCTTTGCTCTGACACTTCAATTACTGATTCACAGGGGATGAGTCTAGTTCTCAGGGAGAACTGTTGGAAATTTGACTGACCATTGATGGGAAGGCTGCAGGTGGGGAGCCAATGCCCAACAGGCCTTTCTGTTGCTTAAATGGGGCCAGTAGCTTAGCTGGGGAGTCCAAGGGTGCCAGGGGAGAAGGGAGGATATGGCTGTCTCCCTGAACCAGGCTGGGGTCCATCTCCCAAGGACCAAACCGAGGACTCCAGATCTGTTCTGAGACAGGCACTGATCTACCCAACATTCTTCAGGGGAAGAGTTGCCCCACTGAGGACATGAGGACAAGGACAAAAGTGGTGAGGTATGGGGCTGGGCGCAGGAAGGGTTGTCCACTCCAAAGTAACAATGGTGATCTACTTTGCTGGAAAGTTGAACGGCACTTATTATCTACTTCTATTTCAGAAAAACTGTCTTCTTTGGGACTCTGAGTCTTGCTCTCTTGCCGCACCTGAGGAGAGGTATTGTTAGGTGTCAGCCCCTACCATCTCCAATAGGGTGTGGGGAGGGAGTGACATTGGACACAGAGACTCTTCTTCCCCCAAAAGAAGTAGATATACCCAGCCCAGAGAAGTAACCTATGACCTTTTTAACCTTCCCCTCAAAAGGAATGCTAGTTTGCTGCATCGTGACATAGGAAAGACAGGCTAAGGATGTAGCCAATGAACTGCTTTTACCAAGGTTCTGATGCCTGGACATGAGTGCACAGTTGAGACCTTTTCCTGCTCCTCCATCCATAGGGATGAGGGGGCAATCCAGCTTTAGGGGAGCCCTTTGCTGGGATGTAATAGGGAGGCTCACCCTAACCCCATGGAAAGCCAAGATGGCGACCCTGCTGTTTGGGCATCACCTGTTCCACTTTTTGAAAGACTCTCAGGAGGTTGTCCCGAAGCAGACCCTGAAGTTCCTTCTCACTCCAGCCCCGTCTCAGCAGCTCCTCAATCAAAGCAGGGTATTTGGAGACATCTTCCAGGCCTTGTGGAAACCTGCAAGTGACCAACTTTCACCAACGTGCCCATCTGAATTTCACCCATGGGCTTTTTTGGAGAAGTCTTCATTGCTACACAGTGCTCACACCTTCCTCTGAATTCCTACAGCTTGCTAGCACTGACTGGTCTTTCCTGTGAGCAGGGGCCACCTTAGGGCCCTTCCCCAGTGAAAACCATTGAGGATGGTGGATGAAGCCAAGGAAGAATCCAGGCTTCACTTTCCTCTTCCTTCATTCCAAAATTTATCTTCTCTCCAGGGGCAATGACCCAGCTATTTCTCGCTTTTCCCAGATGAGGAGGAATCCTTTTCCAGATTCTGTTGCCTGGAGACCAGGAGCAGTATGGAGTCTGACCTTCAAATTTCCCTTTCTCTCCAAGGTCAAATCTGTTGTATGCACCATCATTATAATCAATAAACATTTATTGAGGCTAGATGAGGTGGCTTGGTGGATAGAGTGCTAGGAGTGGCGTCAGGAAGACTCATCTTTGTTAGATCAATTCTAGCCTCACATACTTGATAGTTGTGTGATCCTTATATCTCAGTTTCCTTAACCTTAAAATGGGGGTAATAACCTACATCACAATCAGATAATATTTGTAAAAAGCACCTAACATAGTGCCCGGCACATAGTAAGTACTGAATAAAGAAACATTCCCTTCTCCTTCCCTTCCTCAGTGCCTTGTGCTGAGCTTGGGAGGGATGTACGAATTGAAGCTATGACCTCAGCCACCTTTGTGTAAAGTTTATGCTTTCTGGGGTAGCAAAAAACTGGAAACTAAGAGGGATGTGTACTCATCCAGTGGGGAATGGCTGAACAAGCTGTGGTTTATCAATGTAATGGAATATTATTGGGCTGAAAAAAAAAATGATAAAGGGGCTAGTTTCGGAGAAACGGGGGAAGACACTGATGAACTGATAGAGAGTGAAGTGAGAAGAACCAGGAGGTCAGCTTATACAGTGACAAAAATATGGCAAAGATGAGCAATTTTAAGAGCCTCAAGAACTCCAAGCAATGACCAACCATGATTCCAGAGGACCCAAAATGAAGTATGCTCCCTGCCTCCTGCCAGAGAGGTGATGGGACTCAAAATGAAGAATGACAAAGTGGGCAGCTGGGTGACACAGTGGAGAGAGTGCTGGGCCTGGAGTCAGGAAGAGTCATGACAAGTTCAAATCTGACCTCCGACACTTGCTGCGTGACCCTGGGCAAGTCACTTAACCCTGTTTGCTTCAGTTTCCTTATCTATCAAATGGGCTGGAGAAGGAAAGGCAAACCACTTCAACCTTTGCCAAGAAAACCCAAATAGGGTCACGGAGAGTCAGACACAACTGAAAAGACTGAACAGCAATAAATGTGGAAATAAGCTTTAATTGACGATGCATATTTATTATGAGGGTTTTCTTTTTTTTCTTCAATTGGGTGTAAAAGGCAGGAAAAACGTGATTTTTTTTTTTTTGGAAAAAAACACCTAAATTTTTTGAAAGAAAGTTAAAATTTAGCTGGGGAGACAATGACTTGACAAGATAACCAGAACATCCAGCAGTATGGGATCAGAGAGAGATTGGGGTGCAAGTAATGCCTGTTAAAGGCGATCAGAGCAGGGAGAGGTGCCTGTGGGCTGCGATGATGAGAGAAGGGTTGTCCAGAAGGGAGACTTGGACAAGGAGAAGGGAATTCCAGGTAGCATAGGAATATGAATAAAATGAGATAATGACGCCTGATGAGGTTTAGAGTTGGGAGAGCAGGTTCAGGTGTGAAAGAATTCACTTAGACCTTCTCTGGAGCCATGGGAGCTTCATTGACGCAAAAACAGCACAGGTCTAGCAAGAAAGCTAAGGGGGACTCTGCTATTTGGGTGAGTTATGCCTATAGAAAGGTTTCAGAATGATGAAGTAGTTTTAGGGGTTTTTATGTTCGTTGAAGATTAGGGACAGGATGAGGAAGATGGATGATGGGATAGGAGGCAAAGATAAGGGAGATAGGGGAAATTTTATGACCCAGGGTGGTGGGAAACAAGGAATTTTATGATCCAGGATAAGAGGGAAGTTTTATGGTATTTCAAAATAAGGGGAAGAGACTTTAGGATGCCTTCAGGATAGAGAATAAATTAAGGGCTTCACAAAGTATTGGAAAAGCAACTCAACACTTAGGGCACCATTTGTATCCTCATCATTTCCAAGGAAGCCATGCTCCATGTTTCCCTTGATGTATTTGAGTAAAGGGGAGAGGGCACATAGGGGAGAAGTCACAGAGAAACGTTGGAGTCAAACTGTGGAATCCCTTTAATGGCTAATGGCTAAGGACAGTGAACTTTTTGTGTTATGCAATGGGGTATCATGGAGGGTTCTCGTGCATGTGACCGGATGAGCAGAGTTGGTTTTTTTTTTAATTAATCTATGATTTATTTAATGATTAAATTTAATTTAATTAATGTGTGTGTGGGTACACAATCAATGGTAACCAGTAAACTTTATGTCTAGGACACATCACAAAATGTTCCTGAGTAAGGAGACCAGAGCACCTTCAGTTGGGCAAGTGAAAGCAAGATGGGAAGGTGGAAGAGAGGAAGAGCTTGCCCCAACCTATCTATCCTCTGTCAGTTTTCTCCTTGGGTAATCCATCCTTGACAACTAGATGCTAAATTCTATTGTTTCTAACTGTTGATGACAATGTCTCTCAAATTCAATATCCTCTAAATTTAGTGTCCTGGGGCTTAGTCCTGTCCTAGTTAGGGCTCTAGGAATCTGGATGAAAGGAGGGAGGGGCTCGCATCAGGGAGACCAGTAAGGCATGAATTAATCAGGGTGGCATTACTATGAAGTGAAATGAGGGAATGGGTAGAAGGGATATCAGAAAGGAAAAATCAACAGGGCTGAGGAATGACTGGGTGCAGGGATGGGGAGTCATCAGGCCTAATTTCAAGGAGAGAAACAGGAAGACCAAAAAGGCGTTAGAGAAAAGAGGATGTTGGTTTGCGAGGTGCAGAACTTGAAGTAACAGTGGGGTGGACATCCGCTGCCAGGAAACTTCTCTAACCCCTCTCCATTCCAGGGCCTTCCTTCTAATAATCATTTGTTGTTCAGTCGTTTCAATAGTGCCCAACACTCTGTGACCCCATTTTGGGTAGTTTTCTTAGTAAAGATAGAGGAGTAGTTCGCCATTTCCTTCTCTAGTTCATTTTACAGATGAGAAAACCAAGGCAAACAGAGCTAATTAACTTGCCCAGGGTCACACAGATAGCATCTGAGGCCAGATTTGAACTCATGAAGATGAGCGCTCCTGATTTCCAAGCCCAGTGTTCTATCTGCTGCAATAATAACACAATAATACATTTTATATATAAGGTATAAGACAGAGAATATACTAATGTATTATATAATTACACAGCAATTATATATGGTATGTAATATATAATATGGTATATAATGATATAGTACATACTATATAATTATAAACATATAACGTATTATATAATTACATAATATATAACATACACTATATCATTATATGACATATGATATAGTAGGGAATATAATATAAATACGGTATAGGACATATTGCACATATCATATAATTATATAATAATAAATATTATCATGTGGTCATTTAATTCTCATTTACTATTTACCCTGCATATAATTTGCTCTGTGTATATATGTATACATACACATGTATACACTTACACACACAATGTATACACATTTGCAAGTTGTCTCTCCCGGTGGATTATAAACTCGCTGAGGTCAGGGACTGTCTTTTCTCTCTTTGTGTAACTCCAATATTTAGCACAGTTCCTGGCACACAGTAGAAGATTAATAAATGTTTATTGCTTGTTTGGTTGACATCCAAAGGAAGATGGAAGGAGGGAGAAGAACTGAAATTCAGGAAGAAGTTACCATTTTTGGAAAATCATGAGTATAAAGGTGATCACTGAAACAGTGGGAATGGGTAAGATTTACTAAGGAGAAAGTGTAGAGGAAGGAGGTTGGGGGCTAAGGCCTGAACTCTGGGTGATCTGACTGAGGGTGCAGGAGAAAGACAAGAGATGAGCAAAAGAAATCAAGATGGCGGGAGAACCCAAAAGGCAAAGAGAAGAAAAATGTTCAGGAGGACAGTGGGCAACCGTGTGGCCTAATACAGAGGGAGGTAAAGGAAGGTAAGGTCTGAGGGGACCCCGATCACGAGGGGACGACGAGGTCCACTGAGGCACTGGATGACCACAAGCCCAGGAGCAACTCAATGTTAAACTGAATTTGGAAAGTGATATGAGCTCTTAGAGAGAGAGAGAGGTTTAGGTAGAGTGGTGGGGTGAGAGGCCAGACGACAGGTCTGGATGACCCCTGGCAGCCCTTAATTTCTGGGTGTCTGAGCTGAGGAGGGAATGCTGGCTGCGGGTATAGCCTAGGCTTTTGTGAAGTATGGAACAGAAAGGAACGGGTGAGATGGGGCTGACCGCTGGTGTTGTTCAGTGGTGTTAGGGCATCACTTTCTCCTGGTTCTCTTCCTTCCTCTCTGACCGCCCTCAGTCTCCTTTGCTGGGGCCTCCTCCAGATCATGCCCTCTCACCACTGGTGTTCCTCAAGGCCCTCTTCTCTTCTCCCTCTATACGAATGCACCTGGTGGTCTCATCAGACCCCTAGAATTTAATCCCCATCTCTATGTTGATGATTCTCAAATCTACCTTTTCTGCCACAAACAGCTGGCCTCCAATCTTGCACCTCTAGTGGACCTTCAAGACCTCTCAAACTAGATGTCTGGTAGACAGCCTGACATGTCCAAAACAGACCTTACTATCTTTCCCCCAAAACCCTCCCCTATTACTGTCCCTTCCAATCCCTTGTGCTCACAACATAGCGTTCATCCTGGACTCCTCACTCTCTCTCACCCCACATATCTGAGCTGTCGCCAAGTCCTGTTGATCTCATCTCTTGAACACACCCCCTTCTCTCCTCTGACACTGCCCCCACTCTAGTACAGACCCCATCACCTCATGGCCGGACTACTGCAGTAGCTGTTGGTGGGTCTGCCTGCCTCAAGTCTCTCCCCATTCGTCCAACTTACACTCAGCCACTTCCAAAGCACAGGTCTGATCATGTCACCTTCCTGTGCTCTCCTGTTACAATGAGTAAATACAAAATCCATTGCTTGGTGTTCAAAGCCTTTCATAACCTAACAAGATACACACCCCCTGCACACACACACTTTTTCTATCTTACATCTCACTCCTCAACATATTCTCTTCAATCCAGTGACACTGGCCTCCTCGCTGTTCTATGAAAAAGACCCTCCACAGTTGCTTTCTCTGGAATGTCCTTCCCCTCATCTCTCCTGGCTATCCTCCCTGTCTCATCTACAGGAAGCCTTCCCCAGCCCCAGCTTCCTTCTCTTAACTATCTCTGACTTAGCCTATCTACAGCATGTTCTTACTGTCTTTCCTACTAGACGGTAACCCTTTCTAAAAGGTAAGGCCCGTCTCTTGCCTTTTTGTTATCTCCAGAGCTTAGCACAGTGTCGGGCACATATTAGACACTTCATAAATGCTTACTGATTAAGTGATTGATTGATGATGCCGAAGTATTTGATACCTCCTACCACAAAGGCCTTTCCCACCCAACCCAGATTGGTGGATTTGAAATCCCAGGGACTAGGTTCAGATCCCAGCTTTGCCAGTACTACCTGTGGGACCTTGGACAAGTCACTTAACCTCTATAGATCTTAATTTCATCATCTATAAAATGAGGAGATTGGACTACGAGACCTTCCAGCTCTTGTGTCTTCTTTCTGAATCCCTAGCACTTAGCATGTACCTGGCACATAGTAGCTACTTAATGAATGTTTGTTGACTCTCCACTGACAGATCCCCACCACATAGTTAACGCTAAAGAAAGAGAAATAAGATACTCACTTGCCAACACCATCATAGTCTCCTCCAATCCCCATGGACTCGGCTCCTATGACCTTCTTTATATGGTCAAAGTGATCTAAGCAACAGAGCACCAGGGGTTCTCAGCACGGGGGAAGATGGGAGGTTCATGACCTTCCCTTCCTCCAGGAGATCCATGACCTTCCTTGCCTCCAGATCCCTCTCCTCCCACCTCAGCCAGGGGTCAGAGGTATGGCCCTCACCTGCTACTGTGGAGATGTTGGCCAACAGCTGACACTGAATCACGCCTACAGAGAAGGTCACCATCACGATGCCTCCATTTCTTTTCTGTGAAGCCAAACACAACCCCTCAGAGCAGTTAGTGAGGTTGTCTTGGGGCAGGTCAAGATCCATTCATACTTCCTCATTATTCTTGTATCCTATCCTCCTACACATCCTACATCAAGACAACCTTCCCATTCCCCACACCCCATTCATCCTCTCTCCAAGGAATGGGAACTGAACACTTCAAGCAGGCTAGAGACTAGAGGAGGGGAAGAGTCTGCAGGCAGCCAGGTGGGATGCTCTGCAGCAACCCTCAATCCAGATTGCTCCCTTCACTTAACCCTTCTGCGCCTCAGTGTTCTCATCTATAAAATGCAGGATTTGGATTGTGATGATCTCTAAGAAACCTCTTAACTTTCAATCCTATGATCCCAAGTCCTCTGCTCACTCTGGGGGTCCCTGGCTTCTGTAATGGATTGTGATGGGGGGGAGAGAACCTATGAACGCAGGCAGGAGTGTCTGCCACACTGCTCCTTCCTCTCCTATCCCTTGGGCTCAAGAAGAGCCGGACAGTGGCCACTCCATGGACGGAAGCCTGGCCTTCTTGCGTGTACTCTTATGACCACATCTGTAACACACCCTACTGAAGATAACAAAGTTGAGGGAGCTCTAGGGATGGGAGGAAAGGGTCCAAAGCATCTCAGGTCCCGCATTCTGCAGGACTATAATGGCTCACCAACTGCTTCAGGAGTTTGTCGGGCACGTTCCTCGAGTTGTTGCATACTGAGAAGGCAGATGAGTGAGAAAAGATCACCGGAGCCCGAGACACAATCATTGCCCTTGTGGCTGTGGCATCAGATGTATGGGAGAGGTCCACCATCATACCCAGACGGTTCATTTCCTGTATCACTGTCTGGAGCATCAGGGTAAAGAGGGAAGCAGGTAGGGTTGGAGAGAGCAAGATGGAAATAATTTTAATCCAACAAGCTAGGGAATGCCTTCAGGAGTGGATCACAGAGCCCCCTATGGTGAGGGAACCTGGAGGTCAGGCCGTGCAAAGATCACTTGTAGGAATTGGGGGCATTCAGCATGAAGAGGGGACATGACAGCTGTCTTCAAGGACTGTCCAGGGGAAAAAGAGCTGGTTTTATTCTGCTTGGCACCAGAGGGCAGAGCTAGAAGGACAGAGAGGAAGATTTCAGCTCAGTACAAGAAAAAACTTCCCAGTGACCTTGCCTACTAAAAAGTTGATGAAATGCCTCTGGAAGTTGTGAGCTTTCCATTCCTGGAGGTCTTCAGAAGAACCCCTTGCAGCTGGGTTCTCGTACCAGTTGCACTAGATAACCTTTGAGGTCCCTGAGACTCGGTGGGCCCAGCCTCCCACTCCACTCCTGAGACCTCTTACCTCACCAAAACCACTTAGTCCCTTAACATATGGGTAAAAATGATGCAGGCCCTTGGTGGAGCTCTCAGCCCTGTAAGACACAGCAGAAGAACATAGCAAATTAGCTAGAACAGACACAAAGCCGGCATCTCTCAATTTTGAACATCCAATCAATTCCTCCAAAGAATTCCTCCAAAGAATCATTCCTCTAAAAGAAGAAGGAAGGATACCAAGATTTTGAAAATCTTCCTAGAACCCAAGGCCAGTGTGGGCAGGGTCTGGGGAAACACTGAACTAGAACTCTCTGCTTACTCTGGCAATGATCTGGGTCACCCACCTCCTGACAGAGAACCAGACACATTGATGGACATGGCCAATGTGCGTGATTATAGAATGTTTGCTCTGGGGTTTTTGTGTTTTGCTGTTAAATTGGGGATAGAGGGTGGGGGAGAGAAAATGAAAGTCTGTTCATTGAAAAATGGAATGTAGGGTAGGAATTCCCTTCCCCTCCCCCCCCCACACAAACAAAACTCTTGTTATCCTTACCAGGGTGTGTTACAGAAATGTGTTAAAGTCATATAACGCACTCCAAGGTCATAAAATATTCGCAAGATGGCCAGGCTGCCATCCATAGAGTGTCCACCTTCCACTCCAATCAGGCAAGCCAGCTTCTGGCTCTCCTTAAGCTCTGTGGAGAGAGAAGAAGGTAGTGGGTCCCAAAGCAGAGAGTTGTTATTTTGGAGGGGAGGGGAGATGAGGAAAGGGGATGAGGGGAAGGGAACTAGGGGAACCCTTGCTTCCTTCCAATTCTCAACCCCCTTCTCAGGGTATTGCTGCCAGTGGCTACGAGAAGCCCACCCTCCACCCTGATCCCAAGGGAGCTGACCCTTCTCTGGAGTAAGATCAGGGGTACTACAGTTTGCCCTTGGAGTCTGCAGAGAGATTATGCCTTCCACCATTACACTCAGGCTCCAAGGTCCCTTTGAGACACTTTTGGGTCAATGTGCATGTATCTGGGCGATCCCCCTGCACACAGGGCTCTCATGTCAGGTCCTGGCATTTAGGGTAAGAGGGAAAGGGGCTGAAGACCTAGGGGCTCTCTGGGAGAGATGGGTCTCATTCCTTTCCCCCGCCCCCCAAACCCCGAGAGGTGTAACCTTGGGCCGAGCTCACGAACTCCAATTCCTCATAAGCACTGCACATCCGCTTGATGACATCAATCTGCTCCAGGGTTAGGCGCAAAGCATCTTTGTCCTGAGTCTGGCAGGGGACATAGGCTGACCAGAACTAGGGGAGACATAAGACATGACACTCGGAGCCTGAGAGAATACCTGGAAAACCCTCCCTGAGCCTCATTTCCTTTCTCTCATTAAATGCTAGGTCTTTAACCCAGAAACCTGGTCTGAGGAATGAGGGGATACAGGAATACAGGGCTGGGAGTTTAAACTCGCAGGGTTTGAGGACTCCTGGTTCCTTCCAATTCCAAAATCTAGTTTACGATTCTCTTCTCTCTATGAGATAAGTACCCATTCCGTCTTTGCAACTCACATTGCCTGCCTGTCCTTGTAGCCCTTGCTGCCACCATTGCAGCGGCCTCCTAACTGACCTCTCTGCCTCAGATTTCTACCTACTCCCATCATCTCCACAAAGCTGTCAAATCTAAGATCTGGCCATGTCGCCCCTCTATCCAATAAAAACCAGTGACTCCCTATGGCTTCCAGCATAAAATATAAATCCCCCGTTTAGTTTTAAAGTTCTTCACAATTTTGATCATATAAAATTTAAAAGTTTTTCACAAATACAACTAAAACAGCTAAAAACTGGAAGAGAAGTGGGAAATGTTGTTATATAAAATTTAAAAGTTTTTGCACAAATTCAACTAAAACAGCTAAAACTGGAAAAGAAATATGGAAGTGATTGTAGAACACTGAAAGCAAAAATAAAATAATCAAGAAAAAAAGAAAAAAAATTGGAAAAGAAGTGGGAAATGGGGGCAGGGAATTTTTCAGTAAGTTTCTCTGATAAGAATCTCATTTCTAAGATATGTAGGGAAATGAGTCAAGTTTATAAGAAAAGGGGCTATTCTCCAAATGATAAATTGTCAAGGGATATGAATAGGCAGTTTGCAGGGAAAGAAATTCATGCTATCGATAGCCATGTGAAAAATTGCTCTAGATCACTAATACTTGGAGAAATGCAAATTAAAATCACCCTGGGATGCCACCTCACATCCATCAGTTTGGCTAAGATGACAGAAAAGAAAATGATAAATGTGCAGAACCAGGAGAACACTGCATACTGCAACAGCAATATCACAGGATGATTAACTGTGAATGACTTAGCTATTCTCAGGAATACAGTGAAGGACTTATGATGGAAAATGCAATCCACCTCCAGAGGAAGAACTGATGGAGTCTGAATGTAGATCAAAGCATGCTTTGGGTTCAGTCTTTCCAGTAGTATCTGACTCTGTGTGACCCCATTTGGGATTTTCTTGGCATCAAGATACTGGAGTACTTTGCTACAAATTTCCGTAGCTCATTTTACAGCCAAGGAAACTGAGGTAGATGGGGTGAAGTGACTTGTCCAAGGTCATACAACTAGTGTCTGAGGCCATATTTGAACTCAAGAAGATGAGTCTTCCTGACTCTAAGGCTAGAGCTCTATCCATTGCCCCACCTAGCCAGCCACTTTTTAAACTTCCCTATTCTTGTTTTCTAATCTGCTTTTTTCTTTTGCATCATGGATGACATGGAAACCTTTTGCATGACTGCACATGTATAATCTATATTAAATTACTTACCCTCTCAAAGAGGGGAGAAGGGAGAGAAAGAGAATTTTGAACTAAAATTTTTTTAAAATGTTAAAATTTTTTGTTTTCATGTGGTTGAGAAAATTAAAATCAAAATCAAATGTAAAAAAATGATGATGAGGATAGTTTCAGAGAAATTTGGGGAAATTCGTATGAACTGAGGCAGAGTAGAGTGAACAGAATAAGGAGAACAATTTATATAAGAAAAATATTATAAAGATAAACAACTTGGAAAAACTTAGGAACTCTGGTCAACCCAATTCCTTCCCACCTTTGGAGAGAGAGCTGATGGACTCGGAGTGCAAACTGAAACACAATTTTTTTATGGACATGGCTACTTTGGGAATTTGTTTTACTTGGTTCTCCATATTTTTAAGGGGCAGCTAGGTGGCCCAGTGGATAGAATGCTGAACTGGAGTCAGGAAGACCTGAATTCAAATCCAGCCTCAGATGCTTAGTAGCTGTGTGACCCTGGGCAAGTCACTTTACCTTGTTTGCCTCAGTTTCCTCATCTCTAAATTAAAGGGGAGAAGAAAATTGTAAGCCACTCTAGTATCTCTGCCAAGAAAAGCCCAAAAGAGGTCATGAAGAGTCAGACTTGACTGAAATAACTGAACATGTTTGTAACATGTTTTGGTTTCTTTTGTTTTTTCATTAAGTGAGGAAGGAAGAGGCAGGAAGGAGAAGATTCAGAAACGAAAATAAAAGAAAACTGAATTTTAAAAAATTACGATAACAAGAACTCAGGTGCTCATTTAAATTCTGGGGATAAGAATGAGGAATATAAACTTCAGATCCAATTTCTTCTCACATGTATTGTCCATTCTAGCAGGGCCTAGACCACAGACTTCAAGCCAGGAGACTTGGGTTTGAAATCCTGTCTCAAACATTTCCTAGCAATTTCACCCCAGGCAAGTCACTAACCTCCTCTAGCCTCACTTTCCTCATAAGTAAAATGAGGGAGCTGGAAGAGATTGGAGTTTAGATTATATGGGTTACACGTTCCTTACAGTAGTATTTGTGAATCCTATGAACAGGCATTTATTAAACACCAAGTGTGTATATATATTTATATATTTTATAGCTCTATGTAAATGTACATATAAAATATTCAATTTATTTATATATAGACAAAATATATTTATATATTTATGATATATTTATATGTTATATAATTTATTAAATGATATATGTTATATGTATATTATAAATATAATATGTAAAATGTCACATAAATATATAAAAATAAGAATATATTATATTATATTTAAAATGTAATATAAATATATTTTATATATGAATAGCTAGGCAGGGCATAATGGTAGCGAGTGAGGAGGGCTAGGGGGCTGCTCAATGCAGACCATATTTGGAGGTTATACCTGGGCTCCCACCATCCCTGTTTGAAGCTTCTGGATGTTGGTTTGACTTCTATTGAAGGTTCTCAGGTTGAGGTCTTGAAGTCTGTTCCAACTAACCCATCTCAGGATTCCTGGTAAGTCATTGTGGCTACAGGAGAGAAAGCCAGACATGAGAGGTCAAGAGCCAAGGTCACAGAGAGCTCAGGACAGGAGTCAGGGGGGACTGGGAGGAAGGAGAGAAATCCAAGGTCAGTGAGAACTGGGGGTGGAGATGAGAGTTCTCTGGTGAGAAGGCTTGAATGCAGTGACTTATATGATGCCCTAGAGAAATGGTGTGGGTTATTAGAAAAAAGATTTTTCTAACATTTCTGACATTTCCAAGATGGGAGAAGTCACTTTATGTCTGGATCTTTGGTTTTTTCATCCATAAAAATGGAAATAATGATAATTATAACAGCTAGCATCTATTTATCTCTGGGAGTTTTGCAAAGTGCCCAACCTACCTTATCTTGTGCAAGCCTCACACTCACCCTATGAAGTAGTTGATAGTACTATCCCCATTTTACAGATGAGGAAACTGAGGCAGGCAAAGGTTCAATGACTTGGCCAGGGTCGCACAGCTAGTGAGTATCTGAGACAGCTTTGAAATCTGACCACTAAGTTCAATGCTATGGTCCGTCTACCTACCTTAAAAATGAGGCCAGGCCTCCCCAGCTCACTTCAAATTGCTACAAAAATGTGAGTTTCTTGTTGGAGATGAAACAATGCTCTGACCTTGGGCCACTCAGATCCAGCAAGGTCCCTGGTGGGGCAGGGGAAAGGCCCAGATCCTAGGGTGGATGAACTGGACTTTCCCGTTGTCATGGAGACCCAATCCCTGCCTCAGTTTACCCTTGGTGCCTGGGAGGGTTGGGATGGGAAGGAGGCAGGTACATACGTACCCATCGATAAGCGGGTAGGCTTTCATGAGGGCGTGGGCTTTCTCCCTTAGCTCAGAGCCAGCGCAGAGGGCAGTGCCCACCCCCAGCAGCAGCACCAGCAGCTGCAGTCTCCGTGCCCTCTTCATGCCCACAAAGGTGCCCTGTAAACCCAGGGCAGGCCTCAGCCACATGTTGTACAGGGGAGGGATTCAGAGGTCCTACTGCGAAGGTGTGGCAGGCGAAGATGCTAGAAACAAAACAAAAGGAAGAGGCAGCAGTTTCCCATCAGGCCTGGGGGGGGCGGAGCCACATGGGACCCTGGAGACTTCCTGGAGACTGGGGGCGGTGGGCGGAGCCCTCGGGGCAGAGCTCCCTGGGCCAGGAAGTAAGGGGCATCAGGGTCCTGCCCGCCTCCCCGAGGTGGAGTCTTGTGTCACTTTGTATCTCTTTCTCCTCTTGTGTCAATTACCAGGAGAGACTGAGCTCAGCTCCCAGCCCCAACTTCCTGAGCTGTGTCTTTGTCCTGGCCTCAGTGTCCTCACCTGAAAAAACAAGGGGATTGGATTAGATGATGTCATCCAGTTCTGCAATTCAATGACTTTCAGGGTCCCACCGCCCCCCAGGATCAAGATCTCATCTCACATGGGCCCCACCATCACAGAACCCAAACCCAGGCATCGGAGGTGCAGGGTAGAGTCCAGAGACCGTTTCACAGGGGTCAGGAGACCTGGGTCTCCCCTTGCGTGAGATAGCCTCAATTTCCATCTTTTCAAAATGAGGAAGGAGGACGCTGAAAAACTGTAAGGGCCCAGGATTCTAGCTGTAGTGAATTGTGTCTAGGGATGAGTCAGAGGTGAGGAAAACCCATCTCAATGAGCAGCATACGAGGTAGATATGGCAGAATGTGACCCTGGAGCCCTGTCCTGCTGGTGAGGTCAGAGGATAGGAGACTTTAGGGGTCAACTAAGCAAGTCCTGTCATTTTATAGATGAGAAAGCTGAGGACGAGAAAGGTTAAGATTTGCCTAGCATCCCACAGCTAGTGTCCAAAGTGGGATTTTAGTGCAGGGCTTTCTGACTCCAAGTCCAAGACACCACCCATATATTATGTTGACTCTTGGTAATTATTTTATTCATTTGTATGTCTACCTATCTTTCTTCCTTCCTTTCTTTCTCTGTTTGTCTGTTTGCCTGTCTGTCTATCTAACCTTTCTACCTATTCCATCTAACCTATCTATATATATCTATCTATCCATCTAACCATTCCACCTACCTCCCTATCTGTCTATCTAACCTTTCTACTTACCTATTTACCTATCTAACCTTTTAATGTATCCATATTATCTTTCTGATCTATCTATCCATCTTTATCTAGCTAAACTTTCTACCTACCTATCTACCTATCTATTTAACCTTTTTAATGTATCCATATTATCTATCTACCTACCTTTCTACCTACCTATCCATCTAACCTTTCTATCTATCCATCTAACCTATCTAAACTTTTTATGTATCCATATTATCTATCTGCCTGTCTGTCTGTCTGTCTAAACTGTCTACCTATCTCTTTATCTACCGATCTAACCTTTCTATCTATCCATCTAAACTTTCTACCTACCTACCTATCTATCCATCTAACCTATCTGTCTATCTATCTATCTATCTATCTATCTATCTATCTATCTATCTATCTATCTGTCTGTCTGTTGGTCTATCTATCTAACCCACCTACCTACATACCTATCTGTCTGTCTGTTTATCTATCTAGTTATCTATTTATTTATTTGGGAGGAGGGAGGAGAAAACAGGAATAGACATGAGTAAAAGGTCTATTCTGTTCCAACAACCTATCTCTCCACTACATATTCCCCACGTGGTCATCGAGTCTTAGATCTATTCTACAGGACATGAGAACATCCCTAAAACCCCCAAGGACAAGGCCAGTGTAACCCTGCCCTCCCCCTTACCATAAATACACACACTTGGGTTGGTGAGGGTGTCGCCAGTAGAAAACCCCCTGACTGTTTGTACAGGAGTGAGCTCACCTCACATCAGGCAGTGCTGTATCCAGTGAGCTCTCCCCAGGCCTAGGTATCTGCAGAGCATCATCACCGCTGAGGTCAACACACAATGGCCAATCACTGTAGTCCTGAGTCTTACCCTTTCCTCAGGTTAGTTCCTTCTGCTGCCCCTGACCCTGTGCCAACATATTCTAGTACATGTCTCTTCTCTGGGCCTGCTGAGTCCCTACTGTCCATCCTACTGGCCCTGCTCACCCTCTAAGAATCTGGTCTGAGACTCAAAAGTCAGAGGGCTACAGTCTCAGAAAGTCACCCTGTTACTCACTGTCCTGTGTATTTCACCAGTGTCCTGGCCTGCATCCTGTACCTCTAGCCCCTGGGGGTCAGATGGCTTTGGTTTTAAGTCAGGGCCTTCCTTGGGCCAAGCCCCTCTTGGGCCTTAGACCTCCAATTCTAGGGTTGGGGAACAGTTGGGAGGGGGTGCACTAGAACAGTGTTCTATAGAACCTAAGAGCCTAAGAGAATCTTGGCTTTGGAAAGGATATCAGGGGTCAACTGGTGCAGTCTGTACCTGAAAATGAAGGACCTCTCCATTACCCCAGACAAGTGGTCCTACACCTTCTGCCTAAAGACTTGTAGTAAGGGAGAACACATTTTATCCCTTAAGCAGCAGGAAGACCTGTGTTCAAATCATACTTCATCTACTTCTTAACTTTTAAGAAAGTTAAACTTTGGAAAAGTCCCTTCACTTAACCTCAGTTTCCTCATCTGTAAAATAAGGATAATAATAAATAGCACCTCCCTCCCAGAGTAGTTATGAAGCTCAAATGTGATATCTGTCAAGTGCTTCATAAACCTTAATGTATTATATAAATGTTTGCTATTATTAATTATTTTTATCATTATTAATGACCTCCTGAGATAGCCCACTCTTAGATGGCCTTAACTTATCATGAAGCTTTCTTTTATATCAAGCATCAGTCTGCTTCCCTCTAATTCCCACGGGCTGTTGTACTCTTTGAGGCTAAGAGCAAATTGAATCTATTTTCCAGGTGACAGTCCTGCAAATACTTAAAGACATTTGTCATATCCTACTTAAGTCTGTTCTAAAATGGGGTGTCTGAAACCGGGAACAACACTGAAGATGGGCTGATAATAATGATGGCGGCTAGCATGTATTAAATTTATTATATATAGCATTTATTATATTTACATAGTATTATGTATTTATTATATTTTTAAGTTTGGCAAACCACTTTATAAAAATCTCATTCAATCCTCAAAAACACTAGGAGCTAGACGCTATTATTTTACAGATAGGGAAACTGAGGCAGTCTGATTAAATAACTTTTCTCAAGATCAAATAGCTAGGGAGTAATGGAGGCAGAATTCAAACTCAGATCTTCCTGACTCCAAGTCTAGTACCCTATCCATTGTGCTACCTAACCATTTCCCTCATTCTGGATCATAGAAAGGGACCTTAGAAGTCAGCTAGTCCAATTTTTTCATTTTCCTATCAGGAAACTGAGGCACAGAGGATTCAGGGGGGTAGGCAGACCTTGCACATCAAATTTGGCCCTTATCTCCAGAGGTGGGCTGGTCAATATTTAACAACCAGATTTCTGAAAGCCAGGGGTTACATTCTAACAACTCTTATGCCAATAAGTCACCTACTATGTGCCAGGCACTTTGCTAAGTGCTGGGGATACAAAAAAAGGTAAAAATCGGATTGCTTTCAGTCGAATGGGAAAACAACATGTAAACAATTATGTACAAACAAGATATGAACAAGATAAATTAAAAATAATCTCAGAAGGAAGATATTAGCATTCAGCAGGACTAAGAGAGATCTTTTTCAGAGAGTGAGATTTTAGCTGGAACCTGAAGGAATCCAGGGAAGCCAGGAAGCTGAGATGAGGAGAGAATTTTCCAAGCATGGGAGAGAGTCTGTGAAACGATAGAGTCAGGAGACAGAGTCACTGGATCAAAGAGTAATTAGTAGTTAGTAAGGTGTACAAAAGGGCAACCAGGTGTTGCAGTGGATAGAGGCTGGGCAGGACTTGAGTTCAAATATGTCCTTGGACACTTACTAGCTGTGTGGCCCTGGTCGAGTCACTGAACGCGGTTTCCCCATCTGGAAAATGGAGATAGTAATACATGTTCTATCAAATTCCACAAAGTTGTTGTGAGGAAGGCATTTTATAAACCTCAATTCAACATCATTTACTAAGTGTTCACTGTGTCTTTTTCAGCTCAAAAAACTATGATTCCACAGACAAGGCCCAGTGATAGATGGGTGCTGGAGATAACAAAAGAAGATGAAAAATAGTTCCACCCTCAGGAACTGTAAAAAGGAACACACATTAGGAATTCAGAGAAGCAGAGAAATGAACATCTATGTAGTTCATCATGTAGTTCACATGAACTATATATACATACATATATACATTACATACACACACACACACACACACATATATATATATATATATATATAAAATGAACTTAGCAGAATCAGTGAAAATAATGCTGAAAGGTGGCCAAGATAAGATTATTTATATGACGACCAGTTTTGGCCCCAGAGAGCGGAGTAGGGAGCATGATTTCCCTTCACTTAGCAGAGAAGGGGGATGTTATGCGAGTGACATGTTTAGTAAGCTGTCAGGCACAGTTAATTTGACCATCTATTTTGTTTAGGAAAAGAAAGGGAGGGGCAGGAGGCAGTGAGCAAGCATCTGGTAGAATACTTACAGCAAGGCACCTGCCAGAAATCTAACAATGCTACAGAGACTCCAGAAAAGATAATGAAAGAGAATTATTTGCAAATATACATGTGGAGGGGAAGTCATCTTGCTGAGAAAGGTTTCTTGTAAAATAATTGTTCCCAGAAACATGATGGGGATGATACGGTGGGTGGTGGTGGAAGGGGATGCAGGCAAACAGTATGGCCTTCCAAATTCCAGTTACCCACTAGGGAACTGAGAGTAGGGGAGGGTGGAGAAAACCAGTAGGAAATAGCAAGAAATAAATATAAAAAAACTAAAGCTATGACTATTCACTTTCATTGCTTGTTGCTGAGTCATTTTTCAGTTGTATCTGACTCTCTGTGACCCTATTTGGGGTTTTCTCGTCTGCCATTTTCTTCTCCAAATTATGAATGAAGAAACTGAAGCAAACAGGGTGAAGGTGACTTGCCCAGGGTCACACAGCTAGTAGGTGTCTGAGGCCAGGTTTTAAATCATGAAGATAAGTATTCCTGACTTCTGGCCTGGAACTTGATCCTCCATGCCACCCAGCTGCCCCATTATCCATCCACTAGGGGAATTTATTTGGGACTGAGAAGTATCCAAAGTACACCCACCCTTCCACTGTTACTGGAACCTTAGCAGCTGTGGAGAGAGGCTTTTGGTTAGAGAATGGTACAGGATCTGAAGTCAGGAGACTTAGATACACATCCTGGCTCTGACATTCCTGGACAATTTGCTTCACCTCTCCCTCAGTTTTCACATCTGTAAAATGGAAATAATAATGCTTTTTCATTGCCCACCTCTCAGGGTTGCTGAATACATGGTCAGTGCTTAACTAGGGTTAATTCTCTGCTATTTCTAGGCTCTAGAGAAAAAAGCAGGAAGTCTAGAGGTCAAGTGACTTTGTGAAGGCAATTGTTTCACTAAATAATATTATCCTATAGAAGGTATGACTCAAGCAACAAATCATAGAAACAATGGGTCATTTCATAAAAGAAACCAACAACAGTGCGTTAAAGTACCAAAGCTCTGGGAATGCAATCCAAGCAGCTCCTCGGGGAAATTTTATATCTCTAAGCACTTGCATCAACAAAAGAGAACAGATGCATGAAATTGGCACCAAAAAACTCAGCTGGGAGGATTAACCTGTTGTCTGTTTGAGGCAGCCAGATGGCGCTGTAGTGCAGAGAGCGCGGGGCCTGGTAAAGTTCATATGTCCATGTTTACCGGGTAGATATACTGATATGAACCACTAGGTGACGCCATAGTGGATAAAGCACTGGGCCTGGAATCAGGAAGACCTGAATTTCAATTTGACCTCAGCCACTCACTATCTGTGTGACCCTGGGCAAGTTACTTAACCCTGTTTGCCTCAGTTTCTTCATCTGTAAAATGAACTGCAGAAGGAAATGGCAAACCACTTCAGTGTCTCTGCCAAGGAAACCCCAAATGGGGTCACGAAGATTCAGAAATGACAGAATAGTAACCAAAAGTGAGTTTAATTTTCAGGGTCTATTTTGAAAGCTAAAAATATACAAAAGACGTTGAATCCATCTGCCCATCCAAAGAGACCAATTTCTGTGACATTGCCCTCTCCTGGTTCTCCTCTTGCTTGTCTCATTTTCTTTCTCTGTCTCCTTGGCTGCATTACTATCCACCTCCTGCTTCCTTAGCATGAACATCGATTTTCCTGGGTTCTGTCCTGGACCATGTTCTCTCCTCCCTTGACTAAGGATTCTGAAGCTGGAGTCTGTGAAATTTTTTTAAAAAATATTTTGATAACTATTTTTCAGTATTATTTGTTTCTTTTATATTTTCATGTATTTTATTTTGGATTTTATTTTATTTTGCGTTTTAAAATATCATGCTGAGAAGTTTCAACAGACTGCCCAAGGGGTCCATAATCCAAAAATGTTAAGAACTTCTGGTCTCATCTAAGTGACCTTATCTATTTCTATAGGTTCAAACATCATCTGTACACAGATGGTTCCCCAAATTATATACAGTTATCCTTTCCGCATTATGGAGGTTAGAGGTGTGATAACCCTTTCAGGGAAGTCTTAAACCTTAAAAAAAAATTTTTTTTTCTTAGGGGATTCCTGGCTCAAGCTAAGGAGGAAGTAGTTCTTAAACTTTGAAGAATTCTTCTTTTCCAAGGGGAAATCTCTGTTTTAGTTTTAAAGCCAGGAGGGATGGATATGGGATGGATACTTCCCATTTAAGAAAAGGGTAAGAATGAGGGGATAACCGAAGTGTGTGTGTGTATGTGTGTGTGTGTATGTGTTTGTGTATGTGTGTGTGTGTGTGTGTGCATACTAATTTACTTCATCCCTGGTGTTTAATGTCTGGGTATATATCTTCTTATTGTCACTTTATTATATTTAATTTATTGATAAAGGAGAGATGGTCTCCAGGTTTTGCCTTAAATACCGTCCTCCATTAGAGCCACATTCACCATTGGGGAGTATGGCACTGTGAACCCAGTTGTAGAAAGCACGGGGGAGGAGGGGAATCCTGTATCTTTCTAGGAAGAATTCACTTATACCAAATGTACCAACATCTCTGGGCAACCCACAAATTTTCCTTAGCCATCAACTGGCTATCCATTCTGGTGCTTAAACCGGCCATCAGTTTGAATGCTGTGAATTGTCAGAGGGATTTCTGTTAGGAACTCCTGCACCTTTATTAGATTCATGAACCGAGGACCAGGTTCACATTCAGATGAATCACGTGGCCTCACAGGGAGGGATTCCAGAAAATATTAAAATGTTAGAAGGTCATTCTCAGAGACCTCATTTCTATTTGCCACCCAAATATCTTAATTGGAAATTGGGCTAATAGAAGATTCTTTTAACTTCTCCAACCTGAAAAGGTACCCTACCTGACAAGATGAGGTAAAATTCATAAAGGAGAAAGCAGAGAGTTCTCTTAAACTGAGGAATCTTCACAGTCATTGCTTTAGCAGGGATCATGCAGGATGTCCTACAAATGTCCATGAATCTAGTGCCTAATTATTTGTGCTTTAATTTCTCTGTGTTGGTATTTTTGGTGGTTCTGTGTGGGGATCGAGTAAAATAACTTCTCTTGTGTCTGTGAAAAGTAAACATAGGCATAAGCATAGAAAAACTCAGCCTTATACATGAATTGGCCATGAATTTTTTATGGATGTATTATGCCCTGTATTACAGACTGTATTACATTCAGAAAAGCATACAGACTATGTTACATATAGCAAAGCTTACATACAGACTGTATTATATACAGAAAAACTTACAGACTGTGTCACCTACAGAAAAGCTGACATAAAGACCATATTACATACAGTGTTACATACAGAAAAGTTTACATGTGGAATGTATTAAATACAGAAAAGCTTACATGAAGATTGTATAATATAGAGAAGAATTTATAGACTGTATTACATGCAGAAAAGCTTACAGACTTTTATATACAGAAAAGCATATATAAACTGTATTACATACAGGAAAGCTTACATGAAGACTATATTACATGCAGAAAAACTTACAGACTATGTTACATACACAAAAGCTTATATACAGACTATATTACATGTGAAAAAGCTTACATACAGAAAAGTTTACATACAGACTGTTAGATACAAAAAAGCTTACATTACAGACCATATTACATACAGACTCTGTTACATACAGAAAAGTTGCATAGTCATCCCAGAATTGGAGTATTTTTCAATTTCCAGAACTTCCTGCTTTTTTTTAAGCTTGTGTAAGACGCTTAAGACATAAGCAGGTCTCAATTCGAGTGAATTATTTGTGTGTGTAATCCCACCAACTACCCAGATACTGAAAAAAGTTTCAAGAGTTACAAATATTGTCTTTCCATGTAGGAATGTAAACAGGTCAACTTTAGTAAGTCCCTTATGATTTCTCTTTGCTGTTTACCTTTTCATGCTTCTCTTGATACTTGTGTTTGAAAGTCAGATTGTCTTTTCAGCTCTGGTCTTTTCATCAAGAATGCTTGAAAGTCCTCCATTTCATTGAAGGACCATTTTTTCCCCTGAAGTATTATACTCAGTTTTGCTGGGTAGGTGATTCTTGGTTTGAGTCCTAGTTCCTTTGATTTCTGGAATATCATATTCCATGCCCTTCGATCCCTTAATGTAGAAGCTGCTAGATTTTGTGTTATCCTGATTGTATTTCCACAATACTGGAATTGTTTCTTTCTAGCTGCTTGCAATATTTTCTCCTTGACCTGGGAATTCTGGAATTTGGCCACAATGTTCCTAGGAGTTTCTCTTTTTGGATCTCTTTCAGGTGGTGATCGATGGATTCCTTCAATACTTATTTTACCCTCTGGTTCTACAATATCAGGGCAATTTTCCTTGATAATTTCATGAAAGATGATGTCTAGGCTATTTTTTTTGATCATGGCTTTCAGGTAGTCCCATGATTTTTAAATTGTCTCTCCTGGATCTATTTTCCAGGTCAGTTGTTTTTCCAATGTGATATTTCACATTATCTTCCATTTTTTCATTCTTTTGGCTTTGTTTTGTGATTTCTTGGTTTCTCATAAAGTCATTAGCCTCCATCTCTTCCATTCTAATTTTTAAAGAACCATTTTCGTCAGTGAACTTTTGAATCTCCTTTTTCATTTGACTAATTCCGCTTTTTAAAGCATTCTTCTCCTCATTGGCTTTTTGGACCTCTTTTGCCAGTTGAGTTAGCCTATTTTTAAAGGTGTTATTTTCTTCAGCATTTTTTGGGTCTTCTTTAGCAAGGCATTGACCAGCTTTTTGTGTTTTTCTTGCATCTCTCTCATTTCTCTTCCCAATTTTCCCTCCACCTCTCTTACTTGATTTTCAAAATCCTTTTTAAGCTCTTCCATGGCCTGAGCCCTTTGAATATTATTTTGGATGTTTGGGATACAGAAGCCTTGACTTTTATGTCTTTCCCTGATGGTAAGCATTGTTCTTCCTCATCTGAAAGGATGGGAGGAGATATCTGTTCACCAGGAAAGTAACCTTCTATAGTCTTATTTTTTTTTTTCCTTTTTTGGGCATTTCCCCAGCCAGTTACTTGACTTTTGGGTCCTTTGTCAAGAGTAGGGTATACTCTGGGAATCTGTAAGATCTCAGTTCCTCCAAAGTGGCACAATCAAGCATATACACTGGTCTGGGAGGGAGAGATTTTTGTGCCCAGAATCTTAGCAGAGTTTTCTCTCTGCAGCCACCTGTCCTTCAGTTCTGCCAGCTCCCTCAGGGCCTCTACACAGGGCTGAGGTAATATTCAGCTCCTCAGTGCCAGCAGGGGTTTGTAGGATGCAACAATGGATGTGGGTTACTGTGAGAACTGCTGCCCCCACCCAATGTGGCCTCTGCGGCTGGCCTCTGCCTGCTGCCGGAGCTATGGGAAGGCCCTTCTCCTTTCCAGGCCAGCTGAAAAAGCCCCATCACTGACCTTTGGCACCTGTGGGTTGAGGGATCTGTGAACCTGCTGTTCCTGGGACTGAGGATTCTGCTACTGGAGATTTCACCCCTGAGGGCTGTTTGCATGCTACCAAGGCTGGGCTGGGCTGGGCTCCGCTCCATGCCTGGTGCAACAGACATTTCCCGTAGGCCTTTCAGGTCACCCTGGGCTGGAAATCTCCTCTACTCTGTTGTTCTCCACTTCTGCTGCTCCAGAATTTGTTGATAGTCCTTCTCTACAGGTATTTTATGGACTGTGTGGGGAGAGCCTGCGTATGTGTACCTTTCTACTCTACCATCTTCTCGAGTGAATTATTTGAATTGAATTGTTTATTTAGCTTTTTCAATGGCTCAGTCAGAAATTAGGAAGCATTGTTTAAAAAAGAGCATAGGAAAGGAATTGAGTTAAAAGATACAGCCCAGATTGTCTATGACAAAAGCCCAGGGCTCAGACTGGATGTTTCTATAATCTGACAGAAGGTCATGTTGTTAAGAATTGTTAAAAGAAGAGATGGGTATATTTGTGGAATACGTATTGCAAAAAAAAGAAGAATTTGAGGAATAAAGACAGCTTTTAAGATAAAACTAGCCCTGGGGAATATTATAGATTATTGCTGTTGTATTCAATTTCTTGTTGCCACCCAATATTTAACATCAGGGCAATAAATATACTTTGATCAGGATTTTTCTATATTGGCCTTGAATGTAATAAAATTTAGAGTGTCAAAAATTAGTATTTAAAAATGTATGCTACTATGTGTGTTCGTGTTTTGTCCTTTGTTGCCGAAAAAGACCATGCCAACAGAGAAATGATGACATGACTTACACTTGACTTGTTATGAGTGAGGGAGGGCTGTGCAGGTCGCCAGTCTCACTTCTCCTCCAGAGCCATCTGAATCCAGTGACCACATATTTATCAGGAAAACTGGAGATGACCCAGGATAAGGCAATTGGGGTTAAGCGACTTGCCCAAGGTCACGCAGCTAGTGAATATCAAATGTCTGGGGTGAGATTTGAACTCAGGTCCTCTTGACTTCTGCATTGGTGCTCTATCCACTGCACCACCTAGCTGCCAGCAGCTAATTCCAATGCTACTATTGTAAAACCATAGTACAAAAAACATTAAGAATTGAAAAATACAACTCTTTTGATTTAGAAATTACAGGATATTTTCTGGGTATTTTAAAGAAAGGAAGGAATACTGAATCTACAGAGTAAACTCTAGATTCTAAAAAGTGAAAAGTGACTCAGCTTTTAATCACTCTTTCCCCAGAGAGTGACAAGCTTATTGTTTTAAAGAAGGAAGAAGCTGTTTGCAAGCATCAGGGATTGAAACTGCAAAGAACAAATTTTTCAGGAACAAAAATTTATCTGGCTCTTAAGAACTTCAAAGATTTGGAACCCATTTAAAAGTCATTTAAGAATGTTCTTTGAACTTGTTGAAGTAAATCAGAGAAAAGGGCTAAAGATGTTGATAATTAACAAAAAGCGTTTTTTAAAATATATATGAAAGCAAGTATTTTAAAATAATATGTTTTCTGTATAACCTATATCAAATTGCTTGCCTTCTCAATGAGAGTAGGTAGGGAGAGAGGAAAGGAGAGAACATGGAACTGAAAGTTTTAAAAACAAATGTTAAAAACTGATTTTGCATGCAACTGGGAAATAAGATATACAGGCAACGGGGTATAGAAATCTATCTTGCCCTACAGGAAAATGGAAGGGAAGGGGATAAGAGAAAAGGCATGCAGGGGCGGGGATAGAAGGGAGGGAGATTGGGGAAACGGGTAATCAGAATGCTCCCTGTCTTTTTAAATGTAATGACAATCAAGGGGAATAACTTTTATTAAATAGACGTTACATCACATGCTTTACTATAGCAAATTATATGTTGTCTGGTCATCAGTAAACTGGCCACTTAACATATTGTTGAAGCCACACTGAATATTTTTAGAGTTTATTTGAATAGAATACTTAAATTTGGAAGGTACTGAATATGTCAGATCAAAAGGGGGTTAGTCTGTTTTTAAGAGCTAGCATTCAGTGTTAGCCTTTTCGGCACTGTTGCTTGTAATAGCATTTGCACTGTTAATTTGGTCTTCCTTCATCCCATAAAGGTCATTATACCATCTTATGTCAGAATATTATCAGTCAACTGATTTAACTAGGACAAAATTGTATCATTCAGATGTGAAGCACAGTATTGTTTTCTAAACTATATGGGCCTGTTGACACTGGATGTTATTGACCAAGAGATTAATTGTAAAAATAATTACATGAGAAATTCTGCAAATGCAAAGGAAAATTTCAGTAAAATTGTTCTATTGATCATCCACGGTATGACTGGGGAATTGGAAGAGAATCAAGAACTATTCCTGTTAGCAATTTTAGATGGACAGGGCTTTGTCCTTAAAAGTCCCCTTCCTAAGGTTAATATTGCAAAAAATGACAGATGACCTCTGGGTGATGTGAGGCAGCCCTCTTAAAGAATACAGTAAGGCTACATTAAGAACACAAAGGAACAGCGTTAGCTCTTTGAGGGATTTAAGTGAGAATGAAGGAAAAGGTTTATAGGAATATGAAAAATGCCACCAAGAATCTTTGAAAGTAAGTTAAATTGACAAAAATAGGCCTTAGATTTAAAAGTGCTGGTAGCTAACGGCCCTGAAGTTTTAAATGGTATCATTTGTGATTGTGAATCTAGAGGTGGATCTTGATTAAGATTTTTCTTAAAACTAATTTTAGAGTGAGATCTGTTCCCCTTTTAGGGCAATTGTAATAGATTATAACAATACAAATTGCAATTGCTATTTGGCATCAAGAAATGTATTGATTACTTGACCTTCAGCACCTGATTCGGACTCTCCTCATCTTCTCATCTTTGACATCTTCTCATCAGTTTGTGCATCTGGAAAGTAGCAGGGAGGACCAAATTGTGTAATGATTGTGAAGTTCTTGGCACAGACCCACACCGTGTATCAGGCACTGTATAAATGGCGGCTATTGTAATTACTTCATTTTCATTCCTCCATTTTAGATAATTTAGATAATTTGGTGTTGTCCAGTCACATCAGACTCTTTGCAACCCCATTTGGGATTCTTTTTTTTTTTTTTGGCAAAGATACTGGAGTAATTTTCCCTTCTCCAGCTCATTTTCCAGATGAGGAAACTGAGGCAAACAGGGTGAAGTGACTTGCCCAGGGTCACGCAGCTAGTAAGATCATCTTATTCTACCAGCCCTCCACCTAGAATAGTAGAGTGAGAAACAAATGTGTTTTGCACATGCTTTCCCAGATCATAAGGATCATGAGCTTAAAAGTCACTTGTGATAGAATGAATGGTTTTCTATGAAGCATAATTTGGAAAGACATTTATCTGCATTCTTTCATCTAAACTTGTTATAGGATTTGTGTTTTGTTCTTATAATTTTTGTGTTCTCTTGGGTCTTTGAGGTGTCTGATGCTTGAACAGAAATCATACCTTGTTAAAATTGTGCTACCTGCATCTCTTTAGGTTACCCTTGTCTGCAGAGATGATCAACTCTGCTTACCGCAGCCTTACCAATTGTAAGCTGTGAAACTTCTGAACTAGCGCCTTGCCATGCTGGGTGAAGAAACAGAGAGTATTTATTTTCTTGGACCACCGCATGCTCCCTTATAAAATTATATCTATTAATGTGATGAAGTCAGCCATCATGTGACTCACTCTGAGACTTTGTTATTTGAGGTAGAAACTTGTTGGACAGTAGTTTGACATTGCTCTGAGTTTAGATTTCAGGTACGAAAAGCTGAAATTGCTAGTATTGTCAATAATCAACAATAGAAATAATAATAGACAATAATAAAATTGCTAGATGGTATTCAAGGCCAGATAAGATCTGATGAGGGCAGAGTACAGTGAGGTGATTCCCCTCCACATTCCTGGAAGCAACGCCTTTCTCAGTGCAGTCCAAGATCATAAGATTTTTTTTTCACTGCTACATCATATTCCTGACTCATTTCAGCTTGTAGTTCACTAAAATCCCAAGAGCTTCAGCCAAGTTGCCATCTAAACATGGCTGCCTTATTTTTGTACTTGGGAGATTCACTTTTTCTACCCAACCATGAGACTTTATATTTATTCTTATTGGATTCAGTCCAGTGTTCTAGTCTATTGAGATCCTTGTGGAGCCTGATACTGTCATCAAGGGTTCCAACCATCTTTGGGTCACCTACGTATTTGTTGAGCATGTTTCTATGCCTTCATCTGGGTCATTGATGAAAATGCTCAACAGCCCAGGGCCAAGCACAGACCCCTGGGAGACTCCACCAGAGTCTTCCTACCTAACAGAGAATTTTGGGAGAGGCCAGAAGAGTTAACACAACCTCAGAGTTCATCAAGAGAAGAATAGTTTCCAGGTAAGGGGCAGCTAGGTGGTGCAACGGATAGAACTCTGGGTTGGGAGTCAGGAAGATTCATCTTCCTGAGTTCAAATTCAGTTCCATATACTTACTAGCTGTATGACCATGGGCATGTCATTTTTACTCTGTTTGCCTCAGTTTCCTCACCTGTAAAATGAACTGGAGAAGGCAATGGCAAACCATTCCAGTATGTTTGCCAAGAAAACCCAAATGCAGTCATGGAGAGTCAGGCACAGCTGACAAGAATTAATGACAGCAAAGCTTCCAGGAATAGGGAGGTGCTGGTCCCATCATGATCTGCCCACTGATTTGGAACCTTTCATGAGGACTGTCATCCAGCAATCCTTCTAATCTCTGCCTCTCCATCTTCTCCATAACAATAGCATAAGACACTTTTTCAAAAGCTTTGAGTCCAGTCCAGCTTGTGCCAGGGAAGCCGTCTGACATAGGCAAGATAGGGTGAAAAAGAGAGAGCTACACAAGCCTGCACGTAAGAAAGGTGGAAAGGATGGGTGAGCAGCCTATGAGTGTGGGCATAAGGTGGAAGGATGCTGGAGGGCCCAGAGAAGGAGAGCAGTGAGATAGGCATGAAATTGGTCATCAATATCCGTTTGTTTGTGAGAGAGAAGTGAAGAAAGAGGATCCCCAAGCTGAGGAAGAAACACTGAGGAAAAAGGATCTTATATTTGCAACTGCTTTTAGAAAGGTTTCTTTTCCCAATGTTCAACACATCCCACTTGGAACACAGGGAATATATTTGCTATCTTCAAGGGCTCTTTGGTAAAAAAAAAATACGAATTCTAATGGTAGGTCTGGATGCTGCAGGAAAAACAACTTTGTACACACTGAAACTGGGTGAAATAGTAACTATTTCATTCCCCCTATAGATTTCAATGTAGAAACTGCAGAATATAAAAACATTAGCTTCACAGTATGGGAGATAGGTAGCCAGGACAAGATCAGACCCCTATGGTGCCTTTACTTCCAGAACACACATTTACTGTAATTGGGAGTAATGACCAAGAATGAATGGATGGAGTCTGAGAACGTTGGCAGAGGATGAGCTCAGAGATGCCCATCTTATTTGTATTTGCTAACAACCAGGATCTTCCCAATGCCATGAATGCAGCTGAAATCACAGATAGACTTGGACTGCATTCTCTCCATCACAGAAACTGGTCCATCCAAGCCACCTGTGCCACTAGTAGGGGTGAAGACTGGACTAGTGGTCCAATCAGCTCCAAAACCAGAAATGAAGCAACAAGAGTTCCTCCTCTCTTATTTCCTCCTTGTCACCCTTCGCTTTACTCTCTTGTGGCAAACTGAGCTACTTTGTGGTACTGAGTGCCAGAAGCTGTTTTTTCCCTCCCCTTTGTCATGTTATGTTACGTCATTGCACTGTGCTGTGAATATGGAAAATACAGGCCTGAAAACAGAATTCTTATTTAATGTAAATAGTTTCTGTTTCCAGTGGGGCAGTTTCTGGCACTCCTGTGCAATATTACTCAACTTTTATATTGAAAAAAATCAATTTGATGTTTAGGACTGGGGAGAGATTTTAAGCACATTGATGCCTGTGATGCTGGGGTTTAATTTGTAGCAGTAGAGACAAATGCTATTCCTTCTGGCTTGTGAGATCTGTGTTGAGATGCATTTTGATGGTTGGGTTTTAACCTGAACTCAGTGTATTGTTTTAAAATAGTAAAACAATATTAAAAAGACAAGGAAAACACTTGAACACACAGAACAGAATATGTGTAGGGTGGGTTTTGCATTAACAGCTTGAATACCAGACCATTGTACTTGTCTGTGATTTCTCTTTTGGAACTTGAGAAATGATGGTAAAAACCAAATAAGTGATCAATTTTACATGGTTAACATAGAGATCCATGTAATGCTATGACTTGTAGACCTTTATGTGTTTCATAGAGTTTGTGCTTGTATTTGGGCTTATGTGGATACTTAGGAAAAAAGGGTTTGAGGTTGTGGTTCAGATCAGGCTGTACACTGACGGCATCTTCATATATCATTTATAACTAGACTTTTTCTCCCCTGCAGCTCAGGTCAGGCTGTGATTAGTTCTCTATCGTACTTGAATAACTCATGGAGGACACAACAAAAAACCCAGCCTTTTCATTTTGGTCAAGTGTGTGGTGTTTCTGTTTGAAATCTCTCCACGGTAAGCACAACCTACATTAGCCCCAAAACTTGGCTGGAGATATTTCAGCACAGTCCAGAACACCAGGCTTTTCTCTATAGTGTCTATTTTTGGAAGGAAAATAAATTAAGCATGAGAGCTTGGGGAGTCATTCCATTCTAGAAGTATTCCATTCCATTTTGGAACAATTCCCAGTTTGTGTATGTGTGAAATGTCCTTTACTACTCCTCATTACTACAAGAAGGAAGGAAGGAAAGGAAAAAAAATTAAGAAAGGAGATTAATCTGGTATTATCTCTGTTCTGGATGTTTGCAAAATATCTCTTTAATTATCTATCCTAGAAATCTTTTTTTGAGATCCGGTCTCCTTATCTTGCCCAGGATGGAAGGGCAGCAGCCATTCACCACAGTGATCCCACTGTGGCTCTTCAAAGGAGTCTTGACTGTTTGATTTCTGACTTGGGCTGGTTTGCCCATCCTTTGGCAGCCCTTCCTTCCTTCCCTTTTCCAGGAGCTCAACATCTTGGTGCAAGACTTAGTGAGGATGCCTGCTGAAGCTCAGAACTCCAGCGCTTAAGCAATCCACCAGCCTCAGTCTCAATAGTAGTGGAGATTACAAATGTGTCACCCCAATGGAGACTGTTCCCCAGAAATCAGTCAAGTTCATTGGCCTTGTGTTTGTTGGCACTTTTTTTTTTGAAAGCTGGGACAACACCTGCCCTTCTCCAATCTTACCCTGTCTTTCCTGTTTCCAGGATCTTCCAAATATCAGTGATGATATTTGTCATTTGTCAACTGTCAATTATTTTAATATCCTAGAATATAGTTTATCTGGGCCAGGTGACATATTCACCAAGAATAGCTAGGTGCTTTCCTACTGTCTCGACTTATTTGGGATCATTAGCTGGTTTTGTTCCTACATTTTCAGCACAAAGCTTATTCTAGTTGGCAGAAAAAACAGAAGCAAATTACAATTTGAGCAACTGTTTCCTCTCTTAATTGTCTGATACCCTCATCCCATCTACCCCAAGCAAAGATCCTCTCCCATTTTCCCCCATTAGAACTAATTTTATTTTCCTTAGCTTCTGTTACCAGCCTCTGCTTATTCTGACCTTCAGCATTTTGGACATTATTTTTTAAAAAAATATATTTTTTTATTTATTTCATTAAATGTTTCCCAATTGAATGTAAAAAAATTTTTAACATTCATTTTTAAAAATTTTAAATTCTAGTTTCTATCCCACCCTCCTACCCCTCCCCCACTTATTGAGAAGGCAAGCAATCCCATTGTTAGCATCCTTGGTGCTAGAGACTGAGGGGAGCTGTTTGGTGATGTGTCTGGGCAGGCTGGTGGCTGGATGTGTTTAAAGGCTCTGGTTACCTTCCTAAGGTGCGGTCACCTCCTAGCTGGCTAGAGACTCCCAGCCTCAGGTATTTTGTGTCCTTAGCAATACAGTCCTAGAGGCTATCACTATATATCATCAGACCCATCCTATGCCAGAGCCACTTACCAATCCCATCAGCACTGTACTTCTGAAGGACAGAGTCCATTTCTGTCTTAGCTCTCAGCCTCTCCTAGACCTAAAGGATAATCCATAGCTCCCACTAGCATGCTCTCCAACAGATGGACCCAGAATATACTCTCTGCCCCTTGCACCCATCCCAGCTTTGGTTACTTGAAGGAATTTAGGTGAGGTAGACCTTACCTTGTCTTCCTCTCTCCAAAAATTCTGGATCCACTTCCAGTTGTCCCAGACTGGCACAGGAACTTTCTCTGCCTCTTCCCTCCCTATCTCAGAGAAGCTAGTCTAGGCTTGCAGATATTTCCTACCCTCTCTTCTTTGAGTAGTCTGGCCAGGGGGAGGAACTAAAGCCCAGAACGTGACTCACTTGCAAACCACTTGGCAGAGTGCAGTCCAGTTTGGCTCTCCATTGTCCCTCCCTCCCTTTCTTCCTCCATCTCCCCCACTAAACCTCCCCTGCTCCTCCTCCTGTTGCAGCCAGCCTGTCACAGAGCAGAAGAGAGGTGCACACACTTCCCAGGAACTGGGATAGGTCACATTCACAAACTCAAGTTTCCAAGGACAAGGGAACCTACCGAATCTAGTTGGAGAGGCAACAGGTGAGGCAGAACTAGTAGGGAAGGGAAGGAGAAGGGAGCAAGTATTTATTAAGCACCTACTATGTTCCAGCCTCTGTGAGCAAGTATTTATTAAGCACCTACTACATTCCAGTCATTGTGCTAAGCACTTTACAAATAATGATCTCCTTAAATAGAAGACCAGGGAGCAAAGCAAGCAAGTAGATAAGAGGCAATCGCTACTTTCTCTCTTCTCACCAAGTCCTTTGTAGTCTGATTTCTGACCTCATCACTCAACTGAAACTGCTCTTCCCAAAATTATCTTTCCTCAATCCTAACTGTGCTCAGGGCAACTAGGTAGAATACCAGATCTGGGGTCAGGAAGACTCATCATGAACTCAAATCTGGCCTCAGACACTTCCTAGCTGTGTGACCCTGGACAAGTCACTTAACCCTGTTTGCCTCAGTTTCCTCATCTGTGAAATGAGCAGGAGAAGGAGACAGCAAACCTCTCCTGTATCTTTGCCAATAGAACCCCAACTGAAGTCAAGAGAATCAGACATGGCTGAAAAACAAACCAAACAGAACTGTCTGACTATCTTGGAGTCACCATAGCTAGGAATCTGTGAGAACTATAGTGAAGTCTTTGGTCCTTTTCTACGTGTTTCCTTCTCTGAGAGACAGTTACTGTACTTCATGTGGACAGAGGTAGGATGTGCTTTGTCTATTAAGAGCGCTGGGAGATGGGACTCCAGGTGACTACTCGGCACCATATCTGATGAAGCTGTCAGGTGATGCTGCTGGTGGACTCCAGATATCTCTTCTCTCTACTAGACCCCAACCTTAACTAGGGCTTGCCTGGGTTCCTTGGTTCCCAGGGCCACCTTTCAATGCCAAAACTTGAATTCAGTGTCATCCATGTTAGAGCATACAGTATAAAACCTCATCACAATAATTTGTAGTTTATGATTCGCTTGGTTCTCATTCTCACTAAATTGGATCTCCTTTCCCACTCTGTGCAGCCTAAAAGGACTCATTATATTCCCATGAAGATTAAATATACAGTTTAGTGCTATATAAATTAGAGTGAATAGTGAATCCTGAGAAGTAATCATTTATGTTCAATTTGCTCTGTTTGAAGTTATATGGACGTTAATGTGGTCATTAGTTCCAGTAGCAATAAAATAGGCAATGTGGATTCAAATCATGCAACTGTTTTGCAGCCTTCATTGTCAGAATTACTCAGGACCTAGGTGCATATCTACTGAGACAAAAACTGGAATTAACAGAGTTGGATTTGGACTCCTCAGTCATTTCTATTTCCATAATTATAATTGTTTAATTACGGCATCGAACAACTTCTAAAACAATATAAATGGTAATAAATCTATAATTTATAGATTTATTTATATATATTTATAGATTATGGTAATAATTATATATTGGTGATATTTAGTGGTAATAATTATATATTTATAGATTACAGTAATAAATGGTAATAAATCAAATCTCTCCTCTCCTAGTCAAATCCCAAGTCCCAACCCCCCTGCCCAAGTCACTGCACCTGGTGTTTATTCAGATGTGCCCACAGAGCATCTTCGTGGAGGGGTCTCACCTGAAGCATTCTAGGACTTAAAGGCTGAAGAAGTGTATGTAATTCCAGGCTCACCACAATCCCCTCACCACATGGCAGGTACCACCTTCCATTCCTACCCCTTTTGGAATCATTCACATTCTGGCCAGTCACTAAGTGGGCTCACATGTGACAACAGAGAATGGACAAATTCCATTGTCAGGAAAACTTGTCACTCAGTTTTTTGTTCCCAGAGGGCTCCCCCCATCAACTAAGTTGAGGGACCACCTGATGAGTTCATGCCCCAACTTCACTCTCCATCCTTTCCAGCATGTTCCCAATTAACCAAGTGGAAGTTACCTCCCAGATACCATTTTCCCCAGTAAGGCAAGCCCAACCCTGAGGCTCCTTCCTGCCTCATTAATCCAGGGAATGGAAGCTCTTGCTTAGTCTTTAAATGTCCCACTATATATACAGCAACATTGTGTGATGTTTTGACAGACTTAGCTCTTCTCAGCAATGCAATGATCTAAGACAATTCCAAAAGACTCATGATAGAAAATGCTATCCATATCCAGAGAAAGAATTATAGAGTCTAAATACAGATTGAAGTATACTATTTTCTTTTTTGTCTTTCTCATGGTTTTTCCCTTTTATTCTGATTCTTCTTCTACAATATGACTAAGTGAAAATATGTTTAATATGATTGTACATGTATAACTTATATCAGATTTCATCCTATCTTGGGGAGAGGGGGAAATTTAGAACTCAAAATTTTATAAAAGTGGATGTTGAAAATTAAAAAATTTAATTTAAAAAATATCCCACTATCACACAACATTACATAATCGTAAGTATCTGCCTTACTGTCCAAAGTGTCATGAAAATCCAAAAAGGAAAAAGAAGAGAAAATAGTCAATAATGTCTCAGGCAAGTAGCTAGGGTGAGCAGGATTTGTTGCTGGGTCGTTTCAGTCTTGTCCAACTCCCCAGGACCCCATTTGGGATTTTCTTGGCAGAGATACTGGAGTGGTTTGCCATTTCCTTCTCCAGCTCATTTTCCAGATGAGGAAACTGAGGCAAACAGGCTGAAGTCACTTGCCCAGGGTCACCCAGCTAGTAAGTGTCTAAGGTCAGACTTGAACTCAGGAAGATGACTCTTCCTGACTCCAGGCTCAGCACTTGTATCAGTAATCACCCTGACATACACAGAGGGGCCTGCTATCACAGGTTCTTTGATCTGCTTTTCTAAAAAGAAAGGCAACTTTTAAAGGGTCAACAATGACTTTAATCAAGCACATATATCATTTACTCATTAGAAACTTAAGGAAAGGTGTGAGCCTTCTAACAAATCTCCTCTAATCAAATTCCCTTTAATGGGCAGGCCCATTAATGGGTCGGGAAGATCTTTAATCACATTAAAATAATTACCAATGCAAATATATACACTGTTTCTAATTAAAGAAACTCCTGTTTCTGTATTTTACTCCTAGTAAAGACTCTTGATTGATGAAGGCAAGATTCAATCAGAGGCACTTGATTATACTAAAACAAAAACAGCAAAAGATCCTACTTTGCTTGTCATCACAGCACTCTATCCACTGAGCCATCCAGCTGTCCAAATAGCTGCACACAGTAGGCTCTTGATAAATATAAGTTGCCTGACTGTAGGAGATGTTATTATCCCCATTTTACAGATGAGGAATTGATGCAAATAAGGTGAAATGACTTGCCCAGGGCCGCACAACTAGGAAATGTTTGAGGCTGGATTTGAACTCACGAAGATGAGTTTTCCTGACTCCAAGCCTGGCCCCGTATCCACTGAACCATCTAGCTGCCCTGCAAGATTGTCAAAGATCTGGGTACATATATTGAGATAAAAAGGGGAATAGTAAGTGCAAATTAGGTGCTGGAGTTTACCCAAGCATGCCGGTGGGGCTGCAAGTCACACCCCCCAGAAGACAGGTAAACCCTAGAACAGGGGTATGCTGATAGATATTTAACAATCAGCTCTCTGGGGGGAAAAAACTGTACTCACTCCTTACTTTTAAGTTTAACCTGCGTTAACATTTTTCTCTATCACTTTCTTAACCAGAGGTGTCAAACTCACAGGCTCTGGCCAGGTAGCAAAACTCCCAGCACAAACCAGATTAAAACGTAATTGTTTAACAAAATGTAAATGTTTAGCAAATCTTTTTAAATTCAATATAACATAGATAATATTCATTTGTGGTGTTCTAAATCAACATGTGACAAAGCAATAAATCAAGTGCCAGTTTATAGTTTGCCAAAATACACACACTGAAAATTTAACAATTGGCTCTCCCTAGGTGGGTCCCAGACTTCCCTGTCCTAGGAGCTCAGGAAATTACCTCTATTAAGTCCTGAAATAAATCAAAGTCATGAGTTGAGGAATAAAAAGTCTTTCATTGAGATAACAGGATAGCAAACTTTCTACCCTGAGGGATGTTCCATGGGTGCAGAGCACAGTGAATTTCCCAACCTGGAGAAAAGGTTTTTGTATACTTTTAGGAAGGATGAGGGAGGAGACGGTATGAGGTCATGAGACCCCAGTGGCCCTTGGCAATCCAGGCAAGAAAAACCACTTTATTCTTGCGGTTTTGCCCTTCATGCCAAATCCCAAGGGAAACCCAAAGGAAGGGGGCAAGGACATTAGAAGCTAGTAAAATCTATGGGCCAGGGGTGAGGGTGGGCAGGGTTTAGGGGGACCACTTAGGGTGTGATTCATATCAATCTAATGGAGAGTAGGAATGTAAAGACATTGAAATTCTGACATTACTGGGATCATTAAGGAAATGGCAAGTAACATTACATTTGGTATTAATTTTCTGTCATGTTATCAATTATATTAACAATTTTCTGTCACTTCTAATGAAGAATGTGTCCAAGATCACCACAGAAATCTGAGTGTACCCCTGATTTCCATTTGCTTTAGAGATATAAATGACAGGGAATGGCACGAGGAAATGTAGGGGAGCTGTCCTATGTAACAGCCATGTTCAGTTTACTCCCTCAGAAATCAGTAACCTAGCTGGATGGAAACTCAACATTAATATAATCGTAGCCCATTCTCTTTTCTACTTTTAACCTATTAGAATTGACATCTCTTGTCACCAGAATTTGTTTTTAAAAGGTTAAGCAAGACCAGAGTTCAGGGCCAGGCCCATGCAATGTGTATCCCTTGTATATAATAATAAACTTCTTTTTGTTATATTTGCTGTATTTTTCCTATGTATTTTTATGATTTCTTTAGCAGAAGAATTTCTTTTCAATATCTTATTACCAGATATATCTCCTGCCAAGTTCTGGGGAAGTTCAGCTGCAATGATTAACCAACACATATTAACTGAGCACCTACAAAGGAAGGGAAGGTATCCTGAGATAGCTGTAGATCTAGAGGCTGAAGACCTGGATTTAAATCCTGTCTATACCAACTACCACTTTGGTGACCTTGCAAGTAAGTCACTTTTCTCTGCCTTAAGTTTCTCATCTGGAAAAGGAAAGGGTTAGACCAGCTGATAGCCAAATCATAAATTTTTTTAAAACTGACATATGCTTTTTTAAAATTTGCAAAGGGACTTACATATGTAACATTCTGTCCTGTTGAGACTAAGAGAAGACCAGAAAAGGCAAAAAAAAAACAACAACAAAAAAAACAGGCTTTAAAGATAAAGGAGAAACATTCTGAAGCTTTAATAGGTCATGATAACATGACTAATATGGAAATGTGTTTCACATGACTACACATGTGCTTGCCTTCTCAATGACAGGGGAGAGAGAGAGAGAGAGAATTTGGAACTCACAATTATAAAAACAAATGTTAAAGATTGTTTTTACATGTAATTGGGGAAAAATAAAATACTGAATATTTTTAAAATAGGTAATGATAATGCACATATAATATAATAAATATAAAATAACATGTGTGATTTTATGTAAATGTACATATGAAGAGGCCTTGCCAGTGGGTCAGAAACCTGCATAGAGCACACTGGCTTCTTTCACACCTCTCTAGCTTCCCATCTACAAAAGACCTCAACAGGTATCTGGGAAGTATAACTGGCTCGATCTGGATTGATGACCATAATCAAAGGTAGAGACCTTTTCTGATGGGAATTAACATCCTAGACTTTGAAGTGGAAGGACCTGAGAGGTCATCTGGTCTAACTCCCTATTTTATAGAGGGAGAAACTGAGGCTGAGAAAGGTTAAGTGAATTGCCCAGAGTCAGCATCAGAGGTTGACTTTGGACCTAGGTTTTCCTGAATCAGCTGCACCATGTTCTCTCTTCTTGATCTGAACCAGGAAAAACTGGCAAGTAAGAGAGGCTAGAACTTCCTCATCTCCTGCCTGAAGGTGACAAACCTCAGAGCTGAGGCTCTGTGGGAATCAAAGAGGAGAGACTTTGGCCAACCCTAGGCCAAGCCTGGAGCTTTCATTGCCCCAACTTAAAGAACTCAGTAATACTGCAGCCCTAAAGAGAACTGTAACACTCTACTGAAAAGAGCATTGGACCACCCAGCTGACATAGTGTCTGAATATGATGAAAGATTAGCTGTTTATCAGAGAGCAAGCTCAGAGATACTGACGCTAGGGCAGGGGTATGCTGGTAAATGTTTAACAATCAGCTCTCTAAAAAAATTGCTTTCTAGCAATTTCTAGCTGTCCTAAGAAGAGCCCAGCCTGGTAACAGCAGCAGTCCAACAGAAGAACAACTCCCTGGACCAGCTGGAAGCAGCCCAGTGACCAAATGACCTCCTCTGAAAAGCACAGCTGCAAATTGTGCCTGATACGGAGTCAGCTCAATTGGAGCATCCTTTCAGCAGAGATCTCCGCAGAGCAGTGGGGTAACTCATTCATCAATGATGCCAGAAATTGAAGAATGGTTTTTCTTAAAGGAAATCAGACTTAGTGATCAATGTAAATTATTCAAGGAAATTGAAATATATTTAATGTAAATTGAATGAAATGATATTCAATGTAAATTATTCAAGGGACCACCTAATATATCACTTTAGCCTATAAAACTTCAATACCTACAGAATACCTAGCAAGACATGCATGGTGGCTAGAAGGACACAGCTAAAGCTCACCATCTTTCATAGTCTGACACTCAATAAGTCCCCAGACTACAAATATATACTTCAACATATATGACAGAACTCAACCAATAAATTGTATGTAAGCAGGTCATTATCACTATCGTCCATAATCACCTGAACATAACATTGATTAACTTAAATATTTTTAATAGATGTCATCATGCAAAATATTAATAATGTCCAAAGCTACATGGAATGAAAAGACCAGACACCAGACTCTGAAAATGACTAGATGTCGGATTTGTTGTTCAGTGAAGTCCAACTCTTCATTTTCTTAAAGGTACCGGAGTGGTTTGCCATTTCCTTCTCCAGCTCATTTGACAGATAAGGAAATGGAGTCAAAGGGGGTTAAGTGGCTTGCCCAGAGTCACACAGCTAGAAAGCGTTTAAGGACAGATTTGAACTCATGAATTTTAGCTCTGACTTGACTCCCAGCTCAGCACTGTCCCAAGATGATAGTGTAACAATTTCTATAGCAGTATGCTGATCAGGGATGATCAACCGCTTCTGTTTGGTTCTCATCCTACTGTTGACTTGTTGCCTTGATGGGTTTCCCAATATAAACACTCCTCCAGTCTGGGAAGCATAGTCAAAGGCTCTGTCTCTTAACTTTTTGTCAGCTCTGAGCCTCCAGCCAGAAAACACTTCAGTGTTAGATTGATTTCTGTCTCTTCTCTGGTGCTATTTCTCTCTCATTTGCCTCCCAACTTTTGATCCAGTGAAACCCAGTTTGATCAGTCAGTTCATCCCCAGTACTGGTCCAGCCCCAGTACCGGTCCAGCCCTAGTACTGCTGGATACACATATCTAAGTCAGAAACTGGTCATTCTTCCCATTCCCATCTCCATTCTCCTGACTGCTATGGCATAGTTAGAATTAAGTTTCCTAATTCTCCTCCCCTCTTTCCTCATTCCTAATTAGTCAATTCAAAAGATCCTTATTCCAGTGTTCTATACCATTCTTTTGCCCTGTCCCACTGGTCACAGGGTGGTCTCCCACTCCTGCTCAAGCCAGCTCTTTGTCTACAGGTTCTATGAGTATGAACCCTGAATAGATTCAGACATTGGACTAGAGTGTATATCTTACTGCGTCTCTGAAGTCCAAACCACCATCCATGTACTGCCCATGGAAATGTAGGGCAATGGGTGGCCTGGTGACATCTGACCTCATCTTTCTGAACAGTAATGAAGATTTGTTAAACACTGTCCTCATATGGTGTCCTCATCACTCTTTATCTGACTTAGCAACAGCAGCAATAATTGTAATAAATTTTAGGGTACTTACTATGGTACCAGGTGCTACGGTTTACAGTTATCTCATTGGATCATGAAGTACACCCATACTGTTCCTAAAAAAGCCAACCTTTAAAACAAAGAAAGTTCAAGAGATTTTTCCCTGTGCCCAGAGTAAAAAGACTCCAGGATCCTGTAAGGAGATCAAGGGGAGAAAGAAGCAATGGCATTACCACCTGAGGTGGCAGCGACTGTCCCAACCTACCTTGAGCTCAAGCAGTCTCGCTCCCAGGGTTCTGGTCCTTCATTCTGTGCTGGTTGTTTCTGCCTGAACTTCAATGATATAGTTTTGAGAATCTTTCTCTTCTCTAGTACCTCGCTGCTGCTATTTGCTCTTGTCAAGAGATAGGTTCCTCTGCATCTGCCTCCTATGCTCACTTTACTGAGACCACCTGGAAGTATGTGGCCTGTCATTCTTCATCCACTGGTGTTTCTTCATTTGTTTCACTTAAGAGATTTATTCACTCATAAAGCAATCACCTACTCTGTCCCAGTCTTTCTAATGGGTCTTCTTTGACACTTGTGCTGTAATAAAGTTTGGGAAAGGAATGGTGGAGATAAGGCTAAGGTGGGTGACATATTAGGTTCTGCCCTAGAATGACTAGAATCAGAAAGTCTCCAATAAGGGGACCCTCTTTTCCTAGAGCTAATTAGAACCACAGGCCCCAGGCTTTACCTTTTTTTGGGAAAAAAAAATGGCAGATGCATATTGGCAACGGCATTTGTTTCACTGCTTGAGATCCAAGAACAAAGCTAGGGCAAGAAGCTGTCCTCTCCACTGAGATGTAGAGTTCCCTCAGGCCCTTCCCCATGCTCTCTCAGGATAGGACTTTCCCAGCATATCTGTATATGCTTCCTTCCAAGATGTTCTGTGGTGACTGGGGCAGATAGAAACCCTCACAATCACTTACCACAACTTGTTTAGTCATTCCCTGATTCATGAACATCCTCTCAATTTCCAGTTACTTGCTGCCACTAAAGGACTGTTTTAAATATTTTTGCATATATGTAATGAAGAATTGGCATGTGTGATCGCGATGTCCTGAAAGAATTCACTCAGACCATCTCCAAGTTAAATAAAGGCATTTATTGGAGCAATGTACCCAGTAGGGTTAGGTGTCTGGTCTATATTCATTTTGACAGCATAAAGGGAAGAAGGGGGCAAAGCAGGGTAATGGGATACCTGAAATGTCAGGTAACCTGGCATGTCTGTGCAAGGAGAACAGGGGAGGGGAGGAACTCTTCTGGAATGGCAGGTAGTTGGGGAGGGGTGCTATGTTGGAAGCATACAGACAAGTCCATGGTGGGAGCATGAACGCAGTTTTCTCGATCACTTTTCTGGCTGGTCACATCCTGCATTTTATCACATATCTCATTCTTATTTGCTTCCTCTACCTCAAATATTCCTCTCTAACTCATATGCATCCTTTTCCTTTTTGTCTCTTATCTCTTCAGGGTATAGATGACACCTGTTGCAACTTCACTTCTATTTAACCTCCTTCAAGTTCAAAAAGGATATCCACTGATGTGAAAAGAAGTTGAGGTAAATTGGAGGGTCAGGGCAGTGGTTGAGAAAGGGATGTTGCCATATAACAAGATAAGATCAAAATGTGTACATGATTTAGATACTTCATCAATTAGGGAATGATTTTACAAGCTGTGGTATATGATTATGATGGAACGCTTAGAAATGATGAGCAGGATGCTCTCAGAAAGACTTACATGAACTCATGCAGAGTGATATGAGTGTAACATTGTATATAGTAACAGCAACATTGTATGATGACCAACTGTGATTGACTTAGCTATTCTCTGCAATACAATGATCCAAGACAATTCTGAAGGATTTATGATGAAAAATGCTATCTCTGGAGAAATAATTGATACAGTATGAATGCAGATTGAAGCATACTTTTTTTTTTACTTTTTCTTGGGGGTTTTTTGGTCTGTGTTTTCCTTCACAACATGACTAACATGGAAATATGTTTTGCATGACTACACATGTATAACCTATATCAAATTGTTGCTTTTTCAATGAAGGGAGAGAGGAGACAGTGAGGGAGAAAATCTGATACTCAAAATTAAAAAAAAATGTTAAAAATTGTTTTACAAGTAAAAGGGGAAAATAAAATATTAATTTTTAAAAATTAGGGGTGGGGATCAGGGCAATGTTGAGAGTGGTCAGGCAACAACTGGGAATAAGGTTAACATCTGAGGTTAAAATGAGTTGTCAGATTATGGCAGCAAGGGGGCTTCTAGGGAAAGAGAGGAGGGCAAGTCTGAGCAAGGCTGAGATGAGGAGATGGGACTGCATTAATGGGGAGGATGATCATGGAAGGAGGTAAGGGAGGTTCTGGACAAAGATGAGAGAAAAGGACGTGGTGATAAGTGGTGATAAGAGAGAATCAGAACTTTGATGAAATAAGGAGAAGTAGAAATGAGGGAACCAGTATGAAATAAGAGAAATTTACATCATAGGAAAATCAGGGTAGGGCTGAAATGATGGAAAATTGACATAAGGTGAGGTTCAGGGTTGTGCCTAATTAAGATTCTGCTAACAATTCCATCAATTTCATTGAGCTAGGGAGGCTTGGGGAGATAGACAGGTTGGTGAGTCCAAAGGATATGTTGTTGGGCAAGCATTTCCCTTATTTGATCATGCAGGTTCTGTGAGTGCATATGGGCAAAGCTTAGTGTCCTTTTGGGCACTAAACTGGTCTTCAAATGCAGTTTATTACCTCTGGCCTTTCTGTGGGGGTAGGAAACTACCTCATTCACACACCTGGTTCTAAGAAAATAGTTTCACAATTATATCAGAGCTATGAATGTATTCTTTACTCTCATCCATTGGTTCAGGTCTCCCTCCCAACTTCACCCCTCTCTTTTTCCCACAGGGCTACACTGATCTTCTATTGCTGCAGATTGGAAAAAGGTAATAAAGGTAAGGATAACCTTGCCAAACACCCCCAGAATAAGTCAGTTACTGGCCCAAGCTGTGATTCCATCCATGCCCAGGAAACACTTGCTCCCAAGGGAGTCATGGAAATGACTTGAAAAGTGGAGGCATCCTGGCCCCCGATCTCTCAATCCCTGTGGGTACCCACAGGTCCTCATGTGGGATGCAGCCTTATGTGGAAACTGGGCCTATGCCCCTAGTACTAAGGGAGAAGGCCCCAAGTTTTCTGCAGTGAGAATGTCCCCCTGGGGGAGAAAATAATCTGGATGCCAAGGCTGGTTAGGACAAATGCCCCACCATTCACAAAATACTGTTTATTGAGTTCCACTTATGTGGAGCCAAAGGAGGTCTGAGAGTAAGAGGAACACAGTGGAGATAGTAACACAGTGAAGGTAGCTGACTATTGGCCAGGCTTCTCCCTCCCTGGTTTCTGGCTGGGGAGGAACCAAAGGCTTCCTCATCCTCTGGATTTTTCCTTCCCCAGAGGGGATCTGAGGAGGAATCCTGGGCCAGCAGGAAAGGAAGGCTCTAAACATGTCCTGGGAATGGCTTTGCCTTTGCTTTCCCTGCCCCTCTCATGGAGTCAGGACAGGCCACCCCTATCTTCTACTGTTGTTCTAGGTCTGGGATGAGTTTTTCAAAGGCAGCTGCAGTTGTAGCCTTAGAGCTCCTTTCTGTCTCTAGCAGAGGGGAAGTCTGAACCAGGGATGCTGGCAATCTCTTGATCCTTCCTGTCTTGCCTTCTCCCTTTTTGCAGCCCTGGGCCCAACCTTGGACCTTGGTCAGAGATAGTTGGCAGAGACTCTGGGGAACAAAGGCAGCTTTTGGGGTCTTGTCTTAGTTCTCCCACTGTGCCCCCTTGCTCCACGCTGCTTTGTCTCAGAGCCGGTCTTTCTAGTCTAGTGATGAGCCTGGTTTTGTTTTTCTTCACTGAGAAGCTAGATCCCTAAGATCAGAAGAGAACTCAGCAGAGAAGAACCTTCAGGAAGCAAACAGTTGTTTCAGCTAGCTCCCCTGCCCTGATATATGAAAGGTAGCCCTTTCTTTAAAACCATAGTCTATCTCATCCCTCTCTATAATCAGGGTCAGTAGGAGAGGGCCTTCTGGTTAGAGGGGAAACAAGAACAGAGGTCCAGGCTCATCCTTCTAGCACCACTGGTCTGCAGTGAGAAGAGGGAGGTCACCGCAGGCAGAGCTACTGACCTAATGTTGGGGAAATGTCATTTCTAAGAAGCTGCCTGGCTCGAGTGCTTCTGGCTGGGAAGCCTCCTCCCCCCACGGTGCCACTGCTGAAGGACTTTGGGACTGGTGCCCCCTAGCTCTTTGTCGGCCTCTTCCAGGGCATGGTGCCTCTTGGGAGGTTGGCTGGAAACTGGTTTCTCTGCTTCTGCCTTTTCCAAGGAGGCCACAGGAGCATCCCCATATGCCCGATAGCCACCAACTAGGCAGTAAGTCTCCCCGTGCCAGCCCACCTGAGTCTCCCCACAACCACGGTAGAGGACATGGTAGTGACCAGGTGTCGGGGGAGAAGTGGGAACAGCAGCTGCTGGGAAAGGAAATTAGAACAAGTTACACATTGCTGCTTAACACTAAAGGTTTGCAATTCAATTCAGTTTGATAATTAAGTACCTACTATACATCCAAGCATTGTACTAGGTCCAGAGGATAGAAGGACAAATATGAAATAATCTTTGAGTTCAAGAAGCTCCAATGGGGAAGAACAGGGGAGAGAAGAAGGGAAGAGAGGCCAGTGGGGTCCCCGGTAAGGCAGCTCAGACTACTCACATGCTGTTTGTCCTTCATTGTCCAAGAAGACCAGCGACATCAGGAAGATATGACGACTCTCAAGGGAATTGGATTTAAGAGAGGGAGGACTGTGTAAGGTCACTAGCCTCATTTTCTCCTCCAGAGTCATCTGGGTCCAGGGGCAAGATATGGATTAGGAAACTGTAAAAGGCCCTGGATGTAGTGGGAAACCTTGGTGTTTTAAAGCAAAAATCTTTTCCAGGTTTCAGTTTGACTGAGGCCACACCCATAAAGTGCTTAAGGCTAGTTAAGAAATGAGCTGAGGAAAGACCCTCTAATTAAAAAAAAAAAATCAGTCTGCGAGAGAAGCGGTACTTGGGTTGGAACCTATTGTTGGCCAGTCAATGAGGGGGTGGGGGAACTGAGTTTAAGGCAGAGTCTTTGAGAAGGAAACCTAGCCAGCAACCCCAAGGTATCTTGCTAGGTATCAGTTTACATTCCTTTGGGCAGAGCATCCACAAGTAAGAGCCTGACACCCCATGTGGAAGGAGGAGGAGAGGGAAGGGGAGGGAAAGAGAGGTCCAGTGACTTTAGAAGGGTGATGGCTTGACTTGCAAGTGAATTAGATTTAAGTGAGGCAGAGCTAAGCAGTCATCAGCCTCACTCTGTCCTCCAGTCATCTGAGTCCAGTAGCAAGACACAGGTCAGCTGTCATGTGGCCTCAGATGCAAGGGGAGACCTTGGCTTTTTTAAGCTAAGCACTTTCCCAGGTCTGAATTTGTCCGAGGCAACAGTCATTCAGTGTTTAAGGCTAGGTAAGAATTGAGGCAAAAGATGGCCTAGTCTGACTTCCCAAAAGAATAATTGTGGTGGGGGGAACCCTGAAGAGTTTCTAACCAGAACAGAAAAACTACTATTTGCACTTACTTTGAGTCATCAAAAGCTAAACAATGAGCAAGTAAGGCTTGGGCTGGGGACCTATTATTAGCCAATCAGTAGAAGCCAGAGTGACTGAGTTTAAAGGCATAGTTAAGTAGCTCCATCTGAATCTCAATGGGCTTTATTGAAACCTGGTTTATCAGAGCTATGATTCAAGAAATCATGAATGAAAACTACATAGAACAGAAGAGTTAATTGTTCCAGTTTTTTGAAAAAAAAACAAAAAACAAAAAACAAAACCCAAGAAACAAAATAAAACAATGATAGACTAAGCAGGGAAGAAAAAATCTAGCCCCCAAACCCCAAGATATGTTGTGAAGTATAAGAGATCAAAACCACATGTAAGATTAGGATTCTCCACGTGGACAGAGGGAGAAGAGAAGGAAGAAGGGGGTGTAGAGGAGGAGAAAGAACAAAAACTTTATAGATATCCCAGGAGAAATTCTCCTCCCTACTCTACCCCTATTCCTAGATCCTACTCTTTGGAATGAATTAACACTATCTGTTCTATCCACACTAAATCTGAACTTTCCAAACTGAAGTTTATTAAATGAGAAAAAGACAAAACTTCTGAGACCGGAGGAATCAGAAGCCATGAGGCCAAGGCCAGAATGTCCTCTTCTCACCTGAAACTTAATACTCTGTCTGGGGCTTTATATATACACATTTACATATATATGTATGTATGTGTATGTATATATACATATATATGCACACATACACACGTTTTATATGTGTATATACATATGTGTGTATATGTATATATAGAGAGAGCTATCTATATATCTATATCTTCCATTAATGGTCTCATAGATTCCATTAGATTCAATCAATCAATCCAAAGATTTCATTATTACCTTCTATGAAGTTGACCAAAATCTAAATATCTAGTACATACTTCCCTCTGAACTCCAGTCCAATAGACTCCATCTCCTTTCAGATATATTCACCTAATTGTCCTAATTGTCTCAAATTCAACATGTCCAAAACTTAACTGATTATCTTCTCCCCTTGCCCATTTCTATTTTCTGTTGAACCCAAAGCCAAGCCTTCCTTTACTCTTTGCTATTTCTATGTTTGGCACCACCATTTTCCAGTCATCCAGGGCCTTCCCTGGCTCTCCCATTCCCCCTTGACTCTAGAGCCTTCACTTGAGGTTATCTCTAATTTATCCTGCATATATGTACATGGCTGTTACAGTAGATTGGGAGCTTCTTGAGGGCACGGTCTGTCTCTTATCTTTCTTGTCTCCCCACTGCTTAGCACATGAGCACTTCCTACACGTTTGTTGACACGTGGACTAACACTCCGGTCACCACCTGAACCCATCCTAGACACTTCTTCCTTCTCTTATCCCCAATCTCTCACACTGCACACCTCTCAAATTCATTTTCTTCTCTTTACTCCCAGTCTCTGAAGCTGAGGCCCTTATCACCTCTCATCCTAGTCTCCCAACTTCCAAATTTTCTAATCTATTCTCCACACAGCTACCAAACTGCTATACCTAAAATACAGATCTAAATTTCATTATGCTACTCAAAAATTGTATGTGGTTCCCTATCTTCCTGGATAAAATACAGACTCCTCACTCAGCCTGGCATCCAAAGCCCTTTCTAGTCTTACTTCATATTACTCCCCTTCCTGCAAATCTCTGTTCCAAACTAGCATGGTAGCTGTTCCCACCCACAAGATTCCATGTCCTGTCCCAATGCCTTTGGACAGGAGGTCCCCCATGTCTAGAATCCAGGGCCTCCTCATGGCGGCCTCTTAGAATCCCCTAGCTCAGGGGCTATCTTCTCCATCTCTTCAGGTCTATCTCCCAGCTCTTTCTCTCTTGAAATTCTTTTGTATTTTCTCCTTATGTGTATAGTATCTATCACCATAATGAAATGTAATCTCCTTAGGGACAAGGACCTCCAGGAAGGACTGTTTTGTATGTAATAGGCACTTAATATTTGTTGAACTAAGCCAAATATCCAAGAGCGGATTCCTCTGGCCTTTTTTTACACCCTACCTGTCAGCGTCCCTCTCATTTTCCCTCTGGTAGAGTCTGCTCTTCCTAGGGCTACTACTTCAACCTTCTTTCCACCCAAGTGTTCAGCCCTTGAACTTGGTGGTTCACAATTGCCCCATCAATGTGGATGGTTCTCCCAACCCTTCCAACCAGCCTGCCCCCCAATTCACTCTATAATTAGTATAATTACCACTGATCAACAAGACCAAAATGATTTGGCTGAAAATGTTGACCTGGGGAAATACCTGTAGCATCAATGGATGCATAGTATTTCCAATAACTGACTCAGTAATTCAAGTATCAGTGATCTCATCATTATCCATCCTACCTCTACTAATCACAAACCTTCCACAGTTCATCAGATGGATGGTCTTTGATGAGTTAATGTGGCTGAAAAAAATGAGCTAGATCACCTTAAGTCTTTCTAAACTCCCTAGTCTGATTCTTGATTGACAGACTACACAACCCATCATTGGCCTAATATCTAGTTTTAGAACTTGAACCTTGCTGGCAATAGCTTTTGAGAACCTAGGGTCAGTTCCATGGCACAAGGCACTGGCAGAGAACTATTGTGGAACATCTTCTCATATGGGGCATGGCCCACTGTGCATCTAGTTACACCCCCACAGGCAGATACTGTTGTACAGTTACTCCTCTGTACATCAAGCCTACCTGCTGAACTGCCCTCCCAGGGAACAAAGGATAAGTTGGAGTGGATATAGAAGATCCGGTCAGACATTCTCACTCAGCTAACCAAACAGATTGGTATCTCTTCGAGAAATGGTAGGGAAAGATTCCTCCGGAGTGACCTGTTTATATGCTTACCCCACCATGGAAACTGTTGGGTAGGGGGGGGCCTGTGAGGTAGTCACTGCCCTGTGAGGTCATCATGGCCACCGTGAGATCACATAAGGAACCTGCCTTAGGACAGCAAGAGTCTCAGTCTCAGACTTTTCACATGGGGACAGTGAAAACTCTGCTTATAAACTGGATTTTAAGCAGTATGGTAGGAGGGGAGTGGCATTCCTTGGCCCCAATACACAGCCTCCCTCCCAAGCGAACATGTATTTACTAAGCACTTTTATGACCAGCATTGTGCTAGGTGTGGTCAAAGATAGGTAAGAACTCTCCGTGAAGAACTTGGAGAGATGACTTCTTTTTTTGAGGGGAGTCCAGATCTGTGATTTAATTGGTGTGAAGAATTTCCTCCATCTCTGCAGATTTGCAGCAATCTGTTATTTAACAGCTTAGAGAGGTGATCAGGGTACTAGGAGGTTAAATGACCCTCTGTGGATGCCCCACAGCTAGGATGGGTACCAAGAAGAGGTCTTCCTGACAGTGGGGCTAGCTCACTTATTGATCACACCTGCTGCCTCTTGGAGACAAAACTAGCATGCATATAAGAATTAGCATGCTAAACGGCAAGGTTTTAGGTGTTGGTGACATTCATAAAAGGAAAGTGTCTGTGGGCTGGGCTGGCTGGGGAGGGCTTTGGTGATAGAAGCAGGACTCTAAAAGGATGTGAGTTGGCAGGAAAGGGAAGACATTTCAGGTAGTGATGCTAGAGAGATGCTAAATCAACTAGGAGCAGACATAGCAGACACATACATAGTGAGAATGTACACAGCAAGTAAAGACTGTGAAGGAGACATATGGCCTGATCAGAGTCGAAAACGGTACGTGTTGGGGAGCCCTGGCTAGGATGGTATTTACTGACCCATGAGTCCTTGAATCTGAGCACTCATGAGGGATGGACACCTTTCATCTAGTGATTTAGAGGGCTTTGCCAATCACTGCCATGATATATTCTGGCAAGTACCTCACCAAGATGCCTCCTTGGACAAGAGGAAGGCAACGTGGAAAGATACTGTGGAAAGAACATTGGTTTTGCAATCGGGTCACCTGGGTTCAAATACTAGCTCTTTTTCTATGAAACCTTGGTAAAGTTACTTTAAAACAGTAAACATTTACCCTCAACCTACGATGTGGAGATTAGCACATAAGCAATTCAAACTTTTATCCAAGAAACATTTATTAAACTGATGCAAAAACAAAACAAAGTCCCTGCTCGCATAGTGCTTCCAGTTTCATAGATAATTTGAGGAGAGAAAGGGCACTAACACCTGAGGGAATGTATTTACACTGAACTAATGCAGAACAATCAATAAGTATTTATAAAATAAAGTCCCTGGTCTTATAATAATACTCCTTGAATTGCAAATTTAGAGGGCACTCTGAAGACAAAGAAAGTGCTTCTAAGACCTGCCTCATCTAATCAGAAATGTTAATAACAATAATGACATTAACCTTTGCAAAATTGTTTTTGCTTATTAATAGATCATTTGAGCTGTGCAATAACCTTGTGATGCAAAAACTGAAAATATTACTATACTTATTTTATAGATTAAAAAAAATTGAGGGGGGTGGAGCCAAGATGGCGGAGTAGAAAGACGCATGTATGCTAGCTCTGAACCCACAGCCCATATATTTCCTGAAAGAAGAATTCCCCACAAATTCTGGATCACTGCAAGGTGCGCAGAAACACAGTGGAAAAGATTTCCATTCCAGAGAGCCCTGGAGAGCCGTCCCCAGGGTCTGTTGTGCCCCAGAAAGTGGAGCCCACCCCAGCGCTGCCCTGGCCGCGTGGCTGAGAGGAGCAGATCCGAGCAGGCTTCAGGGATGGAACCTCCAGAGGCCGGGAAAGTCCCTCCACCCACAGGTGCTCCAGGTCAGTGAGAGAGACTTCTGGGCTGGCTGAGAGGGGAGCGGGGTGTCTCTGTGACTCGGGCCCCCTCGGGAGGAAGCAGCGGAGGCAGAGGGAGCGGCAGGGGCAGCAGCGGGGGCAGTGGCAGAGGCAGCCGCGGTGGCCCGGGACTCCCCGAGCAGGCAGGCAGAAGTTCAGGTCTCTGCATAAACCCCCTGAGGGAGCTGAGCCTGAGAGGTGGCCCTGCACCCACCCACTCCATCACTGAAGGTCTCTGCATAAAGCCCCTGAGGGAACGGAGCCTGGGAGATGCCCCCACCCAAGCACCAGAACTTAAGCTCACATTGAATAGCAGCTGCACCTGCCACTGAAAGCCCATTTGAATCTCAGACCCCAAGCACTAGCTGGGCAGATCTAAGCGGGGGTGCAGAGGAATCTCAGAAGTCAAGTAACTAGCCGGGAAAATGCCTAGAAAAAGGAAGCAAAATAAGACCATAGAGAGCTACTTTGATGGGGTGCAGCTGTTCCCGCCTTTTAATTCTGATAACGAGGAAATATTCTTACCATCAGGGAAAGACGTGGAGGTCGGGGCCTCTGTATCCCAGACATCCCAGGGGGATGTCCGGTGGGCTCAGGCCATGGAAGAGCTCAAAAAGGATTTTGAAAAGTAAGTTAGACAGGTGGAGGAAAAACTGGGAAGAGAAATGAGAGAGATGCAAGAAAAGCATGAAAAATGGGCCAATACCTTGCTAAAGGAGACCCAACAAAATGCTGAAGAAAATAACACCTTGAAAAATAGGCTCACTCAATTGGCAAAAGAGGTTCAAAAAGCCAATGAGGAGAAGAATGCTTTCAAAAGCAGAATTAGCCAAATGGAAAAAGAGGTTCAAAAGCTCACTGAAGAGAATAGTTCTCTCAAAATTAGAATGGAACAGGTGGAGTCTAATGACTTTCTGAGAAACCAAGAAATCACCAAACAAAACCAAAAGAATGAAAAAATGGAAGAGAATGTGAAATATCTCATGGGAAAAACAACTGACCTGGAAAATAGATCCAGGAAAGACAACTTAAAAATCATGGGACTACCTGAAAGTCATGATCAAAAAAAGAGCCTAGACATCATCTTCCATGAAATTATTGAGGAAAGCTGCCCTGATATTCTAGAACCAGAGGGCAAAATAAGTATTGAAAGAATCCATCGATCATCACCTGAAAGAGATCCAAAAAGAGAAACTCCTAGGAACATTGTGGCCAAATTCCAGAATTCCCAGCTCAAGGAGAAAATCTTGCAAGCAGCTAAAAAGAAACAATTCCAGTATTGTGGAAATACAATCAGGATAACTCAAGATCTTGCAGCTTCTACATTAAGGGATCGAAGGGTGTGGAATAGGATATTCTAGAAGTCAAAGGAACTAGGACTCAAACCAAGAATCACCTACCCAGCAAAACTGAGTATAATACTTCAGGGGAAAATATGGTCTTTCAATGAAACAGAGGACTTTCAAGCATTCTTGATGAAAAGACCAGAGCTGAAAAGAAAATTTGACTTTCAAACACAAGAATGAGAAGAAGCATGAAAAAGTAAACAGCAAAGAGAAGTCATAAGGGACTTACCAAAGTTGAACTGTTTACATTCCTACATGGAAAGACAATATTTGTAACTCTTAAAACTTTTCAGTATCTGGGTAGTTGGTGGGACCACACACACACATACACACACACACGTACACACATGCATGCACACACACATACACACATGCATGCACATACAGAGACAGAGAGCACAGAGTGAATTGAATAGGATGGGACCATATCTTAAAAGAAATTAAGGTAAATGGTGAGAGAGAAATGCAGTGGGAGGAAAGAGGGTGAAATGGAATGGGGTAAATTATATCTCATTCAAGAGGCAAGGAGGAGACTTTTTAGTGGAGGGAAAAAGAGGAGAGCTGAGAAAAAAACAAGAAGTTTACCCTCATCACATTTGGCTAAAGGAAGGAATAAAATGCACACTCATTTTGGTATGAAAACCTATCTTACAATACAGGAAAGTGGGGGAGAAGGAGACAAGCAAGCGGGGGGAGATGATGAAAGGGAGGGCAATGGCAGGCGGGAACAATTTGAAGTCAACATTCGGGGAGGGACAGAATCAAAAGACAGAATAGAAACAATGGGGGGCAGGATAGGATGGAGGGAAATACAGTTAGTCTTACACAACACGACTCTTATGGAAGTCATTTGCAAAACTACACAGATATGGCCTATATTGAATTGCCTGCCTTCCCAGGGGGAATAGGTGGGGAGGGAGGGATGGGGAGAATTTGGAACTCAAAGTTTTGGGAACAACTGTTGAGTATTGTTTTTGCTACTAGGAAATAAGAAATACAGTCAATGGGGAATAGAAAGTCATCTGGCCCTACAGGACAAAAGAGAAGATGGGGACAAGAGAAGGGAGGGAGGATAGAAGAGAGGGCAGATTGGTGATAGGAAAAATTAGATTGTTTGGTGTATTGGAGTGGGGGGAGGGGATAAAAGGGGAGAAAATTTGGAACCCAAAATTTTGTGAAAATGAATTGAAAAAGTTAAATAAATAAATTTTTATTAAAAAAAAAATTGAGGTTGAGAGAGGTTAATGACTTATCCATGACCACATAGCTCATACGTATTGGAGGAAGTATTGAAATACAGGTTCTTCTCCTTTCCCTTCCCCCTAATTATATGTGAACCAATTAACATTCATTTTTATAAGATTTTGAGTTCCAAATTTTTCTCCCTCCATCCCTCTTCCCCCTTCCTAAAATGATTAACAATTTGATATTGGTTTTATATGTGTATATATATATATATATATATATATATATATATATATATATATATATATATGTTAACATGTGAGACATTGTTCCATGTTAGTCACAGTTGTGAAAGAAGAAACAGATCAAAAGGAAAAAAACTACCAAAAAAAGTGAAAAAAGCATACTTTGATCTGCATTCCGAGTCCATCAGTTCTTTATCTGTATGTGGATAGCATTTTCCATCATGACTCCTTTGTAATTGTCTTGGATCGTTGTGTTGCTGAGAAGAGCTAAGTCATTCATAGTTGTTTATCACACAATGTTGCTTTTACTGTGTACAATGTTTTCCTGGTTCTGCTCATTTCACTTTGCATCAGTTTGTACAAGTTTTTCCATTTTTTTCTGAAATCTGCCTGCTCATCATGAAATCTAGGTTTTCTTCATGGCACATCCAGTAGATTTTTCTCTATACCATGCTAAGGAAGCTTACTTTACCCAGAAGAGAAAATTGGGTGAAAATTAATCCTGGTACATAGAAAAGGAGATGTTCTAGTTTCCATTTTAGCTGCAAATGTCCAGTTCAGCTTTGGGAAATCTATACACTTTGAGCACTAGTCTTTATAACTTCCCTTTTCCCATTGAGGGCACCATCATCCTGCGAGTTACCCTGACGTGCCACCCCAGTGCCACCCTTGATTCCTCATTCACATTCACCCTACATATCCAACTTGTAGTTGAATCTTATCATTTCTATTCTCAGTATTTCTAGTATATGTCCCTTTCTCTCTCCTCACATAGATATTGCCCTAATACAAGGCTCTCATCATCTCACACCTGAACTCCTGCCTTCTGATGGAACTCTCTGCCTCAAGTCTCTCCCCATTCTAATACCAAGCTGCCAAAGGGATTTTCCACAAGTCCTGGTCTATTGTCACATTATCCCCTAACTTAATAAACTCCCCAGATTCCCTATTACCTCCAGGATAAAATATCAGCTCCTTTTTTGTTGTTATTTAAAACCCTTTATAACCTGACTCCTTTCTACCTTTTTAATCTTCTATTGTATTCTATTCACACACCCTATGATCCAGAGACATTGGCCTCCTAGGTGTTACTCACACATGACACAGCATATCTCCACCTGCCTTTGCATGACCTGTCTCCCATGCCTGAAATATTCTGTGCCCTCACCTTTGACTCTCAGTTTTCCTTGGCTTTCTTCAAGACTCAGCTAAGATTCTGCCTTCTCCAGGAGACCTTTCTCAGTCTTCCCAATACTAGTGCTTTCCCTTTAGGATAACATTTCATCTACTCTATAGCTTTCAAGCATGTCATTTATTGATTCTCTCATTAAGATGTGAGTTCCTTGAGGGTACCCTGTCTTTATATCATCAGTGCTTAGCACAGTACCTGGAACACAGTAGGTGCTAAATAAATGCTTGTTGACTGATTGAAATCTAATAAATCAAGTATTCTCCCTGTGCCCTAGGGATCAGATGAACATGGGAGACTAGAATGTCTTTGGAAGTATCCTAGACAAAATCCACATCCACCTAAATAAGAGAGATCTGGTTTATTATCCAAGGTGGGAAAGCCGTCCCTACCTTTAAGGATTTTACATTCTGGATCTCCATTTCCACATGCACAAAATGTGGGGCAGGAAGGTGGGCTTAAGGTCCCCTCTAACTCAAATTCTATGATCTTCACCTTCATCATCACCAACTCTTGGGAAGGCCTGTGTCTCCCACCACAGCAGCCACTTTGGCTGTTTGATCATCTGAGGGAGACATTAGCTCCTTGAATACTTCCTTGTTACCTTTCTCCTTTGGCAGGAGAGGGAAGGATGCCATACACTTTAAACTCAACTAGTCAGCTAGATACCATATAAATTTTGAGGCATGAAGACTGGAGTTCCAATCTCACCTCAGATACTAACCGTAAGACTCCAGACAAGTCACTTACATCACCTTCCTTTTCTTCCAGTGATGTAAAGGGCTTGACCAATTTTAAATGGATATAAAATGTTAACCATTAGCACTTATTCCCTCAAACCAGTATTAGGACAGGGCTCTGGGTTATTTTTCATTTTTACCCCTTGCCCCACATTTACAGTCTAATAGGCAGGGCATCCCATTCCAGCAGGATCACAAAGTCAAGTCCCAAGAAGGGAAATAAAGCCCAGAAGTCTATCCACAGAACCTTACTTGGGCTAACAATGTGTTTGCTTTTAGAATGATTCATTCCTGTGTACTATGATTCATATAGTAGTGACAGAAAAGGAAGAAAGTGCATCCATGAATTAAGATGAAGCACTGTGCATTAGTGAAAAGGGCTTTATAAGACTTCCGACATGGCAGCTGGCTGCCTGAAAGGAGTGTAGACCACTCACTTCCCATCTACCTATTCCAGTCAAAGCCCAGTGTTGCCACCTGAATGAATGATGTTCAAAAAAATCCAATGAGGAATTACAGAAAGTGATATTCTTCTCCCCAGAACTACACAAAATTCAGTCAGAAGTTCATGGATAGCAGGAAAGGGCATTCCAGCACCAAAAGCAGCACCAGGTTGGCACAACCAGAGCTAGGACATGTGAAACTTTCTCTATGTTTCTATGCAGTTAAGAGTGACTATTGAGGAAGTTTCAGGATGGTTAGAAAGCTTCAGATAAGGAAACCAGAGTCCCAGGGCCCCAATTCCCTAACATTTTGTCTCTAGATACCAAAGGAAATAATTTCAGAGAATCATGGGTAGAATGAACTGATGCAAAGTGAATTGAGCAGAACCAGGAGAACAATTTCTTTTTCAGTCATTTCCCAATTTTTTAAAATTAATTTTATTTATTTTCAGTGTTCTACAATCACTACCATATAACTTAAATTTTTTTTTCCCTCTCCCCTACCTACCCTCTCCCTTCCCAAGATGGCATACAATTTTATATAGGTTCTACACATACATTCCTATTAAATACAATTTCACTATAGTCATACTATATAGAAGAATTAAAATGAAAGGGAGAAATCACATAACAAACCAAAACGTAATACACACACACAAAAATGATCTGCTACATTCCGCTATTGAATTCCATAGTTCTTTCTCTGGATGTGGAAGGCATTTTGCCTTAAAAGACCATTGGAAATTTTTTTAAGTCTGTGCATTTCAATGAAGTTCCAAATCTACCAGAAAAAACTCTCATACACTGTGGTTGTTGCTGTACACAAAGTCAGGAGAACAATTTATACAAACATAACAACACCATAAGAGTTTTAAGAACTGAGATAGATGAATTTATTTTGACCCTTATTTTATTCCAATAAGTATTAATCAATTCATTGTGATTTCACAGGGGTAGTAATTGTTAGCAATTATTAGCGATAAACTCATCTGGTAATATACACTTAGTTTTGTTGACAAATATTAGGATAGGAATTATATATATTAATACATATTTTACATATAAAGTATCTAGGGATAATTAGATAAAATAGATTCTTTCTTATAATAGGCCTCAGACTTTATTTACAAACGATAAATTCACTGTCCACTGTTTAATAATCTGTTATAAAGTTCACTTGCCAACCACAGGAATGCTGACTAGAGGACCTCTGCCCAACATGGGTGGGAGTACTTTGGATCTGCATTTTGCTCAATCACTGTGATCAAGTTCAGAATGAGTGGAAAGTCTTGACGTGATATGGACAGTTCTCCAATTTATTTTTGTGTCTCTGGACCACCCTTTTTTGCCCAACATGAGGAGCTGCCTATCTTATGATGTCTTAGTCATCAGGGATGACCTGCCTTGCCCTTCCTGTGACCCCCATGCTGATACATCATTTCTGGCCCTCCTGGAGGGTCAAGAGTAAGTTATACCAATTAATGAGATTTTATATTTTACCTTTCCTCTTCTGAGTGTCTGGGTATCAAACCTGAGGCCCTGGGGAGAATGCAGCATCTCAAATTGTGAGGAAGTTCCAAGGTCCACTTCATTAGAATGGGCCAGGTTCCTTTAATAAAGTGCTATTTGCTCAGATCTCTGCCTCCATTTCTCTTGATCCAGACAGGGTGTTTCAGACCCCACAGAATTCTGACAAAAGTAATGACTAACCATGTCCCCAGGGGACCAGTGAGGAAGCATGTTATCCACCTTCTGATACAGATGTGATGGAAATGAAGGGGATGCGTATGTGTTTGCCCATGGAGAATATGTGTGTCCAACTGGGTCTGTTTAGATGTGGCTTTCAGGGAAGCTGCAGTAGGTATCCCTAGAGTCTCTTCTTGTGGCATGTGAGAGATAAAACGACGGAGGAAACAAAAGATTTTATCTTCTGGGCATATGGATTTATTAAGTAATGCATGCCAATTGCCCAATAAACCCAGAAAAAATCACCTCAGCTTAGGTCTAGATCCCAGTATAGAGGGAGACAGACTTATATTTTAAAAACAATCAGATAAGGCTAATTAATTAAAAGGAACAATATAACATTAGGTAGTTTGATTTCTAATTATCTGAAAGATTAGGGTCTTTCCAAGTTGGGAGGGGGAGAGCAAACAGTACAATTCCCTGAAATCAGAAAAATAAGTTTCCCACTGTCCCCAGGTTCAGCAAACAACAAAGGAACATGGAAACATTAACTGAATGATCAATCAGGAACCAGTTTTCAGATAAGACACATGAGTTACTTGAGATGTACAACTGTGAGAAAACTCCTTGCATCAGTCTTTGGGTCTGACTGGATTTCTGGTCATTACAACCTTGGTAGCAGGTAGAGGGGGTACAGCTTCCCAGCCACACAGGACTAGGTTCAAATAGTATAATAAGGTTTTCCACCAATCCTCCCAATAGAATAAAGTTTTCTCACAAGACAGAAATTGGACTAGACCCATAACAAAATAGAAAGAGAACTGAGCTAGCTCAGAATTGAGTCACAAGATGAAGTCAGTGTGGTTCACTCAATTCCCCCAGTTAACTACTTCTTGTCCTAATTCCTTCAGGATGCTTACACTTCTCTGCGTTAGTTTTTGATTCCTGCAAGGAGATAAAATAGGCAATTAGCATCAGAGGATGTGCTCTCCTCAGAGAAAACACATCAGGCTAGAATTACATGGATCTGCTTCCTAAGTACTGTTAATCTAGAGAAAATAATTTTTAGGTTCAAGTTGAAGTCCTGGTCACTACTCCTTACCAGGAAGGAGTGCCCCAAGTCAAGGCTTGACTCCCCTCCTACCAAATGCCAGTCTCACAAAGACCACACCTAGGAGCAGCTAAGTGGCTGCAGCTGATAGAGCACTGGCCCTGGAGTCAGGAGGACCTGAATTCAAATCTGAACTCAGACACTTACTAGCTGTATGACCCCTGGGCAATCACTTAATCTCAATGCTTCCCCAAAAATAGCAAATAAATCCAGAAATCAGGAAAGGTATACAGATGAGAATATACTAGAAAATACTCTACCATTCAAAGTGAGCCATCTCAGCAAGAGATAGCAAGAGAGTCCTAAAACAGAAGTTTGACCTTATTCCCTGCCTTAAGGAAGTGGGGGAAAGATCGGAGGAGAATCCTAGATCGCACCCAAGTGGAAATTCCCTGCTGTCTGGTGTAGTAAGCTGGGTATAGGGACATGAGAGAGGTACCAGATCCTCTACATGTCACCTTCTTTCCAGAGTGTTTTTCTCCCTTTATAGAACTCTCCCTAAAGAGCATCTGGAATCATAGTAGGGGCTACATAAATGTTTATTTCCACCCCTACCCCTCCACTTTTAAGCCCCTGGTTACAGTAGATATAAGGTGCAGAGACATACATTTTTGGACATGACCACTATGTATTTATTTTGCTTAACTATTTAGTTGCTTTGAGAGGTGCATTTTTATTTCTCAGTTTTTAACTGGGGGGAAAGATCAGAGGGGAGGAGAGGTTAACAATGGTGATACAAAAAAAAAAAGAGGGTCATTAGAACTTTTTTAAATGAACAGAGAACAGAAAAGTTCAGAAGGAAACAAGGAGGAGAAAAAAATTGAAGTGATATATGAAATTTATTACATTCCTTTAAAAAAGCAAGCAGTAGAAAGAAAGATTTGGTTTCATCAGGAATCCACTTCACATGTTCTTTTGTGTGTATGAAAATGCTCCCTTTCCGTTGTTTAAATTTAGGACTAATTATTTTTTTTTAAAGAAATAGTTCTGGTATGTGAAGTAGAAAATCTGGGTTCAAAACCTGGCTCTACCATTCAGTTTCCTCTGTAAATGGGTTTTTAAAAATACCTGTATTTCTATCTTACAAAGAAGTTAAGGCTAAAAGCTGGGAATAGGTGAAGAATGTTTTGGAAAAAAACAAAAGCTATGCAGTCCAGGCATGCCCCATGTAGTTTATGAGGCTAATGTGACTCACCAAAGACTTTTAACCCTTCAAAAGGTTAACTAATACCTGACATCTATATATTATTCTAGGACTGTTTCCCCAAGAGATTGTAAGCAATATCTCATTTGATCCTCACAACACACCCTTTTGTGGTAGGGATATCAATCAATCAATATGTCCCTAGTATGTGCCAGGACCTGGACTAGAAGCCAGAGATACACATTTAAAAAGTGGGAAAGTGTCTGGCCCATTCTAGGGAGATGCAGTTTTACAGATAAGCAAATACACTATGTCTCCCAAGCAAGAGTAGTCTTTGGGGATGGGGTGCAGAAAGGGCTTTTAAGAGTAAAACTGCCTGGATATGAGTAGGTAGTAAAAGTGAAGTGCAAAAGATGACATTAATACACTGTTGGTGGAGTGAGGAGTTTTGACCGTCATTCTGGAAAGAAATTTGGAACTACATCCAAAAAGCTACCATGCTGTACATAACCTTTGGCCTCCAGCATGACACCATTACAATACCTATACCCCAAAGATATCAAAGGAAAAGGAAAAGAATGCATGTGTACAAAAATATTTATGGCAGCTCTTTCTGTGGAGGCAAAAACAGGGAGTGCTCATTAACTGAGGAACGGATGAACAAATGGAAGTATATGAATGCGATGGAATACTATTGTACTGTAAAAATTGAGGAACGGAATGATTTCAGAGAAACCTAGGAAAACCTATATGAACTGATACAAAGTGAAGTGAGCAGAACCAGGAGAACAACTTATATAATAACAACGTTGTAAAGACAATTTTGAAAGACTTAAGAACTCTGATCAATGAAGTGACCAACGACATTTCCAGAAGACGAAAGGTGAAATATGCTACCCACTTCCTGACAGAGGGGAGATACTTTTTTTGGACCTGGTCAATATGGTAATTTGTTTTACTTGACTATCCATATTTGTTACAAATACTTTCCCTTCCCCCACCAATGGTGGAGGGGTGAGAGCAGGAAAAAGTGGTGGAAAGAAGACAAAATTCCTAAGTGAAATAAATTAAATTTTTTCAAGTTGAGGATAACTTCTAGGTTGTAAACCTAGGTTATGAGAATAGTAGTATCTCAAGAGAAATAGATTGTTGTGTTTTGTCTTTTGTTCTCAGAGAGGACCATGACCTCAAGATGATGACATGACTTTGAGTTGACCAGGATTTGAGTAAGGGAGGGCTGTGTAAGGTCACCAGCCTCACTTTCTCCTCCAGAGCCATTTGGGTCCAGTGGCCTGATATTCATCAGGAGGACTGGAGATGGTCCAGGATGCAGTGTGAAACCCTGGGCCTTTTAGACTAAGGTCTATCATATTGTCTCAATGAGTGAGATACACTCATTCAATGAACAGGCTTCTTTAAGTAGTTGTTCAAAGGATGGCCCCTTTAATAAAAAAAAAAATCAAACTGGGAGGGGAAGACCCTCAGTGTTCCTGGTAAGAGAGAGACAATTACTACTGAGTAAAGACAAATAAGGAAGTTAGAGAAAGAGGAGAACTTCAAGAAAAAGAAAATGAGCTTTTTTTTTTGAAATGTCTGTTGGATATCCAAGGGGTGTCTAGCAGTAGTTGTAGTTGTAGTTGTAAAGCTCAGGAGGAAGAGGGGATTTGGGAGTAATTTGCATAATGGAACCCAAGAGAATTGTTGAAATTATCAAGAGTCAAAAAATCATAGCATTTATGAAGCACCTACTTTTTGTGCTAAGTCCTGAAGATATAAAGAAAGACAGAAGTCAAGGCCCTGCTCTCAAAGAGCTCACAATCCAATGGGAAAGACAAAACAGAAAGAATTATGTACAACCAAGATACATTGGAGATAATCTCAGAGGGATGGCACTAACATTAAGGAGGACTAGGAAAGGCTTCTTGCAGGAGGTGGGACCTTAGCTAAGACTTAAAGAAATCTAAGTAAGCCAGGAAATGGTTATTAGAAAGGTGAGCATTCCAGCCATGGGGGAAAGCCAGAGAGAATGCCTATAGTCAGAAGATAGGGTGTCTACTGGGGAGATCAGCATGAAGGACAGTATCACTGGATTGAAGAATATGGAGATGGGGAACAGGAGTGTGAACAAATTGGCTGAATTTGGTGTAAAAATACTGGAAAGGTAGTGAGGGGCCAGGTTATGAAGGGCTTTGAACACCAAATAGAGCATTTCTATGTGATCCTGGAGGAAATAAGGAGTCACTAGAGTTTATTAGGGGGTACCATGGTTGGATTTTCACTGAGAGAATTTAGAAAGCAAAGGGCCTAGGTACACCCAGGAACAGAGGTTAGAATAAGGTTAGAATTCCATCTGCAAAAGAGATGGAAAGGGATTTGTCAGATAGATAAGAAGAGAACCAGGAGAGAGCAGTGTGACTAAAACTCAAGGAGAAAAAGTATCCAGAAAGAGAGGATAGTCAACAGTGTTACTAGACACATAAAGTCAAGGATGGCAGGCAAGAAAATTTCATTAGATTAAGCAAAAAAAAGATCATTTGTGATCTTGGGGAGAGCCATTTTAGTTTAGTGATCAAAAGGGAAGCAGATTGTAAGGGATTATGAAGAACAGGCAAACAAAAGGAGACATGCTGGTTTTTTTTTTCTAGAAGTTTGACTAACAGGAGAAAAAATATAACATTAAGGAGATTATAGGATCAAGTCAAAGTTTCTTAAGAATCAATCAGCAAAATCTAACCATTCTGGATTTGGAACTATCCTCAAAGGGCTACAAAAATGTGCATACCCTTTGACCTAGCAATATCACTTCTTGGACTCTATCCCAAAGAGATCATAAAAATAGGAAAGGGTCCTACATGTACAAAAATATTTATAGCAGCACTCTTTGTGATGGCCAAGAACTGGAAATAGAGGGGATGCCCAGAAATTGGAGAATGGCTGAACAAGTTGGGGTATATGAATGCAATGGAAAACTATTGTGCTATAAGAAATGATGAACAGGAAGACGTCAGAGAAAAGACTTATATGAACTGTTGCTGAGTGAAAGGAACAGAACCAGGAGAGCTTTGTACACAGCAACAACAAGAGCGTGCAAAGAATTTTTCTGGTAGACTTAGTACTTCATTGCAATGCAAGGACTTAAAAAATTCCCAATGGTCTCTCTCTCTTTTTTTTTTTTTGTAGCCATTGGGAGCTTTATTGGCACAAAAGCAGTAGGCCTGAGATTTAGCAAGGAGCTAAACAAAGGCAATGATACAGGAAAAGGACCAGGCTTATATAGGATGATTTTAGGGTTTCCTTATCGGGGTTAGAGATCTCGGGTAAGTCTTGCAAGATAAAGGCACTATGAATGTCACAAAATAAGGAAATCTCATTCTCCAGGATGAGGGGTAGGGACAGGGAATTTTATGATCCTCCTAGGATGAGGGGTGGAGACAGGGAATCTTATGGTTCAGGATAGGGGGAAGTTGTGGTAAGGGGAGACTTCACCAAGTCCATCAATATTATTTTAACTCTTAGGGCACTGTTTCTGATGAGGTTTAGGGGTGCTGGGGACCCCAAAATACCGACAGTCCTGGTTCTGCTCAAATGAATTCAACTCAAGCCTTCTTAAAGCCAAAGGGAAACAAAGTTTATTAAAGATTCAGCAAACTGGGGTGGCTCTTAAGGAGCCTAAGCATTTGTAACGCTTGTATTCACAAGCAGGCCAGATAGAATCTTAGCTATACAGAGTCTGAGCTAAATTGAATCTGAGCACCTGCATGGAGGCAAGATGGACTTTAAACACAGAAAAGATTGAAGGAGGGATCTGGGGGTAGTATGGTAGTCTAGGGTGATGGGAGGAGGGGTTAGGGAGTGTCTTGAGGAGAAGTCCAAGGCGGGGGTGACTGGTCAAGTGTTGGAAACAGCAGGAAGCAATCAGGAGATGGCAGACAATGGAGACCCTGGGCCAGAAGCAGGTGTTGCCAGATAGTCTGGGGTCCCAGGGATGGTCTCCGTAGATCTACCCCAGGGAGAATCCTGATGGAAGTGGCTGGTAGTCCAGACAATCCACAAACCAGACTGGGCAACTTGGACTTCAAGAGAATGCTAAGTAGTCAGGAATATCAAAAGGATGCTAGGGTCAAAGGAAGAGAATGCTAAATGTTGATCAGATAGAGAGGATCTGGGCTGAGAGATGGAAAGGAAATCCAAGGAGCCCCTCCCACCCAAGGCCAGACTTTCCAGGGGCCCTTCAGACTAATGGGACAAAAGCCCTCCCAATCCAAAGGGAAAAGATCTTGGCTTGGGCTTGCACCCCATCATTTCCCCACTCAACCACTAGATAGGAAAAGTACCTGCTTCCTGTTGAACAGGGGCAAAGAGTCTACGTCAGGGGCCAGAATAGGTTGGGGGGAGGTGATCAGCGTGGGACGCAGAATGCAGGGCCAACTGAGTCCAAGGTGGAGAGAGGCAAACCACTCAGCATCATCAAGGTCAGTGGTTGGTATCCTAAAAGTTGCTGTGGGTGAGAAGACACAAAATGAACCAGGAGGTTAAACAAGCACAGACCATGTATAAGAGCCAGTAAAATGACCAATAATGGGGTTACAATGAAGGGAAAGAAGGAAGAGAAACCATGACCCCCAGGAGGAGGTAGGGGGAGATATCAGGCTGGACTGGATGTCTTACATCCAAGAGGCTGCCTGTAATATCCTCTGAGTGCTCAAAGGAAAAATTCCATGCAGGATCTTCAGGGAATCTAGGGGGAGAGTCATGGGGGGGGCAAGCTAGTATCCTGGGCATGATGGTGACACACCCAGCAATCATGTACTCTGCCTCGCCCCAGAAAGTCCCCTATTTGAATTAAGACATTAGACTTCCAGTCCTGAGGAAGCAGGCTGAACTCTTGGCATAGGATGGGAATCGGGAATCAGGAGGGTCAGGAACAGAAGTGGTTCAAGGTGGGGCCCAGAACAAGGTGAGAGCTGTCAAGGCATAGTCTTCTTTGATCACTTTTCCGGCTAGCCACACCCTGCATCTTATCTCACATCTCACGTCCTGCCTCCTGCTTGCTTCTCTGCCTCAGTCATGCTGACTGCTTCACCATCCACCCAACTGCTTTTGGGAGAGGGAGAAAGGCACCGTCCTTACCTTAGTGCGGGTGGGGAGGAGAGTAAAATGAGGCTGAAGCAGCATCCAGGGCAGGAGGAGAGTGTAGAACAGGTACCCTTGTTGCATGACCATCTGCAGGTGATCAGCATAGTCTAGGAGACACGAATCTGACAAACAAGTTCAATATGCAGGCCCCACACAGGATCATTAAAAGTGATGTCAGAAAAGAGGAAAAACAAAAGAAACCAAGAGCCCCATGATATTATTTACTTTTGACATACAGGATTTTCTGATCTTGTTATTTTCTCAAAAGTTTCCACTCTGATTCCAGTTCCTTTAGGAGGATCGGATGCTATTGAGGATCCAACTCTATACATGTAAATATAAGTAACAACACTTTGCAGGCAGAATTTTTCTACCCTTGAGCTTAATAATTATACAGATGAATGTATCTATAAGAGACTGACGTCAACTCCAGTTACCATAAAAGACTTGGGAGGATCCATAAGTAATTAATTCCAAAACAGAGCACAGCAATAAGTTGCTCATAATAAAACATATTTGTACCACAGAACACACAGCATAAGCTGGTATTAATTCCACAATTGTAACAAACTTTGAATGAAGTTGACTTTTCCATTAATGCAAAAATATTCCATGTTACCTCCTTCTAAGAAAATTGATTACAGAGATTTGCCATAAAAAGGAAAGGCAAGGACATGACTAGATAGACCATCACAGTTCTGCAAACATGTAGTATCAATTTCACATCATAGCCAGACTCAGGAATACTCAGGTAGGAAACATTCCTTTTCAAAGGAACACAATGGGGAAACTGAGCCAGGAGGAAACTGCCCATCCTAGGCAGAGGCTAGAATTGTCCTCTCAGCTGTTCCAGAGGAAGATGTCCACCTGTAATGGTCACATTTTCTCTGAGCAGCTTGTGGCATTTCTCTCAGATGGTGGATTACTGATTATTGATGGATTTTTATGATCCATCAGATAACTCAAACCATAGTTCATTATAGTCCCAAGACCTTTTACCTCAGATGGCTGGTTTCACTCATCAAAAATTTACCAGAATTCACATCTCAAATTTTAAATTTTTCCTAGTGCAAAAGCCTAATTACTAGAGATCATTTCTATACATTTCTCAGCACAAGTCCCTTCTTGAGGAACTCCATGACTACTCAGCAGGATTTCTACTATATAGAAGACTTTACACAGGCTTGATTAGAATTTATGATTAGATGGTTCAAAAAATCCTTTTTTTCTTTGAAATTTTTTTTAATTTTTTATAAATACAAATTTATTTATCTTTTTACATTCATTTTCACAAAATTTTGGGTTCCAAATTTTCTCCCCATTTGTACCCTACCCCCACCCCAATACACCGAGCGTTCTAATTTTCCCTATCACCAATCTGCCCTCTCTTCTATCCTCTCTCCCTTCTCTTGTCCCCATCTTCTCTTTTGTCCTGTAGGGCCAAATGACTTTCTATTCCCCATTGACTGTATTTCTTATTTCCTAGTAGCAACAACAATACTCGACAGTTGTTCCTAAAACTTTGAGTTCCAAATTCTCCCCATCCCTCCCTCCCCACCCATTCACTTCGGGAAAGCAGGCAATTCAGTACGCGCCATATCTGTGTAGGTTTGCAAATGACTTCCATAATAGTCATGTTGTGTAAGACTAACTATATTTCCCTCCATCCTATCCTGCCCCCCATTGTTTCTATTCTGTCTTTTGATCCTGTCCCTCCCTGAGGGTTGACTTTAAATTGCTCCCTCCTCGCATTGCCCTCCCTTCCATCATCCCCGCCCCCCTTGCTTGTCTCCTCCACCACTTTCCTGTATTGTAAGATAGGTTTTCATACCAAAATGAGTGTGCATTTTATTCCTTCCTTTAGCCAAATGTGATGAGGGTAAACTTCTTGTTTTTTTTTTTCTCAGCTCTCCTCTTTTTCCCTCCACTAAAAAGTCTCCTCCTTGCCTCTTGAATGAGAGATAATTTACCCCATTCCATTTCACCCTTTCTCCTCCCACTACATTTCTCTCTCACCATTTACCTTAATTTCTTTTAAGATATGGTCCCATCCTATTCAATTCACTCTGTGCTCTCTATGTGCATGCATGTGTGAATATGTGTGCATACACATGTACATGTGTGTGCGTGTGTGTGCGTGTGTGTGTATGTGTGTTTGTGGTCCCACCAACTACCCAGATACTGAAAAGTTTTAAGAGTTACAAATATTGTCTTTCCATGTAGGAATGTAAACAGTTCACCTTTGGTAAGTACCTTATGACTTCTCTTTGCTGTTCACTTTTTCATGCTTCTTCTCATTCTTGTGTTTGAAAGTCAAATTTTCTTTTCAGCTCTGGCCTTTTCATCAAGAATGCTTGAAAGTCCTCTGTTTCATTGAAAGACCACATTTTCCCCTGAAGTATTATACTCAGTTTAGCTGGGTAGGTGATTCTTGGTTTGAGTCCTAGTTCCTTTGACTTCTGGAATATCCTATTCCACACCCTTCGATCCCTTAATGTAGAAGCTGCAAGATCTTGAGTTATCCTGATTGTATTTCCACAATACTGGAATTGTTTCTTTTTAGCTGCTTGCAATATTTTCTCCTTGACCTGGGAATTCTGGAATTTGGCCACAGTGTTTCTAGGAGTTTCTCTTTTTGGATCTCTTTCAGGTGGTGATCGATGGATTCTTTCAATACTTATTTTGCCCTCTGGTTCTAGAATATCAGGGCAGTTTTCCTCAATAATTTCATGGAAGATGATGTCTAGGCTCTTTTTTTGATCATGACTTTCAGGTAGTCCCATGATTTTTAAGTTGTCTTTCCTGGATCTATTTTCCAGGTCAGTTGTTTTTCCAATGAGATATTTCACATTCTCTTCCATTTTTTCATTCTTTTGATTTTGTTTGGTGATTTCTTGGTTTCTCGTAAAGTCATTAGACTCCATCTATTCCATTCTAATTTTGAGAGAACTATTCTCTTCAGTGAGCTTTTGAACCTCTTTTTCCATTTGGCTAATTCTGCTTTTGAAAGCATTCTTCTCCTCATTGGCTTTTTGAACCTCTTTTGCCAATTGAGTGAGCCTGTTCTTCAAGGTTTTATTTTCTTCAGCATTTTTTTGGGTCTCCTTAACCAAGGTATTGGCCCATTTTTCATGCTTTTCTTGCATCTCTCTCATTTCTCTTCCCAGTTTTTCCTCCACCTGTCTAACTTGCTTTTCAAAATCCTTTTTGAGCTCTTCCAAGGCCTGAGCCCCCCCAACATCTCCCCTGAGGTGTCTGGGGTACCGAGGCCCCGCCCTCCACGTCTTTCCCTGATGGCAAGAATATGTCCTCGTCATCAGATCCGAAAGTCGGGATCATTTGCATCTGTTCAAAAAAACTGTCTATAGTCTTATTTTTCTTCCCTTTTCTAGGCATTTTCCCGGCTAGTTACTTGACTTCTGATATTCCTGTCCACCCCCGCCTGGATCCGCCCAGCTAGTGCTTGGGGTTTGAGATTCAAATGGGCTTTCCGCGGCAGGTGCGGCTGCTATTCAATGTGAGCTTTAGTTCTGGTGCTGGGGTGGGGGCAGGGCCACCTCCCAGGCTCAGTTCCCTCAGGGGCTTTATGCAGAGACCTTCAGTAATGGAGTGGGTAGGGGCAGGGCCGCCTCCCAGGCTCAGTTCCCTCAGGGGCTTTATGCAGAGACCTTCAGAAATGGAGCGGGTGGGGCAGGGCCGTCTTCCAGGCTCAGCTCCTTCAGGTGGTTTATGCAGATACTTTCACTAATGAAGATCCTGCCTGCTGCTGGGGGAGTCCCAGGCCACCACTGCTGCGCTGCCACTGCCTCCGCCGCTTCCTGCCCCCGCCTCTGCCTCTTCCTCCCAAGGGGGCCCGAGCCACGGAGACACCCTGCTCCCCCGTTGTCCAGCTCAGCTTTCCCTCTCACTGACCTGTAGAGTCTGTGGGCAGAGGGACCTTCCAGGCCGCCGGAGTTTCCGTCCCTGAAGCCTGCTCGGATCAGCTTCTCTGGGGCTGCGGCCAGGGCAGCACTGGGGTGGGGTCTGCTTTCTGGGGCGCGACGGACCCTGGGGACGGCTCTCCAGGGCTCTCTGGAACGGAAATCTCTTCCACTGTGTTTCTGCAGTGGATCCAGAACTTCTGGGGAGCTCTTCTTACATTAAATCTATGGGCTGTGGGTTCGGAGCTCGTATACATGCGTCTTTCTACTCCACCATCTTGACTCCGCCCCCCAGTTAGTATTATCTAAGAAAAAAGTTACCTTATCCTCTGAGACTGGCACAAAGGAAGACAGAATAGGGAATAATGTTGAAGTAATGTGAAGAATGGATTTGAAGTAAAGGGAGGTGCTCTAAACAGATTTCACTTCCTTCGATAAAATGAATAAACTAAATATTTATTTTTATATATTTATAAAATAAAATGAATCAAGGTCCTCTGTGGAAATAGACCAAAAAACAATGTGAAGATGTCCTGAAGAGAGGTTCTGAAATGCCACTGCAGTTTGTACGGCACAGCCAATTAGAGAAGAGTAAAGCATCACTTTGGGCCCAGGTGAGGTTGATTCACAAATGGGCAGCGAATCCTGTTGGCACAAGTTCTGCAGAATGTGAAGAGTGGAAAAAGCAGGTAGGAATGGCTCAGGGTTGGGGTTTGACAAGGGATGTGTGGCAATAGGTTAAGGGCACAAAGAATTCAAGGGTAAAGGCCAGGGTAAAGTTAAGGGGTTCAGGGCCAAGATTCTGGAATTACGTATGAAAAGTTCCTAAAGTATTCACACTCTTTGGCCAAACAATCCCGCTACTAGGTATATATACCCCAAAGAAGTCAAAGACAAAAAGGTCCCAGAAATATACAAAATATTCAGAGTAGCACTTTTTGTGGTAACAAAAAAACTGGAAACAAAACCCACTGACTGGGGAATGTCTTTTAAAAATTATTGCTTTTGTTTTTACCTCACCTCAATGTATTTGTCATTTCTCAATATGATTCCCCCCACCTATCAAATGCCTTCTCTTTAAAAAGAGAAAAAAAAAGTTCAACAAAACTAACCAACACTTCACCCAAATATAACATTATAAAGGGTGTCCCACACTCACAATCCCCATCTTTGCAAAGGAAGGGCATGCTCTTCTCTCTTATTTAATTCCAGAATTTAGTTCTTGCTGTATTCACTGTTTTGGTCATTGTGTATATTTTCCTGGTTCTGCTCAAGGGAAAAGGAATAAAGATAGACAGATAGATAGATTTTACTATGTGCCAGGCATTGGGTGCAAATCTTTATTATCTCATTTGGTCCTCACAACCACCCTGCAAGATACAGGTATAGAGGAACTTGCTCAGAATCACACAGGTAGTGTGAGTAAAGCCGGATTTGAACACAGGTCTTCCTGATTCCAGGTCCAGCACTCTATCCGATGTGCATCTCACTGCTTACTTCACTTTGCATCATTTCCTATGCCTTTCCATGCCACTATATATAGTTTATATCATACTAATATTCCACTTCTATTAATTTAACACAATTTGTTTAGCCACCCCCTAATGAATGAACATCTAATTTGCTTCTAGTTCTTTGCTACTACAAAAATGTTTTGGCTTATGTGGGACCTTTCTTTTTATGACTGACCTTTTTGGGATACATATGTAGCAGTAAAATTTTTGGGTCCAAGCACATATGAACACTTTACTTGATTGGGCAATGACTGAGTAAATTATGGTATATATTAAATCCTTCTGAGAGGTAGCTTGGCATGTGGAACAAGCAGAGCCAGAGCAAGGACAGGTCTCAGAATGAGAGCAGGACTGAAGTACAATCTTCAACACAACTAGCTGTGTGACCCTGGAGAAGTCACAATTTCTCTAAGTGCCCAAGGCAACTAGCCACTAAGACTTTAAGCCACTAAGTTGCTAACAGTAAAAGACCTGCATTAGAGAGGGGTCCCTCCACTGATGAAACCACTGGTCTGGAGACCAAGAAATTAAAAAAAAAATCTTCAGGAATATGAGGAATTCTAAGGAAAAAAATCTGTAGGAAAAAAATCTGTAAAAAAAAAACCTAGAACAAAGTAAGCAGAACAATTTATATGACTACTGAATGTGGAAAACCAGGACTGACATAGTTACTGTATTGGCAAAACTATTTTTAGAAAAGGAGAGTGAAGAGCATATGTGTGTGTGTGTATATATATATGATGTGAAAAAGGACACTAATAAAAACTTTAAAAAAGGATATATTTCACCATACAAAAATTTCATATGGCCTGCACCTTTATTGATCATGTATCCCTTATTAAAAAATTTCAGAAATCCCTACCCTGCACAAATAGAGCAGGTGACAGTATTACTGAGGTAGTTTACACTAAATGCAAAACAGTTAAATTAGGTTTTATAACACAAAAGTTCACACTATTTTGGAAATCTACACAAAATTCAAAACTGAGGTTTGGCAGCCCTCATGTAGAGAGAGCCTGGTACTTCCCAAGCCCAAAGACTTTTCCCATGGCAACTCAGGCCTCCTCTCACCCTGGAGCAGGCCCTTCACACTCCTGAACAACCACAAGGGTCCTTTGTTCCCACTCATAAATACCCGAATTCTTAGTGTCACTGCCCAGCTAAGCAGTCAGCTCTATTGGGGGCAAAGGTTCTGTAACCCCCGTCTTTATCCCCGGGAGGCTTCTCCGCCTCCGGGCTGCCAGCTCAATCTTCTGGACCAGTTCTACATCCCAACGATGAGTTACAAAACTAAGCACAGACCCCAGCACCTCGCTCCCAACTCGGCCCACTCTGCCAGCTCTGTGAATGTAGTCCTGCAAAGTGGGTGGAAAGTCGTAATTGATGACCAGCTCCACCCGAGTGCTGTCCAGGCCCCGAGAAGCTATGTCCGTGCAGAGGAGCACGTCCCTGGTGCCCTTCTGGAAGGACTGGAAGATGCCTGCCCTCATCGCCGCAGGCATCTGTCCCTGAAGCCTCAGGTGTTGGATTTTGTGGTCCTCCAGGATGTAGCCCAGCCAGTTCACGGTACTGGCACTATTACAGAACACCAGAACAGCCCCAGGCGGGCCAGGCTGGTCCTCCCCGCGGTGCTTGAGGGTCTCTATCAGTTGGGTCACTTTCTCGCTGCCCTTGAGCCGCAGGAACTTCTGCCTGACATGGGGCATGATGCAGTGCAGCCTAGGGCTGGTGATGGTGGTGAGGCTGCCCAGGTCGGTGACTTTGCTCAACAGCTCTCCCACTCCCTCGGGGAAAGTGGCGCCCACCAGCACCAGCTGGGTCCTGGGGTTGAAGGGGTCTTCCAGCTCCCCGCGGTGCTCGGCTATGGGGCTCTTGCCCAGGATGTATTCCACCAGCTCCAGGAAGCTCTCGTCCAGCAGGGTGTCCGCTTCGTCCAGCACCAGGAAGCAGAGCTGCTCCAGGCTCAGCAGGCGCCCCTTCAGCGCCTTCCACAGGGCTCCGGGCGTAGCCACCAGCACGTCGGCCGGGGGGTTCAGGGAGAGCTGCCACCGGACGCTGCCCATGCCCCTGCCGCCGCCCACCTCCCGCACGTGCAGCTCCAGGGCCCGGGCCAGGGGCCCCGCCACGGCCCGCACCTGCTCGGCCAGCTCTCGGGAGGGCACCAGCACGAGGGCGCGGGGCGAGGGACAGGTGGCCGCCAGTCTGGGCCGGGCCAGCAGGCGCTGCAGCAGGGGCAGCACGTAGCTCAGAGTCTTGCCGCTGCCCGTCTCGGCAGCGCAGAGCAGGTGGCGGCCGCGGAGCAGCGGGGGCACCGCGCGGAGCTGCACCCACGTGGGCCGCACGACGGCAGGCGCGGCCTGCCGCAGGGCCTCCAGCACACGGGGCTGCAGGCCCAGCCCGGCGAGGCCAGCCCCGGCCTCTTCCTCGTGCTCCGCCGCCCCCTCGGCCTCGGCCCCCGGCAGCGCAGGGACCCGGCGGTGCGTGCGCTCGATGGAGAAATGGTCGCCCCGCGAGCGCCGGTTCTTCCAGCCGCGCGAGGCGAGCGGCGCGCGCTCCCAGCGGCCCAGCGTCAGACGCGCCGGCTGGCTGAATTCGGGCCGCCGCGCCGCGATCAGCAGCGGCCCTGGCCTCAGCACCGCGGCCCGCGGGGCGGGCCCGCCTCGGGTCCCCGCCCCGCGCCGCAGCTCCAGAGGCCGCGGGACGCGGATCACAGGCAGCGGCTCCTGGGGCCCTTCCGAGGCCAGGCCCCGGCAGGCTCCGCCGGGCGCCCGCAGGAGGAGCAGCAACAAACGCGGCGGGGCCCGGAGCGCCATCCCTCCGCAGCCGCTCCCCCAGGCCCAGCGGGTCAGGCCTAGCGGTCAGGTCGGGCGCGCAGCAGTGACGTCACGGCGCACAACGCTGACGCGCTACGGAAGCCCACGTGCGCGGGGCCGTCTGGGGCATCGCCTGATCGCCGAGCGAGTGAGGTTCGTAGACGTTCCCTAGCAGAACGGCCGGGCGTCGGCTCGTGCTTGTGCCTCCGTCTTTAAGCCCTCTGCCCCCCTGGACAAGGGTCGGGGTTCGTCGGGGCGGGGCCCCTTTCACCCCAGGACGGGAGGGGCGGACCAGCGGCTGCGGAGGTCCGCTGGCGAGGAGGGAGGAGAGGGTCGGGGCCCGGGGCCTTGTAGCTGAGGAGGACTGAGTGCGGGGGGCGCTTGGCGCGGGCGCCCGTGGGAGGGCCGCCCCGATCCCGAGACCCCCGGTGGGCGCCAGGGCGTCCGTGAACACCCCGTCTGAAGTGAGAGATTGCCTTCGGTTTCCCAGAGGGCTCCCAGGCTGCCCGGTGAGGACCCCGGGTCCTCCTCCGGTGGGCGGCCGGGGCACGGAGACGCTGACTGCCCAGGGTCCTCAGTGGCACCGTGTGCTGTTGGCAGGGCCTGGCATCGTCTGGATCCTTTGCCGCCCTCTTCACGCCCAGCCAGTTCGCCCGGATGCCCTTCCCCGGCCCATTCATTGAACAGGAAGCTGTCCTGGGCGTTGAAGGGCAGCGCAGACTCCAGAGGATGCCAGCGGAGAGCTAAAGCAGGGGCAGAAGGGCTAGGGGGCATCTTGAGGGTGTTTGGAGCAGCCGGGCGCCCAGCCTTTACCGAGAAGCACCTAGTGCTGCGGGCACGGTGCTGAGCGCTTTCCTGGGCAGGGGTCTCCTGGCTGGTAAATCACAACACCCTTGCCGCTGTGCCACTCCGGTTTACCCGGATAGGAAGCCCAGTGGGGGAAGACGAATGAGGGGGGAATGTATGACTGGAAGGTGTCCTGGGGGGCACCCGGCATAGCATTACGGCCACACTGGGATGGTTTACCTTGTCCAGGAGTTAGGGGCAGTTCTTCCTGGGGAGCTTGTATGAAGAAGACCCTGAGAAGTCTACGGACTTTTCTAGGATCCGCACGAAGTCATTCCACTTGTGTTAATATTGAGGTGACGCTGTGTAAAATGGACGTTTGTTAGGAGAATATAAAGAAAAGAGTGGTCTTTGTGAGTTCAGCCGAGAAAGGCTTCTTGGAAGTAAACTCTGAATTGGTACTTGAATGAAGTAATAGACTGAGATTGGTGGAAATGGGACCAAAGTTAAGGATCCAGTCATAAACCGGATATTTTTAAAGAGGCGTTTTATTTGCTGAGACACTTTATATGGGACCTTGAAATCTGGATTCCTCTCTGTTATCTGGTTCTATTATCTCCAGTTTCTGCTTCTTCCAGTCTTTGAGACTTTCATTTAACAGCCCAGAGGCATAGCAAAAAGTCTACTGGAATGTGAACTCAGGAAGACCTGAGTTCAAATATAGCCAGACACTTTTGATAGTGGTGCTTAACCTCTGTCTGCCTCAGTTTCCTCTGTAAAATGGGGATAATAATGGCATCTACTTCCCACAATTGTAAGGATCCAAGGAGAGAATATTTGTAAAGCATTTTGCAAACCTTAAAACACTATAAATGCCAGCTATTATTTTCTGAGGTGGCACAGTGATGCTGGACCTGGATCAGGAAGACCTAAGTTTAAATCCCCCCTCAGACACTTACTAATTGTGTGACATTTAAACTCTGCCTCAGTTTCCTTAACTGTAAAACAGGGTTCATAATAGCACCTCTCAGGGTTGTCCTGTGAGATCCTATTTGTAAAGTGTTTATTTAGCACAGTGCCTGGCACATAGGAGGGACGTAATAAATGCTTGTCCCTTTCCATTGTTACCCCACTTAAATCTTATTATGCCTCTTAGGGCATATCCCTAGGGCTATCCTAGCCATCGGTTCATTGGCAGCTAGGTGGTGCAGCGGATAGAGCACCAGTGCAGGAGTCAGGAAGACCTGAGTTCAAATCTCACTTCAGACACTTGACACTCACTAGCTGTGTGACCTTGGGCAAGTCACTTAACCCCAGTTGACTCATCCTGGTCATCTCCAGGCATCCTGATGAATATCTGGTCACTGGATTCAGATGGCTCTGGAGGAGAAGTGAGGCTGGTGACCTGCACAGCCCTCCCTCCCTCAAAACAAAGTCAAGTGCAAGTCATGTCATCATTTCTCCGATGGCATGGTCTTTTTTGGCAATGAAGGACGAACACACACACACACACACACACACACACAGCCGTCTTTCATTTCTCATGACAGTCCTGCTCAACTACACAATCACAATTAACAAATGACTTTCTTATTTCCAAACATTTGTGTCTATTTTGTGGGTATACCTTCCTCTTTTTCTGACTAGTCATATTCATCCCTGCCTTCAGATGCTAATGCAGAATTGATGCAGTTGTCTGGTAAATGAGTCATAAGACACTGCATAGAATCTAGTGATTTGTACATGTTTGCGGTCATGTGTTGAGTCTAGTGGAAAGAGCAGTGGAATTGTAATCAGGACAGATCTGGGTTTGAAAACCTAGCACTGATATTTAGCAGCTCTGTTATCATGGGTGAACCACTTTAATCTTTTGAAGTTTTTTTTTTTAATAATTAATCTGTTTTTGGTGTTCTATAATCACCTTCATATATCTTAGATTTTTTTTTCCCCTCCCTCCCCCTCTTTCCTCTTTCCCTTTCCCTCTGCCCTCCCTCCCCGAGACAACTTGCAATCTTATATAGGTTCTACACTCCTATTAAATACAATTTCACCACAGTCATGTTGAATAGAAGAATTAAAATGAATGGGAGAAACCTTAAAACAAAACATAACACAAAAGAAAATGGTCTGCTTCATTCTGTGATCCAATTCCATTGTTCTTTCTCAGGATATGGAAAGCATTTTGCCTTTTGAAGTTATTTTTAAAAATGTTCTATTATTGTATAAACTGTTCTCTCTGTAGCAGTTCATACATACCTTCCTAGGTTTCTCTGACTTAATCTTTTTTGTCATTTCTTATAACAATATCATATTACATTAATAATACATTAATCATCAATGTATGAGCACCCCCATAAATTATCTTTGCTATAGCAAAAAGTGCCTCTCTGTGAATATTTTAGTATTTATAGATCCTTTTCTCTTTGATCTCTTTGAATATGTGCCCAGAGCTTACATTTTAATAGGGAAAACAACATATCAAAAATTGTATATGATAGAGGGGAGGGTAGGGGTGTGGTAATCATCTCACAGAAGGTGGGATTTGAGCTGAATCTAGAAGGAACCTGGGTGGTCAGAGGTGAGGAGGGAGAGCATTCCAGGCTTGGGAAATAGGAGAAAAAAAAATGAGATCTGGGGTGTTGTGTTCCAGGAACAGCAAGAAGGCTGTGTTGGTACATCTTAGAGTACATGGAGATCAGTAACATGTAAAAATACTAGAAAGGGGGAAAATGACCAGGTTGTGTGAAGAGATTTAAAGCCAAACCAGATCTATACTTGATCTTGGAAACAGAGAGTTACTGAAGTTTATTCAGTTGGGGGAAGAGGGGATGTTTTGGCGACACAGTCAGACCTGTACTTTAGGAAAAACTCTTTGGCATCTGAGTAAATAGAAGATGCACTGGAGTTAGGAGAGCCCTCAGGAGGCTCGCAGTCATCCAGGCAAGAGGTGATGAAGGGTCCCTGCCCCAGAGTACTGGCTGTATGAGTAGAGAGAAGGGATGTATAAAAGATGGGAAAGCAGAAACAACAAGACTTGGCAGCAGATGTACAGAGTGAGAAGACATTGAAAATGGCACCAAGTTCATGAGTCTGAATGATAGGGAGAATGCCGGGAGAGTGGGGAAGAGAGGAGGGTTTGGGGAGAGAGAATTTTTGTTTTGGACATTTTGAGTTTGAGATGCCCATGAGACATCCAAGTCAAGATGTCCCAAAGGCAGTTGGTGATGTGAGACTGGAGCTTAGAAGAGATGTCAGGGCTTGGATAGTTAGATCTGGGAATCATTTGCATGGAGATTCTGATCATTGACCTCTTAGGGGCTGTCAAGGTGACCAATCAAGATAGTGTGTAGGGGTTCTTAAGTTTTTGTATATCATAACCTGCTTTGGCAGTTTGGTGAAGCCTGTGAACTTCTTCTTAGAATGATGTTTTTGACTGTATAAGATTACATCACTGTAGGGCACAGTGGATAGAGCATTGGTCCTGGAGTGAGGAGGACCTGAGTTCAAATTCAGCCCCAGACACTTGATAATAGCTCCTGGGGTTGTCACTAAACCCCAGTGGCCTCACCAAAACAAACAAAAAACTATTACTGCTTATGATTACAAAGGAAATCAAATATATTGAAATACAGTTATCCAGATTTTTTTTAAGAGTTTGGAGACCCCAGATTACAAACTCCTGATACATGCAGAGTAGACAAGATGGCCTAGGACAGAGCCTTGGGAGATACCCCCAGTTAGTGAGTTGAAGAAAAGATCATAATATGTTCAAATGCAGTTTGGTGTTAACATTCCACAGTAGTCACCCAGCCAATTTCTTCCTACTTCCCCTTAAAGTATTCTTTCTTGTGATCAATAGCTTAACCTTGAATTTCAGGAGAGTTGGCCCCATCTCTGGGGTTCATGGCAGCAGGCACTCTGATTGGTGGGGATGGGTCATGCTGTCTAGATGAGGGTTCAGTTTGTTTATCCCCCATACTCCGTTTCAGAGGAAGCCCTTTGTTCTTTCCAGTTTCCTAAAGGGAAAGGTCTGGAAAGGATTTTTGGCTAGAGAAATAGTATTACTTATTATTTCTAGAGAAACTCGAAAAGTTTTTGTTTTGTTTTTTTAAATATGCTTCCATATTTGGATAAAGATCCAGCAAAGAACACTGAGAAGCAGTGGTCCAAGAAGTAGTAGCAGAACCAAGAGAGAATAGTCCAGTGTTGTCACAAAGGGTGTGCAGAGGTGATAACAACTTACTTTTCAAAATGGTTGAACTGGTTCTCAGCTACACAAACAGTACATTAGAGGTCCTCTTCTGCCACATCTCCCCTCGAATAATTGTTGTTTTTAAAAAATCTTTATCAATCTTATAGGTATGAGGTGAAACCTCAAAATTGTTTTAATTTGCATCTCATATTTTTTAGTGACCTGGAGCATTTTTTCATATGGTTTTTGATAGCCTGACTTATTTCTTTTGAGAACCACCTTTTCAAATCTTTTGACCATTCTTCTGTTGAGAAATGGCTCATATGTTTGAATCAGCTGCTTGTATACAACTATCAGGCCCTTATTATAGAAACTTGCTGCAGATATTTTTATTCAGGTGAAGGTAAGGGGGGTTTTGTTCTCCTTTTAGTGTTGTTTCCCAGTATCCATGGCCATGGCAGTGTCTGGTTTTCAGGTGTTAGATAATAACTCCCAGAATAGCTCCAAGGATCCCAGATGGTAATTCCTAGAATTATAGTGATAGACAGTCCTACTGAGGCTGTGCCGTGAGATACGGGATGACATAATTAATATTTACTACACATGCACAGAATGACACCATTGCTAAAGTTAACCTGGGAGCTTAATGTTGGCAAGATCCCTTCTTTGTCTGCTGCCCTGTAAAGCAAGTGGGCTCTGGTCAGTGAGTGGGGAGTCCATAGAGGAAACCATAGGGGACCAAATAGGGAAAACCATCAGGAATCCGCAGGGGAACCCTTGGGTTGAATGCACAAGCTGGAATGCTGTTTGTGCCTTGATAGGCCCCCATCAAGGCTTGAGGGAAATCCACAGGGGAACCCTCGGAATTACCTGCCTCAAGTGGCCCCCACTGAGGCTTGAGGGGACTTAGGGGAGTGCCCAAGCAGTACCAGCCTGCCTTGATCCGCCCATTGAGACTTAGGAGTAGTTGCCCCCCTTGTGGTTGTGCCCGCATTTTCTTGAGAAGAGTTGCTATTTAATGCTCCCATTGTCAGCAACGCTCTTGTGAGAAGAATAGACTAGAATAAAGTAAGATTATTAACCCTCTGAGGCCGCCTTCCTGCCCTTCCTGTCTGACCGGAGCAAGAGTGAGCCTGTTAGAGACGGAGTCCAAAGACTGCAGTGCCGCGGGAGGTGCTTGTGAGACGCGGGGTGGCCGCTTCCCTCCGGGACCTGACTGCATTGTGTGCGTGTGCGCGAGTGTGTGCGTGTGTGCGCGTGCATGTGTGTGCACGTGTGTGTGCGTGCGTGTGCGTGTTCAGAACTGTCCATTTTATCTCCTGTGATCGTAGTTTCTCTCCCTTTCTTGGTCAAGATCGCCTTCGTAGCTAGTTTTGAAAGATGTCTCTTTCCACGCCCTAACAAGGTATTTATGATCTGATCCCTTATATCCAGCTCCTGTTTCTGTTTGGTGCCGTTAGCTTTTGGCTACCAGTGCTTAAAGGGCACATGGTGTGCGATGTTGGGCCGAGCTTGATCTGTGCCAGCCTGCTATCCAGTTTTCTTAGCAGTTTTTAATCTAGTGATGAGTCTTTACCTCAGGAATTGGGGTCTGCCAGTTGTTAAAGTTCTTGCAGAGGCCTAGCACAAACCTAAGTGTTTGGGTCCTAAAGGTTCTTTACCTCACTTTGTGTCTTAGAAGAAGCAACATCTACAGTGCCAGGGCTCTGCTGCCTTAGCTTTACATTGGGGGGGCTGGGGGGGAAGGGGGGAGAGGAGGGGGTCCTCTGGTCCTTCCTGGTGAAATCCCGGAAGTTGGAATAAAGGAATCAGAGATCTAGATTGGAAATTACTAGGGTTCAATTCAGTTCAACTGATACTAATTATTATTAAGTGCCTACACATTGCTTGGGGGATAGAGGGACAAAAAAACGACCAAGAATTGTTAGAATGAATTTACATTGGAATAAAGCATGGTTCCTTTCCTCAAGGAGCTCAAGTGTGCAAATGCATGTATACCATGCCATAGATTCCAGTGTGATCTAGAGGAAGGGAGGGAGAGAGAGACAGAGAGAAGGAAAGGGGTGGGGGGCATGACTTGAGGATTCTGGTCCAAGAACATTTTCTAGAGGAGGCCACTGGAGCTGGGGCTGAGGTTTAGATACAGTCTTATCTCCTCCCCAGGGGAGAGAACAGATCACAGGCCGGAAAGGGTAGGATGAGCACAAGTCAAGATAAGCAGCCTGAAGTTCTGGGAAAATGTGGTCAAAAAGGGTACAGAAAGTCCCTTGTCTTACGCTGTTATCGCCCAGAATGCCACTTTCCTTCCTGTCACTTCATCAGTCACTATTTGAGGCTGCTTTGTTTTCTACCCATGTAGAATAGTGATTGAGTAAATAGTTGCTAGCAGCTTTAAATCTTAAATTTTAGTGTAATGCTTTGTAAAAAGAGTTTTTAAATCACCCATAGAGGCTGTTTTACATACCAGGTTGTTCTAAACATCAGTAACTTTGCTGTGTAATTTTTTTTCAGTGTTGCTAAAATACCCTTTGGGGTAATCCGTACATTTTAACCTCCTCTGGTCATTTCCTAGGGAATTATCAGGTAGATAGCTAGATGGTACAGTGGTTAGAACACTAGACCTGGAGTGAGGAAGACCTGAACTCACATCCAACATGGACACTTACTAGCTGTGTGACCCTGGGCAAGTCACTTCACCTCTGCCTCAGTATCCTCAACTATAAAATAGGGATAATAACATACCTTGCAGGGTTTCTGAGGATCCAATGTGGCAATATTTATAAAGGTATTCAGCGCAGGCATGTAAGAGGTGCAGTTATTATTGTTGTGTCAAGGTGACCCTGGACTCTTGGCGCTTGCGTGAGTCATTGGAGCACAAATTCTGGTGGAGCTGATAAAACTGGGAAGGCATAGTATGGACCCAGTGAAAAACTGTGCATCTTTGTCTATTGTGTCCAGGATCGAGTTTAAATCCTGTTTGGCTTTTGGATCTGTTTACCCCCACTTTTTTAGTCTTATTGTCACTTATTCTTTGCCACATACTCTGCTATTTAGTGACATGGCTTTTTTTGCTGTCCCTCCAACAAGCCTCCCTACTTATTACATTTTCACATTTCACACTTTTTCTGTCATTTCTTAAATTTTCCCTCCTCCAAAGAACTGATGGAGTCTGGGTACAGATCAAAGCATACTATCTCACTTTTTGTGTGTCTGTTTTTTTTCCTTCTGTTTCTTTCATAATGTGAGTAATACAGAAATGTCTTACATAATTGCACCTATATAACCTATATCAAGTTACCATCTTAGGGAGACCAGAGGCAAGGAAGGGAGGGAGGGAGAAAATTTGGAACTCAATTTTATAGAAAATGAATGTTAGGAATTGTACATGTAAGTGGAAAAAATAAAATATTCTTAAAAAAAAAAAGAATTCTCCTTCTTCATCGCTGCCTCCTGGCTTCCTACAAGTCCCAGCTAAAATCTCACCTTCTACAGGAAGTCTTTCCTTCAGTTGATTATCTTTGATCTCTCCTGTTTTGGTTCCTTTGTCTCCTTCATTAGACTGGGAGCTCCTTGAGAGGAAGACCTACTTTTGTTTCTCGTTGTATCCCCCTTGCTTAGCACAGTGCTTCTAGCTGTTAATGTCTTCTTCATCCTCAGCTAATCTCAGCTAAGTTAGAAAAGGATTTATCCTCAAAGGGTGAGCCTTGGGGTTTGGCTCTCTGGAGGCATTAACAAATTAAACTATCTAGTAAGGCATGGAGGACCAATGATCTGCATTGGTGAAGGGAATAACAGTGAACAGTCATGGCTGACATTCATGTCACATCGTAAGGTTTACAAAGTCTTTTATATATTTTATCTCATTTGCTCATCACAGCAGCTCTATGAGGTAAGCACTACAGTTAGCTACCTCATCTGTAAAATGGGGATAATGCTAAGGCTGAGAAAGGTTCATCTCATGGTCGATCAGCCAGTATTTATTACGCACTTTATGCCAGGTGTCACGTGCCAGTAGTACAAAGGATGAAACAGTGCCAGCTCAAGGAGCTTGCATTCTAATGAGGGAGACAATAAGTAAGTGTATAAATGTATGCAGCATCAATTCAAAATGAATACATACAAATGGTTTGACTGAGAGGGTACAGGCAGCTGGAGATGGAGTAGTTTTATTGGGTTGCAAAATGCAGGAGGGGTAGTAATGTGCAGAGAGGCCAAAAAGATAGGCTAGGACTAGGTTGTGAAGGCCTTTAAATGCTAAGCGGAGGAGTTTATATTTGACCCTCGAGGATCCAGGGAAACCACTGGAGTTGATGAGTAGGGAAGTCACAGTCCAACATGAGCTTATGGAAGATTACTTTGACAGTAGTAGGGAGCATGGAATGGAGTGGGAGACACTTGAGGTGAGGACACTAATTATTAGGCTGTTTGAGTAATGAAGGAGAGAGGTAATGAGGACCTCTGCTAAGGTGGCAGCCATGTTAGGAGAGACAATGAGTTAGTGTAAGAAACGCTGGGAAGGTAGGAATGGAAAGATTTAGCAACTGATTGGCTGTGTAGGGGTGATGGAGAGGAGTTCAGGATCCCCTGGAGGTTGTAAGTCTGGGAGCCAAGAGGGATGATAGTGTATTGTGATAGTGATAGCAAGAATAGGGAAGTTTAAAAGAGGGAGATGATGTGTGAGGGGGTCAATTTTGTGCTTGTTGAGTCTGAGATATTTTTAAAACAAATAGTTTGAAATGTCCAATAGGCAAGTGATGAAAGCTTGGGGATGACTAGAGAAGAATATTCACCTCTGAGAATAAAGCTAATTAAACCATGGGAACTGATGAGGTTATCAAGAGAGAGCACATGTAGAGAGAGAAGATGGTCTAGGAATCTTGGGTGGCGTACACTCAGTTAGGATTCACAATGCTAATTTTAAGCCGGCAAATGAACCTGAGAAGTAGCAGTGAGATGGGGCTTTTTCTTTGAGCAAGAAATGGAGCCAGTAAACCCAAAGGAGAAAAGGCAGCTTTTTGTCATGGGAGTATGCCTTCTGGGTAGAGCACCCCAGGAGAGGAGAGGAGAGGAGAGGGTGGAGTAGGGGTGGGGAGAGGAAGTGGAGGCAATGTACATGGATAATTTTTTCAAGCATTTTACCTGACAAAAGGAGAAGAAATAGGGAAAAATAGCTTGACGTGAAGGCAAGTGATAATGAATTTTGTCGTTGTTTTTAAGTATCGAGGAGATGAGCAAATCTGAAGACAGTAGGGAAGGAAGGCTGAAGGTTTGAGGGGGTGAGGACGATCGAGATTTTGATCTGCCAGAGAAGACCAGAGAGAAAGGAATCGAGCGCACGTGGAGAGGAGCTGGCCTGGCAAGGGGGAGGGGCCGCTCCTTGTCCCAGGCTGGGGTGCAGGGAAGAAGGCTTAGCAATTGGCCCATGGTCATCCAGGCAGGAATTGTCAGCACACGCTTTTCTCCTTCACCTTAATTACTCTTTTTAAAAAAATTTCCATTGATGTCTTTGGGTTTTTTACATCACTGTTATTTTCCCCATTGTCCCTTTCTCCTTCCCCTCCAGCCATCCCATATAACAAATAGTTTTTAAAGACAAAAAAGAAAAGAAAAAACTATTGCTGAATGCAGAAGCAGATATGAGAATCCAGTTTTCTTCTATTAAACCAGGCATTAAGAGATTTGCAAAAATGTGAAACAATGCCACTCCTCTCACTAAATTTTGTTTTGGAAAATACAGTGTTGTTGTTTTTTTTGTTTTTTCATAAAAAATGTTACTTATATTAGCATGTTTGTTACTGTTATTTTAAAAATGAAATAACAAATATTTTAAAATTTACCAGTTTTAATTTCTAATACAATAAATATCTTTAAATATTACCCACACAAACAAAAGCTCTTTGGGTAGAAACTAATTATTGGTTTCAGCACCCCTTTTACCTTTAAATATTGTTGAGAATCATTTGTCTAACTTCAAGTATTCTGCTATCTAGTGTACTCTAAGTAAAATGTCTTTATAAGAAACTTAACAGTAAACAGGACTGCAGAATTATATTACTACAGGAATTTTGTTATAATAATTTATTCACCAGACCAATCTCCCATAACCATTTCCTTGATCATGTCCTTCACAGAAACCTTTCTTTTGCCTAACAGGACAAGCTTCTTAATTTGGCATTCAAAATCCCCACAATCTGACCTCATCAAGCTTTATTTCCTGATCTTTGCCTTATTGAGCTCCCCCCAGACTGGTCAGGTTTCTGTGCCTGAAATGTATTTGGCACTTTGCCACCCTTTACATTGCTTTGGTCAGTGTATTGTATACAGGAAATATGATATAGGAGAAAGAGTGCTGGGCTGAAGAGGTGGGGATGGGGCCAGGCTCAGCTCCATCCCTTACTAGCCTGGTGACTCGACCTTGGACAAGTCACTTAATTGTCCCCTTTCATAAAAGGACTAGATGTTTTCTAGAGTTCTTTATAGCTCTAAAAATCTATGATCTATATTTGTAACTACAAATGCATAAGCATAATTTCCATTTTAAAGATTCCTTATTTAGTCTTTTCTTAAATATTTAGAGAAATAGTATTTAGAGTATTATTATTAACTAATTTTGTCTTCTAGTCTCCTCATCCTTGCAGTCCTACTTTTGTGTGTTTTTTCCCCATCACCTCCTTAGTAGCTTATATTTAAATAATAATAAATCACATTTGTATGATGCTTTAAGGTTTACAAAGTGCTTAGTTTAGAGAGTTTATACAAGTGTTATAAATGAGAGGTTCAGTGATTTGCCCCCAGTTACACAATTAATATCTGAACCACTCTTCAAACCCAGGTACTGTGACTGTTTGGGAAAAGTTCTTTCCCCAAGGTGTTTTGATGTTACTGTGCTACATAGTGAATATTGGGAAAGGGTATAGAAAGAGATGAGAAGGCATGGATGGCTTGCTGTGGTCTGCACTGGGGAAAGGAATATTACTTGCACCTGTGAGATCACCACTCTGTTGCACAGGATTGTCATCCTAACTCTGTGAGGTGGCTTGCTCAAAGAAACAGTTTGTAATTGTCAAGGCTGAAGCTCAAAATCTAGACTGTCAGATGATGCCAGGTTCATTGATTCCTTCCACTAATCTACACATAGATCAGTTAGTCAGCAGGCATTTATTCACCCACCACTGCATGCCAGGGACCATGTTAAGGATTGGAGATACAAAGACGAAAATGAAAACGTTCTTGCCCCAAGGATATCTTAAAGGACCTTATATTCCATCAGGGGAGATTATAATGGGAGTAGGTGTGTGTGTGTGTGTGTGTGTGTGTGTGTGTGTGTGTGTGATCCAGGTTTTACAGCAAGAGCCTTCCCAAAACAGATGTGGCCACTCTGGATGGATTCAGACAGACTAGGTTCCATCCTGGACAAGTCTGACCCAACAGAGAGGGAGTCAGACCTTTCTTCCTGTCTCAGGCTTATTATATCCCTTGATATTTCTGGCTCATTCTAGTCCCAAAAAGTAAGCCCATTCTTTCTTTCTTGAAACAGATTTGATATTTAGGAGAAAATAGTAGAATTCTAGAAGACTGGGAACTTGACAAACTGGGGAAAAAGTATTGTTACCCTGAACTAAAGTTGTTGTGTCTTATTAGGGTATCTTGTTGCAGAAGATTTTGGTATCAAGCAGCTTAGGAGGATTCCTTAAAAAAATGGAGGTAATGTTTATATCACTGGTATATCTCTGCAAGCATATTGGATGAGAATCTTATTGTTCTGTGTTGTCTAATACCAGTCTCCATACAACCTTAGGTAAAGCATTCAGCTTGTAATGACTGATTATTTCCTTAGTTAGGGGTGACATTTTGAAGATTTGCTGTCCTTGGCAGCATCTAACAATGGAGTTGCAGCATCTAACGGTGTAACTCAGGTATAACATATGACTGCAATCAGTTATTCTGAACAAGGTATCCATGTTTACAGTTACTGTAATTGTAAAGTGTAACCTCTCCTCCCACAGAAGCAAATCATTTCAGTGTTTAAGTAAACAGATGTTAAAAAGTTGCTTGAGGCATCCAAGTATAGTGGAAAGAATATCTAATTTGTCTTCAGAAGACCTGGATTCAAGTTCCATTTCTAAATCTTCGTAGCTGGGTGACCACAGACAAGTCTCCAAGCCTCAGTTTCTTGATCTGTAAAATGGAAGTGATAGAACCTACATTAACTACATCACAGGGTTGTTGTGAAGTCATTGATACTACTACCATCATAATGTGCTGAAGCATCAGATGCTATGGGACTGAAAAGGAAAGTCCTATTTCATTATAGAAGATACCCGTCTTTCAGTAGGGGACACAGACAAGCAGGACAGTGTTGAAAATATGTTTAATTTGTTGTGTACTTGGAGAGAGAAGCAAGTTGTATACAGTTAGACATGTAGTCCTCTTTTTCTCTTCTGCTTTTGTGTGGAAATGCTTCTTTTATTTGATGATAAGTTAAAAAAAATTTTTTTTTAATTTTTTAAAGATAAAATATCCTCCCCACTCCACTGTTTTTTCTGGCTGTCAGAGAAGCAAGTGCTTACTACTTGGTCTGGGAGCATTTAAGATAATCATGACATAAACTTGAACAACATCTGTTGATAGCCTCTTCTGAGAGAGAGATGATTGTGCAGGTTGGGAAGCAGGGTAGCATAGAAAGTGTTGAGTGGCATGAAGCTGGTGCATTCAGATGAAATTAGGGAAGGACAGGTATTTCCCAGGAGAAGTGCCACAATTGGGAGTGGTGAGTGTTTGCCAGGAATTGAAGTAGTTTACTGGAATCAGGGTGTGAACTAATTGCTGGTGGAACTCCACGCTCTGCTCCCCTCTCCCCTCCCACCTCCACCTTTCCACATAATGCCAGGAAGCCATGGTGATGCCAGGGAGGCATGCTGAAAGGCTGTAAGATCAGATTTCATTTCATATAATATGTATGTATTGTGGCTTCTGAACTCCCGCCAGGGTTCTGTTTTCAGCAGAGAATGCCAGGGAAACGGGGAAAGAATAATAGAGGTAATGTGACAGTCTGTCTTTCACACCCACTCTTTCTTTCCATTTACTGTAAACACAAACCATTGCTGTTAATATCAGCATTCTTACGGTGATGCTACGTGACTTTGAGTCATTGAATACCATTGTCTCTGAAGAATTAAGGTATCAGATTATCCAAAGGGTAATGGAGAGATACATCGTGGCTGTGAGGAGCCTTCAACACATTACCAATGAAAAATTGTGCAGTAGAAGTGGCATAAAGGGTATTGTTAAAGAGATCTGTGACCAGCAAGAGGTCAGCTGGTCAAATGTTAAGATGAGTATTCAGCAGACAGCCCATATGTTACACTGGAATCCAGCCAGGGTCAAGAAAGCTAGAGGAAGACGTTTGGAGAACAGGAATAAAAATGACCAAGGAAGAAAAAGAGTGAATGGCTACATTTGGCACCTTATGGGGTGCTCACACTTAGGAGATCCTGGGCCTTATTCTTCTACTTTAACATGGGTATCTCCCTGGTGGTATTGTATGATCATCAAATAGATGTTATACATCATGGAATACAGTCTGTGAAGACTTGTAAGTGCAGCATCAACCAGAGGGAATTGAGAGTGAAAACTCTGGTGTGATGATAACCCCCAGCTTATATAGTGCTTTAAGGTTTTAAAAAGGCATTTCTCATGGTAACCCTGTGAATTGTGGGGTGTAGGTACTATTGTGTCCAGTTTACAGTTGAGGAAACTGAGGCTCAGAGGTAAAGTGGCTTGGCCAGGGTCACACAGCATGTAAGTATCTGGGTCAAAATTTGAATTCAGATCTCCTGAATTCAAATCCATGTCTTTCCTCACTGTGCCATCCATGTAATTTCATTTGTTTCTTTCCCTGGAAGGCTGTTGTAGAACATAGAATTTGCAATTAGCCTGAAAGCCCAGAAGTTGTTTTTCTCCTGCTGAGTGAGTAGTTTGTCCAGGCAGACAGTATTTTAGGATTGCCTAACTTTTGGTTGAAACAAAAACTTCCAGAGGTATCTGTGAATAGATCTTTATCACCTCTGTCTGCCACCCTGTACTTGCTAGACTGACCTTCTCAAAGACAAAATATATTTTCTGTTGTTGAAAGATGCCATATTTCAAAGACTGGGGCTACTAAAGTAAACTTAGAAGCAGTTTTTAGTGTCTGCATCACCAGTAAAGAAGGGAGTGTGTCATTAGCTTCCCTTATGAAATTAATGTTAACAGAGGAAGAAAGAGGGAGAGGGATACAGGAGCAAATAAGATGCCCTCATTTTAGTGAGGGAGGGATCAAATTAAGTATTTTGGAGATCAAATTTTGTTAAAATTTTATTTTGTTTTGCTTGTTAATAGTTTTAATGTTTATAATAAAACTTGAAAATGAATGTTTAAATAGATATTGAAAATGGAAATAGTTAAACCTTTGCCCTTATATTTTCCCCTTTTTTCTTCAAAACTGAATGTACTATGATCTGACTTCCTCTCTATGTCATCTTAGTCAGGTGGATTGCTTAAAAATTTCCTAGCTTTCATCATGAACAAATAAGCTGAAGCAGTTTTAAAGAACAGGCATAATGGTGAAGAGACCCACAACTGCGTTGTATAGGAAGTTTAAGGAACCAGGGATGTTTATCCTAGAACAGGTTGCCTTAGGAGGGACCTGCCCTCTATTTTCATGTATTTGACTCCATGGAAGAAGAATTAGCTTTTTTCTGTATGACTCCACAGAGCAGTGTGGTGACCAATGGATAGGAGTTACAGGGAGGCATGTCACAGGGCAGTGTAAGGAAAGACTTCCTAACCATTAGAGCTGCCCAATGGTGGGATGAGCTTCCTAATGAAATGGTGAGCTTCCTGCTCCTGGAGACGTTTGGGCAAAGGCTGGACAAACATCGGTTGAGGATATGTTCTGCACCAAATGGGAGTTGTCTGAGCAGATTTTTTAGTAGTTTTTTATGGGCCGATTGTGTATGTTGGCCAAAAACCAATCTAGCTTCATTTGGAGAGGTTTATCACTGTTAACTATAAGATGGCAAATTTCTCTGCCATAGCAACTTTTCAGGGAAACCAAAGTTATAGAGAGGTGGCTTGTCTGCATTGGTGGGGGCGGTACTCACAATGACAAAATCATAAATCTCAGAGCTTCCCTTTATAAGGAGTTCCAAATTTTCCAGCTAGCTCCATTTTCCACTAGCTAAGCTTGCTTGGTTTAGATGCCAGGAATGTCACGCCTTCCCCAGGACAAGCTCATCATCTAAAATCTCATCATGGAGATTGATTAAGTTTTGATACTCTCCCCTTTGATTCTGAATTTTCCAGCTAACTTCATTTCTGTCCATGCTGCTTGGTTTCATCATGCCTGAGGGGCAGAGATCCTCTAGCACCCAACACCTGATCCATCTACCTGCCTACCCCCTTCTCAGCTTCCTTTTGTGCATTGTTCCTCTTAGACGGTAAGCTCCTTGAGGGTAAGGACCGTCTTTTTCTTATCTGCATCCCCACTACTTAGCAGAGTGTCTGACACATAGTTTCTTAATAAATGTTTATTGATTATGACTGCGAAATAAATTTCTTAGTAACCCTGCAGTCTCTTAACAGGATTTGGACTCTTATAAAACTCAGATCATTAAACCCAAATAATTCATATGGAAGTTTAACCAGTTTTCTTGTTTCTTTGACTCTGTAGTTAAAAAGTATTTCCTTCTCAATTAGCAAAAATTTCTTTCTCTCCCACTTTCTCCTCACCCTTATAACCCTTATAACCCTGAGAAAGAAAGAAGAACAAAACCCCTTCTATAAACAGTCAAACAAAGTCAATCCCTCGCTGGTTGTGTCCCCTCCACCTCCCCCTGAAATAGGTCACCGTTTGTACTGAGTCTGTCACTTCCTTCTACAGGTAGATGGCATGTTTCATCATGCGTTCTGTGATCATAAGTTGGTCACTGTGTTGGTCAGAGTCCCAGAGTCTCTCAGAGCTGTGTATCTTTTTAATTATGTGCTTATTATGTAAATTGTTTTCTTGCCTCCAGCCATTCACTTTGCATCAGTTTATACAGCCTTCCCAGGTTTCTCTGAAACCATCCCCTTCATCATTCCTTATAGCCCCGCTGGACTTAGAAATTGGGCTATGCCCCATCAATTTGTTCTCATCTCCTGTGAAACCAGGAAGTATTTTATAAATTAAAGCTCCAGTGGCACAGCTGCGTACAACAGTGTGTGTGCGTGTGTGCGCGCGTGTGTGTGCGCGTGTGTGCGTGCGTGCACGCGCACGTGTGCGTACACAGGCATATATGTGTGTATATACACACACACACATATATTGTGTTTGTGTGTGTTGTGACTTTGGGAGTCACAAGTCAGGTATTGTTGGCTTCCTATTATTACTTTCCTCCTTGAGTATTGATAATACTGACACAACATTCTTGCCTTGATGACTTTTTTATGGAACTAAGCAGTCAGGTCAAAAGAAACAACGTGAATCAGGGGCAGGGTATCCTGGATCAGACATAAGATGAAAATAAGAACCTACTTTGAACGTTCGAGATGATTTTCCCTCTTTTCTTTCTGACTCTTGTTTCCTGTTTCAGCTCACAGCAGAGGAGGAATGATTGTGAACAATCTCATGCTGTGTTACCAGGGCAAAGTCATCCTGGCCCCTATGGTTCGTGTAGGGACTCTTCCCATGCGTCTTTTGGCCTTGGATTATGGAGCTGACATAGTCTACTGTGAGGTAAGAAGGCTCCAGCGCCTCCTAGAGCAGCCTTTCCACAGTGGGCTCTCTCTGGTGTATGGGGAGAGTTGCTGGACCCCTGCGCTCATTTTTTGGAGACTTGCTAGAGTCATGTAGAAGGAAGAAACGTGTGTTTAACATGTGAGCGTGCACACACATACGTTCAAGTGCAAGTCATGTCATTATTTCTCTGATGGCATGGTCTTCTTCGGCAACAAAGGATGATCACACACAATATTTCTTGAATAATTTTGGCTGAAGAGATCTCGGCATTGAAAGCCTGGCATTAGTGGATGCCAAAGTAGTCTTGGGTCTCTGACCTGGTCTATGCCTCGTAGGCATGTTGTGAGTCTGTGAAAAGGGACATGTGAATGCCTGGTACAAAGTCTTGTTTTTTTCCCTCTAGGAATGTGGGGGTATGTGTATGTGTGCACATGGGTACACATGTATTATACACCTAGACCTATATGTGTGTGTGTAGGCATAGGAGAGAATTGGAGAATGTATATGTATACATTCTCACCTATACATACATGCACATACATACACATGTACACCTACATCTATAGAGGATTGTGGAGTATACATACATATACACATGTGTATATACACACATATGTATAGAGAATGTTTTGTGTTAAGACAACTTGGCATAAGGGATAGAAAGGTAGCCTCAGAGTTAGAAAGGCCTAGGTTCAGGTCTTGACTCTGTCACATTGACTATGTAGCCTTGGGAAAGTCAATGATTTCTCAGTGTCCCAGCCTACTCTTTAGAACTGTAAGTTGCAGAATGAATGCCTATCTGCATTTGTAGTAGACTTTTACTCACTGGCAGCCCCTTAGGCTGAAATCCCTGTCCAAAAAAGAGAGTGTTAATAAATGCTTGACACCTTCTCAGAACCCATAAAAAGACTTTGCTTATTATAATTGTATTAACGAATATTAACTTAGCTAGTCTAGTATTAACACTAGAAAGACTAAGTAGGTCAATTGACACAAAAATTTACTTTGAAATAAATACATTTTATCCTATTATTTGTATTTTTTTTGCCTCATGAATTTAGAAAAAAATACACTATTTCAAATTGACACAGGCTAGTCCTTCAAGGTATTCTTAAATTCTAGTCCTCCTGGCACTAATGCACAGGGCAATAAGCAAATTAGAAAATTATAGGAAAGAAAGGTCAGGACTCCACTGAAATGTCAAGAAGGGGAAACACTGTGGCAGTCCCTGTTGAACAGGGACATGCTGTAGCAGAACCATTTCTAGTGGTGTTAGTAACAGAGGATATTTTGGAAAGCATAATTCTAATATTTTTTTCCATTTTTTTTTCCTTTTTTTAATGATTTTTTTTTCCATTTTTAAAAATTGTGTTCTAGTAAAAATGTCAATTCTGTTTCTTTCATGCTATTCACCAGTCACTTTTCAGCGGTTGATGGTATCTTCAGTTACGTGTGCATTCATTTATAGAAAAACAATTTTTAAAGTTACTTGCTAGATACGTCAACATGGCAGAGTGAACAGGACCAGAACAGGGCAACTCTCTCATCCCCCTACCCTGGCAGTTATGAATAAATAGACCATCAGGCTGAGTAATGACCAAGTCACCTGAGGAGAAACCAGAGGCAGTGCATTTTTTCCAACCCCAGTCTCCATAAGGAGATAGCCAGAAGCTTGCAAGCACCAGAGCATGGGTCCAGCTAGGAAACGCTGGTCCAAGAGCACAGAGCCTGAATACTGTACAGGACAAGGGCCAAGGGGGAGCCCATGGCTCTGTGACTTTGACCTCAGACTGCTGATAGGGAATCTTCAGGGTCTTGGCTGAGAAAGCAGCAATCCAACTACACTATGGATTGTGCTGCACCAGAGCAGCCCCCTGGCTTGAGGTCTTTGAAGAATACGTCAGTATAAGGAAGAACCAGTGGCAAAACTCCAAGTGTGACCTGTTAGGACCAAACTAGGCCCTGCCACTCCTTCCATTGCGCAAAGCCTGGTCCTGACACAGATACATTCAGGTGTTAAGACTGGAAAAATAAGTACCCAAAAGAAAACCCAGTGAGAAAGAAATCCTATGGATCCAGGAATGCTCAAGATAAAACTCAGAAGGGAGCCCTCTATCAGCATTCCATTCTAATGGTGGGAGAAGTAACAAGAATCCCCTCAACTCTAAGGTCTTCAAAGGTGGTAGAGGGAGTAAATAAGACAGACCACCTGAGAGTAGTTTTTCTAAGTTTTGATGATTTTTAAGAAAGAAAAGGGAAGGAAAAAATAAACTTGAAAAGGAGGAGGGATGAAGGGAGTTACTATCTCACATGACATGAGAAGACTATGACAACATGGTGAAAGGGTTGAGAGAAGTAGCTGTTACGGGAACCTCCCTTTCATCTCAACCAGACAAAGGAGGATTGAAAATATACCCACTTGCACCCACACATATGCATGAAGATTTGGGGGTAGAACTATATCTAACCCAGTAGGGAGGCAAGTGGGAACAGGGAGAAGGGAGTCAGGGGAAGAGTAGATTTATGGAGAGATTAGACATTAGCAAGACAAACTCCAACTTCAGAGAATAGATCCAAAAGGGAAAAATAAAAGTGAGGACATGTGATCAGGGGCTGGATGAGGGAAGGAGAGGAAGAGGAGAGGAGCTGAAGTGGACTGCATCAAGTGTAGATCATTAGTATGGCACACACTCCCATTCACCATCCTTTTCTTCGTGTAGAAGGGACCAAGGGAGAAAGGGAATGAGAAGAGATGAGGAAAATCAGTATAAGAGTATAGGAGGAAAGGAGGTGCACAATTCACTGATTACAGCTGTGACTGCGATGGGGTGAACTCACCCATAAAATGGAGAATTCACAACAAATGAACAGGAAAGAACAGAAATTATTTGAAACTGTCTTGTCCAGTTGTGCCAACAAAACTTACAAATGAAATGGCAGTGTCCAAGGAAAGAAGTGGATGTATAGGAGAGATGGTGTGAAGTTAGGAACTTCAGGACTCAGGGGTGAACTAGAGTGAGGAAGCTAACACGTGTTGGGAGCCAAGGTGACTGGAGATTGAGGAGTGCAGGATGGTGCTGAGGTTAGGGAATGGGAAAATGGAAGATTTCTTTGACTGAAATAACAGAATGCAGAAGAGGGGAGAGTTTGATTTTGGACATGTTGAGTGTGAGACTTCTCCAGGATGTGTGTGTAGTTTGAAATGTCCAGTAGACAACTGGTGAGGTGAGCCTGAAAATCATTGGAAAGACTGGGGCTGAATACATGAACAGGTGGAAGGCATCTTCCAAGAGGTCATAATTAAACCCTTGGTAAAGGATTAACTTACTGAAGAAAGGCACATGGAAGGCTTGGTGTATGCACATAGTGGAGGGGTGGGATATGGATGAGGAGCCAGTGAAGAAAGAGTCTCGTTAAATGGCCTTACCTTTCTCAAAGTAGGAGGAAACATCCTGATTGAAGGGTCCAGGGGAGGGTGGGTATGGGAGGATTGCAGAGGGAAGAGAAGGTTTGGAATACCTTTTTTGGGGAAGTGAGATAGGGAATCAATTAAGGAGAAATAAAATGACTGCCTTCTTGCAGGGAAGGCCCAGTTGAAATCGAATTACATAAATTTGTAATGTACCTTTGTCAGTACAGTTGTGAAACTTATTCCAGCTGCATGAGCTGCTCATGAGTAGGAGCTCAGAATAAAATAAAAATTAAAGTTACGGGTCTTGAATTTTTAGAACAACCCCAGAATCAACTTTCTCTTCCAGTGGCAAAGCCTGGTTTTTTCCTAGTTTTACCATTAAAATGACTGTTGAATAGAATGAAGTAAATGAATACCCGATTTGAAGTTACAAGAAGTGGCTCAGTTCAAGACCGGTCTTTGTTACTTCAGCATTTATTAAACTGTTGCTGTGGTTTCTCTTTGGGTATTCACAACTCCATTCTCTTATCCCTTCACTCCATCCAGAATAATCTTTCTACCTATAGAGTTAACCATGTCACTGTCTCTGTGCCAACCAAGCTAGACATCCCCAGCCCCTGAACATGGATGTCATACTTACGTGCATTTATTCAAGATGTTCCTCCTTCCACTTCCAAAATTTCTATCCATTCTTTAAAGGACATTTTAGACGCTGACTTCTCCCAGAAACCCTTCTCCCATTTTCTTCTTGGTGACAGCCTGCACTTTCAGGCCTATTTCTTTGTATATTTTAGTTATCTGTATGTTGCGGTACTCAATATTTGCTGTTCTGTGTTATCACAGCCTTACTTTTTATGCAAGGTGCTTAGAAACTGGACAAATTGATTAGTCTCCCAGAACCAAAATGTTCTAATCTGTTAAGTGGAGAACAATAATGCTTGCCCTCACCACTTCAAAAGGTTGTGTTTGGATCCAATGAGGAAATATCTGTGAAAGCACTATTTCATCATAAAGCTGCTCGTGTTCATTTTTATCATGTATCTTATTAGCTATTGACTGTTTACTTTTATTATCCCAGGTTACCACCTTCCTCAGGCTTAACTTGAATTTAGACTGAGTTGTAGGAGATGATTTAAAACCTTTGTCATTTAAAAATGCGTACTCTGGAAGGGTTACAGTGACTTAGGAATATAACAGATTGGGTAAGTCATCAAGGGATACCTCGGACTGTAAATAATTTTGCCTAAAGTAGGAAGTACAGTTATTCTATTCAGAGAAAAAAAATTGATAACTGACTTGGCTGCATTTTGTGTTTGCATTGTGTGGCCTGGACTTTCCCCTCTGTGGCTATTAAAGGGATGTGCTGCCCTCTAGTGGAAGCAGCCTGCCTTCATCAGAATTGATATAACCAGTCCCAAAGATGGTAGAGTTTCAAGCTGGAAGGGAACTTAGGGGTCATCTCCCTAAATCTGCAGAAGGACAAGCCCAGAAAAGGTTATGTGGGTGCTAAGTGGTGGAGCCAGGATTTGAGCTCAATGCCAAGGCTCTTTCTGGATCAGGTCAGCTTTTTGTTATCTTGGAGTTTACTAAAGGTACCCCTCATCTCTAATCTAGAGATAGTAATTTTGGCCCCACAAGGCTGTACTGGGGGTTAGTGAGATCATTTGGCCTAGAAAGTGCTTTGTATGAATTAAATCCATCATCATCATCATCCTCATTTTATAGGTGAGGATACTGGAGCTCAGAGAAGCTGAGCTCCTCAGTCAGAGACTGAGCCAGCATTCTGCCCTGGATTGCCTGACTCCAAACATGTTCTGTCATATAAACGTATGGTCAAATAAAACATTCAGTGTACAGTCCCACTGGCCTTCATTCATGTTGTTATCTGGAGCACTTATCCAAGAATGCTCCATCACTGTCACCATTCCTTGTCACTAATGAAACTGGGAATCAGCTTGTGTCTCCAGGCCTTGTTTTGTTGGGCACAGGAGCAGGAAAGGAGGTGGTGGTCCCAACATTAGGTTATGCACTGACTCAGCTTAATGGTCTCCTACTGCCTGGTTCCACTGATTTAAAAAACAGATGTTATACTATGGTAATGTAAGGAACAGAAAACAGCAATAAAAATTAAAAGAAAGATATGTCAGATTGTCAAAAATGTTAGGGGGATGGTTGGGTATCAGTCAGTAATTCAGTTCAACACACCTTGATAAGGCATCTCCTCCATGCTGAACATTCTGGTCAGTGGTAGAGGTACAAAGTGGAAATGTGCCTCAAGTCCTGAATGCAAGGGTGTTGGGGGATATATCTACAGAGGCTTCCAGATAAAATGCTGTAGCAAAGGTTGAGAAAGGAATTAAAATATTTTCAGCTGGGATGACTAAGGAAATCTTCCTGGAGGAGATAGCAACTGAGCTCTGAGCTTCTCAGGAATAGGAGGACTTTAATGGGGGACATGGGGGGGGGGGGCAGGTGGGAATTGCGCACCAAACATGAGGAAATGGCCTCCTTAAATGTGGTCAGTGTGAGTGGAACAGAGAGGGCATGTAACACAGGTGAAGTGAAATAAAACTGGAGAGGTAGATTGAAGCCAGATTTTGAGGGCCTTACTTACTAGGCTAAGTAACTTGTACTTTATCCACTCAATAGTAGGGAGCCTTAGAAGGTTTTGGAGCAGGGAAGTGACAAGTACCCTTGTGAATCATAAGGGTGAATGCAACTAATTTTGCTTCCTGGACTCTGCTCTTGATTTGGGATTTTGGGGAGTTATTCCCCCACCTTGAATCTGTTAGGTAGTGGGCACACAGTGTTTTTCAGGATAAAAGTTTAGATGACTAGGAGAAAAGACAGATGGGGTTATCTAAACTTGCTCAAGACTCCTTTGTGAGCTTGTGGCATTCTTTTTTTTTTTAATTTTATAGTACATTGTTTATGCTCAAAAGTGTGAAGAAAAAGCTGAGATATTCACTAAAACATACACAACAAAGCAGGCAACAGCTAAGATGGCATGTTTCAAAACAAAGCACGATGATGAACAAACATCAGCTGTAGCTCCAGAGGCCTGTCCTGTCTGCTCATCAGAAGGAAAGATGTTTCTTGGTTCCTCATTGGCTGAATCAGAAGCACTCAGCTCACTTCCCACCGCCCAGGAGCCCTGGATTTGGGCCACCCAAATTCTCCCTGAATTGAGGACTGCTAAATCAGGCCATCCTGTTTTTGTGTTTCTTGGAACGTTTAGAGTAGAAGAGGCCTCAGAGGTCACCTGGTCCATCCCCTGAGAAGCATGAATCTCTGCGGTAGCATCCCCAAGGAGAGATGACCTTCCACCTTAAGAAGGAATTCACTTTCCTTTCCTCCCCTCAAACAGTCAGTACCATTTCCAGAAGACTCTGATTAATAAGTTCTTCCTTATTGAGCAAAAACTCCTTTTACTCTCAGTTTCCACTTTGCAGTCAGTTCTCATTCTTCCCTCTGGGACAAAGCAGAGTCATCCCTGTTCCCCATGACTGCCTTCCAGATGGCCAAAGGGAGCCCAGGAGCCCCCCACCTTCTGCTGGATAAATATCTGCAGAGGACTCTGAGAGGGTCACTCTTCTGTGGCCCTCCCTACCCATACTGCGAATGTCATTTCTCAAAGATGGCATCCAGGACTGAGCAAATGACATGTGAGGCTTAGGAATGGATTCAGGGTCTCAATGCTGTCAGCTCTCCGAGTACCCTATTTTCAAGTATTGTCTCAGGCAGAAGCCCTGCTTTAAGAGTACTGGGAAGCTTCTCATCAAGTCAGAGAGCCCTGCCTGTCCAAGGACTAATTTAATACACTTTCGTTTCTTGACAGGAGCTGATTGACATTAAGATGCTTCAGTGCAAGAGAGTTGTCAATGGTAAGCACTGGGCTCCTCTCTGGCTCTTCTCTGGGGTGGTTTTATTTCATATTCAGTTAGTACTGGCCAGCTTTAAAGAGACTTCCATTCTCTCATTTCATTTGGGAACGATATTAAGGCAGCTGGTGGTACAGGGTCTAAAGGCCGAAAGACCTGAGCTCAAATCCAGCCTAGCACTTGCTAGCTGTGTGACCCTGGGCAGGTCTTATCACCTTTTAGCCTTCCTTTTCCATCTGTCAAATGGAGATAATAATAGCACCTGCCTCCCAGGTTTGTTGTGAGAATCAGTTGAGGTAATAATTGTGAAGCACTTAGCACAGTGCTTGGCATAAAGTAGATTCTGTATAAATGTTTCTTTCCTCTCCCTTGATAAAAGCCTGCTTCTTTGTGGGAATGGCCAGCAGGCTGCCATTGTGTTTACTAATATGGGACAGATAGACTTGTTTATTTTGTTTTTATATTTTTAATTTCTATAAAAGCAATTAAATTTCTTAACATGTTGATAAATATGAAAAGTACTAGGGACATTTTTCATCTGTAGATACTGTTGAAATGCTGTTTCAAGACTAGAATATGGATGAATTTTATGTGGAATTGTCCATTATGAATGGTCTGTTCATAGCTTATTGACAAAGTTAATTATCCAGTTTGAGGTTTCTGTCTTGATTAGCATGGTTTTCTCAGCCTTGTGGAATTCATAATATGTAGGAAATCTAAACTTTTTTTCCATTTAAATCTATGCCTCATTTTATGAAAATCCAGCATATAAAACCATGAATTTATAAAATTGATAAATAGAGGTGATTATATCATAAAATAGCCCATCCAAGGTTTTCATTATTAACTTTCTGTTCATTAAAATTTTATTTATATGAACTTTTTTAAGGAGAGGCACATTTATGTTAATAGTTCTAATCAAAGCAAAAACCTTATACTTACTTCTCCGTAGAAAACTAAATAAAATGATAGGATATTCATCACATTTTGTGAAAACCTACCACGCACAAAACCCTGGTGCATGGTAACTGTAGGAGATCTAACGATGAGTCGTATACACCCTCAGTCCTGCTCTCAGCAGCTTAGAGCTCCATTTCTAATTGTTCTTGTTTGTGATTGACTTTTGCCAGAACTGACTGTATCTGTGATATTTACTTACTGATAGGAGCTAGGTTGTAAAGGATGGGCAAGTATTCAGTGGGCAAAGGGGAAGAGAGGACATTCTTAGCAATACAATATTGTAAATAAAGACCCAGGGCTTGTCAGAGGGTCCTTGGGGGTGGGATAGTATAAAATATGACTCAGAAAGCTAAGGTCATATCACCTCAAAAAGAGCTACAAAGAATTGGGTAGAAGGGAAGCATAACAGCTGGGAGAATTAGGAAAGGCCTCATATAGGACATGGTATTACCTAAGCTGAGCCCTGAGGGAAGCTGGGAATTCTGAGAGGCAGAGGAGAGAAGGGAGAGCATTCCAGGTATGAATCAGTGACTCATTTAGTGAGTACTCCCACAATGTAACGGAATACAATTACAAACTTCAATCATTCAGTCAACATTTATTAAGTGACTACTGTGTGCCAGGCACTGGGGATACAAAAAAGGCAAAAGACACTTCCTGTCCTCAAGGAGCTCACAGTCTCAAAGGGGAGACAGCAAGCACACAAATATGTATAGACAGATTACATGCATAAACCAGAAATAAATAGGAAATAATTAACAGAGGAAAGGCGCTAACATTCAGAGGCGTTGGGAAAGGTTTCCTGCAGAAGATGAGATTTTAGTTGGGACTTAAAGGAAGATGGGGAAGTCAGTGGGCGGAGTTGAGGAGAGAGAGAGAGAGGACTTCAGGTCTGGGGGACAACCAGAGAAAATGCCTGGAGCCAAGAGACGGAGGATCTCGTTTGTGAGACATCCAGGAGGCCAGTGTCACCGGATTGAAGGGTATATCTTAGGGAGCAAAGTGTCAGAAGACTGGAAAGGCAGCAGGGACTAGGGAGTGAATGGCTTTGAATCCCAAGCAGAGGATTTTGGTTTTGGCCTTGGAGCCCATGACAATCAGTTCCCAAATGAGTCAATGTAGGTAGGTTATATGCAGAATAAATACAAAGAATTAGGACAGTGGGCAGCACTAAGAGCTTAGGGAAGAAAGGCCTTTCAAAGGAGCAGCACCTGAACTCAGCCTTGAAAGGATGGCCAGAGAGCCTGGGCCAAATGAATCCAATTCAGTTAATAAGCAATTTCTACCCCTGAACCAGAGTCTGAAGGAGTGACAACTGGGGGTAAACCCCAATCTATGGCATTTAAGCTGACAGTGAAGAAGAAGGGACTGAAGCTATTAAAATTTTAACATATTATGGGAACAGAGAAGGAAACTAATTCCTAGAGAGAAGAAGAAAAGTTTTCCAGAGACACTCGCCTTTTTTTTTTTGGTCCAGATTTCTTACCTGTAATTATGGAAGAATGCTAAAATCAATAGTCCAAGAAAAAAAGCTAATGGAAACAAACCCTTAAGGCCATTGGTTTAAGTATGTGGGATTCTTGGACACTGACTTGGACTTAAAACCACTGGGGTCAGTTTTTTATTCTTCTAAGGGATCATCCTAAGATATCCTTCAGGCAATGACCCCTGGGTCATCAGAAAAGGTTTGGGGCTGATAGGTGTCTATTCTAGCCCCCTCATTTTAGAGATGAGAAAGCTGGCTCTCAGATAATTGAATCAAATCCCCCTGTGTGCCAGACTCTGTTCTAAGTGCTGGACTTAGCCAGCGTTTTTCAAGCAGTAAGTAGCAAAGCCCCAGTTCCAGCTCAGACCCTCTGACTCTAAATCCAAGATGCTTTCCAGACCCCTGCCCCAGTCCTTACCTCCCCAGAGACACGTTGCTAGAAAGTCCCATAGGTCTAGTGTGTCATGTTATCTCCAATAGGATTATTACAACGGTGACACTACTGTTACTAATAATTATTAGTGCTATTGGGGTCAGGTTCACTTGTTAATCAGTAAACATTTATTAAGCTCCTACCATATGCCAGGCACCATGTAGGCACTGGGGATACAGAAAGAGACAAAAGACAATTCCTTCCCTCAAAAAGGAATTCCTTCTCTCAATCTAATGGGGGAAAGAACAAACAAATAAACACACACAAGCTATAAATGCGCTAAATAAGAAAAAATTAGCATAGAGAAGTCCGTTGAGAAAGGCTTCTTGTTAGAAGGCCAGATTTTAGCTTGGATTTAAAGGAAGCCAAGAGGGTCAGTAGTCAGAGCAGAGGAGGCAGAGTGTTCCAGGCCTTGGGGTCAGTCAGAGAAAATGCCTGGAGCTGAGAGAACAGCCCAGAGCTCACTGGCATCACTAGATCAAAGAGCTTGCGGTGGGCAGGAACTTGGAAGAAAACTGGAAAGGTCGGAGAGGGTTGTTTGTGAAGGGCCTTGAGTTCAAAAGAGAGCATTTTACATTTGCTCTTGGGGAGGCAATAAGGAGTCACTGGAGTTTATAGAGGAGGTGGAGAGGGTTGTGATATTTTTTATTTTAAGAAAATCACCTTAGTGGCTAAATAAAGGTTAGATTGGAGAGGGGAGAGACAAGGCAGGTAGACTCACCAGCAAACTTGCAGCAATCAAGGTGTGAGGTGATAAGGACCTGCACCAGGGAGATTGCAGCATCAGAGGAGAGAAGAGGGTAGATTTGAGAGATGTTGAAAAGGTAAAATCAACAGGTCTTGGCAACAGCTTGGATATTGGAGGGGTGGGGTGAGAAATAATGAGCAATCCAGGATAACTCATAGTTTGTGAGCCTGAAAGGGGGTGGGGAATGGTGTTGCCCTCTACAGTAACAGGGAAGGTAGGAGGGGAGGAGGGTTTGGGGGAAAGATAATGAATTCTGTCTTGGACATGTTGAGTTTAAGATGACTGCTGGATATTCAGGTCAAGATGTCTGAAAGGCATCTGGAGAAGCAAGACTGGAGGTCAGCAGAGGAGCTGAGGCAAGGATAGGTAGATTTGAGAATCACCATCATAGTAATTAAATTTAGGTGAAACAATAGAGGGCGGAGAGAAAGCGCCCAGGATAGAACCCTGTGAGGTTCTTCTGTAGGGGCATGATCTGGAGCAGGATCTGGCAAAAGAGACGGAAAAGGAACAGACGGATAGGAAGGAGAGAGTAATGTCCTGAAAACCAGAGCGTCGAGGAGGAGAAGGCGGTCAAGAGCGTCCAAGGCAAGAGAGGCTAAGGGGAAGGAGGACTGAGAAAAGGCCGCTGGGTTTAGTGACTTTGGAGAGGGCCACATCATAAGGGGCTGAGAAGGAGCGAGAGGAGAGAAAGCAGCGGCGCCTTTTGTGTGGAGGGGATCGCTAACAGCTTTTTTGGGTGTCTTTTCTCCAGGATAGAGGAACATGATCAAGTTTGTAAGCAGTAAGGAAGGAGCCATCAGACAGGGAGAGACTGAAAATAAATGAGAGAGTAGAGAGGATAGAGGCAAAAGGAGATGGGATGGAGTGGGATCTCTCAGATTAGTGTTAGCCTTGATAAGTAGTAAAACAGAAGTGAAGAGGGAACGAGCGATAGGAAATGAGAAAGGGAGAAGAGGGAGTTCATAGGGAATGGCCTCGATTTTCTTTCTGTAAAATATGAGGCAAAGTTCTGAGCTGAGAGAGTGGAGGAGGAGAGAGAGAGCCATGGGAGGTCTGAGAAGGGATGAGAAGGTTTGGAAGAGCTACTGTTGAGTGGGAGAGTGAATTGATAAGGGAGGTAAAGTAGAATTGCTTGGTGGCAGTGAGGGCCCAGTTGAGGCTGTGTAACCTTCATTGAGAGTGGATCCAATCAGAACAGTTGTGTTTCTTTCCACCTTTGTTTAGCAGTACATGTGTAGGAGTGAAGGTGGCAAATGGCAGGATTGATCCAGTGCTGAGGCTTGACTGGCCGTAATCTCCATATACTAAAGGGGCTAGGGATTCAAGTGTAGAGTTGAGTCAGTTCACCAAGGGTGTCAAGATGTAGAGAAGAGGAGAGGGTGGCTAGGGTAGGGGAGATGGCCTGGGAGAGAATTGAGGAGTCTAGGGATTGGAGGTCACGGTGTGGGCGTTGAGTGGGATTATCTGGAATATTACGTGGACAATCCAGTTACACATGGTGCTGGGTCATTGAGATGTTTCTGTCCTTGAAAATTGTGCCTTCTATCTGCCTGTATAAAATCTGAGAGGCAGTTATAGATCTGTATAAAATAATGTGTTTTTCCATAATAGCACTGAATTTTAGATCTGGAAAAGACCTTAAAGGTCATCAGATCCCCCTTCCTTATTAGACAGGTGAGGAACCAGCTGCAAGATCGCTGACTTAAGCAAACATTCTCTCCCTGTCACAAGGATCCTTCGGCATCATTTGGTCAGAATAGCCAGCGGGAAGCTACTGTCAATAAGTAAATGTTTTTAAGAGCCTGCTGTGTTCCAGGCATTGCACTGAGTTTGTTCCTCCTCTCTGATTGCATCCCTTTCTGGATTTTTCCTCTTTCCATACAGAGGTGCTGGATACCGTTGACTTTGTAACCCCTGATGAGAGAGTTGTTTTCCGTACCTGTGAAAGAGAGCGGAACAAGGTTGTCTTTCAGATGGTGAGGGACTAAAGGCGCTGCCTGCCTCGGCTCAGTCCAGCTGGTTTCCTTCCCTCTCTCCTATGTTGCTTGTGATGCCCTTGCTGACCCACATTCTGAACATTGCCTCTGTTACTTCTAAAGTTTGCTTCCTCAGTCAGTATGCTGCCCATGTGTGAAGAGCTATGTTGTCATCATCGTCAACTATACACTGACCCTGTTCTGACCCCTAAGAACTGAGTTTTTCTAAGAATGATAAACATGTATTACAGTACATTTTATTTGAGCCAAGAAATAATCTGTTGTGTTTTTCTGTTTGAGAATTTAATTTTTATATACTTAAAAGGAATAATCCGACTGTTTAGCTTGAGTTATTTATCTTTATTTTCAGTGCCCTTAGTTTTTTTCCAGAAACTAATACCCAGATTTTTCCCTCTACTTTTGAAAGATGAGTTTTGGGGGAGAGAATTTCTTCTCACATCTCTACCTGTGGGAGGCAGTGTGGCGCAAGATAACGTCCCCCTGATTTAGAAAACCAGGGGTCATTCCACCATTTGGCCACTTCTCCCTACATGATATTGGGCATGTTACTGACTCTCTTGGAGGCTCAGCTTCCTCATTCACAGAAGGGAATGTTGGGTGGTGGCCGGGGCTAGAGGATCTTTAAGGCCCCCCTCCAGCTGAGAGGTTATCTAATCCTCCCTTTTGTTCTCTGATGTGAACATTTCTTGGTATCTTTTCAAGAGTAGATCCTAAATGCCCTTCTAGCCTTAAAAAGCTTCAGCATCAGCTCGATCTTCTGGTTTTCAAATATTCTCATCCCTTAAACTTAAATGTGGATGATAATATCGTTTCAAGAGTAGCCAGATTCCTATCTGTGCTTCATATGTCTATACATTTGCCAGGCTTGTTATTAATGTCTTATTTTGTGTTCCCAGGGATCTGCAGATGCTGAGCGAGCCCTTGCTGTAGCCAGGCTTATGTAAGTTCTGCCCGAAGTTTATCATAAGCTTTTCATTTGCCTTTCTGATGGCCCACTGGATCATGAGCTATCTTAATCTCCATTGGTAATGCATTTCAGACTTCACTCCAGTAGCATTGACCCAGAGTCTACCATTTACTTTCTGATGGGAACTACCTTGATCCCTCTAAAGAATTTGAAAGGCAAGGTCAAGGCACGTGGAAATCCTTGTGACTGAGGCGCACCTGCAAAGACCAGAAGTGAAGGAACCACTTTATGAAGTGTATGGGGCCAACTTTTCAAACATCTCTTCTAAGATACCAATTTGAAGGAGTCTTAGAGTTTCAAGTACAGCAGCATCTGCTGGAGCTGTTTGTAAACAAGTGTGAAGTTTGTGAATCCCTTTCTAAGTTAGGTCAGACTTCCTCAAACACCTCTTCTTTCTGAACATGTAGAGCGTCTGCTGTTTATATCCATGACACTGGATAGGAGAGCCTGCTTTCTTCCCACTTTGTGTCATGGAAGGACCACTAGCTCCAACACTTAGTAGCTATGTAGTCACAGGCAATAACATTTACCTTCTTGGAGCCTCCGTTTCCCTCTGCATAATGCATAATGCAGTTAATCATCCTTGGGGAAGCTCTCTGTGAGTCTGAGCTGTTAGTGTTATTGCATATGTCCTAGGACAGGCCTCCTCCAATGCTTTATTGCGAGACAGAGGTAACTCTCTGAGGCTGTCAGAGGAATTCAAACCCATCCATTCAGAAAGGCTTTACCTTTGGGCTCCCAGAAGACTGTTTGTGTGACTGATCATTCAGTCCTGAGGGGCTCCTCACCACTTGAGGCATACACTAAAGAGGCTGTGGTCTGCCTTGGGGTGGGGTGCCTGCACCAGAGAAATCGTGGGTATTTGAAATGTTGAAATGATGTGGGTCATCACATGTAGAAAAGAAGGTGGACGATCGCTGCTTCCATTGAGGACAGCGGGAAGTCCATATACCTGTCATCAAGGTGGTGGGGTGTGCATGTGTTGTACTCTGACAAGCAGCGGCTCCAGGCTAGAAGGGTCTTCAGCGATCCACATGCAGGCCGTCGTTCTTCAGACTTCTTCTGATTGTGTCCTTGGTACTAGAGCGTGCATCGGCTTTGGAGAGGTCCCACCTGAGGATGGCGCGCTGCCTCTTAGCTCTGTAGGGGAATAGTCAGAGCTTCCTTCTCTAGCTATAATCAGACTTCTGTGTTCAGTGAGGTGTCAGAGGCTTCTTCAGCTTCCATACTGCCCAGCAAAGTTGCTGTGTCTATCCCTGAGCGATGAGCTGCGTGTGCATGGCATCCCAGATCTCTGGGCACACGTGTGCTTCGATAGGCCCATGGTATCAGCTTGGGCATTCCTACGCCAGCATAGATCACAGCCCCTCCACATCTTCCTGTCCATCCTGTGCCATTTTCCTCTCTGTCCTTGTGGAAGTCCTCCACAGAGGCCTCCTTGGAGCTCCGTTATTTTCTTGGGGGCACCAGCATGGCTGTCAGGCTGGCCCTCTGTGACCACCAATCTCAGCCGGGCTGCCCTCTTGCCTTTTCTTACTTAGGCTTTCTTCTTTTTTTGAGTTAAATACTTATTTCTTTTGTTCCTTCCTTTTCCTAGTGAGAATGATGTGGCTGGAGTTGACATTAACATGGGTTGTCCAAAAGAATACTCCACTAAGGTAAGCTAGTATTTCCTTTTGCTTTAGAGATATAGAATGAAACATGTATGTGTAATTGTTATACATTAAATCAGTCCTTACGTTTACTTTCTTTATTGATAGTCATGAGTTCAGTCAGCTAATCTGTTTTAATCTTTGAAAAGATAGTCCAGATGTGACGGCTTGACTGACTGGAGTGTCTGGGTTCAACAAAAATGTTGTTCTGTAACCCAGACTCCATAGGGGTAGGACAATTTGCTTTCTATTTACTTCAGCAAATATTTGTTGCCTTCTGGACTGTTCAGCCCTGTATGTATCATTGATTTGGTCCAGGAAGCTGTATAACTACCCAAGGGGACATGAGGCAAAGGACACATGAAAAATAGCCTTCTGTACCACTTTTTACGCCTTAGGACCTAGAAGTCTTATGTGGCCAGTGTAAACTTGAATACTTGGGCTCCTTCTGATTTGTCTATGAAGAGCTTCCTATTAGTTGTGTAGCACAAAGGTCAACAAACTACATACGACTTGATGGCCAAATTCAGCCCGTCACTTGTTCTTGTACAGCCTGGAAACCAAGAGCATTTTTTACATTTTAAAACGCAATAGAATGTTTTTAAAACCTTTCTCAGCTCACAAGCTGTACTAATATAAATGGCAGGCAGGCTGTGGTCCTCAGGCTATGGTTTTTCAACCCCTAGCGTAGTATCATGGAAGGGGCTCTAGACTTGGAGTCTGGGCAGCCTGCCTCTGACATTTCATGGGGATGTGGCCCCAGGCCATTTACTTGGCTGCCCTGAGTCTCAATGTCCTCAGGTTGTTGTGAGGCTGTTGAGATAATGTATGTAAAGCTTGAAAGTGCCCTTTCTGTCAGTATTAGCTGTCACTGTTAGGTAAAGAATAAGGTTCCTTCTGCGAACTGTTGGGAGCATCTTCTAGCCCTTCATGCTTGTCACCTGTCACTAAGTTAGAATCTCAAGTCTCAGCTGCAGATGATCACTCAGGATTCATCCAGCATCACAGGCTCAGCTTGAGTGAGTCTATAAGTTTAATTATCCCTCTGGTATTTAATCTGTCTTCCTCAAACATAAAATTAAATAGTCATTATTTAAAATAAACCCTTTTAATGTGTCCCATGGGCATTCATTAATACTTGGCACACATTAATGTTAAAATAATTACTGCTCGAATTCTCTCCCCCTTAACCCCCACACACTGTTGTTAATATGGCAGCATGCTAGGTGAGTCATTGGGCTTCACACTGTTTTAGATGCTTTATGGGCTAATGGCCTTCATTAGTTAAAGCCTGAATTGGATTTGATGTCATAGGTTGGGGAAAAGAGGGAGAGAGCTTATAAGACCTTAGATTTAGAATGTTTGAGGGAATAAGGGTGAAACGACTGGATACAGTCAACAGGTTGACATCTCTCCAGGTTTTCCATTTGTTTTTGTTTTGAATACTGTTCCTTACCCATTGGGGTGCACTGTCTCCCAAGTCCCCATATATTTATCCCTAAGATGGCTATGGCTTTTCATCCATGTGTGGAGAAGTTATTAATGAAGAGTAATGCCACACCCTGATGACAGCTCGAGTCCCTCAGAGGTAGGTCCTTTGCAAAAAACGGACTGAGAGCTGCTAGGTATATTCATGTTGGAATCAGTCTTTTCTCTTGTGCTTTTTCTTAGGGAGGAATGGGAGCAGCACTTCTGTCTGACCCTGACAAAGTTGAGAAGGTGAGTGAGTAATTCACGATTCCCTAGACTAGACTGCAACATATTTCTACTAACCTCATTCAGATTCTAAAAAATTACATAAAAGCAGATTTATAATCTACCTTGTGTTTCCAGCTTCGACAAGATATCAAGCAAGATCCTGACCCTTCCCCACTGTATCTTTCTCTGTGTACACTGGACAAGTTAGGTGAATTTTGGAGGTTTTCTGCTTAAATTCACTGCTGTATTGGACATTTATAACTATTCTTGTGGAGTTAAGACCTCATATAAGTATGAGGTAGAACCGCAGTGCAGTGGATAGACCCATCTTCCAGCCCTGCCTCTTATTGCATTGCCCAACCTCTTAATGCCCTAGGTAGCTCTGGGAGACTGTAAGCCATGAGTGAGGTATTGATAACAACAGTTAGCATTTATCTAGCACTTTAAGGTTTGCAAAATGCCTTGCAGACATCTCATTTCATCTTTACAACAACTCTTTGAGGTAGGTGCCATTATTTCCCCCATTTTACAGATGAGGACTTGGCCAGGGTCACACAGCTAGTCAGTGTCTGAGGCTTGATTTGAACTTAGGTCTTCTAACCCCGAGCCGCAGTGCTCTGTCCACTACATCATCTTGCTGCCTAGAAGCAAAAGAATCAAAATGCCAAGTGACCCACAGAGCAGTGGAAAGGGAGATGATGGGTTAGTTAGATGGCACAGTGTATAGAGTACAAGAAGACCTGAATTCAAATTTGACCTCAGGCATCAGCAGGGTAACCTTGGGCAAGTCACATAAACTTTCTCAGCCACAGTTTTCTCATTTGTTAAATGAGGATAGTAATAGCACCTATCTTACAGGGTAGTTGTCAGGATCACATGAGATAATCCTTGTAAAGAGCTTTGGAAACCTTAAAATGTTACATAAATGCTAGTGATGAGGAGGAGGAAGATGACATTGGGTATGTATTGGATGCAGCACATTCCCAGCCCAGATTTGGGCAGAGAAACAGTACATGAGACCTGTATGAGCAGAAGAGGAGGTGGGACAAGAAAGAGTGAAGGGTGACAGACAGATGGACAGTCCACATGCTAGACTGTGATCATGATCTTCATGAACAGGGGAATGCCTCTGTGCTTTGGTTGGGAGCCTTTGGGGACCTAGACCAAGATAGACCAGGACAGCAGGCCGGGGTGGGTGGCAGCCTGAACTGAGGAGATGGGAGAGATGTCGAGGATGGAACATCAGCCCCTTGGGTCAAGAGCCAGTTCTCCAAGCAGGCAGGTGCTGAAGATTATGCCAGTAAGTTAAACAAAGCTGTAGAACAGGGAATCTTGGAGGGCTGACTACAAATGAAAACCTTCTGCCTGTCTCTATGAAAGACATTGATGTAATAGTTCCATTTTGGGATGAGGGGCACAACCTGCAGTGACATCCAGGACTAGTTAGACCCTCCTGGCCAATGTTAATTGCATTGTCTCAGTCTCATTAAATCTTCCCATGGAGCAGAATTGCAAAATGAAGACAAAGCTCGACTGTATAAGGAATTAACATGACTCATTCTTGGCTGAGAAATAGTGTAAGACCCACAGTTTTGTTGGGGAAGAGAGGAGGGAATTTAAACTCTTACTTCAAGTGGTAGCACTTTTGGTCCAAATGCCAGTTCAGAATTAGCTTTGCGACCCTGGAAAAGGCACTTCACTTTTGAGCCACAACTCACACATCTGTAAAATGGGGTCAGCAAGTTTCACATTGCTTACTTCATGGGCAGTTGTGAAACAGGTACTCTTGAAACTTGAAGACATTATAGAAATGCCCCTGTCATCCTGTTCTGTGGCCTCACATAGTCCATGGTCCAAAGGGCCCTGATGGAGAAGCTCAGAGGTTAGCAGGGCACATTCTTCTGAATTTCTCTGGGGCCTTCATCTTGTGCTTTCACATTTCTTTCAAAGGTGGTTCTGTTACCACATGAAGCTCTTGCTGAAGGTTATAAAACATGATGGTGCCTTTGCCCATGCTGATGTGTGAGAGGGAGCATTATCGGCAGGTCCACTTGGTTGGTTAGGTTTTAAGCTTGGTTGCCATTTTATCACTGCTTGCATCGTAGGATTTAGAGTGAGAAGGGTGTTTCGGAGTGTTGTAGTTCAACCCTTTCCTTCATTTTACAGCAGAAGGGACTAAGGTCCAATGAGGTTAAGTTACTTTGCCCAAGGTCACCTTGACAGCAAATAACCAGAAACACCATTTTAACCGAGACATTCTGACCCAAGGTCAGAGCTTTGTCCACTGTCACACACATGCAGACACACTCATACACACCATGTCTACAGTATGGGGTGTGTAGGTCTTGTTATTACACATTAAGCAATTTATATAACAACTTACTGTTTTTAATTAAGGAATAATAGAGTTATTACCCCAAATACTCTTGTTTCTCCCTCTCTCTACAGATTCTGAGTACCCTTGTTAAAGGGATTTGCAAACCAGTGACCTGCAAGATTCGGATCCTGCCAACGGTAAACACAGTTCATTACACTGAAAAGAGCTGATCAGTCTCTAATGAAGCTGGGGGAGCAGGGAGATAGCAGAATGAGATAATGAGATGATAAACTTCCAAAGGACAGGGACTGTCTTTTACCTCTTTTGTAGTACAGTGCCTGGCACATAGGTGCTTAGTAAATGTTTATTGATTTGAATTGGGGCTGGGAAGGGCAGACCGAGAAGAGCTGAGGTCCCTTTGTGAGTTAGGTGACAATAATCCAATTCCCATAAAAATTGAGTAACATGCCCCTCTTGATCATTTTCCTTAGCTTGAGGACACATTGAATCTTGTGAAGCGAATAGAGAGGACTGGGGTAGCAGCCATTGCGGTCCATGGAAGGTAAGTACATTTGATGGGAAAGGAGGACTTCTAAGAATTCTTAGTGTATTCTGTTAAGAAAATACATACAGCTGCTTTAACTGTTTTTTAGGATCAGGTTGCACAGTATAATACACACCCTTCACACTAAATTAGAATCAGTGTAACATTTATTCTGCATGCAAGGACAATATAAAACAGTATTAAAAAAATATAGATAAAGCCTAACAGAGTAATAGGAATGTTTACATGCCTCACCAAAAAGGGGAAGCACCAACATCTGAGTTCACATGCTGGAGAGCCTCTTGATTTCAACTCCTGAGAAACTGGGAAACTATCCCAGGCAGAGCTGAGACCCCAAAGAATAGAGTAGTTTCTCCAGGTTATATCCAGTTTCAAAGTTCAGCACCAGGGCCGTGTATTGCATCTGATTGACTTGGCACAAGAGCCATACGTGACTTAGCACAGGATGTGTAGCAGCTGGGGACTGGACCAGAGGTCAAAGGTGCAAGACATCTGTGAGTGATATAGCAAAATGTTAGTGTCCAAAGGACTCAGGATTGATTCCATATATTCCTAGAAGGGTGACCAACCCTTCCAGGAAGAGGCATCGGCCAGGTATAAGTTGACCTTTTAGTCGTGGTAATGTGGCCCCTGTTCCAAGGAAAAAGGACAATACATGTAGTCACGTAGGCCTATAAATGCACAGGGAGGATATTTCATTCACCCTTCACAGTGACTTACAAGATCATAGATTTAGAGATCATTTCACTGAGTTCTATCATTTTACAGATAAGAAATCCAAGACCCAGAGAGAAGAAACTTCCCCAAAGGGGCAAAGCTAGGATTTGAACTGAGGGCTGACTTCAAATCTCATAATCTTTCCTTTTACCACACTGCTTGTTACAGGAAAGGAATGGATTCTCCTCCATCCTCAGGCCAGATGGGTTTTATCTTAAAACCAGCCTTAAATAGTCAGCTCTTACACCCAGCTCTTATTAGTAAGAAAAAGGGGCAGTCACCCCATGGAAATGAGCTCAGCATTTTCTTGACATTCATATAATAGCAGAAGTTCCTTTTTCTGGGATTGCAGCCTCGTGATCATCTCTTTACATGGGTAATATCGCTACATCATTTTCATTCAGCCTTCTCAGGTAGGCAGTCCTGAGCACGGACCCTATCTGCAGTGAAGTAGTCAAGTTCATAAGACCCTCAAAGCTCCTATGATGAGTGGTGTCCTTTGGGTCACAAAATTTTAAGGTGGTCCAAACTTAATAAAATATCCTGAGAAGAGAAGAAAACTAGGGGCTGGCATTATTATTAAGATAAGTTTTACAGAAGGTCTTCACTTGTCACACCATCATACACAATGTTCTCTACATTGTTCTTGTGTACGGTGGGGCTGGGAGCTTCAGTTAGAATGACATTGTAGCAGTTATGCCTTTAGGACCTGCTGAAGTGAACAAGGCTGTCAGCCCAAATTCCCTGTTCCCAGATGACCTTTCTTTTCCCTCTGTAGTCACTGGCCACTGTTGCTTACCAGTGTCTGAATGTTTGCTATAAGCAACCTTTGCCCCTATAGATTATTACCAGTCAGCTGTCTTCCCAAAGGTAGGATCATATTGATGTTTTCCAAGGAAAACCAAGTAACCAGCTTTGTTCAGTCTTTGAACCTCGTTTTATTCACTGTACTAGTTGTATACATGCTGCCCTGAGGACCCCACAGCAGTGTCACTGCTCTCCTGGGGAGTATACCTGCATGGGCTTCAAGGCTGTGCCCCAGTGGGCTGGTTCTGAGTTCAATCCAGTCTTCTGGATGGCAAGGGTGGTTGGTATCCTGATGGTGAGATTAGTGGGATGTAAAAAAGTCACTGGTATCATAAACACCAGTGGTCTTTCTTGGAGATTTTGTTCTCATTGGAGCAAAGGGAGGAACTCCTCCCCTGCTCTCCAGCAACTGTAAGTTCTGGCGGATTGGTCCAGCTGCTGATGGATGATGGCGGCCCTGCTCTTTGCTTCACAGTTAAAGGGCTTCAAAGCCCAGAGAAGCCCTGATAAAAATGGGGCAGGCCTACATTCCAAGCTGTGTGCCTCCTGGAACATGATCTGTAACCTACACAAAGTGTCACCACTGTGTCAAAGGGCAAATCATTTACAGGTAGTTATAAAATATCTGAGGAACTTTAATCTTATTGTCATTTTAACTGATAACTTTAAATAACTGTGAGTAACCAGGATCATAATAAGCTGTAAGGAATACTAAGTAGAGAGCAGCTCACTGAGCAAATGGGAATATCATAGAATGCCTGAACATGTTGTATCTATCATTGAACCAGAATCTTAACAAGTGGCCAGAAATGCTGTGTATTCCCTTGGAGTACTTGTCTATGGAGAGGTATCCTAGAACAGACTAAGGTATCAGACAATTCATGGTGATCCCACAAGCATAAGAGCTGAGGTCCCATAATCTCCAACAGCATTGTTACCAGCCTGGGGGGCAGAATAAGGCTGTAACTGACCTGTTGGATAGACTCTGTGAGGCCTGGGTCACTGCTCTGCTATAGCCCCCCAGGGTTTTCTGACGCTAGGAAGGTGACCTCAGGTTGACATTCACTGAACAAAGGGAGTGTGTAAAGCACTTAGGTTATCTCATTAAATTCCCAGAAACCCAGCAAGATCGCCACTGTGGGTCTTCTCATTGTATAAATGAGGAATTGAGCCTGCTTATATATGTGGTTATCCACCTTGCTTTCTTCTTTCAAATGCAGAATTTGAACCCAGGTCATCTGCCTGTAAGTTGAACACTTTTCCCCACCATAACTCTCTGCTTTGCACCAAAATTTCAGTTAGAGTCTGATTGACTCTGTCATCCAAAAACCCCCACCCACTCCCCTTCACCTCCCCCAGTCAAAGGGTGCAAAGGTTAGCTCCAGGCCGATGAGTGTACTCAACCATGAAGCACCCAAAGACCAAAAAAGAAGGAAAGGGGGTTCACATGATTCTGCGACTCCTTGAAGTATTGAAGTTTACACTCAAAAATGGTAACTTACTCTTCCAGAGAAACCTCTGTCTCTGTCTCCTCTGGGCTTTTTCTTCACCAGAGGCTGAGTCCAGTGTCTGTGATGGTTAACATGGACTTGGGTAGGGGCTGCAGCCACTATTTCCTGTGCTCTTGGAGGAAGGTGATTTGTACCCAGCTGGGATGCAGTGAGCCATTGACAATGAGCCCTGAGGGTCACATGAACAGGCCCCCAGGGAAAGGGACACCAGCCCCACAAACATGCTACACTTCTTTCCTCCACTACCAGGGCCTCATCAGTTAGTGCCTCGTATGGTCAGGGCATTTGTGCTGGACTCTAGGGATATAAACACAGAATATCCCTGTGGTCAAAGAGCTTATGTTTTACTAGGGGGTACAACAGGTACTCAGACACCGTGATTCGAGGGGGGAGAAAGCATTGATAACTGGGAGATAAAGATTCAGAGGCGATCTAGATGAGCGCCTGGAGCGATACATGAAGCATTCTAAACCATGAAAAGTTTCTTTTCAGAAGAAGTGGGGTGGTTGCTCTTGAGTAGTATTTCCCTTTCTGAATAACATGTTCTTTACCTTTATCTGGGCATTTCTGGACTGAGATTATTAGCTGTTTGAATTGGAAACTCTGTCAAGGACCAGGCTTAGAAGTTTTTATTGCCTTTTTTCTTAGATCACCATAGTGTCCTCTGCTCCTCCCAGAGAACCATCCCATATAACAAATAGTATTTTTTTAGAGAGGATAGAGAAGTCAGCACAAGTGATTGAAACGTTGGAAAACTGAAAACCTGTGCAATGTGTAACGGCTGTGGACCTCCTGCCTCCCAAAGGGGCAAGGATGGGGATATCTTCTCATCCCTCTTCACTGGAGTCCGGCTTGATCTTTATGATTCTGTTACATTTGCTCACAATTTTTGGTGTGTCAGTCTTTCCATTTCTGTTGGTTGGAGTCGCTGTGTCTCTTGTTTTCTTGAGTGTTCTTACTTCACTGTATCAGTTCATAGAGATCTTTCCATACCTCTCTGTATTCATCACTTTCACAGAATTGCGATGCTGAAAGGGACTTCAGGCCTTTCTAGGTCAGTCCATCCATTTGAACCAGAATCCTCTTCTGATGACATCATTCCCCAACCCCTGGCCCTCTGGGCCTTGACTGGTAGTCTTTGTGCTTCTGCCTTGTGGCTGCTAATAAGGAAGACATCTCTATCTCCTGAAGCAGCTTGTTTGGGTATAAATCCTATTTGTTAGGAAGGTTTTTCTTACTGGGAAATTGTAACTCTTCTATCATCTGTTCCTGGTTCTGCGGTCTGGGGCTAAGCACCTAACATTGAATCCCTCCTAAACAGGGTGAAATAGTCCATGAAATACTTTAAAATAACTGTCTTGTGTCCTCTGAGTCTTCTTTCTTCCAGGCTAAACACATCTCCTTTTTTCTACCAGCCTTTCTGATGGTGTCCCCTCCCTCTCTGGACAGTTTAGTAGTGGCCTCCCTGGGGTCTGACCAGAGCCAAATGCTCCCCTGTCTAGAGCATTTTGGAGTTCATAAAATGCAATGCCAAGTGGTCCGTAATGCAGGTATTACTGTCTCTGTCTCACAATGGAACAAACTGAAGGTTTAAATAGTCTAAATGATGTCCAAGGCCATCCAGCTCTTAAATGTTAGAGCTAGGACTTCAACACCAGTCTCTTAACTCTGAAACCCAGTCCTCTTTGTCCTCCTCCATGTTTCCCAGCCTCCTAATCATATGCTCTGGACAGACCTGCCGGTGCATTAAGTAGGCAACCAGCCATCTTGGTCCCTTTCTACCATAATAATGTGAACCTGTCCCATTGACACATGGCCTTGTGTCCTCTTGGACTTAGGGGAAGAGGGAGAGCAATGATGATTCTTTATGCAGGTAGAGTGCAGTAATTTCAGTTCAGCTACATTGTCTTTGTTCTGCTGTAGTTGGGTAAAACAAAAATGACCAAGTTTTGGTTTCTTGAGGGTCTGATCTTGCTATAAAAACCAATTTTTCTACCTTTTCCATCTAAATCTAGAATTCCCTTGTGGTGTACAGGGCCTCATAGAGAATACCTGTAGCATCATTGTTGAATGAATCAGTGAAGTCCCAGGAGCTATATATTCCCAGATACACAGATACAGGATCCTTAGGATACCCCTCTGAAGCTTTATGATTGATGAAGCTGATGTTGACTGTCCTTCAGGTGGCATAGTAGCTATTGGGGGCAGGCTATACATTTTGAAGAACATTATCTTACCCTGATTCTCAAATTCTTTCAGAACTCCTGTGCGTTCTCTCCCTTTCCAGTGATTTATCTATGTCTCGTTGTTGGTTAGCTCTAGAGCAGCCTGTTTTCTTTGACCTTTGTTTCAGCAGCTGAGACTTGTCTATATCAAAAGGTTGTTTGGGGGTAGGGGATCTTTTAGGCAAAGAGTTGGTTTACCCTTCTCTCTACTGCATTTTCATCCTTGAATATATACCTTGATTAAGTGGTTCTAGTGATTCTCTAGCTGGCTTTGTTCCTCTCACTGTATTTGAAGATTCTCATTATTGACTCTGAAGCCCCTTTCAAAGTACCCCTTGAATGATTTTTATCCCTCCTAATTGCTAAGTTACTTTTCATTTGCCATAGACTATTACCTTCCTTCCTTCTTTCCTCCTCCCTCTCTCCCTCCTTCCCGACTTACTTCCTTCTTGCCTCTCTTCCTTCTTTCCTCCCTCCCTCCTTTCCATCTTCTCTCCCACCTTCCTTCATTTTTTTGGAAAGATAATCTTTATTTTCTGTGGTGGTAGCCTGTTTGACTTTGCCAGGTAGCCAGACAGGGGTTGGTTTTTCTTCTCTCTGCACCTTCTAGTTCTGGTATTTTTAATCCTGGGCTCCCAATCATTCTATTCAGTTCAGGAAATATTTGGTAGAAATACAATAGTGGAAAATGGCATAGTCCTGACTCTTCCATTCTGCTACAGGGAAATGACGTAGAGATAAGAGTAATGCAAGGCTAAGGGTATGAGGAGAACCAGTGCAAAACGAAGACCAACAGATTGTTGTGGGGAAATTTGAGAAGAGAGGAAGTCCTTCCTGCTGACATCAGGGATCAGGGCTCATTATTAGCTAAGATAAGACCCTGTATGTCCTTCAAGACTGGTTTCATGCAATGGGAATTACATTTATAAGAAACGTTGAAAGCAACTTGTGAGATATATGAATGTCCTTCTTAGTAGTCTGTAACTGTAACTGTCCCACAAACATTTGGGCATTGTCCCATCTGTATTCAACCTCCAAAGTTGAAAAATGGATGGATCCAAAGTGATCCTTAGTGGGGACAGGTAGGGAGATCCAGGGTCTCTCTCCCCTCCAGCCCCACAGTCTACTTGGGCGTTATACAGAGAGTAATTCCAGGGCTTTAGTTTTTTTGTGTCTTCTCAGACCTAGTCCAGGTGTGTGGCCTCTGAGTTATGTTAGTCATGTGCCCCTTTTTCTTTCCTCTCGCCCCACATCAGTGTTGTGTTGGGGATCTGGGACTGACAGCATGAGTGGGTCTGAGTTTTTCCCTCTGTTACACCCTTCCACTTCCCACTGCACCCAAAGGGCTTCTGGTTTCATCAGTCAGGCTTCTTTCTGGGGCTTTCCAGGAACAGCATGGTTGTGTTACCTGACAACCCAGAGAAACTTTGAGAATATTTTGTTAACCTCATTGTTTTCTCTGCCCTCTTTTGTTATAAAGGAAGAAGGAAGAGAGACCTCAACATCCTGTCCATTGTGATATTATCAAAGCCATTGCTGAAGCTGTCTCCATTCCAGTAATAGCTAAGTAAGTTTTTCTTATTAATCACTAATTGAGAGTGATCCACATTGGACCTGGACGCTAGCCCATGAGATTGAGCTGGGGAATGGAGTTCGTTTGCAGGCCTGGTTCTGCTCTGTCAACGTAGAGGGCATGGGTTATCACTTCTTTTAATGACAGAGAGCCGGAGCTTGGGGAATCACCTAGGGTCTGCCTGCTAGTGAGCAGCTTCCAGCGATCTGTTCTGAGTGGCTCCCAATTCAGTTTTGTTCTGCCTTCTGTAAACCCAGGATGTGGTCCCAGTTCTCCCTTTTTGGCCACACCTCTCATTCTTCCAACCAAGGCTTTCTTTTCTCTAAAGTCTACTAAATAGGACTCATGGCTTTTCCCTTTGTCTCTGAAGCACACACACACTTTTTTTGATATCTCTTAAGAGTTTTTACTATTTAAATTTACTACTAAACTACTTAAGTATTTTTTACTATGAGGGACAAACATAGTTTAAAATTGCAAGTTTGGGAAAGTTCAAAGAAATTGCTGCTGTTGGTTGGAATGTAAATAGAGGCAGGCCTAATCATCTCCTTCAGCCTCTTCCTTTGGCTCCTTCACTGTGTCATCTTTTTATTCTTGAGAGAACTTTGGAAGGTGACACCCACCCCACCCCTCTTGTAGCTCCTTTTTTGTTCTGAGTTTAGTGGTCTAGGGTTTTCTTCTCCATTCCATATAAGGAGGGTTTAAATCTAAAAGGAAACCCCAAGCCATCGTCTCTGTCACAATATCTTCCCATTCCACCAAAGACATTCTTTGAAGTCACTCCTAGAAACAAGGTAAGGCCATAATGTAAGGCAAGGGTGCAGGAGCAGACCAGATGTGGGGCCAAGGTGGAAATGGGGAGGCAGGAGCCAGGGAAGCAGAGCAGTTGGAGTTAGAAAACACATGGGTGCTGAGTGTCATGTTAAATCACCAGGTCATCAGGTGGGCAGACAAGAACCGTAGGATAGCACAGCATTTAGGGGTAGGGTGTACTGTGTGTAAGGGATACCTGCAGCAAAAAGATACTGATGCCAGGGCAAAGGAGTGTCCAGCCTAGAGCCTGCAGCTGGGACCATGGGAACCATGTTTGGGTACTGGTTGTCCAGAACCAGCCTGGCTGGAAGCAGAGGCAAGAGCAGCTTCTGCTCATGAAAGATCTAGTTAGGGTGACTGATCCCCTTCACAAGGGGACTTAGAAGTGGTTCTGGGAAAACAGAAACCCTCCTCAATTGGTGCCAACTTAAACCTGAGACCCTTGATCTAGATGTCCAGGTATGGTTTTTATGACTTTCATTTTTATCATAGAAATGTCAGAGGTGAGGCAGGCGGTCAGACTACAGAGTGTAGGCGTATTGTTAGCAAGCTGCTCAGGTTACTGTGATCTCCACAGAGTATTCACGCCTCTCACAATGCTGCAGGCTGCTGAGATAGAAGGTGTCATCCTCCCCACATAGCAGCCAGCTGAGATGTGACGACACATGGCCTTGGGCTCCATGGACTGTCTTCTCATCCTGTTCCCATTAGGGATTCTCACAGTGTCTCAGGCAAGGGTTAGGCTTCCATCACCACTCTAGTTAGTGGGGTTGATCTCTTAACTGCAAACAGCCATAACTCCCTGTGTTGGCTTTCAGCGGAGGATCTCATGACCACATCAAAGTATATTCAGACCTAGAAGCCTTCCGGCAAGAGACTTCAGCATCTTCGGTGATGGTGGCACGCGCAGCCATGTGGAACCCATCAATCTTCAGGAAGGAGGGCCTACAACCTCTGGAAAAGATCATGCAAGAATACATAAAATACGTAGGTCTCATTACTTGTCAGAACAGTCATAGAGATGGCAGAAGGGACCTTAGGGATTATTTTGTTCAACTTATTGTACAGAGAAGCAATCAGGCCTGCAATGTCAGAGTAACTTATCCAAGGCTATACAGGTAGTGCTGGAGTCTTGGTCCTCTGCTCTACACACCCCCTGCTTTTTCCATTGTACCATGTTTATCATCACCCACCCACCCACACTCAATCCCCACCCCAGGCCAAAATCCTGGTTGTGTATGTGTGATACTTGTAATGTGACAGCTGATATTTATGCTGTGCGTAAAGCTGCCAAATTACTTTACTTATACATTGTCTCATCTGATTCTTACATCAACAACCCTATGAGATAAGTACCCCAAGTATTATCCCCATTCTACAGATGAGAAAAATGGCAAATTAAGTGCCTTGCTTATAGTTGCATTGGTTTTCCCTGTTCACTGTGCTGTCTCTAGTTAAAGCTCTTTTCTTTAAAATCCTTCTCATCTGGGAGCATCATGTTAATGGATACTCCTGACCTCCTGCCCTGATGTTTTTTTCTCCCTTCTTGGTTTTTCAAACATTACCTTTTGTTTTCTTTCCCTTTGCTGACTCCACTGAAACAGGGGAGATACTAGGTGAAATTTTGGTCCTTGGAGCTGCTTGAAGGACTGGCCAGAGACTCAGTTGTTCACCTTGGTAAAGACTTGTGTCTTACTGTTTTAAAAAAAACAAACAAACCAAAAACATAACTTCTGCCCTCGTGAAGGTAGTAATCTTCAGTGGTAGGGAGAGAAGGAATGATGTAGACATGAATTTTATGGAACAGACAACTTAAGAAGAGGGATGCAACAGAAGATTAGCCCCCCATCCACATAAAAGCAGTACAGCATAAGGTACATCTCAGTGGAGTGAGTAGAGTAGAAGGGGTTAATGTAACAGCTGTTGTTGACAAAATCATCTCCATGGCAATATATCTTTAGGCTGTTAATCAAAACAGTTTCTAAGAATCTCCTGCTTCATTCCCAGAATATTTTAAATCCATGAGCCAGGAAGGTGAGATTGGGAGTTAGTGATTCCTAAGCCAATTTCCCTTGGGGGAGGATTGAAGGAGCTGCCAGATGCAGTTATAAATAAATGCTTAATGAGTATAAATAGGTGAGGGGCAAGGGGATAACTCTTCAGACTAGAAAATAAGAAGTTGCCCAAATGTTGTTTCCGTATTGCTTTTGTCCCACTGACAGAGGGACCTCAATCATATCTTTGACTTGAACAGTCACACAAGTTGGCCAAGTAATGGAATACTGGTGGAGGGATGAATGGTTTTGAACAAGACTCACGTGATCCAGTCTAGAAAGAGTCTAGAGCAGACCCTCTTGTTCAGTGAAGGCCAATTACTAAAAATCGTAGGGTGGCATGGTATGTCCTCGAACAGCAGATGGTTTCACTCCCAAGCCTCAGTTTCCTCTTCTGTGAAATCAGGAATTTGACTTTGACTGAGCTCTAAGATCCTTTCCCCTTGAAAGTCTTTGTGATCCTCTGTGGTCATTCCTCACACACATCCCCTTCTGACTAGTAGCTTTATGTATTTCAGATGGGAAATGAGATCATAAGGAAAAAACCAAATGTAAGTTGAACTTGTGAATTTGAAAAACATAAAATTGGGTAAAAAAGAAATATCTTCTTTCAAACTTTTTGGTTAGCCTGTTGACTCCCTGTGTTCTCTTCCAGTGGGCATGTTATCACATAGGAAAGAAACAGCTGACTTGTTTGAGCAAAGCGCCTCGCCTCTTAGCCTGCTAGGTGTTGTCGGTAGACAACAAGCTAAAGTAGTGATCATAGGTGGCCTTGCAGGCCTCCCTGCCTGACTGGGGTGCACCCACTCCTAGTCTCACTGTGAGCCAGTAACGGCATCTTTGCAGTTGTTGAAGATGCTGAGATAGAGAGATGGATATGCTTGGAACAGGGCAGAATGTGCTTTCACTGCTAAACAGAAGCAGCGCAGGTTGCTGGGGTAAAACCACAATGAACTGATCAAACAGCCAGAGGAAATGGAATCAGGCTGGGCAGGGCTTTGCAGAGTGAGATGATTGGTCTTCTTCCCTGCCCTGAAGGACTGTTCATCATGAAAACATTCTCTTTTTATATAATTATTTCATTAATGAGTGGGACCCTCATCCTTCCCAGGAAAGCCCCCTCCCCCCCTCCAGCCCCAACCCTAGTCCTCTGACTTCAGAGCCTCATGAAGGGTCATCAACGGGGGTTCTCTTTCCTCCCTCACCCTTCATACGATCTCTGTGCCTCACTGACCCCTCCTCACCTCTTTTTTGCTTTTCCTCGCAGGCGGTGAGATATGATAACCACTACACCAATACCAAGTACTGCTTGTGTCAGATGCTGAGAGAACAGTTAGAAACTCCCCAAGGAAAGAAGCTCCACGCTGCTCAGTCTTCCCAGGAAATCTGGTACGTGTGGGGAAGAAGCCCCTAGACCAGGGTCAGGCCCAGAGGTTGCTGGGGAGGAGATTCATTCTTTCCTTCAGTGTTCTTGTTAGACATCAGGGATTCTCAGTCAGTCAGCAATCGTTTATTGAGCCCCAGCTGTGTGTTAGGACCTGGAATACAAAACAAATCCCAAAACCATCCCAGCTCCCAAGGAGCTTGCATATCCCCTGGAGAGGGCCGAGCTGGGCACCTCTCAAAAGCCCCTGAGGCCCCAAGGGGCTTCTGTTGGCCACCAGGACCTGTCTCTCTCACGTTTGAGGGGCAGGTGTACTTCTCTGTAAAAGATGACTCTTATTGCCAGGAACTCCACATGCACGAAGTGGTGAATTGCTGGTGGCTTCTCGGCTGCTGGGGAAAATCCAGAGGAGTATAACATCTAGTCCCTACCCTCAAGGGACAGATAGGACAAAGCTGCCGTGAACATGTGCCAGTATGAAATGAGAGGTCTCTACAGGTATTGTAAGTGTTGGGGAAGTTAGAGTCTAAGAGAAGGCACCTTGTTCAGTGTCCTTCCAGGCCAGCCTGAATCCCCCGTACAACATCCCTAAACAAATGGTTGTCCAGACTTCCCTTGAGCCCTATACTTGAAGTATGGCCTCTGGGACAGCTTACAAAAGCCATATTATAATAGAACCTTATTCCCTGCAGCTCAAGACTGCAGTAGTGTTTTTGGTTGCCACATCACACTGCCGACTTATCCATAAATTCTCCAGATCTTTTTCAGACACGTTACTTTATATATTTCAGAAAGGAAATGAGAACCCAAATGTTTGGAAAAACATAAAACTAAGTAAAAAAGAGACGTTCTCTCAAAATTTTTGGTTAGCCTGTTCAGTTCACTCCTTGTGTTCTCTTCCAGTGAGCCTGTTAGTAAGTATTCAATAAATATTTGTTGAATTAAATTGAATACAAGGAGGTAAAAGACTATGGTTGTGGAATATTGCATATACTGTCAAACACAAGTGAAGTGTTGGTTTCTTTTATTTCGTTTTCTCCCTTTTTTTGGATTTTTTGTTACTAGGAATGGCTCCCTGGGTGGGGAAGGAGGAGTGATATATTTGCAAATGAATTAATAAAAATATTTTTAAATGTAGGGTAATGGTAGGAGGTAAGGTTAGAGAGGTAAATTACAATAGGTGGTGATGCCACTGCTACCACATAGGAAAGAAACAACTGACTTCTTTGAGCAAAGCTCCTCTTAACTTGCCAGGTATTACCTGTAGAAAACCAGCTAAAATAATTGTCATAGGTGGCCTTGAAAGTGAATCTCACTACCAGGTTCCCTATCCTATGCTGGTGAAATTGACTTTTTAAACCTATGCGAATCTTTACATTTACCTCTCCTCGAATCTTTACATTTACCTCTCCTCAGTTTCCTGTCGTTAAATTCAGCCCAGTGCTCTAGCTATAAGCAACAATGTGGGTAGAACTCTTTTCAGGGCTAGGGGAAGATACAGAGTTTAGATAAGACCTACCTAGTGTTTGCCCTTGTGAAGCTTAAGGTCTTACAGAAGAGAAATGAAACACACATAGAGATGATGAGAACACTCAAAATCACATGATAAGTTTGTTAAAAAAGAAACAAACGTATTGTGTGAGGTTCAAGTAGGAAGATCTTTTACCAACTAGAGGTCTCAGAGAAAGCTTCCTAGAAAACATGGCTTTAGAGTTATGGCAAACAGGCAGAAAAGGGTAAGCGTTTTCCCCTCCTGCCAGAAGTGAGTATTGTTTAGTCATCCAGACTCGTTAGGTCACTGCTGGCCAGAACAGATGAGAAGGACTGGTCCTTGTGTTTCTGAATCTGTCTCTTGGGGCAGGTGATAGTTGGGTGAGTGAAGGTCCTTCATTGGCTCTGAAGGCAGCCTCGGTAGTCACACTGCTCAGTGGAGAGGTGAGAAGGTAGTTGTCCTGAAGGTTAGGCCCTGGCCAAGTGTGTGGTATTTATTGGACAGAAGGAGGTGAACTGTCACTATCCAGTATACCGCTTCTGGCTGACTACCAGGGCTCTCTCCTCCATCTTTGCTGAAGCCACATGTTTGGTGGTGGTGCCCTTACTAAGACAGGGTTGGTTGAGAAGCAGCCTTGCCAGTGTATCTCCTTCATGTTCATAAAGACCTTCCTAAGATCAGGATTGATTGAATGGTCTGACTCTGGCTTGAGTGTGGTTAGCCCCTTAGTACCCCAGTAACACTAAGACAGCAAGTGGGCGATGTTGCGAAATTGTGTATTTCCAAGGGACCCCACAGTGCCTCCTCATGGTGGTGATGAACCATTGCAGCCAGTTCAGATCAGTTCCAGTCTAGGATATTTGGTCCCTTAACAGCAAATGTGAGCCAAGGAATTGGTGAGATGTGGAAGTGGTGATAGGCGTGCAGCCTGGTGGGGAGAGGAGAATGAAGGGGGCAGAAGGAAAGCACACACCAGTTTGGGAGGGAGATGGCATCCCATTTTTCTGGTGCCTGTGGGGTTCATGCTGCGTGTTGCTAAGGAGGCTTCTGTGTCTTCCATAGTGATGCCTTTGAATTGGGCACCTTCTACGAAGAGATGGCTGCAGAATTGGCAGCCAAAGCAGCCACACTCCAAATCCATGCTCAGGAGGAGGATGAGGAGGCTGGAGATCCTGATGTCATCAGAATGGCGGTTAAGTTTGACAAGTAAGTCACAAACTTGTAGGTGGGGCGGATGGGGGTGGGGAGGGAGGAGGATGGAGAGGATCACCTGGAGGCAGAGTGTGCTCCAGGCTCGGATTCGGATCCTGCATCAGACATTTACTGGCTATAGATGAGCAAGTTCTTAGCCTGTCAGAGCTTCAGTTTCCTCATCTGGAAAATGGGAATAATGAAGATTGTATCACCTGCCTCACAAGGTGGTTGTGGGAGAGTCCTTAAGCAACCTGAACGTGGTACCTAAAATCTGACTGTTGTTGGGTTATTGTTAGCAAAGCCTTTCATTTTATTAAAAGGAAGCCGCGCAAGCCTTTACCAATGGCCTAGGGCCAAACCTGATTCATCGTCTTTTCTAACCCATCATCTTTTCAAAGTTGAAAACAACTTTGACTTTCTGGGATTTCTTTCTCAAGGTGTTTGTGTTTAGTTGTGTGACCTTTATGGGAGTTTTCTGAGCCCAGAAGAGTTTTCCTTGGCTTATATTATGAAGCTCCCTTTCCCCTGCAAAGGAAGCTCAAACATTTCTTGATAGGTTTTTTATTCTTGACTTGATGAAATTCATTATAGACATATCTCTCCCAAGAAAGGGCATCTTTCTGAAAATAGAAGCCTTTTTTTCTGGTAAGAAGTTCTGTGCTTGTGATGCCCTCCCTGCCATTATCTTCTGTGTTCAGGGATCAGAGCGGGCATGATGTAACACCAGAAGAGCAACACACTGCTGACTAAATCCAGGAATCCATCTCCTGCTGCCCTCCCTCCTTCCCTGCTGTGGCTGCCTCTGAGGGCTCTGTGACCTAGAACTTATACTCGGTCCAGGATCTTCTTCCTTCTCCTTCCCTATAGCCCCATTTCCATGCTGCCTGTGCTCTGGGGTCTTTCCCAGAGCCTCAGCCCTTTTGGAGCCCTTCGGCTGTTGTCATTTGTTAGACTAATCATCCTGTTGTGACAGCTGCACAGGCTGCCTGGGATGCTCCTGCTGGTTTTCCTCTGTGAGTCGCTTTCCTTTGAATCATGAATTTCATCCCTGCATGTGATTCTCCATCCTTTGTGAGCTGGAATCTGTCCCTTCCCCCAAGGCCTAAGGGAAGGTCTGCTTGTTGCAGGGCTTTTATTCTGGAGGTGACTTTAGTGACCAGGGGCAAGGGAAGGGACATGCCTTCCCTTCACATAGAGATAAGGCCTCAGGAGCAACAGGGCTGGCCCTCCCCTTGTCAGAAGGCCTTTGGGCGACTGGGGCAGCAGCTGACTTAGCAGAACATCCAAATAACAAGATACATGGAATCGTGATGGTTTCATCACTCTCCACCTGTCCCTTCTGTAAAGGTGCTCTTGCCTGAGTTGGGGTCCAAGGAGTGCTTGATTCCTGCCATCCTTCCTCTTTCTCTCTTCTCTTCTGAACCAGACAGTGCTGCAGGTCATCCTCAGCATGGTTTGGCTTACTCTACTTGCGAGCTGGGATGGCTCCTTTTGGGCTCCGTGCTGGGCAGGTGGACATTGGGAGGGATCTTTGAGGTGATCTAGTCCGGCACCTTCATGTAACAGGTAAGAGAGAAAGGTCACACAACATCATCAAGCTGCAGTGCTGGTGTCAAACTCACGTCCTCTGATGTCGGAGCTTTTTCTGCCTCCAGAGCGGTGGGCCTTGGCAAGAGTTCCAGCAGATACCAGCCTCTCAGTAGATCAGTGAGAGATCAGCTTTTGCAAGGAGAACTCTCCTGAAATTCTAGTTCCATTCCCACAGCCCACACAGCTCCTTGCAGCGCTTCCTCTTTTCTTCAGAACCAGACATTTAAGATCCACGAGCATAAGGGAGAAGAGAGCACCCAGGAGCCACCTTGTAGATAAACTGACTCATTTTGTCTTGGCTGCACCCAGCAGGGAAGGAAAGAAAGTGAGAACTGGTTGAAAATCTTTTCCCCTTTTCCTTTTCTTCCCTTCTGTACAAACGGACTCATTTTTAACTTCTTTTCTCATTCAGGAGACAATATCCGCCCCAGATCACACCCAAGATGTGCCTGTTGGAATGGTGCCGGAAGGAGAAGTTAGCCCAACCAGTGTATGAAACAGTGAGTTAGTGGTGGTGGAAGTCCATTCTGCTGTGTCTGCTGGTCTGGAAAGCCTACAGGGGAAAATCCATTTCATGTCTGATTCAATGAGTGAGGGGAGGCCTATTTGGGGCAGCAGAATAGCCTAGAATTAGCTCAAAATAACCCACATGTGGTTTGTTGGGAGTGGGGAGACGTCAGACTGGTCCCCATGTTGCTCCAGAGACAGACCAGAGCAGGCCTAGCGCTAACAAGAGTTTCTCAGAGTCCACTCACAACAGTCTCTTAGATGACTCAGTTCTCAAACTGAGAGGGACCTTCCAGAGACCTCACCCCATCACAGTACCAAGACAGTGGCAGTGACCTCTTATAATATGTATCTTTCCCAGTTGGTGAATCCTGATTAATTTAAAATTTACCTATTGAATTAGAAGTAGTTATCCAATTTCAGGCATATGCCACTATCATAATTGTTTCCTAGGTGATGATGTAGCTAGGCAAATTTTGACCTGGTTGACCATACCTAAAAAATTAATATGTCAGCTTAGAAGGAGGTTCCTCATGGAGTGTCTCAGGGATCTCTCCTGTGCCATTCAACAATTTTTTATCAGTGACTTACAAGGTTAAAAACATAAATGAAGTTTTTACAAGTCTACAAATGACAGAGCCAGGAGGGACACCACCACCACTGGGGGTGACAGAGTTGGGTCAAAAAGATCTTTATAAGATAAGGTAAAGCAGTATGCTAAATCAAGTAAGACAAGACTGGCTGAGGATAAATGTCATATACTTGGCTTCAAGAAATCAGCTGCCCAGAAAAGAGGGGGGGAGGTGTAGCTAGGCAACCACTTGTGTAAGGAAGTTCTGGGAATTATAGTATAGGGCAGGATCAGCATGACTCATCAGTGGGATAGAACAACCAGAAATATCACCATGTTATAGGGCTGCCTTAGGAGAGGCCCACTGCCCATGGTCCCTAACAGACCAGATTGGGTGGAACAGGGCAGTCAATGTGGGTGCTCCATTGTAAGAAGAACATGGGTGAGTCAGAGGGTCACCCATAGATAGGAAGACTAGAGTCAATGCCACATGGAGAAAAGTCAAGATAGACGGCAAGGTGACCCACACAGAGGTAAATGTGACTGCACAGATATCACTAAGCCTAATTAGATGAGACCCGGGACTGGACCATGGCTTTTCATGGTGGCAGCAGCACTGATCTAGTGCTGTAAGGCCTGCCGACTGTCTTACTGGTACTTTCTCTTTGGACCCTCACAGCAACCATAGGACACAGATGCTATTATTACCACCATTTTACAAATGAGAAAACTGAGGCAGACAGGTTAAGTGACTTGCCCACAGTCAGACAGCATATTTCTGAGACTAGGTTCAAACTCAGGGCTTCCTGAGTCTGGGCCCATGGCTCTGTCCACAGCACCACCAGCTAACATGATAGGCTGTTGGGGTAGTGTTGTGCATTAAGAAGGTATACTAATATGAGGAAATCTAGGAACCAGTGAGGAAGGGTGGTGGGGAACACTTGGGTAGAGATCAGTGGAGGTGTCTGCCATTATATTTCTATAAGTGATCTGGTCATTAACATATTTAACATACTACATAGACAAAGGAAATGAACAAGGTCAGGAAACAAAACAGGAGCCTGGCCCAGGGGCATGAGGACTTCAGTTATCCAGATACCTAGAAAGGCAGAGCAGCTAACAACATCTGGAATTGCTTTAAAGCATTATTTCATCCTTCAAAAAGTGGAAGAAGCACCTAAAAGAAATTCTAATCTGAGTCTGATTCTCACTAATGAGGAAGACTTGATCTGATGATGGGAAAAGTATTAGCTCCTTAGAATATGTGATAGAGAAGGAAAGGAAAACCATGCATAGTTTGACATTCACCTTAGATTTTTGAGAGAGCATCTATATTTCAGGGAAGGATAAGTAGGATCCTATAAGGGAAGGCGGTCCAGAAGAGATGTGAAACTCTCAAGAATTAAATTTTGAAGTCATACAGAAAAACAATTCCAGTAAGAAGAAATAATGGGAATTGTCTGAGGAGAACAATGTGGTACACAGAGAGCTTACCCACCAACTTAGATTTTCCAAAGATAAGTACTGATTATGGAAACACGGGCAGGTAACAAAGGATTAATACAAAAGACAGGCACTGTGCCATAAGAACCGTGTCAGGAAGGAGCATGGACTGAAGTTGAAAAGGAAAGCTAAGGACAGTCAGGAGGGAGTGAGGAAGGTAGCTGTGCTTGGGGGAAAGAGGAGATCATGGGATCATTGGTTTAGAGTCTCCATCCAGCATCCTCATTTTACAGGGAATAAGCTGGGGAAGAATTTATTCCAGGGAGTTCCAGTGCTCTCCTCCCCTCCAACTCCCTCCCCGACTTTTGGACTGGAAAGGACAGAACAAAAATGGCTAATAAAGAGTTGATACCCAGTCTACGTGAAAGCACTGAGATCCCCTGGCCAGATGAACTTCATACTTGGGGAACAAAAGGACCAGAGACTTTGATTGCTGAGCCACTCTCAGTGATCAATAAAAGATCATAGGGAACGGGAGGGCGACAGCACTGGAGAACAGACGTCACAAGCAGGTAGAATCTGCAGGCCAGACTTACTGCACTGGACTTAAATTCCCTGCAGAACTCCAGAGCATTATTAAAGGGACAGTGAGAGAGGGAAGCAGCGATCCCAGAGAGGCAGCTTGGGTTTTCAGGAATAGAATATAGAAGTCCAATTGTATTTCCTCCTTTCAAAGGGCTCCTGAACGAGTTGATCAGGACAATGCATGTAGGTGCCTAGATGTTCGCCAAGGGTTTAATAAAGCACTTCCTACTATTCTTGTAAGAAACATGAAGGGGCATGGACTAAATTTTAGTACTTTTAGGTGAATTGAGAATAGGTTGAAGAAACCAGTTCAGAGTAACCATTAATGGCACAATGTCAGTTTGGAGGTAGATCCCCAGTGGATTATCCCTAAGGATATGTGCATGATCCTGTTGGGGTCGAGGGGTGCTGGGAACCCCAAAATTCAAGGGCAGAAGACAAGGGTCCTGCCTCAGAAGAATTCAACTCAAACCTTCTTATTGTTTCTCCATTAGAAGTGGGCCAGATTCTTAAGAAAACTGAGTGATTTACTATAGTAATATGTGTCAAAGAGGGACACTTATATACAGTGGTCAAGGAGTGGGTCTAGATGGAATCAAGTAGTAGTGGTCTAGGGTCAGGCCAAATGCAGACAATGAGGGCCACAATGAAAGGACAGCTAAAAAGATTATTTGCCAGTGCCTCAGGCAAATGCCAGGGATCTGAGTTCAGGGGCTGTGCTGCTGGAATTCTTGGAAAAGTTCAAAGAGGCAGGGTTCCAAAGCTCATTTTCTGGCATTCTTGTGATTCTGTCCCTGAAGATGCTTGGATAGAAATATCATGCTTTTCAATTTGCAAAGGGCACAAACCGGAGAGAAATATTTAACATGCTAGCTAATGGCTCAGAAAATTTGGACAATGTAATAAATTGAAATTTAATGGGAATAAAATGTGAAATCTTACATTTGAGTTTTTAAAACTTGGGTTTACAGTTTTAAGAGAGGAGACACAGACAACAGTGTGTCCAAGAAACTCAATATGAGTCAATAGGGTGATCAGACAGCCAAAAGGAGTGCTGTAAAGTAGGCTGTATTAAGAGATACTTAAGCTTCTAGAAATAAGGAAGTGACATCTCTGCACTGGGCCCAGGGCAAACCACTTCTGGAGCATGGGGTTCAGTCTGGGTTCCACACTTTCAGATAAAATGGAGCATGGTCTCATTCTGTCTGTGCCATACAAATATCCAGGGAAGGAGCTAGGGAGGGTCAGCCTAGAAAAGAGAAGGCGCCCCTAGAGAAGGCATAGAGCTGTTCACAGGAACCTCAGGGCCTCCCTCTGTAAGGGGGAGATGAAGCAATGCTCAGAAGGGACAAAGGGGCAAACTTAGGCTGCTGAAAGGAAAAATGTCTTAATAGAAAACTGACCAAAGTGGCATATGTTTCATTGCTAGGAACCCAAAATGTAAGAGTCCAGAGGGAGTCTGCCTAGAATGAACTCATGCACTCAAGCCTTCTTTCAGTCAAAGTGTAAGGGTTTATTGTAATGCTCACCGGAGCAGGCCAGATTCTTAGGGAATCTGCAACTGAATGGGGGTGAGATTGGTACTTATATCACAGATCTAAATGCGATTAAGGATCTGTAAATAGCCTGAGATGGGCCAAGAGGACAGTGAAAGGACTATTTACTGAGTATCTAGGTGGCCTGGGATGGGCCAGATGCCTTGCATGAAGATGCCAGGGACTGGGTTGTGTGGGAAAATTCAAGGTCCAAGTCTCATCACCCCATCAGGACAGGCCACATCAGGAGCGGGTAGCTTGTCTTCCTCTGAGCTCTTGGGATATGGTTTAGGTGACCATTTGTCAGGTCAGGTGTCATAAGATTTCTATTTTAGATATTAATCGGACTAAAGAGCCTCTGAGGTCCTTTCTTTTTTAATTAGTGTGTGGGAAAATGGTGGTGCCTGTGCCATAAAGGAAGTTTAGGAGGTGGTTTCAGAGGAAAGATAATGAGCCCTGTTTTGGACATAGCTATTTGGAGATGCCTATGGTGCATCTGGTTAAGATGTCCAAAAGGCAGTTGGTGATGCATGACTGGAGATAAGGAAAGAGACTGGGGCAGGGACAGATGTAAGAATCATCTTGGATATGATCATTGAACTCATGTGAACTAATGAGAATACCAAAGGAGGTACCATAGAGTAGTGATGTCAAACTCAAATAGGAACAGGGCCATTAATCCATACCTAAGGAGCTCTGTGGGTCACAGAGCCATTTAGTTTTGAAATGTAATATTATCTATGTTTTATTGTAGTTTTATTTATTTTGCTAAATAATAGCTAGTTACATTTTAATTTGGTTGGGGCAGTTGGAGTGTTGCAGGCTGCATGTGGCCCTCAGCTGCCTGTTTGACGCTTCTGCTAGAGAGTGAAAAGAGAAGAGGCCCCTGGGGAAAGGCAAGGTGAGGCTCCAGCTTAGGAAGGGTTACAGGGCTGGAAAGAGGGGCAAAAGCAGGGTCACAGAAATCTGGAGGAGGAAAACACTACACAGTCACAAGGGAAGAACACCGAGAAATACGTTCAGGTTGGCAGTGAAGAAAATAATGACCAAATTACTTCTATGATACAAATGAAGACCTAAACTAGGGAAGAGTCAAAATAGAAAGAAAACTATAGACCAATGTCCTTAATTAATATTGGTGCTAAAATTTTAGATAAAATACTGGCAAGGATACCACAGCAACACATCACAAAGATGACATTCTGTGAGTAGGCTGGATTAATATCAGGAAAATTATAATGGACCATATTCATAACAAGAGCAACGAAAATCAATAGATGCAGAAAAAGCTTTTGATAAGACAACGCCCATTCCTGTTAAAAACAGTAGAAAGCATAGGAATAAACAGATTTTTCCTTAATATGATCAGTAATATCCTATCTAAAACTGAAATGGACGGACCCAGAATAAATCACAGGCAAGTTAATTAGGAATTTTGAGAACGTCATTTATTAGGCAGGCTGGCCGTTGCCTCATGGAGAGACCCAGAGGGGACAGCCCTGAACTGAGGAGGGTGAGTGCATTTTAAGCATTTCGGCGCTACTCGGTACAGCCTTGCGGTTTCCACAACAAACAGAGTTCTGACAGAGCAAGAGAGGGAGCTTGCTGCTAGGCAAGAACCCCCAAACAGAAAATGGTTGTCAGGGTGCTACTAGGCAAAGGACCCCTAAGAGAAAACAGGTGCCAGGAGAGGTACCCAATCAGGAAGTGGGGGATGGGGGGGCCCAGCAGAAGGTGGTTACCTGGCAATGGGGGTCTAACATTAGGGGGGGCACAGGTGGTTACCATGCAAATGGGGGTCTAACATTAGGGGGGGCACAGGTGGTTACCATGCAGATGGACTAAACAAAAAATTACTGTTAACAATTCATCAGATAGTAAACCAAAGGGAAATAATATTTTGACAGGGGCCCAACAACAGAAAACCTGTTACTAGGCAGATTATCCAACCCTGCCCAGTAACCTAACAGATATCTCTCAGCCTAGGGGCCCAGGGAGGAATAATGTCCACTTCAAAACCAAGAGCCAGCATTATCTATAATGGAGATTAACTGGTTGGTCCTTTCCAGTAAGGGTGTCCATAATCACCATTATTACTCAAAATAGTGCTAGAAATGCTAACTATAACAATTTGACAGGAAAAAGAAATTGAGGGAATAAGCATAAGAAAAGAGGAAATAAAACTATCACTACACAATTAAAAAGAGGGCCAACTGAAAAAAAGTAAATGAAAATAAGCCCACATAACTCACTGGCATTTCTATATATTACCAACAAAATTCAGCAGGAAGAGAGAGAAATTCCCTTTAATGTGACTACAGAAAATATAAAATAATTGCTTAGACACACAGGAGAATTATATGAGCACAATGACAAGAAAAGTTATGGTGACAACCTCTGTCTGCCTTAATTTCCCCAAGACAGTAGCAGCTAGCTCCAAGATTATAGGGAGGGTCAGTGAGACCCTCATTTTGTAAAGCTCTTAGAAGAACCTTGAGCTGACATCTATTTGTAGTGGACTGGTCAACACAGCTTTCTGATTTCTTTTCTCAGCCTGTGAAGGAGTATGTAAAGGAACAACCCGGGGATGGGAGTGTCTTACGTTTCTTCCCAGGGACCCTTGAGATATTGGTGCTAGCAGAAAACATTGCTTTAGGCTTACCTGCAAGGGTCCATCTTGGTTCTCCAAGCAGTCACCTTCAGTCCCTATGCCCCATCTGTACTCTCCCTGTCTAGATCCAGAGACCCGTGGACCGCTTATTCCGCTCCATTGTCACTGTTTCCGAACACAAGTACTGCTCAGCACTGTGGTAAGTAGCAGAATCTCACTTTTTCCTGCCTGCTGCCCCTCAGAATGTTCCAGCTCCAGCCAGAGCTTGGGTAGAAAGGCAAGAAAGGGTAGGAAACAAGAGAGTTGAGTTCCCAGCCCCCACCTCTTTCCACTTGACCCTGGCTGTGTTCCTTGGCCTCTCTGAGCTTCAGTTTCCCTGTTCATAGACTGAGAATAATACCATCAAAGACAGTTGGCTCCCACTGGTAGGTCCCTTCCCAGCCCAGCATCTCACGCACTGGCTCTCTAGTATTTCCTCTCATGCCTGAAAGTCATTAACGTTAACCCATTTTTACTTAGCAAATGTGGATGAATCACCTCCTGTATGCCAGCACTGTTCTGGGCTCTGGGGACACAAGGGCATCATGAGAAATAGTCCTGTCCTCAAGGAGCATCTATTCCTCTGAGGAAGCAGCATATGCCTAGATAAGTAAAAGAAGAATGGTTTTTGGTTGTGACCTAAGATTCAAGCAATGCAGGGAGCAGCCAGTGTGGACATGCTCTTACTGAGGCAGATAAGCAAGATCGGGGCCACTGAGGAGCTTGGACCCATGCTTTCCTCTGTCCTAGAGCAGCTCCCTATCCACTCTGCCACCTTGTAGAGATGTCCTAGGCAAGAATCTCTTGTGCCAGACTCTAGCTTCTTCAGGGTAAGGGGTGAAGAGGCATGCTGAATTTGTCTTATACTTCTCCTGGTGACCATTAGCTGATAGGAGCTCCTTGGGGGACCGCAAGGAATGACATCCGTGGTGGTTGGGCCCCGGAGAGAAGGATCCTTAGAAACCAGCCTTCCTCAGATCAGGCTCCCTGAAAAGCCTGAGACCTTTTCCTTCCCATCTGTCACTCTGTGCCTCATCCTGTCTTAGGGACAAGTCTAAGAAGCTGGCGGAACAAGCTGCAGCCATCGTCTGCTTGAGAAGCCTGGGGCTCCCTGAAGGCAAGTTGGGTGACAACACACAGAGCCTCCTTATGCACAAGCGCAAGGTGGAGGAGAGGGAACTTTGGAAAGACAGAGAGAATGAGGAAGCTTTTTCTGGAGGAGCCCCTCACAAAAAGCCACACTTGACCCTGGGGACCAACAACAGCGCTCCTGACAGGCCATGACTCTTCACATTCTTGTACGCTCTCCACTGCCACCCCCAAGATGCCTCTGGACCCAGAACACAGAGCCAACCTGTGGGAAACTCATGGAGAGCTCTGGGCCTTCTGGAAGAAGTGGGGGGTATGGGCCTTGGTGTGGGTAGGGCCAGAGTGGATCCTGGGGCTCAGCAATTGGGACTTGAACTGGCTTAGCTTGTCCCAGCCCACCAGGAAGCAGAGACTTGGACTGTTTGGACGGTTTCAGGTATAGATGAGAAGTCTGGCTAACCTTCCATAAGACTGACCTGAACACCACTGGAGAAAGTGGAAAGCAGCCATTCAGAATGTGCACAAGTCAGTGACCAAACATCTGTGCGTTCACAGTGAACTTGGGATGGGCAGAGGGGTTGGTGGGGGTGGACATTGAGTAATTCAGTGTCCTGGAGAGAGAATAGAAGAGCCAGAGGCCTGAAGCTGGGGGGATGGGGGAGAGGACACAGGAGGATGTTGTCCAGGACTGACACCACAAGTCCAGAGTCCGGAATCTTCTTCAGCATCAGCTGTTCCAGGTAGCCAACTCTGTTTTCCTCAGTAAAGAGGGCCCTCTCCACTTAGTTGAGGCTTCACCACAATGAGCATTTCAGCCTTCCTTGAGGGGTAAAGAGGGCCTCCCTCCACTCTCATTAGCAGGGTCTTCCTGGACTATGAGGGTCCAGACTTGTGGGTGTCTTTCCCTTTTCTTCAGGCAAAAGATTTTCTGTCTTTCCTCCCACTGAGCACCACTCACCCACATCCTCTGCTTTATCTCCCAAGGGAAATAGTTGGAACAAGTGAAACTATCTACTTGGAGAAAAGTTTCCCCCGTCCCAGTGGTATTTGGCTGCTATTGGTCATTAATCATTTTTGCCACTGCTAAATAGGAGACCCTGGGAATGAGATGGATAGAGTTCTGGTTTGTTTTAGGTTTGTAACCTAAACTGTTGGTCACAGCCTGGGCAGCCACTGGAGCACATGGAACTATAACTCCTGACTCATAGTCTGTCCCAAGGACCTTCTTGCAGCTCCTGATGATGCTGGGGGAATTGGGAGAAGTGTCCATAGGATCTTCTTCCTTCCTTCCATGCTGTCCTCTCATTGAGAAACATCATTTGGGTGGGTTGAGTGTCGAGGATGAGAATTAAAAAGGGTTAAGCAATCTTCTGTGTCTCACCTCCTGTTTGTACAGTTAGAGGGAACAAGACCCAAATGCCTGCTTTATTAATAGGAACACTGACAAACTGAAGGTAAAAATGATGCTTGGAGCACAACTGGAAGAAATATTGCAGGCTTTTGAGAACCTTTGTGGTACCATACATAGAAAGAAACCTCAGATTTGAGCCCCAGTTCTTAGCCCCAACCCACACTTACTGCTTGTGTGCTTATGAAAGTCACTGTCCTCACCAAGCCACCTGAGAGGAGGAAGAGACCTTCAACTATCCATTTCATAAGATCTCGAGACATGTACTTTGTAGAAATCGGAGCTAGTCAAAGGAGAGATTAGCAAAATTGAAGGTAAACCCATTCATTAATCTAATAAAACTATAAGCTGGTTTAAAAAAAAACAGTGAAATGAAATTGGCTAATTTGATTAAAAAATGAAAACCAAATTACCAGTATCAAAATGAAAAAGGTGAATTCACAGACAATAAAGGAAAAAAAACAATAATTAGGAGCTACTTCGCTTATCTGCTAATAAAGCTGACAATCTCAGTAGAAAAATGGACAAATATTTGTAAAAATATAAATCATCCAGATTGGCAGCAGAGGAAATAGAGTATTTAAATAACCCTATCTTTGAAAATGAAATTAAGCTGTAAATTAACTCCCCCCATCCTCAAAAACCAGGATGGATTTGTGAGCTAATTCTACCAAACATAGAACAGCTCACCATATAAACTTTGAAAAACAATAGGCAAGTATGGAGTCCTACCAGATTTCTTCTCTGACACAAATATGGTCTTGATACCTAAACCAGGGAGTGTCAAAATAAAACTGGAGACTGATTTCCCTAAAGAATATTCATGGAGAAAATTTTAATGAAATACAAGGTGATTACACAACGTAGCACAAAGATCATATGCTATGACCAGACTGGATTCATTCCAGCAATGCAGAACTGATTCAGTAGGAAAGCTATAAATATAATTGGACACAGAAGAAAAACAAGTCATGATCATTTCAATAGATACAGAAAAAGCACTTGAAAAAAATATAAGCTAGTACCGGAAAAAATTCTACAAGGCACCCCTCAGATGTTTGGCGGATTGTTTCAGACAGGAGAACTCCAAGGTTGGCTCGTGAGTAGAGTGGGGGTTGGGGGTGCCTTAGGGCAACAGAGGCCAATGTGCCTTTTCCATCAGATACTTCCTAGGGTTTTAGAACACTGTGGGTAGGATGATGGACCTGTGGTCATGGTCAATAGATAAGGATTAAGTAAACAATGAGAAACCTGGGGAAATCCTGCCCACGTGGAACTGAATGGAAGTGGGGGTGAAAGTATGGTCTGTATTAGAAACTATTACAGGACCAGGGAGTCTACTGATTGAGGTCCGCTTACAAGATGAGGAGGCAAACAGACTCAAAGATCTGTGCAGTTTCTGTGAAAAGGGTGGCATACACCCCGGGCCACTGCTTTCTGAGAGTTCTGAAGGACGATCCCCTTCTGGGCTCTGGCCTTTGGTCCTGTACCCCCCATCCTTGAGTTCCCCAAGCCCCTGTGTTCTCCTGCAAGATTGGCTGCCCAACCTGGAAGGAAGTGGCAGGTTCTCATTAATTTCCTCTCAGTAAGAAACAAACATCTCTGACCACATCTTGTGCTGCCTCCCACACTCCTGGCCAAGGAGGGGGTGGTGGGGTTCCTGTTAAAGGTCATCCTGCCAAATCAACCACCCCAGCTTCCTAAACTATAAACAAGGTCCCCCACCCCTACAGCCCACTTGGGGGGAGGGGAGCCCCAACCCGTCAACTCATCTTTCCTTTGTTTGGACAACTGAAAAACTACCTCCCTGACTCTTGCTGTTTAAATAGGCTACTTCCATAAAATGCCTTATTTCCCCCATGCTCCTCACACACTTCTGATGGGTCTCCTTCCTCTGCTAGTATCTGCAGTTTATTTTGGTAATTGACCCATAAAGTCTCTCCCTGCTCCATTAAATGCTAGTAGGTCCCCTTCCCAGGACCCAGGCAGCAGGTGAAGTAACCAGTATACACAACACTGTCCCATTGAGCACCCTAACCAGGAAGGAGTTGGGTGGAGGTGGGCAGGGTGAAAGACCTAAATTCCCACAGGAATTTTGCTTTGGGGAGGACTCAGCAGATTACACCATCCAGGTAGGAGTAAATCCAGAGATCTCTCCCACACCTCACCCTCCAGTTGCCCTTCGTTTTCCTAAATTTTATTGGGGTAGAGTGTAAGAAATTACTACTTTTTGGTCTGCGTTGGGGAAAAAAGATCTAGCTTGTGATCCCACCCTAGATCCTCCATTTAAGGAGATCGGCCAGGCCATCATCATATCCCAGGCCGGTGCAAGAATTCATCCTGCCCCCACGATGGGTACCATCCTTCGCTCCCCCCCATCCTCTTTGGCTTCTTTTAAAGGATTGTCTTCCTCCTTTACATTGTGAGCCCCTCAAAGGCCTTCCTTTGTATCCCCGGGGCTTAACACAGTACCTGGCACAAAGTAGGCCTTTATTAAATATTGACTATTGTCTTTGAGACTGCACCGCAAGGTACACAGAGACACATGGGGAAAACCACACCACCAACTCCGCCCTACTTCAAAGGAAAAAGAAACAAAATCAGCTGAGCCCAGGACCCCAGAGGTCTCCAGCCCCCACTTTTGGGGCGCTTTGAGATTGCCTTGGCCTCGTCTTGCAGTGGACAGGGCAGTGGGTCATCCTCCTCTGTGCTGCTCAGCGGCCCAGCGGGGAGAAAGGGTTTGTGCCCCGGCTAGCGTCCTCATCTCGGTGCCCAGAGCTGTCATTTCTTTGGGAAGGACGCTGAGGGGTCATCGATGGAGGGGGCTCGAAGACCTTTCTTTTTCCGATTCTCACAACCCAGGGAGCTGGGTCTCCTCCCACGCTGGATGGGGTGGGTGGGGACGAGCTGGAAGGGTCCCTAATCTCTCTGGCCCTGGCCCAGCCCGGCCTTGGCCCACACCTGGGGGAGGGGTGCCTTAAGGAGGAGGCGGGACTCGGGGGTTACTGACCAGAGTCTCGGTTCCCCTACCCTGAATCCCTGGGCTTCTCAGCAGGGGGAAGGGGCGGCTCCAACCCAGATGACGAGTTTTATTTCCTAGAAAACTCGGGGAACGTGGGAACCAGTGTGTCTGTTAGTGCAGCTGTGTGCCCTGGTCCTCCACGTCTGCGGAGAGGACGGGACCGGTTCCTTCTCCTCCGGCCAGCCCGGCCTGAGCCCACTGGCCGAGCCCCATGGCTTCGTCCCCGTTCCCCAACCCCCCGCGCACGCAGCGGACCGCGGGGGCAGGCGAGAGTCACCCGATCTTTAGCCACCTGCGCCCAGTCCTAGCGGAAGCCCAGCTCCACCCCCAGCCCAGCCCTTCCTCCGGCCCCCGCCCCACCCCCACCCCAGCGGGGGCAGCCCTAGTGAGAGACGGGCAGGGCTCTGGGACCACGCACGCAGAGCCTCTGCGATCCGGCCTGCTGGACCTCCCGGGGCCACCTTGGGCGGGGCGCCGGGAGCTAGCTGCTGGACACCCTATCTATGTGTCCAGGTGTGCTAGGAGTGGACACGGGGCAGGCAGCCACCACCCACCAGGTGGGGCTCAGAGAAGTGGGGGAGGGGAAGGGCAGGTGGTCCCGAAAGAGGAAGTGAGAACTGCTCCGACCCGGCCCCACCCTTCTGAAAGAATGTGTGCCAGTCTGTGCTTCCGAAGATTCTCCAGGGGCTTCGAGGAGGCTTCTTTTTGGCTAAAGAGCTTTCTTCCTTGCCCTGGCGGAGCTTCAGTTACCTTCCAGAGCGCGAGCTCCTGGAGATCGGGGGCTGTTTCAATTTGTCATTGACTGGATTGAGTTCAAAAAACCTTCTGTGCATCAGGCACCATACCGGGCGGGGAGATACAAAGACCCAGTTCTGGGGGTGGAGGAAAGATCAGGAACACAGCCAACTCAGTGCCACCTTTATACGAAGTACAAGACGCTGTACTTTGGTAGGTTGTAAGGTAATAAAACCAGGGGGTTAAGAAAAGCCTTCTGGACGCGGCACCCAAGCTTAGCTCTGAAGGAGGTAGGGGAAAAAGATCCCACACGACCAGGATAGGCTTTCCAGGCACGTGCAAAGGCCCAGGGGTAGGATATGGGGCGGCATTTATGATAAACCAGTTTGGCAGAAGCAGTGGTGAGCGGCGGGTCTCTGTGTAATAATTCTAGAAAGATAAGCCCGACAAGGTGAGGGAGGGCTCTTTCCCTCCCTTTGGTGTTGTCTTTTAGAAGTCTTCTCCCATTGGAAGGTAAGATCCCTCCGGTTCAGGACTCTTTTTATTATTCAGTCTTTAATTCCCAGTTTCGTACAGGGCTAGGCAATGAAGTGAGCAAATAGATGCTTGCTAATTTGATCTTAAATGCCAAACAGGAGTTTTCACCCTTTATCTGAGCCTAGGGGTGATAGGGAGCCAGTCCAGCTTCAAGAGCCAGGGAATGATGTGGTCACACCCTTGCTTTAGGAACTGTCAAAATGGCAACATTGTAGAAGCTAGATTGGAAATCTAAGAGATTGGAGTGGGGATACCAATGAGGAAGATATTCAATAATCAAGGTGAAGGGCGATGGAAACCTGAACTAGGGTGATGACTGCCTTCGTGGAAAGAAAGGGACAGATGTAAGAAATGTTGTGAGGTTGACATGACATGACTAGGCTACTGGACATGGGAGGAAGGGGAAGTGGAGAGGCAAGGATGATTTAGAATAGATCTTCAAGGTGACTAAAATCATGGTGGTTCCTTGTAAGGAAGTTAAGAGAATGGGTAAGTTTAGGGGGAAAGGTAATGAGCAAGAAGAGCTTGAGATGCCTTTGGGACATTTAAGTGGAAATATCTGTCAGGCGGTTGGAAATGTGGGGCTGGGGTTCAGGAGAGATGTGAGAGCATTAGAATAGAAATGATCATTGACTCCAAAGGAGCTAATGAGACCACTGAGAAAATAATAATGAACAGAGGACTCAGGGCAGAGTTTTGAGCATGCACCTAGGCAAAGAGGGAGGGACATGGATGATGACCCAGCAACAGAGACAGATGAGCTGTCGAGCAGGTAGGAAAGCTGGGCTCAGGGAAAACTCAGAGAGGAGAGTGTGCAAAAGAAAAGGGTGGTCATCTGTGCCCAGTTCAGGCAGAATAATTGGGAAGGCTGAGCACTGAGGAAAAAGCCTCTGGATTTAGCAATGAAGAAATCTTTGGTAGCTGTAAAGCTATCTCAGTAGAGTGATGGGGTGAGAAGCCATATTACAAGAGGTTGAAATGTACATGTAAGGAAGTATAAGAATTATAATCCAGAGGAAAACAGCATCTTGATTGATACCATGTTCTGGCTGTTGTTGACTCCCTACTCGCAGTGGAGAGTGGGTAGGGAGACTACCTACCTTCATAAAATGAAACATCTGTTGTCAGACATTGCCCATGGGTTGAATTGTTTCACTTTATTGTACTTTTTTGTTTGGAGGGAAGGTGTTCTAGTAGGAGAGGGGGTGAAAATTTATTGGAAAGTGATCCTGGTATTTAAAAAACAAAACAGAACACAAATAAAACATTTACTTTTTAAGTCCAAAAAGTAAACTTTTGGTATCCTTTCCCCAGTAAACTCCCCCCCCCCCCCAAAAAAAAAAGAAAGGAAGGAAATTTGCAAAGTCAGTTAAGATAACTTTTTTAGGAATTCGGTTGTAAAAAGGGGAGAGATATAGGATTATATCTGGGGATAAGAGAGGCAAGCAAAGGTCTTTTTTAAAGATGAAGGAGGCCTGGATGGTTTGTGGGCATCTGGGGAAAAGTTGGTGGATAAAGAGAGACTGAAGATTAGAGAGAGGGATAATGAAAGGGCAAGTTACCAGCAAAGAGGGACACTGAGCATAAACAGAGGAGTTGTCTTTGGCAAGGAGGAGGCTGCCTCTTCCTCCAAGTCTCAAACAGAGGTGAAGAAAAAAGGACATGTCTGTATTCCCACGGCCCAACCTAGTGCCTGTCTTACATAGAGCAGGCCACAGAAAAAATTACGGGTTGTTCAGCCTCCCACACAAGCCCCCCATTTTATTACAGAGGAGAATATGGAGGCCAATGACAAAGTGATGAACTTCCGTACCATAAAATGCAGCAGCAAGGCTGGAAAGGAGGAGCCTTAACAACTTGGATCAGTGGCTCAGGTCCCAGCTGCTTCCCATCTGTCCCCTCAATCCCCATGACTCCTGCCTCCCTCCCTGGGCAGCCAGAGCCTCAGGGATTCTACTGTCAGACTAGCCCTTTACTTATCTGGCTGAGGAGCTGGAGACTTGGGGGGAAGTGGAGGCGGGGCAGGAGGTGGGGGTGGGGGAAGAGGATAAGATGAGGAACAAATAGTGAGGCTTGGGTTTGCTTTGACCTGTTTGGGGCTCCTCGTTTCCTTCCCCTTTTTAATTTTTCTTGCTCAAACCTTTCTCAATACAGATTTTGGCTTCTTACCTTCCTGTGTCTTTTCCTCACCCACCCTACCCCCAAGGATGCTGTCACATTGTTTGATATCTCTTGGAGAAATGGGCTGTTCCCCTTTCACTCCCATGCACACATTTCTAGTTCCTTCACACACTTGGAAAGAGGAGGACAATAATGTATATAAATATATGTAATAGAAGTGGGATCAGAGGATCTGGGCTTGCACTATCCCAGATCTGCTACTTAGTAGCTATATAAACTCAAATAAATCACTTTCCTTTGCGGTCCTCCCTTACATTATCTGTAAAAAAGAAAGGTTTCCTCCCCCCTATGATTAACATTTCAATTTTACAGATGAGGAAACTGAGACCTAGACAAATTGTGACTTTCCCAAGGTCACACATATATTAAGTAGCATCACCCAGGTCCAGAGTTCTTTCACCTATACAATACGGACTAGAATTCAGGGTTCTTAACCTGAAATCGGTGAACTTTAAAAAAATTTTTTTTGATAAATGTATTACAGTATAGCTGATTTCTTTTCAGGAAGACCTGATTGGGAAAAAACTTCCTATAAGATAGAATTTTAGTTGAGACTTAAAAAAACAAGGGAAGCTACTAGGCATAGATGAGAAGAGAGAGCATTCTAGCGATGGGGAACAGCCAGAAAAAATGCCTTAGAGTAGGATCAAATAATGTTATCCTGCTTCACTTTTGTCTTGTATCCCCAGTGCCTAGAACAAAGTATGCACTTAAAAAATTCACGTTGAAAGAAACAGAACTAGAAGCAGGGTTAGGAATGGAGTTAGGGTTTATTCTGTTAGATACAGAATTAACTGTACTACCATCCAGCTCAGATCTCTCTACCTCATGAGAGATACCTTGTTCAACAAATGTCTTGTGAAAATTAGGTATATTACATTCTCTTAATTGCCTTAAAACATGAGCCTAAGAACCTTATCGAAACCAAAAATAAAGTTATTCTGGCTTGAAATCATGTTTGGCTTGTAGTGATGATGACAGTTATGTTTAGTTACAGATGCCATTTTTTTAAAATTTAATTTTAATTCTATTTTTTCTCAATTACATGTAAACAAAAAATTTTCATGTTCTTTTTTTAAATTTTGAGTTCCAAATTCTGTCCCTTCCTGCCTCCTCAAGAAAGCAAGCGATTTGATATAGATTATACTTATATAGTCATGCTGCAAAAGAAAACTCAGACAAAAAAGAATTATAAAGTAAAAAAGTATGCTTCAGTCTACATTCACTCTAGTTCTTTCTCTGGAGATGGAAAGCATTTGTTCATTATAAATTTGGAATGGTCTTGGATTTTTGTATTGCAGATAGTAGCTAAGTCATTCACAACTAATTACTGAACAATATTGCTGTTACTGTGTACAGTGTTCTCCTGGTTCTGCTCATTTCACTTTGCATCAGTTTGTGTTGTCTTCCCCAGTTTTTCTGAAACCATCCTGCTCATCATTTTTTATAGCACAATAGTATTCCATAACAATTATGTACCACAACTTGTTCAGCCATTCTCCATTTAGTGGGCATCCCCTCAATTTCCAATTCTTTGCTACCACAAAAAGAACTGTTGTAAATATTTTTGTATAAGTTTTTTTAAAAATCTTTTTGGGATACAGATCTAATAGTGCTATTGCTAAGTCAAAGGATATGCATGGTTTTATAGCCCTTTGGACATAGTTCCAAATTGCTTTCCAAAATGGTCAGATCAGTTTACAACTGTACCAACAATGTCTCAGTGTCCCTATTTTTCCATATCCCCTTCAACATTTGTCATTTTCCTTTTCTGTCATATTAACTAACCAGTTGGCATGAAGTGGTACCTCAGAGTTGTTTTAATTTGCATTTCTCTAATCAATAGTGATTTAGAGTATTTTTACATAGGACTATGGATAGCTTTGATTTCTTCTGAAAACTGCTTCTTCATATACTTTCACCACTTATCAATTAGGGAGTGACTTAAACTTTTCTAAATTTGACTCACTTCTCTATACATTTGAGAAAGAAGTTTTTATCAGAGAAACATGCTGTAAAACTTTTTTTCCACCAGTTTCCTGCTTTCCTTCTAATCTTGGATACATTGGTTTTATATTTGCAGATGCCACAGTTAAAAAAAGAAAGATATCAACTATCTACTTTGTATCCTATATAACTAGAGGCAGCCAAGTGCCACAGATGGAGCATTGAGCCTGGAGACAGAAAGACCTAGGTTCAGATCCAGCCTCAGACTGTGTAACCTTGGGCAAGTCATTTAACCTCTATTTCTTCATTTGTGAAATGAGTATTATAATAGCAGTTACTTCACAGGGTTGTTGGGAGGATCAGATAAAATAATTTGTTAATCACTTAGCAAAGTACCTAACACATAGGAGGTAATAAATGTTTCCCCCTTTCCATGGTCAGGAATTTTGTTGATACGAAGACTATAGGACAAAAAAAACAATCACTAGCTCTACCCTAATTCACTCAACCTTTCTAAATACAACTCCTGGACTGCTTTGTATAGATCCAGGGACTTGATAGTAATTGAAAGAAGTTTTCTTATATTCCAAAGAGCAGACAAAATTTAAATAGTTTGAGGCAAAAACAAGGGAGTCAAATATAGCCCAAAGGTTTCCAACGTTTTTGGGCTGGCTGGCTGGGTACGCCTGTGGGCCTGCCTCACAGATACAGATGAAAAAGTCTTCTAGGTAAAATGGGTAAAATGAGACTGCTCTCTGAGGGGAGAGGCCACATAGCACCTTCAGCGCATCCAAAGAGTGATAGAGAGCAACAGAGGACCTGAGAAAAGGCAAGTCAAGAAACATTTATTAAGCAATTGCTATGTTTTAGGCACAATCAGAAAGGACAGGGAAATTATGTTCTAACAAGGGAACAAAATATCCAAGTAAGCTGAAAAGAGTTATGGGGGGAGAAAGTCCAGAGAGTCCAGAGAGAAGCTGGGAGAGGAATGAAAAGGTGACTGGCCCGGGGATTGTCCTTAAAATGGAGTTTCCAGGAAGAACCAGTGAATCTCGGAGGGAGTGGTCCCAGGGACAGAACAGTACCGATGTGAGAAATTCAGTTGAAGTAAACTTCCAGGGTAAAGAAGTTGCTTCTCTGCATGGCAGAGAAAATCATAAGAGTCAGGAATGTAGCTCAGAGAGGAGAGTAACCCAATAGATGAAAGTGCCACAGAACAAAAGTAAATGGGGGTGCAGCGGAATCACCCAACAATGGACACAACCAACTCAGTACAGGAGCCTTCAGGTCAGTGACATATCCAGAGAAGCAGTGACATTAGCATCATTCAGGGCAGCAGCAAGCAACAATCTGAGAGGAAGAGAGGGATATCAGCCAGGATATAGTCAGGGATGTGCACTTAAATGTTTAACAACTGGCTCTCCAAAAAAGAAAAAAATAAATCCACAACACAATTTTAAGTTTAATCTGCATCATTAAAATTTTCACCATCACTTTCTTAAGCCTAGAAAACTGACAAAACAATAAATAAATTTGGTCCTAATTTGCAGCATTTGCTGAGTTTTAAGGTATAAATGCTCACATTGAAAATTTAACAATCAGCTCTCTAAAACTGGTTTGAGCTAACTCCAATACACCACTGTAGCCACTGGAGTGAGTATAAGTTGCTCTATCCCACACATATTTCCTGATCACATCTGTTTATCCCCTGCGTTTTCTTCTCCACCAAGGATATGGAAATGTTACAGGAACACGAACTTAGAGCTGAAAGGGACCTTAAAGGCTACTGAATTCAGAAAGTATAAAGTTGGGAGTGAGGTGATGGAAGGAGAGATTTTCCTCATCATTTATTTTATTATGCTGTTTTATTAAACATCTTATACAGTTAACGAATGAATCTTCTAATTGGTTGAATGAATAGCGTTTACTATGTATGAGGCACTGTGCAAAGTTCTGAGAACATACATACAAAAAAGAGAGTCTCTGCTCAAGAATTTTCCATTCTGTAAGCCATATATACTGTTATGGGTTGGGGTGGGATGGGGAGAGGTCCTGTATTCATTCAATTCACATTCACAGTGGGAAGTCAGTTCCCCAGATGACTGGTTCCCCATATGGCACTAGGAGTAATTCCAAGGGATCAGGGGGATCCTTTTAATGCTCTTGGCCCAAGCCCCCATTTCTGGTGAGTTATCCCCAATGTCATTTCCCAGTACAGTTATTATCTCCCCAGCGATTAGCCTCCTAACAGAACTATCCAGAAATAGAATGTACTACCTTGGACAGTATTGAAGTGAATTCCCTTTTGACAGAGATCTTCAAAGTTTCACTAACCACTTGTCAAAAATCTGCAAAGGGGATTTCTGCTCAGATAGCAGCTGGACCAGATCATCCCTGGATGACTCAGAGGTCATCTGAGGTTGCTTCCAGTTCTGAGATTCTATGAACTCATGAGTCTTGACTATTTTTATTGTTATTCTTTAATGGGCCTTTGGGCAGACCTTGATTGGAGGATTCATGGAAAGACATAGAAAAGAGCAGCACAAGATGAAAAGGTATGTATCAGTTCTTCTACATTGGCAAAAAGTGCCTGCAATAACAAGATAGAATGTGAGCTCATGGAGAAAGGGGTTGATTTCATTTTTTGTCTCTGTGTGCTGAGTTCCTGACAGGGGTGTTTGGGGCATTCAGGGAGGATCAGCACCTTTGCTAGGAAGGCTTGTCCAGCCCTTTTCAGGGCTGTTCATCTACCTTTAGTGTCCACCTTCACCCAACTCTCACCTGTGGCTCCAAGAAGCTGGAGTATGCACGGTGGCCACACCCCAGTAAATTGTTTTGGCAAATGGGTTAAACCAGGCTGAGGGTAACCACCAGGCCTCAAACCCATCAGTGAGTTAGGGGGATATCTACCCAAGCATGTGAGGACTTCCCCTGACAGAATGGATGGATGAGAACAATTTGTCCCAAAATGGCCACAAAGGAGCTGAAGCAGATGCTGTGAAGTGATCAGAGCTTGGTCAGACATCAAAGACACAAACTTCAACCTTTGGGTTTCAGCTTGTTCCTCAGAGTAAACAGGGTGTTGTATGAAATGATCTCTGAGGCCTCTTTTAGCTCTAAATTTATGATCCTACTGATGAGGCACCCTAGCCGGCCTTCAAAACAAGTCTCCCTGACTTTGGTGTGTAATCAGTCCCAACATACCATCAAAGCACCCAGGAAAGGGGCTGATTAAGCACTGGGGAAGAGGCAGGAAGGGAGGGATGGAAAGAGTATGAGGTTATACTGGAGATGAGATTGCCTTCTTCTTTCCTACTTCTATCATTCCAACACACCGAATTGCTAATAAAAAATAGTTTTGTTTTCTTGTGGGCTCCTGACCTTTCTCACTTTGCCTTCAAACCTTTGTCTTAGAGCCCTGTGGTTGGTCATTCAGAGGGCTAAGAGCCCAGGTACACTCTGGGAGAAATGCACCTTACTTTTATCCCCAACACCCATGTTCTATCCTCAGGTCTGATCCACCTTCTGCACCCTGCCTTATTCCATTCCCCCACTTCTCTCTTATGCCCTTTAGAAGGAGAAGAGCCTGAGTCTTGAAATACCTACTGAAATTCTCCCTGTCACTCTCCTTCCCCCTTAGGCTGATGGTGAAAAATGACCTTTCTAAATGGGACCTGTCCTTTACCTCCCCATCTCTGCCCAAGTATGAGTCAGAGAGAGAGAAAAAAAGACTGAGGCATAGCATCTTGGGGTTGGGAGATGAGTTTAGAAGGGCTACGGTGGGGAAAAGATATCACGAATCAAGCCTGGAGGTCAGTGAGAGGAGTTCATATGTCTAAAGCACACAGATGGTACCAGTCCTGGGGTAATGACTCAGGGTGAATTCATCCCCAATATGACCTGAATAGGATCGTCTGTCCATCTGTCTAGAGATCTGGAAGGCTAATTCAGCTGACTCATCTCCACCATTACTGTCTCTAAGCCAACTAGCATTTATCTTCTATGTACCTACTGTGTGCTAGGCATTGTGCCACTCTCTGGGAATATAAAAAATGGCAGAATTACCTGCTGTCTAGAAGCTCACAATTTAATCAATTCAGCATGCAGACAGTTACGTACAAATAAGATATAGACGGGATAATGGGTGATAATTATAAAAATGAGGAGGACTGGGAAAGGCTTCTTGCAGAAGGTAGGATATTAGGGAGAAAGGAAGCATTAATTAAGCACCAGCTCTGTGCTAGACTTTACAAATATTATCTCCTTTGATCCTTATAGTAACCTGTGGGGTAAGTACTATTCTCACCCCCATTTCAAATGAGGAAATATTTGTACAAAATGCTTTGCATAGTGCCTAGCATATATAAATGTTTATTCCCTGTTCCCAGCCTCTCCCCCACCTCCCCATTTCACAGTTGGGAAAAAAAGGCAAAAAGGGGTTAAGTGACTTGCCCAGGGTCAAAACTGTGTTTGAAGCTGGATTTGAACTCAGGTCTTCCTGACTCCAGGCCCAGCATTCTAACCAGAGTCCTTCCCTACTCTGACATTCCATATTCAAAAGCTCTGTCCAGCTTTGATACTCCATGACCTAAGGGGTCCTCTCTAATTTTGTGTCCTATGACCCTGTAATTCCTACCATGTGCTGATCCTTAGGGGAAATACTACAATGGAGAAGACAGAGTCCCTTGCCCTCTTGGAGATTTAAATCTAGGAGAGATAAGACAGTATATCAATAACTATAGTACAAGGGGGAATGTGATAAGTGTCCTAAGAGAGGTACAAAGTACCCTGGAGATTTGAGGGAGAAATCACAGTTGATTAAGGGAGAATGCGGAAGTGCTGTAGAAGGAGGTGGTATTTTCTTCTTGGGAACTTCTGTGACTCCACTAAGAACCCTAGTTGGGTACCTGTCCTCCCCACCTCCTGCTTTTTGACCTCCTTTTGTATACAGTCTTCCCCCCATGATAACTGTAAATTCCTTGAGAGTATGAACTAGCTTTCTATTTTTGTATTTGTATCTCCAGCACTCAGCTACTGTTGTTTGACTTCCATTTTTGAAGAATATTAACGATATCCTGATGTAATTGGTGACATCATAACTTCCTTACGAATTGTATTTAAGTGAGGCCGAGCTGTGCAAACTCATCATTCTCCCTCTTTTCTAGAGTCACAGAAAGTCAGTGGCAAGGAAACAAAGTCAAGACACCGGCTATTTCCTGGGATGCAGTGTATAACTTTGATGTCTTGATGTTAGACCAAGCTTTAAGCACCCTATAGTAGCTGTATCAGCCTCTCTACACACGTAGGAAGGCCTGCATTCAAATTCTGCCACAGTAACTCACTAGCTGTGGAACCCTAAGCAAATAATTTAACTTTTCTAGGTCTCAGTTTCTTCCATCTGTAAAATGGGGATAATAAGGTACTTTAATGGGTCATTAGGAAATCCAATAAGATCTGTAAACTGCTTTGCAAACATAAAGCCCTATATAAATATTAGCATTTATTATTAATAATCCCATTCATTTTATAGATAGGAAAACTGAGGCCTAGAAATGCTGTGGTTTACCCAAAGTCATATGAATCTTGTGTCAGAAATAGAATTTAAACCCAGGTCTTCTGACTTCAGAGCAATTTTTATCATGAGTCCTTCCGAATAGTTATTGATCAGAGTAGCTGTCTTTCACAGTTGATCATCATTGTAACATTGCTGTTACTACATACAGTGATCTCCTGGTTTTTCTCACTTCACTTTGGATCAGTTCATAGAAGTCTTGCCATGTTTTTCTGACCCACCCCTTCCTCATTTTTAAAAATAAATCTTAATTAATGTTTTATTTTTTCCTAATTACGTGTAAAAACAGTTTTAACGTTCTTTTTTTTAAATGTTGAGTCCCAAATTCTCTCTTGCCCTTCCCTCTCCCCTATTGAGAATCAATCCTCGTTTCTTATATCACAATAGTATTCCATCACAATCATATGCTTCATTCAGCCATTGCCAAATTGATGAACATTCACTCAATTTCCAATTCTTTGCCAGTACAAACAGAGCTGCTATAAGTATTTTTGTACATATAGGTCATTTTCCTTTTTTCTTTGATTTCTTTGTGATTCAGACATAGCAGTTGTATTATTGGGTCAAAGGGTGTCCAGAATTTTATAGCCCTTTAGGTCTAGTTCCAAATGCTTTTCCAGAACGGTTGGACCAGTTCACAACTCCATCAACATTTCGTTAGTGTACCTATTTTTGCTCATCCCCTCTAGTATTTGTCATTTTGATAGTCATGAGGTGGTACCTCAGAGATGTTTTTTAAAGTTAATTAATTAATTTTTTATTTGCAACATTCACTTCCATAAGATTTTGAGTTTCAGATTTTCCCCTCCTTATCCCTTCCCCAAGATGGCATGCAATCTGATATAGGCTCTACTTATACATTCTTATTAAAAGTATTTTCACACTAGTCATGATGTAAAGAAGATTAAAAACTATGGGAGGGACCATGAGAAAGAAATAAAACAAAACAACAAGAAAAGGAGAGCAAATAGTCTGCTTCCATCTACATTCAGACTCCAACTTTCTTTCTCTGGATATAGAAAGCATTTTCCATGATGAGTCTTTTGGAGTTGTCTTAGATCCTCGAGTTATTGAGAAGGGCTAAGTCCATCAAAGTCAGGAATCACACAATGTGACTGTTACTGTGTATGATATTCTCCTGGTTCTACTCATTTCACTCAGGATCAGTTCGTATAATTCTTCCCAGGTTTTTCTGAAGTCTGCCTGCTCATCATTTCTTATAGCACAATAGTATTTCATTACTTTCATATACCACAACTTGTTTAGCCATCCCCCAATTGGTGGACATTCTCTCAATGTCCAATTTCTCAATTTCACAAAAAGAGCTGCTATAAATATTTTTGTACATGTGGATCCTTTTCCCATTTTTATGATCTCTTTGGGATACAGCCCTAGCAATGGTATTGCTGGGTCAAAGGGTATGCACAGTTTTATAGCTCTTTGGGCATAGTTCCAAATTGCTCTCCAGAATGGTTAGATCAGTTCACACACCAACAATGCATTAGTGTTCCAATTTTCCCACATCTTCTCCAACATTTATCATTTTTCTGTTTTGTCATGTTAGCCAATGTGTTAGGTGTGATTTGGCACCTCAGAGATGCCTTAATATGCCTTTCTCTAATCAATAGTGATTTAGAGCATTTTTTCATATGAGTGTAGATAGCTTTGATTCCATATCCTTTGACCATTTATCAATTGAGTAATGGCTCTTAATTTTATAAATTTGACTCAATTCCCTATGTATTTGAGAAATGAGGCCTTTATCAGAGAAAGTTGCAAAATTTTTCTGATATTACTTCATTATCTATGGTACCTTTTAGCAAAATGTAATTTCCCTGATTATACCTTTTAATTATTTTTGCTTTTGCTTTGTCTGAAATCATGACTGCTACATTGCCTTTTTTTAGTTCAGCTGAAGCATATTAGATTCTGCTCCACCCTTTATTTTAACTCTATGTGTCTCTTTCTGTTTCAAATGTGTCTATTTTATAAGTAACATATTGTTATCTGGTGTCTGATCCACTCTGCTGATTCCATGTCATAGGTAAATTCATCTCATTCATATTCAGGACTACAATTACTGTGTATTTCCCTTAATTTCATTTTCTTCTGTTTCTTCTCTCCCTTTTATACTGTCCCCCCTCAAAAGTCCATTTTACTTTTAACCATTGTTTCCCTTAATCTGTCATCTTTTTTATCCTTTCCCTTTCCCTTACTTCTTGTCCCATTCCCCTTCTATTTCACTACTGAGTAAGTTACCTTTCTATACACAACTGAATGTGTGTGTGTGTATATGTATAATGTGTGTATATATGTATATATACACACATAATATATATACCTATATATATTTATATATTTTTTCTTCTTTGAACCAATTTAAATGAGAGTGAGTTTCAAGCATTGCCTGCCACCCACCTCCATTTTCCTTTCCAAGATAAAAGCTCTCCCTGGCAAGCTTCCTTTTTGTGAGAAAATTTTCTCCATTCTACTTCCCCCTTCTCCCAGTGCATCCCTCTGTCTCACCTCTCCTTTTTTTTTTTTTGAGATCATTCCAACATAATCAACTCACACTCATACCTTCTATATGAATTCCTTTTAACTGCCCTAATAATGATAAAATTCTTAGGAGTTACATTTATCATCATCCCATATAGAGATAACTATTAAATGTATTGAGAATATTGAGTTCTATTGAGACCCTTATGATTATCCTTTCAAATTAATATTTGTATGATTCTCTTAAGTCTTGTATTTGAAAGTCAAACTTTCTATTCTGTGCTAGTGTTTTTAACAGAAATTCCTGAAAGCTCTATTTCATTAAATATCCACTTCCCCTCTCAAGGATTACATTCAGTTTTGCTAGGTAAGTGATCCTTTGTTGTAATCCTAGCTTCTTTGTCTTCCAGAATATCATATTCCAGTCCCTAGGGGTGGCTAGGTGGGGCAGTGAATAAAGTACCAGTGCAAGAGTCGGGAGGACCTGAGTTCAAATCTCATCTTAGACACTTGACATTCACTAGCTGTATTACCTTGGGCAAGTTACTTAACCCCAATTGCCTCATCCTGGGTCATCTCCAGTCATCCTGATGAATATCTGCTCACTGGATTCAGATGGCTCTGGAGGAGAAGTGAGGCTGGTGACCTGCACAGCCCTCCCTCACTCAAAACAAAGTCAAGTGCAAGTCATGTTGTTATTTCTCTGATGGCATGATCTTCTTCGGCAACAAAGGATGAACACACTTTGTATTCCAGGCCCTCCAATCCTTTAACATGGAAGCCACTAAATTTTGTGCAATTCTGTCTGTAGCTCTATGATATTTAAATTGTTTCTTTCTGACTACTTGAAGTGTTTTCTTTTTGACCTGGGAGAGCTGGAATTTGGCTATAATATTTCTGGGAGTTTCTATTTTGGAACTACAGGAGGTGATTGGTGTATTCTTTCCTTTATTTTACCCTCTGGATCTAAGATATTGAAGCACTTTTCCTTGATAATTTTAAAAATGTTATGTCTTGGCTCTTTCTTTGATCATGGCTCTCAGACAGTCTAATAATTCTTAAATTATCTCTTCTCAAAATATTTTCCAGGTCAGTGATTCCTCTGATGAGATATTTCATATTTTCTTCTATTTTTTTTCATTCTTTTGACTCATTTTATTGTTTCTTAATGTTGCATGGAGTCATTAGTTTCCATTTGCCCACTTCTAATTTTTAAGGAATTATTTTCCTCAGATTTTTAACTTCTTTTTCCATTTGTCCAATTGCATTTTTTTAAGGAATTCTTTTCTTCAGTGAATGTTTGTGCCTCTTTTACCATTAGGCCATTTTTGTTTCTTCTTTTTTCTATGTTGTTTCTTAAGGTGTTACTGGCTTCAGTATTTTTTTTTGTACCTCTTTTACCAAGCTGTTAATTCTCTTTTAATAATTTTCTTGTGTCTCTCTCATTTCTTTTCCCAGTTTTTCCTCTATCACTTTTATCTCTCTGTCACTTCCAGGAATTCTTCTTGGGCTTGGGTACAGTTAGCATTTTTCTTTGATGCTTTGTTTGTAGCTGTTTTTCACATTGCTATCTTCTTCTGAGGTTATGTTCTGGTCTTCCCTGATGCTTTTGTAGTTTTATGGTCAAATTATTTTTTGTTGTTTTTTTCCTTATTTTCCAGCTCATTTTTTGACTTTGAACTTTATGTTAAAGCTTATGTTAAAGTTTGGCTCTGCTTCAAGATTTTCTGGGCTGCTATTTTGAGAACTAGTTCTCAGGGTCTGCAAGTTTTTGATGCTTCTGAGGTGATGCTATCCTAGGAGAAGTGTGCCACTGTTCTCTTGGTCTATACCAAGGAAGGGTCCCTGGTCCCCTGCAGCCACAAGCTCTTGGTCCTAGAACTGTGACCAGGGTCTCTTCTCTCTTGTGACTGACCCCCAGCTCTCCTCTCCACTCTAGAACTGTGTCAGCTGTATGCAGCTCCAGGAGAGGGTCCCTGTAATCTCCTTATGACCAGTCAACTGATCCCCTTACCATCTCTGGGCTGAGAGCTCACGAATCTCCTGCTGCTGTGGCTGCCCCTGAGTTTGTGGGCTCTGGATTGGCTTCTACTCCTGTGTCACAGACTTTTTCAGCTGACCTCTTAAGTTTTCTTAGGCCTAAAAAAGTCTCCCTCTGATCTTTTGTTTGTTCTGCTGCCCCAAAATTTGATTTGTGCTGTTATTTTAAAGTTGTTTGGAGGGGAATGTTGGTAGAGTTCAGCTGGGCTGCCTCTAATGGATCATCTATATTTTTTATATATACTTGTTACCTCCCCCATTAGAATGGAAACTCATTGGGGGTAGAGATGTTCTCTCTTTTTATACTTGCTTCTCCTGTGCTTTTCATACAGTAGGTGCTGAATATTTGTTGATTGATTGAAAGAACATAAATTAGCATGGTATGTGCAGGGGATGAAAAGGATGACTTTAGGTGATGGGCTAACATTAGAGTTGGAAGTGACCTTGGCACATAGAATGCCAGAGTATAGGAAATCGTCAAGACCGTCTGCTCCAACCTCTTCATTTTACAGAAGAGGACCCAACTAGGTCAAGTGACATGCCCAAGGTGACTGGGATAATTTGGTGAGGTGTATACTTGGACATGGTATTTTTCAAACCACTCAGATAATTTCTACTGTAACAACTGATCCGGGTCTGTCTCTCTCTCCAACCTCCCACCCCCATCCATACTCTTCAGAAAACTCTGGCCAGATTCCTGACCTTGGAAGAAGAAAGAAGAATCAGTACAGAGTAAGGGAGACAATTACCAAGGCCAGCTGACCTACTAAACTGCCCACAGATCCTTAGTTGTCTCATGGGGGTAAGGGGGAGAGAAGGGAAGCATGGAAATCCCCTCAGCCAACCAGGAGAAGGTGAAGTCATGTCTGGGGATAGGGCAATCAAAGGCTGACTTTGTCTCTAATGGGAGAGAGAGGTGGGAAATACAATGAAACAGCTGTGCTGGAGGTGGGGATGGGCGTCAGAAAGGGGGTGGGAGGAAGCACCCAAAAGTATTGTTAAAGGTTTATAGGGAGTGAAAGTTTCAGAGCCCCCTGAAGCCCTGGGGGCCATGTGCAGGGCCTTGGGGGTCATGTTACCAATGAGGCCCATTGGAGGGTGGAGGCATTGCCAGCCTGAGGGAGGGAGTTAGAGATTAGAAAGGCTGGGGACCAGGGAGAGGGAGGTAAGGAATGACTTGCCCCAAATTATAAAGAGGTGAGGGATTGGGGAGGGGGCCTGAAGCAATTTGGAAGGGACAATTCAATGAACTCTGAGAATACTGAATACAGTGAAGGATCATTGTTTCATGAAATATATAACTGAGATCTTAGAGATCATCAGATATAATCTCCTTTCTTTACAGATAATAAAAAGTATTTGGAGGAAGACAGGATATTTAATGATTTGGGATCAAGTCCTTTCCCTTTTGGGGCATGTTTCCTTATCTTTCCAAGCTCAGTTCAAGACCTTTCATGAGGGGCTAATAATGCTCCTCCCCTTTGAATTTCTTCACATATATTTTTCATGTTTTTTATTTGTTAATCATTTTATAGGTTGTTTCCCCTCAGTAGATTAAGTTGCTTGAAGGCTGGATTGTTTATTTTTGATTTTTTTACCCTCAACCCTAGTTATTGTTCCTGACCGGAACCTAACACTGAGGTGCTTAATGGTGGTCATCATTTGTCCTTCATTCTCAAAGAAGACCAGAACATCAGGAAGGTGATGTCAAGACTTGCAAGTGAGTTGGATTTAAGTGAGGCAGGGCTGTGCAGAGTTACCAGCCTCACTTTTTCCTCCAGAGCCATCTGGGTCCAGGGGTGAGATACAGATCAGGACAATGGGGAGATTGCCCTGGTGATACTTAATAAATGCTTGCTGAATTGAATTTTTGAATCTGTCAAATTAAGGGGTTGTACTAAAAAATACGTGGTTCTTTCCAGCTCTGAAAATTCTGTGATTTTTATCATGCTCTGATTCTTCATCCTTCTCACATCTGACCCTCAAAAGTTAAGGAAATTACCAGGAACTGTGACCAGGCAGTGACAGGAGGTGGACCTTGTTGTCGGCCAGTGCACATACCTTGCATTCGCACTACAGATGGACCCAGAAAGAAAAAGGAAGAGCAGCCTAGATTGCATTTGGAAATTGCATAGCATTTTTAACAGTCGAAAGTAGCTCTCTGTTGCAAAAATCCATCTTTTTTTGTTTTTTTAAACACCATGGCTGCAAATCGCAGAGCACCATAATCACTGGAGAATCCAAATTGTGAGTGAGATCAAAGGTAATGGAGAGACACTTGGTGAGCTTAAAATCATCTGGAGAATTTTACCTAAAGAAAACTTGGAATCAAGAAATGATATAAGAGATGCCATCCTGGAAATAAATAATGGGAAAAGATGGTGGGCCAAAAATACATATAAATATATGAATGAATAAATGTATGTATAATTATAACCATATGGTTATATACACATTCATTCATATATGTACATATACTGTATCATGTATGTACATATATACCACACATATATGGATATACATATATATGGATGTATGGACATATTTATATCTGCATATATGGTATATATAGAAGAATGAATGTGTACATGAATTAATATTTACTATATATACAGATAATATATATATGTCCACATATACATATATCTGCACATCAAATGCAAGTTATGTCATTGTCTCCCTGATGTCATGATCCTCTTTAAGAATGAAGGAGAAACAGCCACCTTGTCAAAGAGGGCATATGGAAAAAAAATATGAAGACGCATAGCTTGACTTTTCTACTATCAAATTTCTTCCTTGATAGGTTTCAAAACAAATTCCTAATAATAATAAATCTTTCTTTTGTAACAGATAATTAAGTAATGAGGGCTAAGGCCATGAAGCATGCAAAGATTATTCCCTGACTCCTGCCAATCAAACACAGAACTTTTCAGACTTGATTTCAGTCCTGATAATTCAGGGGCTCCTATTGTGTGAATGAATTTGGATTTATTCTAATTCTAATTTAATTTGGAGCACTGATGACTAGAGAGCAAAAACTGAGTTCACATACAGAAGGATTAATGGTGGCCCCAGTTGCATCCGTTGCTCCTGACCTGTTCTGAGTTAGCTGGGGGGAGAGAGATGCAGAAGCTCTGGTTGCCCCCAATTCCCCATTTGGCTGTCATGTGTCCATGAATGAATGGCACCTCTGTTTCTTGTGTTTATTTTTTCCTGATCTGAGGCAAACAAATATTCCAAGAGAGAAATGCCCTGGAGATCACTGAGACATTACACTCCATCAGAACCCTCAAAAAAATCTCACCAGTATCTGGAGAAGTAGCTGCTGGGTCTGGTGAGGAGCCAGATAGCACAGCAGTTCAAACCACCTGCTAGCCACAGTACAGCAATATACATTACACCACTGGCTACTCAACACCACCAGGCCAGCAAAACAAATTAGAAGTGAATTTGGTGAGAATTATGCAAAAGGATGAATTTCCTAAGGTTAGGACTCTCGAGATAACCTTAGGCCCCTCATGTTGCCATTGTGCCTGACCCTGAATATAGGCTTTTAAATTTCCCCAGGGACCTTCCTTGGGTGTGCCATGAAGAAATAGCATTTCTGATCTGAAAGATGTTTTATAATTTCTCTACCTGTTACACCTCAGTAAATGCTCACATGTCAAAGCTAACTGATACAAACTAGTAGATAAGCACTGAAGAGTACATTGGATGGGGGTCTCCTGAGTAAAGGTTTTAGAACCTTCAACCCACTAGGTTACTCTTTGTTGTTAATGAGTTATTACAATCATGTCCAACTTTTTGTGATCCCTTTTGGGGATTTCTTGGCAAAGATAATAGAATGGTTTGCAATTTCTCCAGATCATTTTATTGATGAGGAAAGTATGGCAAACAGGACCAAATTACTTGCTTAAGTGTCTGGGGCCAAATTTGAACTCATAAGAATGAATCTTCATAACTCCAAGCCCAGTTCTATCCACTGTGACACCGAGCTGTCCCCAATTGCCCTTTGATGTCTTGTGATCAGTAGTCATCTGCCTTCTGAAGACCCAGTCTGCTAGTAAGAATGGAAATTGGGGAAAAGGGCCCACAGGAGTGGCTATGTCTTAATAACACGTAAGATAGTCTATACATTCCAAAGGTGAAAAGTCCATCACCTTTAATTCTTTACCTTTCCCTGGAATCTGCCCTGATACTTAAAAGATACTGAGAATTGCCACACCAACAAATCAAGCACTTAAAAACAACCGTTCCTGTTTTACTAAAAAAAATTTCAGGGGGAATGGAGGAGAGAGGGGAAGCACGTTTCTTCTGGTTAATGTTGTTATACAAACATGGGATTTGCCTTTGTAGGCATACTGAAAGCATAACTCAGTAAATCGACCCAAGCAACACAAAGGAATAATTCACCATCTCTATCTGCCCATAGGGGCCAGAAGGAGAAATTGGTGTCTTCTCCATTATGTTATGTGAGACATTTCAAATTTTAGTTTTATTTTCATTTTGGTAACCACAGTAAATTCCTGGTCTTTAATAAATAAGGATTTTCTTGGAAGCAGAAACCTACTCACTTTCCTTTTTAACTGTTGGAGCAGGAGAGCTCATTCAATAAATGATTGTGATTTCCCTTGATTAAGAAAATAAGCACACAACTAAAAGATCCTTATTCCCATTTCATGATGAAAATTATCCAAAAGCACATTCAAATTATGATGTAGTGGTAAGAGAACATGGTTTAAAGTCCAGGGTCTGGGTTCAAATGCTAGCTTTGCCACTTCCGTTGTCTGTAACCCTAAGGCCATAAAAATCTTTCAAATCTCTGAATCTAACTCTCTTCGCTACCCTTTCTAGGTTCACCATGGGATGTTTTTGATAACCACATCTAAAAATCATGGCCAAAGCCTGCACCACTTCAATATACTCTTTACTCAGAGACCAAGCAAGCCAAAAATCTAATAACAATCTGCACTTATCTGTACATACATGTATGCAAATGTTATATCTATACACATGTCCATATACATATGGGCACATACATGTATATGCATACTATAGACATACATATATTCATAAGAAACAAGGTAATTTGAGAAGGGAGAAGTAAGAATATAGTGAGGAAGCTTTTCCATCTGCAAGAGACAGAGAAAGGATAGCAAACTGTCAAGGCTGCTTTTGATGAAGGTTCTGGTTGCAGTAAGATTTTTCTCAGACAACCCCTATTAGAGTTGGGCATATCTATAAACCATTGAGATATAAACTATATTTTTTGGAGGGTAAGGGAAATGAAACTGTACTCATTAAGAATGTAGACTGACTACTTTCTGTTGTACTTGTTTAAAAAAGTTTTTTTAAAAAAATAATACAGCTGTTTTTATTTAAATTCTCTATTCCCCCTCCACACTGGCAAAAGTTCTTATGGAGCTTAAAGTTTTGTAAACATTTTAACTATCCTTCTTCCCCTTTTTATAAATTTACAAAGCAAAAAAAGATCAGGAACCCAATTGTAGATGGTGTCCTGTCTCGTCATGCCAATGGATCCAAAAACCATGTATTTTAAAAATAAACTCTATGGTTTTTACTGTTCAGTTCTGCTATGAATGAATATGTTTATGTAAATATCATTGAAAACCTTGATTTGTTAGTAATGAATCAACTGACTACATTAGAAGTGAGCTTCTTAGAGTATTTCCCAAAGATCTTAAAATTGGAACCAAGCAAGATGAGCCAGAATCCAGTCTTGTAAGAAGACCAAGGAATGGTATGAGACCTGGAGGAAAGCCTGCAGGGGGTGAAATTCTGCATGGAGGTAGATTTCCTGGAGACCATGGATGGGAGGAAGCATGCTTATGCTATGCTCCGGGGTCACACGTCCCTACCATGCCACCCTGGCCAGCTCTGAATACCTCAGATTTAGAGTTAAAAAGAATCTTCAGAGGTCAACTGGAAGTAGGTAAATGGCATGCCTGAAGTTATGAAGAGAGTAGCGGAGCCAGGATTTGAATTCAGGCCCTCTAATTATAAATTAAGTGCATTTTCCACTGAGTCCTGTTGTCTTCTCGTTCTTTCCACATCCTTGCCTTATGTGTACACAACCCTCAAGACACTAAGTGTGTCTGTGTGTTTGGGGGCATGGAGGTATGACTACCAGTGCCACTCACATGTCCCCACTGATACTCTAGGCATGGGTTTGATGTCCCTGACCAGCAGCATTCTCAGGTCGTGGCAAGGGTCCCAGACTTTCCTAGTCAGTAGGTAGCTATCTCCTCCACGTCTAGAGTACCCACTGGCCTCAGTGCCTGGGATCTGTGGGGCCTGGGGAGTGTCTAACTTGAGGTCCTGGGTTACCCATGGTCATCATTTTACAGGATTTCATAGCTACTGAGGAGCTTAGAGATCATCTGGACCAAGCCCCTCATTTTGGAAGTGAGAAAGCTAAGGCCCCAAAAGGGATGTGAATTGTCCTAAATTGAAGAGATTACAGTAAGTGGCGGAAGCAAGATAGAATCCAGGACATATGGGACCCAATCCAGGACTACCCCCCTACCCACCTGGCACTACTATATATACTACTTCATGTGGTGGATGACCAGAGAGCCCAGACATCTTCTGAGGAAGGTTTGGGAGAAGGAAAAGGAGAGGGAATGGAGACCAGCCTGGGGGGACATAGCTGTCTCCAGATAAGATGCTTCTGCCAATCTTCGGGGGCAGGGTGGTGAACAGAGCTGGGCCCCCATTTCTACTCTTGGAGCTGCTCTCTTTTCCTCATTTTGGTGATGGGGGTTTTGTTAAGGAAGGAGGTAGGGAGCTCCTGGGGTCCAGAGGTAAGCCCCCTGAAGGATGGAGGGGAGCAGGCACATTGTTGCTTGAAAGCTATCTTCTTCTTCTTCCACCCTCCCCTCCAGATCCCTTCCCTGTTCCATCACCCTCTAGGGCCCTTCACACCTGCTCCCCAGGGGCGGGTTTCTGGGACACCTGCCACTCCTAACCGTTGGCTTCACTTAGCAACTACTTCACACCTGGAGGTGCCCTGTGTGGCTTCCCCAGCCCTATTTACCCCCAGAGGTGGTAGCAGTGCAAGAAAGGGGTTAAGAGAGGATCACAAGGAATCTGAGAGTCATGTGTTTACCTCCTCCCAAGGCCTCCTCTACACCATTGTTGGGAGGAAGGGGAAACTGGTGATATAAAGTCATGCTGAACATGGCCCTAAAGAATCCTCTTGGGTCTGGGTCGTTTGCTTCTCCATCTGGAAAGAATCCTCTCTCTTTGAAAGTAGGATAGAGCACCAGGCCTGGAGTGGGGAAGATCTGGGTTCAAATCCAACTAGCTGTGTGACCCTGGGCTCAGTTTTCTCATTTGTAAAATATATAATAATAGTACTTTCTCAAAGTGCCATCATGAGGACCAAATGAAATAATTGTGAAGTGCTCAGCACAGTGCCTGGTGAACAGTGGGTGCTGGATAAATTTCTTGTTGACTGACTAAAAGCCCCAGGAGTCTTCCATGTGCGCAAGGTGTAGATTCTTTCTTAGGTGAGTAAACAAGCCAGACCTTACCTCATCCCTCCTGAATGCTCCTGCGCTCCCTCTTCCAGGACCCCTGGGAACCCTCCCATTGGGGATGGGGCGGGGAGCTTCAGGCTGCCCAGAGATGTTATTCGTTTTTCTGCAATTAAAATGTCAGGAAGGGCTCCCAAGGCCCCAGGACAAGAGGCCACCAGAGCCCACAGGGTAGTGAGCCTGGTCCTGAGCCCCAGGTCTGAGGCAATCATTTAGCTCCTTTGTCCAGGAGGAGCTGAGGGCTCCTTGGGGATCCAGGTGAGGCCTTGGGGAGGTTGGGAACAACACTGGAGCTCCCCTCTCCTTGGTAGGCCTGTGGCTCTCCTTACGGCTTATAAAGTGGTTGTTTTTTAGTGAGGATGAGAGGAGGGGTGGGGTAGAGAATTTTTCCTTGAGTCAGCCCAGGAGGAAGGGATTACTGCAATGACTCCAGTAAAAAAAGAAAAAAGAGTTTGGTTCAACACCCTGAAAGCCACTGTAACTCACTATCAACAAACCCCATTAAGCACTCACCATGGGCACAGATAACCACTCACACTGGTAGAACAGCTTACATTTAAGCACCTTAGGTTTTACAAAGAGTTTTACAGCTCTCCTGCCTGTCTGATAAGGCAAATATTTTTACCCCCATCCCCATTTTCCAGATGAGGAAACTGTGAGACTCTTGAGAGACTTAGTTGCATGATCACCCTGCTTGTGTTTGTCCTGAGATTTGAACTGGAGGCCAGAGAATACAGACACCCCACCATGCAATCTGCTCAGTCCAAGGAGATGTGTAAAAATGAGACACAGTCCCTATGCTTGAGTTGCAGCCTGGTAGGCTGTTCCAAGCACCACCTGGAGTCCAGAGAGGTAAGAGGTAGAGTAGAGATGCTGGCCCTGGAGTTCCAGAGTAGAGGCTGCTGACCACTCGCCCTTAGGGAGATAAAAAGGAGGTTTGTTGGTGTTTTAAGCTCTCTTTTTTCCCTGCTTTTGCCAGATTTCTAGCTTGTCATATGGTCTGGAGTGACCCCAGATGGTCCTGATGTGGTCAGCTCTGGTACAAATCCTCCAGGATCCTGGGAGGATTTCAGACGGTAAGATCACCCCAGATCACTTACTGTTGGAAAGGACAGTCCTGAGGGGAATAAAAGAAGTCCTTCCCAAACCTCAGGATTTCGGGGATGCTTCAAGTAGAGATCCCAACATGGCAGCTTTTGAGAAGGGCCTGCATTACTGGGAGGATGCTAGGAGCTGGGTAGAGAAAGTGTGCCTATTCGTTATAATTCATAGATTTACTGCTTTTTCCATCTAGAAGAGCTCCGGATTTGGATTTAGAGGTCCTGGGTCCAAATCTTGTCACTGCCACTTATTCCTGGTGGGTTCTTGGAGAAAGCCACAGTTTTCTCATTTGTAATATAAGGGGGTTGAGGCTAGATGACTTCCAAGGTCCATTCCAGCTCTAGATGGATTATCTATGAGTAATATAAATGAGTACTCATTTATATCTATAATCCTGGACCTCATTTTACAGATAAACAAACTGAGGCACAGAGAAGGAAATGAGATTTGTCTAAATTTTTAGAACTTGAACCCAAGGCCTTTTTCTCCACATTTGCTGTCTGGTTTCATTTCTGTGTTTGTATTCTTAGCACCTAGAACAGTGCTTGTCACATAGCTGTTCAGTCGTTTTTTCAGTCCTGTCAGATTTTTTGTGACCCCATCTGGGGTTTTCTTGGCAAAGATACTGGAGGGATTTGCCATTTCCTTCTCCAGCCCATTTTACAGATGAGGTAACTAAGGCAAACTGGGCCAAGTGACTTGCCTAGGGTCACACCTCTAGTAAATGTCTTAGGCCAGATTTGAACTCAGGAAGATGAATCTTCCTGACTCCAGGCCTGGCACTCTATCCACTGTACCGCCTAAGCACATATTAGGTGCTTCATAAAGACTTGTGGACTGAATCTCTTCGCTACTATGCTGGCTCTCCTTTCAATTTATGGTGGATGCTGTTGTGACCTTCTTCCTTCAGATAAAGTTATAAAATATAAATGTGTGGTTTTATATATGCTAATGTTTGTCCTAAGAAGAAAATGGACCGTGTGGGCTGGGAGAGGGTGCTAATGGCACAGACTGAAAGGGAGGGGTTAAAAGGGATCAAGATGTTGAAAGAAAAGAAATTGAGGAGTCACAAAGCATTAGGATTTGATGTTAGCTGAAAGGATGCAGAAGCAGGTACAAAGGAGTGTTTTATTCACTCAGGGGCAAGTAGATCAGCTAGAAAGGCCTTGAAAACGGTAAGTATCTGAAGGGAGAATTTCTCCTGAGGAAGATCTTCTCTCCTAGAGAGAAGGGACCTAGATCAGCAAAGCCAAGGAGGGTAGAGACTTCTCCTGGACATTGTCCTGTGGTGTACGTGGGACATGGAGAGTAATTGTAATTAGCATAATTATTCTTAAGATTATTGCCTTGGACGCAGCACATTGTCAGGTCCCCACCAAGCTGTTAAGGCCAGTGGTATGTTGTATATCAGCCAGAGAATCAAAGATTTAGAGCTAGTGGTAATCTTAGACCTTGGGTCCAACTCCTTCAAATTACAGATGTGAGAGCTGGGACTCAGTCTAAGTGATTTACCCATGGTGTGAATATTTAGATAAGTAGCAGAGTCTGGCACTGATGTGAGAACAAACCTAGATAGGCCACCCTGGCTCTGGGCATTTTCACCAGCAGGCCCCCTTGGCTGGAACTCTCCCTCCTCATCTCTGCCTCCTGGCGTCAATGACTTCCATCAAGTCTCAGCAGAAGCCCAACCTCCTATAAAAAAATCCTCTGCCAGTCCCTCTGAGATTGTCTCCAGTTTATCCTTTTTGTATCTTGTCTGTACATAGTTGTTTGCACTCTGTCATCTCCCATTCGATTTTAAGCTCCTGGAGAGGAGGGGCTGGTTTTTGTCTCTCTTGGTTGGTGCTCAATAAATATTTCGAGTGACTGATAAATGTAGAGAGAGGCTTCATTGTTCACGAAGGTCAGTCCTCTAGGCTGTGATTCAGGTGGGTGTGTGTGTTCGTCCTTCCTTGCTGATGGAGACCATGCCATCAGAAAAATAATGACATGACTTGCACTTGACTTGTTTTGTGAGGGAGGGCTGTGCAGGTCACCAGCCTTACTTCTCCTTCAGAGCCTTCTGAATCCAATGACCATATATTCATCAGGATGACTAGAGATGACCCAGGATGAGGCTACTGGGGTTAAGTGACTTGCACAAGGTCACACAGCTAGTGAGTGTCAAGTGTCTGAGGTGACATTTGAACTCAGGTCTTCCTGACTTCTGCACTGGTGCTCTATCCAATGCACCACCCAGCTGCCCAGGTGGGTAGGGGAAAGAGGGATATCCAAACCAATAAAATCAGGAATCCTCGAAGTCCAGCACAATAGCCCTAACAGCGCCAACGGGACTTCCATTTCACAGAGGAACACACTGAGTCTCCTGAAGGCCCAGACAGCGGCAGGGCTGGAATGAAGGCTTAGGTCTCGGGACCCCATCCTCTTACCCAAGTTGCCTCCCTCGCCGGGGTGTGGAGCAAAGGTCCTGCCACTCGTGGGAACTCCATCCAAACTGAAGCGACTCGGGCGTGGCTTGCACCTGGAACCCAGGGAGGTGGAGGATGGGGCCCCTCGGCAGAGGTCCGGAGCGCCAGCCCGGTGTTAAAGCAGGTCGAGTACCTGAGGGCACCTGCAGAGCATCATGCACGCTGCTGCCCGTTGGTCCGGGCGCAAACGTTCATTAAAGCCCCCGCTCTGCCTGGGCACTCCGCTAAGCGCCCCGAATTCGGAGGCACCACGGCGCCTGCCCGCAGGCAGCTCCCGGCGACGGCGGGACCACGTGGTCGACTAGAATGTCAGGGTCTCCTTTCCCCGGGTGTGGTCAGGGGGGTCTTGGGCCTCTAATTGGCTGGGGGGAGGGAGAAGCCACAGCCTCCAGACCCCCACTTCTCACAAGACAATGGTTTAAACCAGCGAGAGGCGCGATTCACACTCGGGGTCCGAGGCCACTCTTTTCTTCCCCGGCTCCTAGGACCCGGGAGGCTCTCCTAGCCTTGGGGCCCACTCAAGAGCCCGGGTGGCCTTCAGCTCCGCCCATGTCCCGTTTTGTCCAATCAGGAACAGGCTGCCCCCCCAATAAGGCGGGTTCTCTCCTCCCATTGGTAGTTGGAGGACTCTGCCTCCAATAAGGGGCAGTTTACTTCCTTTCCCTCAGCTCTCTCTGAGTTAGGAGCCGACTGGTTCTCCTTTCCGCTTCAGAGCCTTTCAGTCTTGGGGATTAGGTAGGCGGAGACACTGAGTACGACGTTCTTCTCGGGACCGCCGCAAGCTCAGAACTACAACTCCCGGCAGGTCGCGCTATCTCTAACGTTTTTGGGATCACGTGGTTTCCTTCCCTCGTTTTCGCCCCCTTACCCTTCCTCCTTCCCCCCACTCTGTCCCTTTCCCCTCGGGCGCCTCGAGTCACGCGGGTTCAGTCCGGAGCAGGGAAAGAGGGCGGGGCCTGAGGGGCCCGAAGGCGGCCCCGCGGCCAATGGGATGGGCGGAGCGGGGGCGGGGCCCCCGCCCCCGTCCGTGCGCGCGCCGGCGCGGGGCTGGAGGGGCAGGAGCGCGCCCGGCGGCGGCGGGCGGCTGTGGCGGTGTAGGCGGTGGTTGGGGGGCGGGCGGCGGTTGGAGGCGGAGGCGGCCCAGCTGAGGGGCGGCCGCGCTCACTAGCTCCCTCACTCCCTTGCGCTGACAGGCAGCAGGCCGGAGGCCCGGACGAGGCCGGGAAGTTTTCGGCGGAGCCCGGCATGAAGCGGCGCTGAGGCGGAGCCGAGTCGAGCCTCCGCCGGCCGAGGAGAAGCAGGCGCCGTCGCCCGCCGCCGCCGCCGCTGCCGCCGCCGCGAGTCCCCCGGCCACGCCGATGACTACTGCAAACTGCGGCGCCCACGACGACTTCGACTTCAAGCTCATCTTCGGGGAGGACGGGCAGCGCCGCCCGCCGCCCCCCGGGGCCCGCAGGTGAGGGCGCCCGGACCCCGGCCTCCCGCGGGGCCTGCGCCGGCCGCGGGGGGAAGGGACGAGAGCGGGGCAGCGCCGGAGAGCGCGAGAGAGGCAGCCGGGGGGTGGGGGGGGGGCGCGGCCGAGTGTGCGGAGGAGGTGGCGGGGGGAGCGTGTGTGTGTCTGTCTGTCCGCCGGCCCGCCGGCGGAGGAGCCGCGTCCGTGGGCTGCCTTCCGGCAAGCTCGGCCGTGTGCACAAGGGGGCATGACCCCCGGGACGGGGCGGCGGGGTTCCGTCCGGTTCCGACCCGCGCCCGGCGGCGTCCGCAGCCGTCCATCTTCGCTCCGCAGAGCCCTGCTTTTTCCGTTAGAGGAAACGAAAAACAAGCTTGGCCGCAGCTGCGCCCCTGCTTCATGCGGAGCGGTGGTTGCATCTCGAGTTTTCAGACGTGTGGGACCCCTGCTGCGTCCCCGAACCCCGGGTGTGTCGTGGGGGTGGGCGGAGGGCACGAAAGTGGCGAAAGGGAAAACTGCTCCAAGCCCCTGGGTAGCGGTTGTCCGTGGCTTTTATGTTTCTGTCGCAGACCGACAGGAACCGCGAGTGAGCGCTACTGATGTGGGACTTCAGTTTGGGATGCCGTTGGGGAGAGCCGGTGCAAGACCAGGAAGGGAGCCTGCTGAGAGTAGTTTGGCCTGCCATACCTTCTTGGGGTGGAGCGTATTGCCGAGAGACTAGTGAGAGTAGCCTTTGAAAATGTACGCTCTGGGAAGTGCATTGTGCATTGTGCTTTCTGGAAGTTGGGGCGTTGAGTCCTTGGTGAACATGTGGATGAAATCCGCATTTCGTTCTGCCCAGTGGGTAAGAGTTGTGAGAAGCCTATTTTAATGTTATATGTTTATGTAAATCTAGACCAAGTTTGTTTGGAAGAATAAACAAAAACCAAGAATTTTGCTCAGATGTTCTCAGAGTAGTATTTCCATAAGAGAAGTTCATTTTACTGGTTTAAAGGGAATTTTGGAAGGAGGAAAGACCAGTGCATTACTCAACATCCCCAGTAAGAGTTGTAAAGAGCTCTAGCTGGAAACTGCTTAACTGAGTGCTGTTGTGACCTAACTTGGAATCCTGAGGTACACCTTTAATTAGGCTTCTTAAATGTGCATTTGAATGGTATAAAAGGAGACTAGAGCTAGCTGAGTTAGCCCTAAGTAAACTTCTTGATTATTGTCACTTTAATGGAGTCAGAATTACCTTTACGTAAACATATCGCAGTTGTAGTAGCTCTTTAGACTACATAGTAGATTGTGCTTCTTCATTGCTAAGTATCTAGACTTTGTAATAGTAAGCAGTTTCAGCTTCAAGTATACTTAGATTTTCATAGGTAATTGGAGTTAAACAGTTTTATTATAGAAGAAATAACGATAATTGATTTCTTCCAGCTCTAAATTCAGTAATTCCTGGTAGCAAGCATTTAATAATAAATATTATTTGTCAGTATACCTATTCTGTGTAGAGCTCTCTTTTATCTCTTTAAGCCAAAAAAAGATAGTAAATAAAGTAAAAATTTATTGTGTAACCATTCATTGTTTTTGAAAATAGTTTTTTCTTATTATAAGGGGGAGAACTCTGATGTATTTCATTCTTTTTATTTTAAAAAATTATTCATACATTTTGTTTTGACAACAGATACTTCCAAACATTCCCCTTTGCAAAGTACATTTAATGAAAGTGATTTTATTAAATTTTTTTTAGTAGCAAAGGAAGGCTCATTTTGCAGTTATGGTACAAAGACTGAGGGTTGTACTTGACCAGTTTTTTTATATCTTCATTTTGAGTTTATTTATATTGTTGCAGTTAGTATGTCTATTCTTTTATATCTGTATCACTTTGTACAAGGCTTTCCATATTTCCTCTAAATTCTTCATATTCATCATGCCTGATGGTGTATGTATAACCATATGTATATGCCATTATGTTTTTCTTCCATGATTTGTTCTGTCATTCCACAGTCATTGGGCACTTCCTTGGTTTTTACCTTTTTTGTCATTACAGATGATAGTTCTATGAACACTTTTGTGCGTATGTTTTTGTTTTTTGTTTTTAAGACCTCCTTGGGGGCATAGTTTTGGTAGTATTGATGGATCTGATTTTGAGATGGCTAGGGCAAAGGGTAGGAACAATTAGGAACTTTTCTTGCGTAATTCCAAATTATTTTCCAGAGCAGTTGACCCATTCACTGTTATCTACCTTCCCTGATTCAATGGACAGAGCTTCCCATATTTTAACATCTTTGCTAGATGGACATGTGGGGACACTTCATGGTTACACTGATTTTCATGTGTTATTATTTTTTTGTTTTGAAAGCTGTTAATACCATTTGACCACATCTCTTGGGGAATATATCTTAAATATTTATTTTAAACCTTTATTAAGCTAGGCATCTGTCAGCTCCTTAATGCAAAGATTTTCCCCTCAAGCCTTATCTTATGATTTTAGCACATTGCTTTTTTTGGAGTGTCCAAAAGCTTAAAAAAATTAATATGTTTTGCATGACTGCACATATATAACTTGTATGAAATTCTTTGCTTTTCAGTGGAGACTGGAGGGGTCGGGGAGGGAAGGAAAGAATTTGGAAATAAAAAAAATCTAAAAAAAATTGTTAATTGTTTTTACATTTAATTGGGGAAAAATGTTAGAAAAATTAAGATAATTATGATTGTAATATGATTTATTTTTTGTTTGATGACAAATATCCATAATTTTAAAAGATCCTTTCATTATTCAGTTTTTCTTATGGCATGGCTTTTTAATTTTTAAAATGCATATCCATTTGGAATTGTGGCATAAGATGTCCTTATTGTGTGTTTTGGTACAACATATGTTTAAAGATAGTTATGATTTTAGAGTATGTTAAGATTTAATCCAAGAATCACACATGATCCTAATGTGTTAGAGGGGGAAGATGCTCACAGGGGGCATAGTGACGTATACAAGGTCTTTGTCAGTTGCTAAGTGAAACCCTCTTCCACTCTGTATTTAATATCAAAAGGAGCAGTTAAAAAATTCAGGGATTATTTGCACCTGAAATCAATATTTATTGTGATGTTCATCATTTTGAGCTTTGAAGTAATTATCATTTGAAGTAACCAAAAGTGAGTTTTAACATTTACCTTTAGGATGAACTTACCTGGTAAATTGGGCCATAATAGGGTCTAGGGTTCAATACAGTATTGTTAGTTTTTGTTAAATATTCCTTCTTCTTGCCTCTAAGCATATGGGCTTATTACAGACACAGAGGAATCTGATGAAAATACCTTTTTGTTTTCAGTAGGCCCCATTTGTCCCAGTTTGTCAAATTACAGAAGATGTGTACTGTTTGAGCACATCCTAGTCTGTCTGTTGGGCTAATGTGGTTTTAGATCTTGTTAAAAGTTTGAGGGGCCTTTACCGCACCTGAATCTCCATTTGTTCTCTAATTAGAGTCTTAATCATAACAGACATACAAAAGGTGATTTCTCTTCTTCTGAGAAGCCCTTAAGGTTTCTTGCCTAAGTTTATTTTGATACCTTTTATAAGCGGGCATTTAAAAGGTGGGAGGAGGAGAAAGGAAACCAAAGGACTAAATTTCTGTTTTAAAATTGTTAGAATACAACTGTTCATCATAACCTAATATTTCTTTGAACTGTTTTTAATCCTACAAAAACATATAAATACACACACGCAAACTTTATCTTTGCTCTTTCAAAGTGGTGTTTTACTAACTAAAGCTGCTTGAAATGAAAAGACAATCAGTGCTTTCTTGCAAAAGCTTAGTAGTTCTCTAGATGTATAATAACAGGTCCAAACTGAATTAAGCAGCTGCTTTGGTTTTAAATTTGCATTTTCTTTTCCCTTTTTAAAAATCTTAGGCCTAGCTTTCAAGTACTATACTTCAAATAATAAGTAGAAAAGTTAAAATAATGTAATTCATCAGTCCTTAGTAATACTGTGGGTAGCATGATTTATTCATTTCAGGGGACATCTTCTTTGATAAATTTTTGTTAACTAAATCTTTTTTGGGCTCTAATTTAGTTTGACATTTCATTATCTTTATTTTTATGTTTTTATTCTCAGAATATGCAGATTTAATTTTTTTTCTTCTAATTTGCTATTTGTTTTCTCCAACCTAAATATTGAATTTCTAGATCTAAATTTAAGTTACTAAAGAAGTTGCCAATATTAGGGAGTGCTGGAGTGGAATATTAGCTCCTCCTTTTGATTTCTTCAGTTTCCCCATTTACTATTGTATTTATTTTCTTTCTTAAAGAAAAGTTATTGGTCTGATGCAATTTTGGTGAGATGTAAAAAAATTTATTTAATTGTAATATGTAAGCATATATCTAAGAGCTATCCTCTTCCCTGTCAAAACTACATTCCTTTTCTTCCCCAAGTTTAATATTATTTTATTTTTTCTGCGTTTACATGTCAAGAAAATTTTTAGCATTCAATTTTGCAAGATGCTGAGTTCCAAATTTTCTCCCTCCCCTTCCCTCCCCTCTTCTGCAAGTGGTAGGCAATTTGACGTAGTCCATACTTGTACTATCAAAGGCAGCATTCTTTCTACTGGAATGTTGAAGGAATTTTTTATTTTATTTTCATAATTTCTTCACCTTTTTAATTCCTATTCAGAGAATGAAAATAATATTAGCCCTAAAATGAATTTTTTTTTATTACTTATTGCATGGTGACTTTGTTTTACCTGTGTCAGTGTTTGGATTATTTACATATAGAGCTTTAACATTTTCTTTAAATGATACTAAAAGCTTTTCCCTCCCACAGCATCTTTTGATTTAAATAAACAGATGGGAAAGGGGACATCGACAGTTATATGAATATATCCAATATAAAGTCTTGCATGCTTTAGAATGTTTGATTTCTTGTTTAGCCCTTCAAATTCCATTTTGATTTTTTGTTGTAAGTTTCATTTTCTCTTCCATCATGAGTCTGTAGTTCTATAATGATTTATTAATGTTTTGCTTGTTATTTTTTTTAAAGAGCACATACCTTCTTCTTTGCAGAAATAGGGGTCACTTTTGTTAAATTTTGTTTTCTCTTTTTAAATTTTTTGTCATAAGCGATGATGACCCTTTGGAAGGGAAATGGAGGGATACATTGGGAAATACAGGTAGTGTAAAAACAAGTATCAAAATGTATTAAAAATAAAGAATATTTGCCCAGCTAACCTGTTTTCTAGATGAAATTTAGGGTTGCTTATAGGTGTAGATCTTAGTAAGTAAGGAATTGTGGATGATGACGATGATGACGACCATCATCTTTGTCTGTGTAGTGCCTATCTGTGTCAGGCATGGCACTAAAGGTTTTACCAACATTATCTCATTTAATCCTTACAACAATCCTGGGATCGAGGTGCTGTTATTGTCCCCATTTTACATTTGAGGAAACTGAGGCTAATGGTATTTGAGTGATATGACCAAGGTCACACACAAAACAAGTGTCTGAGATTGAATTTGAACTCAGGTCTTCCTGATTATAGGCTCTACCCACTATCCACTTGGCTACCTGCCTGACTCAGATTATAAAGATAAATTCTTCTGGCAGGGAAAAAGATAACTTCTTTAACTTCTTTTTTTTTTTAAATTTTAAATTATTTTATTTGTTTTCAGTTTTCTACAATCACTTCCATATATCTTAGATGTGTTTCCCCTCCCTCCCTGAGACAGCGTGCAATCTTATCTAGGTTCTACACATTCATTCCTATATTTCTATTCCTACACATACATTTTCACCTTAGTCATGTTGCATAGAAGAATTAAAATGAATGGGAGAAACTATAAAACAAAACAAAACACAAGAGCAAATGGTCTGCTTCATTCTGTGATCCAGTTCCATAGTTCTTTCTCTGGATGTGGAAGGCATTTTGCCTCAAGAGTTCATTGGAAAATTTTTAGGTCCTTGCATTGCTGTGAAGGACTAAGTCTGCCAGAGAAATTCCTTAGTTCTCCTGGTTCTGCTCATTTCACTCAGCATCAGTTTATAGAAGTCCTTCCAGGCCTCTCTGAAGTCCTCCTGTTTATCATTTCTTATAGCACAATAGTATTCCATTACATACATATACCACATCTTGTTCAGCCATTCCCCAGTTGATGGCCATCCTCTTGATTTCCTGTTTTTGGCTACCACAGAGAGAGCTGCTATAAATATTTTTGAACATGTGGGACCCTTTCCCATTTTTATGATCTCTTTGGGATATAGTCCTAGAGTACTTTAACTTCTTTTCTGTAGAAACTTCATGATGTGTTTGTAAAGCTCGTGTGTGTGTGTGTGTGTTTATTTTAGATCATATATATAAAGCCTCCTGAGGTTGAATAAAGGTAAACTATAAATCAGACTTGGTTTCACCAGGAAAAATTTAATTTTTATTAAAATATTTTATCTCTAGAGCTCTTGGAGATCCATCTGGAATCATTAGCATAAATTAGTAATAGAAGAGTAACCTAAATTTGTATTGGTATTGGGACTTTCTCTCTGTAAATATTAGGGGTGGGTGGAGACTGCTTTTAAAGGATCTCATGCTACTAGTTTAAAAAAAAAACCTCATTGTAATTAGTTCTGTTAAGTCAGTTCTTTCTGTGACTTTTCCCTTTGCCAAATTACAGAAGTAATACTTTGGCATATTAGTTCCTCTGTTAGAGGAGGTAGCTCATCATGTACTGAGGTTACAGTTATATTAGATGTCATAACATTAAAACCTTTATCGTGTATGTTTCACCAGCTAAGACTTTGTCAGTCTTTAATAAGACTTGTACCTTAAATGCAAGAAGTTGATTTAGTATCATAAGAGAAATAAGTTTTGGACTCAAGAAATGATTTTGCATTCTTCAGTTAGAATTTATTTTGGCCAAATTCTATTAGTTCTGACAGTATCCATCAGTTTTTGTTTAATGGTACATTAAGGGCCTTGATTTGTTTCTTTTTTTTTCTTTTGGTGAAGCAATAAATAATTATCACTTTTGGTAAGATATTTTAAATTTATTTTACATTGCTGGAGATAGTAATAAAAAAGCTGCAATATCAAATTGCAGTGTTTTACAAAAAAATTGTTCAGATTATGTGGATTAGAAAAATTGAATGTGAAGGAAGTTATTTGTAATTTTTTTTTGCTAGTGGAGTGACAAATGATTCTTCATTATGGTATTCAGCTTTAAATAAGGGAGTTGGTGTAAGAGTCAGTAGTATTTCTCTTAAAGATGTGAGAAATGTGTAGGTTGGGCCTCATTTGATAATAAGCAGCAGTTTGACTGTTCGCAGCAGTAACATAAATAAGGGAGGTGTTGTCTAAAGCCGCCCTGGTGGGTCAGGGGAATAGACATAGCAGACTTGGCAGAAAGCCTGGCCTCTAAAACAACATCCAAGTCATCAAATTTGCCCAGGCACGCCATGTGAGGTTCAAATGACAGTGGAATTTAAGATGACTGAAATGAGCAGTGTGGCTTAGGAGAATCACAAGCAGGAGCAAGCTTTTTTACAAACCATCATTTTACTCAGGCTTCACATACATTTGCATGTGTTTTTAATATTTGTGTAGTGTGTTTATATGATTTTATTGCCCAGTTCTCACCTGCCTGAGTGACCAAACTCTTGTAGACTGGAAAAATTTTTCTGACATAAGGAAAGAGAAGCAAGTAAACCTGTAAGATTTAGGCTACATTATGAATTGACAACCTACCAGAAGCTGAAACTTAATCACTGTCACAGTAGTTGAGTATCCTGGTATCCCTGCCTGAAAGGGAATTGCAAATTTAGGAAAGTCAGCAAAATCCCAGGTAAACTGGGGAGGTAACTTTCAGGGTTTATTTTCACATATTAACTGGATAGTATCAGTATGCTTTGTGCCACAACAACAGGTGAGGGTGTGGGTTAAAAGTACTGTAGATGACATTTTTTTTAACGTTTTGTTTGATTTTAATTAGTCTTACTGCTTTTATATTAGTCAAATCAGGTTTAAAATTGGTTTAATTTGAAATCTTTTATAACAGGACTATTCTGTTGTTCGTTGTTCTGTAAGAGGAAATACTGAAGGCAGCAAGCACCTTTTTTAAAAAAAAAAAAAAGCTTTTCAATAGAGCAACTAGTGGTCCAGGTAGTTTTGCTGACCTCATGTGACTTGTACTTAAATGTTTGATTTTCATTACAGTGTATTTGGAAAATATTTATTGTAAAGGCCTTTTAAATAGATTTTTGCTAGCTGCTGAAGCCCTTTTAAAATCAAGTTCTAAGATTAGTATAGGAAAAATACTCATTCTACCCTACTATGTAATTAAGAGTAAAATGTCAAGTGGAGTATAATTTTTATTGTTTTATTAAGTAATGAAACAAGTAAGGCATATGTTGTTTACAAAATCTGATCTTAATTCATCTTGAAATCTTATTGTGTAAGTATTGGAATTGAGGGTGTGAGTATGAGTAGTGGTGGAAGTGTATGGAAATACAGATTGCTTAGGTGTTGTATTCTTGAGCAGTTTATGTGTATATTTGTGTGGTTGTGGTTTGGTTTTTTGGTAGGGGAGAAAAATACTGGTTTACAGTTTAGTGCTTTACTTGCCCGAACTGCCCACATGTTGGTACTGAGATGGAGAAAACATTTTTCAAACATTTATATTTTTCCTCTGAAATGCTTGTAAATTGGTCTATCAGTAGGTATCTGTACGTGAGGAAAGAATTATGCCCTAATGCCACTGTTTGAATTCTTTTATGATCCTCTGAAACTAGAATGTTGTCTTGAGTTACAAGACTAATTTTCATTTATCAGAGTTGTAAATTATTGAAATGGATGTTTTGGTGTCTCTAATGAGGAACAAAGGGATACAATCAGGAATAATGAGACAAATACATTTTCAGTTGGTGAATTTTTGAAGCAAACGGCATCGATTTTTTAGGTTTTCTCATTGATGAGGAACCATATGCAGTACTAGGGAAAGCAATATTTTAATTTTTATCATGTCAGGTCACGTATGAAAGCATATTGGGGGGGAAAGATAATGTAATATATTTAAGATTCTATTTTTATTATTGCAACACTACAGTATTAAAAATATTTAGTACATGTTCCATCTGCTATAACCACTTAAATAGTATTACTTCCTTTGGGAGATAGGGATTATACCATTTTCCTACTATCGGGGTTACATGTCTTCCCCCTTTCATTCACTCCTTAGTTTCTACCATTTTGTAGAGATGACTACACTTGGATTCAAGAGGCCTGCTTCAGGTAGCTTACTGGCTTGGTTATCTTAGGCAACACACTTAACTGCTTAGAACCTTACTTTCTTTAGTTGAAAAATGAGGGTAACATTTGTACTACCTACTTTGCAGGAAAGTTAGGATTGAAAAGTGCTTTGCAAATCTTAAATATGTATTATAAATATCATTGTTTTGAAAACCTATTTAGCCTATCATGTTTAATTCTGATATTGTTTCCTGAAAAGTATCTGTTTTCTCCTTTTCTTTATTGTTGAGGCTAAATCCTTAGTGTAAATCTTTTGTCTCATTTGAACCTTTACTTTCTATTTGTTCATGTTCATCTTTGAAAGTCACTGTCACAAAGCCAGCCTCGATTCTGGTTGGTCAGGACTAGATTCCTACCAGCTGTTAACAGGTGCCTTTTCTGTAGTTCCTCAACTCTGTTCCAGAGGCGGGGGTACACACTTGTGGAATATTACACATACATACCTATGCATGTACATGCACATGTACATACATGCACATACAGAGTCAGGTTTTTTTGGGGGGGTTGGATCTTTTTATCAGATCCACATATTATATATAGAATTAGGTTTTGGGTTTTTTTGGATGTATTTATCATGTCTGCACATGTGGAATATCTTGTGTGTGTGCGCACGTACACATGTGTATATGTATGTGTATATGTGTATATACATATATACATGCATATATATGTAGTATCAGATTTTCTTTTGGATATATATATATATTGCTAGTTTTTTGGGGGGAGTGGGTTTTTTCTGTTAAAGTCTTTATTATAAGGGATGGTTTTTTGGGAAAGGGAAAGTAAGGGATGTAGGAGAAGTGTAAGAGATATAAATAAAGGTTTGTTTTTAAAAGTGCCTTTGCTATGTCTTAAGTAAATTATCTTCATTTTTCTACCTACTGTCCTGCTTTTTATTTGCATTTTACCCATCTGTCAGTAAACTGTTTTTATTTTCTTTAGATCATTAAGATTTTATTTTTCTTCTGCAAGTACATGAACCATCTGTGATTTCACCAGTGTTGGAACTCTTTCCACCAAGGTCAGAATACAGCTTGCAGCTCATCTGTGGTTTAGGAAATAAATCCTAAGGAACTTTCTGAGGCACAGTAAAAATTAAGTGACTTACTTTGGTCACATAGCTAGCTCATAAGTGTCAGAAGTAGAATTGAAACTAAAGCAGGTCCATCTGGTTCTAGGCCTAATACCTGTGACTGTGCCACAGTGCTTCATAAAGTATTTCTTTAAAATACATTCTAAACTTAATAACATTGGCCATACAAAAATAAAAACTCCTTGCATACAAAACGATAAACTCTACTGTTTATAATTTGCTTTTTAAAAGGTGACCTGTGATTCTGTCAGTATAGAAAACTCCCTTCTATATTACGGTTTACTTCTTGAGGGCAGAGAGTGCCAATTGCCTTTCTTTGTATCTCTAGCAATTCAGTGCTTGGCACATAGTAAACACTTAAAAAATGCTTATTGACTGACCCTGGATACTGATAGTATTTGGAGATTTGCCTGGGACTCCTGGAGTTTATAACTTGCCCATAGTTACACTGTGTATCAGAGGCAGGACTTGAATCAGGTCTCTGTAGTTCAAGGCCTGCTTTCTCTCTCTAGTGTCCCATGTTGTATCTCACAAGTCCAGATCACAATATTCAAAGGTAAGTATTAATTCAATAAAAGATACTCTTTGCTTTTATGTATCCTGGAATAACTAGGTGGTCCAGTGATGGAGTGTCAGTCCTGGAGTCAGGAAGACCTGAATTCAAATGTGGCCTGAGACACTAGCTATATGACCTTGGGCAAGTCACCTAATATCTCTTCCTTGATTTTCTCTATTGTAAAATGGGGGATAGTAATGCTTTCTTCAGTCTTCATCACTTGGTATATTTTTCCATATTTGTATTCTTCACATTTATAATTTCTTATGGTGTGTTATGGTTCAGCAATTCCCTAAATGTTATACTTGGGTTGTTTCTACTTTTTTTTTTTTTTGCTTTTACTAATAGTGCTGCTATGGATTTTTTTTTATATGTAGGTCTCTGTCTCCTTTTGTTAAACATCCTTAGGGCCTTTAATGAGATCAATGATTCAGAGTCTGAACAGCTTTGAAGTTTCAATTGTATGTTGTTAATATTGCTTTCCAAAAGAATTGTGCCTCTTCATTGCTATACCAGCAATGTAAAGGAGAGTATTTTTTTCTCTACAGCCTAGCCAGCATTGAATTTAACACAAACAGTTTAATGCATATAAGATGCTATGATCATGGATCTTTATAACTGTTCTAGTCCAACCATCTCACTTTGGAGAAGAGGAAGTTGAGTCCCAGAGAGAGCAAATGACATGTAGCTGGGCAGAGCAGGGATTTAATTCAGGTGTCTCAGCTTGACCAGTGTTCCTTCCCTGACGTTACCTATATCTGCGCTGTTTCATACAGTTCTTTATCTTGTTCAGTTAATAACCTTTCCTCTTAGTCATTATTAAAAGACCTTTGAAAAATTGCTTCTTACAGAGCCTTTTGAATTAGCTGGAAATGAAGTACTTTGTGAGTCCCTCTCTCTAATAACAGCAATAATAATCATAATAAAAATAATGGTAGTACATTTACGTAGCATTTAAGGTTTTCAAAAGTTTTATATATGAAGAAACCGAGGTAAATGGAAATTCAGTACCTTGGCTCAGGTCACCCTGCTAGTAAGTGTCTGAGGCAGAATTGAACTCAGGTCTTCTTGACTCCTAGTACATAACTATCCTCTGTGCCTCCTAACTGCCTCTTAATTTTGATGCACTATACAAAAGTGTTAGAGCTCATCTACATTTCTCATGAACGCTTCCCTGCCTCAGCCACCACAAAGATGATCATACCCTTAATCTTGCTATCACCTACAAATGTACTGCTTCTGTGTCATGAACGCTGAAATTCTCTTATCTAATCATAATCTCTTAGCTTTCCAGTTTTCCCTCTGCCTTTCAGTACCAAGCCCTGTTCTTTTTCCACACTGTGACCTCCATTTCTTTAACCCCTCAGTTTTTTCCCAATTCATCACCTCTGCACTACACTCGGCTTCTTTGTCTCCCTTATCAACTCACTGTCACTGAAATGTCTCTTCCAAACCTTTTCATTCCTCCTCAAAACTTCCATGGCTCCTTCTCTCCAGTCCTCTGAGCTGAGAACATTAACTTCATATTTTGCTGAAAAAAATTGAGACCCTTTGCTGAGAGTTCCCTCTTTTCCCCTCCTCCTCATCTCATATCACTCTGATGCTTTCTGCCACCGTCTCACACAATGAGGTGACCCTTCTCTTTGCCAAGACCAACCCTTCTACCTTCACACGTGGAACCCTTTGATCCCATTTCCTCCAACAAATTGTCACCTCTATCATCTGCACTCTCCTTTCTCTTCAACCTCTCCTTGTGTACTGGTTGCTTCTCTACCATGTACAAACTTGTGCATGGCACCTACATCCTTTAGATAACCTCACTTGATCCTTCTGTCCCGACTAACTGTTGTTTCATGCCTCTCCTGCCTTTTGTGGCTGACCTCCTTGAGAAGACTGTCCACAATAGATACCTCCACTTTCTCTTCCCCTTCAGTTCAGTTACAGTGGCACCATTGCTGTTCCAGGAACAAGATACTCCATCTCCTGTCCCTGAGCATTTTCTCTAGCTTTCCTCCATGCCTAGAATATTTTCCCTTCTCATCTCTGCCTCCTGACTTCTGGCTTCCTTCAAGTTCCACTTCAAAATCCTGCCTTCTGCAAGATGTCTTTCCCAATTCTTGTGCCTTCCCTCTAATAATTATCATTTGCATTTGTTGGAAAAAACTCTCTATAGTCTTATTTTTCTTCCCTTTTCTAGGCATTTTCCCAGCCGGTTACTTGACTTCTGAGATTCCTGTCCACCCCTGCCTAGATCCGCCCAGCTAGTGCTTGGGCTCTGAGATTCAAATGGGCTTTTCGCGCCGCTAATCAATGTGAGCTTTAGTTCTGGCGCTGGGGTGGGGGCAAGGCTGCCTCCCAGGCTCAGCTCCCTCAGGGGCTTTATGCAGAGACTTTCAGGAACGGAGCGGGTGGGGCAGGGTGGGGGGCCCGCCTCCTAGGCTCAGTTCCCTCAGGGGCTTTATGCAGAGGCTTTCAGTAAAAGAGCTGGGTGGGGCAGGGCCGTCTCCCAGGCTCAGCTCCCTCAGGTTGTTTATGCAGAGATCTTCCGTAATGAGGATCCTGCCTGCTGCTGGGGGGAGTCCCGGGCCGGCTGCCTCCGCTGCCGCCCACGCCTTTGCCTCCGCCGCTTCCTGCCCCGTCTCTGCCGTCGCCGCTTCCTCCCGAGGGGGCCCGAGTCGTGGAGACACCCCACTCCCCTCAGTCAGCCAGCCATCTCTCTCACTGACCTGTAGCTTCTGTGGGCGGAGGGACTTTCCCAGCTGCCGGAGCTTCCGTCCCTGAAGCCTGCTCAGGTCAGCTTCTCTGGGGCCGCGGCAGCGCTGGGGTGGGGTCCGCTTTCCGAGGTGCGACGGACCCTGGGGACGGGTCTCCGGGGTGCGACGGACCCTGGGGACGGGTCTCCAGGGCTCCCTGGAACGGAAATCTCTTCCACTCCGTTTCTGTACCCCTTTCAGTGGTCCAGAAGTTATGGGGGTCTCTTTTTATATTAATTCTATGGGCTGTGGTTTCAGAGCTCGTAAACGTGCGTCCTTCTACTCTGCCATCTTGGCTCCGCCCCAAGCCTCTTCCTTTTCACTTCTTCCCCTGCCATTCTAGTTGAGGAATGAGAAATTCATCAGAAAAAAGAGCTGGAGTGGTTTAGGTGACTGCAAGCCCCAACTAAGACTAATGGGATCTTAGACTGAATTAAGAGAGAAATAACTTCCAAGTACATACACACGTATACACACGTATGATGTATATACATACACTCACATATTACGTCTTAGTTAAATCCTACCTGAAGCATTTTGTTTAACTCTGAAGGCCATATTTTAGTAAGGACATTGATGAACTGGAGAATATCTAGAAGTTGCAACCAAGGTGTAATGGCTCTTGAACTCATCCCATAAAGTTAGGTCGAAGAAACGGGATGTTTAGTGGAGAGAAGAGAGAAGATTGGGGACGGGAGTACAGCAGAGTGGTGAGATACAATAGCTGTTTTCCACTATTTGAAGGGTGGGTATGTGGTAGAGAGATTAAGATTTGTTGACACTGGAACGAAAGCTAGGAGCAGTGGATAAAGACTGCAAAGAGGTAAATTTAGATTTGATGCCAGAGAAAACTTACTAAAAAGAGAAGTCCAAAAAGATAGCCTTAGGAGATACCGGGTTTTCCCTGTCTTAAAACCCATGAGTAGAGTCTGAACAGCTATTTGTCAGAGATTTTGTAGAGGCATTTCCTACTCTGGCAATTCTTAGCATTGCTTATTTAATGTAAGATTTGTTTATTTCCGCTTTCAAGACTCATGCTGGCTTCTTCAAATTACTTTTCTAACTTTATTTCCTAGTACTTCTATATATTCTTTGAGAAGCTGTTCTCCTCCTCCTCCTTCTCACTGTTTCCCAATCTCACCTTCCCCTCCATTCTCTATATACATTGTCCCTGTACTTGGAAAGTGCTGTTTCCTAATCCCCTAGCTGAATCTCTGCTTGTGGACATCGCTTTCTAAGGTTCTGGTGCCATTTTTTTCAGTGATTTTTTTTTTCTTCAATTTTTCCCTTTACCCTAGTTGGTAAGATCACAACCTCAAGCCAATTCTGTCATCTACATTTCAGTGTCTTCTTTTTTAATAATTTGATTATTTGCTACTTTTTTTATACCTTCTTACTTCCCCATGCCCACCTCAGTGAGATGGAATCTACCATCTCATACCCACTGCCAGTTCTATTTTTGTACAGCTCTAATTCTTCAGGCTTTCCTGACCTCAGGTGTAACTTCCACCTAATACTCCTGGATTTGCCCTCTGGGTTCATACAGAACAAATCTTATTCCTTCTTCTATATGATAGATACTTGCAAAGAGAGGGTACCACTCAGCATGGTGTGCCCACATAAGGAAAGGTACTGTGCTCTTTGAGCAAAGCAGAATTGAGACAGCACAAAGTAAATGCAGGATGTACAAATTTGGGATATCCACTCCATCCTGTGTATGTGTTTGTCCTTCGTTGCCGAAGAAGACCATGCCATCAGAGAATGATGACATGACTTGCCTTTGTTTTGAGTGAGGGAGGGCTGTGCAGGTCACCAGTCTCATTTCTCTTCCAGAGCCATCTGAATCCAGTGAGCAGATATTCATCAGGATGACTGGAGATGACCCAGGATGAGACAATTGGGATTAAGTGACTTGCCCAAGTTCATACAGCTAGTGAGTGTCAAGTGTCTGAGGTGAAATTTGAACTCAGGTCCTCTTGAATCCTGCACTGGTACTCTATCCACTGCACCACCTAGCTGCTCCATCATAGCATCCTAAACATTACATAAATACAATATTGCCTATGTACTACTTACTGTATCAGATATCACTTCACTAAGAAGTTCAAGGGTACACTTAGGGCTGCTTTAAGAAATGGGAACACTTTGGTTTCTATTTTCATATTAGTTTCAAAAATCAATTCATTTATTTAAAGTGTTTTTGTTTCCTACTGGGATCAATGACAAAGTTCAGTAGGAGGAGGAACACTGCCATTTTGGTAATATTTAAAAAGGTGGAAAAGATACTTGGAGGATTCTCCAAGGACTGACCAACCCTAATCTCTCCACACTTTCCCCTACCCCATTCCATAATTACTCAGTGATTTAATGAGGCACTCAGCAATTTTTTGCTTTTTATTTTACCTTCATTCATTTGTACGTACTAAATCAGGATGATGAAAATTCTCATCATCCAGATTTAGTATAAGAACCCTGGTCCTTATTTGAAGATGCTAAACAATTTTGTTTAAAGAGCTAGTGTCTGTATAGATACTCAAAATTTTGTTTTATTCAGACAGACTGTCTGTGCCCAACCTGTGGTAGAGCATTCTGAGCTCATATTGATCTGATCAGTCACAGTTGGACACACTGAAATTTTACTTTATAATGGTGATATCATTTTGATCCTCTTTGAAGACGAAGGACAACAACCAACCAACCAACTTGCAAAGAGAACTGTCATATACTCGCTGGGTCTTTTCTTTTCCAGTCTCAATATCCTCATAGAACATTGACTTGAGGCCCGTTTTGGACAGTCTCCAGCTGATGAATGTCCTTCCCAAAATGTGGCACCCAGAACTGAGTATAATGTTCCAGATCTAGAGTTTGAGAGGCTTCAGAGGCCACGTCATCCAATTTTCCCCTTTCTTATAGCTGAAGAAACGGAGACCTGAAAGGTTTAAGTAATTTTCCTAACCAGGGCAGTGTATAGAAGGACTAAGAATCTCTTAATTCCTGGAAATCTGTGCCTTAATGCAACCCTTTTGACTGTCATACCACACTTCTCATTCATTTAGCTTGCAGTCCACTAAAACCACTAAATCTTTTTCGGGCAAACTGCTTTCTAACCATACTTGTGAAGGTGATGTTTTTGAATGCAAGTGCAAGACTTTACACTTTGTCCTGATTGGGTTTTGTCATATAGAGCTTTAGTTTGTTGACATCTTTGTGGATCCTTTCTCTGTACTACGTTGTGTTTATTATCTCTCCCAAGTTTGATGTTTCCTGTATATTTGATGAGCATTTTACCTATGCCCTTTATTCAAGTAATTGATTTAAAAATGTTAAACAGCACAAGGCTAAGCATAAATCCTAAGGATACTCCTCTGGAGACCTCCTGTCGTTGACAGTTTTGACATTGAAACATCAGTGATTTCTCCTCGAGTCAGGCCATTCTTACTAGTTCTGCATTCATCTAATTGTATTACTATCTAGTCCATATTGCTTCATTTTGTCCACAAAAATAGTATGAGATGCTTTATTGTATTCTTTGCTCAAATATCTACATCATCCCCTAATCTGTGTCAAAACAGGAAGTAAAGTTCATTGGCATGAGCTGTCCAAAATTAAGCCATACTGTTATTACTTTTTCTTTTTTTACCTGCTCATTAACTCTTTAACAGTTTTTTTTTTTTATAAAATTTTTCTAGTGATTGAAGTTCATCTCATTGGCTTGTGGTTTTCAGATTCTGATCTCTTCCCTGTTTTTGAAAATAAATTTATTGTTTCTGGGATAAATTACAAACTCTTTCAGTTTCACATTTAAAACCCTACATATACACATTTTGGTGCCAGTCTACCTCTCTCTTACTTCATATTACATGCTTGTTTTATTCATAGTCCCTGCTGTTACCCATTCACACAGATCTACCTCCCACCCTTTATGTTTTTTTGAAGGTATTCTCCCATGTCCAGAATACATATCTTTCTTACCTCTATCTCTTAGCAGTACTAGTAACTACTACTAAGTAGCAGTAGTAACACTAGGTAGGATTTATATAGTGCCTACCAGGCAGTGTGCTTTACATTTATTATCTCATTTGGTTCTCACAACAACCTTGGGAGGAGGGTTCTATTATTTATTCTATTTTATAGTGGAGGAGACCGAGGCAGACAAAGTGTAAGTGCTTTGCCCAGTGTCACCCAGTATGTGTCTGAGACTGGTTTTGAAATCTGGTTTTCCTGACTTCAGGCCCAAGCGCTTTTAATCTGCCATGCAACCTCATTGCCTCTAGTACGTAGCATCCATCATTCATTTCCTTCTGAGCAGAGTTCAGGTGCCATGCACTATGCAAGACCTCTACTTTCACTCCACTTGTTGGTTTTCTCTCCTTCAGGCTGTTCTCATCACTTTTGTATGCACTTGGTATTAATCTGTGTGTCTTGTATTCCCTTGTATGATGTAAGCTCCTGTTATATTTTTTATATAAAAAAATCTTTATCTGTAGTATCTGGTGTGATGTGGTTGTTTAATAAATGTTTGTCATCTTCAGTTGCATTGACTTTCCTTTTTAGTAAATAGTTTACTGTCTTGGATTTTTGTGCCTGGAACCCAGAATATTTATCCAGATTTTATGAAAACTGCATTCATTTTTGTAATTAATTTTATTTGTTTTCAGTTTCTACAATCACTTTCATAAATCTTAGATTTTCTCCCCCTCCTTTCCCCCTCTGTCTCTGAGATGGTGTGCAATCTTATATGGGTTCTACGCATACATTCTTACTAAATACATTTTTACCTTGGTCATGTTGCATGGAAAAATTAAAATGAATGGAAGAAACCATGAGAAAAACCAAACCAAAACACAAGAGAAAATGGTCTGCTTCATTCTGTGATCCAGTTCCATAGTTCTTTCTGTGGATATGGAAGGCATTTTGCCTTGAGTCCATTGGAAATTTTTTAGGTCCTTGCATTGTTGTGAAGGACTAAGTCTACCAGAAAGGTTCTCCAGGTTCTGCTCATTTCACTCAGTTCAGTTCATGTAAGTCCTTCCAGGTTTCTCTGAAGTCTTCCTGTTCATCATTTCTTATAGCACAGTAGTATTCCATTACATTCATGTACTACAACTTGTTCAGCCATTCCCCAATTGATGGGCATCCCCTCGATTTCCAGTTCTTGGCCATCATAAAAAGAACTGCTATAAATATTTTTGTACCTGTGTGCACTCAGTTTTTAAAAGTGCAAATTTAGTATTTTCAGGTATACATTAAATAAAAATGAGTATACGTGAACCTTAAGGAAACGAGCCCTTTAGCATAGCAGATAGTGTCATAGACCTAGATCTGGAAGGGACCTGGGACTCTCTTGTCAAGTTCAACCTTTTCATTTTAGAGTTGAGGAAACTGAGACCCAGGTAGTAAGCAAAACAACTGGGATTGAACGGAGGACTAATTCCTTTAAGAACTGAGAATTGGTTATCATCATCCATTTGTACTTAAACATATCATGCTTGAAACATATGCTGGAAAATGGATTTATTCTCTTAATCTTTATAAATACTTATGTTAAACTGTAGTTTTTAACATCAGGGTCATCTTCATCTGAACATCCCAATTATGGTCTAGATTTGTATACTTTTGTTAGAGGTAGGGCTTACTTTAATCAGCTGTTCACATTGTATATTTTTTAAAAAAGGCTGACATGGAAGATGATTAAAAAAAACTTGGATTTTTTTTTTTTTGCCTTTTGTTAATAGCTTTTCCTTTGTATTTAATGATAGAGGGGTTGAATTGGGGTGGCCTTATGACCTTTTATCTTCTTCACATAATATATTTGCAGGGGAAAAAAATTTCATTTATCTAATTTCCTTTCTGATTTTATCCCTACTAACTTCATCTGCTACATAATCTTGTGATTTGGGGTTCCCCCTTCTAGTTTCTTGCCTTTTTGAAATTAGTCTTAACTATCTAGGTAGAGCTCTCAGTTTAGCCAGCATGGTATCTTATTACTTTCATTTCACTTAATGTATTTTTCCAAACTTGCAGAAAAATAAAGAAAAGCTATCTTATCAGATTCTAATAGTAGCATGGTACACTGAAATCAGCACTGTGGTTAGTTAGAGTCAGGAGAAACCCAGATTTGAATCCCCCTCTGACAGTTTTGGCACATTGGGCAAGTCACTTCACTTCTCTGAGCTACAGTTTAATTATCTGTACAATGGGGATAATTGTGATACCTCCTTTAACGTGATGGTTGCGAGGAAGGTACTGCAAACCTTAACATGCAATATAAATGAGCAATAGTTAATAATACCACAAAAATGGGCTTCTGGCTGCTTCTAATTTCACTGTGACTACTGCCAGTACACTTGTTTTTTGGTCACTTACGATTACTGATTAAGTTAGTAGAGTAAGATAAAGTTGAACAAAGAAGAGGGACCTGATTGATGTCAAAGACAAGGAAATGCAGTGCTCCTCACAGCATGTTAAACGGGGTCCCCCTAGTGGTGGATACTAAGATTTTAGAATCAAAAGGTGCTGTATTGGTTTATACACCTTAATCAGGATCCTAGAATTTGGAATTTGGATGAGATTTCAGGGATCATTTAGTCCGACCCATTCACAAAAGAAATCCCCACTGTCATAACATACTGGAAAGAAGGAAACAATCATTTATTAAGTACCTACTATGTGTCTGGCATTGTGCTAAGTCCTTTGTAGGTATTCTCATTTGATTCTCCCAATAACCTCAAAGGAGGGGGAAGCCATCACCTCTCTAAACAGGCCATTCTTTTTACCTTTTTTACCATGTTTGGAGTGATTGCCTTATGTGCAATATGGAGCTTACTTTTTTCTCAACTCTCTTGTATACCTGACCTCAGAATCCTCCTTGGCTTCCTGGGGACAGTAGAGGTTTTAAATATCCCTTAAATTCCCCTCTCTTGTCAAGAAATCCTTTGACATGTCCACACCCTCTGCGGAAGCCAATGGGAGATGTTTCTGTTATACTGACAGAATGTGGAGTTCTCTGGCATGGGATTATAGAAGCAGTATTAGTGCAACAGCTGATCTACTTTAGATGATTTGGATTTATGGTAGATGAGTTAATAAACCATCCTATAGGCTATTTTCTTACGTGTGCTATTTCTAATGTAGTAAGTTTTTATGTCCAGGCCTCAGAAAATTAAATTAATGAGCTATCTGGTTGGTTGAGGCTTTCTGAAAACTGACTAGATTTAGAATTTAGACTTTTAAAAATGTTACTTTTAGAAATGTAGATGACATATACAATGAAGCTTTGGCTATCTGGACTCATTCTAGATAGTCAAATCAAAATATTTTATATAAACCATTTTGGATGAAAATTTTTCTAAAATATGTTACTCCCTGCTTTCTTAACTAGAGTAAAACTTTTATAAAAAAACAGCATCATTTCTTTTGAACTTTTAGGGTTTACAAAGTGCTTTTCTTGCAACATGCTTCAGGGGACAGTGCAAATAAATAAGACAAATGAGGCAGAAATTTTATAGATAAGAAAATTAAGACACAGAGTGTGATTTTATTCAGGGTAAATCATACATCTAGTAAATATCGAAGCAGGATTTGAACTTGATCTACGGCTGGAAGGGACATCAGAGGGCATCTAGTGTACCTCCCTCATTTTACATTTGAGGAAACTAAATTCTAAAGTGATTTACCTCAAGGTCACACAGGTGACAAGCATCAGAGCTAGGATTTGAACTCTAGGACCTCTGACTGGAGCCAGTGCTCATTCCATGCATTATCCCAAGGTCAAAATGTATGAACATTTTAGTTTTAGTATTTTACTAACTAGAGGTGGAGTCTCACGAAGTTGTTTTGGTTTGTGTTTTTCTTATTTTCAGTGCTTTTATGTAAGCATGGTTAATTGCTTGCAATTCTTTAAAGAACTGTTCATATATTTTGATGACTTAATCTGTTGGGGAATGACTCTTGGTCTTATAAATTTGTAATTAATTATATTAAATGTAATTATTTACATAAAATTATATGAAAATAATGTAATTATATATTAAATATAATTAATTCCCTATGTATGTTGTCTGGCATGTGTCTTTTTAAAAAAACTAAATGGATTATGGAGTTCTTTCGTATCTATCCAGCTCAGACACTAAATTATTATTAAAATATTTTACCTTAGATTGGTCACTTAATATTTCTTCTTATGCATAACATGGAGAAAATGATGTCTGATAGTCAAATGAGAATGGTGTCTGCAAAGTGTTGTTACAGCCTCAAAATGCTAGATAAATAATCAGCTACTGCTACATACAACCATATTGGTTGGTTTTCTTGATTTTATTTTTTTCTCTTTCGTTTTTAATCTTCCCACAAGGAGTGCCAATATAAATCATTATATTTTTGCCACTGTGATAGAGGCATTGTGATATAATGACGAGAGCACTGGTTTAAAGTAAGAAGACTTGGGTTATAGATCTGTTTTCTTTGCATCTTAACACTTCTTGACATGGGAACATGTCAATATTTTGGGGGTTAATGCACAAGAGAGGGCACCACTGTCAGCCCATTCCTGATGTAGAACTCTTCACTCTTGTCTCAGAGTACCTATAAGATGTAAGTGATATGTCACATTCTGATGTATGAACTGAGAAGGCACCAGTGTTAATCCAAATAGTAAATGTTAGTAAAACCTGCTTTCTTTTTGATTATTTAATTTTTTTTTTACTGAAATTTGTGTTCATACAGACATCAATTATACCTTGCTCTTATCACACCTTGTTAATTACAAACAACTGCTGTCAATAAATATTAGGGACTAGCTAGAACTTAAATTTTACTACTGGCAGGTGGTGAATACAGGACAGCATTCCATTTGCTTAAGGAAATTAAGTTATTAGAATTCCACACTAGAAGGATGATTGATTGGAATGAGTCTTTTTAATTTACTGTATCACCTGTTGTCTGAAATATAGAGAAAAGCGTATTGTGGTAACCATTCTGGAACACTGATTTAGGTTGTACTTATTAATAGATCATCCTGGAGTATTGCCTTATTTTGTTTCTCTTTCTTTAAACCACCTATAAATAACAAAGCAACCATAATTCTTCAAGTACTTTATTTTTCTTTAGGAAATCATGGTGTCTAGCCAAATCTTTAGTTTTCCTTTTGTGATTTGGATATACTTGGTGGATGCTCAGATTCTAGATAGACTCTTTTTCTGTCACAGAGTTTGAAAGGAACATTTCCTTTTGGACTACCTTCCCATCTTTCTTGGATTTGGTGTCCTGGAATGCCTGAGCTATTAAAGTGTTACCTTTTTTATAGGAGCATTTAAATTTAGCAGCAGATTTTAGTTCTTTATCCAAGGAGTCTGCAGCTGGCTATCAGGAGAATGGCTGTGACAAATCTAAAGAACATGGTTTGAGTCCATCTTTACCTTTTTGCACCAAACTGCTGACAGCACCAGAGCACTGGCCCCACAGGATGTCTGTTTCTCAGCTGTGCACTCAACCACCTCCTTTGCCATCTTCCATTTTCCTTACGGAGCTCTTAAAGATCTGTAGCCCCATCTATCCAGAATGATTGAGGAGAGGCAATTCTTCATCTCCCCCCATTCATTTATTTATTTTTAAGTTAATTTATTTGTTTACAGTTTTCAGCAATCACTTCCATAAGTCTCAGATTTTCCACCCTTTCCTTCCCCTCCCTCTCAGAAATGGCATGCAATCTTATATGGGTTCTACACATACATTCTTATTAAACACATTTTCACATTAGTCATGTTGCATAGAAGAATTTAATGGGAGAATGGGAGAAACCATAAAACAAAACAAAACATAACACAAGAGAAAATTGTCTGCTTCATTCTGCATTCAGATTCCATAGTTCTTTCTCTGGATGTGGATGGCATTTTTCTTCAAGAGTCCTTTGGTAATGTTTGCATTGCTGTGAAGGGCTAAGTCTATTAGAAACAGTCCTCACACACTATGGCTGTTTACTGTGTACAATATTCTCCTGGTTCTGCTCGTGTCACTTAGCATCAGTTCATGTAAGTCCTTCTAGCCTCACTGAAGCAGGAGAGGCAATTCTTAAAGAACTTGGACCATGACTTGCAGGTAGAGGTCTGAGATCAGGTCAGGAAATGAAATTTCAGTGTGCCACTTTTTTTTTCATTTGTATCACAAAACTCTAAGAAGGAATCATCTGCAAAATTAAGTAGGATACTGAAATCTCTTCACCTCTGTGATTTTTCAATTTGATATCAGCTCAAGTTAGAGACAGTCTTTGTTTTGGAATAATTTCTTCACTCAATGTTTTCTTAATAAGTTTCTGTATCACTTTTTAGCTGTTTTGCAACCTGTCTTACAACTCCCTTACCCATCCATACATTATGCTTCCTTTTCATACACTACAGTATAGTCAAGCTGGTTTTGTTATTGTTCTTCATGCAATATATTCTGTCTCCCATCTCCTAGTTGTTGGCACTGGCTCTTCTTAAAGCCTGTAATACAGTTTTCTTGCCTTTACCTCTCAGAATCCCCAGTTTCCTGCAAGATTTAGCTTGTGTTATCTTGTGTATGAAACCTTTCCTGATTGTTCCTTGCTATTGGTGCCTCTATCTTGTATCTCTTTAGCATATACCAGTATTATATGCATTGTCTTCCACAATAGAATGTAGACTCCTTGAAGGTGTGGGCTGTTTAACTTTTTTTTTTTTTTTAAATATCTAATACATAAAGCAGTTCCTGGAACATAGTGGGTGATAAATACTTACTGATTGACAGCCACCTTGCACCATTACTGAGGCTGTTGCTGCTCCCAGTGCTCACTCCTTGGGCTTTACCTCCTGGGAAGTGACTTTTGCCACATCTTGATCACATTCATCTATTCTGGGTCTTGGTTGTACTGCTTGCTCTGTCTGTAGCTGTCCCTAGGATGACAATTCTTTAGTCTTTGGGAGGTGAGTAGAGAGAGGTGAATGTTCAGCCACTTTGATGAGTCCAGGGGGCTTCATACATGTCATACACTGTCACCCCAGCCTCAATCACTGAAGCTTTTTGCTATAGCTCCTGCCCTGTCCTTTCTGGTCCAAGCCAGGAAGCCAGTCCTTACTTAATTCTGCATCTGTCCTGTGGGCCAATACTTTGGGGTCCACTGCTTTTGAGGATCCCCATCCCAAATGGACTGTTGGCACCATTTCAAGTACTAACTCTTGACTTTTTAGTTAAACTGTTGGAGATGCAATTTTACTTTCACATGTGATTTGGGAGTTAGAAGCCTAGCACTTTGGAGAATGAATGCTGGTGAAATGCGTAGCCCTACTAGGCAAACAATGAAAGAGGCATTGAATATTTGTAATTTTTTAGCTTGAGCCTGTGGCTGTCTAAAAGATGGTTTAGGATTTCAATTTTAGGAAACCTGAGCAAAATTTTTATGAGATGCTCTTTGTCCCCAAATTACCTCTATTTATTCAGGTATTCTGTGTGTGAGGGGTCTTCCTTATAGATATTTTCTTTGCTCACAGGTATGTCTGGCAGCCTGTCCCACCTTACGTTTTAGCTGCAGTGTATCAAATAGCAGAGGGCACCATTAGTCTCTAAATTTGTAGTTAGTGTTGTCATAGCTTGTGTAAATATACTTTAAATCAGATGTAACTTTTCTTGAAGCCTTTTTTTCTTTTAAGCCTCATGTCAAGTCAACGAGAATTTATTACACTTATTTTTATGGGAAAAAAGACCCACATGTACAAAAGTATCTATAGCAACTCTTTTTGTGGTAGCCAAGAATTGGAAATTGAGGGGATGCCCATCAATTGGGGAATGGCTGAACAAGTTGTCATATATGAATGCAATGGAATACTACTATTGTGCTATGAGAAATGATGACAGGAAGACTTGAGAAAAACCTGGTAAGATTTATATGAACTGATTAGTTGAGTGAAATGAGCAGAGCAAGGTGAACACTGTACATAGTAACAGCCACACTGTGCAGTAATTGACTTTGATAGGCTTAGCTCTTCTCCGCAGTGCAAGGATCTAGGACAATTCCAAAAGACTCATGATGGAAAATGCCATCTACATCCAGAGAAAGAACCATGGAGTCTGAATACAGATCGAAGCATACTATTTGCTCTCTTTTTTGTTTTATTTCTTCTTTCTTGTGATTCTTCCCATTGGTTCTGATTCTTCTTTACAACATGACTAATGTGAAAATATGTTTAATATGAATTTATATGTAGTGCCTATATCAATTTGCATGCTGTCTTAGGGAGAGGGAGAGGAGGAAGAATATTAAGAATTCAAAATCTTATGGAAGTGAATGTTGAAAATGAAATTAATTTAAAAGTAATTTTTAGTTTTCAGCATTCACTTCCATAAGATTTTGTGTTCTAAACTTTCCCCCCTTCCTCCACTACTCCTCCCTAAGATGGTGTGCAGTCTGATATAGGCTACATATGTATGATCATATTAAACATATTTCCACATTAGTCATGTAGTAAAGAAGAATCAGAACCAAAGGGAAAAACCATGAGAAAGAAAACACACAAAACAACAACAAAAAGGAGAGAAAATAGTCTGCTTGATCTGCATTCAGACTCCACGGCGCTTTCTATGGATGTGGACGGCATTCTCCACATGAGTCTTTTGGAATTGTCTTGGATCATCGCATTGCTCAGAAGAGTTAAGTCTAACAAGGTTGGTCATTGAACAGTGTTGCTGTTGCTATATTCTCCTGGTTCTACTCTCTTCACTCAGCATCAGTTCATGCACGTCTTTCCAAGTTTCTCTGAAGTCTGCCTGCTCACCATTTCTTATGGAGCAATAGTATGCTATTACATTCATGTACCACAACTTGTTCAGCTATTTCTCAGTTGGGCATCCCCTCAACTTCCAATTCTTTGCCCCTCAAAAAAGAGCTGATAACTGTACATATGGATATTTTGCCTTTTTTACGATCTCTTTGGGATACAGCCCTACAAGTCGTATTGCAGGGTCAAAGGGTATTCATAAAGGGTGTGCCTTTTGGGCATAGTTCCAGATTGTTCTCCAGAATGGTTGGATCAGTTCACTACTCCAGCAATGCATTAGTGTTCCAATTTTGCCTCATCTTCTCCAAAAATTATCATTTTCTTGTTTTGTAATGCTAGCCATTCCAATGGGTGTGAGGGGTACCTCAGAGTCAACAAGCATTTATTAAGTACCTACTCTGGGCACTGTGCTAGGACTGGGGGTGGAAGACAGAAGAAGGTTTCTACTCTTAGGGAGTTCAAAGTCTAATGGAGAGGGCAGTATGCAAATGACTATGTATAAACAAGCTGCATATCAGATATGTGGGAGTTAGCTTCAGCGGGAAGGCAATGAAATTAAAGTGGGCCAGGAAGGGCTTCTTGCAGAAAGTGGGACTTCAGTTGAGACTTAAAGGGAGATAATGCGTCAGAGATGAGGAAGGAGGGTTTCAGACAGGAGGGGTAGAATGTGAAAATTTCCGGAGTCTGAAGATAAGAGAAACAGTAAGGAATCCAGTATTACTGGATTGTACAGAATGTAGAAGGGGAGAAAAATATGAAAAGACTGGAAAGGTAAAAAGGGGACAGATTCTCAAGGGCTTTGAAAGCCAAAGACTTTTAAAAGCCTCTCGTCCTGTAGGTGAAGCAGTGGAGTTTATTGAATAGTAGGGGATGGAATGCTCAGAGTTGGACTTTAGGAGGATCAATTTGATGACTGAGTGGAAGATGGGATTGAAGTGGGAGAGGCTTTTGTGACAAGATAGCAAAGTATTGAACTATTGTAGTAGTTCAGGCCTGAGGGGATGAGGACCAAGACCTGGGTGGAGGCATGTCAGAATTCCTGTTCCTTTGAATTTTTCATTTTTCATTTTATATTGTAGGATAATCCATTGCATTCAGATGTCATCTTTTAAAAATCCATTTCCCAGTCAAAAGCTACACTCATTGTTTCTAGTTATTTACTACCACAGAGTGCTGTTATGATTATTTTGGTGTATATTGGATCTCCCTCCCTCTCTTCCTCCCTTCCGCTTATTTGGTACCTTCTTAATTTTATGGATGAAGAATTGAGCACTAGAAAGAAGTTACTTGCCTAGGGTCACTCAAGTAGCACTTGTATAGCTGTAAGGATCCCTAATGTTCCGTTCCTTTAATTCTTCACAAATATGAAAACCGACAGGTTGAAGGAGGAAGAATCTTTTTTCTTGAGATGATAGGGAGAGCTGATATGCAGAGTTTGGTGCTGTAGCTATTAACCAGTTTCTTCAGTACTTTGATGTATATGCTTGTGCTTCCCTTACCTTGACCTGTGGCATGGTATAGGAATTGTTGCACAGTGCCTTAATGGTTTTAATTATTTTTAAAATTTATTTAATGAAATTAATTATTTTTGATATAATTTGATATGTTAAGATATAACATGGTTTCTTTGTTGGCACCTGCCTTAATCTTTTATATTCTATTACATATTTATAAATAATAGGTGTTTAACCAAGAATTAAAATTTTTAATGAAAATTAATTGTTGAAATGATTATGAAACTATACATAAAATCACTTATGTATAGAGTCACTGTTAGTAATATTATAATTTTGCAGTTGGAGAGACAAGAAGTGTGCTTGTTTTTCACAAGGTGAAATGATTTGCCCAAGTTTACATAGTGAGTCATCGTTTGCAGAATTTAGGATTCCTAAATTAAAGTAAAATGATTTCTCCTGGGGCAGTTAATAATAAACCAAACTACTTTTTAAAATAACTATTTTGTAAGACTAGCTAGAATAGTAGTGAAGTTTAATCTGATTGTGCCTAAGGGTTTTCTTGAAACCGTTGACTTCCTGTGTTAAGAAATTTAAGATGACAAAGCACAATAAATGTCTTTGCTTCTACACCCACCCCCCTTCCTTTTTTCTTAAATAATTAAGACTCCTCTAGGGCTTAAAGTTGAATGATTTACAGATAAACAGCAATAGTTTGTGAAAGGAAAATATTTATTGTTCAGGTGAAAGTGGGGATAAATTTAAGTAGAATGTTTTAACTGCCCCTCTTCCTTGTTTTTGACTTAACATTCTTACTCTTAGCAGGGTTCTTTCTTTTTTTTTTGGAACTGATTTTATATTTAAGAAACAAGATTGTATAGAGTCAGACTACCAGTTTTTTAGAGGAAATATCAAAATTAAAACAAACCTAGATAAGTGAATAAAAACACATATAATATTCATATATGTGTATGTGTATATATACATACACACATTTTCAATCTTCCCTGAACTTTAGTGTCATTTTAAGACAGTTGCCCGTTAGACTTTTCAAACTGCCAAAATATCTCAAGTTCTACATTTCTAAAATTGAACTTATCTTTACCTCCAAATCGTCCTTTATTTCAAACTTTCTTAGTTCTCTCAGTGACAACACTATTCTTCCAGTCTCCTAGGTCATAACATCAGCATTATCCTCATCTCTAATCTCATTCTCCCTCATTTCTAATCAAATACCAGATTTTGCCTGTTATATTTCCACAACATTTTTCACATTTCTCTCCAACATCCTTAGTTCAAACCACCATTACCTCTCATTCACATTATTACAAGGGTCTTCTGATTGATTTCCCTGCATTAAATCTCTTTAAACCATTGTTAAAGCAATTTTAACAGGTTTCTTTCTGGTCAAGATCCTCAAGGTAGAAAATTGAAGCAAGTCATATATGGTTTGTGTGTGTGTGTGTGTGTGTGTGTGTGTGTGTGTGTGTGTGTGTGTGTAATCCCACCAACTACCCAGATACTGAAAAGTTTTAAGAGTTACAAATATTGTCTTTCCATGTAGGAATGTAAACAGTTCACCTTTGGTAAGTCCCTTATGACTTCTCTTTGCTGTTTACTTTTTCATGCTTCTTCTCATTCTTGTGTTTGAAAGTCAAATTTTCTTTTCAGCTCTGGTCTTTTCATCAAGAATGCTTGAAAGTCCTCTATTTCATTGAAAGACCATATTTTCCCCCCTGAAGTATTATACTCAGTTTTGCTGGGTAGGTGATTCTTGGTTTGAGCCCTAGTTCCTTTGACTTCTGGAATATCCTATTCCATGCCCTTGGATCCCTTAATGTAGAAGCTGCTAGATCTTTTGTTATCCTGATTGTATTTCCACAATACTGGAATTGTTTCTTTCTAGCTGCTTGTAGTATTTTCTCCTTGAGCTGGGAATTCTGGAATTTGGCCACAGTGTTCCTAGGAGTTTCTCTTTTTGGATCTCTTTCAGGCGGTGATCGATGGATTCCTTCAATACTTATTTTGCCCTCTGGTTGTAGAATCTCAGGGCAGTTTTCCTTGATAATTTCCTGAAAGATGATGTCTAGGCTCTTTTTTTGGTCATGGCTTTCAGGTAGTCCCATAATTTTTAAATTGTCTCTCCTGGATCTATTTTCCAGGTCAGTTGTTTTTCCAATGAGATATTTCACATTCTCTTCCATTTTTTCATTCTTTTGGTTTTGTTTGGTGATTTCTTGGTTCCTCATAAAGTCATCAGCCTCCATCTGTTCCATTCTAATTTTGAGAGAACTCTTTTCTTCAGTGAGCTTTTGAACCTCTTTTTCCATTTGGCTGATTCTGATTTTGAAAGCATTCTTCTCCTCATTGGCTTTTTGAACGTCTTTTGCCAATTGAGTGAGCCTATTTTTCAAGGTGTTATTTTCTTCAGCATTTTTTTTGGGTCTCCTTTAGCAAGGTATTGCCCCGTTTTTCATGCTTTTCTTGCATCTCTCTCATTTCTCTTCCCAGTTTTTCCTCCACCTGTCTAACTTGATTTTCAAAATCTTTTTTGAGCTCTTCCATGGCCTGAGCCCATTGGATATCTATTTCGGATGTTTGGCATATAGAGGCCTTGCCTTCTACGTCTTTCCCTGATGGTAAGCATTGTTCTTCCTCATCAGAAATGAAAGGAGGAAGGAACATCTCTTCCCCAAGAAAGTAGCTCTCTATGGTCTTATTTTTCTTCCTTTTTCTGGGCATTTTCCCAGCCAGTTACTTGACTTCTGAGATTCCTCTGCACCCCTGCCTCGATCTGCCCAGCTAGTGCTTGGGGTCTGAGATTCAAATGCTGCTCCCCAGCCTCAGGGTTTTCAGTGGCGGGTGGGGCTGCTATTCAATGTGAGCTTAAGTTCTGGTGCTCAGGTGGGGGCAGGGCTGCCTCCCAGCCTCAGTTCCCTCAGGAGGTTTATGCAGAGACCTTCAGTAATGGCCCTGAGCTCCTGCCTGCTCTGGGAGTCCCGGGTCTGCTGCTGTCCCTGTCTCCGCTGCTGCCTCCTGAGGGGGCCTGAGTTATGGAGACACCCCGCTCCCCTCTTGGCCATCCCAGAAGTCCCTCTCACTGACCTGTAGGGCCTGTGGGCAGAGGGACCTTCGTGGCTGCCGGAGATTCCGTCCCTGAAGCCTGCTCCGATCTGCTCCTCTTGGGGCCGGGTGGCCAGGGCTGGGCAGGGCTGAGCTCCGCTGTCCAGTGCGCGACGGACCTTTGGGGTCGGTTTTTCAGGGGTCTCTGGAACAGAAATCTCCTCCACTGCGTTGCTGTGTGGCTTGCACTGCTCCAGAATTTGTGGGGAGTTCTTTTTACAGGAAATTTATGGGCTGTGGATTCAGAGCTAGCATACATGAGTCTTTCTACTCCACCATCTTGGCTCCCTCCTCTCTTACTTTTGTATTTAATATATTAACAATATGATGAAAATAATTGGTCTGAAATTTTAATATTCCTAGACTGTAACTATAGTATAGGGAAGTGGCATGGTATCATGGGAAGAGTCATGAACTGTGTGTCAGAAGCCCTGAATTCAATCTTTGTCTCTGCCATTTGCTAGCAAATTTTAAGTCAGCTCATCTTTTTGCTTCAGTCTCCTTAATTGTAAAATGTGAAGAATAATAATAGCACCTACTTCCCAGGTTTTTTGTTAGCATCAAATTAGATGATATTTGTAAAGTGCTTAGCACAGTCAGTGCTTGGTGCATAATAGGCAAATTAATAATTGTTTCTTCCCTCTTTGTTGTCTTCTTATTGTAGAATTCTTTGATGACACTGTTTGTTAATGTTCCTTGGAGTTCCTTATTGATTATATATTTCATCCTATTCATGCTCGCTTTGCATTTTTCCATTGTTCTCTGTGTGATACTCATTTTTAATTATTTGAATATAGTTAGTTGTATTCTGTACCTCTCTGTCATACAGCAATATAGGTAGAAAGTGAGGATTAAAAAGATTAGTCTTGGGTTTGCAGTTTCTTGAAGGCGTCTTGACTTGAAGGAAGGAGATTCTCTGAAGCAGAAGGGACTGAGAGTACAGTTTCAGATTAGTCCTTTGTGGAGATTTCGGGGTAGACAATAGCATGTAAGAACTCTGACTGTAATATATATATATAAGTTGTAATCAGGAGAGATTTGACGAAAATTAGTGGAATAATCAGTCTTTAATTTTTCTTCTTTTGATATATAACTAATGCATTCTTTTTGTCCTCTGTTGTTCATAGTTGATGCTTGTGTTCCTTTTCCTCAATTAGATTGTAAGCTTCCTGAAGTCAGAGACCGTATCTTACACTTCTGTGTCTATCACAGTACTGAGCACATTGCAAAGTGCTGAATTTATACTTGACCCTTTTTATAGCTGCAGAAAAAAACTGCTGTTGTTTAAAAATGTGGATGAAATTTTTAATATGATTATACATGTATAGCCTATATCAAATTTCATGCTGTCATGGGGAGGGGGAAAATTTAGAACTCAAAATCTTACAAAAGTGAATGTTGAAAAATAAAAAAAATAATAATTTAAAAAAATGGGGATAAATAATTCATAGGATGTTAGATTTAGATCTGGAACTTTAAAGCACATCAAATGCAGATGCTTTGTTTTAGACAGATGAGGAAATTGATGGACAGAGAGGTTAAGTACATTTAATGCTATGATGAATTCAGTGTTTTAATGTGACTTTGTAGTGCCAATGTGCTACTACAGCATCTGCTGTGGATATGCACGCGTGCTTTCAAAATATAAACTCTGTTCCTCAAAGACGAAACCAAGACATTTATTCAAACATCAGAAAGCCAAATCCATCATAGTAATCAAGAAATCTATACACATTATGAATGCACGAAGCAAGGCCATCCCCAAGCCTTTCCTCTGTCAGGTCTCCCTACAAAAAAGCTGCATTAGGCAAAATCACTCCCTCACTCATGCTAGCTCCTCTGCCCAGCTCTGCCTGTTCTCTGCCTTAGCTCCACTTCACTCTCTCTTCCTCCTGTACCCTTCCTGCTCTATCCATTCAGCAAACTCCTCTCATCATCGGCTCCATTTGACTCAGACTGTGGGCTGGGCCAAAGCTCAAAGCAGGTCTCATGGGCCTATTAACAGGCAGCAAAGATCTTCAAATTACCTTACCATTACATTTTTATAGAAGGAAATAAGCATTTATTAAGCCCTTACTATGTGCCAGGTACTGGAGTGACTATCTTTATATTTGCTTATAGGAGCAGTATCCAAGAACCCCCATAAGACTGGATCTCTTAATATAGACCATTCTGTAGTATAGAACCTAAGAGCACAGTGCTTTGCTGCTCTTCTTTTTAGAGTAGTACTTAAGTATGTGGACTCCTAAATATTTTATGCATTCAGCCAAGAGTTTTGTTTATAATACACAAAAAGACTGATGATTTTATGTATTTATTTTATATATTACTACTTTACTATAAAGTTAGAATCTTTTAGGTTCAATGTATATCATTTTACTTTCAAAATGAAATCATTTCTTTTCCTTTTTGTCTTTGATTGATCATAATTTCTTTATCTTGTGGAGAGAGAAACAAGTTTTGGCATCTTGATTGGTGATGTGGGGTGAGAGCAAAGGAGACTCACTCCAAACCAAATGAATCCATTTCTTATCATAGATTTATTAGGAGCATATAAAAAATAGGGAGAAAGGGAGAGGCCTTGCGCTTTAGAGAAACAGTTATGATCCAGGAAAATAAAAATCTTTTAATTTTAAGACATATTTATTTAAAAGGATAACCTTCCCCATTTTTCTATGCCTGTGAATATACATTCATCTGAGTTTTACAATAAATCTATATTTATTGTAAGTAATATGTAGGCTCTCTTAGGAGTTTTGTTGTTGTGCAGTTGTGTCTTATTCTTTATGAATACATTTGGAGTTTACTTGGCAAAGATGCTGGAGTAGTTTGCCATTTCCTTCTCTAGTTCATTTTACAGATGAGGAACTGAGGCAAACAGGGTTAAGTGACTTGCCCAGGATCACACAGCTAGTGTCTGGGGCTAGATTTAAACATGTCTTTCTGACTCCATGCCGAGTGTTCTGTCCATTGTACCACCCAGCCACCTCTAGGAGTTTTATGTGATTTTGTTTATTTTAAACCCAAAGATGTTTTCTATGTCATTTGAATTTTTACTCTTCTTTGCTTTTGGTAGAGGGTGTTGCAGATTTTACAAGGCTCATTATTGTTTTCTTTCTTCTTTGCTTCTAACACCAGTCTTTCACTAAATTCTGTTTAGTCTCTTCTCTCAGATCTTCATCTTTTCTTGTTCATAGCCACCAACCTGGCATAGGTGTTCTTAATCTCACTTAAGATTCCTACTTAGGCATCTTACTGTGTCTTCTGTCTCTGATTTAGTTGACAGGCTATGTCAAGCTTCCTTAAATGCCATTTTGGTCTTGGAATATCCCTACTCATAAATCTTTGTGGCTTCCTGTTGTTTCTCTGTCAGATGTAAACTGCTTACCATGTTCTTCAAGGTCCTTTCAAGGTTTTACTACTCTAATTTCGCATTACTTTCCAGCTTGGACTTGCTTTATTGGTCATGCTGTCTTTAACACACAAACACTTCTGCCTTCAAAACTTTGCTCATGGTTTCCCTCTCCCAGACACGTTGTCTTCCTTCTGGTTTCCTGTCTTACAGATTGTCTCTTCCTTTCAAATCCACTTAGCTTATTATTTTAAAGGTCTTCAGGTATAATAATAATGAGGAATATGATAACTCACATTTATATAGCAACTGGTACTAGGCACCCAGCTTAAATGCTTTACATTTATCTCATTGGATTCTCAAAACAACCCTGGGAGGTAGGTGCTGTTATTAACCTTCATTTTACACGTGAGGATGCTGAGGCAGACAGGTAAAGTTGCCCACAACTAGTAACAGTGTAAGGGCAGCTAGGTGGTATAGTGGATAGAGAGCCAGGCCTGAAATCAGGAAGACTCATCTTCTTGAGTTCAAATCTGGCCTCAGACACTTAGTGCTTGTGTGACCTTTTTTGCCTCAATTTCCTCATCTTTAAAATGAGCTAGAGAAGGTAATGGCAAATCACCCCATTGTGTCTGCCAAGAAAACTCCAATGGGATCACAAAAAGTCAGATGTGACTGAAAAATGACTGAACAAACCTTAATTAACTGTATAAAGTTGGATGTGAAGTTGCATCTTTCTGACTCCACATCCAGTGCTCTACCAGTGCCACACCACCTTGCTGCCTTATGGATATAGAATGTGTCCTGATTGTACACAGACTGCAAGGCAAATTTATGGCATATTACTGTATTACCAGTTTAACTTTGATCTAGCAATTCATAAAGAAACAATAAAAGCCATTTTAGATTCCTTCCTTGTCACTTATTTTAAAAGTAGTGTGGTATAGGTAAAGAGTGCTGAATTTGAATCTGGGTTTGATTTAAGAGCTGGTTTTGAAATACATCTCTAAAGCTCAGTAACCCTCTTTGGGCTTCAGTTTCCTCATCTCTAAAATGGGGATATAAGTGTATGATCTTAACTGACTAATGTATTCCACACTGGAGGATTGTGAAGTTGAGATAAAAATGAGTTTCAGCTCTCGAGGAGCTTACTTTACTGGGGGCAACTAGACACCAACACAGATAATTGTAAAGTGTGATATTATATGTGAGAGTGCTAAGTGCAAAACAGTCTCTGTTGGGTCTGAATGGAGAGCAGGGTTTTGGATGCTTGCCACAGCACTTCAGGGTCTGTTTTTAGCTATACATTTTCAGCAATTCTCTGAGCCTGCCCAGGACATTTTCTTGTGTATGACAGTGATTTCTGTATTGCTTAGTGCTGAACAACTATTAAAGATATGGTATACTTGAAAAAAGTCAACACAATACTTTGAAGATGTTTATTTGTCCTTTTTGATAGATATGGCTTTGGAATTGAAATTTTATATAATGTTTCCTCTTCTTGCACTGATTTATTGCTTATAAAATTATGTATATTAAGTATTTGCTTTATGGAAATAAATTTTAAAAACAATTATATTCTTTTTTCTATTTTTAATGAGGTTTAGTTGTAGTACAGCATCATTCAAGTGACTGAAACTGCTCTTTTCAAAATTACCCGTGATCTGCTTGCCAGTCTAATGACCTTGTACCCATTCTCATTTTTCTATGACTTTTGACAGTCACCCTCTTCTCCTGGATACTCTGTCCCCTCTAGTTTTGTCATCACTGTCACACAGCTAGCAGGTGGCTCAATAAAGATTTTAACTCGGGTCACTCTAACTCCAAGTCCAGCACTTAATCTGCTACCTGCAGAGATCAGTGTCTCAAAAACCTAGGGAGGACAGTGTATCCATGAAAAGAGAACTTATTCAAAAATATTTATAGCTTTTTTTGTAGTGGCAAAGAATTGGAAGCTGATTGGGATACTTGTCAATTGGCGAATGGCTAAGTAAGTTATGGTATATAAATGTGATGGAATACTTGTTATTTAGAGAAACCTGAAAAGACATGAATTGATGTAGAGTGAAGTGAGGAGAACCAGGAGAATAACTTATACAGTGACAATAATGTACTAAAGACAACTTTGAATGATTTAGGAACTCTGGTGTACTGACCAACCACAGTTACAGAGGACTAATGATAAAACGTGCTACTACCCACTTGATAACAGACAGATGGGGAAGGATTCAGAATGAGACTTGTTTTTGTACAACTAATTTGGAATTTTGTTTTGTTCAGCTATACACATTTTTAAAAAGGTTTTGTTTTTCTTTCTCAATGGGAGGGTTGGAAAGTGAAGGTAAGGGGGACTAGGGAAAGGAAAGGAATAGGCATAATATAGTATGGACTGTGCCAAGGACTTGTGTTTTTACAAATACCTCATTTGAGTCCCACAACCACCCTGTGAGGTCGGTGATGTTACAATTGAGGAAACTGAGGCAAACAGTTGTTAAGTGATTTGCCCAAGACCAGACAACCAGTGAGTGTCTGAAGCTTGATTTGAACTTGACTGAGTCAGGAAGATGAATTTTTGCTGATTGGAAAAAAACAGCGATAAAAAAAGAACGTAGTAGTGCTTAATTGTTGTGACAAAGGACTGGAATCAAAATAGGTACTTATCTACTGGGAAATGACTGGAGAAACTGTGCATTGTGAGTAAGAAATCACAATTATGATGGAAACACAAAGAGACTTCGATGAGATGCAGAATGAAAGGATAGGACCCGGAGAATCGCACAGGGAACATTAATGCTGTGAGGGGAAAGGCTTGACCAGAGCAGCAGCTATTGGTCTGATTTAGGTTGATCCAGGCTGAGATATGCCTTACTTGTCCTGGCAAAGAAGTGATGACGCAAAAGGAACTGTGTATTTTTACACATAATCAAAGTATGGATTTATTTGCATGGTTATATATGTTTGTTCAAGGGAGATTTTCTGCTTGATGGTGTGGGAACCAACAGAGAGTAAAGGAACATGAATTAGTAGATAGTGCTAGACATGAGAAAAAAAGCACCAATAAAATATTTCTTGAAATGCACAAAAGAAGCAAATGCAGAAGTGTACGCAAACAGAACACCCTTGTTAAATTTAATATATGTAGTTCTTAAGTAAGCGTAGTAGTTTCTTATTCAGTTCTCTTTGTTTTGAAATTTTGTGCTTGTACCACTTCAATTCTAGTGTCTGTTTTACATTAGCTTTTGAGTTATTTGTAATTTTTGATTCTTTTGATATCATGGTGTTCAAGGATTTGAAACTTTGCCATCAGTGGAAGAATATTGATATTAAATAGTTGGGTCTTTGTGGTGCAGAACAGCTTAAGATCATTGAATATTCTGCACAGTTTCTCAGATATGATCCATAGCACTCTTTATGGACTGCTGCTGTTCTGGGCCAATTCAGTCAGTAAGTGTTAGCCCCCCATTGCTGTGATGTGAAACAATTCCTGCCCTCAGGAAGCTTACATTTTATTGAAGGAGACAACATGTGCATATAGAGCACAGGTTCTTAACTTTGGGTCCATGAATTTGTTTTTTCAGTATTTTGACCCTAAATATAATTGGATTCTTTTGTTATACTGTGTATTTTGCTTTATGCATTTAAAATATTATTGTGAGGAAGGGTCCACAGGCTTCACTAGACTGCCTTAGGAGTCCCTGATATCTAAAAAAAGGGATTAAGTACCTTTAACACAGAAGTGTTTATATAAAAATCATAAAAGGTGATTTCAGGGGGAAGAAGGCATTAGCAGATGTGGATCAGTAAAAAATGACACTTGATCTAGCCTTAAAGGAGTTTAGAGAGTCTTAAGAGGCGTTGTTGAGGAAGAAGTGCATTTCATACTTGGAAGGCAGCCAGCCAGTGCAAAAGCACAGACAGGAAATAAGAACAGTAAGAAGGCCTGTTTGTCCCATAGAGACCTTGACCAAGTCTGGAAGGGTAGGTTGAAACCAGATTGTGAAGAGTTTTAATTCTATACAGAAGAATTTTTATTTGACCCCAGAGATAAAAAGGTGCCTCTGGAGTTTACTGAAAAGGCAAATATTTCATCTGTCTTTTAGGGAAATCATAATCAGCTGTGTGGAGGATATATTCAAATGGGGAGAGACCTGAGGCAAGGAACAAATTAGAAGGTAAATCCAGGCAAGAGGTGATGAGGGTCTGAATTAGGGTGATGGCTCTGTGGATTTAGAGAGAACAGGTCAAATTTAAGAGAGATGGTGGAGGAGATATTGTGGAGGCAGAAACAATTAAGTTTTGGCAGCTGATTCAGTATGTAGGCTGAATGAAAGTGAGGAGTCAGGAATGAAACAGATTTGCAAACCTGTGTAAGCTGAAGGGTTATAGTTCCCTCATCTCCTTTATTTCCTCTGTGAAGTGTTCCTTAAGTGGACCTTCAGTGATCTTTTCTGAAATTCTACAGCATTCACTATATAATCTAGCTCTTAATTAATTAGAGACAACTAAATGTTGGAGTAGATGGAGTATTAGACTTAGAATCAAGAAAGCCTAAGTTTGAATCCTGCTTCATTCAACAGTCTTAAATGTGTCAGGAACTGTGCAAATAGATGAGAATATAAAGAAGAGCAAAAACACAGAATTAGGACAAACATTAGGAAACAGGATTTCAGACATTAATTAGCTCATGTAACTCCAAGATTCATTTTTCACATCTTTAAAATGGGGATAATTACGCCACCTATGAGATCGTTGAGAATCAAATGAGATAACATGGTGTAAAGTACTTTGCAAACTTTAAAGCCCTTTACAAATACTATTACTTCTTAATGTCAAAGTTAGACAATCAAGTTCAAATATATAACTAGTATGAACATAAATACCTTTCCTATTGTGCTGGACATTTTAAATCATTGTAAATATTTATGTTATAGAGAAGTAAATAGCACTGTCTTTGCCAAGAAAACTCCAAATGGGTTTGTGAAGAGTCAGGCATGACTGAAACGACAGAACAGCAACAAATATTTGTGTCAGTAATAAAACCGATAGTGCCCAATTCTATTTTAGTAATTGTTGAACTTATGAGATGTTTACATATAGAAGATATCAAAGGACACTCAATATGGTAGGATTGGCTTGGATTCAGTTATTCCAGGAAAGATTTGGACTTTTTAGTGTGAAGATAGTGCTATTGACACTCCATGAATTTTGAGTTACTTTGTAGCAGTTGTTATGGGTTTCACTGAACTGTATTCTTTCTCTTTTTCTTATAACCAGCAAAATGCTGAATGTGATTAAGAGTGCTGAGGGATCATTCTCTCAACCATATCAGCAAATATAGATTAAGCATGTATCCATTCACAGGTTCCTCTTGTCCTAAAATTTTTTAGCTCTGTTCTAGGTTGAGCTAATTGGCCTACATAGATTGTGTTAACCCTTTTTTTTTTTTAAGTTCTATAAATGTTAGAAATACAAGTGTATGTGCACAATTTTTCAAATTTCTAGCTGACCTAAAATGTTGATTGGGTTGGTGGTGGAGTGGTCTTATTTTCTTTTTTCCTCTCTTAAAAAATTTTTCTTCTGTCTTCATTTTTTCCAAATAAACAAATGCTTATTTTTTCTCCCTCCCACTTTCCCCCTAGCTGAACAATACTACAGAAAAAAGAAAACCCTCATAAGAAATATGCATATTCAAATGAAATAAATTATACATTGCCATATCCAAAATAATATGCCTCATTCTGCATTTTTGAGATCATTACTTCTGGAAGGAGGTGGCTAACTTCATCTTTGTTCCTCTGGATTCCTGATCTATCTTTGTATTAGAAGAGGTCTAAAGCCTTTCAAAGTTGTTTCATTTTAATGCTGATATCGTTTTGTAAATTGTTCTTCTATTTCTGTTCATTTCACTCTTCATCATTTTATAGAATTTTTTACAGTTTTGTCTGAAATTGCCACTTTTTTTATTTTTTGCAGTGCAGCAATCCATTACATTCATATGCCATAATTTACCCTCATAGATGGGTACCACCTTATTTCACCATGAAAAAAACGGCCATACATATTTTTGTACACATGGATGGATAATGGTATTTCTGAGTCAAAGGGCATGTACAGTTTGGTAACTTTTGGGGGAATAATTCCAAATTGCTTTTCAGAATGGCTGTGCTGCTTCACCATTGTACAAGCAGTGCGTTAATGTTTAGTGTTTCTGTGCTCCTATAGTGCCTATTTGTCATTTTCCCTTTTGCAACTTTGCCACACTGCATGTGTGAACTTTGAATTGCTTTAATTTGCATTTCTCTAGTGATTAGTAATTTTGAGTATTTTATATATATATATATGTATAAATAGCTTGGATTTCTTCGTTCATATCTTTTACCATTTATCTACTGGAATGGTTCTAGCTTTTATAAATTTGAATGACTTTCCTACCTATTTTTTTCCTAGTTACCCATTTCCCTTCTAATTTTACTTGATTGGATTTGTTTGTGCAAAACTTGTATAAAATTTACAAGTTTTGCATAAAATTTGCAGTCAAATTTGTTCATTTTATCTTCTGTGAGTTTCTCTATCCCTTCTCAGTTTCTTTTTAAAAGTTTTATTGATGACTTTTGTTGTTAAATCAAATGATTATTATCTCCTTTCTTTCCAATTCCTCGTGAGTTCTTCCTTGTAACAAAGAAGAATAGTTAAGTACAACTACCTGCTGGGTATAGTGATTCTATCTTTAATTTTAGTGTACAACATTCTATGCCTATAGTCTCCTTTCTCTACAGAAAGGGAAGGAAGTATTTTATTCTTTGGGGACCAAACTTGTATAACAATTAATAAGTATTGAGCTTCATTTTTTATGTTCTTCTCATTTACATTATTTGTAGTCATTGTGTCTTTTTCTTTCCCTGCCAGATACTGAACGAGCTGATTGTGCATCCGTTTACATCTTTAATGTAGATCAATCTCCATCAACTGTAAACCAGCCAATTTGTATTCCTCACCATGGATTACAGTCTCACACCTCAGTTTTGTCACCATCTCTTCATCTGCAAGGTCACAAAAACTATGAAGGAATTTGTGAGATTCCTGAATCTAAGTATAATCCACTAGGGGGTCCCAAACCCTTTGAATGTCCTAGCATTCAAATTACATCAATTTCTCCCAACTGTCATCAAGGAATAGATGCTCATGAAGATGAACTGCACACAAACGGCTCAGAAGGTGATTATTTGGAAAGACCTTCTAGGGATCATCTATATCTTCCTCTTGAACCATCATACAGAGACTCATCCCTTAGTCCAAGCCCAGCCAGCAGCATTTCTTCCAGAAGTTGGTTCTCAGATGCTTCTTCTTGTGAGTCTATCTCTCATGTTTATGATGATGTAGAGTCCGAGCTCAATGAAGCTGCTGCTCGATTTACACTTGGGTCTCCTTTAGCTTCTCCTGGTGGTTCTCCAAGAGGTTGTCCTGGTGATGAATCTTGGCAACAACAGTATGGATTTGGACATTCATTATCGCCTAGACAGTCTCCTTGTCATTCTCCTAGAACTAGTATCACTGATGAAAATTGGCTTAGCCCTAGACCAACATCCAGGCCCTCATCAAGACCTACTTCCCCATGTGGGAAGCGACGACACTCCAGTGCTGAGATTTGTTATGCTGGTTCGCTCTCACCTCATCATTCACCAACCCACTCTCCTGGTCATTCTCCCAGGGGAAGTATAACAGAAGACACATGGCTAAGTACTTCTCTCCATGGTGTGCAAAGCTTGAGTCCTGCACATTTTTCATTTCAGTGCTGTGCAGAGACTGACATCCCTCTGAAAACAAGAAAGACTTCTGAGGATCAAACTGCCACTTTACCAGGAAAAATAGATATTTGTCCAGATGACCAAGGAAATTTATCACCATCCCTAGAGACTACCATAGATGATAGCCCTGGATCTCAGCATCCTTTAAAGAAAGATGTGTCTAGTGACCAATTTCTTTCAGTTCCTTCGCACTTTATCTGGAATAAACCAAAACCTGGCCATACCCCTATATTTCGGTAAGGGAATACAAACATGTAAATTTGATTTCTTCTTAGGAATAAATTATATATTAAGGAGTTAATGTAACTTCATCTGTGCAAAATAATGTATTGCAGTTTCTTTAGAGTAAGTAGTAAATAAGTAAAATTGAAGTTAAATTTTCTTTTATTAAGGTATTTTGGTGTAGTTTTGATACTTTTTTGGGTAGCTAGCCATAATTGTATTATATTTAAATGGCAGACAGATTATACTGTAGTGTGAGACACAACAATTTTGGCGAGATATTAGATTGATGGGGTTCTGATTTTCCTCTGCTACTAGACCACACTTTGTTTGACATTTGACAAATGAACATTTGTGACAAGCAGTTTATCTTATTAACACTCATAGGAAAATCTGTAACTTTTCTCTCCAACAGATACCTCTTTGTCTTTCTCTACTACTTTTCTCCCTCCCCTTCTATTTTTCTTTATTTCCATTTATCTGTCTGTTTCCCTTGTCAATTCTTTTCTCCCTTTCCCATTAATTATAATATAAAACTGAAATGTATATTTTAGCATCATGTTCCTTGGAAGTTTTTTTTAATATTTTATACTCATATATCCCTTGACCAGTATTTTTTTCTCATGGCTCAGTGAACTTTGGTTTAAAAAAAAAAAAAAAACACTTGGGAAGGTAGACTGGGATGGAGTTGGTGTGGACCTGCAATTTTTAATACATGTGAGAAACTTTCAGTGTGGAAAAAATACCCTGTACTGTGAAAAATTCCTTGGGCTCTGATTAGTTATGTCCTTGTCTGTGGTTACACAGCTGTTCTGTGTTTGGAGGAAGGACTTGAACCCATCTTCTTGACTCCATTACCTCAGACTTTTCAATTCTGTGCCTCTTCTTTTTAAAAAATATTTCAGATGTGGAAGAGAGTTGTTATAATCTCCCTTGGTAAACTTCTTTAGTGTTTATTCACTCTGAAAAGAAATTTATTCTATATTATAGTGTATCTTCCTTATCACTTATTTTGTCCTCTTCAGAAATAAAACTGATTTGTGTCTACCATATAAATTTTCATATGCTTCAGAACAGATGATAAATATCCCTCAGCCTTTTCTTCAGGCTACAGAACTTCATGAGTGACATTTCCTTTATTATTAACAACATTCTTGCTTTTTCTAAACTTTATCTCATGCCTCTACCCCAATTCTTATGTTTGTCTCTTATCTACTCCCATAATCACCATCTTTATCCAAAGCCCATCACTTTTCACCCAGATTTTTGTGATGGCCTCCTACTTAGGGTCTCTGTGTTCATTCTCTCCCCTTTTTAGTCATTATATGTAGAGCTGCCAAAAGAACCTTCTTCAGGCCCTGATGTGTGTTCTTCCTCTCTTCCCCCTTGTTGCACACACAACTCATGCAACTCATCCTCCCTTCAGAAGCTTTCAATGGTTTCCTGTTGCTTCTAGAATAAAAATACAGATCCTTTCACCTCACTTTTTCACCGTCAACTTTCTATCTCTGATTTTGCTTTCCCACTTTACTTTCTATTAAGTCCCCTTCATCCCTTTGTTTCCCAGCTAGTTTGTGCTACAAGCTGTTCTCTGAAGTCAGCAGTCCATGTGTTACATCAGAGCCTTCCTTCAACCATCCTGGAGGCCTCACATATCTTTACACCACTCAGAAGCCTCCCTCAACCTCACCCCCTGTCCCCCAGTCTTCCTTGTGAATATGCTTCTTCCTTCTTTTATTTGGCCATGTGCATGTTGTATTCCCCTTGCTGTCAGAGACTTTTGCATAATGTTTCTTGAGTTCCCAGCACCTTGCATAGCTCCTCTTGTATTTGCTGAATAGGCTTAAAATATGAGTATATGTATCTATTTATTAAAAATGTATATATGTGTATGTGTATATATGTATATATGCACTTAAACTAAAAAAAGTGGGAGGTGATAGTTTAATGGGTACTTGATCAATATTGAATGTGGCAAAGTAATTACCAATTAACTCTTACACATGAGGATACTTCAGGAATTCTACCATCCAGGGAACATGGCTCATATGTGGACAGACAAAATTTCCTCAAGTGTATTTGTTTCCTAATTTATATGATCTTTAAGATAACGTACACTTTCTGTGCTTCTAAATCATCTACAACAGTTTGCTTTCACAAAATGCTGTTGGTTACTTCATAAGGGAAAAGGTATTAGTATTTATATCGCTTCTATATGGCAGACTCAGTGGTAGTGGTAAGTGCTTTTTACAAATATTATCTCATTTGATGCTCAAAAAACTATGAAGTAGGTACTTTTTACCCCTATTTTACAGTTGAGGAAACAGACTATCAAGAATTTAAGTGCCTTGCCCAGGCTTATACAGTTAGTGAGTGTCTGAGACTGGATCTGAACTCTGTTCTCATTGACTCCAGATCTAGTTCTTTATCCACTGATAACATAATTGGTATAATTTATACCAGCAATAAACATGCCTTTCTTGTTAGTGTGATGTTAACCTTATATGATTATACTGTTTCCTTATATTCCGTATTATTTGGTATGATTTCTACTTCTTATGGCTTTTCTGGCTGTATCTCTAGTTGTCAGTTTTAACCATTTTTGGCTCTGTGTCCTTCCAATTGATTATGCCCACAGTTTCTTTGGAAATCTTCCCCATTTCTTAAAATTCTCCATCTTTTTGTTTCTTAGACATAGAGTACTTAGAGTTGGAAGGGAATTTAGTTATCTAGTCTGACATTATGCCCAGTCCCTTCTACACCCTCACTGGCAGCTGATTATCCATCCTTTGCTTGAATATCTAGTGATGTGACTGAATCACTGCCCATTTACTTCAACTGGGGGCTTTGTTTCTAGAACCTTAACTTCTTGCTCCGGACATATTTTGATTTTGTTGATATCCTTCATCAAATACTGATATTCACCTAGATCTGTGATCTTACTGAATTGAGAATTCTACTCAGTAATGCATGTTGTAACCCATTCTTATTTAGTCATCTTGTATGACTCTTGTTCAAGTTCTCCCAGAAGGGGTGAGAGTGTACTTGCGGTGGCTTTCCTTGATTTCTTCCCATCTCATGAGATTACCCCATGTAATGCTGTGGTCATTCACCTGTTATCTCTCTTGCCATATGGCCACCCCTTCTTTTCCTGTCATAATTTCTTGGTATACTTTGGAGTCTCATGATTGCCTTATTATTCCTATAATTGATCTCTCCATTGCTCTCTGTGGTACTGTAGCAGGTAAAAGATGACAAGACTGAGTAAACTAAAGATTTGAGCTTCGAAGCATTTCGATTTATTACGCTGTGCTTGCTAATTGCATAACAAATTGAGACCCAGCTTTCTTCAGCTTTGGCACTAGACTCTAAATATAGGGGGAAGATGGATATTTATGCATTAACGACAATTAATCAAATAGGACCAATTAATTAAAAGGAAACTCTTAGCCGAGATATAACATTAGGTAATCAGATTTCTAACTGGAGGACAGATTAAAGACTTTTGAGTTGGAAAGGGGAGAATGAACAGGTTCACTTCCCTGAAGTCAGAAAAAGAGGTGTCCTGCTTCCCCCAAGTAACTGTATTTAGTCAGACAGACATGGAAGCAATGACTAGCTCATATGTGGCCAGTTTTCAGATAAGCCATGGGTCATACGGGTTGCTTGAGATGTACAATTGTGAAGAAACTCTGCATCAATCTTTGGATTTGACCATGTTTCTGGTCAGCATGATCTAGATCCTTGGTTAAGGGTCTCTAAGCAGCAGGTAGAGGTGGCCTAGCCACATGGGGCTGGGTTCAGACAGTGCAGTAAAGTTTTCTCCCAGTTTCTATAACTGAGTGAAATTTTCTCATGACAAATTGGACTAGACCCATAATTAAATAGAAAGGGAACTGAGCTAGATTCAGAATTGAGTCACAAAATGATATTAGTGTGGTTCACTCAATTCTCTCAATTCCTTCAGTACTCATATTGCTTCTTCAGAGACAGTAGTGTTGCATACTCACTGTTACAATGCAGCAACACTAAAATTTTGCATTCATGGGAATCCTTGGTTCAGAAAAATAGCTTTGAAGTTTCCTAAAAACAATCTGTTCCTCTTTCCTCCTTTTATACTCTGGGCCCAGTTTATTATCCATCTTCACTATCTGAACAAGATGTACGTACTGTTAGACAAGCTTTATAGAGTATCCAGATGCATGTTGACATCTAGGCAATCAATATTACAGTCTTCGTTATCTTAAAATAAAGCACACAATTCTTTAGAAATATTCTGACCAGTGTAGAGTAGTATATCTCCCTCGTGATCTGAACATTATGTTTCATACAGATGCTGTTAGCTTTCTTTTTCCCCCCACTTAACAGTATTTTATTTTTTCCAGTTACATGTAAAGATAGTTTTTAGCATCCGTTTTTGTAAGATTTTGAGTTCCAAGTTTTTCTCCCTCCCTCTCTCGCCAAGACAGCAAGCAATTTGATATAGGTTATATATGTACAATCATGTTAAACGTATTTCCACATTAGTCATGTTGTGAAAGAAGAATCGGATACAACTCTGCACTGCTGAGAAGAGCCAAGTCTACCAAAGTTTAGTCATCCCACAGTGTGGCTGTAACTATGTACAATATTCTCCTGGTTCTGTTTCTCTCACTCAGTATCAGTTCATATTATTATTAGTCCAGGTTTTTCTGAAGTCTGCCTGCTTACAAATTCTTATGGAACAACAGTATTCCATTACATTTATATACCACAACTTGTTCTGCCATTCCCCAGTTGATGGGCATCCTCTCAATTTCCAATTCTTTGCCACCACAAAAAGAACAACTATATTTTTGTACATGTGGGTCCTTTGTCCCTTTTTTATGATTTCTTTGGGATACAGATGTAGGGTCTTTATTATTTGTTAGTGTCTTTGATTTTTTATGATTCTGATAATCTGTTCTTAAAAGTTAAATCTAAAAGGTATTTATTGATCACTTGCTGTGGGTAATAAACTGTTTTTTCCACCTTTTTCATAGGAAAGTATATTTGATTACCGCTAGTTTTTAATCCATGCATTGCCTTCTCTGAAGCTTTAAGTGTAAGACACATTTTAATTTAGCATGATTTGAATATTGTGCTATTTAGAGACTGTAAGATAAATGAGATTTTTAAAAGGACGTTCTATTGTATAATTGTTTCCAACCAGTTTTAATGTCATTTTTATATTGAATCCATTGAGTCATATTTTCACTTGTGCCCGACTCTGTCTGGCCCTATTTGTGGTTTCCTTGATAAAGATATTGAAGTGGGTTACTACTTCCTTCTCCAGCTCATTTTTACAGATGAACTGAGGCAAACAGGATTAAGTGACTTGCCAAGGGTCACACACCTAGCAAGTATGTGAGGCCAGATTTGAGCTCAGGAAGATAAGTCTTCCTAACTCCAGGCCTAGTGCTCTATCCACTCTGCCCCCTAGCTGCCCTCATATATTGATTAGTATCTAGGTCATCACCAGCTACAAATTTGTTATCCGTTTCTCTTCCTCCTTTTTCTCTTTCTCTTTTTCTTCTCATGTTGCTTATATTATTTTATTTAATATTTTCCCCAGTTACACGTATAAGTAATTTTTAACATTTGTTCTTTTAAATGTTGAGTTCCAAATTTTCTCCCTCATTGAGAAGGCAGGCAGTTTGATACATGTGTAGTCATGTAAAATATATTTCCGTATTAGTCATGTTGTGAAAGAAAACACAGACCAAAAAAAAAAATTAAAATAAAAGTGTGCTTTGATTTCTATTCAGACTCCTTTAGTTCTTTCTCTGGAAATGGAAAGCATTTTTTCATCTTGGATCATTGTATTGCTAAGAATAGTCATGATCACAGCTGATCATCGTACAGTATTGCAATTACTGTGTATAATGTCCTCCTGGTTCTGTTCATTTCATTTTTGCATCATTTCATATAAGTCTTTCCGGGTTTTTCTGAGAGTATCCTGCTTATCATTTCTTGTGGCACAACAGTATTCTACTGTAATCATAACCAACAGTTTGCTCTGCCATTCCCCAAGTGTGGGGTGGTACTTCAGAGTTACTTGAATTTGCATTTCTCTAATCAATAGTGATTTAGAGCATTTTTTTCATGACTATAGGTAGCTTTGGTTACTTCTGAAAACTGATCCTATCCTTTGATTATTTATCAATTGGGGAATGACTTGTGTCTTCTTATAAATTTGATACATTTCTCTATGTATTTGAAAAATGGGGCCTTTATCAGAGAAAAAACTGTTAAAATTTTTCCATTTATGATTACTTTGTATTCCCTCCATCCCATTGCTCCCTCCCCACCCCATTTATCTTAGCCTCTTCTTTCTTTCACCCTGTCTGTACTCAAAAGTGTTTTGCTTCTAACTACTGCCTTCTCTATTCTGCCTTTTCTTTTATCCACTGCCCCTCCCCCTCCCTCTCCTTCATCTCCTACTTTTCTGTAGGGTAAGATAGATTTCTGAACCCAACTGAGTGTTTATGTTATTTACTTTTTGAGTCAATTCAATGAGAGTAAGGTTCATGTACTCCCTCTCATGTCTCCCCATCTTCCCCTCCAGTGTAAAATCTCTTTTGTGTCTTTTTTTTATGAGATGATTTACTCAATTCCAGCTCTCCATTTCCACTTCTCGTAATGCATTTCTCTTTCTCAACCCTTAATTTTATTTTTTTATAGATAATCATCCCATCATATTCAACTCAATACGTATGCCCTCTGTTTATATAAATGCCTTCTAACTGCCCTATTAATGATAAAGTATTTGGGAATTATAAACTATCTTACCATATAGGAATGTAAACAGTTTAACCTTACTGAATCCCTTATGATTCTCTTTCCTGTTTACCTTTTTACGCTTCTTTTGAGTCTTGTATTTGAAAGTAAAAGTTTCTATTCAGCTCTGGTCTTTTCATTACTAATGCTTGAAAGTCCTCTATTTCAATGAATATTTTTCTCCCTGAAGGATTATGCTCAGTTTTGCTGGGTAAGTGATTTTTGGTTATAATTCTAGGTCCTTTGCCCTCCTGAATATCATGTTCCAAGCCCCCTGATTCTCTAATGTAGAAGCTGCTAAGTCTTGTGTTGTCTTGACTGTAGTTCCATGATACTTAAAATTGTTTCTTTCTGGCTGCTTTGCAGTATTTTCTTCTTAATTTGGGAGCTCTGGAATTTGGTTATCATATTGCTAGAAGCTTTCATTTTGGGATCTCTTTCATAAAGGAGGTGATTGATGGATTCCTCCAGTTTCTCTTTTGCCCTCTCATTCTAGAATATCAGGACAGTTTTCCTGAAATTTCTTAAAATATGATGTCTAATCCCTTTTTTGTTCATATTTCAGGTAGCCCTGTAATTCTAAAATTATCTCTCCTTGATCTGTTTTCCAGATCAGTTTTTTTTTAATGAGATAATTCACATTTTCTTCTATCTTTTCATTCCATTGATTTTATCATTTTATTGATGTCTCATGGAATTATTAGTTTTCTAGTTAGTTTCTACTTAGTTTTCTAATTAGTTTCTAGTTGTTCAATTCTAATTTTTAAGGAATTATTTTCTTAAATGAGCTTTTGTACCTCATTTTTCATTTGGTCAGTTGTACTTTTTAAGGCATTCTTGTCTTCAGTAAATTTTGTATATCTTTTTTCATTTGGCCAGTTTTACTTTTTAAGGTATTCTTCTCTTCTTTGGATTTTTTTTCTTATTTTATCATTTAGCTTATTTTGATTTTTTAAGGTGCTATTTCGTTCAGTGTTTTTTTGGGCCTCTTTTACCAAGCTGTTGACTCTTTTCGTGATTGTCTTGTATCACTCTCATTTAGTTTTCCAATTTTTTGTTTACTTCTATTATTTGATTTTAAAAATCTATTTTGAGCTCTTCAAAGAATTCTTTTTGACCCTGAGACCAATTCACATTTTTCTTTGAGGCTTTGGATGCAGTAATTTTGACTTTGTTGTCTTCTGAGCTCGTTTTGATCTTCCTTGTCATAGTAACTTTCTGTGCTCAGGAAATTTTTTTTTCTTTCTCATTTTCCCAGTTTATTTCTTGACTTTTAATTTCGTATTAAAATTAGTCTCTGCTTTTGGGGTAGAGGGGGAACTCTCCTAAGTGTGACGTTTTTGGTTCCACTGTTTTCAGAGCTAGTTCTGGGCATCCGTAAGTGTTCAGTTCTTCCTAAGTGCTATGTTCTAAGGAGAGTTACGTTTATTCCTCTTGTGATTTATGATTGACACAGGCTTTTTTTTCTGCCTTGTTACTGTGATCAGGGTCCCTGCTCCCCTGAGGCCACAAGCTCCGGTGTGCCCCTTCCTGCCCTGGGACAACAGATCCTTGTATGGACAGTGCAGCAGAATTCTTCCCCCCAGTATCAGCAGAGAAACCCTTGTAGTCTCCTTCTGACCAGTTATCCATCCGTCTTAGCATCTGTGGGCTGAGAGCTTTGGACTCTTCTGACTCTGCCAGTTCATTTGCCCCAAGGCTGGTTTGCTACCATGTGTGGCTTGTGCTGGCACAGTGTGTGTTGGACTGCACTGTACTCTAAATCTAGTATGACAGACCTTTCCTGCTGACCCAAGTTGTCTTGGGCTGGAAAATTGTTTTACTCCTTCCTTTTGTGGGTTCTGCCATGCCAGAATTTTTTTTTTAAGGCATTATTTAAAGGTGATTAGAGGGGAATTTTTGGGAGAGCTCTGGCTCTGGCTCTCTGGAGCTAGTCCTTGGATTTTCTCTGCCATCTAGGCTAGTCCCTAGTACTGTTGCTATCTAGTTTCAATATGATTTACCAGATCAACTCTATCATACTTCCCATGGCAACTGTTCTCCCCTTGGGTTGCTTCTATCACCACTGCCCCATTTCCTCTTAGTAGATACCTTAACTTATGCATCACATAAAAGATCCCTCATTCAATATTGCTTTGTTTTAGTTACAAAAGATGAGGTGGGCCTTCTTGCCAACACTGACCCTTCTACTTATGCTTTTGATCTTCATGGTCCTTTTGGAGCTTCACCTTTTAATAATTGTCTCCCCTCCTAATTTTTAACCTCTCCTATTCCCTTGTTCTTTCCTTGATACCTTTGAAAATGCTCACATCTTTCTTATTCCTAAACTTTCAGTTGACTCTGCTATCCCTCCAAGTTACCATCATATATCTCTATTTTCTTTTGTAGCCATATTTCTGTGGAAAAAATTATCTTATGCTCACTTTCTCCACTTTGTGTTTTTTTAAGTTTCTGTTTTTTATTCTCTATTTAAACGCTTTTAAAAAAAGAGTCTTAATAAAACCAAACACAAAAAGAAGACTGTATCAAACTATGAATTGTTCTCAGATAAGAGTTGTTATTCAAATTTTTTCCTTCAGTTTTTCTTTTTGGGAGGGAAGGAGCTTTAATTAGGGGGTTTAGAGTCTTACAAATGACCATTGAAACATTTTTTAAATGCACATTAGAGAGCAGAAGGAAGTAATGATGAACAGAACAATTTTGAAAGTAATGTGTAGAATTTATTATACATTTTAAAAAAAGTAACTATAAGATGGAAGTTCATTCACATACATTGATAACTAAAAGAGAAAAATAATTTCATAAAAAAGGGGGAGACAGCACACAGGCTTTTCTAGAACTCAGTAATGAAGAGGTTGAGATATGAGAGAGAGAGAAGAGAGGGTTAGCAGGGGAGAAGGGAGGGAGAGACAAGGAATGGGGAAGGAGATAAGAGTGGGCAATCTGTAGAGCAGCTATGTTGAAATTGGGATCAAAGATGCATGTAGAGTTTCTAACCTCACAACATATTTTAGATTCTTAACCTTTTCTCCATAAACACAGCTGCCAACCTATAAACTCCATTGTGTATCTATACATGTAAGTGAAAGGTGGTCTCAGGTGGGAAGACCCACCTCAAGTCTTACTTCTGACACATACTGGCTGTATGACTGGGCAAGTCATTTAATCCAGGTACCTCTTTACGCCTCTAAGTGGCAATTACAGATTTACTTTGGTAGAGAAAGTTTCCTCAGCATTTTTACCAATAAAGTCATAGGTTTGGACAAAAAAAGATTTTGGGTGTTATTTTCAAAAAAATTATAATTCAAAAGCTGTTCCAAGGTCAGAATTAGTCATTTTCTTTTAACAGTAAAAAACAACTGGAAAATGGGAGGGCACTATTTTAAATAAGTCATTTTGCTTAACACAGTCTTTATTTTTTAAATATTTTGTTCCTGAGACCAATTAATTTAAAATTCTGGCACTGCCAAAATAGTTTCTCTCATTCGGTAATGGGTAAAGCAATATTCACCTTTGTGTTTTCTTTGTAGCACATCCTCATTGCCTCCTCTAGACTGGCCTTTACCAACTCATTTCGGACAATGTGAACTGAAAATAGAAGTACAACCTAAAACCCATCACCGAGCCCACTATGAAACTGAAGGGAGCCGTGGTGCAGTAAAAGCATCTACTGGAGGACATCCTGTTGTGAAGGTATCAGGCTTTTGAGGTGTGATTTTTCCCAATGGACAAATCAGTTGAGAATCTTGTCTATTCTGCAATGAAGAATATATAAATCTCTCCCCCCTGCTGTTGATTGTGGACCTAAATAGAAAAACTGTTCTTAGAAGGGAGGCATAGTGGCTGCAACATTGCCAACATGGCACTGTTAAGTAAAACTGAGAGATTTTCCATAGGGTGGGTAGTCTGCCTCAGATCCTCCAGAGAACTTTCCACTGTGGAGAGAGTTTCTGTTTCTGGACCCTTGATCTCAGGTCTGTGACTGTAGACAATGCACTCTTGGGAGAATTGGGCATTTTATGCCAGGTGCCTTTAGGATTTTTGTGATTTAAATGTTCCAGTATTATGCTTATTGACTTTTCTTCCATTTTATACTTTAAGAAAAGGTTGATTTGATATACTTGGAATGCTTGGGCGTTTGTCTTCTGCTGTATGGTTGTACCACATTGGTAGTTGGTTCCTCATATTTCCCATAGCTTGGATAGCTCCTTATCTGTCAGCAGAGATAGAAGGCATTGCTCCAGGTTCAAGTGCTGAAATTCTCCTCTTAATAAGAAGATCATTAGTTCTGGTCCCAAAATACAGCATAAGAGTTAGAAGAAATAAAGTTGTCTCTGAGACCTGGGAAGAAGAATACCTACATTGTACCAAGCCTCAGCTCCACTCTTCTCTCCTTGCTATTTCAGAGATACATTGTAAGACTTGGTTCTTTATAGAGCTTCTAAGAAGTAAACCAATTGTGGTGGGGGCTTAAATAATGTTTGAAGGAGTGCTGACTTGAATGATGTCAAACAAATTGGCACGTAAACTTGAACGTTCTAAACTCTTCCAAGGTTCTTCCTAGGCTTATGAGAGAAGCATTCTTAGATATTTTCTAAAATTCTTCTATAATAATTTAGCCAGTTTCTTTGTTACATTGGACTGAATTTAAATATTCAAGTTTACACTGGTAAAGTAAGGTTAATTCTTTTTGGTTCTTGGAGTTATACTCTCTTAGGAGACTAAGTGTAAGCTTATCATATTTCCATAACCCACCTCATTACAAGATTTATGTAGTAGGATGGTAGAAGTGTTAAAAATGCTAGTTTTTAATTCTGAGGTTCTTTGGATTTTGTATACTTTTGGATTTTGATACTGTGATCTAAGGAAAAAAATTTGTTTCTATAAACTTTCTCTATAACCTTATAACCTATATAACCATTGTTGTTGTGTTAAAGTCACACCTTTTTTTGAGATGGGTCAAGTTTTATGTTCTGTTCAAATTATTAGTAGTAATGCATTATACCTGTCACTAGGAGACTAATCCTCTAACAAATTTAAAATAGCCTATAAAGCTTGTGCTTTTTTAGTAGCCAATGAAATAAGAGAAGGTTGTCTGTTTAGAGTGAAAATTCTGATTGTAATTCTCAGCAGTGAAAAACATAATTTTTTGTCTCTAAGAATAGAAGATTTTCATAGATCATAACTGTATGAAATTGGTTTAGACAGATTATTGACAGAATTTTTTTCTTTTATGTAGAATCATAGAATCATGCAGTTAATTTAGTCCACACCTAAAGCAATATCCTCTTGTAAAACATCCCATAAATGGTTACAAAGATTTTGTTTGAAGATCTTCTGTAATGAGCAACTCATTTGCTTATGAGGCAATTTTATTTATGATTTATATGTAGTAATTATTTCACTTTTAAGACAGTTTTAGTTATTTAAAAAGGTAATATTCTGCAAATGCTTAATTTTTAATGTAGCTTCTTAGAACTACTGAAGGATAGTGTATGGCCAAAGTAAGCAGATACAGTGATGGCTTCTTGATTTGTATTGATAATAAGTTTAGATTGAACTCATTTTCATGTTTCCCTGATGCAGGTCAAATTCTTAGGAGTTTGTGAGATGTTGATATTTAATTTTTCATTTTGAGCAGTTTAATTGATGCCATCTTTGAACTAACCTTAGGAGACAGAAGTAGTAGTAGAATTATTAGTAGAAGAAACTCCTCAGCAGTGAAATTGATGTAACTTCCAGTTGTTGAAGCAATAATGACAATCTTCTGAGTTCCTGAATAGAACAAGAACAAGGGAGGGAGAGAAGGAAAGAGAGTTTAACTTAAGTAATTAGAAGTAGGAGAAGAAATGTTATATTAAAAGATGTATTGAAGTGTAGCTTAAAGAAATATAGCATCATTTTTTCTTTTTTCAAATCACAATATTAAATACCAAATAAAATGAACTTACACAAAATAAAGCAGAAAATGAGGATTATAATGGAAGTATGAATCTTATGTACAGCTTTTATTTTAAAGTATATAATTCAATGATACTTTCTTTTTGGAAGTTAAGTTCCAAATTTTCTTCCTCCACCTCCTCCCTCCAACCATTAAGAAGGCAAGCAAAGTTATTCATTGCACATTTGAAGTCATGCGGAACATGATTCCATATTTGTTATGTAGCCAAAAAAAGAGGGGGACATGATAAAGAAAATGGGAAAAAATGTTTTCATCATGAGTCTTTTGGAATTATCATGGATCATTGTATTGATTAGAGTAGCTAAGTCTTTCTCAATTCATTATTACAGTATTGCTGTCTCCTGGTTCTGCACACTTCATTCTGCTTCAGTTGATATGTCTTCCCAGGTTTTTATGGAATCATCCCCTTCATTATTTCTTATAGCATAATAGTATTCTATCAAAGTCATATACGATAAATTATCTGGCCAATTTCAAATTGATGGGAATCCCCTCAATTTCCAATTCTTTGCCACCAGAGAAAGAGCTGCTAATAATACTTTTGTACATATAGGTCCTTTTTCTATTTCTTTGATTTCTTTGGGATACAAATGTAGTTGTGTTATTGCTGTACAGTTTTATAGCCCTTTGCGCATAGTGCCAAATTGTTTTCCAGAATGGTTGGAACAGTTTACAACTCCACTAGCCCACATACACTCCAGCATTTATCATTTTTATTTTCCTGTCATATTAGCCAAACTGATAGGGAAGAGATGATGCCACAGATTTAATTTGTGTTTCCCTAATTATTAATGAGTTAAAGCATTTTTTCATATGACTATTGATGAGTTTGATTTCTTCTTCTGAAAACTGCCTATTCATATGCTTTAACCATTTATCAATTGTGGAATGGCTTGTATTCTTATGAGTTTGGCTAAGTTCTCTATATATGAGAGATGAGACCTTTATCAAACTTGCTATAAACTGCCTCATGTTTCCTGTTTTCATTCTAATTTTGGCTGTGTTGATTTTGTTTGTGCAAAATCATTTTAATATTGTGTAATCAAAATTATCCATTTTATTTTCTCTGATCTTCTCTCTATCTTATTTGGTCATAAACTCTTTTCTTGTCCATAGATCTAACAGGTAAAATTTTCCATGCTTTCCTGATTTGCTTTTGATACCCCTTTATTTATGACCTAATCTTGCTTTGTGCTGTGAGATGCTGATCTTTGCCTAGTTTCTTCGACTGCTTTTCCAGTAGTTTTTGTCTTTCCAGTTTTCCTAACATTTTTTGTTCAATGGTGAGTTTTTCCTCTAGTAGCTTGAAGCTTTGACTTTATCAAGCACTAGGTTGCTGTGCTCATTTGTTTCTGTATAGTGGTCAGCCACTCTGTTTCTTTATCCGATATCGGATTGTTTTGATGTTTACTGCTTTCTAGTATAGTTTAAGATCTTGTACTGCTAGGCTGCCCTCTGTCACATTTTTTCTCCCATTGATTTTTTTGATATTCTTGACCTTTTGTTATTCCCAATGAATTTTGTTACTTTTTTTTTCTAGCACTGTGAAATAATTCTTTGGTAGTATGATTGGTATGGCACTGAATAATTATGTTAATTTATGTAGTATTGTCACTTTTATTATGTTTGGCCTATCAGTGAGCAGCTAATATTTCTCCAAATTGTTTAGATTTTTATTTCTGTGAAAAGTGTTTCATAATTATGCTTATATAGTTTGTTGGTGTGTCTTGACAGGAAGACTCTTAAGTATTTTTTATTGTTTGCAGGTTTTTTAAGTGTAAATTTCACCTGTCTCTTCCTGTTAGCTTTTGTTATTTTATATATAAATGTTAATGATTTTTTTTTTTTGCTAGTTTTTTAGTTGCTTGTCTTGGGTACTATTAAGTTTACTACCATATCATATGCAAAGTGGATATTTTTGTTGCCTTATTCTTATTTCCTCAATTTCTTTTTCTTGTCTTATTTCTAGTAAAACATTGAATAATGATGTTTATGGACATATTTACTTCATCCCTCATCTTATTAGAAAGACTTCTAATTTATCCCCTTACAGATAATGCTTGTTTTTGCTGTAAGATAGATACTACTTGTCATTTTAGGAAAAGCTGTATTGATTTCTGTACTTTCTAGTGTTTTTTTTTTCTTTTTAATAGAAACAGATGTATTTTGTTACAGGCTTGTCCGCATCTATTGATATAATCGTATCATTTTTATTTTTTTGTTATTGATATGTCCAGTTATGCTTATACTTTTCCTAATCATGAACAAGCCCAGCATTCCTGGTATATATAGATCCCACTTGGTCAATAGTGTATGATCTTTGTGATGTATTGCTGTAATCTACTTGCTGGTATTTTATTTAAAATTCTTACATCAGTATTCATTAGAGAAATTGGCTTATAGTTTTTTCTTTGTTTTTGCTTTTCCTGATTTAAGTATCAAAACCATATTTGTGTCATAGAAGGAATTTGGTATAGGACTTCTTCAACTATTTTTGCAAGCAGTTTTTATAGTATTGGTATTAATTATTCTTTAAATGTTTGATAGAATTCTCTTGTAAATCTTTCTGGTTTTGAAGATTTTTTTCTTCGGGAGTTAATTTGTGGCTGGTTTAATTTCTATTTCTAAGATAGAGTTACTTAAGAATTTTGCTTCTGTTAATCAGAGCAGTTTGTTTTTTTTAAAACATTCATCCATTTTATTTAGATTGTCAGGTTTATTGTCACATAATCTGGCAAAATAACTCCTAATAATTCACATGTGCATTATTTATCTTTTTAATTTTTGATTCTAGTGACTTAGTTTTTCTCTCATTTTCAGTGAAATTAATCATTGGCCTATTTTATTGATTTTTTTCATAAAACTAGCTCCAAGTTTTACTTATTAGTTTGGGGAAACTATTAATTTTTATTAATCTTTCCTTTTGTGTTTACTTGGGGAGTCTTTGTTCTTTTTCTGTTCTTTTTAGTTGCATGCCCAACTTATTAATTTTCTCTTTCTCTTTTTTATTGATGTAAGCATTTAGAGAAATAAATTTAACTTTAAGTACTGCTTTGGCTGCATTCCACAAAGTTTGGTATGTTGTTTGGTATGCTATCTCATTGTCATTACCATTAGTGAAATTACTCATTTTTTTTTTCTGATTTGTTCTTTGACCCACTCATTCTTTAGGATATATTATTTAATTTCCAATTAATTTTTAATCTGTGCTTCCACGACCCTTTTATTGAATGTATTTTTTTAATCATATTATGATCCAAAAGAGGTCCATTCAATATTCCTGCTTTTCTTCATTTGTTTGTGAGGTTTTATACACTAAACATGGTCAGTTTTTGTGAATGTGCTATGTACAGTTGAGAAAAAGGTATATTCCTTTTTGTTCCTATTCACTTCTTTTGAGAAGTTGATCATATCAAGCTTTTCTAAAATTCTATTCATCTCCTTAATGTCTTTGTTTTTCATTTTATGGTTAGATTTATCTAGTTCTGAGCAGGGAAAGTTGTGGTTCCCTTGCTGGTATAGTTTTATTTTCCTCCTATTAGCCATTTTAACTTTTCCTTTATGAATTTAGATACTCTCCATTTGGTATCTATATATGTCTAGTATTGGTATTTTTTTCATTGTTGTGATTTCCTTGCTTATCTGTTTTTGCTTTTACTTTATCTTAGATCATAATTGTTACCCCTGCCTTTTTTACTTCAGCTGATTTTCCTCAGGCCCCTTATTTTAACTCTGTACATATCTTTCTGTTTAAAATGTGTTTCTTCTAAACAGTATACTGTTGGATTCTGTGGTTGGATTATAATCCATTCTGCTGTCAGCTTCAGTTTTAGGGTGATTTCATCTCATTCACAGTTCACAGTTATGATTACTGTGCCCCCCCCCCCTTTTTATTTTTGGAAAAAAAATTCTCCTTAAGTTTGTTTTCCATGTTAGTTTTTTTTTTCAGTGAGCTATTTTACTTTTTCTTCTGAAGTTTTTTGGGCCTCTTTAACAAAGCTATTCATTTTCTTTTCATAATTTTCTTACATTGCTCTCATTTCTTTTCCCAATTTTCATTTACCATTTTTATTCAATTTTAAGTCTTTTCTCTATTTTAAATAATCTTCTAGGAATTCTTCTTCAGCTTGTGCCCAGTCTGCATTTTTCTCTGAGGCTATGCTTATAGATATTTTTATGGCACTGTTTTCCTAAGCTTGTTTCTTGATCTTTCTTATCACCAATAGTAGCATTTTATATCCAGGTTCTTTTTTTGTTGATTGCTTATTTTTCCATCCTATTTCTTGGCTTTGAACTTTATGTTAGAGTTGAGCTTTGCTTCTCCTTGGGTTGAGAGTGGGGAGTGGCACGTTCTGAGCATTAGACTTTTCTCTCTGCTTTTTTCATAGCTAGTTCTTGAGGTCTTGAAATTTTCAGTGCTTCCAAGGTGGTGTGATCCAGAATGCTTTCTTAGTCTGAGCTCTGGTCCTTAATTAGGTAGGGCCCCTTCTCCCTCTGCTCTGGAAATGTAACCCAGAACTGGGTAATGGGCAATGGAGTTGCCAAATGCCACCTGGTTGCTGCATTCACAGCACTAGCACAAGGGGTCCTTATGGTGCTGCAGCAAAACTAACTAATGCATCAGTTGAATCGGACATTATATTAAATATCCACATCCATGTGCCCTCACTTTTGTAAGGAAGAAAAGGAGGTGCATTTTCTCCTCTCTTATTTGAAACCAAGCTTGATATAGTTTAGTTTTTTCCAGTTCCGTCTGTTTATATTTAAATTCTTTTATTGACATTAATAAAAACTAGCTACGACAAGCATTTCCATACCATCAGTCATTAAAATGTAAGTTCCTTGAGGGCAGGGATTTTGTTTGCCCCTTTTTGTATCCGGAGGTCTTAGCATGGTGTCTGGGCACAGTGGGCACTTAATTAATGTTTATTGATTGACTACATTCTCTAAAAATGTTTGGACTCTTTTTTTTTTTTTAAATGGGTGAGAACTCTTTTACCATCATCCCATCCCCAGTTTCTGGAGTAAAAGGGGAAGAAACACAAAACTTAAAACACATCTACCTGATCAAGCAAAACAAATTACTTCATTGGCTATGTTCACAAATATATATCTCATTTTTCAGTTTGAGAGTCTGACTTCTCTGTCAGGTGGTGGATAGTAAGCTCCATCCTTAGTCCCCTGGAATCCAGATTGGACATTGCATTGATCAGAGTTCTAAAGTCTTTCAGTGTTATTTTTTCTTTACAATGTTGTTATTATATCTATAAATTGTTCTTGTTTTCCTCACTTCAGTCTGTATTAATTCATAAGTCTTCCCAAGTTTGTCTAGAAACTTAGCCCTTTTGTCATTTCCTTAAGGTACAGTAATAATTCATTATATTCATATGCCATAATTTCTTCAGCAAGTTCAACACTTGATGGGTGCCCTCTTAATTTCCAGTTCTTTGCTTTAAAAAAAAGAACTATAAATATTTTTACACATATATATATATATACATATATATATGTGTATATATATATATATATATATAGAGAGAGAGAGAGAGAGAGAGAGTCCTTTTCTTCTTTATCTCCTTTATTCCTGTTTTTAATCTCCTTGGGATATATATCTAGCAGTATCCCAGTTGTTTTTGAAACATCATTTTTCACCTTTCTATCTTGGTTGATTTAAGGTGTCAAAGATGTTTTACTGATTAAACTGAATTGCTCCGGTTTCATGAAATATTCTTACTTAAGTAAACTAAAATTATTTTCTACTTCCACTTCTAGTTTGCCTTATTGGCATTTTAAATTTCTCTCCTCTCCTTGAACCTTTTTGTCAAGATACCATTTCTCCCCTCTCCCTTTCTTTAATTTTGACATGATATATTCCTTGTTTCACTTCATACCAAGGTGGAATAAAGCTAAATCTCCTAACTGCTTGGTAAGAAGGAAGGAACAGATTTAGTTCAAAACAGTGTAAAATTACTAATAAAGATCGGAAAATTTATAAAGTCAGTTGGAATCCTGAGCACAAGGGGAAAAAAAAAACCCTGATAATAAAATTTAGAATGCGAGAAAGTGAACACTTGTGTTTACTGGACTTTGAAAGAGACGATACAGTGTTTCCAAAAGCCTTAACACTAAGACTTTTGCACTGTCTTCCCATTAAATGTAGCACTTAGTTTTGGGATGCTCTTTACTTAAAAATGCTGGTTTTGACTCAATTAAATGCTTCCTTAAAAATTTTTTCCCCTTCTACTTTCTTCTTCAAAATTTCCAGTTAATCTTTAGGACTAGGACTTGAGTTGTTTTTTGAGATATTACCAAGTTCATAGCAGAAGACTGTTAATGTCTAAAAATAGAACACAGCCAGCCATAATTCAAATAAATTTAAATTATAATTACTTCTTCTGAAACTATTGTAGTCTTCTAGGGCTTTCTTTGCCTTTCCCAGAAATACTGTGTTATATTTTGGGGTGCTTATCTTTGCATATATGCTATATGTATACCATGTCTAGTCAACCTACAGTTACTTGTTTTTAATCCTGCAGCTGTTCTTAGATTATTCATGGGTTTGTATTTCCAATTTATAGCTCAGTTTCTCCTGTTCTTTCTCCATTTAAAGTTTTTCTGGGCTTTTAGTAGGAATTCCACCTGTTGAAAGAGATCATTTGTACCAGTATATGGCATACACATGAATAGTAGGCACCAGCCCATTTGTAAAAGAGAAAACTGTTTCTCATTGTCTTTGATGTTTGAATCTCGAACTACTGTGATTCTGTAAAGTTTCCATTCCAAGTTTATATGACATAGAGTGACTTTTTTTGTATTACATTCTGTCATTTGAAAGTGTGCTATAGGTAGATGTAACATTTTAGAATCTGGATAATGATGCCTTGTACTTTTGTTTGACTTTTTTTTTTTAAACAGATTTCTGCCTTGGCAGATTTCTTCCTTAATTCATTTAGGAAAGAGAGAAAGAAGTACAGGCATGTTTTACTATTATAATAATTAAATATAACAGATTATTCTTTTAGTGAAATTCCTTGACTAAAATGTTAATTTCTGTTTACCTCCAAATCCTTTTTAGCTTAATAACTTGGTCCTAATCCACAATGTAAAATGGGATTTTATTTTATTTAATCTGTAGGAAAGGAAACTATAGTGTGTCTTGGTTGCTAGTGTTATCAAAATGATTTTTTAAATTCACTTTTTAAAAAATTATTATCAGTTCCAAATCCTCTCCCTTTCTTTTTTCTGCACTCTACTTACTGAGAAGGCAAGAAAACTAGAAGCCATTACAAATATGTATAGGTACATAAAATACATTTCCATACTAGATATGTTCCACATAACCTCTCCGCCCAAAAAATATGATAAAAGAAAGTATGCTTCAGTCTGCACTCTTAAGTTCTCTAGCTGGAGGTGGATAGCGTGTTTCATCATGATTCTTTGGAATCTATTGGTCATTGCATTAATTAGAATATGTCAGTCTTTCAAAGTTGATTTATCTTTGCAGTATTGCTGTTACTGTGTCAGTTCTGATTCTTCTACTCACTTCACTCTGCATCAGATCATACAAGTCTTCCAAGGTTTTTCTGAAACTGTCCCCTTCATCATTTCTTACAGTACAATAGTATTCCATCACAATCATATACCACAACTTGTTCACCCACCCTTCAGTTGATGGGATATCACCTCAATTTCCAATTCTTTGCCAGCACAAAAAGAATTGCTCCAAATATGTTTGTATTTTAGTCATTTTTCAGTTATTCCCAACTGTTCATGACCTCATTTGGATTTTTCTTGGCAAAGAGAGTGGAATAGTTTCCTGTTTCCTTTTCTAGCTCATTTTATAGATGAGGAAACTGAGGCAAACTGGGTTAAGTGACTTGCCCAGGGTCACATAGCTAGTAAGTGTCTGAAGCCAGATTTGAACTCAGCAAAATGAATCTTCCAGACTCCAGGCCTGGCACTTTATTCATTTTACCATCTAGCTGCCCCAGTTTTGTAAGTATGAGTCCTTTTTCTCTTTTTAATCTCTTTATAGATGTGGTAGTAGTGTAGTTGGGTCAAGGTACATTTTAAATAGTTTTTTGGGGATAATTCCAAATTATTCTCCAGAATGATTGGACCAATTCATAGCTCTACTAACAGTGCGTTAGTGTTCCTATTTTCCTATATCCTTTTCAAGCTTTGGTATTTTTTTTTTCTGTTGTGTTAGCCAGTCTGATGGATATAGAGTGATGCCTCAGAGTTGTTTTAATTTTCATTTCTTTCATTACTAGTGATTTATTGCATTCTTCAATATGACTATTGATAGCTTGAATTTTTTATTCTCTGAAGATTGCTCATTCATATTTTCTGACAATTTATCATTGAAGAATGGTTCATATTCTTGTAAATTTGACTCCATTCTCAGTGTATTTTAGAAATGAAACCTTTTCCAAAGATTCTCTCCTCCCCAGTTTCCTGCTTTTCATCTAATTTTAGGTTATTTGATTTTGCTTGTGCAAAAACTTTTTAATTTTATATAATCAAAATTGTCCATTTTACCTTCTGTGAGTCTATCTTTTATTTGGGCATGAACTCATCCCTTATCCATAGATCTGACAGAATCTTACGGTATTAGATGTTGATAAAAGCCTCGTTTTTGCTAGACTACTTTCCTAATAGTTTTTTTTTCATATAGGGAGTTCTTGCCCCACTCTAGCTGGAGTCTTGGGATTTATCAAATACTAGGTTACTAGATAATTTCCTTCTGTATATTATGTACCTAATCTGTTCCAAAATATGCTTTAAAGAAAACACTGACATATTGTTCTTGAGTGCAGTTGCAGAGGATGGGGACCTTGCTGGCTGTGGGCACTTGCAAAAGGGTGGAATCCATAGTTTTGGTTCCAGAAGAAGGAGTTAGGTGAAGCTTGTAGCCTCAGGAGCTACTACAAGAAGTAAGAACATTTTCAGTGACAGTGTTGCTGAGGGACCTTGTCATGGCTCAGGTGTACATGAAGTTAGATCGCCAAATAGAGTTCAGAAAATAACACCCAAAAATACCTGAAGCCTGAGATATTATCCCTGACTCTTTGAGACTAGAGCCCAACTTTAACATGAGCCTGATTTTAACACAAATAAAGAAATAAGCTGCTAAAAAGTTTTAAAATGTATAAATAAAAGTAAGCAAAAGAGAAAGAATACAACTATAGATAGCTGCTATGGTTATAGAAAAGATCTAGGTTCAGATTAAGAAGAAGAAAGTGAAATTAAAATAGCTGTTTCTATCTCAAAGAATGAACAAAAGGATCACAAATCCCCAAAAGAGTTTTTGGAAGAGCTTGAAAGGGACTTTAAAAATCAGATAAGAGAAATTGAGGAAAAATTAGGGGAAAAAATAAGAGTAATGCAAGAAAATCCTGAAAAGAGATGGAAAAACTTACAGAAAATAACTCCTTAAAAATTAGAATTGGTCAAGCTAATGAATGACTTCGTAAAGTCATCATGAAGTAACAGAACAAAAAAAGAATGAAAAAATAAAGAGAATATAAAACAACTCTTTAGGAAAACAACTGATTTAGAGAACAGATCCAGGAGAATTGTTGGACTACCTGAAAATTATGATCAATAAAAGAGCACTGACATAATAATTCATAAAATTGTTAAAGAAAATTGTCCTGAAGTTTTAGATTGAGAAGGTAAAATAGAAATAGGAAAAAATCCACCAGTCATCACCTGAAAGAGATCCCTAAATGAAAACTCACAGGAATATCATAGCTAAGTTTTGAAGTTCCCAGCTCAAGGAGAAAATACTCTAAGCAATTAGGAAAAAAAAAGTACTGTGGAGCTACATTCAGGATAACACAAGATTTAGCAGTTTTTACATGAAAAGACCAAAGGGAATGGAACATTATATTCTGAAGGGCAAAGGAGCTGGGCTTGCAACCAAGAATAACTTATCCAGCAAAGCTTTGTGTAATCCTGAATGTGGAAATAATGGATATTTAATGAACTAAAGGACTTACAGGCATTTGTGAAGAAAAGAACAGAACTGAATGGAAAATTTGATCTATTAGATTCAGGAGAAACATAAGAAGGTAAACATTAAAAACCAATTATAAAGGATTTAATAAGGCCAAAATATTTACTTCTTGTGGGAAAATGTTATCTGTAACTCCTGAGAACGTTATCCTTACTTGGGTTGTTTGAAAGAGTATATATAAATAGAAGGGTTGGGATTGAGTTGAGAATGAGGAGATGATCCTAAAAAATAAAATTGCACAAGGAGAGGTAAAATGGAGCAATTATATGATACAAATGAAGTATGAATGGAAGAACTGTTACAGCGGAGGCAGGAGCAGGTAGAGTGTTGATAATGCTAGAACTTTCTTCTCATCAGATTTGAGTTAAAGAAGGAATAACATACATCTAGGAAGATATGACAATCTTCTTAACTTTATCTGTCCATAGGATGGATAAAGAGGAGAGGATAAGGGAAGGACTTTTAGAAGGATGGGTAAATTAAGGAGTGGGAGGATAAGGGAAGGATTCTCAGAAGAGGGGTGGATTAGGGAGGCAGTGGGTAGAATTCAGTTAGACATTTCAGGAGGGATCCAGTAAAAAGAGAGAGAGAGAGGATAAACATAGATGGAAAAAAAAACAGAATGGAGGGAAATACACAACTAGTAATTACTTATAATTTTGAATGTTAATGGGAAGAACTCACCTATAAAATGGAAATGCATAGCAGAATGGATTTAAAAACTAGAATTCAACAATAGATTGTTTACTGGAAACACATCTAAAAACAAAAGCTATACATAGGGTAAAAATAAAATTCTGGAGTAGAATTTATGCTTCAACTCATGTAAAAAAAGTAGGAGTACCAACCATGATCTCAGACAAAGTTAAAGCTAAAATAGATTTAACTAAAAGAGATAAGCAAGGAAACTACATTATGATAAAAGGGACCATAGGTAATTAATATCAGTACCAAACCTACATACACCAAATACTATAGCATCCAATTTTTTAAAGGAAAAGCTAAATTAATTATAGATGGCAAATGATAGCCAAACTATAATAATGAGGGATTTTAACCATCTCTTCTCAGAACTGGATTAATTCTAAGAACAAAAAATAAGTCAGGGAGATGAATAAAATCTGAGATAAACTAGGTACGATAGATATCTGAAAAGAATTGAATGGTAACAGAAAGGAATAAACTTTTACCTTTACAAAAATTACAAAAAAAAAACCAACTTTACAAAAATTGACCATATATTAGTAAAAAGTTAATAGTTAACTGCAGAAATAATAAATGTGTCCTATTCAGATCACAATGCAATAAAAATTATTTTTAATAGGGGATCATGGAAATACAGATTAAAAATTCATTGCAGGCTAAGTAACCTAATCTTTTTTTTAAATTTTGAAAACCATTTTATTACTACTTAGCATAAAATTTACATTAATTTTAGTGCTTATAGAAATAGATACAAAAGGAAAACTATACGCAGTGGCAAACCTTGTCAGTCATAAGCTGGAAAGGTGGTTACCTATGTCTGTTATTTTATATGGAGTGACCCGCATTTATATTTTGGATGGTAATGACACTTTTTCTTTTTTCTGTCTTTTTAAAAAATATGTAATTTATTTATTTTTCAGTTCTTAACATTCACTTCCACAAGAATTTGAATTCAAAATTTTCTCCCCATCTCTCCCCACCCTCACCCCAGGACAGCACCCCTTCTTCTAGTCTGTCCTCCCTTCTATTACCCACCCTTCTTCCATCACCCTTCCCTTCTATTTTCCTGTAGGGCAAAATAGATTTCTATACTCCATTGCCTGTATAGCTTCATTTCTAGTTGCATGCTAAAACAATTTTTAGCGTTCATTCTTAAAGCTTTGAGTTCCATATTCTCTCCCTCCCTCCCCACCCACCTCATTGAGAAAACAAGCAATTCAATATAGGTCATACATGTGTAACAATGCAAAGCACTTCCATAGTAGTTATGTTGTAAAAAAATAACCACATTTCTCTCTGTCCTATCCTGCCCTTCATTTATGTAAAAGCAACATATTTTTGTATAAGAAATAGAGTGTTGAATAGTGGAATAGATTAGGTACACAATGCATGTAGAGGAATTGGCCTTGGCCAAAGTAAAGACCACCTCATTGTCTGACTGAGGGAAAGGAGGCGAGAGGGGGAAGATGGTGATATTTGAGATGAAGAGAGGAGAGGGAGGTTGCTAGGAAAGGTCTCAATTTTCTCAGTAAAGTCAGTTGACCGAACAGGGGAGAAAGGAGGTGTGGGAGGCTTTAGAGAAGAGGATAGGACTCAATTAGAGAACAATGAACAATTGTCTTGCTGTAATAAGAGCCCAGTTAAATCTGAACAGCATGATGTAAACAGCCACCACAGTTACCTGACTTGGTTCAGTTCAGCATATTATTAGGAGTGGAGAGGGGTAGATGTTGAGAGTAATACAGAGCTCAAGTTTGGCAAGGGATGATTGGGGGTAGAAGATAGACAAGGGATTCTAGAGGAGACAGTAGTGCAGTATTTAATTGGCTATGTAGGGTCAAGATTGGATCATGATAGAAGGAAAGTTAGAGCAGGGGTAATGGTAGCCGGAGAAGGTACTGAGAAGTTGGAGGTAAGAGGCCTCCATGAGGACAAGCACTAGGGTTAAGGAAGAGAGAGATGGAATGAAAGGAGATTATGGTTAGATGGAGGAATGTTAGAGCTGTTAATTAGGGAAGTGGAACACTTGTTGATTATAATGAGATTCAGTGGTGTGACCACCATCTTTATTTGTGGCTAAGGTGGAGTGAAGGTGTAGTTAATGGGATTTAAGGGAACTGAGGATGTAGGAGGTTAGGGAGTTTCAGGAAGTATTAAATTATCATGTATGCTGAAATCCTCTAATATAAGGGCAGGAGGAGTGGGGGAAGAGAGGAATATGATGAGCCAGGTGCTGAACCTCTTGAGAAAGGAGGGAGATTGACCTGGGGACAAATAAACAATAACTACTGTAATTTGGATTGAGTCAAAGAACTTTACATTGGAAACTTAAAAGGAGGAATGGTTGTTGGGGAGGAGGATGTGGCAGTGGGAAAACAAGGAGTATTTCCAGGTCCCATTTTGAATATATCAGGAGATTTGGATGAAGGTATAACCAGTGTTGTGAGAGGAAGGGCAGGGATGTCATGTCAGAGAGTTAGGGGAATCAGGTCTCAGTAAGAACTAGTACCTGGAGACTGGTACTGAGCTTGGTATTGGAGCTGCATGGATGCTGCTGCTGCTCCATTTGAATTTCACCCATAGTGATAGATTTCCGTTTCAAAATTGGAATGGTTCTTTGGTCAAGAAATATGCACTTTTATTTACCTTTTTATGAGGGTGAAAATACAGATTTTTGTCACTCCTTTTTGAATGTTTCATATTAAATGTATAAGCTTATGCATAAGTGTTGTTTTCCTCTTTGTAACTGATCAGTCAGAGCTTAAGTTCTATTTTTGAGGGATATTATAGTTCCTTTTAAACGATTAGATTGTACCCATTATGACCAACAAACACTAAATCATTAAGATATGAGAATATACTGAGTGGTCAGTCTTAGGAGTTACTTAATCCAGGGGTGGAGAACCTGCAGACTTGAGACCACATGTGGTGCGGCCTTTTGACTGAATCCAAACTTCAACCAACAAATCCCCTTAATGAAAGGATTTTTCTGTAAAACTTGGACTTAGTCAAAAGGCTGCTCCTAGAAGGCTACATGTGGCCTTGAAGCTGCAGGTTCTCCACCTTGATCCAGTCCAATCCCTTCATTTTCCAGATGAGGAAACTGAGGCCTACAAGTTAAGGGATTTGATAAGGCTACATAGATACCTAAAAATGGTTGGACTGGAATTTGAACCTGAGTCCCTGACTCTAGATCAGGCCTGCTGTACTACCTGTGGCTGGTGGGATGCCTTCAGCCCATGGGCCACTTGCAGCATGAGGATTTCCTCTCTATATAAGGATGTTTTTCTCTTCTTTTTTCACTGGCCACACAAAATCCTTTGGCATGCCGCAAGTGTCTGAAGACCACAGGTTATGCAGGCCTGCTGTACTTGGAGGGCTCTTTTTGCTCTATCATCAGTCAATATGTGTCACTAAAATCCTGCTGTGATGCTTCATTATTTTGATTAAAGGTTGTGTTTGCTCTAGTAAATTGCACCAAAATGAGAGGGTTTACTATGTCTTCCTCTGTTGTCCTGTCCCTTCTCATTTCTTTCTGAATCCCAGCCTGGCATTACTAGCCCCCTTCTTTGCTTCTGCTGTTCGCTTGCATCATGCTGTGGTGCACTACAAATTGGTTATCTAATCTCTGCTGGCCCCTCACTGCTTCATGTCAGATGTTTTACTCCTCCCTGATTGTTTGCCTATTGTACTCCACATAGCAGCTGTTACAACTTTCTCTTTTCTCTTCAGATTCTTTTCTTCATCTTAGCAGAGGATGTTCACTCATACATAGTAAACTGAAAAAAAGTGAGACCGCCTCCCTTGCTGTTTCTTCTCAGTTCCACATTTCAAATCATTTCAGCATCATTCCCAAACTTCTCCTTTTTTCCAGTCTCAGAGTATAATATAATCCTTCTTTTTGTCCTCCATTGCTAATAACCCTTCTGTCTGCTCGATCCCATCTACTCACATACCCTCCAGGAACTTCAGTCATCCCTTCCCTCAAATGAATTTTCAGTTTCTCCATGTTTTTTTGCTCCTTAGAAATAGGCTCAAATTTCCCCTCATCCTTCTTCCTTAAAACTTTTGCATGTATCTATTTCCTCAAGTTAATCATCTTTTATCTCCTCTCTTTCACATTGAAATGCTTAGGTAAAACTGTCTGCTCTTAACTGCCTTCACTCTCTAACCTCCAGCTCACTTTCTAACTTCTTGCAGTCTTCTTTCCACCTCCATCACTGCACTAAAACTGCTTTCGCCAGGGTCATCATCTTTATTATGAAATCCAGTGATCTCCTCCTGGCTTTCATCTTTAATCTCTCTCCAATCCTTTCTCTCCCAAGTCAGTTTGTATTTGTTTACTTTCATCCTCCGTGTATGTGACTAGAGATAGGGTCTTAAATGCTTATTGATTGGTTGCGTGTAAGTCCATTCCTGGGACTGTATGCTTGTCATCTGATCGGTTGGCCTAGGTAAATTCGGAGAGGTTCATTATCCTGTTTGCTGAAGGTGGATACATTTTTTTTTGACTTAAGCAAAAATCAACTCTGTATTAAGGTTCCAATCTTTGTAAATGTGTAGGTAAACCAATCATGAATTTTTGAAGGTGTACTTAGATACTGAGTAGTAACTCACAGTTCCATAATTATTTTACCTTTATAAAGTGTTTTCCTTGCAGAACCTGAGATGTGTAGTGTAGGTATTATCCCAGTTTTGTATATGGGGAGATTGAAGATAAGTAGGTTGCTTGGTCATACATTTATTATAGTGCCAATTTGAAACTAAGTCCCTGTTTCTAAATCGAGGAAGGAAAGAGTAAGATGGATTCCTAATTATTAGTGATCTTTAAATGGAGACTTAATGATTATACATAAAAGTTTTTATTTGATTTTAGATGAAGATATTTCAAATTTAACTATAAGTTGTACTAGATAGCTGCTTAGATCCCTTCCATCTCTCAGAATCTGTGGTTTTGTGAACTCTGATAAACTATGATTCAGTGTAACTTTGAGTAGCAAAAGTAGGACAGAACTTCTTGAAGTTTTTTCCCTCTATAATCCATATTGGTAGATTGGAAAAGACCCAAAATAATAGTTAGTAAAGCTTCTATTTATTTGTAAAATAATGGTAGATGTAAAAACGTAGCAATTTTATTTTTAATTAATGTAGTTGTTAGTGTTTAACAATTTTGAATGTTTCTTAATTTCTTATTGCCACAAACTGGTTTAACTGTTTAAATGATTAGTAAATTAATAATTATAGATTATACTTTTTTTTTCAGATTTGAGCTTTTAAAATAAGGATGGAGGCAGTAAAATTTGCTGCTGTTAATGTATAAATATCAATGCACTGTTTGGATTTTTTAGAAATGTTTCATCTTAAGAAAACTTAAAAATCATAAGAAATGAAAATTATAACAATGTATAATTTAAAATATGTAACAGCTGCTGCATTAAGAGGCATTAAGCCTCTAATTTGACAAATACATTCAGAAATATAGACCACAGTGTAAAGTTATAATATTCTTTAACAAATGATAAATTATATAATGAAAGATTTTATTCCACACCACATGGCATTTTGACCAAAAACATTCTGAATATTGGGAAAGTTGACAAAAAAGGAAAATGATGAATGTTGGAGGGGCTACAGGAAAACAGGTACATTGATGTTCTTTTGGTGGAGCTATGAACTGTTATGCTCTGGAAAGCAATTTGGTAGTATTCTGCAAAAGTTAGTTTACTAACTATGTGTACCTGTTGACTTAACTATACCTTTACTAGACGCAAATCCCAATAAAATCAAAGAAAGATAAAAAGGCCCCCCATATATACAAAAAAGATTTATAGCAGCTCTTTCAGTAGCAAAGCACTGAAAACTAAGTGGAGGAAGGGGAGGGAGAGATGCCTGTTAATTTGGAAGTGACTGAACAAATTATGATAAATGAATGAAATGGAATATTCTTGTATTATAAGAAATGCTAAAAGGGATGGTTTGGGTAAAACCTGGGAAGACTTGTATGAACTGATAAAGAGTGAAGTTAGCAGAACAAGAACAGATTATATACAGTAATAACAATTTTGAAAGCCTTGCATACAGATCAAGGTCATGATCAACTATGATTCCAGAAGCCTATAACATGCTATGACATGACATCACTACTGCCAGAATTGATGGACTCATGTTAAAGTATGAGAAATGTGCATTTTTTACATGTCCACTGTGGGAATTGTTTTGTTTGACTAGGCACATCTTTTTTTTTTTTTTCCAGTAGTGTAGGTATGCTAGGAGGAAGAGAAAATCGATTTTTATTAATTGAAAAAAGATTCAATTAAAAAAAGATTCTCTGAGTACTAACTGTATTGTTATTAAAATTTAATTGGGGGAGGGTTCAAATCTCATCATGTAGGCCTACCCAGATTTCTGTATTTATTTTTTGCCAAAATCAATCTCCTAGGAGGATAAAGATTTGGAACATAAAGTAGAATAGAATGTTTCTGATGTGTTCCCCATAATGAGTTGTTTTGGATGTGTTATAGTTGTGTACAAATTTTCATTTTTAAATAACATCACAGAGTGTTTTCAAAAGTGCCTTTACAGTATGTTTTCTCATTCCTAGTGTATTCACAGGATCCCACAAGTAATTTAGCTGAACTGATAATAGAACTGCTTTGTATTGAAGCTGTTCTGGCTTATCCTGTAGTGACCTTCAGTCTTCAGCCTGCCAGCTTTATTTTAATTTACGCAGGCACTGACCTTTGCTATGGAAACATTACAGAAACATAAAAACAGCTTGGCTGTGCTTTCCTCTACAGAGCAGTGGGTGGTGTATCTCTCAGTATACTGTTACTAGATGAAGGGTTTCTTTTTTTTTCCATCTCCAAAGTTCAGTACTGACAGTTATAACTTGCTCACTGTATAATAAACTTACTCCTTTTGGGGATAAATACCAGAGAAGCAAGCTTTTTTGTCCTATGTATGAATGAAACAGATGTTAAACAAAATACCTGTGCTAAAGTATGCTCCTTTTGTAATACTATACTCAGAATTCCCTTCCCCCAATCACCAGTTCAGTTTACTGAGTATAAAGGACATGTGGCTTATGTCTTGCCAAGCTAGTATTAATATCACTAGTCTAATATGATTGAAGACTCATTTGGCTATAGAGTACTTACCAGTAGGTTGTATAAGATTTGGATAGTTTACACAGCCAGGGATGTTTTTTATTTATGTTGCTTTTTAAGATGTAATTATTTAATTGTGAGAAAATATCTAGTGGCCATGATTCTTATTTAAGCAACAGAATAGGGCCTTGTAATAAGATGAAGTATCGCTTCCACTGGATCAGATTGTGATGTTTTTGTTTTGTTTTGTTTACTTTAAATAGGTGAGTTTCTCCTCCCTCAGAAAAGAAATCAGCTACACAGCTGATAGTTAGAATTGAACAAAGTTCATAGTCATAGAACTGGAAGGACCATATGTGTCAACTTGGCTCTTCCCCTCATTTTTTGGATGAGGAAACTGAGGCCCAAAGAACTGAAGTGATAGAGCAGAGATTCCAAATGTAGGCTCTTTCTGTACCATAGCTGCCTGCTGTCTCTTTATTATCTACTTCATTGTTCTCTGAAAATATATATAGGTCTCTACCATTTTTCAAAACAAAGCCCCCGCAACTCTTCACATGGCACTATTGCCCCTTCTAGCTATTTTTCTTTTTTACTTAATAGTATTTTATTTTTTCCCATTACATGTAAAAGTAGTTTTTAGCATTCATTTTTGTAAGGTTTTGAGTTCCAAATTTTTCTCCCTCCCTTCCATCCCCTTCAAGACAGCAATTGATCTGATGTAGATTATATATGTACAAACATATTAAACATATTTCCCTTTTAGTCATGTTGTTAAAGAGGAACCAGACCAAAAGTGAAAAACCATGAGAAAGAGAAGACAAAAAACAGATGAAAAGAGTATGTTTCAATCTGCCTTCAGATGCTATAGTTCTTTCTCTGGATATGGATAATATTTTCCAGCATGAATCTGTTGGAATTGGATTAGATCATTGTATTGCTGAGAAGAGCTAAGTCTGTCAAACTTGATCATTGCACAATGTTGCTGTTACTGGGTTAACAGTGTTCTTCTGGTTCTGCTCACTTTGCCTAGCATTAGTTCGTATAAATCTTTCCAGGTTTTTCTGAAATCCACCTGCTCACCATTTCTTGTAGCCCAGTAGTATTCCATTATATTAATATACCACAACTTCTTCAGCCATTCCCCAATTAATGGGCTTTCCCTCAAATTTGCAATTCTTTGCTGCCACAAAAAAAGCTGCCATAAATATTTTTGTATGTGTGGGCCTTTCCCGTTTTTTATGACCTCTTTGGCATACAGACCTAGTTGTGTATTGCTAGATCACAGAGTATGCAGTTTTATAGCTCTTTGGGCATAGTTCCAAATTGCTCTCCAGAGTGGTTGGCATGAACCTCTTTTTCTTTCTGGCATAGAGGTAATCTGCAACCAATCCAGCCTCCATTTATGGACTGTTTTTATCTCTCTTTAGCCTGCTGCGGTTTGCCTTCTGTCTCTTCTACTCTAACAGTAGAAACTACTGCTATAAATATGCCTCTCATAGAAGAAAAATAGGGACCAGGACAGAATGTTGTATACTTGTTACAGTATAGTTATTGCTTTTTATTAATTGTCTTTGTCACAAGAGAAGGGTTCATTTTGGAGGTGAAAGGACATTGAATTTACTTCTGTGAAGAAATCAAGAAAATATATATACACATATATTAAAAAGAAATTGCACTAGTGCCTTCTTTCTCAAACGAACGTATTTAACTACTTTATGTATTTTTGTGTATAGTTGTATTTCTGGTATGTGCATTTATAAATGTACTTTTTGTCTTAGCTTTTATAATGTTAGCTCCTCCAGAGTGTGAATTATTTAAATCCCTGGGTATTTATTCTTTCTTAGACTTTTTTCTTGTTTTGTTTTATTGATTACTCCCTTTATCTTGAAACTTGTTTTTCTCAGCTGCAGTGAAATTCTACTGTATTGGTTTTCTTGACTACAATCTTTCTATCTCCTTTAGGAGGTTATCTTCTTATTCCAGTCCCCTAAATCTGGACATTTACCATTAGCACTGTTCTCTTCACTTTTTTGATACTCGGGTCCTTTTTCTTACTTTAATGACAACAACAATAATGATATAACTAGCATTTATATAGCACCTATTACGTGCCAGGCATTTTGGTAAGTGCCTCATTTGATCCTCATAACTGGGGGAGAGGTGGTGGTGTGTGTGTGTGATTCTCATGTTATAGTTAAAGAAACTGAGGCAGATCATGGTTAAACCACTTTGCAAGGATCACACAGCTGAGTGTCTGAGATCATATTTGAACTCAGGTCTCCCTGACCACAGTGCTCCATCTCCTGTACCACCTAGCTCTACCCCCTGTCCCCAGTAACTAGCATTTATATGATGTCTACTTACACCAAGGTGCTTTATAAATATTAGCTCACTTGACTTTTTATCTCTATGTGGATAAGATACAAATCTGTATCTTTGACCCTAACCTCTCCTTCAAGCTCTATCTCTGCATTTCAGATTTCTTCTTGGATGTTTACTTGTTTGTCCCACCATCACTTCACACTTAGTATGTGTATTCGGTAAACATTATAACATAGGGCAAGGCATTATTTTAAGTGCTGGGAATACAAAGAAAAGAATGAAATGGTTCCTGTCTTCGAAGAGCTTATAGTCTTTTGGAAGCTATTTGGATATGATCATAAATAAAATGCCAAGTATATACAAAGTAGTTTCAAGAGAGAACACTAATATCTGAAGGGGACCAGGAAAGATTTCTTGTTGTATTTGGTGCCTGAGGTGCACTTTGAAGGAAGCCAAGGAATCTATGAAATACCAGTAAGAGAAGGAAAGTGCCACAGGTAGGAGAAGGAGCTTTGTTTTAAAGGCACAGAAGTGGAAGATGGAATATCACTTAAGGGAAATAGCTAATGAACTCCTTTTGTAATAAGGGGAGTGATATGAAATAAGACTGGAAACTACGAACCATATTACGAATCCTTTAACTGTCATTCGGAGAATTCTGTATTCATAGGTATCTCATAGGTTTTTTCATAGGTAAGAGGGGAGTTTTTCAAAATGTATTAGTAGGGTAGTGACAGGATCAGATCTGTGTTTTTAGGAATATCAGTTTTGTACCTATCTGAAGGATAAATTGTTTTTTTTCTAACATCACAGTTCGCCATTCCCCTAAAAAGCTGTTTTTCCTTTGAATTTTCTATTCACTGTTAATGTTACTATTCCTTTTCCCAGTTCACCAAGCTTTGAATTCTTAGTCATTTAGGGCTTCTTTTTCTTGCCTGTTTTCAGTCATTTCTAATTCTTCCTTTAAACATTTATTATTATCTTTATTCACATTCCTACCACTTTAGTCCAAGACTACTTCAACTCTTTTACACTAGTCTCTTAGCCTTTTTAGTGCTAGATTTTTCCTCTTCTAATCCATTCACCATACTATTGCTAGACTAATCTTCTTAAATTACTACTTATACCATGAATTTTGAGGCAGGAAGATCTGAGTTCAGATTCTGCCTCAGCCAGCTACTACTAGTTGTGTGATCCTGGTCAAACCACTTTAACTCTTCTCAACCTCAGTTTCCCCATTAGTAAAATAAGGATAATAATAGCACCTCTCTGTTATCATCGTTATTAAACTATAGTGATGGTTCCTCTATGGATTCACATAGAACCTACTACTTTTCACAATCCTTCATAGAGATCAGGTCCTTGGATACCTACCTAACCATTCTCATTGCTCCTTACTCTCTGATATGTACCAGCCACTTTAACAAATCCTGTCTTGTCACTGACCCCACATATGCCTTTTCTTGCCTCTATATCTTTGCTCATTTCCCTTTCATGCAATGATTTACTCTATTACCTCTTTCATATCTAGAGAATGACTCATTATTTTTTCCATCTACATGCACCTAGTAAATACTTGGGTAAATACTTTTGGATTATTTCTCAGATCAACTTTGATGAAAACACATAACAGTTTGATAGTCACACTAAATTTCTATGCCAGATTTCAAGGCTTCTTGCTCTTGACCCACAAATTTCTGTTCAAATAAATAGTTCTGTTATTTTTTTTTTCTGTGCCACTGAAGGCTTAGAAAGAAAGATCAGTTATGACTGCACAGATTTCTCTTAATCTCATGGGTACAGGGGCTCAGTATATGTGAAGACTGTAATACAGTGCAATGTGTATGGAAGGAAACAAGAATTCCATTGCAACTGAATTAAATTTAGTTTAGTTTTCAGTTTTGTTGCTTTGCTCTCTTACAAGTCCATTTTGATTCTCATACTACCATTGCCAGTGTTAGCCCATTCAGTCTCACATTATCTCATTCTAATGGTCTTTATTTAACCTGTCTCCCCACATCTGATTTCTCATATCAATTCAGTTTTCACACCACTGATTTTTTTCCAAATGTGCAACTCTGATCACATCCCTCTACTGCTCAGAAACTTCCTATGGTTCTCTGTTCCAATCTATTGCATATTAAGTTGTTAGATGGTTTAGTGGATAGATGCTGGGCCTAAAGTCAGGAAAACCTGAGTTCAAACCCTGTTTCAGACACTAGCTGTGTGTCCCTGGGCAAGTCACTGTACCCTGTTAGCCTCAGTTTCCTCATCTGTAAAATGAGCTAGAGAAGGAATTGGCAAACCACTCCAGTATCTTTGCCAAGAAAAACCCAGATGGGGTCAGAAAGACTTGGGCATAACTGAATGACTGAACAGCAACAGTATCTTAGCATTCAAGGACTTCTTCAATCTAGCTCTCGCTTTCTTTCTTATGACCAAACTTTATGCACTCTGTATCAGCCAAGCTGGACAGCACATTGTTGGGTTACACTCTGTGCATTCATTTCCTGTGGAAATCTATGCCTACCTCAGACTTCTGTCATTTCTCAATTTGTCTAAATCCTTTTTGTTAGTTTCCTATCATTCTTGAGGGGTAATGATGTTATCTTAGGGCTTCTCCTTTCCCTATATTTGGAAACCTCATTTGATTCTTCCCCTTCTCATGTTAAGGAATGAGAAGAAACCGTGATATGGTGTAGAGTGTTGATTTAAAGTCAGAAGATCTGGATTTCAGTCTTTGTTGTGGTACTTAACATCATCATCATCATATCATTTATATAGCAATTTAAGATTTGCAAGGCACTTTTTACAAATTTCTCATTTGATCCTTATGCTGTTACTATCACTACCATCATCAGTATTTTACAGATGAAGAAACTGAGACAAATTGTGGTTATATGACTTACCCAGGGTCACACAGCTAGTGTCTGAGGCAGGATTTGAACTCAGGCCTTTCTTATTATAGGTCCAGGGCTCTGTCCACTGCACTGCATAGTTTATTAGCTGTGTGACCTTAAGCAGATCACTTAACCGTCCCCAGCCTCAGTTTCCTCATTTGTAAAATGAAGGGTTTAAACTGTAAGACCTCTATGGTTCTTCTTAGTTTTAAATCTGTGATCCTAAGGAAGTGGAATTACCTTGATTTTATATATAAGGAAGTTGAAACCTAGCTATTGCTAAGGAGTCATCTCAGGAACAGAAGTCTCATAACTTCTAATCCAGTATTCTTTCTGTTGAGCTGTGCTTCCTACTTTAATTCTCTTTTCCTCTACCTCTTTTTAGTACTTTCTTCTGGTATCTGAAGAGATTATGACAGCATGCCAGTTGTTGCTGTTTGTCCTTTGTTTTTGAAGAGAACCATTTTATGTTTGTATTTTAAGGGTTTTCTGATTTTCAGAGGAAAAAAATAACTTTCAGTGGGTCAGGGGTGGCTTGATTATGAGGGAAAGGAGGGGGAAGAGAGATAATTGATGGAACTTTATTGTAGTTTAAAGAACTATTTTAGCACCGTCAGGACAGCCCTCAGGCTGCCATAGAGAAGGAAGGTAATAAACTACCAAATGGGATATACCTGTGAACTGATACCAGAATATCTTCTTACACTGAGGATAGATACTCCTAAGGAAAAGGATTCACTGAGACAGAGGGAAGGAGTTATGGGAAACATCACTTACTAGTTACAGAAACATCTGCATTTGAGGGAGCCACAGTCTAATTTCCATGGTGAATGTAGATAGGTAGATAAGAAACTATTGAAGAGGAGTATAGCAGTGAGTGGTTGTGGTCTTTGTGGGTACCAGTGAATTGATGAGGTTCTAGAAGGCATATTTAGTTTGCTAGACGGAAGATTTGAGTCAGAATAATCAGTCCCTTCTAAGATGCTTCTGGTTTCATGCACTAGATTCAAGAGATGCATCATTTATTTGTAAGGGGAGTAGGGTAATAGTTTCATCTCTCCTTTCTCTAGTTGATGTAATCCCAGAAAGTAAGGAGTAGAGAGTAGAACTGAGCTCTATCAGTCTTAATGAAGTACAGAAAAGTTCTCTGAATTGGAAAGGGTCACCTACTCATTCACTGGGCACATTGAACACTCCTGGGTGACTCTTAAAAGATAGGCCTGCCAGCCTTGAGACATAAATTGAAGCAGTTTGAGAGTTCAGCCTTGTCCGGGAAGAGAGCAGTTTTGTGGAGTATGACCTCCCCAGAGGGGTGAGGGAAGTTGAGGGTGTGTTTCTTCTACCCTTCCATCCTTTCCTGTTGGTATCCAGGAGGAAGTAATTTAGAGTTAAGGGTAGATCAGGAGGGTCTGAGGCACAGTTGAGATGCATCCAGCAGGGAGCAGAGTACTACCCCACATATACTCTCTGTAGAGACGCATACATAAAGATGAGCAATATTCCAGGAGGGAATCAGCTTCAGGGAAAGCAAAAAATAAAGCTGAACATGGATTCAATTAAGAGCCTAGCCCTAGCAATGGGGCAGAGTTTTTGAAAGGAACAAATAAATGGAGAATAGCATGAGATCTTCACAAAGAGCCATCAGGAGGCTGTGTAGTACCAAAAGCATGAGTTGTCTTGCCTGCTTGTGTTTCCTTGTGTTTGTGACTTGCTGCTAGTGTGCTTTTCAATTTTGTGTCCCCGCTTATCACATAGACTGTGTGTATAGTTGTGGAAGAGTTTATCGGAAACTTTTGGAGCTGTTGTCCTTTCTCTGCCATCTTAGTAAACACTTTTGACTTTGAGGTAATTGTGCCTACTGGCTGACTGTTAAAGGTGAATCCACTAGTAGGGAATTATTTGCCTCCCTTGCCTTCCCCCTGCCCTTGAACAAAGAAGTTGGTTGGTTGATTGTTGTCCTTCCTCTTCGAAGAAGACCAAAATGACATCACCATTGTAAAGTGAAATTTCAGTGTGTGCAGCTATGACTGATCAAACCCACACAAGCTTGGAGTGCTCTGCCACAGGTTGGGCACAGAGAGTCGGTTTGAATGTTTGGGGTGGATATCCCAAATTTGCGCATTCTGTGTTTACTTTGTACTATCTCAGTTCTGCTTTGCTCAAAGAGCACAGCACCTTTTCTTACGTGGGCATGCCATGCTGAGTGGTCCTGTGCCAGTGTCTCACATGTTGTACAGTCAAATCCAAAGTTCTTGAGAGAGAGATTGAGAGTGTCCTTGTATCATTTCTTCTGGCCACCATGTGATCGCCTGTCCCACGCAAGTTTTCCACAAAATATATTATGTTTTTGGCATGCATACATTTTGCATTCAAACAATGTGGCCAGCCCATCGGAGTTGCACTCTCTGAAGCATAGTTTGAATACTTGGCAGTTCAGCTTGAGCAAGGACTTCAGTGTCTCATACGTTATCATGCCAGGTGATCCTCAGAATCTTCCAAAGACAGTTAAAGTGGAAGCGATTCAGTTTCCTGGCATGGCACTAGTAGACTGTCCATGTTTCACAAGCATATAACAATGAGGTCACCACAACGGCTCTGTAGATTTTCAGTTTGGTAGTCTCCCAAAACTTTCTTTGGAGCTTCCCAAATACTGAGCTAATGTGTGCTAATGTCTGGTAATGTGTGCATCAACCTCACTGTCAATGTGTACATCCCTGGAAAGTACACTACCAAGTATACTACTATCCACAGCATTCAAAACTTCTCCATTTGTTGTAACTGATGATTCCACATGTGGATGGTGTGGTGGTGGCTGATGGAACACCTGTGTTTTTTTGGTGTTAATTGTTAGGCCAAAATTAGCACAGGCAGCAGAGAACTGATCCATATTTTGTTGTATCCCAGCTTCAGAGGCTGCATTGAGTGTACAGTCATGTGCAAACAGAAAATCATGCACCAACACTCCCTCCACTTTGGTCTTGGCTTGTAACTTTTTTCAGATTGAAGAACTTACCATCAGCACGGTAGTTAATCTTGATGCCATGTTCATCCTCACTGAAAGCATTTGTCAACATGGCTGAAAACATCATGCTAAAAAGCATGGGAGCAAGCACACAGCCCTGTTTCACTCCATTGGTGACCAGGAAGGCATGAGAGCTTTGCCTGTTATCCAGAACCTGGGCAAACATGCCATCATAAAATTGACATACAATATTGATGAACTTCTCCGGGCAACTAAATTTTGACATAGTTTTCCATGAGCCCTCACGACTAACAGTGTCAAAGGCCTTGGTCAGATCCACAAACATTGTGTACAGACCTCTGTTCTGCTCCTGGTATTTCTCCTGAAGTTATCAGGTAGCAAGCATCGTATCAACTCTTCTTCGGTCCCTTTTGGATCCACACTGACTCTCAAGTATATGCCCATCGTCTAGGTGAAGGATCAGCCTATTAAGGAGGACTGTAGCAAGAATTTTGCCAGCAGTGACTAAGAGAGAGAGATCCCCCTGTGATTGTTGCAGGACAGTCTATTCCCTAACCTTTATAGAGGTGGACAGTGGAGGCATACTTGAATTCCTGGGGCATAACCTCCTGTTGCCATATAACCTGGAAAATTTCAGTCACCTTTTGTATGAGCAATGTCCCCCTACCTTGTAAATCTCAGCTGGAATACAGTCAGCACCAGGTGCTTTGCCACATGAAATGAGCCTAATGGCCCTCAAAATGTCGTCTTCAGTTGGAAGTTCAGCTAAGGGGAGACTGACTTCAACCTGAGGTAAACGGTCAGTGACTTCAGCTTTGATTGATGATGGTCTGTTGAGAACACTATGAAAGTGTTCAGCCCATCTCTCTAGGATCGTGTCCTTATCACTAACCAATGTGGCTCCATCAGTACTGAGTGGTTGTGATGCACCATAAGTTTTTGGTCCATAAATAGCTTTCAGGGAATCATAGAAGTGCTTTGGATTGTTACTATCAGCATAAAACTGAATTCATCTGCCTTCTTACTGAGCCAGGAATCCTGCATCTCTCTGAGCTTTGCTTGTACTTTGTTTTTGATGGAATTAAATGCTGCCTTCTTAGAGGTGGATGAACTATCCTGCTGGTAAATCCTGTGGTGTTCATGTTTTTCGTTTAGTAGCTTCTGAATTTCCCCATCATTTTCATCAAACCAGTCTCGGCGTTTGTGAGTGTTCTGACCCGGATGAGTAAATGTAGTGCATTTGAACAAAGAAGTGCTACTCACTGCCTTGAGGACCCATGTGATAAACCTGTGAAGGCTGCATTGGGGGATTATACCAGAATTTGCTACATACACATTCTTAATGTAAATATTAACTAGTGGTACAAAAAGGAGGATTTAAGGTAGAGGAAATTAGTAATTATTTAGGTTAGATGAGCATCCAGTATGAATCAGAATGGCAAGATATTGGTGATGTTAAATATGTAGGAAAAGGTTTTAAAACCAAAAACAAGAAAGCTAATTAGAGTCAGCATGGTATAGCGCAAAGATTACCATAGCAATTTGGAATCACAAAACTTGGATTCAAATCTTAGCCTAGCAGATTTTTTTTATCTAGCCCTAACCTCTCTCCTGACCTCCAGTCTTGTTGGAGTGACTGTTAGTCACTCAGCCAATAAACATAGATTAAGGGCCTGTTATATTGCAGGTTTTGTGCTAAGCAGTGAGGATCCAGAGAAGAGCCAAAAGGAACCGACAGTCTAATAGGGTAGACAACAAGCTAACAAATGTGTTTAGACAAATTATATAGAAAATAAATAGGAAAAAAATTTAGAAGAAAAGGCACTAGAATTAAGTGGAGTTGGAAAAGGACTTCCTGTAGAAGAGCAGTGACAGCCTCATAAAAACTAATGTGTCCCTACTGGCTGCATATTGACTTAGAAAACCACACATTAACATTGTTTGTGTTTTATTTTATTTTGCTAAACATTTCCCAGTTGTAACTTAACTGGTTTGGGCTGCATGAGTGGAGTTTAATATCTCTCCTATAGAATTTTAAAAGAAGAAACAGGCCAAAAGAAAAGAATCATGAAAAAAATAAAGTGACCTTCATTTTGAACTTCATTCCGACTCCAGCAATTTTTTCTCCAAATGTGGATAGCATTTTCCATCTTGAGTCCTTTGCAGTTGTCTTGGCTCATGTATTGCCGAGAATAGCTAAGTCACTCTTAAGTTGATCATTGCACAATGTTGCTGATACTGTGTACAGTGTTTTCTTAGTTATGCTCACTTCACTCAGCATCAGTTCATGTAAACCTTTTCAGGATTGTTTGAAATCATCTTGTTGTTCATTTCTTATAGCACAGTAGTATTTCATTATAATCATATACCACAATTTGTTTAGCCATTCTCCAGTTTCTAATTCTTTACCATCACAGGAAGAATTGCTGTAAATATATGCATGGAGGTCCTTTTCCCCTTTTTATACTCTCTTTGGGTTACAGACCTAGTAATGATATTTCTGGATCATATGGTATGCATAGTTTGATTGCCCTTTGGGCATAGTTCCAAATTGCTTTCCAGAATGGTTGGATCAGTTCACAGTTCCACCAGCAGTGCATTCATGTCCCAATTTTCCCACATCCTCTCCAATATTTATCATTTTTCTTTTCTGTCATATTAGCTAATCTGATAGGTGTGAGGTGGTACCCCAGAGTTGTTTTAATTTGCATTTCTCTAATCAGTAGTGATATAGAGCATTTTTTCATATGACTGTGGATAGCTTTGGTTTCTTCATCTGAAAACTTACCTATTCATATCCTTTGACCATTTATCAGTGGGGGTGGTGGTTTATATATTCTTATGAATTTGACTCAGTTCTCTATGTAAGGTTGAGAAATGAAGCCTTTTTCAGAGACATTGTCACAGGATTGAGGTGGATGTGGTGAGGAGCAAGGTATAAGAAGACTAGAAAGGCAGGCGGGGGCTAGGTTATGAAGGGATTTAAATATCTGATAGGGCATTTTTGGAGGCTATAGAGAGCCACTGGAGTTAATTGAGTAGGGGAGTGACTGCATGGAGGATGGATTGGAATGGGGAGAGACTTGAGGCTGCAGACCCATCAACTGGCTATTACAGTAGTCCAACAATGAGATGATGGGGGCCTACATGAAGGTGGTCAGAGGAGAGAAGGAAGCCTGTTTGGAGATATTGTGAAGGTGAAGTTGACAGGCCTTGGTAAGAGATTGGATAGGGGGATGAGAGATAGTCAAGAGTTGAGGATGACAAGTAGGTTCTAAGCTTGAGGGACTAGGACAGGAGTAGGGAACCTATAGCCTTGAGGCCACATGTGGCCTCCTAGGTCCTTGGGTGTGACCTCTTGATTAAATCCAAGTTTTACAGAACAAATCCTTTTATTAAGGGGATTTGTTCTGTGAAGTTTGGATTCAGTCAAAGGGCCACACTTGAGGACCTAGAAGATCACTTGTGACCTCAAGACTGGTTCCCTACACCTGGGCTAGGAGGGATGGTAGTGATATCTATAGTAATGGGGAAATTAGGAGGGGAAAAAAGATTCAGGACCAAAGATGATAAATTCTATTTTGAACGGGTTGAGTTTGAGATGATTCTTGACATTTGTTATGAGATATCTGAAGGTCAGAGATGTGAGATTGGAGGTCAACAGAGTTTGAGGCAGGAAGGGTAGATTTGAGAATCGTTAACATAGAGACAATAATTAAATACATGAGAGATGATAAGATCACCAGCTGGAGTAGTGTAGTTGGGGAAGAGAAGAGGAGGGCCCAGGAGAGAACCCTGTGGGGATTGAGAATCCAACAGAGGAGTCTGTAAGGAGTAGACAGTTAGGTAGAAAGATAGCCAGGAGAGAGAAGTAGCCAGACTCTAGAGAGAAGAGGGAGATCAGCAGTATCACAGGCTGCAGAGAGGTCAAAGAGAATGAGGATTGAAAAAAGGGCCATTGGATTTGACAGCTAAGAGATCATAACTTTGAAGAGAACATTTTGTTGGAATGATGTAGTTAGATGTTGGGTTTTAAGGGAGGCGTTAGGAAGAAAGTGAGAGGAGAGAAAGTGGAAGGATCTGTTGCATGTGACTTTTTTCAAGGAGTTTGTTGAGACACTTTTCAAGTTTGAGGCAGAAGAGATACAGGATGATAGTGGAGATATGGGGGAATGAAATGAGGGTTTTTTGAGGGTGGGGGAGGCCTGGGTATATTTATGGGCAGGAAAAGAGCCAGTAGACAGGGAAAGATTGAAGATAAGTGATGGAATGAGGATTACAGAAGGAATAGTCTGTTGGAGGAATTGGGTTGATAAGGGATTGCTTGATCAGAGAGAGGAGTAAGCTTTGGTAAGGTTAGTAAGACCACTTCTTCATTCCTGTTGCATAACTCCTGTAGTTATCTTAAATTCAACACGTTAAAAATGGAACTCATTATCTGTGTGGTGTGTGTTCATCTATGTGTATGTGTATATGGGTGTGTGTGTTTATGATCTGCTCATAATTTATGCCTAATTACCATGTAGCATAATAATCATTATGGATGTCATTAAATATTTGGTGTTTAAAAGAAATGGAATGCACTGTCTTTCCCTTAAAACGTTTCTCTCTTCTTCCTAATTTCCCTATTACTGTTGAGGGCACCATAACCCACTCACTCCCATATCAATTGCCAAGTCCTGTCATTTCTGCCTTTGAAATCTTGCTCTCCTCATATACTGCCACCACTTGGGTGCATGTCCTCATCACCTGTCCTATAGACTATCGCTATAGCCTTCTGATTGATATTCTTGCCTTGTCTCTTCCCTATCTTGTTTATTCTTCTTCACACAACTGTCAAAGGGATCTTCCTAAAGCAGAAGTCCTACCTAACGTGACTTTTTAATTTGGCCACCTTACTTCTTATTCCTTTCTTCACACAGTCAACAATTCAGTGACACTGGCCTCTTAGTTGTTTCTCTTATTTCTGTTTTCACTGGCTATCCCTTGTGCTTGGAATTTTCTCCCTGTTCAGCTCTGTCTCTTGGTTTCCTTCAAGTCTGAGATTTATCTTGTATAAAACTTGAATTGAACAAAATGGTTTCCATGTTGTCCTCTCTATTATAGTGGAAGTTTCTTGAGAGCAGGGACGGTTTGTACCTTTATTTGTTTACCTTAATGTTCCGCACAATGCCTAGTATGTAATAGGAGCTTAATAAATGCTTCTGTGACTTGTGTGACCATGTGCAAGTCACTTAATGCCGTGGGCCTCAATTTCCTTATTTCTAAAAGAAGAAAATTATACTGGATAATCTTTAAAGTCCTTTTTAGCTCTTAATTTATAATCCTAAAAATGAGCATGATTTAAACTCACAAAAATCCCACTACAATGACCAGGGGAAAATCAGATGCCATGCTTTTAGTCAGATGGGGACCATATTTTGAAATCAGTGTTGGTTGTGAAAAGTGGAAAACAATCCAAGCCAGAATAAATTAGTGCTTCTCTACAAATGGCTAAAAGGCAAGGGGTATCAACTGGAAAATTTGACTGAAGCTGAGATCTTTGATATAATTAGTATTTTTAGAGATTTATTGCAAGGATTATAATGGAATATGTCACTAGAATACAAATTCGATTGGAAGGGCAGAAATAGGAAGTGTGAAACCTATTTGAAGGACCACAATAATATGAAAAGTCTTAAGATAGGAAAAATACCATCAAATCTAAAGTAGTAGAAATTATATACTTAAATAAGTGTTGGCAGAGCTTTAGTTGTGCAGTCATTTCCAGTCATGTCTGACTCTTTGTGACCTCATTTGGGGTTTTCTTGACAAAAATAGTGGAGTGGTTTGCCATTTTCAGTTGCATCTCATTTGACAGATGAGAAAACTGAGGCAAACAAGGTGAAATGACTTGCCTAGGGTGAAATGACTAGTGTCTGAGGCCAGATTTGAATTTAGGAAGATGAATCTTTCTTACTCCAATCCCAGCACTCTACCCCCACTGCATTACCTAGCTGCTCAGTTTTAAGCCCCTTTGCTAAAAGTGTAAGATGTTAAAATCATAGCACATAAATTAAAATTTGGAAGGGACCTTGAAGGCCATCTGTCCCTCATTTTACAGTGATGTAAACTGTAAACGTGTAAAACACGTCACACATTAAGTGACATGTACAGAGTCACACAGATAGCAAATAACAGTACACAATTTGGACCTATTCTATAAATCTAGCATTCTTTATATTATAGCACATGGACTACTCAATAATGGGGATTTTTTTAAAGTTGAGATGACAAAATTAGATTTGATTCCAGTAATGAGGACATTTTTGTTATCTGCAAATAGATACATGGAATTTCTTTTCTAAATGACTTGAAGTTAATAATTAAGATTTTTGGATAAGAGAAAAGGCAGTTTCCTACCCTTAGAACGAGTTACTTTTCACAAGGATTATCTTCAGCTTTCTGCCAAGATTGAAAGTGTAGTAGCAAAAAATCCCTTTAAAATGGTTTTTCAGTTTAAAAAAAAAAATGACAATCACAGTTTTTGGAGGAAAACTAAATAGAGCCAGCAAAGTAAATGACCAGTTTTTCTTTATTTTTAGTTTTCAACCTTCACTTCCATAAGATTTTGAGTTCCAAATTTTCTCCCCAACCCTCCCCTCCTTCCAGCCAAATACAGTGTACAATCTGATCTAGGCTCTACATATACATTCTTATTAAACATTTTTTCACATTAGTCATGTCCTAAAGAAGAATTAAAATCAGTGGAAGGAGACCACAGGAAAGAAGACAAGAAAAAAAGAGAGGAAATAGTGTACTTTGATCTGCATTCAGACTCCATAATTTCTTCTGTGGATGTTGATAACATTTTCCAACATGAGTCTTTTGGAGTTGTTTTAAGTGCATTGCTGAGAAGAACTAAGTCTCTCAAAGTCAATTATTGCACAGTGTTTTGTGTTACTGTGTACAGTGTCCTCCTGGTTATGGTCACTTCACTCAGCGTCAGTGCATATAAGTCTTTCCAAGTTTTTCTGAAGTCTATCTGCTCATCATTTCTTATAGCACAATAGTATTCCATTACATTCATAAACCACAACTTGTTTAGCCATTCTCCATTTGATGAGCATCCCCTCAGTTTGCAATTCTTGGTCACCACAAAAAGAGCTGCTATAAATATTTTTGTACATGTGGGTCCTTTCCCCTTTTTTATGACCTCTTTGGGATACAGACATGGTAGTGGTGTATTGCTAGATCACAGAATTATACAGTTTTATAGCTCTTTGGGCATAGTTCCAAATTGCTCTCCAGAATGGTTGGATGATCTACAGTTTTCTAGAAAAACACTTTCCAGTTTCCTGTTTTGTTTTGTTTTTTAGTAGTCTGCCCATAGAATTTAAGACAGAGCATCTGAAAGACTGTTAGAATACCAAATGGATGTGTATTCCAAGTCAAATAAAACACATGCCCCAATTATAACCAGCTGGCAAAGTATATGAGAATTGTGGGAAGACAAGCATTCCATTTGAAAAATGAAAAAGTTCCTCGAATGAGAACAGGAAATCTACTCAGAGCATGGCAAACCACATGCAGACAAGTTTGGCATACCAAAGGGGAAGAGAAAAAGCATTGCATATCTCCTGTGTCAGGCACTGTGCTAAGCTTTTTACAAGTGTTATCTCATTTATCAACTGGGGAAGACTTACCCCATTTTACAGATGAGGAAACTGTGGCAGATCAAGGTTAAGTGATTTGCTCTTAGGGTCACACAACTTAGTGAGTGCATATGACTAGATTTGAACTCGGGTCTTCTTGACTTCAGACCTAGGCAGTGCACCATTTTTAAGAGCACCTTGCAAGCAAGGCTTTGATAATAAAAGTTCTTTTGAATCATAAAAGGCTTGGAAGCCAGTTAGAGGATTGGACTTAAGCATCATGGTATCACAGAATCTCTCATTTGGGAGGGATCTCATTGTCCAGGTAATCTAATCTGTATCTGAAAAGGCAGTCCTTCTACAACAAGACCTGACAAATATTAGCTGGCCTTGTTTAAGACTTGCATTGTGGAGGATAATTTACTACCTTCTGAGGCTGTCCATTCCATTTTTGGGTAGGTCTCATTATTAGAAGGTTATCTTTACATCAAACCTAAATTTTCTTCTTTGCAACTTCTACCCCACTGTTCTAGTTCTGCCCTCTGGAGCCAAGAAAAATAAATCCAGCCCTTCCAGGTGACATCTTTAAGTGCTTGAAGATAGCTGTGATGTCCTTCCAAGTCATCTTAATGTACTCTGGGTTACATATCTCTAGTCCCTTCTGCTGATCTTCTTGTAGCATAGTCCAAAAGACCTTTTATTACCCTTTTTGGCCTCTTGGACACTCTGCAGCTTAGCCATGTCCTTCATAAAATGTAGTGCCCAGAAGAAAATACAGTGCTGCATGTGTGGTGTGATCAGGACAGAGTTTAGGGGAAGTATTGCCTGCTTTTCCCTGGAAGCTATGCCTCTCAGAGTAGTAAAAACTTTAGCTTTTCTGTCTGTCATATCTCACTGTGTATTGACCTTATAGTGACTTGGGCCTTTCAGATCTTTTTCAGTCAGACTGATATCTAATCATGTCTCTCCCATTATGTAGTTGTGAAAATGATTTTTTTTTACTCTAAGTGTAAGATTATGTGTACATTACTATTAAGTTTCATATTATTTGGTTTGGCCCAATGTTCTAGCATGTTGAGATTTAAAAAAACCAAAACACCCAAAACTATTTCTCATATAATATGTTAGCTATTCTATTCCATCCAGCTCTACATCCTTTACAGGTTTGATTAGCAAACCATTTATGCCTTTATTTCAAGTCATTGATTTACAATTTTTTTTAAACACCAACTCTTGTGACATTCGTTCCATTGTAGAGACCTCCTTTTGAGTTAGTATAAAACTTTTTTGAATTTAGCTTATTCAACCATTTTGGAATATATCTAATTGTTTTCATCATCTAGCTCTCATTTCTCTTTTCCTCCCCGAACCCTGTCTCTTAGCAGTAGTACTAAGGACTTTTTTCATATATTTTTTGAAGTCTGACTAAACTATCTAGTATTATTCTCTTGATCTTCCATACCCAGTAACTTGTCTTCTCAGCTATAAACTCTCTCCATTTTGGCTGCTGCTGTCATCATTCAACCTAACCTGTTCTTTCCAAAGTTATCTAATGATCTCTTAATTGCCATATCCAGTGAACTTACCTCATTCCTCTTCCATCTTGATCTCTCTGCAACCTTTGATAAAGTTAATCATTCTCTTCTCCTGTCTAGGTTTTGGTGACATACCATACTCTTTTGGTTCACCTCCTACCTGTCTTCTTGGTCTCTTTTGAAGTCTCATGCAATTGTTCAGTGTGTCCATTACAACTTTATGTTACACAGCCTCAACTGGACCCTCAGTGCTGCTAGACAGTCTGGCTTTTAACTCTTTCATCTCACTGACTCGCTGTCTGTAGTGGCTCTTCCAAATCTTTTCGTTGTTCCTCAGACCTCCCTCTTGGGAACGGCTTCCCTTCTCCCCGCTTTCTCAGCTACACAGCTTGCCTTGTATTTTACAGAAAAAAAAATTAAAGAAAAACTGAAGCCAATTCCCGAGAAGCTCCTTCTTCTTTCTTCCCTCTTACTCATCTCTTGTTACTCAAATGCCTTCTGCTACTTTTTTCATCTCCATCTCACATGATGAAGCAGGTAAATCCTCCCATTGTTCAGGTGATCCAGCACATTGTCCTTTCTGTCATCCCAGCTCTTTTGATTATTTTTTAAAATTATTTTGTTTTCAGTTTTCTGCAGTCACTTTCCATATATCTTAAATTTTTTTCCCTTCCCTCCTCCTCATTCCCCCATTCCTCCACACCTGTTCCCTGAGAAGGCATGCAATCTTATGTAGGTTCTACACATGCATTCTTATTAAATACATTTTCACCTTAGTTATTGTTGCATAGAAGAATTAAAATGAATGGGAGAAACCACAAAACACAACACAAGAGAAAATGGTCTGCTTCATTCTGCGATCCACTTGCATAGTTCTTTCGCTGGATGGGGAAGTTGTTTTCCCTCAAGAATCTGTTGGGAATTTTTTTAAGTCCTTGCATTGCTGTGAAGGACTAAGTCTACCAGAAAAATTCCTCACACACTGTGGTTGTTGCTGTGTACAAAGTTCTCTTGGTTCTGCTCCTTTCACTCAGCATCAGTTCATGTAAGTACTTCCAGGCCTCTCTGAAGTCTTCCTGTTCATCATTTTTTATAGCACTATAGTATTCCATTACATTCATATACCACAACTTGTTCAGCCATTCCCCAAATGATGGGCATGCCCTCGATTTCCAGTTCTTGGTCACCACAAAGAGTGCTGCTATAAATATTTTTGTACTTGTGGGACCCTTTCCCATTTCTATGATCTCTTTGGGATAGAATCCCAGAAGCGATATTCAAAGGGTACGCACATTTTTGGAGCCCTTTGGGCATAATTCCAAATTGCTCTCCAGAGTGGTTAGATCAGCTCACAGCTCCACCAACAACGAATTAGTGTTCCAACTCTTCCATATCTTCTCCAACATTCATCATCTTCCTGTTTTGTCATGTTAGCCAATCTGATAGATGTGATGTGGTACCTCAGAGTTGTGATTTAGAGCATTTTTTCATATGACTATAGATAGCTTTAATTTCTTCCTCTGAAAACTGCCTGTTCATATCCTTTGATCATTTATCAGTTGGGGAATTACTTGTATTCTTGTAAATTTGGCCCAGTTCTCTATATATTTTAGAAATGAGGCCTTCATTACAGACACTGGTTGCAAAAATTCTTTACCAGTTTTCTGCTTCCCTCCTAATCTTGGTTGCAGTGGGTTTGTTTGTGCAAAAACTTTTTAATTTAATGTAATCAAAATTATCCACTTTGCATTTCATAATGTTCTCTTATCTCTTGTTTAGTCAAAAATTTCTCCATAAATCTGATAAATACATTATTCCTTGCTCCACTAATTTGTTTATAGTATCAGTCTTAATACCTAGATCATGTATCCATTGGACTTTATTTTTGTGTACAATGTCCAGCATCAATCTATGCCTGGTTTCTGCCACACTGTATCCCAGCAGTTTTTGTCACACAGTAATTTCTTATCCCAGAAGCTGGAGTCCTTGGGTTTATCAAACAGTAGATTGCTATATTCACTGATTACTGTGTCTTGAGTACCTAACATATTCCACTGGTACCCCTCTATTTCTTAGCCAGTACTCAAGCGGTTTTGATGATTACTACTTTATAATAAAATTTGAAATCTGGTAGGGCTAGGCCACCTTCCCTAGCATTTCTTTTCATTAGTTCCCTTCATATTCTGGACCCTTTGTTCTTCCGTTTGAATTTTGATATTATTTTTTCTAGCTGTCGAAAATAATTATCTGATAGTTTGATTGGTATGGCACTGAATAAGTAAATTAATTTAGGTAGAATTGTCATTTTTATTATATTAGCTTGGCCTACCCACTAGCAACTGATGTTTTTCCACTTACTTAGATCTGACTTTATTTGTGTGAAAAGTGTTTTGTAATTGTATTCATATAGTCCCTTGTTTCGGCAGGTACACTCCCAGATATTTTATAGTGTCTATCCTAGCTTTAAATGGGATTTCTCTTTCTATCTCTTGCTGTTGGGTTTTGTTAGTAATATGTAGAAATGCAAATGATTTATCTGGGTTTATTTTGTAACTTGCAACTTTGCCAAAGTTGTTTATTATTTCAAGTAGTTTTTTACTTGATTCTCTGGGATTCTCTAAGTAGATTATCATATCTGCATAGAGTGATAACTTAGTTTCTTCTTTGCCTATTCTAATTTCTTCAATTTCTTTTTCTTCTCTTATTACTAAAGCTAACATTTCTAGTACCATATTGAATAACAGTGGTGATAATGGACATCCTTGTTTCACCCCTAATCTTATTGGAAACGCATCTGGCTTATCCCCATTGCATATAATGCTTGCTGATGGTTTTAGGTAGATACTGCTTATTTTTTTTATGGAAAAATTCTGTTTTTTCCTATGTTCTCCAGAGTTTTCATTAGGATGGGTGTTGTATTTTGTCAAAAGCTTTTTCTACATCTCTTGAGATAATGTGGTTTCTGTTGGTTTTGTTGTTGATGTGATCAATAATGCTGGTAGTTTTCCTAATATTGAACCAGCCCTGAATTCCTGGTATAAATCCTACCTGATCATAATATATTATTCTTGTGATAAGTTGCTTTGTTCTTTTTGCTTATATCTTACTTAAAATTTTTGCATCTGTATTCATTCTTTTGATTATTTTCAATGTCTCCCTTTCTGCTGGCTCATTTTCTGTAGCCCACAAACATTCCCACATCTCTTCTATCCTGCAAAAATCTTAAAAAAGGACCTTAAATTTGATATATTCAAAATAGAACTAATTACCTTTCCCTCTAAACCCTCTCCCCTTACATCTTCCTTAATACTGTAGCAGGCAGCTCCATCCTCTCAGTCCCTCAGGCTCACAACCAAGAAGTCATCGCGTATTTTTCACTATCTTTCCTAATGTTCCACCTCCAATATCCGATCTGTTGGTAAGGTCTATTCATTTTACTCTCATAGCATCTTTTGAATGTGCCCCCTTTGCTCCTCTCATACTGCAGTCATTTTAGTGCAGGCCTTTATCATTTCATGTCTAGATTATTACAGTCATCTGCGAGTGGATGTCCCCACTCTGATCCATCCTGCAGTCAGTGATTTTCCTCAAGCTCGGGTCTCAGACAACTTAAGTGACTCCTTGACTCCCTGTTGTCTCCAGGAGTAAATACAAAATGCTCTTTGGCATTCAAAGCCTTTCGTAATCTAGCCCTCTGCCTTTCCAGTCTTTTTATACATCTAGTCCTGACACATACTCTTCAATACAATGACACTGACCTCCTGGTAATTCAACAAGCAAGACCTTCCATCTCTAGGCCCTGGGCATTTTCTCTGGCTGTCCCCCACGTGCCTTGAATGCTCTCCCTTTTCTGTTCTGACTACCAACTTCCCTGGCTTTTCTTCAAGTCCCAGCAAAAACGTCATCTTCTACAGGAACCTTTCCCCAACACGTCTTAATTCCAGTGCCTTCCCTCTGTTAATTGTTCTATTTTTCCTGTATTTAGCTTGCTTTGTATATATTTGTTTGCATGTTGTCTCCCCCATTAGATTTTGACCTTCTTAAAGGCAGGTACTGTCTTTATTTATTTAGTGTCCCTATGGTTTAGCAGAGTGCCTGACACATAGTAGGTGTTGTTTTTGGTTATTTTTTTATTGTTATTATAGATTAGCCTATGCTCACAAACTAACGAATGGAAGGTTTAAAATTTAAATCAAGGTTTCTGGCTTTAAGTCCACATCTCTTTCTACCATATTACCTTAAAGGCTAGGTACTAGAGAGAATTTGGGATAGAGAAAGGAAAGGACATTTCAGAGTGGGGAACCAGAAGTAGAGGTATAATGGCAAGAATGAGCATAGTGTTATTGTTGGACTGGCTTGATTACACACATGAGGAACATATGTAAGTTAGGGCCAAATTATATAGGACCTTAAAAGTTAGGTGGAAAAAGATAGATTTCATGTCGTAGGAAATTGCAAGCCATTGAAGCTTTTTAAACATTGTAACACCTTAATTAAGACAGTGTTTAAGGAAGATTCATCTGCTAATGCTATGTGAGAGGACAACTAGGAGTCTATCAAGTCCAAGTCCAAGGTATAACCTCAACCAGGTTGGTGGCAGTGAGATGGGAAAAAATGAATTTTTAAGGAAAAATTAACAAATGTGGTGTGATTAGGTAGACAATATGATATAAAAGGAAAAGGATTAAATATCATAGAATTGTAGGAAAAAGCACAGGATTTGGAATCAGAAGACTAAGGTTCAGTTCCAGCTCTGCTATTTGTTAGCTGTCTGATATTGTCTAACTCTCAGTTACTTCATCTGAAAATGCAGATACTCTTTGTTTTATCTTGCTTAATGGTAGGTAGGCATAGATATAGCCATATAAGCAGATAGATATAGATCTCGGTGAACTATAAAGAAATGTGAACTTTTATTAGTCAAAGATGATTCCAAGATTTCATGTCTTCATTGCCTGAAAGAATGGAAGCACGTTTGACAGAGATAGGAAAGTGGAGAGGAGGAGCTCGTTGGTGCTAAGGGTATCTTTGGGAGATGGCAGCAAGATAGTCCTGGAAGAAGAAAAGAAAGGTCAGCACAGGAAACATGATGGGACTCTGAGCTCCTTGATTGCTTAGTAATAAAACATTTGATTATAATGAATAGCTGCATTTTCTTTCAAATGACCTTTAGAGTAACACTTGCTCTATCTCCTTCATAAAATAAGATATGATATAAAAGCACTCTGAAAGTACAAAAGCACTGTATGAATAATGCCTTGACATGAGATTCAACAGCTATGCTGTCATAATAAGTATTTCTTTTACATACTGGCTTATACTTGAACTTTCTTTGGTGATTAGGTAAATGCATAAAATTAGTCAAGTGGACAGCAAATGCCATGTTCTCACTGCAGGTCACTTACAGTGATATTCCTCACAGTTGATCACTCTGGGTTGCTTTCTTCTAAGAGAGAATGTTAAGGTTTTCTGAAGTCATTCTTTCACTCTTCCTCCTTAGTCCGAGTGTTTCTCAAAGTGTAGAGATCAGGGACCTGAGCTAAAGAGCCTGAGACCTGTTTGGTGATAGGAAGTAGAGAGTAGATGATGTTTACAAAATAGGCAGGCAAATTCCCACAACTCTCTGCCTCTTAGTAGACCATTTCTGATCAGTCCAGTGTATCTCCAGACTAATTCCTGGAAGGCAGAGGCCTTGTACTTTCCACACAGATGATTGCATCATTGAAGCTGACTGTGTGTTTGTTATTCCTCAGCCTTTCCCTCCTTTTTAGTCTACCTGTCAGCCCTCACTCACTCAAAAAAAAAACCAAAACCCAAACTAAAACAAAGTCAAGTGCAAGTCATGTCATTATTTCTCTGATGGCATGGCCTTCTTTGGCAATGAAGGACGAACATACACAGTCTACCTGTAGGGGCACCACTTTCACACTTCCTTTGTGCTTATAATGTGCTTCTAATCTATTTCTACAGTGTTGATTAAAAGAGGAAAATGCACCTGAAACAGTTAAAAATTGTAAGCTGGAATGCATAGGGTTTAGATGCAGTGCACAATAGCAGACACATGGAGGGAGCTTAATAAATGAATATTGATTTATAAAACTGAGCAATTTGCAATCAAGATAGAATTATTGTACCAGTATTGAAGCATTTTACCTGCATTCCCAAGCTATTGCTACATATCCTCCTCTGAAGTAGCATGTCTAAAGCCAGGAAACACAGAGTTGAGTAATAGAGTGGAAAAGCAGAAAATCTAGCTGTTGCTAAAAATGAGTTTTAAAATAATGGAATAATAATAATAGGATAAAAGAGGGGAGAAGTAGTTGGTATGTATTTTATGCAGAAAATGACAGTTTAAAGATCACTCTTCAGCAAAGAAAATTGCATTTGCTTTCACAAACTAAGATACTTTGCTTTCCCAAAAATACGTAACAGTTGGGATGGAGCCAAAGAACAGCTTACCTCTTTTAAAGTGATTTCATTTAAATAACCTGATCTTTAAATGGAAAAACACTTTGCTCTTTTGCTGAGTGCTTTTCTTTGTTATGTGGTGCCAGTTACTATTCAGAGTGTTAGCTCAGCAATAATGTTTATCAGAAATCTCAAAGGATGGTCATTATAGTTATTCACTGTATTATTGAACAGTAAATGACATCTCAAACTAAAGAAGTAAATTTACTTTTTATTGACCTGTCAATAAACTTCTCTGATAGTCAAATCAGAAAAGTCTTTAAATACCTTCTCTGTGTTAAACCTGGGTCCTGAACTGAGTTTATTGAAAAAGTATAAAATGTGATCCCTGTCCTCAACGAGACTGCAATAAAATTATAGTACTGACTTCTCTTTGTCCCTCTTTCTCAGTGTACTTTGCATGTTTTGATCATATGCAACGTATTGAGAACCTAACTTACCATTTATCCCAAACAGGCTCTAGCTTCTCAGAAATAAAATACTTAGGATTTGTGATATGTTTCGTCAGCTATTCTGAGTTTTTTGCCACTCTGAAGAAGTAACTCAAATTTGTAATTATCCATGACTGTTAATTTACTTAAGTGGCATTTTATTCATGTGTTGTAAATGTAACAAATGTAGCACTTAGCTCAATCAGCAGGCATTTATTAAGTGCCTGTTATTTGTCAGGCACTGTGCCAGGAGCTGGGGATACAAATAGAAGGAATGAAATAGTAAAAAAGCAACTGTACTATATACGTTGGAAACACAAATTTAAATGGTTCGTTTTTTTTTTTTTCTGATTAGCTCCTGGGCTATAATGAAAAACCAGTAAATCTACAGATGTTCATTGGAACAGCAGATGATCGCTACCTACGACCACATGCATTCTACCAGGTGCACCGAATCACGGGGAAGACTGTTGCTACTGCTAGTCAAGAAGTAATAATTGCCAGCACGAAAGTTTTAGAAATTCCACTTCTTCCTGAAAATAATATGTCAGCCAGGTGTGTTGTTTACCTAACCTTATATGGACTGGATATTCTATGATAATGAAGAAAAAATAAAGGAGTGTGTATGGTACAAATAGTGGTAATATGTCTGCATTTTTGCTTGATAACACTCTATTAGAGCATCTTTGTAAAGAGAAACCAGTCTCAGTCTGAGCTATAGGCAACCAAATAGGTATAAATTTGAATCACCTTTAATTGGGCCTGCTTGTATAGGCCCTACTTTAGACCAAATGTCTTTGAGGTTCCAGAGAAAATTGGCAGGAAAGCAAAAAGGACTGTATGCTTAGAATTAGAGATTATTTAGGGCAGGGCTTCTTCAACTTTTTCCACTTGCAACCCCTTCAGCACTCCTTAAACCCCTTCCTTTTACCAATAAGGAAACTGAAGCTCAGAGAGAATAAGAAAGCTGTAGGTGGAGTTGATAGAATACTGGACCTGAACTGGGGAAGATCTGAGTTAAAACCAGCCTCAGACAACTTCATCAACCGTAACGTAGGTATAATACCTGCCTGGCAGGGTTGTTGTGAGGAATAAGTTAATATTTGTAAAACTCTTAGCATGATGCCTGGCCCACAGCAGGTGCTTGATAAATGCCTGTTCCCTTCCCCTCGTTGGTAGAGCTGGAAATCTGAACCGAGGTCCTCTTGACCTTAAATCCAGGGTGTTCCCCACTGCATCTTTCTGCTTCCCTGTGTGTGTGTATGTGATATATGAAACCCAAGTATTTCTAGATTAAGGTGCCAGAGCATAACTTGCTGGCACCTCTATATGCCTTAGTTTCACCCCTCTTTGGTGTAACAAGCCATGGGAAGCTGATTTTGTACCACTGCTATATAAAAGCTCCCATTAACTGTTTTTTTTCCCCATTTTATGGCAAAGAAACCCCCAAGGCTCCTACCTCCTGTCCCTTTGCTTCAGAGTTCCAACTGCTGATGCAAAAATCACTTTGCACTGCAGATAACTATGTATAAAAAAGATATAGACAGTGTAAATTAAAGAGTATTAGAGGCAAGGAACTAGCATTAAGGGGGCTCAGGACAGGCTTTTTACATGGTTTTAGTTAGGGATAACCTGTGTCATTTATTTAACTTTTGTCATATCTAAGGTTAAAATTATCAACTTACAAATCTGAGGCACCTTTTAAACAAGGCTCTTTATTAAATGACGTGTACAACTGGGACTTGGGACTTAATTTTCACCCTCACCTCCCTCTTTCCATTTTTTACAACTACAGTGGAATTGAATAAACTGTGTTACTTTCTCAAATATGGTAATGTTTTCCCTTAAGCTAATATAGAAGTTGTAATGTTTTTAATAGCATTTACTACACTTTTTTTTATCCAATAATACACACAAGCAGTGCAATCTGGCTTCTTGTTCAGAAAAAAATTTCAATCTAAATCTCTACAACTTTTCTCTTTTTTGTAAAGTGAGGCTTTTGAACTAAAATGAATCTAAATGCTATAAACCAGAATCATTGCCTTAACCCTGCCAGTATTCTATATACAAAAATTTATAAGAATAAGAGTCTGTGTAACAGGAACCAAGATGTGAGAATTTTGTCATATTTACAGATAACCACTACTCTGTTATATTTTAATAAGCATCTCTGGAACTGGAAAATCAGTAATTCTATTTATAAAATTTCATCACCTTGCTGCACATAGTTTATTTGAAAACCTCATTTTTTGTTTTCTGTGCATTTTATCTGTATATTTGAACATGTTTTTATATTTTAGAAATTCACATTAGAATTATCCTTCAAATCCTTTAGGATTTAAACTTACAGACTAGTTTCTGGCTACAGATTGTGCTTTAAAATGGAAAACAAAGGAAGCCATAATCAGAAACAACCCATAGCAATGAAAACTAACTTAACTGATCGTAATTTTTTACCAGTACTCCACTGTACCCATTCTTTCTTTATGTGAATTTTCTATAGTTCTTGTTACGATTTTTGCTTTTGGTTGGTCATATATGTTAATTTAGGATATAGTCTTAATAATATTCACTACTATTATCCATAACTCAGTTTAGCATTTAAATAGTCATAAATGTAGATTATTTATAAAACTGAATTTTAACATGATGGAATGGTATTTATTGATAGACATGCTAGTCAGTAATCGCACCTTTGATTGATGGTACTATTTCAGTCTCACAGTTGAACTCTCCTGCCCTGACTTTATTCAGTATTCCTTGTTCTTTTGACTTTTCTATTCCAAAAGTATTCCATTACAGAAAATCCTTTTGATCACCCAAACAGACCCTATCTAGGTGGTACCATATTTCTTCCTTTCTTGGCCTGGTTTTAAGTTATAAGGTAATTGAACCACAAGATCACTACCACCATACTTCCTTTCTAACACTTGAGTATAAAAGAAGTTAGGGGATCAGGGGTCAGCCATTCCATAAAGCTCCCATTTTGATGTCTTAGTATAGCTGCAGAGGTAATCATGGGTTCCCAAAGACTATGCCAGAGTAAACAGGGTGTTGTGGAAATTTCTACCAAGATTTTGAATATGACTGCAGCAACAGCGTATTTTGCTTACTGCCCTAGGAGTAATCTAGCTAAATATGCAAAGGCTCAGCATCAGAAGATTATCCAATAGGTGATGACTTTTTTTGGATATGGCAACCTATAAAAAGCACATTAAAAAAATCAAAGTAAAATTGCTAGGTTTTCTAGAACTATTGCATATAAATCATGGAGTAAAGTATTATTATTTTCCCTCTAGTATTGATTGTGCAGGTATTTTAAAACTTCGCAATTCAGATATAGAACTACGAAAAGGAGAGACTGATATTGGCAGAAAGAATACGAGAGTACGTCTTGTCTTTCGTGTACACATACCCCAACCTAATGGAAAAGTGTTGTCTCTGCAGACTGCTTCCATACCTGTTGAATGCTGTAAGTGAGTATGATGGTATCTATTTAAAATTTCCTTAACAATAACCAGTAGATTGTCTTCTCTTCATTTACTGTCCAAAGTTTAGATCAGAAGAGCATATATAGACACATGAATTAAATAACTTTGTATAACAGTAAAGTAAGCAGGCTGATTTTTATATTTGACAGAATGGTAAAAAGGTATGGACTCTGAATTTGAAAACCTTGATTCTAGTGCCAAGTCTGAACATGTGAATACATGAAGTCCTAATGATGGTATAAGAATATTCCTAAGTTACATTGTAGTCTGTTGTAATTAAATAATATAAAATTATTTTTGAAATCTTACAAGTTTTATGGTAAAATATGACTTATGAAATGTTAGTCTGTTAAGTGTAATATCATTTTTCTTATTTTCATTTTCTTTTTTAAAAAGTATTTTTTATGCTTGCAAGTTTACATATTAATATAAACTTTTATTCAACTCTTTGGGGAAAAAAATAGCACAGCGATCTGCTCAAGAGCTCCCTCAGATCGAGAAGTTCAGTATCAACAGCTGTCCAGTAAATGGAGGTCATGAAATGGTGGTGACTGGAGCAAATTTTCTTCCAGAATCCAAAATCATCTTTATTGAAAAAGGCCAAGGTAATAGAATGTTTACACTGAGGAATTTGGAGGATGGAGAGGGAGAGTAGTTTCAAGAAACTGAAACATTTTCCCCTTCAATTTTCAAAGTTAATTAATTCACTAGTGATTTGTTTTTATCAAAGCTATCTGCTGAACTGTCCCTATACTTTGTAAATGGAATTCCATCCTGAGGGAGGCTTAGTAATTGCAATTTTTTGGGACTTTATTTTTAGTTTTTGAGACTAGGTCTCCCTGTGTGGAATTCACCTAAGGCTGTGATCAGCCTGCAAGACTTGACTTTCTGACTTGGGCCAGTACTTCCCTTCTTAGCCTGGTGACTCCTCCAATCCCAGGGATTCACCATGTTGGTGCCAGACAACTACTATAGCTCAGAAATTTTAACCTTAAACTATCTGCCAACTTCAGCCAGTAGCAGAGATTACAAGCAAGTGCCACCATGTCTAGCCAATAGTAGCAATTTTTAAAAAGAAGTTGAAAAACAATACTTATTCCTAAGTGCTTTATAAAAATTAACTGGGAAGTAATTTATAAAGAGCAAATCCAATTGTATTTTATGTATTGAATATTTCTAAAATGTTGCATGTATATGTATATATTTATTCTCATTTTCATAGTGTTTTATGTAATTTTAGAATATTTTTCCAGGTGATGATATGGTGTGTGAAATATGTCCACCTTAAAATATTGGAAAAAAGGAAAACTAATATTAAGTCACATTATTTGGAACTTGGATAAAATATTTATTTTTAAATCTCCTATGCGGTTGTAATGTTCTGTTTTATGTAATAGCTACTTGTGGGCACATCTTAGCTGCCTAACTAAATTATAAGCTCCCCCAAAAAAGAGAAACTTATTTATCTTTGCTTATTCTTAGCACCTAGCACATAGACATGTCATAAGCTTTGAATAAATTCTGAATAAATGAATTTGGTGTTTTTAGTTAGTCTGACTGTCAGTTCAGGTGTAGGCCATTAAACACTCATAAGTTACAATTAAAAACTCTTTGGTAAGGGATCAAGTAGGAAAAGTGTGAGAGTATTTGAGTGAGTGTTTATTACTGGTCAAGATGTGATATCTCACTCTATTTCATTGCATTTGTCAAGTAATTGAGCATATTGTTTTTTTAAACATCAGTAAGCATATACCCAGGTTCTGTACTACTAGCCACAAATTGTCTTTGGAAAATTGGATAAATATTCTATGGATTGTTTGGACAAGAGTTGCACAGAATGAGGAAGTGTAGATGGTTTGTGATCTCTGTCTGCAAAAGGAATACCTGCATTAATACAGTCATGTTGAATAATCATATATTTTACATTGACTCTATATATGACACTCTGCCAGGTACTCTAGGGAGTACACAGTGTTATAGGATGGATTCTCGGTCCTCAAGGGGTATGTAGAATATTAAGAGAAGATTGTTAATAAATTCATGTGACCTAATTTATCTGCTCTCCTACATATTTAACTTAGTTGTGCAAACTAGTCTGAATAAGGAAGACTTTTCACCCCTCCATCAAGGGCAGAGAGTTTAGCACTTTGAAATTTTGTGTATACTGGAGAGTTCCTAGTGCATCAACTTCTATAGTTTAAGATTTTCCTGAGCAAGAGAAAAGCCCAGGCCCTTTTTAAGCATTTGTTGTTGTTCTTGGGCCAAATAAGCCAGTGATTTTTTAACATTGTCATATATATATAATTTTAATATCTGCAACCTCAAAAAATTAGAAGCATTGTTCACTTACGTTGTTAAGTTTGAGAACCTCCTGGCATAGTCTTAAGCCAAGTCACAAAATCACAGGGATAGAAAGGACTTATTAAAAAGTTTCACCCTGTTTGGATCATGGCGGTAGTTGGCCACCTAGTTCACTGTCTTCCTGGCCTCTCTAGCAGATTTTGAGGATTCATCTTGATGTTTCTTCAGACACTCTTAACATTTCATTTCTTTGGTATGTTCAAATCCCACCTTAACCATGCCCCTTGATAGCCACACCCTGGACCTCACCATTACCCACAAGTATCCTCTTTGTTGATTAAAAACGTTAACATTCCTCTAAAAGACTTACCCTGTATCATTCCATCTTTCCTTTTGACTCACTCTTCTTAAGTCTGTTTTTTTACCATCTTCATAAAGTCATTACCTTTTGACTTTCCCCCCTTCTCAATCTTGACTGTTTCAACATTGTAACCAATTCAGCTTTGTGGTGCCTTTTGTTCAGTCCCACACCGGACTGACTGTCCTTTGCAGTTTATTACGCTTTGCTGAATTTCAGTCCTGAATTATTCCCACCATTCACCTCCTCATTACTCACGTGCTATTGAATAGAAGTACTATAACTGTTATGTTATTGAACCTTAACTGGACTCTTATTGTACCAAATCAATTCTTTTGTTTCTTCCATAATTGATTCTTTTGCTCACTCCCCACAGAAGGTATTCCAAACCTTCTCTTCTTGATAATGAGATGACCTTTCTGTTTACAAAACATCCTCTCTACATATGCCTTTGATCCCATCTCCAATAGATTTTTCTCCCTGAATCATACCCCATCCCACTGCAGTCTTCAGACTCTTCTTTTCTACTTGTAGTTCTTTTCCTTCTCTCTTTTATGCCAAAGCCTCCCTAATCTTTTTTTTAATTTTTCATTAAATCTACCACTCTATGACTTAATCATCCTAAATTTTAACTCCCTTTATCAGCCAAGCTATCTATATTGATGCCTCACTTCCTCTTTTCTCTTACTCCTCAACCTGTTGTGTTCTGTTTTATGACCTCATCAGTTACCAATTATGTCTTTTTAAAAATAATGTATTTCCCATTACATGTAAAAACAGTGTTTAACATTTGTTTTTTAAAATTTTGAGTTCCCAATTCTCTCATGCAAAACATTTCCATATTAGTCATGTTGTGAAAGAAAACATAGAACAAGATAAAAATAAAGTGAAAAATAGTATACTTCAATCTGCATTCATACTCCATTAGTTCTTTCTTCACAAGTAGATAGTGTTTTTCATCATGAGTCCTTTGAACTTGTCTTAAATCACTGTATTGCTGTGAATTACTTATCATTTACAGTTGATCAATGTACAATATGACTTATTGTATACTGTTTTTAACTGGTTCTGCTCCCTTCACTCTGTTTCAGTTCATATAAGTCTTTCTAGGCTTTTCTGAAATCATCCTGTTTATTACCAGTGATGTCTTAATTGCTAAACCTGGTGATCTGTCTCAGTCCTCATCCATCTAGTTTTCTCCTCTGTGGGTTTTCATGACTGTATTCTTCCCTGGCTTTCCCCTTACCTGTCTGATTTCCTCAGTCTCTTTTGCTGGGTTAATATCTGTGTCACCCAAAAAGGTGTCCCCCAAAAAGCTCTGCATTACACCCTCTTTTCTTCTTTTTCTACATTCTTGTTGACCTCATCAGCTCCATAGGTTTAACTCTGTGCAAATGACCCACAGATCTATATATCTGGCAACAGGATCTCCTTTGAGTATCATTCTCTCATCACCAATTGCCTATTGGACATTTCAAATCAGATATCACAGAGATGTTGCAAATTCAGGTTTGGTGCCTTCTGGTTATAATTCCTGTTATTTTGTAGTCTGTTAACTTTGCCTTGGATTGGTGTAGATTTATGAAAATAAGAAAAATTCTATTTGTAAAATTTAAGGCTGCAAATAAATATAGTCTATCATTTTGAAATAAAATATTTATGGTTTTACTCATCTCCAGATTATTAGTGACTGTGTCCGCTGGTGCTTGTTGGTTATTGAATTATAAAAGTAGTTCATTGGGCATATCTTGTGGATTTTTAAAAGCTACTCTGATAGATCCAGCTATGCTAACTTTTTGGTACCAGAAGGGGGCTAATATGGCACTGCTATAGCAGTTTTGTTATGGCCTTTTAAAATACTGTACATTTGAAAGAATCTAATGCATATCTAACTATGGAATAGTTTTTGCTTAAAACATGAATGAGTTAAATTATTTAAGGAGCTTTGGTATTTTTAGGGGAAATATGTTCTCCATGACATTGTGTAATTACATAATTATATCTTGCTTAAAATTTAATTTTTAATCCTCTAATAATAGTCTTACTGAATGTTTTCATGTGCTTTATAACCTGAATCATTTGTAAATTGAATCATTTCTCTCAACAGATGGACGTCCTCAGTGGGAAGTAGAAGGAAAAATAATTAGGGAAAAGTGTCAAGGGGTGAGAAATTTAATTTTTCTTCATTTAGAAAGTATTCTTGGTTAATATCTTTAAGTGGGAATACTGAATTAAGTGTATGCTGTTCTTTTAAGTCAGTAGGAACCTTTTTTTCCCCCTCATTTCTCTGAAGTATTTTAAAACATCAGTCTAGCATAAGTAAGCATTTATTTGGCACCACTTGTGTACAAAGCAGTGTTCTAGGAATTGGGAACATAGGGTTAAAAATGAAACAGGCCTGGCCCTTGTAATACAAAAATGAAAAGGAGTTATTTGGGAAAAGTAGAGAAGAACTTTTAAGTAAACAATAAAAATTAGCTTTATTTTGGTATATTACCTATTTTGGATTAGAGTAAGGAAAGGGAAGAGATTGTTTCAGAAGTTTGTATTTGAGAAATGTATTATAAGCTTATTTCCCTTGTAATGTAAACTGAAAAAACTGCTCAGACTTTTTTTTATTGGATTCAGATTGTTTATTGAATAGCACTTCAGCTACCTTATCCTGCCTTCTGAATTTCTATTCTGAATAGATTAACCATATAGCCGGCAATTCGAGGTTTAAGGTAGGAATGGAGGGGTATTTATTCCTTGGATTTAAAGCCATAGGCATGTAGAAAGCATGGACCAAGTACACTGGGCCCAGCTTAGGAACTTCCAGTATTTCTTTTTATATAGCATGTTGTAAAGCCTCAGTACAGTTTAAACTGAGAAATAGAGGTTCCTTACCCCTTCTTTAAGATTTAGTATGTTCTGAAATTAGTGGTAAGCATCAGTATACATAATCTCCAATTTCACATCTCCAACTGCCTTTAGACATCTCATACTCAACATGTCCCAAACAGGAATCATTATCTTTCCCCCTAAAACACATCCCCCTATCCTCCTTCCCTGTTAATCTAGTGGGCAAATGCCAACTTTGCAATCTAGTAGTCGTCCTGTATTCCTTTCTACCTCTTAACCCTCATGTCCAGTCTGTTGCTAAGGCTTTTAGATTTCACTTCTACAAAATCTCTCAAACATTCCCCTTTCTCTCCTCTGACACTGCCACCACTCTGGTGCAAGCCCTCATCCCCTCACACCTAGACTATTGCAATAACCTATTGGTGGGTCAGCCTGCCTCAAGTCTTTTCCCACTCCAATCCGTCCTCCATTCAGCCACCAAAGTGATTTTCCTAAAGCACAGGTCCAGTCATATCACCCGTATCCCCATTAAACACAGTGGCTCCCTATTGCCTCTAAGAACAAATCCAAAATTCTTTCTTTGACATTCAGAGCCCTTCATAACCTAATCTCCTCCTTTCCATTCTTCTTATATCCCTACCATGTATTCTTTGGTTCAGTGACCCTGACTGTTCCACAAACGAGACGCTTTATATCAGCTGTAGGCATATTCTCTCTCTGTCCCTATGTCTACAGTATTCTCTCTCCTCAGCTCCTCCTATTGGCTTATTTTTTAAGTCCCAACTAAAATTGTGTCTTTTAGAGGAAGTCTTTCCCACCTCCACCCTGTTAATTCTAGTGCCCTTTCTCTGTTGATTGTTTCCTATTTATCCTATATATAATTTGCTTAATATATATTTGTTTGCATGTTATCTCCTCCATTTGATTATTAGCTCCTTGAAGGTAGGGACTGTATTTTATCTTTTTTTGTATTCCCCAGGCACATAATAGGCACTTAATAAATGTTTATTGATTGTTTTCTAATTTAGAGGATTTTTAATTAAAAAATTTAAGAAATGTAAAGTAGTTATTAAATTTCAGGCTCCCATTTACATGATTAAACATGGATTCCGAAGATAAATGAGAAAAGTGTAATTTAAAAATTTATTAGGAAGATATTTACACTATACAGTTCCTTTGCAAGTACCATGTAACAATATGATGAGTTTTTATTTCTTCTGTAACAGCACCATTAAGAAAAAAATTGTTTTCATGATTTGCCCTCCAAAAAATTATGGAAAAAGCTGATACCAGGCTGATATAGAAAACTTAAATTTTTTCACATGCAGTATATTTTAGTAGTGTATTTCTAGTCACTGCCCAAAATTATCTAGAATGTTTTCACCTTCTTGTGCTAAATTTAACAAGTGCTTTTCATTTTTAGCTGTAAGTGTAATATTATCTTGTTTGAATTTTCACTTAGGCGAACATTGTCCTTGAAGTTCCTCCATACCATAACAGAACAGTTAAAGCTGCGGTGCAGGTGCAGTTTTATCTTTGTAATGGCAAGAGGAAAAAAAGCCAGTCTCAACGTTTTACTTACACGCCAGGTACAAGGAGCTATTGTAATGGTTTCTTATAAAGTTGCTTGAGTAGAAGCTTTTTTGTTTGTGTTGGGTGAAAGTAAGCTCAATGAATAGTGTAACATGTTTAGAACACAGAGTACTTAGAAGCAATGAAAGTCTTTAATCTCATTTCCAAATTCATTGATCTGATGCTAACTACTGACCTAAGTAAAACATAAGTAATTATTTTTTGACCCGTAAGCATGACTGTCTCCCAAAACACTATCTCAGGTCCTCTATACATTCTCCTTTGATACTCTCATTAACTCTCATGAACTGAATTGCAATGTGTCTCTCTAGCCTTCATCCCTCTTCTTAACTCCAGTCCTGTTGATGTAACTGCCTGTTAGACATTCAAAAACCCAAATGTTCTGTCCTTATCTTAAATTTGTATATGTAAAATTGATCTCATTATCTTCCTCCAAATGAATTCATTTCTTCTCCAAACTTCACTTTTTCAGTTGAGGATAAAACTTCTTCCATTTACTCAGGTTTGTAACCTCAGAGTCACCCTTCAATCTTCTATTCCTTTCTCTTCCTATATCCAATCAGTTACCAAGTCTCATAGAATCATCTTCTTCTCCATATTTAACACTGGACTGGCTTACCACCTCTCATATAAAATATTGAAATAATCTATTACTTGGTCTTCCTCCAGTTTCCTCTCCCCAGTCTATCCTCCACACAGCATTCAAGGTAATCTTCCTGATGCCCAGTTCTAACCGTATCTGGCATTATTCACTTCCCTGACTGAACTGACTCCACCTCCTACAAAGAGGTGATGGACTTAAAAGAATGAAACATAGATTTTTAGACACAGCTAATGTGGGAATTTGTTTTGCTGGACTATATGTATCTGTTGGCAAGTTTTGATTTTGTTTTAATGTTTAATTGGAAGCAAGGGGGTGACACTGTGGGTAGGAGAGAAAATTCAGTTTGTAAAAATCACTTTTTAGAAAGTAAAAATTCCATTTGCTACCTATTGCCTTTAGGTGTAAATACCTGTTTCTTATCTTGATATTTAAGACTCTTTACCTTCCTGTCTGTCTTTATAAATTTATTTCATATTTATGTAAAATATATTCCTGCATTTGATGCTTTAACCAAAATGACCTAGTAGTTGTTCACCATACTCAACAGTCTTTATGTAGTTTCCATGTCTTTTTGTAGCTTGAGGATTACTTCACTTCCTTCTCATAGAATCTTTATCTTTCTCTGTTTAGTTTTTAAAGTCTTTTGTAACCTTGCCTCTTGCTACTTACTTCTCATCTTCACATGCTCTACATTCTAGTGTGCTGGACTCCTTATTGTTTCTTGAACTAGACACTCCATCTCTGTACTCTGGGTGTTTTTTACTAGTGCTCCCCCATGCCTGGGATTAATTCTTTCTCTCCTTGTCTGCCTTCTATCTGTTCTCAGCTAAAGTTTCACTTTCTGCAAGAAGCCTTTCTCACTCCTTTTATTTTTAACATTCTTTTTATTTTAATCTTGAGTTCCAAATTCTCTCCCTTCCTTGAGCTCCTCTCCTACCCACAAGACAAGTATTTTGATAATCAACCATACATGTGAAATCATTGAAAACATATGTCCATATTAGCCATGTTGTAAAAAAAAAAAAGGCAAGAAAAATAAAGAAAGCGAAAAAATGGTACTTCAATTTGTATTCAACAGTTCTCTTGCAGGAAGTGGATAGCATTTTCTTCGTGGGCCTTTTGGGAATTGTCTTGGATTAGTGTCTGATCTTGATCAGAGTAGTTAAATCTTTCCCAATAGGTCATTGTTGTACAATATTGCTGCCACTATGTACAATGATCCTATGGTTCTGCTTACTTCACTTTTGCATCAGTTCATGTGAGTTTTCTCATTTTTTTCTGAAACCACCCTGCTCACCATTTCTTAGAGCACAGCATCACAATCATATACCACAACTTGTTTAGCCATTCTCCAGTCGATACCATTCCCTCAATTTCTAGTTCTTTTTTTTTTTTTTTCTTTTCTTTCTTTTTTTTTTTTTTTATTTTATTTTTTATTTTTATTTTTTAATGTTTTACAATCATTTCCTTAAAGTTAAGATTTTATTCCCCCCCCCACCCTTCCCCCAGTACCCCCCTCCCTCCCCATGACAGCATACAATTCTGTTTAGGTTCTACATATACTTTCCTATTGAGCACATTTTCGCTATATTCATGCTATGTAGTCGAACTAAAATAAATGGAAGAAATCATATAACAAATCAACATATAATACACTGAACCCCACCCACACACAAACATGATCTGCTACATTCTGCAAGTGACTTCCACATTTCTTTCTCTGAGTGTGGAAGGCATTTTGCCTTAGAAGACCAGCATTAGGATTTTTTTTTTTTTTTCTCAGTAAGTTCTTGTATTATTACAAAGTTCCAAGTCTACCAGAAAAAACTCTCGCACACTGTGGTCGTTGCTGTGCACAAAGTTCTCCTGGTTCTGCTCCTTTCGCTCAGCATCAGATCATATAAGTCCTTCCAGGCCTCCCTGAAGTCTTCTTGTTCATCATTTCTTATGGCACAATAGTACTCCATTACATTCATATACCATAATTTATTCAGCCATTCCCCAATTGATGGGCATCCCCTTGACTTCCAGTTTTTGGCTACCACAAAGAGTGCTGCTATAAATATTTTTGTACATGTGGGACCCTTTCCCGTTTTTATAATCTCTTGGGGATACAATCCTAGTAGTGATATTTCTGGGTCAAAGGGTATGCACATTTTTGTAGCCCTTTGGGCATAGTTCCAAACCGTTCTCCAGAAGGGTTGGATGATCTCACAGCTCCACCAACAATGAATTAGTGTTCCAACTCTCCCACATCCTCTCCAGCATTTATCATTTTCTTGTTCTGTCATGTTTGCCAATCTTACAGGTGTGATGTGGTACCTCAGAGTTGTTTTGATTTGCATCTCTCTAATCAATAGTGATTTAGAGCACTTTTTCATATGATTATAGATTCAATTTCTAGTTCTTTGCCACCACATGAACATATTTTTGTACAAATAGATCCTTCTCCCCCTGACCTTTTTTTCATGTCTTTGGGATAGAGACCTAGTTGTGGTATTGCTGGATCAAAGAGTATGCACAATTTTATAGTCCTTTGGCATAGTCCCAAATTGTAGTCCAGAATGGTTGGACCAGTTCACAACTCTACCAAAAGTGTATTTAGTGTACCTATTTCCTATATCCCCTCAGGCATTTGTTATTTTTTCCCATTTTAATAGTTTTCACCAGTTATTTATATAAAAACAATTTTAACCATTTTTTACAATTCAGAATTCCAAAACCTCCCACATTCCCCCCTCATTGAGAAGGCAAAACCATTTGTTAGAGGTTATATAGGTACATATATAAAACATATTGCCATATTAGTCATATTGTGAAAGAAAACACAGACCAACAAAACAAGAAAAATAAAGTTTAAAAAAAACACTGTAGCATTTGTCATTTCTGATAGGTGTGAGGCAATCCCTCAGAATTGTTTGAATTTGCATTTCTCTAATCAGCAATGCCCAATCCTTCTTAATTGGTAGTGTCTTCCCTCTGAGATTATCTCCAGGTTTTTCTGTATATTTCTGGTTGTTTGCAAGTTGTCTCTGCCATTACTTTTATTTAAGAACTCCTTAAGAGAAAGTGCTGTTTTTTTCATTTCTTCTAGCTTAGCATCACTCTTGGCATGGAGTATTGTTCATCCTTTGTTACTGAAGTGGACCAGTGACATCAGGTGGGGAATATCTTGACTTGCAAGTGAATTGGATAAATCCTCACTTAAAAGTGAGGCAGAGCTATGTAGTTAGTCATCAGAGTCCAGTGGTAAGACATAGGTCAGGATGACTAGCAGTGACTCCAGATGCAATGGGAGACCTAGCAGTGACTCCAGATGCAATGGGAGACCTTGACCTTTTTAAACTAAGGTCTTTCCCAGATCTCAGTTTGTCTGAGGTAACCCTCATTCAGTGTTTAAAGCTAGGTAAGAATTGAGGCAAAGAATGGTCTAGTTTGCTTTCACAGAAGACTGAGTCTGTGAGGAGAAGAGCCTTACAGTTTCTGGCTAGAACAGAAACAGTTGCTCTTTACGTTCATCGTGAGCCATCAGAACCCAAATAGTGAGCAAGTGAGGCTTGAGCTTGGGGTCTGTCATTGGCCCTCACTGAGATTCAGAGTGAATTGGGTTTAAAGGCTCTATTTGAATCCCAGTGGGCTTTATCAAAACCTGGTGTTCTGAGTTCTATTTCAAGAAATCATAAATGAAAACTAGATGGAACAAAAGAGTTGTCTCAATTTTGGGGGGAAAAATGATAGAACAAATAAGTAGGGAGGAAAAAAATCTAGCCCCTCAACTTAAAGATACCTTATGAAAGTATAAGCTATCAAAACTTATATTCCTTTGGATACAGCACTCACATGTAAAGGTTATGACTCCCCACATGAACAGAGGGAGAAGATAAAGGAAAGGCAGGGGGTGGAGAGGAGAAGTAGGGGAAGGAAATAGCAGCATTGCCCAAGTGGAACTAGGTCCCCGGGAGGGGGAGCAGCTACTACTGTTCACAGACTGTTGTTTGTCCTTCATTGTCCAAGAGGACCAATGATATCAGGTGGATGATGGCTTGGCTTGCAAGCGAATTGGATTTGGTGCTTAATAAGTGCTGGTTGATTTGACTTCAAAGCCAAGATGAAGCGCTTCTTCCTGTGGAAAGCCCTTTGGGACTGCTGCCCCTCCCCAGTTGTTGGTGTGCTCTCTCTTTGTAGAAAGTACTTTGTATTGTGTATGTTCTATAACCCTCTGCTTGAGGGCAGGAGCTACTTCTTTTTTATTCCTGTGTACCTTGCATGCAGTAGACGCAGCATTGGTATTTGAATTGAATTATTAAGTGTATAAACTTAAAAGAAAATGTTTTGTTGTGAGTTTTAGGAGAAAAAAATTCTGAGTGTACTGATAGAGGATAGAATCAGTGCTGTTTTGGGCTAAGATATTATCTCATAACTCCTTGGCATCACCCCATTAATTTCTCTTTTACTCTATTCATTCTCTAATGAAAAGGTTGCCCTTGTGCTCCCCAAAGTCAGTCTTTCCATATTATCCTTAATTCAGTCCCCTCCTTTCTTTGCCAGCAGATTGCCTCCATTCTCATTCTCCCACCTCCTCTATTCTACATCATGTACAATTCCCTGTGTACTGCCTCTTTCACTCATACCTACAGATATGCTCAAGTCTCCCCATATTTATATGGCAGATAGGTGGCACGGTGGATAGAGTCAGGAAGACTTAAGTTCAGATCCTGTCTCAGCCACTTACTAATAACTCTGTGATAAATAAAGTCATTTAGCCTCTGTCTGTTTAAATTATAATATAGGAATAATAATAGCATGTACCTCCCAGGTAGGTATGTAGATAAAATGAGGTGATGCATATAAAGCACTTTTCAGACTTTAAAAGTGCTTATGTAAATGTTAGTTGTTATTTTAAAAACCTTAACTGAATCATACATTTTAGAGATGGAGGGCAACTTAGAAATCATCTAATTCAACCTACTTATTCACAGATGAGGAAACTGAGGTATACAGGTATGTGATTTGCCCAAGGTACGCGGGGAGTCCATAGCAAAGCCAAAATTTGAACCCAGATCCAATCTATAAATTGAGTGGATGGTGTCATAGTTAATAAACACTTATTAAGTGCTGGGGATATATAGAAAGGCAATCTCTGCTCTTCTGGAATTCATAATCTTACATGTAGCTCCCCTTTGTGACACTTTACATTTACAAAACACTATTTTTCCCCAATAGTCTTGTGGGACAGGTAGTGCCAGACTTAAAATCCCTAGTAAAGGTTAGAGCTCAAAATCTAACCCCCTTCTCCTGACAACCAAAACCATTGAGTCAGGATGAACTCAAGCACCACTTCCTGCTTAAGGCCTGTCCTAGTCCTCATAGCTGTTCGGGTCTTATTTTATTAAGTGTTTGTTGATCAATAACAATATAGAGTTAGCCACTAGTAAAGAAGGTCTGAATACTACTAGTCCCTCTCCTGACACTGCTGCTCTTCTGACCCAGAGTTGTACATCTGCTTTGGTAGCAGGAGATTCTCATCAAGAGCTCACTACCTCAGTGAAATCATAGATCCACACCAAATATATATACACCAACTATAAGGGTAGAGTTTAGAAAAAAATTATATAGATGCCACTGTTAATGTATGGTCTACAGAAAATCAGTTGATCCAAACACTGTGGAATTAAGAAGTTACCAAACTCTTTGTAATGATTCCATTACTAGACTTTGTCTATCAACAAAGTCAAAGATAGAAAGATTCTACGAATACTAAGATAAGTCAGACACATGCTTTTAAATTTTTTAAACCTAAAACATACATACATACACAAACACACACAACCATTCCCTGTACCCAGTAGGAACAAAAAAGATTCTGTATGAAGCCATGAATCTCCATTTCACACTACTTTTAAAAATTGCATAGAAGTTATTTTATATGTTATTATAAATTTTATGATTTGATTAAAACTGAAATTTTCCCTCCTTGACTGTGCATCCTTCTGAGCTTCCTACTGTTTTCTTCTGTGCATTTTCAAAAATGTTGCAGTGACTTTTTTGGTATCACCGTTGCTACTCTCCCCTTATTAGCTGAAAGACAAAAAAATTAATAAACAAGCCTAGTGAAGCAAAATGACTCCTCACATGTCTAAAATGGTAGGTCATTTTACCTTATATATGTCACCTGTTAGGAGGTGGATAGCATGCTTCCTCATTGATCCTGGAGACATGGTTGGCCATTGCTTTGGTCATAGTTCTAAAGACTTTCAAAATTGTTTGTCTTTTCCATTTTTACTGAATAAATTGTTCTCCTGGTTATGCTCATCTTATTCTCTGGCAGTTCATACTGCCTAAGAATCATTTCTTCCATTTCATTCATATACCACATTTTGTTCAGCCGTTACTCAATTGTCTGAGACTGAGGCAGCCAGTTCTTTTCTGTTCCCCCTTTGATCCCTCCTTCGGTATCAGAAAGTTTATTTTACTTGCTATTTTACTTTTACTTTGTTTCTCCCTCAATGGTGTGTTGTAGATGTAGGGGGGTGGGGTGTCCTCCACTCCTTTAAGTTTAATCTGCCTTTTTTACGTTTTGTCTGCTACCTTCTTAAGTGTAGATCATCAATGAAATAATAAGTCAAGATCTGATTTTTGTGGCATTAGCTACATTAGCTAGTATATTAGCTAGCAATATCAAAATGTTCAAACTGAAAATTTAACAATTGACTCCCAAAGTAGCTCCAGCATGCTACTGATTTCCCCCTTTTAATTTTCCCCTTCTCCATCTCCAGTTGTTTTCCTGGTGAGTTTGGTGTGTTTCTATACCACATTTCTGAGCGTGTGATCAACTCTTCTTTGTCCATTTCAGATGAAAGTAAGATTTATCTGATGTCAATCCCTTTCTCCTGTATATTCCTCTCACACACTCCAGTTAGGAGAAATAGCAAGTCCTCCCCTTCTTCCTTCTTTCCACATCCTGCCTTCTCTTGAGACCCTGAGAACAGAACCTAGTTTCTCTGGATTCTTGTGTTTGTACTTAATCAGCTTTACTTCTTGTCATCCAAGATACTTCAAAGTCCTACATTCTATTACTGGTCCGTTGGTTCCCCTTTAGGATTGTAATCAGCTTTTTCGGGTAAGTTATTCTTGGTTGCATTCCTGTAGTTTTTTGCCTTTTTGGAATGTTATATTCCAAGGTTGCATTTTTTTTTGTAGAAAATGCTAATGCTTATATGATCCTAATTGTAGTTCCTTTGCTTATCATATTGTAGTTCCTTTACTTATCATATTTTTCCTTAGACATAGGAATTCTAGAATTTGACTGTGACGTTCTTGAAACTTTTCAGGAGGTGATTGGTGGATTCTTTCTATTTTTTCCTTGCCCTGTGCTTCTGAAAGAAAGTATTCATTTATGATTTCTTGATATATATAGTGTCCAGATTTTTTTGTTACCATGTTTTCCAGGTTAGTTTTTTATATCACGTGCCTTACATTTTCTTCTTTTTTTTCAATTTTTTTCTTCTATTATAATACTTGTTGCTATATCATGGAGTCACTGATATGTTTCCTTTGTTCTAGTTCCCAAGGATTCCATTTCTTGGGTAAAGTTTGCCTTATTTCCTTCCAGTTCTTTCCTCTATATTTTTAATTTCATTTTTTTAATCTCTTCTTTTCTTCCATGTATTCATTTAGTCCTTATGGAAAGTCTGTTTTTTTTAGTCTCTTCTTGCAGTTGTTACTAGATTTACAGTTAAGCAAAACAAATATGGTTACCATGGTCAACAATATATTAAAAAAAATTTGCACCCTTAGGTCCCTCATTTTACAGATGAACTGAGAACAGGTGGGTAAAGTTACTTGGGCAAATCACTTCAATTTGCCCAAAGTCAACTGGATAGTAAGTAGCAGAATCAGGATTTAAATGTCCAAATCTAGTTGTCTTTTTTTTTATCCTACACTGCTTTTCAGTCCTTCATTACAGTATTCTTCTGCCCCTAGAGGTTTAGAGGTGAACAGAATTTCTTAAGAAGTATGCCAAGTTAAACTGAAAAGGCTTCAGATATAGGCCTAGTGATACATTGTTACCACAGACCTGGAACTAGTTTTTCCAAGTTTGGAAAGATTTGTCACCAGAAAATGGTTCAGTTTCTCCCGAACAATTCAGGAAACTTTCTTATATAGACATGAAGAAATTATGATTTTGATTATTGGGGGGAATTGTCTTTAGTAATAAAATTATTGTACTGAATATGGGTTTAAAGTTATTGTTGCTTAATCTGGAGATCTCACAGTGTCTTAGAACTTTATTTCTTGCTGTTACTCACATGTGGCATTTTATCTCCAGTCTCCTTGGCTTTGGACAGGCTGTTCACCCAGGCTTAGAATGTGCTTTCTCTTCATGTCTACCTTGTATAATCCCTGGCTTTGTGTTTAAAGCTCAGCTCAGATGCAAGTTCTCACAGGCAGAAATCCTGTTTCTGCATCTGCTAGAAATACGTGGTATTTCCCCAACTAGAATGTATACTTTGCCCTGAAACTCACTCCATTTATGAATTTCTCTTTCTGTCAAGCACTGTGTTTCTTCTAAGGTTCATAACCTCAGTCATCCATGATTCCTTATGCTACTGCATCTTGAATATGCATTTAGTTGCAAAGTCTTCTTGATTCTACCTTTTCAACGTCTCTTGTATCCATCTTACTTCTCTTTTCTTAAATAGTCACTTAGTTCAGGCCCTCTCTTAACTCTCATCTGCTCTATTGTAATAGCTTCCTGATTGGTGATACCTTCATTTTTCCATCTCCAGCTGGTTCGTTTCCTAGATGATAAAGTGATTTTCTTAAGATAACTGTCATTACTCAGCAAACTCTAGGGGTTCCCTACCATCTCTAAGATCAGAATCAAATTCCTCTTTTTGGCATTCAAAGCTCCTTACAACCAGCCTTATTATGTATTGCTCCCCTTCATATGCTCTACAGTCCAGACAAGTTGACCTTCTTGGGGTTTGTCACATGACATTCCATCTCTCATATCTGTGCCTTTGAGCTGGTCGTCTCCATGTCTGGAATTCCCTCCTCCTCCTTGTCGCCGTTCCTGAGATCCTTTAAAGCTCCACTTAAGGCCCGACTTGTACATGAAGTCTTTTCTGGTTTCCCTCTAAAACATGTTTTGTATGTGCTCACATGCACGCGTGTCTTGCCCTGTAAGCTCCTTGAGAGCAGGCTGTTCAGTCTTGTCTCTGTTCCCTCAGCACTTGGCCTCCTGCCTGGCACTGGCGGTAGGGCACTGACGCGCTTGTTGACTGAGCGCGCCCTCGGGCCTCTTCCCTGACTTCCTCAGCGATGAGTTCCTCTCTCTTACACATGTTCAGTCATTTCCTCTCAAGCGGCTCATCTTCACCTGCTTTTTAATTATGCACGAGTCTAGCAGTGCCTTCCTAGGGTATTCTTAACCTATCTGGCTACCATCCTGTCTCTCCCCTCCCCCCCAATATTTGAAGTTTCCTGTACTTCCATACTTGCCTCTCTCTCTCCCTCTTCTCCCTCCTCCTCCTCACTTCTTCCCTCTCCCTCTCTCCCCCAACTCTCACTGCTTTACCTCTCCCCGCACTACTATATTGAAACTAGCTTTTACCAGAACTTTCCATTTGACATGCTAACTCTGGTGGCTGTTTTTTAGCCTTCATCCTCTGAGCTCCTTTGAAGTGCTTGACACTACTGACCACTGCTTCCTTCTGTGTACTGCTTCTTGCTTTGGCTTCAGCCTTCACTTTCCTAATTCTCTTCCTGTCTTTCTATTGGTTCTATGCTTTTTCCCCTAGCTCCTTATCCTCTTCCAGATGCTCTGAGTTGTATGTTCCCCTTAGGTCCTACCTTCAGGCTTCTTCTCTTTTCTCTATACTCTCATTTGGAAATCACATTCACTTCCAGAAATTCAACTATACAAGAATTCCCACTTCTGTGTCTGCTGCCCTGACCTTTTCGGACCCCAGACCTCCTTCTACAGCTGCTTAATTGGATTTTCTGCATCTTCAGACTTAATCTTGTCAGAAACTGAGTTGCTTCTTTGTTACTTCACTTTCTGTTCAAGTTCTTGCCACTCCCCTGCACTACAAAGTTTATAATCTTGCTGTTTTCTTTGACTCTTCACTTCCTCTCATTTCACATATTTAGCCATTTACTAAGCCATACTTAATTCTCCCTCTGCAATGTCTCCCATCCATTCTTCTTTCTTCCCACTAACACCGTTAGTTGTTAGCACTGCATTTCCTTACCATCTGACTGTAATGTTGAAATATCCTCCCAAAAGATCTTGATTGCCTCTGCTTTCTCTGGCTTCTAATTCATCTTTTATCCTTTGCTATACATTTAGTATCCTCCCAAGTCTGGCCATACCCTAACTTTCCAAGCTTCTCATAGTGTTCAGCTTCACATACACTCTGCCCCCGCTGAATCTCATAGTCACTATGTCTGGCTCAACTCCCAAATAGCCTATGAATTCCTGCCTCTTTACCCTTCGTCCGCCACCTGATGAATCCCTATCAGTCCTTTAAACCCCACCTCAAAAGCCACTTTTTCCAGACTGCTTTCCCTGAATTCCACTCCCCCTTCCCAAAATAACAGGGGACATTTTTCTTTCTTAACTCTCATATGGTACATGATTTGCTTATGTATTTACAGTCTATATTATAGGTTGAAAAAATTATGCTTGTGTCACATTCCTTTATTAGAATGTAAGTCTTGGGAGGGCAAAGGCCCTGCCTTAAATAAATGTGAAGATTTCATAATAATTTCACCATTGGTAGAACTTAAATGGAAGAGAGAGGTAGCACTGGTTGTGCCTGTTTTCTTCACCACTTTCAAAGCAATATGATTGGAAAGGTTGGCCTACAATGTATTGTTCTTATGCTGTTAGTAACGAATATCTTTAGTTATATGTAATGATTTTATTATTTTCGGTTTTGTTTTCATTTTGTTTTTGCAGTTTTGATGAAACAGGAGCATAGAGAAGAGATGGATTTGTCTTCAGTTCCATCTTTGTCTATGCCTCAGAGTGGCAACGTTCAAGGCCTCCCCTCGCCTTCCTCAGATCCAGGGCAGCCACATGACAGCTTATTGACTTCAAGTCTTGTTTGTCCCATCCAGCAACCATATACATCACTGGTAACCTCTTCAGCATCCCATCTGTCCCAAATACAAAGTAGAAACATTAGTCCTGGGGAAGAGTGTCATGCAATGCCGTCTGTGCTACATCAATCTTTTCAAGCCACATCTGCACCTCCTATGAGGTCTTCCTACCAGCCTATGCAAACTAATGTTATGTACAATGGACAGACTTGTCTTCCCATTAATGCTGCCTCTGGTCAAGGATTTGATGCAAATTCATTTCAACAGGATACAGCAGTACCTAATTTAATAAATCTTAGCTGTCAACCTCTGCCATCATTACAGTTTCATTCTTCAAATTCAGGGTCACTCTCAACATCTGCTACAGGAGCAGGACATCCCTTAGTGCATACAACTCATTCAGAGCAGTCACTGCCTCACCTGCAGCCAGTGGGATACCACTATTCAAACACAGGACAGGTTCCTGTTACTTCTACAAGCCAGTCCTTGGGACAGCCTTCCCCTCACTTACAACCAGGAACATACCATACTTCAAACCCTGGGTCTGCTACAACTTCCTCACCAACAGCCTCTCATCCCTTGGTCCATTCACCACTATCTGGACCCCCATCACCTCAGTTACAGCCTATGCCTTATCAGTCTCCGAGCTCAGGACCTGCTTCATCACCATCTCCAACCACCATAACTCACTCTGGACAACCCTCACCTCAAGCACACAGTCCTGGAGTGGGAGGTATTTCTGTACCTTCGTCATTAGTATGTCAGCGTAGATGTGATTCATCTTCATTTTCACCTGATGGAGCATCAATGAACATTAAACCTGAACCTGAAGATCAGGAATTGAATTTTGAAACCATTGGTCTCCAGGATATCACGTTAGATGATGGTGAGTTCATACTTATATGTTTTTGTCATTCAGACATATCTGAGACCATGCTCCTTAAAGAGTTGCTAGTTGCCTTTCATGCCATATTGCCATAGTCTAGATTTTCAAATACCTTCATTTTTCTTGAAAATTTAATGTTGATAGGTAGCATTTCATAGCAGGTAAAGAACTGACCAGGGCAGAGCTAGGTGGACCTGAGTTCAAGTGTGACTTCAGACGACTAGCTCTGTTGCCTCGCAAAAAAACAAAAAACAAACAAAGAAAAACTGAAAAGAACTGATTTCAGTGTTAGGAAAGACCAGCTCTGACACTGTGTGAACTTGGGCGGGTATTGTCACTTTTCAGAGCCCTGTGTACTTCTGCAAGACTGAGAAATTGGAGTTGTACCTTGATTGAGAGTAAGTTACAAAGTCTTGAGTGGAGGGGTGGGGGGAAAGAGAGAGAGAGAGAGAGGGGGAGAGAGAGAGAGAATGTACACGCGCATGTGCACACACACATGTCTTGACATGATGGTATTGAGATGCATTCTTAAAGATCTTCAGAGTAAACACTGTTTTAGAAAAGAATTGTGTTGTTCCAAATTATCTTATAGAAGTAATAGGATCTAGGAAGTGAATAAGGATGAGGGGCAATATCATTGTTATTCGTTTAACATAGTCATTGAGAGAGAATTTGCACGTAATTTGGTTCATGCCACTTCTCAAACCTGTTGTCCTGATAGAAGCAACAGAAACAGGAGAGCCTGTTTCTAAGTTTTTGCTGGCTTAGTGACAAATAAAAAATTGATCCTTCTCTTGCTGTTTAAACAAAAATTGAATTGTTGAATTTTGGCTTTATGGGATCTATAAACCAGGGAGCAAACTGTTAATATCTTTGTCAGTGATTGTGAATATTCAGTAGAATCTGATTTTTAGCGCTTGGAGTCAGGATGCCTAGGTTTAAGTTGTGGCTCATTTCCCCAGAGTGTGTCATCTTGAATAAATGACATCACTTTTTTGAGCTTCAGTTTCTTTTTGTGCACTAGGGATAATGCAAGCTGTGCCTGCCTTGGAGGCTTTGTAAGAATCCCATCAGGTAATACATTCTTATTGTAGTGCTTGTCACTTCATGGATTAAGCATATAATAAAAGAAAACAAAACCTTCTATATTTTAAATAGATATGTGTAGTCAGGGTGATCAGGAGCACTTACATAAAACCCAAATTTCAAAATTCAAGACAATAAGATCCCGAAATGTGTAGGGTTTCAATTTGGTGATATCCATGAATCAGAGAAGAGTATTCCTTGACCTAACTGAATGTAATTTTTTAGTTACTTGCCCTAAAGAACATGTAATGTCTTAGAGTAGTACAACCTAAAATAAAATACACTGCTTTTTGAACACTGTATTGGGATTCTTTCATTTTGATAATCCCTGTTCTCTATAAGTATAAGCAGATAAAGCTGAATATTAAAAAATTACTACTAAATCCTTGGATAAATTTTACAAATTAAGAGAACACTTTTAAAATCTAAGTTCAGTTTTAAATCCTCTTGGAGTACATTTACCTAGATTGCATAGGCTTTAAAATACTTAAATAGGATTTCTCATAAATTGGTTTAAAATTTTTTGCATTTTTAAAGAATTACGCTTCTAATACTTTTTAGCATATTTTTTGGGAATATAGTTTCCACAGAAACTTGTCATAATAAACAGATTTTTGTGTTAACCCACTTTGATGATTAAATTATCTAATAAGATTAGTCTGTGTGGTGGTTATTTTCTTCTTATTTGTCAGTCATGTCCAGTTCTTTAGGCAATGAGCCTGTCCATGGGGTTTTCTTAGCAAGTGTATTGGAGTGGTTTGCCATTTCCTTCTACAGTGGATTAAGGGACACAAAAGTTAAGTGACTTGCTCAGGGTCAGACAGCTCATAAATCTCTGATTCCAGATTTGAACTCAGGTCTTCCTGACTCCAGGCCCAGTGCTCCATCCACTGAGCCACCTAGCTGCCTAATTGTTATCTACGAGAGGTTAAAAATGATGATCACTGGTTCATTTTTTTTTTTTTGCAAGCTTGCAAAATGTTTCTTCATCTTTCTGACAGATGAACCACTTACTGGTATTGAATCTCAATAGTTTGAAAAAATATGGTATACTGTTGTTTTAAGCTTTTGATTATAAATCTTCCTTATCCTAGCCTTTGGGTGTTGTTGGTAATGATAAAAACTAACATTTATAGAGCAGCTTAAGGTTTGCAGAGTGATATGTGTTATCTCCTTTAATCTTTACAACATCCCTGAGAGGCAGATGCTAGTATTGTCCTGATTTTATATTGTTGACTCCCAAGTCAGGAAGCGCTCTCTCTCTCTCTCTCTCTCTCTCTCTCTCTCTCTCTCTCTCTCTCTCTCTCTCTCTCTCTCTCTCTTTCTCTCTCTCTCTCTCTCTCTCTCGTAGGCTTTATTGTTTTCTTGGCAAAGATGCTGGAGTGGTTTGCCGTAACCTTCTCAGGCTCATTTTACAAATGAGGAATTGAAGCAAAGAGGGTTAAGGGACTTGACCAGGGTCCCAAAGCTAGTAAGTGCCTGAGGCCAGATTTGAGGCCATATTCAATCTCTAAAGAAATAATATTTATTATCTCAGTGTTTTCTAAACTCATTTAGCTGAGGAACAGTTTGAACTTGAAAGTTATTGAAGGAACCCACAAATGTTCATTTTATAAGTAGAGAGGGAAAAAAAAGAAGTAGAAAAGAGGAATAGAAGGTAAAGAGAGGGATTGGGGACATTTTGGAGTGAAATGGATGAAATTAAGCCAGTTTCCAAGTAGATCCAAATTTGCTACTTAGAATTATTCTTTTATATATACATAATTTTGTACTTAATATTTTAGCATGGAAAATATTTCTAGTTTAGGAAGTCTTACAGAACATAGTTCAGGAAAGTCTGAATTATCCATGTATTTAATGAAATCAGTATTAGTATTGTTAAAATATTTAAGCAGGAAATGATTAAACTGTGTAGCAATAATACTTTACATCTCTTATCATTGTGAATGGAGTGTCTTAGAAAAAATGCTAGCGAAGTATTAGTGGTCTAGTACAAGGGTCAGCTAACTGTGACCTGCAGACCAAATCCAATAAAACATTTTTAAAAATACAAAAAATCGTAAATGGCACTCTTAGCTGGCTGTCAGTACAAAACCAGGTGGTCTGCCTTCAGGCAGTAGTTTTCTGGTCCCTGGTGTAATGTTTAACCCTTTCATGGGAAAGTTCATAAACCTTATTCTAAATTTAGTCTTAAGATATTTTGTTACAAATTTTAGGTAACAGTAAACATCTATTAAGTTCCCACTATATGCCAAACAGTGGTAAGTTCTGTAGATACAAATAAGAAAAGGAAAACACCTGCCTTCTAGGAACTTAATATTCTGATGGGGGAAGGCAACACACAAAAGAGACCTGAAACATTGAGTGGGAGGTAAAGTTGGTGGAGATACCCTATATGAGATAATGGTGGAATGCAAGCCAAAGAATACATCTAGTGGGAAATGAAGTTAGCTGGTTTTGGAGTCTTAATAGAGTCTTCAGGAAAAGTTCTTTGCCCTGCCATCCAGCCCTCCAGATGGGCAGAGAGGGTGCCAAGGGCGCTCAAGAAGATGATGAATTTATTGGTAAAAGGGTTACGTTATCATACATCATCAGAGAGTTGTGTCCTGAAAACCTAGGAGAAGAATTGACCAAGGGAAAAATGGTGACTGACAGTGTCAGAAGCTGCAGAAGGGTCAAGACGAGTAAGGATTGAGAAAAGGCCCCTGACTTTGGCAGTTAGATCTTTAGTGGCTTTGAGAGAGCAGTTTCATTGGAATGATGAGGTTGGAAGCTGGATTGAAGGAGACTGAGAGAAGTGAGAAAAGGGAGGGAGTGGAGGCATCTGTTAATAGATAGCCTTCTCAGACTGTTTCCCCGTGAAGGACAGAAGAGATACAGGACAGTGAAATCCCCAATGAAAGGGTCAAATGAGGGGTTTTTTGAAGGCGGGGGAGACATGGGCGCATTTGTAGGCAGTAGGGTAGGACTATTCAGGGCAAGACTGAAGACATGACAACAAGGATGAGAGAGGTGGCAGTTTGTTGGAGGAGATGGGATGGGATGAGACCACTTGTGCAGGCAGGAAAAAGTAAGGCCAGCTGTTCATATGAGATAGAGAAGGAGGACAGAGCGGCAGAAGACATCTGATAGGCGATAAGGAAGAGGGGAGAAGAAGGGGCTCTTAGCAAATGGCCTTAATTTTTTTTCTGTAAAATATGAAGTTAAACTTTTCAACTGAAAAGGGAGCCATGAGATGTTTGAGGAAAATTGAAAAGGTTTGAGAGAGCCATTGAGGAGAGTGGAATAGTGAGCTGATAAGGGAGATATAGAAGTATTAATCGTAGCAGTGAGTGCCTAGTTGAGGTTGTATAATAAAATTTTGTAGAAGACTTAGTAAAAGTTGTGTGATTCTCCCTGCTCACTGCTGCCAGCCCCCCCCCCCCCCAACACTTCCCCTTGCCCTTTCATTGAATAGTATATCTATGGGAACAAAGATAGTTGAAGGCAGCTAGGTGGCACAATGGGTACAGCACTGACTCTAGAGTCAGGAAGACCCAAGTTCAAATCCAGCCTTAGACGCTTCATAACTATGTGACTCTGGGCAGGTCACTTAACCTCAGTTTCTTCCTTTCTAATTTTAGCTGCATTGGTTTTGTTTGTGCAAAACTCTAAATGTTTATACAATAAAAATTGTTTCAGCCTTTATGAACTTTTTGCTTGTCATGAATTCTTTTCTTGTCCATAGATAAGAAAAATTTCTTTCTTGTTTTTCTAATTTGCTACATACACACATGTGCGCATGCAGGCATGCCCACATGAGCACATACACAATAATTTACTTTTGTGTCTAAATCATATATTTGGAGTTTGTCCTGGTATACAATGTGAAATATTGGTCTAAACCTAATTTCTGCCAGATTCCTGTTCAGTTTTCCCAGCAATCATTAATAAATAGTGAATCCTTTCCCTAGTAACTAAGTTCTTAGTTTAACCAACATTAACCTGCTGTGTTCTTTACTACTGTAATTTGTGTACTTAATATATTCTACAGATTGATCTTTTTATTTTTAAAGTCAACAAGCATTTTTTGTTGTTTTTGAGTTGTTGCAGTCATACCTGATTCTCCGTGATGCTATTTGGAGTTTTCTTGGCAGATATACGGTAATGCTTTCTCATTTCTTTCTCCAGCTCATTTTATGGATGAGGCCAGTCACTGTGCTAAGCTCTGGGAATATGAATATAAGATTGCTCTAGCCTTTAGAGGAGCTTTCATTCTCATGGTGGGGGGAGGACAATACTGAAAGGCGGGGAGGGATGGTGGTAAAGAAAGTTTTTGGAGTGTATCCTGGAAAAAAAAGGAGACATGAGTGACTTCTTGTTGTTTCTGGTCCTTCATTTAAAGTGACATCACAAGGGGATGTCTTGATCTGCTGGTGAATTGGATTTAAGTTGTGTCAGAGACTGGCTTAAATATTAAATAGAGGTTCTAGGAGTAGCTGTCCAGTCAGAGAGAGGGGCCAGAGGAATGGGAAGGTGCTTCCAGTGTTTGAATTCCTTAGCTGGTATGAGCTTCCAGGATGAAAAAGTTTAGTAGAGAAGCTTCCAAGTGCAGCCTGAAGAGACTTTTTAACTAGTACCAAATTGTCTTAATTGTTACTGCTTTGTAACATAATTTTAGAGCTGGTATTAAAAGACCTCCTTCCTTTCCTTTTTTTTTTTTTTGTTATTACCCTTGAGAGTCCTGATCATTTGTCCTTTAATATGAGTTTCATTATTTTTTCTAGCTTAATAAAATAATCCTTTCATGATTTGATTAGTACAGCACTGAATTAGAGCTGTTCATGTAATTGGAAGTCCTTATCACCTAAACCTAGATGAAGTATGAGCAGTTTGCATAATAAATAAGGTATACTATGACAGGTAGTTCTATGGAAAGTTCATTTTAAGTTTGATTGTCATTGCAGTGGCTTGCCAGGTCACCAGATTAAAAAAAAGGAATTGGACATGAGACATAGGGAGTATTCTGTCACAGAGCTTGATTATGGGAAATGGAGATTGAGCCAGGTTCAAGATTTTTTTGCATTCTGTTTTATTTAGTAGTATTTCAGTGCCTCAGTCCAACGTAGTAGAATCTTAAGAATTAGGGAGGGACAGGGTTGGGAGTGGAGTAAGGTAGGGAATATTTCATAGGATTTCTGTAGGATAGTGGAAATGGTAAGGAGTGGTCATCATGATACCTGGCTCCTGTTTCTGGTTCTCTTTAACATTGTACGCCAAAACCTTATCTACTTTTGCCCATCCTGTGCAACTCTTGACCATGTCCTCTCCCAAATGGAGGGTTGAGGAGAAGCATCTGCCCAGTGTGCTAGAATCCCTCTTTGCTTTGTCCTGGCCTACAGTGGAGCCCTCTGGCCCTTGCTTTTCCCCAATCCTGCCATCTTTTTGTCTCACACAAACTTGGAAACAAGAAACCTTGCTTCCTTTTATAACAGAAGGAAAGCAGAGGATGAGTTGAATGTTAAATATGGAGTCATATTTTTGACCAGTTGAGTAGGTTTTCTTTATTATTGGTGAGGGATGCTGGTACTACCGTAAGGGTGGCTGGGATGCATTTGGTTTTTATGTTCTAGTCACTTTGTAGCATACGCTCTCCTTGTCCCATGTCTTGTAACAGAAAAACAGGTAAAGGCACCTGGCAGGGACCCCCTCTGACACTGTGTGCATCATCTAATTCTGTGGGCATTACTCCCCTACTGATGCTGTTTTTAAGTTGTTTGCATCTACATATTGTAATCATTATGTGTGGTGTTCTCACTGGGTTTTTATTTTCTCTCTCCACAAATTCTCTCTCTTTTTTTGAATTCTTCCTATTAGTCACTCCATTACATTCATATACCAGTGTTTCTTCAGTCACTCCTACTCATTGGGATTTTCATTTCTTGTTTTTTGCTACATGGCATTGAATTAAGCAAATTTTTATTTAGTCCTGAAGAGAGAATGTGTTTGTTGCATTTCATTCCTCACAACTTCTAGGTATTTGGTCTTATATTGTTTGTATGTCAGACCATCCCATCCCCTTGCTCCAGAAGCTTTAGTACCTCCTCCTTGCCTTTAGGATAAACCACAGGCTCCTTTGTTTGGCATTTTGTAGACAGGCTGCCTTTTTAGTCTGATTACACATTATTTCCACCATCTACTCTGTGCTCCTTTTAAACTGCCCCATACTTAGAGTTCCATCTGCTACCTCCTTGCCTTTGTACAAGCCGTCTCCCATGCCTAGAATTTTCTACCTCTCAGAACCCTGGCATCCTTAAAGAAGGTGACATTTGAACTAAATCTTGAAAAAACTTTTTTTGATTTCCCTAAATATTAGTTTCCCCTCCCTCCTAGTCACTGTATATGTATCCTATATTTATAATATTCGGTGAATATTTTCATTCCCCAAGTAAGCTCCTTGAAGGTAGAAACTTACACTTTTATATCTCCAGGCCCAGCATCTATCCCAGTATACTGCTAGGACACCTTTTGGTTGCTTAGTAAATGCTTGTTGAACAAATGATTGAGAAATTGGGTGAAAATTTAAAACTAGAAATTTGATCCCTGTGGGTTTCGTTCGTTGAGTCAAATCAATATTTCATTAGCTACAAAAGAGCCTAGAACATTTTGGGGAAAGCATCCTATCCAGGATTTATAAGGGGAATTAATTTTATTTAAACATTCAAAAATTGTTGCCTTCAAAACAGTTAACATGAGAGGCTATCTTACTACATCAGTGTTGCTTTTGCTAAGATTGTTTTTGGAGCTCGCAAGTTTAACTTCTGTGTCTTCCTCTACATATTCCATGCTTTTCCTAATGTCATAAACTTGCCTTGAATAATCTACTTCATATCTGCCAAGTTAGCACTGAGTTTTCATTCTAACAGTGTATTGATTGGCTGTGTGTTGGGAATTGTGAATTTTTGTAAGCGTGCGTCATGCAGTGAGGATTATGCCTCTTTTTCTTTTTCTTTTTCTTGGAGGCATAGCATGTACTAATCCTGTTGTTCCAATAATAAAAATACATTTTACTTCCTATAGTAGCTCCTCTTTGAAATGTTTTAGTTATGATTCTAGAGTTGTGAAGTTAATCTGTCCCAGACTTTTATAGTCTAAAATAACCAAGTCTCAATACAGCTTGTTAGGGAGGGTACCTTGCCTGCCATATGCTCCTCTTAGATCATAAACCAACCAAAACCACAGCTGCATCCCTACTGTAGAGGAAGAGTTGTGTTAAATATAGCTTTCTATGCTGGTGTAGTTAGTGAAAGTTGACACTATTCCACTTGTAGATTGTGTGTAGTCACAGTCAAAGCCAAATATATTATACTAAATTCATCTTCTGTGGTTATGATGACTCTTGACATAAACATAGCTATTTTGGCATGTACCTAATAAGCAAAATAGTCTTATATCTGTTACACTGTACCCTTGATCACTCAGTAACATGAACATTACATAGTAACATGAACACTGGACAGTTATATCATGGGAATCATACAATAAATAGGCTTATAGAATATTGGAGCTAGAAGGGGCACACTGTGAGACAGAGAATTTTATTCCAGTCCTCTCATTTACAGGTGGAGATCCATCTATGAAGAGTAAACCATTAATAGCTTTTGTCATATTACTCAAACAGCAGGACTATTTCTGAAAATGTAGCTTTTAGTGACAAATTATAAATTTTATCATTAGCTGAATCATTTATCTAGAGCACCAAATGATAATATGTGAAATATTTCTTATTATGGCACAGGAATGCAGGACCTGCATGAATATGGCTGTCTAGTGAGAAACTGATTTCTCTTGCAAAGCAAGAGAGGTGATGTTGCCATAGCAAACAAAGAATAAAATCTGGAGTCAGAAGATGTGGATTTTCATTATGGTTCTGTTTCTCACTGTTTGTATGATGTTGGACAAATCATTTAAACTTCTATGGCTTCAGTGTCCTCATCACTAAATTGGGAGACTATATTAAATGATCGCCCTGGCTTTTTCTGCTTCTGAATCTACTGTGAAAAAACATAGCCAGGCAGAAAAGACAAGATGACTTCTGTGGTTAGTAGTGTGTTTTCAGTGTATTTTCATTTCCAGCCCAGCAGCAGATCAGAATGCTCATCTTCTTCATGTGGCAAGCTGATCTGAAACAGTACCTGTTCATTATTGAAATAATACAGTAAGGTCCCTCCATTACACATAATCATACCTTCAACTATATGTTACGATGCCTTCCAGGAAGCAGACTCCCCCAGGTTCTTCTGTATGGAGATTGTATCAACCAAACACCATGCGTCCTGGGCTTGACTGGTATCTTATCAATTTTGTAAAAGACTTATAAATTAAAGCTTGCGGTACGCTAATCACAGAGACAAAGGTAGCACTCATGAAACACACAGAACAATTAAATGCTTAAGGGAGAGATCTTTGTGGGGAGAGCAAGAACTGGCAAAAGCCAACCTGGATTTTTACACTAACCTGCAGGACAAGAATGGTTTTTACATTTTTTAATTGGAATTTTATTATTTTTAAAAATGAAAAAAATCATTATTAGCTCATGGACTATTCATAGCCCGTAGGCCTGTGGGTCACAGTTTGCTATTTCCTGGGCTAGAAGAACAGGAAAAGAAATTCCAGAAAGCCTGGGAAAGGTTCCCTCTAGCAAAGCTTTTTTAACCAGGAATCAGTGAATAGATTTCAGGAAATCTGCATATTTGGAGGGAAAAAAAATGACATTGAGAGTAAATTTCACATGTTAGAGCAAAATAATAGAAGGGGGCCCCTCTTTAGATAATTTTTTTTTCTAATTCCTTCTTAGTTCCCAGTCTCCCTTATTGTTAATTTACTTGGGAACAAGGGGGGAAAGGGAAGGGAATAGAAGTTGAGAGTAAGTGGTTTGAGTAATGCTCACCATACTAAACATTTCCGTTATTCAGGAGGCCCTACACCATAGGATGTTTTTTGCTGTTCTTTCTCAGGGAATGAGAATGAAAAAGCATTTATTAAGCCCTTATTATAAGACATACACTGTGGTAAGTGCTGAAATTACAGATGGAAAAACAAGACAACTGCTATTTTCAAGGAGCTCAAGCTCTTATTGGGAGAGAAACAGCACATATAAAAGAGTTCAAGCATAGGGCAGATAGAAAAGCCTAGAAGTCCTAGTGTTGATGCAGCAATACATCAGCAAATTAGATGACAGTATTTGGGAGTCTGGAATGTACAGTGACCAGCATACTGAGCAGTAAAACCAGTTGGTCCTCCATGTTACCTTTCCTGCCTGTTCAAGTGGTATCTAGTCAGTAGTGAATGGAAAAGGCCTTTATAAGAAAAGGTGGGAGTGAAGGGCATACTGTGGCAGTGGAGAAAAGGGGCCTCTACCATGGATACAGTGAACAATTCTTCTGTCTCAGATTGTGCTACGTCTTTCTTAAGATAAAGGTTGCTGAATTAAGACATTATTGTGAAGAGGAAAAAAGATTTATATAGTAGTAGTACAGATAGTTGAATGCTATATAGACCAATAAAATGGAAAACTAGACACTTTTTCAGATCCTCATGACCTCTCAAGCTGCTCCAAAATAAGAATTATTCCCAAGAGATAATAAAATTTCAGCTGTTTATATGGTGTAAGGACAATAAGAATCCTAACAAGGATAAACCGATGGCAGAGAAGGCTGATTTCTAATGCGCTGACTCAGCCCTTCCTTCCCTATCTGCTGCTGTGCTTTGTCAGGGCAGCACAGGGCAACAGGATTAAATTCTTTCCTCCTCTCTCTGAAACCTCATCTATGGAAAACCAAAAGGCAAAAGTTTATTCTGGTTGGGACTGTGGCATGGCAGTTACCACAGCACTGAGGAATGGAAGGAACAGGGGCAGAAGGCCATCATGTATGGTTCCACCAGAATTGCAGGAAAGGGAATTTATTTCCAACTGTAGTTAGTTCTGCCCTATTAGTCATTTGAAGCAGAGACTGAGGCCAGTGAAATGTTAACTAGCCTCTTCCCATCTGTTATTGTTATTTTTTTGTTGGTTTATCTGCTTGTGTTAAAGAGGAAAAAATACCAAAGCTCTCAAGAAGAATAAAACTGTTGACCTTGAGCACAAGAGGATAAACTAACAGGGAAAAAATATCAGTGAGTCCAGACATCTATGAACAAATAATTGCAAAAAAAAAAAAGAATCAACACCTGATGAGGCAGAGGATCTTATGAATTCTCAAGAGAATGTGGAGCCACCATAGGATGATCCCAGATGATTTAAAAGAGAAATAATAGTGAAAGTCAAATTCGTGGCATATACTGCAGAAATAATTTACAATATAAAAACTTGAATACATGATGGAAAACTTCACCAAAGAAACAAAAAGAGAGAACAACTGATTGGAAATGCAAGTACACAGAAATAAAGGGTCATCTGGAAGAAGAGAAGAAAAAAGCAGTAACATTAAAAGAAAACATGATCTCCACATAAGTAAAATATTTTGCTCTTGAAGACAATTGTGTAGAAGTAATTTAAGGATTATGTGTCTCCTGGAAAAATTATGACAAGTCAAAAAACCTAAACATCATATTGTTAAAAATAATACAAGAAAATTTCCCAGAACTTCTGTAACACAGACAGCAAAGTGCCAATCAAAAGAATCCAAGATTACCTCTAGGAAAATACCTTGTGCTGTAAAGTTTAAGACACAGTTGTAATTCTGCAAGAAATTAAGAGAAAGACTTTCAAATATAAATACAAGAAATCTGAGTTTTTTTGTGTGTGCTCAGACAGCTCCTTAGAACTGTACTGAGGAAATTGTGTATCTGCAACTGTGAAGGGCACTCCCTGACACAAATAACCGTACATAAGTGACCGGGATTGGAATTACCCTTGTGTGATGGTGAACAAGTCAACTCCTTTATGACAGAAAATAGTGGCAATGCCTCTAGTAATTCCTTCACCAGGTTGTTGTGGATCAAATAACTTAATATATGTAAAGCATTTTGTAAACCTTAAAGTACTATATGTAGGTGTCAGTTCTTATTTTATATTACGGTCTAGGAACTGTTTAGTCACATAATCTGATGTCACAGTTATCCATTCTGTTGAGAGCCCTGATTAGCTGATGTATCTATTACTAAATATGCTAAAATAAACAAAATTCTTTATAAATGAAGGATAACTCCAATTTAAAGTTAATTAAACATGAAATTCCCTTTGAGTTTTTCACCAGGCAAGGCACTATAGTAAATGACCATACTTTGTAGTTTGCTCCATTCAGTAGCTATGTCTTCTTCTCTGACACAGACCATTTTATTTCTGACTTGGAATACCAGCCATCAGGTTCAGCCAAGAAATGGATTCAACACAGTCAGCTCTTATATCCAACTCCTTTCTGGAGAACCTAGAAGGGTGAGTGTTTAATAAACTGCTTCAGTTTTTGTGTGCACAAATCTGGTAATTGCATGCACAAATCAGGTAGTTAAGCATGCAATTACCTGATTTGCATGCGCATAAGTGAGGGTGTGCATGTGCAACAGTAAGTATATCTTTTTGCAGTTGTATCCATTGTACTGCTAGCTAAAATTTGCCTGAGACACTCAGCTTTTAAAACTAACCATATTAAAGCTCTTAGGCTCTTCTTAAATTACAGTGAGAGTTTGAACTAAAAGCAAATGCTTGCTATGATTTATTAAACTAAACTGAGGATGATCCAAGTAGCCTTTTTGTCCAGGACTTAGGTTAAAAGTTGTAGAGGTGCATGGGGTCAGAACCAGGGCATTGGACTTACGGTCAGTTCTGAAACCCAGTGGCGGTTTACCTGGGGTTACCTGACTCTTACCTGGGGTTACCTGACTCGTACCTGGGGTTGTTTGCTCATCAGTGTCTTCATCTGTGAAATTAAAGGGCAGCCTTAGATTTCCATCTCTGCCATCCTTTGCAGTTGTAGCTTACTCTGAGGGTTGATAAGGTGTTTGAGCCTAACCTCGTCTAGGCTGAAAGGTAACCACACTTTGGAGAAGTGTGACAACATGAAATGAGAATATTACAATATGACTCTGAACAGTTAAGCTCACATTCCAGAGGAGAGCTCTGTGTTGACCTATTGGCATTTTAGCTGAGATGGGCAAACTTAAAGTCTTGGACGCTATAATTGGTGTATTGGAGATCCAGTTCTAGCCTGGGATCTTTTCTGGTAGTGATTCCCTGCCCTTCTATGCCCTTTCAGTCCAAGACCCTAGTAGATACTGCGAAAGTGCAGTTGTCAGAATAGGGTGTGGTGGTGGTGGTGGTTGTGTTTTTTACAGCGCCATTTGAGGCTTAACTTGCATTGTTTTCAAGTCTTTTTAGTAGAGCGAATAATTAGAACCACTTCTTACAAACGAGGAACCAGGTCCCCAAAAGGCATTAAATGACTTGCCCAGGTCACACAGTGACTGGAACTAGATCTATAACACAGGTCTTTTGATTTCCCATCCAGTGCCCTTAATTTTTTGAATTCCATTTGTTTTGTTAGGTAGTTTATTTTTAGAAGACTGTGTACAAAAAATTCTTGCCAAGTACAAATCAAAGTAAAGATGTCCCATTCTACGTGTTTAACCTTCCCTTTATGAGATTTTGAAATATTTTTTTAAGATTTTCTGACATGTTCACACTTCTTATTTATTTTTAGGAAGTGCATTGTTGTCAGAAATTCTTGGCCAAATTCAGCCATACTGTTTTATTTTGTGATGTCATATGCCTTTGAATTTAACCAGAAAGTGAGCTCTGTGCTCTTTTTTTAAGCAGTGTTAAAATTTGCTTTTCACAAGAAGCATGATCCCTTGATCTTCCTTTTGCAGTAGCTAATTAGCTGGAAAGACCCCCTGCTAGTACTCTTAGGAACTAGACTAGTAATGGAAATTTAAAGCAGAAAGATAGCTTCAGATCACTTAACTTGTCTCCTTTGATAATAAACGAAGGCAGTAATACTTTTTTTTTCATGGTTAGAGCCTGTCTTGATTTCATACAATTTTTTTCTTCTATATCTATGTACTTTAGATGAATAAAAGGTACTAGTCCTATAGCAACACCCTTAGCTATATTAGAAAAATCTTCTAGGAAAGCTCTTAAAGATCCTAAACCACAAAATCAGGACAGTTGTATGTCAGTTGTATGTATTTTGTTTTTTTTTTTTTTTTTTTTTTTTTTTTTTTTTTTTTTTTTTTTAATTTATTTATTTATTTAGCTTTTTACATTCATTTCCACAAATTTTTGGGTTCCAAATTTTCTCCCCTTTTCTCCCCTCCCCCCACCCCAATACCCCAAGCAATCTAATTTTCCCTATCTTCAATCTGTCCTCTCTTCTGTCATCCCTCCCTTCCCTTGTCTCTATCTTCTCTTTTCTCCTGTAGGGCCAGATGACTTTCTATTCCTCATTAACTGTATGTCTTCTTTCCTAGTTGCAACAACAATACTAAACAATTGTTCCTGAAACTTTGAGTTCCAAATTCTCCCCATCCCTCCCTCCCCATCCATTCCCTTTGGTACGGCAGGCAATTTATTATAGGCCATATCTGTGTAGCTTTGCAAGTGACCTTCCTGATAGTCGTGTTGTGTAAGATTAACTGAATTGCCATCCCTCTTAACCTGCCCCTCATTGTTTCTCTTCTGTCCTTTGATCCTGTCCCTCCCCAAGTGTTGACTTTCAATTTCTCCCTCCTCCCTTTGCCCTCCCTTCCATCATCCCCCCCCCCCCCGATATCTCCTTCTCCCCCGCTTTCTTATACTGTAAGATAGGTTTTCATACCAAAATGAGTGTGCATTTCACTCCTTCGTTTAGTCAAATGTGATGAGGGTAAACTTTTGTTTGTTTGTTTGTTTGTTTTTTTCCCTCAGCTCTCCTCTTTTTCCCTCCACTAAAAACATCTCCTACTTGCCTCTTAAATGACATATAGTTACCCCCTTCCATTTCCCCCTCTTTCCTCTCACTACATTTCTCTCTCACCATTTACCTTAATTTCTTTTAAGGTATGGTCCCATCCTATTCAGTTCAATCTGTGCTCTCTGTCTCTGCATGTGAATGCATGTGTGTATGTGTGTGCATGCGTGTACATGTGTATGTGTGATCCCACCAACCACCCAGATACTGAAAAGTTTTAAGAGTTAGAAATATTGTCCTTCCCTGTATGAATGCAAACAGTTCATTTCTGGTAAGTCCCTTAATACTTCTCCTTGCTGTTGACTTTTGCATGCTTCCTCTCATTCTTGTGTTTGAAAGTCAAATTTTCTTTTCAGCTCTGGTCTTTTCATTAAGAATGATTGAAAGTCCTCTGTTTCATTGAAAGACCATATTTTCCCTTGAAGTATTATAGTCAGTTTAGCTGGGTAGGTGATTCTTGGTTTCAGTCCTAGTTCCTTTGCCTTCTGGAATATCCTATTCCACGCCCTTCGATCCCTTAATGTAGATGCTGCTAGATCTTGGGTTATCCTGATTATATTTCCACAGTACTGGAATTGTTTGTTTCTGGCTGCTTGCAAGATTTTTTCCTTGAGCTGGGAGTTCTGGAATTTGGCCACAATGTTCCTAGGAGTTTCTCTTTTTGGATCTCTTTCAGGTGGTGATCGATGGATTCTTTCAATACTTATTTTGCCCTCTGGTCCTAGAATGTCAGGGCAGTTTTCCTTGATAATTTCATGCAAGACGATGTCTAGGCTCTTTTTTTGATCATGGCTTTCAGGTAGTCCCATAATTTTTAAGTTGTCTCTCCTTGATCTATTTTCCAGGTCAGTTGTTTTTCCCATGAGATATTTCACATTCTCTTCCATTTTATCGTTCTTTTGGTTTTGTTTGGTGATTTCTTGGTTTCTCATAAAGTCATTAGACTCCATCTGTTCCATTCTAATTTTGAGAGAACTATTAAATTCAGTGAGCTTTTGAGCCTCTTTTTCCATTTGGCTCATTCTGCTTTTGAATGCATTCTTCTCCTCATTGGCTTTTTGAACCTCTTTTGCCAATTGAGTGAGCCTATTTTTCAAGGTGTTAATTTCCTCAGCATTTTTTTGGGACTCCTTTACCAAGATATTGACCTTTTTTTCATACTCTTCTTGCATCTTTGTCATTTCCCTTCCCAGTCTTTCCTCCACCTGTCTAACTTGCTTTTCAAAATCCTTTTTAAGCTCTTCCAAGGCCTGAGCCCACCCAACACCCCCCTGGGGTGTCTGGGGTACTGAGGCCCCGCCCTCCACATCTTTCCCTGATGGGAAAAATACGTCCTCATCCTCCCCTTCAGATCCGAAGGTCGGGATCATTTGCATTTGTTGGAAAAAACTCTCTAAAGTCTTATTTTTCTTTCCCTTTCTAGGCATTTTCCCAGCCAGTTACTTGACTTCTGAGATTCCTTTCCACCTCCGCCTGGATCCGCCCAGCTAGTCCTTGGCCTCTGAGATTCAAATGCGCTTTCCCGCGGCAAGCTTTAGTTCTGGCGCAGGGTGGGGGCAGGGCCGCTTCCTAGCTTGGGCCCTCAGGGGCTTTCTGAAGCGACTTTCAGGAACAGAGCGGGTGGGGGTGGGGTGGGGGGCCCCGCCTGCTGTGCTCAGCTCCCTTGGGGGTTTTATTCAGAGGCGTTCAGCAGTAGAGCGGTGTGGGGGCAGGGCCCTCTCCCCTGCTCGGCTCCCTCAGGTTGGAAAGACCTTCAGTATTGAAGATCCTACCTGCTGCTGGGGGATTCCTGAGTCCCGGGCCGCTGCCGCCTCAGCCGCCCGCCCACGCCTCTGCCTCCGCCGCTTCCTGCCCCCGTCTCTTCCTCCGCCGCTTCCTGCCCCCGTCTCTGCCTCCGCCGCTTCCTGCCCCGTCTCTGCCTCCGCCGCTTCCTGCCCCGTCTCTGCCGCCGCCGCTTCCTCCCGAGGGGGCCCGCTCCCCTCCCCTAGCGCAGGGTTCTTTTTAACTGACCTTTAGCTTCTGTGGGCAGAGGGACTTTCCCGGCTACCGGAGATTCTCCCGGAGCTTTCCTCTCAGAAGTCTGCTCAGGTCAGCTTCTCTGGGTCGCGGCCAGGGGTGGGGGTGGGGTCCGCTTTCTGGAGTGCGATGGACCCCGGGGACGGCTCTCCAGGGTTCAGTGGAACGGAAATCTCTTCCCCTATGTTTGTGCACCCCCTGCAGAGATTCAGAATTTATGGGGCTCTCCTTTTACCTCAATTCCATGGGTTGTGGGTTCGGAGCTCGTGAATGTGCGTCCTTCTACTCCGCCATCTTGGCTCCGCCCCCAGTTGTATGTATTTTGAAGGTTGAATATGGGACAAGTCAGAGTCCAAACCCCGTGTAATTTCCCAGTGATTACCATGGGAATTTCTTAGTATTTTAAGCTGAGAGAAACAAGAAATCCTTTTCCCTCTACCCTTTCACATTAGGAAGTTGGAATCATCAGACTTTCACTTTATGGGGTCAAGAACTATGGCCCCCTAGGGATCTGGGAACAACTACACGATACTGATGTCTTTTATGAAACTAAAATCCCTACTCAACACCCTCTTGATGTTTTGTTGTGCTATCTAAATTTCATCAGGTGGTCATTTTCAGTAACTTTTAGTCAGTAAGTACCAAATTCTTAAACTACCAGACATCCAGGTTTCCTTGCACCCCCTGAACTCCCTTATTTTATCCTTATCCCCTTGTTGGTTCTTTCTGCTCCCATCTTGTGATCATCATGACTTGGAGCTCTTCACATCAACTTGCCCAGAATGTGAAAAGGATATAAAGAGACCTTGTCCTCCCATTCCTACTTTACCTGATTCTCTCCCGTCTCTCATTTTCTAAGACCATTTGAATCCTAAGCTCTTTCCCTTATCAACTAGAAGTACAATAATGATTTTCTCCTCATTCCTACCACCTCAGAACATGTCATTTTGACCACACAAAAGTACTTAAACATAAATTTCAAATATGTGCCTGTGTCATGTGTGTGCAGTTTAAACTTGTATGATGTCATAGAAAAAGCACTGAATTTGTAATCAGAGGGCCTTGGTTGAAATTCTGGCTCTACAACTGTAGGTAATTTCCTTAAACTTCTTGTTTGTTTTCTTATCTGTGAGATGGGAATAATACTTGTACTACCTACCTTACAGGGTTGTTGTGAGGCTCAAATGTACATAAAACACTTTGTAAACAGAAAATCATTACATGATTGTCAGCTGCTGTTATGTAATTCCATGTTGTGTACCACATTATAAACTACTAAAGACATAGTACGGTATGATGGATCAAGAAACAGCTTGGGTTTTTGACTCAGGAAGACCTAAGTTTAGATTCAGTCTTTGACAGATGCCGCCAGTATTGACCCTAAGCGTGTTACTTAAACTCTTAGTGACCTAGTTGTAGAACAATGAAGTATACCTGATTCGAATGAAATCAAAGGTCTAGACTGAGCAACAATCAAAAAAAGAGTATAAGCTATCGAAGAAAAATTTTCTAAAGTTGCATAATGAGTGCCTCTCAGGATACAGTTGTAGTATTGTAACAAGAGCAGAAGATTTAGATTTGAGAGAACCTGAGTTTAATCTTACATCTAATTTTTAATTGCTTTCCATGTGACCTTGTCAAGTCACATCACTTCTCTGGACCTTAATATCCTTATCTGTAAAATTAGGGAGTTAAAATTAGACTACAGCATTAAGATAGATGTATATATGTGAGTGCTTAATAAATGCTTTTGATATTAAATCATCTTGTCTTAGAGAACTGAAACATTTTTTCATAAAAATGTTTTGAAAAAGTAAAAGTTAAGATCATATCTGATAATTTGATCAATAAGCAAATATTTATTGAATGGTATGTTAGAAGGTGAAATTTCAGGTACCTAAAGGATAAAATCTTAAACAGCAGAGGTCAACCTGATTGTCATGCTTTTTGATAACAAATTGAATTGAATTGCTTTTGTTTTGGTTAATGTGGTAGTGCTACAGTATTTGCTATTTCCATCCTAGAATGCCCTTAACCTTCCACTACCAATTTCTGACTTGCCTAGCCTTTAAGATTTAGCTCAAATACTTGGGTCATACCTGCCAAAAGATTGGAAGCTTCATTGGGGAAGGACCCTCTCCTGTCCCTGTACATCCTCTAGCCCCTAGTGGAAGGCTTTGGTACCAGACAACACTGAAAATTGGTTGATGTTTTTTCTAAAAGATCTAAGTAAGAAAATAACATAATGAGAATTTGATCAGTGTACATAAAGTACATAACAGTTTCAGCAGTTAAAGTTGTGAATAAATCAATTACAGTGAGAGTTACCTTTGTATAGAATTTGAAAGTTTGCAAAATGCTCTACTTACATTACCTCAGTTGAACCTTAAAATCTTATGACATTGGTGGCATAGGTAATATTATTCTCCCCTTCATACAGATGAGAAAACTGAGCTAAGTGACTTAACCCATGGTCATACAGCCAGTAAGTGTCAAAGACATGATTCTAACACCAGGTCTTCTGACTCTCACTCCAGCAACTGTATGGCATTGGGTCATTCATTTTAGATGTCAGGTTTTGGTATTTTGTTAATCAACCTAAAAGTCCTTCTTGAGCTTGCTTGGAAGTGTTAGCACATTATTTCTCTACTTTAAACAATTTCTATTGTTAACAGGCTTCCAAGTTGAGGGGGGGAAGGGAAGGTCAACCAATTACTCAGCTCTGTCCACATGCTATTCTCATATTATCCTCACAGCAACCCTGGGAGATAAGTGCTATTGTTATCCCCATTTTATAAATGATCAATATCTGAGATAGAGGGTTAAGTGCGCTAGTAAATTCTGAAGTTATTTTAACTCAGACTTAATATTGATTGTAAGTCCAGCACTCTAGGCATTGCCACCTAGCTACCTCATACATCTGATCTCGGAATATCAGACGTATCTCAGTTAGTGATCCTAATTAACTAGGCTTGAGGGTCCTCAGGGGTAAAGGGTAACAGGCCAAGAGCATTTTGCTTCTTTACATAGTGACAAGAGTAAATCACAGTCTAATAGGTAGCTTGGCATAGTGGGAAAAAAATTGGATTAGTAGTCAGGAAGATAGAATTAAACTAATTAGAAGTTCAGTGGTATTGCTCACTAGTTATGTGATTTTGAACAAGTCATAACTTCTATGATGAAATTAGGGGTTTTGCCACAGATATAAAATTTTATTTTCTAAATTAAGTTATCGATGCTTTGTTTTTTACATCACAGTCATTTCCCAAATACCCTTTCCTTCCTCTCCTTCCTCCTTTCAACTTCTCTGGGGACAAAAAAAACTGTTAAGCATAACCAACATGGTGACCTCATCAGTGTATACAACATTTCACAACTGTAGCCCTTTCTTAGAGTTAGAAAAGGGAGGTTCCTAAATTTAGAAGCTACTGCCAACATTTATATTTCTGCAGCACAAACAATTTAGCTTAGCACCATATTAGCAATAACTAATTAAAATAGGAACATACTACTTGGCGTCTCTCCTCTCCTTCCTGCCTTGCTATGTTCTTCCCTTTCCTCTTTACCAGTTGCATCTTTAGGTTACTATCTTTTCCTTTAGGGATACTTTTGTCCTAAGGTCAGGTTTTCCGACAAACTGAATTTATTTTAAAATTAATGTGAGGGCACCTTTCATACAGCTTGCTACCTCAGGCATATTTTGTGAAGTTTACCTTATTTCCCAAATTACTAGCTATAGCTCTGCCTCTTTAATCTTAATTTATTTTTCTGTAAAATGAGAATAATACATTACCCAACTCACAGGACTTTTGTGAAGAGAAAGCTGTGTCAGTCATAAAATGCTATAGAAACATGTGGCTCTCCATCAGGAGGAGATTGGGAAGTCCTGGAAATGATACATGTACTTGAAGTGCCAGACTCCAAGGCATTTAAATTTTATTTAATTTGATTCTCATTACTGAGTTTACAAGGGCTGTGCCAACAGAGTTCAAACTGTGACAGGTCCTACCAAGTAGGAAAAGTTTTACATATACCTGAGCTCCAGTACAGTATTCCTAACTGCCTATTTGACATTTCAAATTGGGTGCCAGTATTCATCTCAAACTCAGCATGTCAAAAACTGAACTCGTTGTTTTTCCCCGAAAACCTGTCCCCTTTCCAGACTTAAGTACCATTGTTCCAAGATTCACAGCCTCAGAATCATTCTGGACTCCTTACTCTCATTCATACAACATATCAAATTAGTTAACAGATCTTATCATTTCTACCTCCACAATGTATCTTGTATCCATCCACTTTTCTCCATATAACCACAATCGTAGTTTAACTCACATTGTTATCTAGATCCTTGCAATATCCTCCTAATTTGTCTCCCTACTTCCAGTCTTTTCCCTTTCACAGTGGACAAAATTGATGTTCCTAAAGCACAGTTCTTTCTCAAGAGCCTCCAGTGGTTCCCATTTTCCTTTGGATTAATTACACATTTTCTCATTCAGCTTTTCAAGTCCTTTACTTTGTGATTCCAGCTTACCTCTACAGGCTTACTGTATCTAGTAGTCTTATGTTGTTCCATCTCTATCCTTACCCTCCCTGCTAGATTGTTCCATTTTCTGCTCCACGCTTCTACATAGGCTATTTGCCCTGTGCCCAGAATATAATTCCTCCTCACTGCTCTCTGCCTCACAGAAAATCTACGCTTACTTCCAAATTCCACTTAAATGCTGCTTCCTCTAGAAAACCCATCCCATTTCTGTAAGTGCTTAGTGACGTATTCCCTTACTCAGTAAACTCCTGTGGCTCTCTTATTATATCTAGTATAAAATATAAACCCCACCTCCTTTTTTCTTTTCTTTTTTGCTGCGTTTAAAACCCTTCACCACCTGCCCACCCTACCTTTTCAGATACATTATTAGAATTTACTTCCCATACCCTGTAGTTCAGCCAAAATGGCCTTTTTAATGTTTCTCATATGTGGTACCCCATCAACCATCTCCATGACTTTGCACTGTCTCTCCCTTAAGCTTGGAATGTGTGTCTTTCTCACCTTTTTCTCTTGGAACCTCTTGTTTCCTTCAAGGCTCGTCCATTTTCTTACCCCCCACCCCCACCCCAGCTGCTGACACCTTTCTCCAAAATTAACTTGTACCTATTATGTATATGTATGTGGGTGTATACACATACAAGTTGTCTTCCCTGACTAGAACATTAACCTGTTAAAGGACACCTTCATAGTGATGGCCTGTTTCACTTTTGTCTTTGTATCCCCCCAATGCCTAGTCTAGCACAATACTTGGCACACATTCAACAAATATTTGATTGACTAATAGGCCAGTAAGTATTTATTGCTTTCTTTTCATACCAAGAGACAGGTAATAAGAGTTTTTTTTATCTTGATCCTGAAGACTAAGGGTTTGTCAAGGTCCATGACCTTACTGACACAGGGTAGGAGACATAGTCCATGCCCATGCTAACAGATCAGTTAAGGTAATGCATGCAACTTCCATAATCCTAAAGCTTTGGCAATCCTGGTTGAATTCCATCAGTTTTCCTGTACTCCCTCTGTCTTATTTGCTAAACCAATACTGTCTATCTGATCTAAATCTCCATTCCTGGAATTGGTTTTTCAATTAAGTCTTGACACCTTATATTTTGGCCCTCTGAAAAGACTTCAGTACCATTCTGGACTCACTTTTTGGTTTATGCTTACTGTAGATCCTGATTCCAGCCCTCCCCTTTCCCTCCAAATGGAATTTTTCTTCTCAGTTCCAGGGCTTTCCTTCATCACTGGCATATTTTGATCTTTCACTCAGGTTAAATATAACAGAACATATCTGCACAATCACTGATGAAATGAAGAAATGAGTTGCATTGAGATTTTCTTTAAGGTTAAGTCCTAGGGAGATTCAAAACTCTTGAGTTAACTAACCTTCTACCCCATAATAAACCCCAGAACCAGTGGAGTGGAGAGGCATTGAAGAAAGACCTTGGAATTTAAATTAACCTGGATTTAGCAGTTAGTTACTAATTGTAGAGACCACATGGTTTAGTGAAAAGATTCTGGACTTGAAGTAAAGAAAATCTTGACTTCAGATCCTGATTTTTACACCTCTCTAAAAATCATTCTCACCTATGAAATGGAGGTGATGATAGTACATATCAAAAAAGGCAGTTGTATCATTTGAAATACTGCATGCAAAACACTTGCAAGCCTTAAAACGCTATAGAAATGTCAGCTATTATTAGTAGTAATTGTATATTGTATAATTGTATAAAATAAGCTGCCTTGTCAGGATCATAAAGGAATATTTTTGCAGTGAGTTCTGAAAAATTTAGCTTTTTTTATTCATGTTTTACTATTTGTTCCATGGTAGTTCTCCTAAATGACTTATTATGTGGCTATAGATTTAAAGATTTTAGAACTCATTATATGGTTTAATATTTTAATTTTTTCCTTTTTAGCTAGAACCAAACAAAAAATTTTCCATATATATAGCAAAACACAAAAAGAATATTCTGTATGGAGCCATAAATCTCTATTTCATACCGCTTGCTTTTTTTTATAGTAAATTCTATAAGTCAGTTTGAAAACTGTCCTGGTTGTCTGTACTTCTATCTGAACTTCCTTCTTTTCTTTTCTGTGCATTTTTAAAAATGTCTTAGTAACCCTCTCTTTTTTGTGGCATCACTATTGTTGAGGTTCCCTAACTGACCTTTTTAAATAATAAGCGTTGTCAAGCAAAATGAATATTCTTACTAGTCATTTTAAAAAATGTATATCTGCACCTTGTATCTATTTCCTGTTTACAAAGGTTGGATTATCTGTTGTTTCATCCTGTGGAGATATGGTAGGTGATTGCTTTGATCAGAATTTACAAGTGTTTCAAAATTGGTGTTCTTTACAATGTCACTGCTCCCACATAAATGGTTCTCTGGGTTCTGCTCACTCCAGAATCTCTGAAACCATCTCATTTGTCATTTGTCATTTCTTAGGGTTCTTTAATATCTCATTACATTTATATGCTGCAAGTTGTCTATGAGGCAAGCTAAAGTGCCCCTTAAGATTCTAGTTCTTTTCTTTTTTTAATTTACCCTTCAGGATGAGGAAGTTTGTTTTGCATACAGCTGTTCTCCACTTTATTATCTTTCCTCTTAGCTAACCTTCTCTATCCCTTATTCCATGCCTGATTTTGATTTACATAGGGGTTGACCAGTACAATTTCCAAACTGGACTGGTTTACCACTTCTCAGTCATCCCGGTAGCACCCCATTTCCATGGGGCTCACCATATTAATCCTGAAATTAGTATGGACTCTAGATTGACTGTAGTCCACTTCTGTGGCTCAGAACTCATCTGCCAGCCTCACCCTTGCCAGGAGCAGGAATTACAGGTGTGTACCACTACAGTGACCTAGACCTCCTAGGGTCAGGCCTTCCCCTAGATCTTCAGAGTGGTTCCAAGTGCTGGATTTTCCAGACTTTCTCAGTATCTCAGGATAGGGTACCAGAATCTTCAGTGGCTGTGGGCTTGGGGTATCCTGTTCTAAGCTGACCACCTTTGGGCTATTGCCTTCAGACATAGATCCTTGCGGACCCACAAGACCCTGGCAATTTCTGGTTGTACAAGTTATTTCATACTAAATGTCAACTGAGGAAGTAAATAATTAGGAATTTTCAGTATTGTCAGTTATAAAATGTTAGAGCTGGAAGATTATGGTCCAAAGGGATCAGATTAATAATCTTTTATCATACAATGAGGCAATATCAGCCAGAGATCCCACTATACCAGGCTGTTGATTTTTTTTTAAATTTGGGCCTTATAATTCCTCTCATGATTACTGAGTGAATTGTGTAATACTCAATAGTCTCTACCAATCCTCTTACCTACCCTAAATACTTAATACATAATAACAGCAATTAGGAAAAGAACAACAAAAGATGAGCTAGATAAAATCTTTTTTGTTCTTTGAGGTAATTAAGTTGTCATCATATCCGATATTTCCTGTCTTGATACAGTTTTTTGAAAGGTTTATTTTAATAATTGTTACCTAAGGAGCATTTAACTGTTGATATTCCAATTAAGAGATGCTTGTCAGGTGAACATATTGATATAGCACTGAAGGAGTTGAATCATAAAATTACTGACATCCTTGATATAAATGAACCCAAAAGGTATAAATTGTGGATAAATAAAAGAATAGCTCACAGGTTCTCCTTAGTCAGCTAAAAAAATTGATAAGAGTTGGTTTCTGTTATCCAAAGGTAATAAGAAACATTGTTTATTGGACACTTAGTTAAAGCACATGTCCTTCTTTCCTGTTAACAAGTGATAAACAAAAATGGAAGATAATGTACTGTTAGTGCAAAAGCACTCTTCTTTTAAGTGACAGGTGGATTAACACAAAATATATTAATAAAATCTCCTAAGCCTCATGATTGGGGCAGCTAGGTGGCACAGTGGATAGAGTGCCAGGCCTAGAGTCAGGTACACCTGAGTTCAAATTCAGCCTCAGACACTTAATTGCTACATGACTCTGGGGCAAGTCACTTAACCTTGTTTGCCTCAGCTTCTTCATCTAATAAATGAGCTGGAGAAGGAAATGGCAAACCACTCCAGTGTCCTTGCCCAGAAAGCCCCAGATCAGGTCATGAAGGGTCAGGCTGGCCTGAAACAGCTCAACAACAAGAAGCCATTGTGAAGGTAACTGAAATGTATGCAGGGCCATCTATGACAGCATACAGAGAAATCCTATGACAATTGATAATGCCCTCCAAATTAAATTAACATGTATTTTAATTCTTAATGACTTCAGAACAAAGATTGTAAGGGTGGAAGAGGAGTAATAATATGCCATTCCAGATCTCAGATTGTATTATGAAGCAACAGTCATTAAACCACTTGGTACTGGCTAAGAAATGGAGGGGTAAACCAGTGGAATACGTTAGGGACACAAGACACAGTAGCTAATGATTATAGCAATCTACTGTTTGATAAACCCAAGGACCCCAGCTTCTGGGTTAAGAACTCTCTGTGTGACAAAAACTACTGGGAAAACTGGATAGTAGTGTGGCAGAAACTGGGCATAGACCAGTGCCTGACATCGTACACAAGAATAAAGTCCAAATGGATACATATCTAGGTATAAAGATTGATACTATAAACAAATTAGTGGAGCAAGGAACAGTGTATTTATCAGATTTATGGAGAATGGAGAAATTTTTGACTAAACAAGAGAGAACATTATGAAATGTAAAATGGATAATTTTGATTACATTAAATTGAAAAGTTTTTGCACAAACAAACCTAATGCAACCAAGATTAGGAGGGAAACAGAAAATTGGGAAAGAATTTTTGCAACTAGTGTCTGTAATAAAGGCTTCATTTCTAAAATATATAGAGAACTGACTAAAATGTACAAGAATACAAGTCATTCCCCAATTGATAAATGGTCAAAGGACATGAACAGATTTCAGAGGAAGAAATTAAAGCTATTTATAGTCATATGAAAAAGTGATATAAATCACTTTTGATTAGAGAGATGCAAATCAAAACAACTCTGAGATATCACATCTATCAGGTTGGCTTACATGACAAAACAGGAAGATGATAAATGTTGGAGAAGATGTGGGAGAGTTGGGACACTAATTCATTGTTGGAGGAGCTGTAAGCTGATCCAACCATTCTGGAGAGCAATTTGGAACCATGCCCAAAGGGCTACAAAAACGTGCATACCCTTTGACCCAGCAATACTGCTTCTAGGATTGTATCCCCAGGAGATCATAAAAATGGGAAAAGGACATGTACAAAAATATTTATAGCAGCTCTCTTTGTGGTGGCCAAAAACTGGAAATCACGGGGATGCCCATCAATTGGGGAATGGCTGAATAAATTGTGGTATATGAATGTAATGGAATAGTATGTGCTATAAGAAATGATGAACAGGAAGACTTCAGAGAGACCTGGAAAGACTTACATGAACTGATGCTAAGTGAAAGGAGCAGAACCAGGAGAACTTTGTACACAGCAACAACCACAGTGTGCGAACAATTTTTCTGGTAGACTTAGTACTTCATTGCAATTCAGTGACTTAAAAAATTCCCAATGAACTCTTGAGGCAAAATCCCTTCTACATCCAGAGAAAGAATTATGGAATTGGATCATAGAATGAAGCGCAGACCATTTTCTTTTTTATTATGTTTTGTTTTGTTCTATGGTTTCTCCCATTCATTTTAATTCTTCTATGCAACATGACTAAAGTGAAAATGTATTTAATGGGAATGTATATGTAGAACTCATATACGATTATATGCCGTTGTGGGTAAAGAGGGGCCAGGGAGGGGGAGAAAATTTTAAAACTTATGGAAGTGATTGTAGAAAACTGAAAACAAACAAATTAATTTTTTAAAAAAAACGGGGAAAAAACTAAAAAATTATATGACCCCCTCAAAAGTGAGAAAATGTAGTTCATTTTTTAAAAAAAGGTTATCAAAAGCATTTATTTAGGGCCCGCTATGTTCCAGGTATTGTGCTAAGTGTTAGGGATACAAAGAAAGGGAAAAAAAGACAAGTCCTACTCTCAGGGATCTCACAGATAGTACGCAGACATCTATGTCCTAAAAAGATATACACAGAATACGTTAGAGATAATCTCAGGGAAAAGGTGTTCGGAAAAAGGAGGATGTTAACTGGGACTTGAAGGAAGCCATGAATCATAGATGAAGAAGAAAAGAATTTCGGGCATGGGATACAGACAGTGAAAATGCCATCAGTCAGGTCATGGGGCATCTTACAAGAGGAATAGGTAGCACTAGATTTTGAAGAGTGGAGAGGAAATGAGGAGGGAGGGAGTGAGTGGAGTTGTAAGGAGTAAGACAGTCTAGGGGATGTACAATTTGCAATGTTTGAGGCACTGCACATAGAATGAGATTATACGTCCCTTCAGGTATTGAAAGGTTGTAACCTGGCATTGACACTATGGCCAATGTATCTGGACCTCCCAGCACAGGCTTCTTGAAGCACAGGTTTCATTACCCTTTTCCTTGACTTTTGCTTCCCTTCTCATGTAGTCCTTACGAGGACTATTGGGTTTAATGTTGAGAATATATCATTGAGTGCGTTGAACTTGTAGTCAAGAGGCCAGAATTCTAATAATAGGTCTTCCACTGCCTGACTCTGTGTCCTTGGACAAATGATTTACCTGATTTATCACCTGTAAAAGAGGGGACTGATCTAGATACAATGGAGAGTAACTGTAACACAGGAAGAAGAAAAGAAGCCCAAGTTTCGGCAGCCAAACAATAGCTAGTGGCCTTAACACGAGGGGGCAAATATTCTGCCTCATAAATATCATTGAGACTTAGTGGAATGAAATCCATGGTTAGGAAGAACATGATAGTAAAAAGGGTTAGTGGTTGTGTGTGCTTTCAGTGCTGCAGGTGCTTATTAATATTTTTGTTTTCACATCACCTTCATTTCCTGGTTTATTCCTCCCTCCTCCTCCCTTTTCCAGAGGGCCATCTTTGTTTGGAGAGCCATCCCTTCTAAAAAAATAAAAGGGAGAAAAAAGACAATTCAACAAAATTAAACAACACGTGAATCCTGTCTTGTGTGTCAGCAGTATTCCACACCCATTGTCCCCCCACGTCTCTGCATAGGCAGTGGGTAGCATCGCATATTAAAAAGGCACAGAAATCCAGCGACCAAAATGAAAAAGGAACTTGAAGGATAGCCATAAAAAAAAAACCAGAAGTATTTTTGTCTTCAGACTGGAAAGAGGGAAGAAATAGATGAGATCACAAGTGCAGGACAGAGGCCATGATGTAGTAGAGATGGGGATCTTTAATTTTCCAGATGTTTCCTAGAGGACTCTCTACCAAAAGAATAGCAACTAATAATTTCCTGATTTGCCTCACTGATAATTTCATCCTTTCAAAGACAGAGGAATCAGTTTTATTCTGGATATGATTCCCATTAACAGGGAGGACTGATTGCTGGGGTAGTAATCAAAGAATCATAGGTCTAGAGCTGGAAGGGACCTCAGAGGAGATGACAGTCCAATTCTCTCTCATTTTATAGTTGAAACTGAGCCTCAAGGAGGTAAAGTAATTTACCCAGCATCACTACACATTGATCAGAGTGGGGATTTGAGTACAAGTCCACTGACTCCAGAGCCCCTTTTCCCCCTACTGTTCTGTAGTGTTTCTTAAATGATAAGAACCTTGTCACAGCGATTGGCAGAAGGGGAATGACCATCTCCTCCTAGAGTTCATGATAGAGGAGAGGAAAACTGGACATAGTTTGATACATGATCCCCAGATTTGGGGGAAAGCAGATTTCAAATGACTGAAAGGAAAGGTAGAGAGGATCCTTGAACTAAAATTCTGTGCACCCATTCAGCTCAAGAGGAATGGGAAACTCTTAAGAAGGAAATTCTGAAGAAACAAAGGGAAACAATTCCAACAAGGAGAAAAATTTGGAGTATTCTATTCAGTTGTGGGTAGTCTATGCAGTCTAAGAACATTGATAAATTAGAGAACATACAAAAGAGAGCAGCTCTGATGGGGAAGAGACATGAAGATCTATTGAAGGAATTGTCATCACCATGCTTCCTTCTCCTTCTGGTTGATTGATTTCCTCATCTTCCTAATATACAGCACTTTACTTTCTTCCCTTATTTGCAAAGATTGTGGGTGGAACAATTACATGACACAGTGATTGGTCAGAGGGTTGAACTTGGAGTCAAGAAGACGTGAGTTTGAATCCTGCCTCACACACTGTCACCCTGGGCAAGTCACTTAACCTTTCTGTATCAGATACCTCATCTATAAAATGAGGATGATAATAACACCTACTTCAAAGGCTTTTTGTGAGGGTCAGATATGAGAAAATATGTGTAAAACATTTTGTCCATCTCAAGTAGTACATAAATGCTAAGTATTACTATGTCTAACCTAGAGAAGACTTAGGAGGCGGGAGGATGGAGGAAGTGTTCAGATATCTGAAGGACTGTGAGGTGAAGGGTTAGACTTGCTCTATTTTGGTCCCAGAGGAAGAACTGAAATACAGTTTACAAAGTGGTTAACTTAGACTTTATATCAAATAAAATGCTGTAGAGTTCTCCTTCCTGGGAGGTCTTCAGGCAGATTCTAGATGAGTATCTGTCAGATATCTTAGTATGGAGATTGTTTTTGGATGTGGATTAGCCTTTAGTAGCTGCACACTTTCAACTCTCCAGTTCTGTGACTGTGTGAGTAAATGGTCTATAGGTCTTCTCCAGAACCTGACAAACCAATACACCAAATGAACTACCATTTACCCTGCTAATTCATATTGGTTACTCTCCCTCCAAAGTCCTCAATCTTTAGGAAGCCTTCCTTGACCAATTAGCTAAGTGGTTAGAGCCCTTGACTTGGAGTCAGGAGGATCTGAGTTCAAATTTGGCCTCAGACACTTACTGTGTGACCCTGAACAAGTCATTTAACTGCTGTCTGCCTCAGTATCCTTATCTGTAAAATGAAGGGTAATAATAGCATCTACACCCACCCCACCCTGTCCTATTGCCAGCATCAAATAAGCTAACAGAAGACCACTTTGGCTAGATTACAAAGTGTGAGAGGGAAAGTAATGTCTAATAAGGCTGAAAAGATAAGTTTGAGTCTAGGTAGTATCAGACTTTAAAAGCTAAGCATGAGTGTTTGTATTTGATCCTAGAGGCAGTAGGAAGTCACTCAAGTTGATTAGGGGGAATCACATAGGTGTGCACTTAGGGAAAATTATTTTGGCAAGGAGTATGTAGGATAGAATGGAGTAGCAAAAGACAACTCAGAGACACTAATTATAAGTCCATTGCAATAATCTCAGCCAGCTGGGATGAGACCCTGAGCTAGGGTGGTAGCTGTGCCATCATGAGAAGACGTTTGAGAGAGAAGACGATGTGAAGGTTGAAACAGCAGCGCTTCGTTCGTTTCCATCTCCAGCTGGTCACGTTGAGATGGCAGCCTGTCTTCTCCTCTTGCGTCTCAGAGCGCTGGGCATATACCTCGTAAGCATTGCTTCTGGAGTGAAGGACGTTAGTTATTTAGTAAACACTTTTCGAGCTACGCTGTTTGATTTAAATCAATATGAAATTGATTTGGCCCCAACCCTTTTTTCTTCCTTTCTTTGTAATAATAATAACTTATATGTGTGTAGTACTTCAAAATTTAAAAATCCCTTCTTTGTAATAATAACTCACATGTATATAATGCTTTAAAATTTAAAATAAAAAATAGTACTTTAAAATTTATATAGTACTTTATACAGTATTTGTAATAACTCTTTTATATAGTACTTAAAATAATAACTTACATGTATTTAGCACTTTATATACAGTATCTCATTTGATCATGAAAAGAACCCTGTAAAGTAACAGAGATTATTGTCCTTATTTTACAGATGAGGATTTGTGCCTAGTCATATCTAATAAATGTGAAAGAAATTGATGGGATTAGACAGACTGAATTTTTTATAACTTAATGATATTTATTCCTGACAAGAATATGACTAGATGACCTTACTCCTTTTCCTATTTAATCTTCATTAGATGCAGTGCTTATTATATATATATATGTGTGTGTGTGTGTGTGTGTGTATAATTTGAAGTAAAATGTTTTTATACTTAGTGTGACGGAAAATTGTACACATTACACAATTTAGATTTTCTGTTTTATGGCTTCCCATTTTTCGTGACCAATTTGCTCTTAACCAGTGTTATGAATTACTGAATTTCTTTGTAAATTATTTTATAGAAAATGGTATTTTCCTTTCAGTATGTAAAATTAAATATGTTGTTGGTTCATTAGTTCAATTATTTCTGACTCTGTGGACCATAGCATGCCAGGCACATCTGTCTTCCAGTATCTTCCAAAGTTTGTCCAAGCTCATGTTGCTTTTGTGACACTCTCTGTCCACCTCATTCTCTGCCATCCCCTTCTCCTTTTACCTTCAGTCTTTCACATCAGGGTGTTTCCCAATGAGTCCTGTCTTCTCATTGTGTCCAAAATATTTAAGCTTTAGTATTTGTCCTTCCAACAAGTAGTCCGAATTAATTTCTTTCAGTATTGATCTATCTGAAGGAAATCAGAAGACTACTCCAGCACCATAAGTCAAAAGTGTTAATTCTGTGGTGCCCAGCTTTCCTTATAGCTTATTACATTGCCACTGGAAAAACTGTAGCTTTGGCAATAGCAAGTGATGCCTCTGCTATTTAGTGTACTGTCCAGATTTGCCACGGCTTTCCTTGCAAAAAGGAAATTTTTAATTTTCAGGGCTGCAGTCACTGTCGCATTGATCTTTGACCCTGAGAATGTAAAATATGACACTGCTTCCATTCCTTCACCCCAATTTGCCAGGAAGTGATGGGACTAGTTTAGTTGCCTTGATTTTAGCTTCTTTTTTTTTTTTTAACATTAAGCTTTAAGCCAACTTTGACACTGTCCTTTTTCACTCTCATCAAGATGCTTCTTAGTTCTTCTTCAATTTCTGACATCAGAATGGTATCTGAGATTGTTAATATTTCTCCTGGCAACCTTAATTCCAGCTTTTGATTCATCCAGCCTGGCATTTCACATAATTTACTCTGCTTATAAGTTAAATAAGGTTTTATATATATATTTGTTAAATAAATATGCAGCCTTGTCATATTCCTTTCCTAATCATAAACCATTCATTTGTTCCATATTTGGTGCTAACTGTTCTTCTTGACCCAAATACAAGTTCCTCAGAAGACAAGTAAGATGGCCTGGTACTCCCAGCTCTTTGAGTGTGGTTACATTTGTTGTGATCCACACAATCAAAGGCTTTAGTGGAGTCAGTGAAGCAGAAGTAGATGTTTTTCTGGAACTTGCTTTCTTAATATGTAACATGTATCCAATATTTGAAACACTAAATTATTTTCATAGATACAGTTTAGTTTAAAAGGAGCCTTCCTGGATTACTTTATTACAAAGGATAGTAATTTCTAGCCAGCTGGAACAATCCCATGATTTTCTTAGGGTACATGATATGATAAGCGACATCATGATATAGTAGAAAGAACACTGATCCTGGCAGTTAAGAGACCAAACTCCTATGCTCATCTACTCCCTTCATTTTACAAATGAGAAAGCTGAGGACCGGAATTACAGGTTATAAATTTCAGATCCGAGATCTCATCCCAGATTCTCTGACTCCAAATTCTTGGGAACTCACTGGTATCTTGGGTTCCTTCTTGCTGTATCATTTTGTGATTTTAATTTTTTAGAACCTTGACCACAATAGATGAAAGTTAAAATGACAGTTACCCTAGTCACGTTAAACAGCAAAAAGATTCAGAAGGAGAGAAAATGGGCTTTTTTTTTCTAAGTTTTTAAACTTTGAACAGCTTCCCTCCTGCTTCCCAACACCGCTGCCACTACTATAGTCTGGAACATGTGTAACACCAATCACAGCTGTACACCTAAGACTGCTGCTGTGAATAATGTCAATAGTCTAATCTTACAGTATAATGAACTCTTTTTTTTCCAGCAATAAATTAAACATTGTTCAATAAAGTAAAGCATAACATTCATAGCAACATTCTTACCTAAAACATATCATTCACTGTGTATATCTCTCATAACAATAGTAATATCCTTAACCGATACCAAGTTTCCAAGTAAAGTCCTCTTTCATCTTAACTCAAGGTTGTCTTCCAAGTCCCCGTGGCTCTTCCTGAGAGCTGGCATTTCACATAATTTACTCTGCTTATAAGTTAAATAAGGTTTTATATATATATTTGTTAAATAAATATGCAGCCTTGTCATATTCCTTTCCTAATCATAAACCATTCATTTGTTCCATATTTGGTGCTAACTGTTCTTCTTGACCCAAATACAAGTTCCTCAGAAGACAAGTAAGATGGCCTGGTACTCCCAGCTGACCATTCTGGGCTGACCATTCCAGACTCTCACCTGGATTCACACATAGGCAGCTCTCTGCTCTTGCTCCATGTCTCAACTCAGGGGTACTGCTCAACTCCGCAGCTTCTGGAAAAACAAAGCTCAGCAGGTCAACAACAATACTAACACATATCACCAGCACCAGCACCAGCACCGTCGTCTCAGTTCATCTCCAAAGTCTAGCGGCTCTGTGATAATATTAGCTCAGTTCGCTTTAATAGCTCTCAAAAGGGGCTTAACCTCTTTCTCGTGGGTGGATCTCCACTCTCAGAGGTCTCCCCTCAGCCCTCTTTCCTCATTGCTGGATCACCTCTTCAAAACTGGCTCTCTTCATGTGTCTGCTTTGTCAGCACCAGTTCTCTTTGTATACAGTTCTACTCAGCATCTGATGGGCTAGAGCCCACATGCACGTATGTGATTGGCTAAAACTCAGTCCAGAAAAACAGCAGAAAATCCTACTTTGCTTGCTGTTACAACATGAGTGCAAAATGCATATTCAGAGAAAATCAGATGAATTTCTTAACCCACCAAATGTCGTAAGGAATTACATCAATGTACAAAAAGGGTAAATGTTAATAATAGTATTTGACATAGCCACAGATTTTAGAATCATGGAACATTTGAACTGAAACAGATGCTAAAGGTCATTTAATTCAATACCCACATTTTACAAATAGGAAAACTGAAGATTTCTGACAGCTTCCTGGCTTTCAGTTTAGTAAGCTCATACACGCCAGTAGCAGACTATTCCATTGGGATCCACAGAATGTCAGGTGATCCAGAGGAAGACCCCCAGTAAATTGGGTGGATCCCCTGTGAAGTGTTTACAGGAAGACATGGATAGGTCAGAGCAAGAAGGATATGGAATGGTTGCCACCTTTATCGTTGGAGGGAATGCCCACATCTGTGAATTCACAGGCCTATTGAAAGTATCAAAGCGCAGTGACTGACATTTTGATCCTGTGCATAATACTCATATCATTCACTCATATCTACCTCCACTGGGCAGATAAGGGGAGGGCTAGATTCATAGACACGGAAAAAAAGAGAAAGCTGAATATGAAATCTTGCAAATAACTTTGGAAAGTCTGGTTAAATGCAGTGACTAAGCATGATTCCAGAGGACTAGTTTAAGGATCTTGCTACTTGTCTCCTACTAAAAAGAGAAGACATTCAAATTGTAGGACCATACATAACGTCTTTGGATATGGCCAGTGTGTGAATTTATTTTGTTTATATATTTTTTACCAGAGTTTCTTTTTTTCCTTTTTCCAAGGGAGGAGGGATAAGGTGAACATAAAGGAAAAAATAATTGTTACTTGAAAAAATAAATAAAAGTTTTAAAAATAGATAAAGAGTCTTATCAGGAAATGTTCTGCATCTCAAATGATCTCACTGAGATTTATTCCAAGTTACTGTTTTTATAACATGACCACTGGAGTCATGAATTTATTTAATAATTTCAACCCCTACCCTTCTCCAACTTGAGTGACTCTTACTGATAAACTCATCATTGTGTCTCCCTCTTTCATACATGGAATATATTCCCTGCTCACTTCTAGAATCCTGAGCTTCCTCCAAGGCCAAGTTCAGTCCTATGTAAATTCTTTCTCACTATCCCCCAGGCTCTCATTCCTTATTTACATTATTTTGCATTTATTTATCAACATGTGAATTATATTCTTCTCAGTAAAATAAAAATTCTTAGATCACAGGGGCTTTTATTTTTTGTGTCCCTTGTGCCTCACATTATGCCCTGCACATAACAGACTCTTAAAAAATGTTGCTTGTTTCAAACTGGATTAAATTTGCCTACCTGTTTGGTTTTAAATGCTTTATTAGTCCAATTATACAGAGTTGTATCATGGACTATGACTTCTATGATCATAGCTATTAAGTTTAGATATTTGTATATCTAAAACACATGGAGTTGTTAGCAAACATTTATCAAATACCTGTGTGCAAATGAATACTGAAGATACAAAGAAAGACAAAAGAGTCTCCACTCTTGAGAAACTTAACCATCTAATGGGGAAGAAAACACTAAAAACAACTGTACAAACAGCTATGCATTGGAACACTGGAAGTACTCAACTAGAATTAAGATGTATTGGGGGAAGCACTTACTTAAGAAGATGAAATTTTAATATATGCAGTAAAATATTTTGTTGATAAAATGCAATACCCACTCCTATTAAAAACAGTCGAGAGTATAGGAATGAATGTAGCTTTCTTTAAATTGATAAGTAGTATCTATCTAAAATCATGGGGATAAGCTAGAAGAAAGTCTTTCCAGTTAGATCAGGGATGAAGCAAGAGTGCCCATTACCACCACCGTTACTCATTATTGTACTTGTTAGCTATAGCAATTAAAGCAGAAAAAATTTTTTAAAGGAATTAGAATAGGTAGTAAGAAAACAAAACTATCACTCTTTGCAGATGATACGTTATATTTAGAGAATCCTAAAGGATCAACTGAAACACTAGTTGAAATAATGATAAATAAACCCACAAGAAATCTTCAACATTTGTATATATTAACAACAAAGTAACTGTAGACTATATATAAAATACTTGGAGCTCTACCTGCCAAGACAAATCCAGGAACTATATATACACAATTACGAAACACTCTTACAAAACACAAATAAAGTCAGATCTAAACAAATGGAAAAATATTCGTTGCTCATGGGTTGGCCAAGCCAGTATAATAAAATTACAATTCTACCCTAAATTAATTTACTTTTTCAGTGCCATACCAATCAAACTACCAAAAAAATCATAGAGCCAGAAAAAAAAAGTAACAAAATTTATCTGGAAGAACAAAGGTCAAGAATATCAAGGGAATGAATAAAAACTAATGTGAAGGAAGGTGGTCTAGCTGAATTAGATCTCAAACTGTATTATGAAGCAGTGATCATCAAAGTAATCTTGTACTTGCCTAACATATAAAATGGCAGATCGGTAGAATAGATTAGGCACACAGTACACAGTAGTAAATGACCACAGTAATCTAGTATTTGATAAAACCAAGACCTAAGCTTTTGTGACAAGAACTACTATGAATGCTAGAATCCTAGAATGCAAATACTGGAAAATGGCAGAAACTGGGTATGGGCCAACATTTTAACACCGTATGCCAAGATAAGGTCAGAAGGAGAATGCAATTTAGGTATAAAGGGTAGTAACATAAGTAAATTAAGGACCTAATTTACTGTGAACTATGGATAAGATCTGTGAATAAGAGAATTTAGGACCAAACTAGAGATAGAGCACCATTATGAGATGTAAAATGGATAACTTTTATTCCATTAAATTAAAAAGTTTTTGCACAAATACTGCTTCTAGGGCTGTATCTCAAAGAGATCATAAAAATGGGAAAAAAGGACCCACATGTACAAAACTATTTATAGCAGCTTTTTTTGTGGTGACAAAGAATTGGAAATTGAGAGGATGACCATCATTTGTGGAATGACTGAACAGGTTGTGGTATATAATGGAATACTTATTATATGTATAAGAAATGACATGCAGAATGATTTGAGAAAACTCTGGAAAGACACAGTGGCAAAGTGAAGTGTGAGCAGTACTTGTGGTAACATTGTACACAGTAACAGCAATATTGTACCATGAACAACTGTGAATGACTTAACCATTCTCAGCAATACAGTAATCCAAAACAGTTCCAAAGCACTCATGATGACAAATGCTATCCACCTCCAGAGAAACAAGTAATAGAGTCAGAGTGCAAATCACAGCATATTGTTTTTCTCTTTATTTTTTATGGTGTTGTGTATTTTTGGTCTGTTTTCTTTTATAGCATGACTTAACATGGAAACATTTTGCATGATTCCACATGTATAACCTATGACAAATTGTTTACTCTCTTAGGGAGTGGGAAGGAGAAGGAGAAAGGGAGAATTTAGAACCCAAAATTTTTAAAATGTTAAAAATTGTCTTTACATGCTATTGAAAAAAAATTTTTTTTTAAAAAGTGATATTTTAATTGGGACTTAAAGTCAGTAAAGCTAGGAAGGAAAATATTTTGGGCATGAGAAAAAGTCAAAAATGCCTGCAATTGAGAGGTGGTATGTTATGTTTGAGGAGCAAAAAGGAGACCAGTGGCATTAGGTCAGAATATGTGGGGATGATTTGAGGAGAAAGAAAGTTGGAAAATGGGGGGGATGGGTTATGAAGGGCTTTGAATTTGAAAACGAAGTTTTCATAATTATTCCAGTAACTTTGAGAGCCAGTGGTAGGGGGTGTCATGGTTAGACCGCTACATTAGTAAGATCACTTTGACAACTGAGTGGGATGAGACCTGTGGCAGGCCAACCAGTCGGAAGGCTTTTGAAGTGGTGAGGGCCTGCACAGGAGTGGGGGCAATGTCAGAGGAAAGGGGAGTATACCAGGACTTGACAGCTGATTAGATATGGGAGGAGTGAGTGAGGAGTCGAGGATGCCACCTAAGTTGCAAGCTTGTAAGATTTTTGCCCTCCACAGAGCACCGCTCCTTTTAGAGAAAAACTGTGTGCATTTCTAGCCAATTGTACATTTCCAATAGCAGTAGGAGATAGGAGAGAAGAACAATTCATTCCGAGTAAATAGATTTGGAAATTAGCAGCAGCAAAGTAATAATTGAATCCATAGAAACTGATGATATCAGCAGATGAAGCAGTAGAGAAGGGGAAGAGAAAGGGCCTGAGAAAGAGCCCTGTGCTACTGTGACTGAGTGAGAAGGAGCCTCCGGTAGTGGGAGAGCTAAGGTGGAGTGATAGCCAACAGCAGTGTCAAAGACTGACAGAGAGGTCGCGAAGGGTCAGGATTGAAAAAAGGCCATTAGAATGGGCAGGTAAGAGACTTCAGTAATTTTGGAGAGAATAGTTTTAGTTGAATGGTGAGGTTGGAAGCAAAAAGGCAGAAGTGACAGTGGGAATGAATGGATTGAACTGAGAGGTTTTTGATGATGAGAGGTGTGGTCATGTTCATAGACAGTAAGAAAGCAGCCAGTAAACAAGGAGAGACTAAAGAGAAGTGAGTGTGAGGGTGAGAGAGGAAGACAAGATGAGATGGGATTAGTTGTGCATGGGGAATTTATAAATTATGGAATCGATAAAGGAGGGAATGTTGGTTATCTAAAAATTGTGAAAGCTTCCTTTCTTGGTTGTTTTGGCTATTCGGTCAGTTCAGTGGTGTCGGACCCTCGGTGACCCCATTTGGGGTTTTCTTGGCAAAGATACTGGAGTGCTTTGCCATTTCTTTTTTCAGCTCATTTTATAGATGACTTAAGGGAGACCAACTAGTGAAATGACTTGCTTGGGGTCACACAGTTAGTAAAGTGTCTGAGGTCAGATTTGAACTTGGGTAGATGAGTCTCTGCATGAATTACATAAGATAAAAACTCCAAGAGGACACCGTATTCCTCCTCCCATAGAGACTCAGTATTCTGAGGATTAATACACAGAAGTTCCTTTTGCACACTCATGTTGGCTGAAGTCTTTTATCTTATATATCAAAGGATACCTTTTAGCTGATAATATTAGAACAAGTGAGAGAACTTGTGTTCACACAGTTCCATTTTACTACAGGACTTGAAATTCTCTGGTGGTTAGTGGATATCTAACAACAAAGTAAATTTCTGTTGGATTTTTGCATTTGGTGCTATAAAATTAGAACATGTCCTGCTCCCCCTGAATAAGAAATAAATCCCATGATGTAATGAAGTCACTCTGAGGAATATAGTGAACCTTTCAGAATAATATGTTTCTACATAAGGGACGACAACATAAACTATTTAAAAATAAATGGCAGTAGCAGAAGAACAGTAGACTACCAGCCATCCTGCCAATTGAATTTTTGAGTAAGAAGTACCTGTGTGAAGACTAATGAGAATTTGATTGTCAAGTAGGAGATGCAGCATGGTATCCTGAAAAGAACTTTTGATTTAGTGCAGAACCTGTGTGACCTAAGGTGTCTTTAGTTTCCACCTCTTTAAAATGATGGAATTGTACTATATGATCTGCAAGGCTCCTAGCCCTGACATTATAGATTTTAAGGTCATTTTTAGTTTTGACATTCTAGCATTCCATGGTAGTCAGTACTCAAAACACCTTAGAAATCTACAAACAAATCAGGCCTTTGACTTAACTGTTTCCTTGCTTGTCTAGACTTAAGATAGTGGAGAAAATGTTAATAATAATAATAAATTTTAAAACATATCCGTCTTTGGAGTGCCTGTTAAACGTTTACCACCACTAAAGAATTCCCTTAACATTGAAGGATTACTTAACTACAAAATATAAATAGGGTGACAGTTCTGAAAAAGCAGCTCCTCCTAGGTAGGTTCTGAAATCTCAGTCTAGCATTTCTGCTATTCCTAGTGGGAATTAAAATCACAACTCTGCTACCCATTCTTCTGCTCCCTAAAATACGAGATTGCCTCTTCACTTGGCACCCCTTTCACTGTACCTACCCATTGTGCTTGCCACTGGAACTTTGTTAGAAACTCTTCCATTGTTGTGCTGGAAGCTGCAAGAAGCCTGGTTGGATACCTCAGCCACTGGCACTGTCCTAACCTAGAGTATGTGAATTACCCCAGGGCAGGAAATTTGCTCTGAATGATGCTGGACAGCAGCAGATACTTGGTTTGAAGTTGTACAAGTTGTATTGGTAGAAGGGAATTTCCTACATGGACAAATCACAAAGTCTGGACAGAACTGGAAAGGCAGGCGCTAGCTCAGCTTGGTACAAGGGGTGGGAGTCGGGGGAGGGAGGGAAGTGAGCTAGACTCTGGGTTCCTAGGGCTATAAGCCAAAGGAGACATTACTGCAAGGCTCAGACTGCCTCTGTTGTCTTTCCTGTAAATATCCCTGTCAGAGAGTATACCGTAGGCAACTGCCTTTATGTTAAATTCCCTAGACAATTTATCTCCATGCTTGTTGGCTTCTCTCTGACACTTGGAAGAAGAAGTCAGAAGCAGGGAATAAATATACAGAGCTTAGTACATGTCAGGCACTGTGCTGAGCATTTCGCAGATGTTAGCTCTTTTGTGCCTAAGAGCTTCTCTGCAATATAGGTGCTGTTATTCTCTCCATTTTACAGTTGAAATAACTGAGGCAAAAAAAAGTTCCTTTAGTTTAAAATTCTACTAATTGAATTTTTGAGTAAAAAGTACCTGTGTTGAAGACCAGTGAGAATTTGATTGTCAAGTAGAAGATGTAGCATAGTACCTTGAAAAGAGCTTTCGATTTAGTGCAGAACCTAAATTTGAATCTGAGCTTTACTCTTTACCCCTGAACAAGTCACTATCACTCTTGGCCTCTGTTTCCTCAACTGTAAAAATCATGGGTGCTGGTCTAGTTAATTTTAAGGGGTTTTAGCTCTAAATCCTGTCATCCTAGGTCAAAATGCAGTAATACCGTTACCTAGTAGAAGTACCGAGAAGGATGTATATTGGGAGCCCAGAGGACAGAAATATAATCAAATATAATCAAAATGATTGTGTCCATCAATGACCAAGCAACCTGAAGAAGCTGATGTGTTGTCGAAGTCCCTTCCTAGGTTGCAAAGACTGAGGGTGAAGCTTTACTTCTGTAAGCATACAAATGAAGTGTGAAAGCTGATTAACTTTGACTGAGTCGTGACCTTCAGAAAATCTAGTTTGGAATCTCATGTGTGCTGTGCAGTATCCATAGGACCTTGAGCAAGGCCTTTTGCTGGTCCCTCTTTGGGCCATAGGTACTGTTGTACTATAGGTTCAACACAGTATTTCTAGTCATACCTTTTTCACATAAGAGGTAAAGGGAAAATTAAGAGCGACCTTTTGAAGCAAGCACCTATATGTACTCGATTTGGAACTGGTTTTCACTTTTTTCTTATGGCACCCGATTCAGGAATCTGAACCTTGGCTCTTTGTTGCACAACTTTATAGGTAAGTGGGTTGATTTTTCTCCAGAAACCTGTGGCCAGATTAACTGCAAACATAATTCCAAAGAGGTAAAACAGTTAAAGGCAGTATGCAGCCATAAGTAAAGGGCCACAAAAATGATGTTACCTTCTTTTCTTCTTTTCCAGTGAATGAGATCATAGGAAGAGATATGTCCCAGATATCAGTTTCACGAGGAGCAACAGTGACAATTCAGCCTCATGCTGAGGTCCGGGATTCGCTGGATTCAGGAATATCAGATGGAGTCTAGAAGTGGTGACCCTTGCAGCTAGACGTTCATTAACACCAGTGCACTTCCCTGAATAACTTGTCTCCCACCTCTTCTTTGACCTGTTGTGCTTCCAATCTGTGGCCTTCATGAACTGGAACTGTGTATTCTTTGCATTGCCCCTTTTGTGGGTGCTGTTTTTTTGACATAGGGACAGCATTTCTAAATCTTGATCCTTGGACAATGTATAAATGAACTTTGTAAAAATGAAAACAAGCAACATATAGGATATTTGTGCTATTTAAAAGTGAGCTTTGCTTTTTCTGCATTTAAAGAGAATCCTTTTGTATCAGGGGTGCTTAAAAAGTGTGAAGGTGTGCTCTGCTAATCCCAGGCCACCCTGAATTTGAAGAAAGATCTAGTCCACCTTCTGTCTGCAGCTTTTTTAGACAGGCTTCATAGAATAGTTGGGAATGACTCCTACTGCTTCTTGGCATTAGAAAGATTCCGGCTCTGATGTTAAAAAGAACTTTGATAATAAAACCTGCCAGGGGCAGAGAGACCCACCAGCCAAAGCCTCTGCATAGAGATGACGTTGCAGGGAATGTTGTAGATTGATACATTGATTGATAGGAAGTCAAGTGAAATGTAGCTCTACACGTTTTTATCAATGTAAAATGTCGTCCGATAAATTGAGAAGAGACCATTCCATCGTTGCAGGTGTTGGGATAGAAACGACATTCCAAAATGCAAACTTTTGTGTAACTTTACAGGTGATCTTCCCATCTTCTCACTCAGGCTCCATTGTTTTCCTTGTTGAGAGCCTCTCAGAAAGCTCACATTGACAATCCTATTTAAGGTTGGGATTTTAACTGAAATGCTCATTTTCAAAGCCACTTTTTTTTTCCCCCCCAGAGAAAATAGGGAAGTATTTGCAGGTGGTTTCTTAGTCTGTTCTTGCTAAAATTCTTTGCAGTTTACTGCTCTCCAGAGACAGCTTTCTGTAAGCCAGGCTGCACAGAAATTCTGATTCTGATTTTAGGATCTCAGGCTCCTCCCCTAAGGACCTATCAGGATCACTCTGCCTTTGAATTCAAGTGTGAAAGTTGTGTTGGTAAGAGCATAGAAAGCATGAGAATAATGGATTAAGAACGATTTTAAGTAAATTAGAACAAAACAATGAAACTGTTGCCTCCTAGACGAGCCTCAGGAGGTGAGTCTCTGTCGAGCTGGTCTTGCAGGCCCGGGCCTCACTTCTGTTCTGTATTCTGAAGTAAGCCCAACATTACTTCCATCTCTGTTAATGGCTTAAGTATTTTTTAATCTGAAGGGCTTTTTCTTTGGGGTTGTGGGAATAGTAGCTGGTCTTTGTAAAGACCTATCCTTGATAACACAAAATAAAACAATTTTCAAAAAAACTTAACTCAGTTTTTTGCAGGTGGCAGCGCATCATAGAGCTAGCTTCAGCTAAGGTTAGGACAGTGTTGTTTGGGACTCAGTTGTTCCCAGGGTATGTAGTTGCCATGGAATATAGTATAAGTTATTTTCCACTCTTAGGTAAGTGCAGCTTCACACGGGGAAATTGTTTCTGTGGTGGCTGACTTCATTTTGGGGTGATTCCCACTAACTAGTAACGAAGCACTTCTCAGTAAGGAGACAAAGTAATCCATGAAGGGTGACTAGATCTAATCTGGTACTAAGTGCACTTGGAGAGAAGTAGACACAACATTCCTGGACTTGAATCTTAAGGTTCCTCAGACATTCCCCTCAGCTCTCTTCAGGAGTTTGTTTTTAAACATCATTTGCCTGTGGTATTTTTTTTAGAATGGGCTTATCATTCAATGGGAAAAGCAGTACTTCCCCTTGTGAATGGTTGTCATTAAAAATTAACCCGTGGTCATCGTAGGGGACTTTTTAAAGTTAGTTTTTGTAATTTCAGGAGTGTGTTTGCTTTTTTGGATGGTTGTTTTACCTGCTTTGATGGATACTGTGCACCTTTTCACTGCTGACCAGCCTGGTCCTAGGATTCAAGAAGAAAGTCACTGAAGGGGGATAACCAGGTCGCTCTTCCTGGGCTGGCCCTACCCTGGCCCTGTTTTTGCTTCCTGAAGCTAATCCTAAACCTGACCATTGGCAAGTTTCCAGACATGAATAATCTGTCTTGAAGGACCTGAAGTGAGGATCTGCTTGTTACTCTTTGTGCACAGTGTTCTTTCTAGTGCACTCAGACCCAGAAAATTGCTGGGAATTCTGTTCTATAGTACTAAGGAGTACTATAGTACTCCTTAGTGTTCCTCACCCATCGGGGGCACTCTGCAGTAGGACCAGTGTGAAAGCCTGTACAATCCCAAGTTTGCTATGCACTAAATTTTCTGATGCCTTTAAGTAATACCTTGATGCCTGTAGACCTAGAAAATGTAGACCTACATAAAATAAAAATACAGCTTTGGATATTATGTAAACAGTTTTGTATCTGCCTTTTAAAAGCTTCAGCATAAGGGTCTTAATATTTTTATGGCTTGTATCCTAAAGACTGTTAAAAACCTTGTGCACTGTAATGGTATAAAAAGCACACAACCCTCCATTGTTGGGCTATGCAAATGGAAGTCTTCACAGACCTGGGCCTGCCTGGTGGCAGTCATGGGAGGGGAAGTGGCAAATCTTGTACAAGTCTAGAGACAGGTATAGCTACATTAGCCACCTTGGGGGGGGGGGGGGGGTGAGGGAAAAGAGGGAAGGGACAAAATTATGAAACCCGTGGATCTTCTGTGAATTTGACAGGTGGGCTGTGAGGAATCTTCTAAAAAACAAATCCCCAAAGTGTCCATTAGCTTTCTCCTGGTAACTTGTGACCAGGTCAGTGGAACTCCTTGGCAAACCAAAGAGAAAAAGGGACGGAGGGCGCAGCCGCCCCCATGCTTTGAAACTATTTTTGATATTCAGAATGGACGTCATTCCTTGAGGCTTAGAGATGGGTCCGCAAACTTTTATATTTAAAGAAAAGATTCGTAAAACTGTGCTAGATTATGTTTACAGAGCTATGTATTGTAATTTCATGTACATTTTGTATTTCAAACATTTTGTAAGTTTTATGATTGCAGTGCTACTTGCATAAAACAAAGGGAAGAACTAGTATTTGAGGCTTTTCAATCATAGTGCTGAAATAAATGATGAAAGATCAAATGTGTCTTCAATTTAATCACTAGTGCAAAGCCACAGGCAAAGTTATTTCTGGTCTGCGGCTTTTCCGGAACCCTCTCTCAACCAGGAAGATAGCAAAGTTAAGACAAATCAACTGTCACTTATTAAACACTTAATTACAACGTGTCAGGCATGGGATACACAAAAACAAAACAAATTAAAACCCATTGAAATTGGTCACACGTTTTCTGGCAGGGCTGAGAATCAAACACCATTATCTCCTCAGGATTTTTAGGTCTAGCGCCTAACTAGCTATGTCCTTTGTGCATGTTTTGGGTAGCACAATCAGGACTTGAATGCTAGACTTTACACTTGACCCAAGTTCCCTCATGTCCAGACTCTGGTGACAATTTTTGTCATTTTGGTCAGAGTCCAGAAAATAATCCTAAACTTTTTCTAATCTACCGTTTACTCTTTTCTGTCTCTGACTTGTGATACCCTCTTCCAGCCACCCATCTTTTTTAAGAAATTATAGTGAGTTTTGTGGTTCAGTCATGACAATTCTTCATGACCACATTTGGCATTTTCTTGGCAAAGAAACCATTTTCTTCTCTAGCTCAGTTTTATGATGAGGAAATTGAGGCAAACAGGGTTACATGCTTTTCCCAGTCACATAGCTAGTGAGTTGAGGGTGGATTTGAAAATGGGAAGCTGAGTCTTCCTGACTTCAGACCCAGCACTCTGTGCACTATGCTGCCACCTAGCCACCTGTGTCATGGATGTCTTTTATATAAAGGAGTTTTTACTAGCACTTGTTCAGACCCAATCCATTTGATTTATATAAATTTCACCCTGGTCTTATTTGCCTCATTGACATGTGGAAAAACATAATCCAAGAGGATTGAGATTATGGACTTAAAGATTTTGCGGGTTTAGTTTCATAAAAACAGCTTAGCCAAGTAGTGCTGTTTGTCAAATCCTCATGTAATGATACTTAATAATAAATATGGTTAAGTTAAAGGGTGCATTCTCATTACTGGTAGTTTTCACCGCCCCCATGAGATACAACCTATCTGCCTGATCTCAGTCTGTCCGCCAGCCCCACCTGCCTCTTAAATGCTCCCCTGTGTTACCTGGTCCTAAATGCTCTGGTTGTTTGTTGTCCAACTATTCTACCCTTTGCCTGTGTGTCACACTCAGTTTTGTCCTTGGCTAGTTTCTCTTGTAGAATTCACCCACTATGCTCAGATATCTTTACCCCTCCATTGTCTACCTTGTTCTATGTTTCTCATACCGAAATCTCTTTGCCCCATAACCCTAACTTTTATTTGGAGGCTAATATAGCCTTCCTATTCTTCCACAGAGGGTGGGAGTCATACACAGTCAATTGTGTATGTGTGCAAAGAAAGGAACATACGCCTATTAGGAAAAATTATCCTCAGTATCCCTTCTCCATCTCCCTGCCCAAATCCTATCCCTCTTTCATGAAACTCCAGAAATTACTCCAGCTTCACTGAATTCTTAATATTACTTCTTATACTGTAAAAGGAATGTGACATGAATTCAGATAAGCAAAACCAAATAACTTACAACAAAACATTTTAAGACATCAGAATTCTAATGTATGTAGTGACCAATCCCAACCTTAGGAGAGAATAAAACATCATTTTTAGCAGCTGCATGACTGGGTGCAGGACGTGGCTTGTGTTGGTTTCCTGTGCTTAATTCTACTTTGTTAGGGGAAAGAGTACCATGGGAGATGAAGGTCACTGAGAAGTCACACTCATGTGGGCAAAAAAGACATTCTTTAAAAAAAAAAAAGCCCAACCAACACCTTCTCTGGGTCATGGAAATCGCCTACATTAGTTGCGCAAATGAAGTCATTTAGGCAAAATAAATCCTCATACACTAATGCCACATAAAACTGTTGAATCTTTCCTAGCTTTCACCTAGCTTAGGGGCAGGGTTCAGAGAATGAATTTTTTTTGGCCCAGATCTGTGATTTTGTTAGTATAAGGAGCTCCAAAAAGAAGCAGATGCTCTCCTCCAATACAGATGCCTATAGTCTTAAGAGCAGAGCCTCTCACACCTATGTTTGGGTCAGTATGTGCCTGGAAGACCGCTATGTTAAGGCAGGCTGTTCACTATGCCATGGTGCTTCATAGAAAAAAAATAAACATTGAGGTCATCTGGTCTAATCCTCTGGAAGGACAGTGACTTGTTCAAAGTCGTAGAGCTGGGCCTTAAATGGATCCTGACTGGTTATCGTGCCCATCACATAAGCAACACCTTCCCAATCCCAGAAGGGGGCTATCTTTTCCTTTTCCAAACATCCATTCCACTTCTCTTTTCTCAAGTCTATCTAAACCAAAAAGCTTTCCAATCTAAGCCTACTCAGTAAACAGCTTGCCCAACCTGTGCCCAAACAGCACCAACTTTGGGAAGGCTGGAGAAGGATGGCAGGACGGTGGTTTTATTGTCTCCCAGGATTTAGGCTCACGATCCGGGAGTGCCCTCTGCTGGGCAACCCTGTAATCCCCAGCTCCCAGACCCCACAGGCACATTGAGGGATATCATCCGTATTTTTCCAGGTAGAAGTCAGGGAGACAATTCTGGGAGGTACAGAGTGCAGGAGAAAGGACTGGACATTAAAGAGATTCAATTACATTTTAGAATGAATTGATACTACCTGAGGGGGTGGGCTGCGTGGGCATGGGTGTGTTACAGTATCTGTCAAGTCTCTCCAAGAGTATCTCCAAGCACCCTCCCCAAGAACCCAGGTTCAGAAGCAAGACAGAAGCAGGCCTAGTGTTTCCATCTTTTATTCAAAGGCCTCCTCCCTTTAGGCCTAAGGCTGCCTGTCTGGGTCAATGCAGGATGAGAAGGTACATAATATACTTCAGTGGGTCTCTGGGCAGCTCTTTCGAGCCTGGCCCACTCCATACTCACACCCATGGGGGGAGAGGGTGGGCAGGCCTTGGGACTCCCTTTTCTTCGTGGGCCATAGCCAGAGTCTCCTCTGAAACAAGCCACAATAGATGGACACAGGTACACAGCCCACTCCTGTTCTTGGGGCTAGCTAGACAGGCCCACAACCCACGAACCCTGGACCCATGCATGGTCTTGACCACAGCAGTTCCACATAGAGTCACAATGTACAAGGTATACACATGTGTAAACAGGGAATCCCTTCTGCATTGGCTTAAATTAAAAAAAAAATATAACTTAAAAGGGCTACAGCCTGGCAGTGCGGAGGGTGGGGAGGAGGTCCCACTTTGGATTGTTCGTCCCAACCTCCTAAACTTGAGGCCAAGCTTCAGGGCAGGCACAAAGGGCCAGGAACCCAAGGCCACCCATAACTACTGAGGGGAGAAAGGGACTGAGTCGTCCACCTCTGCAGAATTCAAAGGCTGGGGGAGCAGAGCGCAAAAGGCAAAGATCACAGGTTACACAAGAGAAGGGGCTGTTTGAGGGGAGGGGGAAAGGAAGACCCCTTCCTCCCCTCTCCTCTTCAAGGCACTTGGGTGTCAGAGACAAAAGGGTCTGGATCCTCTCCCCTGATCTATCGGGTCATACCAGGGAGAGCTGGACATGCTGACCACCCAGGGTCCGGCCGTGTTCCTCAGCCACAGCCCGACGTGCAGCATCCAGGCTGGGAAAGGTGACAAGGGCATCGCCCCGAGGCCGGCCGCTGAAGCTGTGGAGAACCAGGACCGAGTCGGCTGGGAGCTGTTGGGGACAGGGGGGGCAGGCACTGAGTCCTCCAGAAGAAGTCAGCAGTGAGAAGGTGGGGGTGGTAGCTACAAGGCGTGGGGAGAGGCTGGGCCAGGTGAGGTGGAGGCCACAGGGAGTCAAGGCCACCAGGCCAGCCACCTTAGTCTGGAGTGGTTCCTAGGCAAGCAGGAAACATGGGACTCTGAGCTGAGACTACAACCCCCGTGAACCTCACATCACTACAGACAAATGCAATCCATCACCATCCCACTATGAGCAGGAGGAAATCGGGGAGCAGAGCAACAGAAAACCTTAGGAAGCCAGGGACAGAAAAATCTGTTTTTAAAAAGCAAGAAAACGATCACACCCCACCCCCACCCCACCCCACCAGGTCCCACAGTCACAGCACACACACCAAGGCCCTTGGGTTAGCTGATTGGCAAGAAGAACCAGTTGATTAGTGCAGCGGTCAGAGCCCAGCAGCCAGGCAGGAGGCAAGGGGCCCCCACGGCCTCTTACCTTCTCGGGTCCCTCACAGCTACAAGCACACCCACTCTTTGGGGGCTTGTAGAACGGGGCGGGGGGGGGTCACCAACTGGGACCAGATTGGCGTAGTCATCAGGGGCAAGCTACAGAGGGTGACACAGGGGTCAAGGAGGAGCTGAGACTGAGGTGAGGGTACAGTGTCAGAAGGGCAGTTTTGGGGGGTTCATCTCAAAGCTAGGACCAAGGGGAACACTGTTCCTGAGGGTATATAACCTTTTTACCCTGGGCCCCTTAACTGAGATGTGCCAGCCCTAAGGTAGAGAGGGATGAGACCCCCACCTTGCACAGTTAGAACTCGATGTTCTAGAATTAGGGCTCGGCCAGGGACGTTCATGCTCAACTTCTTCCCACTAGGGCTTACATCTGCATACTCTCCCTCAAAGGCTTGTTGTAATTATGAAAGAGATTTTGTAAACCTTAAAACCAAGAGAAGCCAATTTCTCTTCCCAGGCTAATCTCCAATCCCATCATCCAATGGAATCCCTCAGGCCCGACCAGGTTGGAGAAGAATGGGTCACCGAGCTGGAGCCACTGGCCAGGAAAGGTTCTGGGATAAAGGGGACAACTCTCACCTGGTAGCCCTGGAAGAAACTGAGAATGTCCTTCACGCCGGCTGTGTAAGGCAGTCCTTGCATCCTTACCAGGGCTCCTGGTTGTTGCAGCACAGAGGCAGGGGCTGGGGCCACCGCTGTCGAGGGAGCAGTGAGGTAGCCCACTGTAGTAGGGGACACTGGAGGGCTGAGGAGGAGAAAAAAAAAGAGGTCTCCAAGGAGAAGGGGAGAAGTGGGCAGCAGGCTGGAGCAGTGGACAGAGGATGGCCTCCTTCCTCGCTTTCCCTGGCTCTGCCCCAGGGTGGCTCACCTTGTCTGGTCACTCACAATTACAAACATACTTAGCCTCAAGGAAGGAAGGACTCACCAAAAGTGCAACCACTTGGTTATCTGAGTATTTGTCAGGGGAGCGTACAGAGAAGCGCCGGCATTGGGTGGGGGGAGGGGGAGGAATGGGGACGGACAGACGGAATGAGAGAGTCAGTGGTTTGTAAGGAATGGGCAAAGAAATGAACAAAGTCAGAGGCGGGGAAGGAGAGGCCCATGGATCAGATCCCTTCGGGGTGCCCCCCTCATACCTGGGGTAATAGGTGGTGTAGTTCATGTAAAGCTGAGTAGCTGGTGGGGGATAGTAGGTGATGGGGGCAGGGGCTGAGGGAGCCCTAGCTGCAGGGAGAAGGGCTGACGGGGGATAAAGGGCGGCTGTGGCCTCGGTGGGGATCACAGCTGTGGCTGTCTGGAAGGCGGCATACGTGGGAGGGGAGAGACCTGGGAAGAACAAACATGGTGAAGCTCAGAGATAAGTCCCAAAGAATAGTGTTAGAAACAGGTTTCATACCTGAGACCCCCACCTCTCATGGAGGGTTGAATCCAAGCCAGCCCCCCCCAACCCCATTCATCTAGTCAGGGGTCAGCCCTAGAGTAAGGACAAAGGTCTTCACTGTTCCAAGGAAAGACAAAAGCTCTACCCCTCCAAATACCCGCCTTCCCTAATTCCCACTAAGTTTTTACATGAAGGCCCTGACCTCCCACTTGCAAAGAGACCCACCCAAAAGCCTGAGAGGCCCCCGACAATGGTGGGGTAGAGAGAATGACGGTATTCACTCACAGGGCAGCTTGCAGGGTGGGGGGGACATGCCGCTTCGACTCAGAGTACCCCCCATCAGCACAAGGCTCATCTCCTCCCCAGAGCAGGGAAAGACTTCCACATAACGTTCTTTCATCATCTTTTTGTGGCACCGCTGGGCAGCCACAAGCGCTCGGTCTGCAGATTTCATCTGGATGAAGGCATCTCCAGATGGCCGGCCCTGCACAAAGCAACACTCGGTTATGCCCCAGCAAGCCATTCCACACAGGGCCTCCACCCTGCAGGCCAAGCAGCTCAGCTGAGTCAGGTACTCTCTCTCCCATTTCCAGGTCCATCCTGTTCACCTGCTGATTTAGCACCATGTGCACACCATGGGGCCGGATGTCTCCAGCTGCCTCCCCCCCAGGAAGCCCAGGATATCATCAATGCTGGCAGTGTAGGGCAGGCCCCGCAGGCGAACACAGTCCCGCACGCCCGCCCCCGCCAAGGGGAATGGGGTGGGGAGCACAGAGATCAATGGGGCTGGAAGTGTCGGGATCAACGGACTTGACATGTAGCGGTTCAGAACCTGAAGGAAACCAGAGAGAGGAGGGGCAGAGGGTGTGTGGTCACCAGGAAAACACACCCGCCTCTGCCAGGATCACCACTGGGACCAGGGCAGCCATAGGCTGATACCTGCTGAACCTCAGCTGCCGTGCTCCGGAACAGCTCAATGTAGCGTTTGCCAAGGATGCCCTTGTGTTTGCGGAGCGCGCTCTGGGCCAGCTCCTCACAGGCAAAGAGGGCGAAGGCATCACCTGTGGGGCGCCCGTCTGGGTAGCGGACAAAGAGCAGGCCCTCAGGACCGCCGGTCACTGGGCATTCAGGACCTAGGAAGGCCAGCACGTCTGCTGGTGTGGCTGTGAACGGCAGCCCCCGCATGCGAATGATCACCTGGTCCTCCCGAGACAAGAACTGAGCAACCTCATGGGATGTGCCTAGGGAAAGGAGTACACAGGGAGGAGGGAAAGAGGCTGATTAGTGCAGAGGGACCTTGGGTCTACACCAAGAAAAAGACTTTCCCAAAGTCACACAGCAAGGAAGCAGGAGAGCCTGGTATATGCAAAAACCCAGGATGGATAAACAGGAGACTGTCAAGAAAGGAACAGGGACCTTCAGGATCCCCTAGTATTGAGTCGCAAGGTACTTAGGGGGTTCAGTGAACAGAGCACTTGTCCTGGAGTCAGGAAGACCAGAGCTCAGATCTAACTTTCAACACTCACCCTGAGCAAGTCACTCTGCCTGCCTCAATTTCCTCAACAGTAAAATGGGGTAATAACGGCCTCCTGATCAAGGGAGACGTTTATAAAGCGTCTGGCATGTATCGGGTTCTATCTAAATGCCAGTCATTAATACTAAGTCACCTAGAAATTGGTTCCGATCATCTCAGTTCTGCAAGACTAGAGGTTTCTAAAGAAGCGACTCATCCAAGGTTATGGCAGGAAGAGAACTGGAAGCCAGCTGTCCTGTATTCTCCCTTCCCTCCCCCATCCCATTCCCCAATAGTGGCAGTCACTCACCCCCTGCAATCTTGAGGAACTCTTCCCCAGAGGCTTTGTATACCTGCCGAGTGGGACACACATGCTCCCATTAGCCTAGCATGAGAGCCCCCAGGCCCACCCTACCTTCTCCACACATACACACCTCAATATATCGAGCACCCATGTGGTGCTTATGACGCTCCAAGGCCAGGTCTCTCTGCTCCGAGTCCACGAATCGGACTAGTGCTTCCCCATTCCTCCTGCCCTGGGCATTCAGGCACAGTGCCACACCGCCCCTGGGAGGGGGTCAGAGAGGGGATGATCATGCTGGGCTCCAAGGGCTCCCCTCCTCCCCTGCAGGCAGGCAACACTCCACACCCTGCCTTGCCACAGCTCCCATGGCCCCCTCACTTGGCAATGTTGAGTCCCTTAAAGAATCGGGCTATGTCCTGGTCAGAGGACTGCCAAGGGAGACCTCTCGCTCGGACGACCGTTTCGTTGTCCACTACCTCAGCCTTGCTGCTGCAGACAGACAGAAACAAAAC